>CM056049.1:210107076-211528057 GCA_029574335.1 Rana kukunoris | reverse complement strand
TAGTTTAGACCTCATATATGGTTTTTGGTAAATCTAAAAAAAAATTGTACAAGAAAATTGAACATGTATGGCCAGCCTCAGTGACTGAAAGCAGCTTCTCTTTTGTGCAGAGTAGTGAGTACACTTGTATAGTAAAGCCTAATAAACTTTTCTGTGGATTTTCATCTGAGGGGAGATCAGTTGGCCAGACTTCTGAACCCAAAAATGGTTTTCTGATGCAGTTTAAAAACAAACGAATTTTTCTGAGAACGATCGGAAAACGATCGTTTTTATGTGTGTTGTTAAAATAGTCTGACCAAGTGTATGGGGCTTAACAATAGTATTGTAACTCTCTGGCCATTCAAAAAAAAACATAAACAAAAGATTTGCATTTGAACCTGTTTCTTTTGTTATTTTCGTATGTTGATATGACACCTATAACAGAAAAAGGAATTCATTCAATATACATAATGAAATTCTTTTTTTGTTATAGATGTCATTGAACAATGAACATACAACTGACACTAACAAAAGAAAAGCATTCAAGATACACAGAATGCAAATTGACGAAAATTAACGATAATTATTGTCTAACAAGAAACAACATGAATTAAACAGAATAACGAATCATCCCGCATGTACGAAAATAAAACGGTAACGGAAATACGAAACGATCGGAATATGAAAAAATCGCGTCGTACGACAAACGAACGGAAACGAACGGGAAAACGGGCGTCTTACGAAAAACGAACGGAAACGAACAGACGGGACCATACGAAACGGAACAAAAAAAAACGAAAATTTTTTCTGTGCACATGTCTAGCTATAACAATGGGAGCAGAAAAATGGATACATGACATCCGGCACAAACAGGAGAAATTTAAAAAAAATCTGGGAAAAACATAACCAAGAAATAGACGGATAAAATAAAAAACCTTCTGAAGCTTGGAAAGGGAGACGGGAACAAGGAAAAAGAAAAAAAGGAAAGAAAGATGGGGAAAATTCACAGCTTTTTTTTGTATGTTTTATGTATGTTTTTTTAATATGCCTAAGTAGAGATTGTGACACTAGAAGAAAACAGCAAGGTGGCTAATTGACCCTCCACACTCACTTTTTTTTTTTTTAGTTCCCCCTTATTTCCTATTTCATTTCACTGTTTTTTTTTCTCTTGTTGGGGGATAGCGGGGTGAGGAGGAAGAATTATAAATGAGAAGACACATAACGGAAAATTGATATCAAATACTTACCGTAATTTTCCTTTCCTGATAGACTCCATGGCAGCCTACGTGTGGGTTAATCCCGCCCCCTCATACCTCATAGGACCCCTCTCCCATAAATCTTTGCTCTGAGCCAGAGGCCGTGTTCCATAATTTAGCCTACTCCAGCCACTGGGAGGGAACTCCGGCTGCCATGGAGTCTATCAGGAAAGGAAAATTACGGTAGGTATTTGATATAAATTTTCCGTTTTCCTGACAGACTCCATGGCAGCCTACGTGTGGGAAATAACTAGCCAAACCACACGGGTGGGCAAGTGCTGGACAAAAGCAAAGAAGGTTTAATTGGTACCATCAACCGGCATGTAAACCAAAATTAACGAGGCTGACTCTAAGCAGTAGTGTGCCTTGAACGTGTTACTTTAAGACCACGAGGCCGCCTTGCAAATAACTTCTGGAGCCACGTGACACAACAGTGCCCATGAATAAGACTTCTAGTTGAGTGAGCAGTCACCAATTCTGGAGGTACCAAGCCCTTGGCTTTGAAGGCCCACTAAATAGCCTGAACAATTCATGCTGCAAGATATCTGGAAGAGGCACGCATTCCTTTAATCTTCCCATAAAAAAGAACAAATAGGTGGTCGGTGTGATGGAAAGAAGCTGTAGCTTCAAGATACTGGCTCCGACCTTTTCCAATATCTAAGGGATGAACACTGGAATCCTCAGTAGATCTGAACGATAGAAGGGCAGTCTCCTGATTGTCATGAAACACAGATGCCACTTTTGGTTTTAAACCCAAAATAGGAATTATAAAAGGTTAAAAATGTCTTCTTGCATCCCAGAGAGCTGACTTCAGAGACCCTCTTGGCCGATGTTATAGCCACCATGAAGGCAACTTTTAGAGAGAGTCATTTGATAGAAAAGGACTGATCTTCATGTTCCAACTCTCTACCCAAAAAAATCCAGGACAAGGGGAAGATCCCAATTAGAGAATCTTGACTTTTTGAGGTCTGAGCTCTATTGCTCATCTAAACAACTACTGAGTAAGAGGGTGTCTAGCCCAGGAAACACATAAAGGCAGAGATTGCAGCGACTTGGACTCGCAGCGAGCTGACTGACAATGAGATCCAAGCATGATTGTAGGAAACTCCGAATATCATCTTTGGGTTATTGCAAGAACCTGCAGTGGAAGTGGTGTAGTCTGCAAACTTATTTTTTTTTCAAATCCTCTGGTAGACCCTGTTGGTGCCTGCTCTAGTGGCATTTGATAATGTGGAGATGTCCCTACTTGGACAACCTATGGCCTCCAACCTTCCCCTCTCAAGAGCCAAATCATCAGATGTAGATGGACTGGGCATGGATGTAGAATTGCCCCTTGTGATAGGAGATCTGGTCTGAAGGGTAGAGGAACTGGTTCCCGGAAGCTGAGTTGCATCAACAGTGGAAACCATGGCCAGTTTGGCCAGTACAGGACTATTGCCACTAGCTATGCTTCTTGACAGGAACCAGGGGAAAGGCATAGGCCCTGTGGAACCGCCAATGTTCTGTCATAGCATATACCTGAAAGCCTGGGGATACAGCCACCTTGTGTAGTATCTCTAGTCTGAAGTTGCACAGGAAGGTGAACAAGTCTACTTTTGGAATGACCCCCAGGGACAGGACCTACCTGAAGGGAAGTCCACTCATTGTCCAGAGAAATTCTCAACAGAAAATCTGCCTGACCGTTCTGGACTCCAGGGAGGTAGACAGCTGTCAGGTTGGTCAGGTTTTTCTGGGCCCAGATCATGATGGGCTCTACTTCCTTTGACAGGGAGAGACTGAGTACCCCCCTGTCTCTTGGTGTATGCGACTGCCGTCGTGTTTTCCAGTCCAAGAGGACTGAGGCTCCTGCTGTTAAGTGGTGAAAAGGCCTACAGAGCGCAGAACACTGCCCAGAACATTGGAAACTATCCTGTGAGGAAAAATTCCATATGCCTTGGGCTACTTCTGTCAGCCCCTGTTGCTGGCATCTGTAGTGATGGAGACCCAAGACACAGATGCGATGGAGTGACAATTGAGGAGGTTCCTCTGTTTTAGCCACAAAGGAAGGCTGTCCTGCATGGATGAGATTATTTGGATAGAGTAAACCCGAAGCCCTGAGTTCCACCACTGAAGGAAACCCTTCTGGAAGGGCCGTATTTTCCACTGAGCCCACTTGTTGTTGCCACCATGGTGCCGATGATCTTTTAGGCATTGAGAGGCTCGGAGATGAGAGGACGACATTGCAAGCCGAACTCTGTCACGGATCACTGGGATTTTCTCAGGGGTAATGAGATGGTGCTCTTGATAACGTTGACGTGTTCCCCGGGAATACCAGGGACTGCGTAGGATCCAGATGGCTCTTTTCCAGATTCAGAAGCCAAGCAAACTCGAGTAGAGTGGAGATGACCTGGAATCTGTGGATTAGCAACTGCTCCCTGTCCTGAGAGAACAAAACCACGTCATCTAGATAGTGATACAGACAGATACCTCTGGTCCTGATCAGAGCCACGACAGCCAACAAGAGTTTTGAAAACACAAAGCAATGTCGTAAGCCCGAAGGGGAGACAGGTGAACTGCAGATGGATTTGATCGACAAAGCAAAGACATTTCTGGAATTCTGACGCTATCGGAACATCGGAAGTAGGCGTTCTTCAGGTCTATGGACACAAGCCAATCGCCTGGTTAGATTGAGTGACAGATCACGAGTGACAGATCATGAGTAGTATCTCCATCTTGACTTCTTCTTGATAAAATAATTCAAGTGGGTTATGTCTATAACTGGCCTCCAGGTGCCATTTTCTTCAACACCATGAAGAGGGACAAGTAGACCCATTGAAACCTTTTGTCGGCTGGAACTGGAATTGCAGCGCCCTGAGCCACAAGAGAGTCTGCATAGGACAGGAGAATTTCTTATTTTATTTTTTTTTTGTTTTGTTTTTTGAGAGAGAGAGGCAAGGATGCCGACTCACTCTGTCTGGGCAGGCACGATATCATAAAGACTTAGGGGATTCTAAAGGCTAATTTTTCCTTCCAGGTCTTCTTGAACTCATGGCCGGGCCTATAGTAGCGAGCATCCCTTGCTCAATCTGAACATTGCCTTGGCTGTGTTCTCTTCTGGTTTAGCCGACAGCGATCCTGGGGAAGGAACCCCTGACTTGGTCCCTTTGGCACGGGTGATGGCACTGTCCAATTTGTTCCCAAAGAGGGACGAACCTTCAAAGGGAATCCTGTACCATGCCTGCTTGAAGGGAGGGTCAGCTACCCATGGGCACAGCCACAATGTATGCTTAGCCGCGACAGATGACAGCATGATCGGAGCCACCAAGATAGAAGCATCTATGCCGTCCGCCCAGACTTCTATGGCTTTATAAAGAGCTGTGAGAGCTATAGCTGGTTTGCATCTCATACCTGCCCTGAGGCGATTCAGTTCACATGTGCTGCGCTATATAAGTTTCTCAATCATTCATTCAATGTAGATCCGCTTGAGGTCGGTCTCAATTTTTCTCTCCAGCCATCCCTAAAGGAAACAGTATCCTCCAATGGGAGTGTGACGTGCCTCGCCATCCTCATTAGGGCTGCATCAGTGAGAGGAGCCGACTCCAGGTGTTTTACATCCTTGCTTTTAAATGGGTACAATTTTGACACCTTTGTTAACAGGCAATACCTCCTTTCAATACCACCACATTCATCGGTAATTAATGTGCCAAGTTCACCCAAAAAGGAGAAATTAGGGCGTCTTTTTTTTTTTTTTTTTAAGGCTTTAAAATATTTCCTCTTTCTGGAGGGTGCCCCTACTGGCTCTTCTAATCTCAAAGCTTCTTTGACAGCTTTGACCAGTTATGGTACTGGGGCAAATTCAAAACCTGCACCAGGGTCATCTACCTCCACCCCCTGTCTGAGGCTTCAATTGAGGAATGGCTTGGCTGTGAAGGGCCTGGGGCCTCTAGATCATCCCTAATATGTACTAACATAGTGTTGCCAGCAGGATTGTGGGTATGACCAGAACCCACTTTACTCAGGGATTCATGGACCACCTTTCTGACCAGTGTTTCCACTAGTTGCTCTCCGCCTTCTCTTTTGCGACTTTGGAAAGCATCACTCACAGAGTGATTTATCTTCAGGAACCTGGCCCCGCATACCCAGCAGGCTTTCCTCACAGAGCGGCTAGAGTGGTGGTGAGAGTGTGGCCCAGAGGTGGTTTTAGTGTCCTTTCTGTGATACTTAGATCTAAAGGGAGATCTATGACGTCAGGATGTTGAAGAGAAGTGACGAAGTTGAGACCTAGGACGGTCTTTGCCATGCTTTGGTGTTCAAACCTAGAAGTGCTGTGTGAAAAAAGAAAGGGATAAGAGCTCCTGAATGGGACTTCCGGTTCCGGCGCCACATGAGGGAGAGGTAGTTATCCTCTGCTCCCGCCACGCTCCTCTCCACACCGGCCGTATTCGCCGCTATTAGCTTCGGGGAGATCCCCCTTCACCCCCGCTACATCCTGGGCACGGATGGATCGCTTTGTGGAGCGATCGTACGCACGGGTTGCAGCCGCCGCCACGATCCATCCAGCGGGAGAGCCGTCGGCAGACGCAGCCAAGATGGCCGCCGCTCTCTCACAAGCAGAGCCGTCACCCGCGCCAGTGCAAACACAGACGCAGCCGCCGCCTCACACTGCTATTCTGTCACCCTCAGCCATAGACCCTGCCTCCCCTGCGGGTATAGCTCAAGCAGTTGTGGCTCTGCTGGGTCCCACACTCACTGCCACAGTAGATGCCGCAGTACACAGGGGTCTGGAACAGCTCCACATTGAAGTACAAGCGCAGGCTCAGAGGCTTACACATGTGGAGGACAGGGTATCATTGCTAGAAGATGACTCCACGGCCGCATCAGCTGTGCTGGCACGTCTAAATACTGTGAATAAGGATCTGTGGGACAAACTCGACGATTTGGAAAATCGCTCGAGGAGGAACAATCTGCGCATTGTTGGACTCCCGGAATCAGTCTCCACTACCCAGCTCACGAATATCTGCGCGAAAATCATCCCTGAGCAATTGGGACTCCGCATTCCCTGTACCATCGAAAGAGCACATCGCATTGGGCAATACTCAGAAACTCGCGTCAAGCCTCGCCAAGTCATAGTTAAATACCTCAACTTTGCTGACAAGGCGGCCATTATGCAGAGGTTTCGGCGCACACGCGCACTGTCCATGGATGGAGCGCGACTGCTGCTCTTTGCGGACTACTCCGTGGAGGTGATGAACCGGCGCAAAGCCTTCTCTGCGATTTGTACCACTCTTCATAATGCCCGAGTCCGGTTCTCGTTAGCTTACCCGGCAATCCTTCGGGTCCAAACACAAGACGGGGAACAACTCACCTTCGCCACGCCCGACGAAGCAGAGAGCTACATCAACACCCTGGGAGCGGCTATGGATCACACCAGCTCGGCAGAAATTTCATCCTCTCCGTCTGCTTAACCTCATCAACATAGCCCAACTAAGCCTCCCTTTAAACGCATCCGTGTCACCCAGAAGGAGGATCGATCTGGCAGTCGCTGAAAATCCATAGTGCAACTGTCATATCGGACTGGCATCGGGAACGGGTAGTATTGTCCCTTTCATCTTTTATCCCGCACCCTTGTGTATGGTCTACAATGTTTGCTCTGTTGTTTTGACCCTTTTTTTTCTCTCTTGCCCGGCTGAACCCTATGTGGCGGCCTAGATTGTTGTCCTGAACTTATGCCTGACTTTGCTGTGCGGTTAACTGTTTTTGTTCTAGTCACCACCCTGCCAGCACATGATTGCCACTGGAAAAGTACGCTGTAGGGGCCCCAGCTGCTATTCAGCCCATTTCCTGATCATACCCAAATGCTGACTACCCGCCTGCTGATACTTGCACCCTTCTCTGGGGTCGCTATCCCTGCTTCCTACACTCATATATGGCTGGCTTCCACACCGCCCGCTTTTCTCTCCCCCCCCCCCCCCCCCGTAGCTTCTTTACAGGCATCAAGAGAGGGGCTGATGGTAAACGGGAGCCAAACTAGGTAGTGGAACCCTCATGTGGAAAAAAGTGAAGTGTCTGAAGTGTGTTAGATGTCTTTTGCATCTAAAAGTTGCTTTACTGTTTTTTTTTATGCATTACTGTTGATTGCTTATTATCCGTAACCACCTGTATTATACTTGTACCCTCAGGAGATTTGGGACGCTTTGGTGACTCTCATACTGCTGACGCTTTGCCTTCAGGGGCGCTCCACGGCCAACCCCTGCCTCAACGTATAGATTTACCTCAGACATGGCTTCGTCGACCGATGGGAGTCACCTAAGGTTTGTCTCATGGAATGTTAAGGGGCTTCGCTCTCCATTCAAGCGTATGTCTGTCCTTAGGCACTTAAATCGGCTCCGGGCAGATGTGGCTCTGTTACAAGAGACGCACCTGTCCGCAGACGACATAACACGTCTTCGTAAACTTTGGGTGGGATCGGTATACGCCTCACCCGCAATCGGCCGTAAGGCTGGAGTGGCTATATTGCTACACAAGAATTTAAGACACACTGTTAGGGATGTTAGGGCAGATTCGACTGGCCGCAAACTGACTTTACACATGACTTTAGGAACTAAACAAGTTGCTATCACCAACATTTATGCCCCTAACGCCCCAGACACCTCCTTTTTCCAGGACATGGTGCAGTGGGTACTTACTGCCCCTGAAACCCTTCATTTGGTGGGTGGGGACTTCAACTCTGTCATGTCCACGCTAGCGGACCGTACAAGCGGCACGCCTCGCGGAGGACATAGACTTTCCCCTCCAACGTCTGACTCGACTCTTCTAGCGCGAGCCGTTGCCTCCATGCGTTATGTTGATATGTGTCGTCTGATGCACCCGACGGATCAGGAGTATACCTTCTTCTCACCCCCGCACAACTCTTTTTCCCGAATCGATTACTTTTTTGCCTCCCCTGCGTTAACAACCTCCTTGTACGATTCGGGAATCACAGATGCCAGAATATCAGATCATAGTCCCATAGTCATACACATGGCACACGCTAAACTCTCATCCCCCTCGCCCACTTGGCGTTTTCCTTCGTTCCTAGCAGACAATGATGACTTTCGCCACATGCTAAACGGAGCGTGGAACGAATACGCATCAACTAACGGAGAGCACGTCGCGAATCCAAACCTCTTTTGGGAAGCTGGCAAGGCCTTCCTGAGGGGGAAGATCTTCTCGTACACCACCCAATTTAAAAAACATGCCAGACAGAAATACGAACGCGCTAGTGAAACTTTACGCTCGATGCACGAACGCCTAGCTCTAAATCGCACACCTGATAATATACGGGATTGACGTCAGGCTAAACGTACATTTGACCTTTGGGCCGAACAACAGGAAGCAGCTAAAATGTCCTACCTTAATCTACATTATCACAGATATGGTAACAAAGCCGGCAAACTATTGGCCAAATTATGCTCGGGACCGAGGTGCCCTACTCATATTTCCTCCCTTAAGGATCCTACTGGTTCCTTGCTCACCTCACCTGCAGAAATTAGTAACTTACTTGCGGAGTACTACACAAACTTATATGCTGCCGACCAGACTGACCACGCTACTGCGGATGCTCTCCTAGCTAAGGTCCGTCTGCCCAAACTTCACCTTGCGCAACTAGAGGCGATTAATGCCCCTATCACCTCTGATGATATCCGGCGCACGATTAAAAACCTACCATCAGCTAAGGCCCCAGGTCCGGACGGTTACACGTCTGAATTTTTTAAATTGACCGCTGACTTTCTTCCTGACACCCTACAACATGTCTATGCAGCCATGTGGGGTGGGGGCCCTTACCTTCCTACGGGTACTCAGGCACACATTAAACTCATATCAAAAAAGGGGAAGGATCCCCTACTGCCAGGCTCATACCGCCCAATTTCTCTCATCAACGTGGACATTAAAATCCTTTCTAAAATCGTTGCTTCCCGCTTGGCCCCACTGCTCCCCTCTCTGCTACACTCGGCTCAATCTGGTTTTGTCACAGGGCGCTCGGCTACTCTAAACATTCGTAAGGTTTTGATGGCACTGGAACATGCTAAAACACATCCCAATCAAGACGTTGCTATTATTTCTTTAGATGCCGAAAAAGCCTTTGACAATATTAGTTTGTCCTGGCTGTTCAAAGTAATGGAGCGATTCGGTTTTTCGGGCCCAATCATGCGATTCTTACAACAAATGTATGCTTCCCCAACTGCGCGTCTTGTTACCCCTGATTTTGTCTCTGACTCGATACCCCTAAAGAAAGGCACAAGGCAGGGATGCCCACTATCCCCCCTACTCTTCAATTTTGCCATCGAGCCACTGTCCAGACTGCTCAACTCCCAAGAAGGGGTCAGTGGCGTCACTGTGGGTAAACAAGTTCTCTCGCTCTGCCTTATTTGCAGATGACATACTCTTGTTCTCCACTGACCCCCTCGCAGACTTTGACAGACTTCACAATCTCTTTGCGGCCTTTCGACTATGCTCTGGCTTTCGTATAAATTTTGATAAGAGCGAAATTCTGGCACTCAACCCCCGACTATCTGCTGGGTGGAGACCTCTCTCTCCGTTTGCTCTAGCAACTCAGCATATCACATACCTAGGTATCCGCATAGGCCGTGACCCCTCATCCCTATATGTACTTAATTACCCTCCGTTGATAGCAAAAATTGTCAAGGAGCTAGAAGCATGGGCGGCCCTCCCCCTCTCGCTCTTTGGGAGATGCCACCTTTTTAAGATGGTGCCCTTTGCACGTTTGCTTTATCCAATGCAGACCATACCCCTGTTATTAAAACACTCTGATGTGCAGAGGATCCATAGAGCACTAACCACTTTTATATGGTCGCGAATTGCGCTACAAAAACTATGCCTCCCAAAGTCTGAGGGTGGGGCGGGTCTGCCCAATATTCGGTTTTATAATCTCTCATGTCTACTTAGACAGGGCCTGGACTGGTTAAGTGGAAAGTCGAAATATTGCAATATCCTGCTTGAAGGTGATCTGGCCTCCCCACACACCCTGTCGGCCATCCTTCACTCCAACCCCAATACTCTACCACCTCGCCTCAAATCGAGTTTGCTCATCAGAGATATGGTCATCGCTTGGAGGGAGGTGAGGAAACTTTTGGGATTGCCGTCAAGCATCTCTCGCTATCTACCGATCCAGGGCAACCCTATGTTTCTCCCATCCACTCTCCACACAGCCTTCAATCAGTGGCGAACCAAGGGACTCACGAAAATAACCTCCGTTTACCATGGTCAACCAGCTAAGTTCAAGACCTTTGGGGCCCTGTCGAGCGAATTCTCCTTGCCACCATCACACTCCTTCTTCTACCTTCAACTGACTGACTATCTGAGATCTTGTCATGGACCCAACTCCGATCCCTTCCAACAGTCATTCATCGACTCTGTCCTAAATAGTGACGATTATTCCATCTCCAGTCTTTACTCCTACCTTATTCAGCACCAAGCAGACAAGTACCACCTCGCACCGTTCCGAAAATGGTCTACCATACTTGAGAACGATGAACTGCCGGAGAAAATCCTTGAAGGATACAGACATGTCCGCAACATTATTATTTCAGAAACATGGCGTGAAACACAATTTAGGATCATACACAGAGCATATTATCCGTTTCGCTTCAATAAAGCAGACCCAATTCAAGCACAGTGCCCCTGGTGCTCTATGCCTCGCCCCACACTGCTACACCGTCTATGGGACTGTACAGCTATCTCCAAATTCTGGGACTCTGTAGTTGCCCACATTTGCACTATCGACACTACCAGGATCCCGAAGGATCGTTTACTGTGCTTGTTTGACTACACCCCATCAACATCTTCCACCACTGTAGTCGCACCCCTCCCTATCCCACAATGGGCCCACTTGTGCCTCCTAGTTGCTCGCAGGACTATTATGTCCCACTGGATCTCACCAACACCACCCGCGCTAGGGGAGGTAAAAAGAGCTATGATCTCGCTCTTCTATTTGGAGAGGCTAGACACCATTACGCTTAACTTCCGGACTACCTCTCGCTTTTTCAGGAGATGGCGGACTTATATAGAGGCCGCATTAACCCAGGAAATTCTACAGGAAGCTATACAACCCTTCCGCTATACTGACTGGTATTTGAAAAGGGATCTCACCAATTCGCTCGGCCGCCTCAAGGTCTCTGACCCATCTAACCCATCTACCTTTTGCCCACCGTAGCCCCACCATGGATCCTTGGAGCTCCTTGACTTCCATGACTTTCCTAGGCCTACAGCCAACCAATCCCGCAGCTATGCTAGCCGTGGTTGGGCCTTTTTACATGACAATCAGCCTTTATTGTCTATACCATGCTTCTGCTCCTGAGGGTATCACTGTTGCTACTTTTGTCATTTAAGCTTGAGTCATCTCTCGTGGTTGTTCATGTCATATTGCTATGTTGTAATGCATATTTTCAACTATTCTGGACTTATTCTCATCCTGTATGTTTATAATATGGAAATACGAATAAAAATATTTGGAAAAAAAAAAAAGAGCTCCTGAAGGAGTGAACCCAAGCATACAAGCAGAAAGGCACTAAATCCTATCTGCAGCGCAAGGGTTGGTCACAAGAGGGCGGTGACATATCCATGGCAAGGCAGTTTGAAACTGAAATGAACCATTAAAGCCTTATGAGAAACAGGAGTGACAACAGGCATGAGAGAACACATAACAAACACAGCCAGCACCTAGGGAGCCTGCAGCAAACAATTTACATTTTAAACCAGAGACCAGTGCCTAGGAAAACCGCTGCATAAGCCTGCAAGTCACCCCAAGAAATAGCTGCTTTGACAGCTATTTAAATATTCTACTGATAATGATGTCACCGCCCCACAGCGCCCCTGCGCTGGAAAAAAAAAGCGTCATGACCCGATGGCGACCAATCGCATGCGCAACTGCAGCCACCATTTTGGCAAAACTGCGCCTGCACTAACCAAGCACGGAATCTTCGTTCGTGGCTTGCAATTGCGCAGACCCTAAGGTCCTGGCGACTTCCTGAAACAGCGAGCTGGAACGCACCTGCGCTTCAGCCGCCATTGGCCACTCACTGGAGTTTGATAGAAAATAAGGAGACAAACAAAACACAGAGATACGGCTGCCATATAAAACGAATATCTTTGTACTTTACCACCACCATGGAACGATCCGGACCAGAACCTGGGACTGGGGAGCTGTTCGCTCGACCCACTGCACGATCAGGCGTTTTACAAAGCCTCCCGCTAATAGCTGGGACGTTTGGCCATATTTCTGCTTGCCTGCCAATGGCCAGGATAGTGAGCTCTTCATGGTATTGCATCATATCGCCCATGTCTACCTGCTAATAGCTAGGATTGCTGGACTGCAGAGAGGATCACCGCTAATCACCAACGTATCGCCGTGCACACCACCAGGCCTGGATTACAAAAAACTTCATGAAAAGGTAAGACTATATCTTGGTCCTAGGAGGAGGACAAAAAAGGAACACGGCCTCTGGCTCAGAGCAAAGATTTATGGGAGAGGGGTCCTATGAGGTATGAGGGGGCGGGATTAACCCACACGTAGGCTGCCATGGAGTCTGTCAGGAAATATATATATAAATATAACATCTATATATAAAAAAAAAAAAAAAATATTCACCCTTATCACAGATAAATAAATACAAAAAGGCACAGAGGAATATAATAAATAAAGCACTAGAAATACACGTTGGGAGGCGGGACGCAGGCCCGCCTACATTTGTAGGAGGAGCCTCAGGCACATATACCAGCCCCCACACCCGCTTGTGCTGTCGGCTGTTTTTGTCAGTAGCAAGTTGGCACCCCATTCAATGTACAGAGGTATCTGGGGCACACATGGGAAGGAGGACCCACTGTGCCTCAACACGTACTACGCACGTATATTACAATCCATGATATTTCACGGCGGGCACAGGGGGGGGTGCATTTCTTCACGGGGTCCGGGAGTCACGTACGGAATCAAGCATGTCATAAACGCGGCAGGGTACAGCAGGGGCACAATCTCATCTGGCGCAATCTTCCATGCTTTAGGCATTTTTCCATACTGGTGGGGCACGGCTCTGCGAGCGGCACCAGGCTTTTACCACAAACTGAGGGGGTGGGGGTGGGAGGGGGTGGCACACATATTTTCATCACAACGTGGTCACTGTCACTTGTATTAGTGGGTAAGGTATGCAAAGTGGTGGAAGGATCAAGCAAGCACTGTGGGTATGGCAATTCATTTACTCACACTTGTATGTCAGGGGGGGGGCAATTCCCGTCAACTGTCGGCATGACAGGACAATCACGCAGGGGCACGGTTATCTCATTGTCAACGGCGGGTGGGGCATGGTGCTTTCATCATTGCAATTGGCTTATGGGTATTTATCGTTTTGGGCTTGATGGGAGTTGGTGCAGCACCTAGGGCACTTACAGCTTGTTGGAGCACCAGGGGGGGCCGCGGGCGATGCCATTGGGGCACTGTTCCTCCCGCTGGTAGCGTAACAAGGGCTTACTCTCCTTTTTACAAGTTAGCATAGGGCACCAGGTCTTGTTGGGTCATGTGCTTCATCATGGGGCACCGTTTTGTTGTTAGGAACCTTGGGAAGTTCTTCCTTTGTCGCATATTTAGGGCACAGTCAGGTTTTATCATCAATCAGCAGGGTGCTGGGTGGTCTATGCTGATGGGGTAGTCTCGCCATCAGGTAGGCAAGCGTCCTGTTCTGCTCGCCTGCTACATTTTCCAGTTTTTCATGTTTTCCTTTTAGGTACAGGTCGCAGCAAGGCCATACGTTCTGTTGGTTGAGTAAGCCCAGCGGGTTCTCGCAGGTCCTCCAAATATTGGGGTACTTTACACCTTCATTGCATTTTATGTTTTTGTTTCTCCCCTTTGTTTTAGCATGTTGCATTTTCAGACCCGTAGGAGCTGGTGCAGTGTAAGTGCGTACGTGAGCTGTCAATAGGTTGTTCGGCAGACACAGTAAGTGCCATCTTATTTTCCACGATCCTTGGGGTCACTTAGGTGGCAATCAAGGTTCTGGTCACGTGACTAGGGTGGCACTAGCACACTTTTCCACCGGCAGCCCTGCTGCGGGTTCCAGGGCGCACAAGGCACGGGGGTCGGTCCTCCTCCCCAGTGGGCTTGATGGGTTGTTGTTCAGGGGGCGTATTCCTAGTCGGTGGGATGTTCCTGGGTTTTCAACTGGTTGTTCATTTCCTCTCAGCTAGGTGGCATTTTCCAGGCACGCTTGGCTTTCGGTCCCATTGGGGGTTGTGGCTTCACCATGCCCGGCGCCACCATGTGGTGGCCTTTTCACCAGAGGAGGTATAGTCAGGTCGAGACTTTCACTTCAGTACTGGTGCGAGGGTAACCGGCTCATTCATTTCGTTTGTCATTTCACTCCGCATTTCGCTTCCCATGTCTTCACCTGACACGTTTTCAGGTACCCGAGGCCTGAGTGTACGTTTTAATTGCCTGCATGCCTCAGGTGGCTCGGCCTTGTCCCTTACTTTCCACCACAAGCTTGTCAGTTATTCCACGGAGGGCAGGTTCACTTGGGCCATACAGGGGGTCGGGTCAGTCACTCACTTATCATTCTCAATTTCACTTGCTGTCGTGTGACCAGGGCGGGCAGGTTTCGGCTAATTTTCTTTCCTTATCCTCATGTTAATTAGGTCATGTCCCAGGCAGCAGACATCGAGGATGAGTCAGTCGTTCCTCCCTCCCAGGATGAAGGTTCTGAGCGGGGCAGCACACCGTCCATGAGGGCCTGGACCATCCCCAGACTAGTGGTGGAACTCCAACGCAGGGGGATCTCCCATCCAGCGTCGGCACGAAAGGCTGAACTATTTAGACTGTTGTTCCCCAGGGCTTCAAGCGTGGCTCCGGAACAAGTGACCCTGCGCTCAGTGGGGGCCTCCCTTACGCTAATACATTCCTCACTTAATGTCCTGGCCTCATCTTTTCAGGAGTTACGGGCCAGGGTGGAGGTCCTTGAAGGCCCTCCCTGCCTGGCTCCAGTAGTACCTGTTGTTCCCTCTACATCGGCAGATCTGGGGACGGGAAAGACGTTAATTTAGCTTCCCAGTTATTAGCAGCCCACGACATTGCGGATAACAGATCCTACGCCCGTGGGGACGTCTCAGTGGTAGTAAAGACCAGGGACCATAGACTGAGCCGCAAGCTCTCCGTCCCGGAGTTTGTCCTGGCGTTTAGCATCTTTCGGGATGTTATCTGCTCGGTCAGGCCTCAGAGAAGGGAAGAACTGGATCTATACCTGTACGCGGTTGTGGAGCTGGGCTATAAATATGGTGGTTCTGCGTTTTATGACTACCACCGGTCATTTTTGGCTAAGGCGGCGGCCGTGTTCACCCAGCATCAGGCAGTGACTGACTGGAGTGTGGTGGATACAGAGCTGTTTTGTCGGCACTTTGCGGGCTTGAGGTCTCCGGTCTGCTCCTCTTGTCAGTCGTCCTCCCACACGGCCTACTGGTGTCCGCTCATGGGTTCCCCGGCGATGCCAAGTACTTCCAGAGCACCCACTAGTTTGATACCATCCCCCAGCCTTTCGACCGCCTTTGACAAGATGGGCCGGCCGATAGTGTATCTGGGCAAGTCACAGCTTTGTAATAATTTTAATCAGGGGTCTTGTAACTACAGTCAGTGCCGCCTGCTGCATGTCTGCGCCACCTGCTACAGGGCACACCCTAAGTCATCCTGCACGCTCAAACAGGGGAAGTCCTCCTGACTAAGCCGCATCAACGTCACGTGTCTGCAGTCCTATTTGGCTTCCCACCCTTCCCCCTCCCTTTGTCAGTTCTTAACAGAGGGGTTTGTGCAGGGTTTTCACACGGGCCTTGTCATGTTGCCCCAGGGCACCTTCGAAGGGAAAAATGTATTATCCGCAGGCACGGATGTTGAGGCGGTGGAGGGACTGCTGCAGGCGGAGCTAGATAAGGGCTTCATCATCGGGCCATTCGCTTCCCCACCATTCCATCAGTGGAGGGTCAACCCTCTCGGGTTAGTCAGGGGAAAATTTTCTAATAAAGCTCGATTAATTTATGACTTGTCTGCTCCTCATTGCTCCAAGGTACCCAGTTCAAATTCGTTGATTCCATCCAAGGAATTTTCTCTTAAATATGCTTCCGTGGACCAGGCCATCCAACGAATCATCATCATGGGTAGAGGAACGTGGTTGTTCAAGGCTGATGTGTCGGATGCATTTAAGCTTCTGCCTATCCGGCCTTCCCTATGGCAATGGCACGGTGTCAAGTGGAAGGGGAGCTATTATTTTGCTACCCACCTCACTTTCGGCTCCAAAAGTAGCCCTTGGCTGTTCAATGTTTTCGCGGACGCGCTCAACTGGATTCTCTTGCAGGAGGCATGCTGTCAGGAGGTGCTACATTACTTAGATGACTATCTTTTGATTGAAAGTGCGGGACGGACACCCTCCGACCTCCAGAAGTTGGTGGCTGTGTGTTCTGCTCTCAATGTCCCGTTGGCTCTTAGAAGATGGAGGGCCCGGCCACCACTCTGACCTTTCTAGGAATCATACTGGATTCTCTAACTATGGAGGCAAGGCTACCGGCGGACAAGTTGTCCAGGATTAGGGAACAGATCCATGGGTTTACTGTAACCCGGGCCACTACCAGGCAGGATCTGCAATCTTTACTGGGGATGTTGAATTTCGCCATGAGGATTATTCCGCAGGGCAGGTCCTTCATCTCCCGGCTGCTGGCTCTGTTCCCCGCGGCTCCGGATGCAGATTCAGTGGTAAATTTGGACTTGGCCGCCGCAGCTGACTTACGCATGTGGGAGCAGTTTTTGCGGGACTGGAATGAGGTGTCCATGTTCATTCCGGCAGTTTCCGAGACATAATTTCAAGTAGTTACGGATGCTGCGGCTACTGGGGGTTATGCCGCCATTTTTGGCACCCATTGGCTGGTCGGTCCATGGCCAAGTGAGTTTCGAGCGATACCCGGTTTCGCTCAGACTTCGGCATTGTTCGAAGTCTATCCCATAGTGGCTGCGGCACAAGTATGGGAACACTTATGGACAGGCAACTCGGTGGTGTTCCACACGGATAACCAGGCGACTACTGAGATTATCAACAAGGGGAGGTTGGGGTCACTTCACATCATGTCCTTTATACGCAGACTCACGTGGCTTTCCCTTCAGTTTAAGTTCCACGTCCACTGTAGATACATTAGCGGGGTTCAGAATACCGTGGCAGACGCTTTATCTTGGTTTGACATGTTATCCTTTTCTCGGCAGGTCCCGGGCGCAGATATATGTGTGCCACTCTGTCTCCACACATCTCATTACTGACAATGGACTGAGCATGCATTGGGCAGGGGCTCTCGGGTTGATCGACAGTTCACTGGCTAGCAACACCAGGAAGGCATACAGTAAGGCTTGGCACACCTTTCAGACTTTCCTGGCACGGTATCCCCGACCGGACTGTTATGACAATCAATACCTTCTGTCGTTTATGGCCTATTGTCACTTCCAGCTGAAACTGGCCAACAATACTATCAGAGGGTATCTGGCAGGTATACAGCATTACATGACCCTTCTCTTCCCTGGTAGGCCGTCACTGTTTTCTTTTCAATTTGTTTTTATTAAGCATAATAAGGAAATTGACAGATCAACAGGGAAAAAAAAACAGAAAAACAGCAGTACAATGTGAATTCGCTAACAGATTTCCCAATAGACAATAGGATATTGTATACAATAAAAATCTAAATCATAATACCAGCGTTGAAATATGTAACAAGCTAGCGGGTCCACGCATCCTACTTCACATTGTGGAGCCACGGCACCCTCCGTAGGTAAGGTTCTGGCATGTATACTAAGCCCAGTTATCAAAACACCATAGAGAGTAGGACATATGTCCTTACCGTTCTAGTTTAATGGGAAGTGAACATGAGGAAGTCACGTTGGGCCTCCAATCCTGAGAGAAATGGCGACCAAATATTTTAATAGGACAAAGGTAACACATGAAAGTTAGAGCAATTGAGCAAGGAAATGGAAGGCAAATACACAAAGGAAAAAGGGAAGAAAAAGATAAAAGAGGGGAGTAAGACAGAGAGTAAGGGGAGGAGGGACGAACCAAAGTACCACAGGGACTAAATTCACCACAAGACAGTTGCACAGATTAGGTAAAACCTTAAAGCACTATACATTTCTTATTCAGGGTATTTCGAGATCCAAGGCATCCATTGAGTTTTAAACTTCTGGCTAACATTAGACTGTGCTGCAAAATACTTTTCATATAGATATTGTGCGGATACCCTTTGAATGACCTCACTGATATTGGGGGCTAGGGTAGTTTTCCATTTAGAGGTTATAGTCAGGCGTGCCGCTATCAGTACGTGAGTGACTATAGCACGAAATTGGGATGGAATATTAGTAATGTTAATGTTAAGGAGGGCTAGTTGAGGAGTGGGACGCAAAAAAAAACCTGTTACAGACGAAAGTAATTTGAACACCGCAGTCCAGAAACTGCGCAGGCTTTTGCAATCCCACAGGATGTGATAGATGTTACCCTTAGCTCCACATAATCTCCAACATAGAGGGTTCTGTGATGTAAATATCAGTGATAATCTAACAGGGGTTAAATAGGATCTGTGGAGGATTTTCAATAAATTATCCCAGTGGTTAGTGCAGTGGGAGTATGTGTAGATAGCACATATAGCTGATTCCCATTCAGAATGGGAGTGGGAAGTACCCCAATCTTTTTCCCAGTTAGACATACTAGAAGTTTTGGAGAAACCATCCCTTTTTTGTAATAGGGAGTAGAACCAGGCAAGGCCCTTAGGTTCATGATAGGAAGAGCTAAGGTATTTCCACACATCCATAGGTAACGCATACGTTGAGCCAGCTTGGGTTAACTGGAAGTGTTTGAGTTGGGTGAAGGGGTACGTAAGTACAGCCTCTGGATCTTCTAGAATCTCCTGGACAGTGGAAAGGTTCCTCTCCCTCCAGGAGACCGTATGAAGATCTGGGATGAGGTGTTCAAGGATTGAAATTTGGTTTATAGGTTGGCATATTTTAGTGCTAGGGTCTAATTGCGGTTGGATAGCGCTCCATACCGAGAGCGTTGCCTCAACCGACGGGAGCCAGGGGCCTGTCATTGGTAAGTTAGTTAATTTTGCCAACAGTAAGGAGGGAAGGTCCTTATTTTGCATAGCAAGTTTCTCCATCCTCACCCACCGCTTGGGTGAGTCAGGCTCAAACCAGGCTTTCATTTGATCCAACCAAGCTGCTCTATAATAATGACGGAGGACAGGAAAGCCCGCCCCACCTGTAGATTTATGCCTCTGTAAAACTGAAAATGTAATTTTAGGCATTTTCCCCTGCCACACAAAATTCCTAAACATTTTATCAACATTAGCAAAGAATGAATCAGGTATGAGTATAGGGATGGTACGAAAATAATAGATAATTTTAGGCAATAGGAACATTTTCAGGGCAGCTATTTTCCCCATCCAAGATAGTTCAAAGGTGGAGATGTTAGCCAAATCAGCTTTAATGATGTCTAAAAGTAAGTTAAAATTAGTATTATAAGTGGCAGTGGAAGGATAAACTGGCCGTCACTGTTTTCAGCACATTCTGTCAAGGCCATCCTGAGGGGTATCCAGAAGAGCAGCCCACCAAGCTCCTCTAGCAGGTTGCCTATCACAGGGCATATTTTCCGGGCCATGTCAGATATGCTGACGCGAGCGCCTTTCGGGTTACTACCTAGCTTGGTGCTTAAGGCAGCGATTCATCTAGCTTTCTATGGGTTCTTGAGGCCAGGGGAATTCACTCGAACAGGTCCCACGTCCCGCACGCTGGTCATCAGTCAGTTGGTTAGATCCCCTGACAATTTCATACTACATTTGGAAGCGTGCAAGACGCAGCAGGTTGGACCGGGTACTAGTATCAGATATTTCAGGGTGGAGTCCGGTTGGTGCCCGGTCACTGTCCTGGATGAGCTCATGGTCCAGTTGTCAGGGTTTCCCAGGGACAGCCACTTTTGCCGGTTAATGGGGCACCCCTCACCTCGGCACAGTTCATAAGATTTTGCCACACCCTCTTGGGAAACTTTGGGTTGAATCCCAGGTCATATTCGGGACATTCTTTCCGGATTGGGGCCGCCTCTGAGGCTTCTCGTCAGGGTGTTCCGGTTCATGTCATTAAGAAATTAGGTAGATGGAAGTCAGCATGCTATGCCAGATACATCCCAGAACCTCTTGCAGAGATGTCTCTGGCTTTTGCTCATCTGGCGGATTGATTGTGATGATCAATAAAGTATCCTTATTTTTACATGTGTCCTAGTGTCTTGTTTTTGCCCCCTTTTAGGCATACTGACCCCGTGACTACGGCACACCTCAAGTCACCTTTATTTCACAGCTGTTCTTTTCCTCTTTCCACCAAGAGGCTCCGAGTACAAGTTGGGAGGTGGGACGCAGGCCCACCTACATTTGTAGGAGGAGCCTCGGGCACATATACCAGCCCCCACACCCGCTTGTGCTGTCGGCCTTTCCTGCATTTCTCCCACCCTCCCTGTCCCTTCTTGTTGTCTATTTTCTGTTCTCTTTCACCTTATTTCACATATCTTCTTGGGTATGCCCTCTTTTAGGCATACTGATCCCGTGACTACGGCACACCTCAGGTCACCTTTATTTCACAGCTGTTCTTTTCCCTCTTTCCACCAAGAGGCTCCGAGTACAAATATATGAATACAATCTTTATAATCACAGACAGCTTTTTACACCCACTTGTTTTCCGTCCTCTCCACCCTACCCCCCTTTCTTTTTTTTTTCTCTTATATCTTCTTTCTATGTCCTCCTTTTTTTTCTTATATGTTCTTTCTATGCCCTTTTTTTTTTCGAGGATTCGGGTAAACCACCATATAGTTAAGGAAGATAGCATGTAGTGAGTTACCTATCAAGTGCCAAGGCATGATAAATGTAAAATGTTAAATGGTATATGTAAAGAAGAAAATTTAATAAAGAAGAGATTAAATACAAAGTGGAGCTGGTCCCACTATTTCTGCCAAGCCAGGGGTATTGGTTAGTACCGCCCAATGTTTTTGAAGGATCATTCTCACTGGTTTCCATTGTACACCATATTGAGTAATTACTTGTACAGGATTAAGTACAGGAGCCTCTTTTTTAGCATTGGTTCCAGAGAGAAGGTCCCTTTGATCACGGTTCCCTGCTTTGCTTTTGGCTTTATGAAGTTGTCTATGAGAGTAGCCACTTTCTCGAAATCTGAGATAAAGAGCGTCGCTCTCATCTCTGTAGTCTTTTGGGTTAGAGCAATTTCTTTTAATCCTAAGAAATTGACCGATCGGTATCCTGTCTTTCAACCTGTTCGGATGATAGCTGTCTGCCCTCAGAAGGGTGTTTGCCGCTGTGTCCTTTCGAAATGTCTTTGTCGTCAGAGTCTGTGCACCAACGCTTATCTTTAGATCCAAGAAAGCGATGGATTCTTTGTCGTGTGTGAAGGTTATTCTGATGTTACGGTCATTGCAATTGAGCACTGACATGAAGGTCTCAAGGGAAGTAACATCACCCCTCCACACCATCAGTACATCGTCGATGTACCTGAGCCAGGTATGTACCTGGCTCATGTACATCGGGAGAGTAAAGACCAGGTCCTCTTCCCATCGTCCCAGATGTAGGCATGCATAGGCAGGAGCCCAAGGTGCCCCTATAGAGGTTCCCTTAATCTATTGGTAGAATTTACAATCAAATAGGAAGAAATTGTTATCCAAGGCAAAAGTCAACAGTTCAATTATGAATTCATTTTGGGCACCACACTGAGGATAATGCTTTCCGAGGAAGGGTTCCACTGCTTTAATTCCCCATTCTTGGGGAATTGATGTATATAGGGACTCAACATCAATTCCTACCAATAGGATGTCCTCTTCCAATTTGATTTTGGTGATTGAGGCCAATACATCACGTGTATCTTTTTAACGTAAGACTGGAGATCAACCACCATATTCTTCAACATACCGTCCAAATATGTTCCTATCCGTTCTAGGGGTCCCCTTATGGCAGGAACTATGGGTCTTCCCGGGGTTCCCTTAGGGACTTGTGTCCCTTAGGGATTATATAGAAGGTGGGTATATTGTAATCATTGATTTTAAGGTGTTCCAGTTCACGTTTGTTTAGGAGACCTTCTTCGCTCGCAAATTTCAATTTTTGATTTACAGATGTTATTAGTTCAGGGAAAGGGTTGTTACTCAGTTTCCTATACGTTTCTTCATCGTTTAGTAAACTATAAACTTCTTTCACTTACAGTAGTTGTCCTCATCAAGGAGGACAACATTTCCCTCATTTATATTTATACTTCATACACCAATTTTAGGTCCCTCTCCTTGGCTGTAGCCAACTTTGGTTCATTTCTCTTATCTAATCTTTCTCCTTCTCTATAGTGGCTCAAGCCCCAGGAGGTCAGGGAGGTCAGCCTATCTCTTTATTACACAGCTAGCTGTTTTCTATTTGGGAATTCCCAGTAAGAGATACACACCCTCCCTTAGCCACCTGGAGTCCGGACTGTCTTTAAATGTTGGCTATTATAAGGAAAAAGAAACGGGATAAATTACGGTGCAAATTTATAAATAGAAGGTAATGATGAGAAAGCTTAAACTCTTTCTTAAAAAATTACAAAAAATACTTTATTAATTTTTACACAAATTCATAGAAAAATACAAATTTAAAAAAAGTACAGGGACAATCAGCTGGAATTAAATCTGTGGGTTAACAAGACGCATCATTCAATTGGAAATAAGGATGCACATAATTGGAAATCGCATAAACCCAACGTTTCACGGACTTCCTCTATCTCAGGGGAGAGAGCGATGTCCAATCAGAATGTGCAACCACAGAGTGTCCACAGCTATAACATGTACCAGGGCCTTATCAAGGTAGGGCCAGCGCATATCCACGTGAAAATTGGATTTCTTGGATTAACTGTTCAAAAGATGTATCAATACTAATCATTATAATAATGTCCGTAGCCTCCTAAAGCAGAGATACTATAGTGATCAGTAAATAGTGTCCTGAGATCGTGAAGCATACAATGTATCTATCAAATGTCATGAAACGCTGTTAGTGAGCTGGTTGATCCAACAGTGGAGCTGTAACTGTGGAATAAGGAGCACACACAGCGCAGCACCTAGCCCGACAGCGCTCTCGCTTTCTCATCATTACCTTCTATTTATAAATTTGCACTGTAATTTATCCTGTTTCTTTTTCCTTATAATTACCATACTTATTTGGGATTAGGTGCCTTATCTTTTTGGTGATTCTATCTATCTTGGACCGTAAACAATTGAATTGTCTTTAAATGTTATTTGTTATGTGTACTGTCCTATTTGTGTATGTTTCTGTGTTGACCTGTGTTAGGTCTTGATTGACTCAGGTCCCACAGTAATTGTTTTAAATCTTTATCATATATTTCTTCCACATATCATGTTTTTGTATCATTAAATATTTATATTCTTGATTAATCTCATAGTCAGTGTGTTCATATTAGTCCCTCTTGTTTTCAGGAGTACTATGTACCCCATACTCATTCACATGGGTGGAGGGATCTTGGGGGCGTTCTTGTTAAAGCTCCGGGTTGTGGAGAAAAGATCCTTGTCCCCATCAACATGGGGACAAGGTGCTTTGGGTGGAGGGGCGGAGCACCCCAAAGCACTCCTTATGTTGAGAGCATGTGGCCAGGTATGGTTCAGGAGAGGGACACTCACTTTTCCTCTCCCTTTCCTGATCGACCATGCTGTATGCTCTGGTAAGGGCCTAGTATACACATTGTTTTTCCTCGATTTTTTTTTCTGACGGAAATTATTTTCTTGTCAGCGGGAATCTTACTGACAGCTGATCACACATTGGTTGTTAAGGACGCAGCGGCCGGTTTCCCAGCCCACTCTATAGCAACCAGCTCAGCTATACACAGTGTGATAAAGTAAAAAGAAAAATGCAAAATGCAAAGCGCATAAAAAATGCATTAAAAACACAACACTTGCATTTTTGGTGCGGCTCCATTACATGGAAAACAATTCACAGCTTTATAAAAAAAAAACTTGCATTGATAAAAATAAAACATGTAGCTTTCCATTGCTAATCTACTTCTGAGATTTCTAGTTTCCTGGCTGTCTCTGGGAGTCTAGAACAAGCACTGACCTGGAACAAGCATGCATAAACTGACATCAGAACTTCTGATTTGCATATTTTTTCTAGGTAATGACCTGTTGGACCTGTAATAACAAGTGGACAACTAGGATTTGTTCCTGAGAAATAGTCAGCAATGACAACCTACATTTTTCTATTGTAAAATGTTTCCATTAAGAGTTTTTTTTTTTAAACAAAATATTACTTTTATAACTATGGTCAAATGTTGCCTTTTTGAAGGAATCACAATGACCGCTCTTAGCATTAGCTGTCATGCTGAATCTTAAGTAATTTTGAATATTTCTACTTACTAATTCCATTTGATCATCTCCTGACAAAAGGGATATTACGCTGAATTGACAGCCCTGACATATATCCATGGTCGCCTGACAGATGATGACAAATGGTGCTATTTTATGCTTGAATTGTTGATGGAAAAATGGTGCCAAAAGTTAGATGTCATGTTGCTTTATTCTTATAATGAGTGGTTTACAGAAAATGAGTAGCTCAAAAATGCAAACACATAACATTCTCGATTCTGTCATATTAAATTTACACATTCAACAGTTTCATCCGTGAAGTATATACACAATGTAAAATTAATGTCATCATTTCACAAACCCCATGCTTCCACAAGATAAATAAAATGCATCATCATAAACTGAAAAAATCCATGGCAGGTGATCTGGATATTAAAGGAGAACATATTGCATTATTTATTAAGATTTTATTGTTTTATATTTTAACACAGTGTTGTCTACATTTAGTTGTATTTTGTACATATAAGATTTTCAGTAAAGTTATGTGGATCATTCCTGTAGTTATGCAAATCATGTATTGAGTAATGGGCGTAAGTTAAATGCAAAGCAGAAACAGATATGTGCTGGTAAAACACAATTATTTTTATTTGTACTATAATATAAAAATTATAAACCTATTATAGTCATGTTGTGTTTATTTACCGTGTTTTAGAAATGCCCATATTACAATTCACAAACCACCCAATTATATACCAATATCTGCAGTTTGTTGTATCTAATTTTGGGTGAAATAAAACTGTGAATGGCTTCCAATAAAAATAAAGCTATAGGGAGTCTACTTCTGCCTTTTTAACCACTTCAATACCAGGCACTTTCCTCCCTTCCTGCCCAAGCCAATTTTCAGCTTTCAGCACTGTCGCACTTTCAATGACAATTGCGCGGTCATGCAACACTGCACCCAAACTACATTTTTATCATTTTGTTCCCACAAAATAGAGATTTCTTTTGGTAGTATTTTATCACCTCTGGGGCTTTTATTTTTTGCTAAACAAATAAAAAAGAAAAACTGAAAATTGTGAAAACAATAATGTCTTTCTTTGTTTCTGGTATAGAATTTTGTAAATAAGTATGTTTTCTCCTTCACTGATGGGCACTGATGAAACTGCACTGATGAGCACTGATAATGTGCACTAATATTCATCACTGATGGGCACTGATAGACGGCACTGATGGTCACTTGATATGTGGCATTAATGGGCACTCATAGATGCACTGATGGGCATTTATAGGTGGCACTGATGGGCACTGATAGGAGGAACTGGGCACTAAAAGGCTGCACTGATGGGTATGCATGTGTGGCCCTGATAGGCGACATTGATGGGCACTGATAAGTGGCACTGATGGGCACAGATGGGCACTGATAGGTGGCACTGATGGAAACTGATAGATGGCACTGATGGGCATCACTGATATGGAGGGACTGGCAGGCATTACTGATGGTCACCATGTGGCATCATTTTTGGGCACTGATTTTAAACATTTTTGAGCACAGATTGACATCCCAGGTGGCCATGGGTTGCATACCTGGTTGTCAGAAGTGGTGGTAATCCCTGGTGGCATCCTTGGTGGTCCAGGGTGGGCATCCTTGGGGTCATCCATTGCATTTATCAGATGTGAATGAGGAAAAGCTGATACATGGCTCTTCCTGTTTACATTGATCATGTGGTAAAGAGTCTCTGGCAGGCTCTTTACCAAGATCGGTTTTGCCGTTTGTCACACTTTTATCCTGAAAGACATCCAGTTGGGATAACGGAACCACTGCCTGGCCATCATTTTGCTATAGGTCAGGTGGGAAGTGGTTAAACAGAATTTTGCAAAGCAGGTGTAAAAGACACACAATTATGCAACTCTGTAATCATTATTACGTTAGTACATGCAAGCAGTGTAAGTACCTGCATTTGACCCAGTATGACCATTCAATTTCTGCGCTGACAAAAAGCATTCTGATAGAAAGAGAAAACAATGTGATAGAGAGATGGAGTCTTCACTGTCTGCTTCTCTTTTTATTATTCAACAAAATAGGTTATCGGTAGGGATGAGCCGAACACCCCCGCGTTCGGTTCGCACCAGAACCATCGAACCGACCAAAGGTTCGCGCAAACATTTAGAACCCCATTGAAGTCTATGGGACTTGAACGTTCAAATTCAAAAGTGCTAATTTTAAAGCCTAATATGCAAGTCATTGTCGTAAAACGTCTTTGAGAACCCGGGTCTTGCCCGAGGGAACATGTATCAATGGAAAAAAGTAAAAAAAAACGGTAGTTTTTTTCAGGAGCAGGACTCCTGAAAAACGACCCGGGTTCCCAAAGACGTTTTCACAGGCAAACTATAGACACCCAGCAGGTACAATATTTAAAGGAATTTTTCTTTTTCTGTTTTTTTATTTTTTATTTAAGCATCATTAAAATCACTGCTCCAGGAGCAGTGATTTTAATGATGCTTAAATAAAAAATAAAAAAATCCTTTAAATATTGTAGCTGCTGGGTGTCTATACCTGTGATAATGTCTTTAAATAGCACAATCACCTGCCTGCCAGTGAATTAGGAAGAACTGATCTAGCTAAGCTATACAGTGTATAAATATATGTACAACCCCTGGGATGTATATATATATATCCTCTACACACTGTAAATTTAACTAAACTGACTAGCCTGCCTGCTCTATCTATCTATCTAGTAATAAAGACACTGGGGCTGATTTACTATTGTCACTGCGCTGCGCCAGTTTATGGCTTAATTAGTGCGCTGGATGAAGCCTTAATTAGGCACATGAACCGGGTGCAGCAGCGGCGCAATGCAATTAATAAGAAAAGCTGCACCAAACTCCCTGTAGAAGTCTATGGGGGAAATCAAAAGTGTTTATTTTAAAGGCTAATATGCAAGTTTTATCCTAAAAAGTGTTTGGGGACCTTAGTCCTGTCCCAGGGGACATGTATCAATGCTTTTTTTATTTTTAAAAATGGCCATTTTTTTTCAGGAGCAGTGAATTTAATAATGCTTAAAGTGCAACAATAAAAGTGAAATATTCCTTTAAATTTCATACCTGGGGGGGGGGGGGGGGGTGTAAAGTCAGCATGTGAAAAAGTGCATGTTTCCCGTGGTTAGAACTGTCCCTGCACAAAATAACAAATTCCATTACAAGGCCCTTCAGGTCTGGCATGGATATTAAGGGGAACCCCGCCGTAAAAAAAAAATGACATGGGGTTCCCGCCAAATATCAATACCAGGCCCTTCAGGTCTGGTATGGATTTTAAGGGGAACTCCACCCCAAATTAAGAAAAAAATGGCATGAAGTTCCCCCAAAAATCCACACCAGACCCTTATCCGAGCACGTTAACCTGGCCGGCCGCAGAAAAGAGGGGGATAGAGTGCGCCAAAGCACCGTGTCCCCATGTTGATGGAGACAAGGGCCTCATCCCCACAACCCTGGCTGGTGGTTGTGGGGGTCTGCGGGCGGGGGGCTTATCGAAATCTGGAAGACCCCTTTAAGAAAGGGGACCCCCAGATCCCAGCCCCCCTCTATGTGAAATTGTAATGGGGTACATTGTACCTCTACCATTTCACCAAAAAAATGTGAAAAGTGTAAAAAAAGACAAGAGACAGTTTTTGACAAGTCCTTTGAAAGAAGATATTAAAAAAAGACAAGAGCCGGTTTTTGACAAGTCCTTTATTAATATCTTCTTTCAAAGGACTTGTCAAAAACTGGCTCTTGTCTTTTTTTACACTTTTCACATTTTTTTGGTGAAATGGTAGAGGTACAATGTACCCCATTACCATTTCACACAGGGGGGGCAGGATCTGGGGGTCCCCTTTGTTAAAGGGGTCTTCCAGATTTTGATAAGCCCCCCACCCGCAGACCCCCACAACCACCGGCCAGGGTTGTGGGGATGAGACCCTTGTCCCCATCAACATGGGGACAAGGTTCTTTGGGGGGACCCCAACGCACCCTCCCCATGTTGAGGGCAAGTGGCCTGGTATGGTTCTGGAGAGGGGGGCAGCACTCTGTCCCCCCTTATTTCTGCTGCCGGGCCAGGTTAACGTGCTCGGATAAGGGTCTGGTGTGGATTTTTGGGGGAACTCCACGCCATTTTTTTTTATTTGGGGTGGAGTTCCCCTTAAAATCCATACTAGACCTGAAGGGCCTGGTATGGATATTTGGGGGGACCCCCACGCTTTTTTTTTATGAATGAATTCTCTCACAATTGCCAGAGCCGACAATTCATTATTGCCGCAAGTGAATTTTAAATGCCTTTTTTTCCTTCAGAATGTAATTTTGTGCAGGGACAGTTCTAACCACGGGAAACATGCGCTTTTTCACATGCTGACTTTACACCCCCCCCCCCCAGGTATGAAATTCTTCCTTGAAAATTACTCAGGACCCCAAAACATTATATATATTTTATTAGTAGACACCCTAGGGAATAAAGTGGCGGTCATTATTATTTATTTTTTTTCCAACGGTATTTGCGCAATAATTTTTCAAATGCCTTTTTTATTAATGCAAACAAAAAAAACGGTTTCATGAATTAAAAAATAACAAAGAAGTTAGCCCAATTTTTAGGGATAATGTGAAAGATGATGTTACACCGAGTAAATAGATACCGAACATGTCACGCTTTAATATTGCGCACACTCATGGAATGGCGCCAAACTTCGGGACTTAAAAATCTCCATAGGCGACGCTTGAATTTTGTTTTCAGGTTACCAGTTTAGAGTTACAGAGAAGGTCTAGTGCTAAAATTATTGCTCTCGCTCTAATGCACGCATCAATATCTCACATGTGTGGTTTAAACGGTGTTTGTGGGTGGGACTTGCATGCGTGTTCGCTTCTGAGTGCGAGCTACTAGGGACAGGGGCATTTTAATTTTTTTAACGTAATATTTTTCTTTTTGCACTTTTTTGTCCCTTTTTTTATCACTTTTCTTCCTATTACAAGGAATGTAAACATCCCTTGTAATAGGACTAGTGTGTGACAGGTCCTCTTTATGGGGAGAGGCGGGGTAAATAAGACCCCACACCTGTCCTCCAGGGTGGAAAGCATGGGATTGAAAAAAAAAAGATACCGATTTCATGCTTTTAGCCGCGAACATGTTTGTTCAGCACAGTGGTGTAGTATATAGCACTTTCACCTAGCAGCAAAAGGATCGCTGGTTCAAATCCCGCCCATGACACCATCTGCCTGGAGTATACATGTTCTCCCTGTGCCTGCGTGGGTTTCCTCCCACAATCTAAAAACATGCTGTAAATCGGATCCTGTCTAAATAAGCCCTAATATGCAGTAGTATATTTAGGTTTTGTGCTGCCCTAGGCACCTCCTAATAGAAAAATGACCCACCCTTCCTGTCAAGGCCACACTCTGTTTTCTTTATGACCTGCCCAGGAATTTTCAGGGGACATTGGATTCCCTCAATCTGCATAGTTTTTCTCTCACTTCCTGTTTGGCTATGGGGCAGGAAGTGAAGGCAAATCTCCCCAATTGGACAGGGATTATACAAAATAAACTGACAGGGCCTATAACTCTACCCCACTCTATCCAAAATGAAAGAAGAAAAAAAAGTGTTGATTATAGTTCTAGTTTAAGTACAAATTTCTGATAATTTTATTGAGAGGCCTAAGACAATATAACCATTCCAATAGGCCAGGATACAGCATTGCTAATATGTATGAATGTGTGTTAGGGACCCCCACAAACACCACCCAATGTTAAATAAACAATTTTCTTGATTTGCAAATAAGTATTATCTGCTCATTTTTTGGGGATGCCTGCACCCCTGATAGGGTGAAGACACCTCACAATTGTTGTCACTTTCTACTTCAAATTCATTCACTTCCTGTCACATAGCCAAACAGGAAGTGAGGGTAAAACCTTACTAATGTCTTTTGTTGGGGGACACACAGATCAATCTAAAAAGTTTCCCATTATGTAAATTGCTCTCTAGTATTTTGCTGTGTACACCCCAAATTATTAGGGATCTTGGACTTTGGGGTCCATTTACTAAAGGCATATCCACTTTGCACTACAAGTGGACAAGCAAGGAAGAAAAAAAAACTTGGCTTCTACAGGATTGGATGTTAAAACCATCAGTGCTTCCCTTCTGATTTTCAGCAACTACAGAGTGGCTTTGCCTTTACCAAACCAAGCTAACTAATCATTTGGGGTGTACACAGCAGTTCAATTTGCTTAATGGGGACACTATTTAGATTGACCTATGTGTCCCCAAGAAAATACATTGATAGGGTTTTAACCTCACTTCCTGTTCAGCTGTGTGACATGAAGTGAAGCCAATTTTAAGAAAAGGGACACAAATCCCAACCCCAAAAACACAAGCAGGTGTTCTAACACTCACTTGGCTTCCCTCAAACAACCCACAATTAGAATAGGATTGTCTTGCGCTAGATTTAAGCACAGCGCTGTAAATCAGCACTTCAAGCCTGTCCACCAATACACCCCCCCCCCCCCCACAACAGGCCATGTTTGCAGGTTTTCCTTCATCTTGCACATGTGCTTTAAAAGACAGTCTGGACAGCAATTCTTGATAAGATAAATCCACAAAACATGTCCTGTCGGGGGTATTTGAGAACTGAGGACCACTGCATTAAAAAGGAAACAATGCTTACCGCTCTGTCTTTCCTTTCCTGGTGATTAAACATGGCAGCAAACATTTCATGCATACACACCAGGAAAGAACCTTAGACAAAAATCACACATGATTGTTTAGGTCAAAACTATTTCAGCTGCGGCTGTCAAAATCAGTAGCATGAAAAAGTAACAAAAAAACAAACTTCAAAATGTGAAAGTAATTTTATTGGTCAACAAAGCAAGGAAAGCAAAAAAAAAACACACAAACAAAAATAAATGTAAAAAATAAAAATATACATTGGTTCATTTCAGACAGTAAACGGAATATGGTTTATGCTTTGGAAATAACAGGATAGACCCACAGATAGGATTGAAACAGTCACATCTTGAGAAATAGTTAGCAAAATGATGCAGCAGAGAAATACTTCAAAGTAGACATCATTAAATAAAACACATTGCCCAAAAAACATCTCTGTTTAGCAATGACATTCTTGCCAGCCAGCCTGCCCCTTCTCATGGCAGCTGACAAGTGCTCTAATCACGCTTTTTATAACATGTGTGCTAATGAAGCAATTGAAAACACATGAACAAAGTTCAGTCTCTAGTTTGGGTGAACTTGTAACTGGTTACACCTGGTAAGGATTTCCTTAAATTACTAGCCCAATGAGCATGCTCAGAGACATCCAAGTGATTTTCACCCACAAAAAACAACCTCAAAAATGCTAAGTGCCTAGGCATGCTCAGTTCAGCAGACATGCAGAAACATAAACAAAGCTGCAATCGCGGCTGAAAGCATGAGATCTGTTTTGTTTTCCCCTGAACTCATGCTTTCCAGCCTGAAGGGGAGGTCTTATTGAATTTTTACGTAACAAAAATAAATAATAATAATTAAAACGCCCCTGTCATTAGTAGCTTGCACTCAGAAGCGAACACACATGTAAGTCCCGCCCACATATGTAAACACCGTTTAAACCACACATGTGAGGTATTGACACGTGCGTTAGAGCGAGAGCAATACTTTTAGCACTAGACCTCCTCTGTAACTCTAAATTGGTAACCTGTAAAAAAACAAAACAAACAAGCATTGCCTATGGAGAATATAAAGTACTGAAGTTTGGCGCCATTCTATGAGTATTTGCAATATTAAAGCGTGACAAGTTGTGACAAGACTCGGTGTAACTTCATCTTTCACATTATTGCCAAAAATTGGGCTAACTTTACTGTTTTGTTATTTTGTAACCACTTGAGCCCGGGACCATATTACTGGTCAATGACCGGGCCAGTTTTTGCGATTCGGCACCGCATCGTTTTAACTGACAATTGTGCGGTTGTGCGACATGGTGCCCAAACAAAATTGGCGACCTTTTTTTTCCACAAATAGAGCTTTTTTTTGGTGGTATTTAATCACCTCTGCATTTTTTTTCCGCTATAAACATAAATAGAGCGACAATTAAAAAAAAAAAAGAATCTTTTTTAGTTTTTGCTATAATAAAAATCACCAAAAATATTTAAAAAAAACCTATTTTTTTCCTCAGTTTAGGCCGATACGTATTCTTCTACACATTTTTAGTTCCAATAAATCGCAATAAGCATTTATTGATTGGTTTGCGCAAAAGTTATTGCGTCTACAAAATAGGGGTTAGTTTTATGGCATTATTAATATTTTTTTTTACTAGTAATGGCAGTGATCAGCGATTTTAATCGGTACTGCAACATTATGGCAGACACATTGGACACATGTTTGGGACCATTGGCATTTTTATAGCGACCAATGCTATAAAAATGCATTGCTTACTATAAAAACGTCACTGGCAGGGAAGGGGTTAACACCCCCAAAGCACACACTCCCCCATGTCAAGGGCATGTGGTCTGGTATGGCTCAGGAGGGCGGGGGGCGCTCGCTCGTCCCCACCCCCATTCCTGTCCAGCCAGACTGCGTGCCTGGGATAAGGGTTTGGTCTGGATCAGGGGGGAACCCCACGCTGTTTTTTCGGCATGGGTTTAACCCCTTACGTTCCAGACCAAGCCGAAGAGCCTAATGTACCCCTGGAGGGGAACCCGAACCTTTTTTTGTTTCATGGTCAGCACAAGCTGTAAAATTTTCGGGATTCACGTGCGCCGCGTCACGCAGTGCATTTACAGGTACGCTGCTTGGTATTTACCAAGATTTTCCCAGTGTACTGACAAGGCGCACATGAATCCCCAAAATTGCCGTGTACGCATGCCCAGTATGCAAATTAACCTCCTGGGGTTCAGGCGTACTGTGCAAGCATACGGGGAACGGTTCCCAAAAATCACTTTCCCTTTCAATTCGGCCCGCAACACTTATTCAAACACATGTCACTACACTTCCCCACATCACCCCACCCCCCCTAATAAACTCCCACCCAAATCCCCTCTATTTACATTTCTAAACGCTGTATGCCAGGTCTATAGAGGCGCACCATGCGCCCTCTCCTGGGCGCACTAGGCATTTTAGTAAATAAAGAAATACACTGCACTTGCGGCGTATTTCTTTTAGTAAATGTCAAAACGGCTGATACTCCTGCCTGTGCGCCATGAATCACGGTGCACAGGCTTGGTAAATCAGCCCTACTGTCTCTCTCTCTCTCTATAGGACTGATCTCTTTAACAACGCCGCAACACACTACACGAGGCCGCCTTGCAGGCAGCCTTTTATAGTGTGGGGCGTGTACTAAACCCCCTGAGCCATAATTGGCCAAAGCCACCCTGGCTTTGGCCAATTATGGCTCTCTGTTTTTTGCACGCTGTGATTGGCCAAGAATGTGGGTCATAGTGCATGCTTGGCCAATCATCAGTGCGCAATGCCGCAGGGAAATATGGGCCATGAGGCGTCACTCGAATTTGGCGCAAACTACCCGTTTTGTTCGAATTTCGGTGAGCGTACGAACAGACGATGTTCGAGACAAACATACGTTCGAATCGAACGCGGGGCTCATCCCTAGTTATCAGTAGATGTCTCTGTAAGGTGCCACATCCAAATAATTTAGATAGAAAGAAAATGTATCCCCTGACTGGACTTTTAAGGCACTCAAATTTGAACATTTGTAGAAAAGTTTTATTTATTACTAAAGTACATGGTAATAAAATATAAAATTATCACATAAATAGAATGTTCACAATACTGCATATGAGTTTAATATCAAACAATAACCACATTGATTGACACAATTTCTTGGTAAACCACCCAATGTTTCGGAGAGTCAAGTCTCCTTCTTCAGGGATATATGGAAGAATCATGCATGTGTCTATAATATATCAATAAACAAGTATGCAGCATTGATGGTAATATGCATAATAACAATATCAGTTCATAAAGATAAACCTATGTGGTGTCTATACTTACATATTTAATAAAACTCTCTTGTGCATAACATTCCATCCATTCAAATTTGAGTGCCTTAAAAGTCCAGTCGGGGATACATTTTCTTTCTCTCTTTTCACTATTTAGTCACAGGCTGGGGCCGGTCCAAAACTACCTGGGCACATAGAAAGTGAGATAAATGATGTTGGCCATTAGACTGATGACATCTACAACAAAAGGAAATCATTTGGGTTAAATCACTGGATTTAAGCTGAAAACTACAGCAAAAGAAGGTCTTGATATCTTAAAGTGGATATTCATTTCTGTCATGTTATTTTTGGCTGGAGTTCTGCTCTTAACACATTGACCATCGCCTATATCAGTTGGAGTAATTTGGTTTGCTAAAGTCAAGTATGTTTTATGATCTGCCAAAATCCTGCTATAGACAGAATAATCTGTCTCAGAACATCTAAAGCAGAACTATAGCAAAAATAAGATTAAAAATGAACAGTCCATTGTCATAACAAAACAAGCTTTTGTGGTAATGTACAGCATACCTTCAATCCCAGGCTTTTCCAGATAAGTTCAGGTACAGTAATAGAAAATAACATGCCTTTAACAGTGGAGTTAGCTCCAAAATGCAATATAGAAGAACATACATAAAGTTGCCTGATCATAGGTATAACAGATGAAGAGGTTCTTTCCTGAGAATAGACAGAAACCCAATCTAAGCAGGGAAAGCATAAAAAACTAACAATTGGGTATGACACATTATCAGGAATATACAGTAAGCATAATAGGATTATTGGGAGATTAATCTTGTGGGTGGAGCTCATTGGAGCTTGGGCTGAGGAAGGCATAACCTATCCATTACACCTACTTGTGCATCTCTTGCAGATGCCAATTATAAACCAATGCTAGCTAAATTTGACAAAGAAATGAAAAACGTAGCTAAAGTTGAGCTCTCATGGGTAGGTAGATTGGCTACATACAAGATGCTCATACTCCCTCAAATACTATATGTATTTAGAACTCTTCACATTCCACTGAAGTTGGGAAAAAGAGCTGCTCTCATATATCTTCAATCAAACATAGAGCTGTTGGAGGCATGGGCATGGTAGATCTAAAGGACTACTACACAGCTGTTCAAGTTGATGCCCTCAAAAACTGGTTCATCCCGATAGCTGATGGTTGAATATTGAACACGGCCTTAGCAATAACCCAAATCTCTACTCGATGCTGTATGCAGATGCATGTAAACCACTAAATCTAAACATGCTCCCACCCACCACTAAGGAATCCATAATGGCTTGGAGAACAATTGTACATATCATTCCACACTTATCCCAGCACTACAAATTGGATATCCCACTTAATACTCTTGTACCCCTTATTCCGGACCTGCACATAAAAGGTTAAGAGGACTGGGGCTACAGTTGATAGACAATCTTGACTTGAATGGGGCCCCGGTCACTCCAGATAATACCATATCCAAATTCAAACAACCCAACTCAGTATATTTTACATTGCGTAGTGTATACAGATTCTTATTATCTTCACCTCCTCCATTAATTAAGATACACTCCAATATTTGACAATATTATGGAAACACCCATAAATCAGTAAGAAGCATGTCTTTTATCTACAGATTACTGCAAGACAAAAATGAACTTCCACAAAATAAACTCAATAACAAAATGGGAAACAGATCTAAAAACCTCTTTCACTAGTACACAGTGGACATGAGCTATTAGATACACATACTCCACCACACACTGTGTGAACCATTGGGAGCTGGCACTTAAGATAACACACCAATGGTACCTCACCCCCTATAGGTTAGCATCCATCTATAAAACAACTCCATCACTATGCTGGTGTGGATGTGGCTCCATTGGTGACCTTGTGCATATCCTTTGGGCATGTAATAGCATTCGTAGTTTCTGGCCGAAAACATTTCAACTGATCTCTGTATTATTACCCCTATAAACCCAGCTCTAGCCCTACTTAAAGGGGTTGAAAACTTTGGGCCAGATTCACAGAGCAATTACGCCGGTGTAACAGGAGATGCGCGGCATAAGCCTAAATTTGCGCATGCGTTTTGATACTCGGCATCCCCAAAACGAGATACGCAAGAAATCTACTTTTTTTTGTCTAGCGTAATTTCGTTAGACAGGCGCATCCGTCCGCGCAAAACTGAGCTAGACACACCATTGATTTTCTATTCAAATATGCTAATGAGGAAGTTACGGGGATCCACAAAAGAACGTTGGTGCAGCGCAGGCTACACGCTGTGCGCAACAGCTGCACGGCCTGTCTAAAATTAGACCATATAAAAGGTGGTATAAAATTAGACAATTCGTCTACATGTCAGAGAAAGCAACACTGTTAGTGAGGAGCTGAGCAGTCACACGTGTTGCACAACAATCTGTATGCCAACATGCCAGTGGCATCCATGCTTATAGCTATACTACTGACTTTAGATGAGCAAAGAAGGAGGGGGGCACGGAGGAGGGCACGGGAGAGTTTTTTATTTTTTTACAAAAAAAAATTCTTTGGTTTAAGAAACATTTTTACAAAAAATATGCATACATATATACATCAATACATAACATACATACAAATTACAAACACGGTCTCACGATCTTTCAATAGCCCTTTAAAACCTTGATGGATATAATAATCTAATCTGATACAAGCCTATAATCTAATCTGATACTCTTCACTTGATATATCACACACGCATAGACATCTTTGGCATGAGTGATTCTGAGGTGTCTCGCATCTCCAGATTCACCCCTCATGCATCACCAGCCCAACACATGACACCACCCATGACACCCATGACAGCTACATATACAATCATAGCCCCATCCCCACAGATTTCGAACAGAACATGTATGGGGACAGCTGGCTGGTTGGTGAGTGACATGGGTGGCAGGCATGACTGTCCCCCCATGATGCTGAAATCACAAGGGGGCGCATGCACTACTAACATCCTCCTGTCTTATCCCTTCAGGGTGACTCTGCATATGCACTGAGACCCCATCTCATGACTCCTATACGGAACCCCCCTAACCAAGGCTACCCTGTCTTCTGAGGGAAGAGCAGCCAGGAGCCATGCATGCACACCACTGTGGTCCCTAGCACAGACACATCACATCCTCATCACATTCGATTGGCACAAGCCCACCATGCAGGACTTGTGAGCTGCAACGCCATGCCACGGCTCAAATTATGTCACTGTACATTCATACACCATTCACACGGACCTGGGGATCACTTCTCCACCACAAATGAGGGTGACACCCCTTTTCCGGCAGGAATGTCACCACCACATTCCCAAATCATACACAAACAGAACCAAAAAAAAATAATTGACCAGCAAAAATATAATTTAAACAAAATAACAACAAAGAAAACACATAAAAGACAAAAATCACTCTGCAAAACAGTCCCCAAATATCTCAAAGACACGTCACAAACAAACAAACGCTAATAAACAACAGAACAAAAGCACCTTGCTGTATAGGGAGGGATACAAAGGGATGTACTTTTGCAAAGGAAGTGCGTTTGTCTCTGTCTATTTATGCTGTTTGCGTAGTTCACTAATTTGCCCTAGTCCACTTCCAATTTCACTGATTGCGCCGTTCCCGAGTTGTGAGCATGCGCACAGAGGTGCTGACCATGGTCTGCTTCAAACGCGCATGCGCGAGCCGGCCAGCCCTTCATTTGCATGGGGTCACGGCTCATTTCAATGTAACACGCCCACGTCCTTCCCAATTTGTATTACTCCGCCTTGCGCCTCTGAAACAACATTGCGCAGGCGCAAATTTCTGCGTAAAACCGACGAGAATAGGGTGATTGCGCCGCTACATTGCGCCAGTCTAACGTAAAGGCGGTGCGCTACGCCGGTCCATTAATGCGCAGATGTACGTGAATCTGGCCCTTCGTGTTTTTTTTTACCTTAAAGCATACATGCATTAAGGTGAAAAAACACCTTGCACTGTCCGGCCCCCCAGTTTTACTTTACTTTTTACTTACCTGATCCCACAAATTTCAGTGGTCGCGATTTGCGTCGCTCTCTCCACTGCTTCTCAGCTTTTCATTGGATAGATTGATAGCAGCGCAGCCATTGGCTCCCACTGCTGTCAATCAAATTCAATGACGCGTGTGCCAGGGGGTGGGGCCGAGTTATACACTCGGCGGCTATTAATGTCAAGTGTATGAGACGGGAGCATGCCCGCAAGGTAACCCCTTGGGAGATAGCTTCCCAGAGGGGGTTATCCATTGCAGGGAAGAGCCGTGAGAGCCGCTGTGGGACCCCAGAAGTGGGTTACTCTGTGCAAAATGAACTGCACAGTGGAGGTAAGTATGATATGTTTATTATTTTTTTAACCACTTCAGCCCCGGACCATATTGCTGTCCAAAGACCAGAGCACTTTTTGCGATTCGGCACTGCGTCGCTTTAACTGACAATTGCGCGGTCATGCGACGTGGCTACCAAACAAAATTGGCGTCCTTTTTTTCCCACAAATAGAGCTTTCTTTTGGTGGTATTTGATCATCTCTGCGGTTTTTATTTTTTGCGCTATAAACAAAAACAGAGCGACTATTTTGAAAAAAATGCAATATTTTTTACTTTTTTCTGTAATAAATATCCCCCAAAAATATATAAAAAAAAAAATTTTTCCTCAGTTTAGGCCGAAACGCAATTAGCGTTTATTGATTGGTTTGCGCAAAAGTTATAGCGTTTACAAAATAGGGGGTAGTTTTATGGCATTTTTATTATTATTATTTTTTTTACTAGTAATGGCGGCGATCAGCGTTTTTTTTCAGTACAGCGACCTTATGGCGGACACTTCGGACACTTTTGACACATTTTTGGGACCATTGGCATTTTTTTAGCGATCAATGCTATAAAAATGCATTGGATTACTATAAAAATGCCATTGGCAGTGAAGGGGTTAACACAAAGGGGCGGGGAAGGGGTTAAGTGTGTTCCTATTTGTGTTCTAACTGTATGGGGGGGTGGACTTACTAGGGGGAATCACTGATCTTCCGTTCATACATTGTATGAACAGAAAATCAGCGTTTCCCCCGCTGACAGGAACGAGCGCTGTGCGTTTACACACACAGCTCCCGTTCCCCGCTCTGTAACGAGCGATTGCGTGTGCCTGGCGGCGATCGTGCCCACCGGGCACACGCACGAAACTCGGGGGCAAGCGGGGGGCGCGCGAGCGGGCCGCCGGTGGCGCGCACGCGCCCCCTAGTGGCCGTCGAAGGTGGCGACGTAGAGCTACGGGCTCTCGCGCACCCGTGCCGACCTGCCGCCGTATTACTGCGGCGGCTGGTCGGTAAGCGGTTAAAGTGAACCTTTAGTGTGACTTTAATATAGGCATAGACCAGTTTCCGCCTCAATTTCATGGTATAGTAGCCAATATCTTACTGTTAGGCAAGTTAATTCTCACTAGGCATTGGAAATAAGACCTAGCTCCTAATCTGTCTGAGGTTCCGAATGTTACCCAACAACATTACTTGTATGAAAAATCCTTGATTCCACATCTAAGTTCTTCCAGTGCCTTTGAACGCCTATGGGGTCCATGGCTTACCAGGTAGCCACCTTAGGATCCAGGTTACCCTCAGTACAAGTTAAGCGCTGTTAATGTTACTATTAATGTTTGTGTATGTTCAATTATAATACATTTCACGCTGCCTTACTATCTATGGTTTAGATAACCATGATCCTGCTGATGTGCTTGTACTTAAATAAATTATCCAAAAGAGATGCAGCCCTAATGCAATAATAAAGAATATCATGTGAAGAAAATATTTAAGAGAACATGAGAATATGAATCAAAGAATAATAAATAATAAAATATTGACAGTGTTTCAGTCCATATTATGAAAATGTGTGCAGTCTCTGGAACAGCCGCTAGACGCTAGTAGCACTCAGAGAAAGGAAGGAAAACTTCCATGGTGTTTTTAAATAAAATGAAATTTAATGAAAAGAATTGCACTTACAATATGAAAGTAAAATCAAGCAATGAGTATGAAAATCAGTGAGGCTGCAATGTCTTCTTTAGCTACACTTCAATTCCTGGTTAGTTATTTTGCCAGTCAACTTCCTGAAAGGAACAACGTGACAACGTCACCGTCACAGGTTCCATCCTACGCGTTTCATCATGATAGGATGTGGCCTGGGGATTGGCCAGGTGACTGGGTCATCACGTCCATCTATTAAATACTTCACCGGCGCCATCTTAACTACTGGTCCATAGGAAGTAACAATGTAAAATAGGACAAAGAGATAGCTCAGCCATATTGACTACTTGTTAACCAGAAGGGCAAAGAATAAAACCAGGAAATATTAATAACAGTGAGCCGTGAATCGCCATCTAGTGACGAAAAGCCACTTGACTCAAAAATTTGTTAACATCAGAGCTACATACCAGCTGGGATGTTGTTTATTTAGAACAATACATTGCACAAAAAATGGTGCCTCGTAGTCTGAAGTGGGAGGTTTACCCCCAAAGGGGTTGGTTTGTTTATTTCAATGAGACTGGCATTCAATTTCTCCAGTTCCTTTTGAGTCAAAGCATCATAACAAGCTCAAGACACTTAATGAGGAAATCACTGTGGTTAAAGATAAATTGATTTCTTTTAAGGTCTAGGAAATTTACAAACAAAAACCTGATCATTTGAGACAATTTCTTGAAAAATAAGTCAAAAAAGAAAAAATATAATTGTGACCTTTCTGGTTAGTCTAACAAAGTTGTCTTCAAATGGCAGATTATATTAGAAGAACCCTGGAAGGGGATGGAACGGTTACTCATTTCAATTTTCCATTACAACCCCTCCATACACCTTTTCCTAATTTGTGATGTCGCAAACCTAAAATTTTGCGTTCCCGAATGGTGAACACGAACTTCCGCAAATGTTCGCGAACGGGCGAACCCGGCGAACCGCCATAGACTTCAATGGTCATGTGAATTTTAAAAGCCACAGGGACTCTTTCTGGCCACACTAGTGATAGAAAAGTTGTTTCAAGAGGACTAACACCTGGACTGAGGCATGCCAGAGGGGGATCCATGGCAAAACTCCAATGGAAAATTACGTACTTATCACAGAGTCTGTTTTTAATCCTTAAAGGGCATAAATCACCTAACATTCCTAAATTGTTTGGAATAACGTGCTTTAAAACATCAGGTATGATGTTGTATCAATCAGGTAGTTTAAGGGTTAGGTTTAGCGTTACAGATAGGGTTAGGGTTGGGGTTACAGATAGGGTTAGGGTTACAGCTAGGGTTAAGGTTAGGGTTACAGATAGAGTTAGGGTTACAGATAGGGTTAGGGTTACAGATAGGGTTAGGGTTAGGGTTACAGTCTGTTTTTTTTTTCAAATCCTATGGTCATGCTGAGGTAGTTCAGTGACAGTTAAGTGACCCAGAAAACAATGATTCTGCAGTGTGGGCCCATTGTTGGCCTAGTAGGCTTTAATGATCTCCTTAGATGATCACAAATAATTTTTTTTTTCTATGCAAAATTATCCAGCCGATCGCTTTTGGTCTGTTCACAATGAAGCAACGACCGTATCATCTGGGGTGTGCCAACATTGCCATTGCCAACACACTCATAAAGGTGGTCGCCTCATTGTTATATGCAAGTCCCTTCACCACAAGAAGGTAACGATCACACATGCCTGAAAAATTAGGTATTGTTGCAGCTGCTGCTGTAGCAGCGGCCTGAAAATTTAAATTTTAAAGGCAGTAAGTGCACTAAAACATTGAGGCTTGAACCCTAGTTGGTGGCGGATAAGTCACGCAAGTCTTCCGCCATGCAGAGATAAAATATAGCAGCGTGTGGACCATTTTTAGCCCAAGGCAGCTCATCTCATCAGGCCTTTTTTAGTCAAATGTATCGCCCACTGTCAGTCCCTTCGGGATCCATGCCTCATTCATCTTAATAAAGGTGAGGTAATCTAGACTTTTTTGACCTAATCTAGACTTTTTTGACCTAAGCGACTTCTCTTCTCAGTGACAATACCTCCTGCTGCACTGAAGGTCCTTTCTGAAAGGACACTTGAAGTGGGGCAGGCCATAAGTTCTATCACAAATTGGGATAGCTCAGGCCACAGTTCAAGCCTGCACACCCAGTAGTCAAGGGGTTCATCGCTCCTCAGAGAGTTGATATCTGCAGTTAAGGCGAGGTAGTCTGCTACCTGTCAGTCCAGTCGTTCTCTGAGGGTGGACCCTGAAGGGCTGTGGTGATGCGTAAGACTTAATAAGCTCCGCATGTCCTCCATCAACAACACATCTGTAAAGCATCCTGACCTTGCCGGCGTGGTGATGGTAGGAGGAGGATTACTTTCACCTCTTCCCCTTTTAGATTCCCGTTGTGCTGTGAAATCACCCTTATACGCTGTGTAAAGCATACTTTTTAATTTATTTTGGAACTGTTGCATCCTTTCCGACTTCCGGTAATTCGGTAATATTTTAGGCACTTTCTGCTTATACTGGGGGTCTAGTAGCGTGGCCACCCAGTACAGGTCGTTCTCCTTCAGCCTTTTTATACAAGGGTCCCTCAACAGGCTCGACAGCATGAAAGACCCCATTTGCATAAGGTTGGATGCCAAGCTACTCATGTCTTGTTCCTCGTCCTCACTGATGTCACGGAAGGTCTGTTCTTCCCCCCAACCACGTACAACACCACGGGAACCAGATAGGTGACAACGAGCACCCTGGGATGCCTGCTGTGGTTGGTCTTCCTCCTCCTCCTCCTCAAAGCCTCATTCCTCTTCTGACTCCTCTTCCTCATACTGCTCTTCCCGCATTGCCGCAGGTCCAGCAAGCGATGCTGATAAGGCTGTTTCTGGTGGTGATGGTGACCACAACTCTTCCTCTTCCTCTTCACGCTCATCTACCACCTGATCCAGCACTCTTCGCAGGGCACGCTCCAGGAAGAAAACAAATGGGATGATGTCACTGATGGTGCCTTCAGTGCGACTGACTAGTTTTGTCACCTCCTAAAAAGGACGCATGAGCCTACAGGCATTGCGCATGAGTGTCCAGTAACGTGGCAAAAAAATTCCCAGCTGTGCAGAGGCTGTCCTAGCACCCCGGTCATACAAATACTCGTTGACGGCTTTTTCTTGTTGGAGCAGGCAGTCGAAAATTAGGAGTGTTGAATTCCAATGTGTCGGGCTGTCGCAAATTAAGCGGCTCACTGGCATGTTGTTTCGCTGCTGGATATCTGAAAAGTGTGTCATGGCCGTGTAGGAATGCCTGAAATGGCCACACACCTTCCTGGCCTGCTTGAGGACGTCCTGTAAGTCTGGGTACTTATGCACAAAGCGTTGTACAATCAGATTAAACACATGTGCCATGCACGGCACATGTGTCAACTTCCCCAAATTCAGTGCCGCCAACAAATTGCTTCCGTTGTCACACACCACTTTGCCGATCTCCAGTTGGTGCAGAGTCAGCTACTGATCCACCTGTGCATTCAGGGTGGACAGGAGTGCTGGTAAAGTATGACTCTCTGCTTTCAGGCAAGTCAACCCCAAGACGGCATGACACTGTTGTATCCGGGATGTGGAATATCCCCAGGGGAGCTGGGGGGGTGCATGTGATGTGGAGCAAGATGCAGCAGCAGAAGAGGACTCAGCTGAGGAGGTTATCGCAGAGGATGGAGTAGGAGGAGTAAGGAGGTGGAAGCAGGCCTGCCTGCATGTCCTGGCGGTGTCACCAACTCTTCTGCAGAGCCTTGCATTTGCATGCTTGGCAGCTGTCAGCAGGTTTACCCAATGCGCAGTGTAGGTGATATACCTGTGCTGACAGTGCTTTGCAGACCAGGTATCAGTGGTCAGATGGACCCTTGCCCCAACACTGCGTGCCAGAGATGCCATGACTTCCTTTTGCACAATTGAATACAGGTTGGGGATTGCCTTTTGTGAAAAGAAATTTCGGCCGGGTACCTTCCACTGCGGTGTCCCAATAGCCACAAATTTTTTGAAGGCCTCAGACTCCACCAGCTTGTATGGTAAAAGCTGGTGGGCTAAGAGTTCCGACAAGCCAGCTGTCAGACGCTGGGCAAGGGGGTGACTCTGTGACATTGGCTTCTAACACCCAAATATGTCCTTGACAGACACCTGACTGTGGGCATATGAGCAGGAACTGCTGAAGGCAAGAGAGGGAGTGGCGGATGGTTGAGAGGGGGCAAGGAGGACAGCAGTGGTTGACGTGGCTGAAGATGCTGGACCAGGAGGAGGGTGGTGGCTTTGAGCTTGTGTGCTGCTTGTACTCGTCATCATGTGTTGATCCCATAGGCGTTTGTGATGTGCGATCATGTGCCTTCGCAAAGCAGTTGTACCTAGGTGGGTGTTGGATTTCCCATGACTCAGTTTCTTTTGGCACAGGTTGCAAATAGCATCGCTGTTATCAGAGGCAGACACACCAAAAAAATTACACACTGCTGAGCTTTGAAATGATGCCATTCTGGTGTTGGCAACAGCATGCGTTGATTGACGTGCTGTCTGGCTGACCCCGGGTGCCGATACATGCTGCCTGACTGTGCCACTAGCTCCTTGCGACGACCTCCCCCTGCTTCCAACTCAACTCCTCCTCCTCTCTGTCTCGCCATCTGAACTTTCCCCCTGTTCTTCTTCTCTTCGAGCAGGCACCCACGTGACATCCACAGACACATCGTCATCAACAACCGCTTCACTTGTATCTGACAACTCAGCAAAGGAAGCAGCAGCGGGTACAACATCGTCATCATCACACCATACGTCCATGTGTGTAATGCTGCCTGACTAAGACATATCCCTTTTATCTTCATCCTTTGGCAATAATGGTTGCGCATAACTCATTTCTTCCATTTCTTCCAACTGATGTGTAAAAAAACTCCTCTGACAGATCAAGTGAAGCAGCTGTGGTGCTAGTGTTGGTGGTGGTGGCAGGTGGGCAAGTAGTAACTTGAGAAGTGCCCGAAGCTGAGCTGGAGGAGGATGGTGTGTCAAGGTTCCAAGCGGAAGCTGTAGAAGATTGGATGTCCTCTGTTAGCCAGTCAACTATGTCCTCAGAACTTTTCGAGTTCAGGGTATGTGGCCTCTGAACACTGGGCATTATTCTAGGGCCAAAGGGAATCACAGCACCACGACCACGACGGCCCCTGCGGGGTGGCCTGCCTCTGCCTGTGATTTTTTTTTAGATTAGTTTAGTTGTACTATGCGTGCAAGCTACTGTGCCACCAGATATGAGATGTGGAACTGGACAAGTGGGCACAGTTTACCCTGTGAGGCAAAGACACTCTGGCAGACAAATGACTACTATTATGTATTGCAGTGAATTTTGTTTTTATATCTTATCAACTGTGCCAACAAAATATAGATGAGGGAGGGGCGTGGCCAGCCGGAGCTGAAGATGGCAGCATAATCCTGCAGCCCGTCAGCCCAGGGAGACAAACGACACCAAAACGGCCCCAAATCAGACGCCATCATCCACGGCCATCCTAGATCCGGACTCACCCAGGATCATGGCAAACTCCTCAAGGAAGAGGCTAACGGAGTATAAGCCTCAGAAACTCACGGAATTCTCCTTCAAGCCGGCGGGGAAGGTTAGTGCAATCAAAGATGGCGCCGGCCAGTCCGCGCCGCGCGGCTCCCTCACGGATCTCCCGTCCACACTGCCGGACGGATCGGGTGCCCAGACCACTCCTGTACCTTCCGACCGGTCCCCAGACAGGGACCCCCTCACCAGCAGCCCCGCCAACTCGAAAATGCAGCTGGATGCGCCGCTGCTGCGGTCGGCCCTGCTACTAATTGAGGCCCCGGCTTTCCTCTCCAACCAGGCCTTACATTCCTCCATGGCCTCATTTCCCACCTCAGGCCAGCCTGTACTGGACTCAACTCTAAAAGATATGCTCCTGTCCCTGCAAGCCTCCCTGATGACTGATCTCTCCTCCCTCTTTACAAAGATCACCTCAGACATCCATTCTCTGGATGACAGAGTTACTCACATTGAAAGAAATATGAATGACTGTGCTTCCACTGTAAATGGTGTTATTGATGTATACGATGATGTCAGGGAAGAACAGTCCTGGATGCGTGCAAAGTTAGCGGATTTAGAGGACAGGTCTCGCAGAAATAACGTCAAACTCAGGGGCGTCCCTGAATCCATCCTGCCCGCAGACCTTCCTAAATACGCCAAGGAGCTCATACGTATTGTAATCCCAGATGCACCCCCCCGTGACATCATAATAGACAGAATACATAGGATTGCAAAGCCCTCTCATCTCGCCGCCACAGTGCCCAGAGATGTTCTGATGCGAGTCCACTTTTTTCATGTTAAGGAGAGACTAATGCTTGGACTTAGAGCTAAAACACCCCTGCCTGCTCCTTACACAGGCGTCCAACTCTTTCCTGACCTCTCAAAATACACCCTCCAACTGCGGAGACAATTGAGCCCTGTCACCAAAGGCCTACAGAACCATCGTATTCAGTACAAATGGCGGTACCCAGCCTCGCTGCTCCTTACCCATAACGGCAAATCTCATGTAATTACGGATCTCGACAAAGGTCTCCACCTTCTGCGGAGGTCACAGTTGTACCCAATTTCACCTCCTTGATTTCATTACCCTCTAACGGAGCTCACTTTGATCTCACTGAACTGTAATTGTCTCTTCTTCTACTGCGCACTGCAATTATATCTGCTTCTAGTTGATGTAACATATTGTTCTTTCCGCAGTTCTAGCTTCTCCCCTGCAGCCGCATCCTGGTCCTTCGCTGATCTCCCCATCTGTCCTTCCATCTAGCACCAGCACGAGTGGTCTCCAATCCTCCCAACTGTAAGTCTTTTTATATCCTACCTTGCTGCACCTCAGCATCCTATCATTGAATGCAAACGGGCTTAACCACCCAGCTAAACGACACTCACTTTGGAAATCCATTACGGCCTTTCACAGTGACATTGTCTTCATCCAGGAGACACACCTCCTTCAAGCGGATACACGTTTATGCAACAACTCTAACTTTCCCCATGTATATCATGCCTGCCACACCGCCAAATCCAGGGGTACAATGATTGCGATTCATGCCTCTACCGATTTCCAACCCCTTGATGTACACGTAAACCCAGAAGGCCGATACATCATTTTAGTCTGTACCATCGACAAAGCGGAATACACTCTAATCAACCTGTACGCCCCGAACTCCCACCAGAAGAAATTTCACCACAAAGTGCTACGCAAGGTCAAAGCCGTTCAAAGGGGTTATGTACTCCTAGGAGGGGACTTTAACCTCGCCCCTGACTTCCTCATGGACACCACGTCAGCAGCCAAACGACGGGAATCCCCGCTGAAAAAGATTCTCTCTTCCCACAATCTATTTGACGTCTGGAGGTGCATCACGGATCTGAAAAAGACTTCACCTTCTTCTCCCCTAGACATAATTCGTACTCACGAATTGATCTGTTCCTAACGGACAAAAGTCTCTTGCAGCAAATTTCCGCCTCGACGATCCACACTGCCACATGGTCGGATCGTGCCCCAATAACGATTACCATAGAAAACACCAAACGCCCCCACAACACCTTCATATGGAGGGCAAATACGTATATACTACAATACGAAGACTACTCACTAGAGATTATTGATCATATCAAAAACTACTTTGCACTTAATGTAGGCTCGGTATCTGACCATGGGGTAGTGTGGAGAGCTCACTTGGCATACATGAGAGGTGTATTGATGAAGATAGGCTCTATTCATAAAAAGAGGAGGACGCGGCGCCTTGATGAGTTAACATCTCAAATAGCATCCTTGGAATCCCAACACAAAACTGACCCCCGCACAACAATACTGGACCAACTGATGTCCCTTAGACGAGAACTTAGAACGCTTCTCCTTCATTCCTATGAATATCTTCAGAGGAAAGTGAAGGCCACAGCTTACTCCACATCCAACAAGGCTGGTAAAAGACTCGCACAACGCATTAAGACCAGACGCACCAAGATTAACATTTCTAAGCTTTTCCACCCACACACCAATACTCCCCTGACGAACCCTCAAGACATAGCCAATGCCTTTTTATGCGACTACTATAAAGATCTGTATAACCTAAATCAAGACCCCCAAACTCCACAGCCCTCACAAGATGACATTAACGACTTCCTACGACACATTCGACTGCCCACTCTAACGACTGACCAACTCTCGTCCCTGAATGCACCGCTGACGGCCCAGGAAATTTTACTATCTATTAAATCACTCCCCTCAGGTAAAGCTCCTGGACTAGATGGTCTACCGGGGGAATACTACAAACAATTCTCCGACCACCTAATCCCACACATGACCACATTGTTCAACGGCGCTGCCTCCTCCTCTCATTTTGCACCTGAATCATTAAATGCTCTTGTTGTAACGATACCGAAACCAGGGAAGGAGCCGACAGCACCCCAAAATTTCCGGCCGATATCACTCCTTAATTTAGATTTAAAACTGTACGCTAAAACCATAGCAAGTAGACTGAAAGAAATAATGCCCTCCCTCATACATGGAGATCAGACTGGTTTTACTGTAGGCAGACAGGCATCGGATGCCACGAGAAGATTGATAAACCTGATCCACCTAGCAGAAACAACCGGAACGCCTTCTCTGCTCCTTTCTTTGGACGCAGAGAAGGCATTCGATAGGGTCCACTGGTCCTATCTTAGATCAGTGCTCCAACACTTTGGCTTCCACGGGTTCATCTTTAACGCCATTATGGCACTCTATTCGGCCCCTACAGCTCAGGTATTCTCAGCTAATATGACTTCCCGCCCATTCCCCATCACAAATGGCACACGTCAGGGGTGCCCCTTATCCCCTCTAATCTTCAACCTGATTATGGAACCTCTTGCTACTCACGTTAGAACCAACCCCTCCATTACAGGCATACAATTTGGAGGTACCTCGCATAAAATCAGTCTATTTGCAGACGACGTCATCCTAATTCTTACGGTCCCGGCTTCTTCCCTGGCAGAGGTACAAAAATTGCTCACTTGGTTCAGCAATGTGTCTTACTATAAAGTGAACACGACCAAATTGTTCATACTCGACATCAACCTTGACGCGACTACTAAAAACCTTTTACAACTCCAACATCAGTTCCAATGGGCAGACAAAGAGTTATCATATCTAGGGATAAAATTGACGCGCACCCTCAGACATCTTTTCTCCGCCAATTTCCAACCCCTCTGTAATGGTCACCACCGCTTACGACCTTCCATCCATCCACGACAAGCTTATCTGACACACTCTGACAATCTTACATACACGATCCATATCCATTCCCATAAACAAGACGAGACTCAAGCTCTGCACTTGCTTCAAAGATATATCAATTTATTGGTATTTTCTCAGCTTCTTATACAGTCTCAAGCATAAAGCAGTTAGTCACAGGACAATGTAGTCTCCACCCCCCTTCACACCATGGGGGGCTTCAATCACACTCTAAAAGGCATTCAGGTAAGCTAACCATGTAGACTTGTCGGCACTGTATCTTCAATAGTGTTCAATTAACCTTGAATACTAACACAGACATCTAGTTGAATAAGTTATCTAGACAGCTTTATCACACAATGGCAGAGTCTTGTGAGAGTGGGTGCAATCAACACCTTCAACGGAATGTCTTTACAGTGAATAGCCAACACCTTAAGATATTTCAATAGCCTATTATACAAAGGTATGACTCACTGGCTGGCTGACCTGGTCATGTCATCATGAACTCCTTGTGATATCTCAGTCCTGAAATATGAAGTATTAATAATGTCCCATCTCATGTAATATATGAATTATGATTCTTTGTCACCCTATGGCCCTAGTGGACATAAGGTGACCCTAGACATAGGAATATCTCAGTCTGTCACGGGCCATTCCGTTACATCCTCCTACTAAAAATTTGTTCGGATTCTCTGCTCATTACAAGACACGAGATTTCCTGGTCAGGGAGGCTGGCAGCATTTAAAATGCTCTGCCTTCCGCAGATACTGTATTATTTTAGGACGCTCCCCATACCAGTCCCCACCTCCCTCTTCAGGTCCCTACAAAATATCCTGAACCAACATCTCTGGAAAGGTAAGAGGCCTCGATGTGCACATTCCAAACTTATTAAGCACAAATTGGCAAGGGGCGTAGGCTCCATAGATTTTGAAGACTATTACTTAGCCTCTATCCTCACCCTGGGGCACCCTGCTCTGTTACCAGTGATTCAGCTGGGGGTAAAAGCTTTACCACCTCAGCTTGTTGTTGGAGGGAGGGGCCAACCACCCTGGCTCTCTGGAACTCCACACCATCCGCTTCGGCTTTAGGGATGAAAATCTCCATATTTTCCACTGCCGATTCATCAGCCAGGATTTCACAGTTATCTGACCTTTCCTCATAGTCCCAGGTAATGGAAGTCCCACCCTGCTGCTGAGCCGAGTCTAGCAGCTGTCTGTAGGCAACCTCCAGCTCCCATTCTTGAATGGCCAGAAATTCTAAATCTTCCTGTGACCAGTGGCCTCCCGAGATATTCAATTTTTCCTCTCTGTGCTCCATTATGTCCTCCAAGCGCCACTCCCGATCATCCCCAAAGTCGGGATCACTGGACATTCTCCAATACAATAATCCCAGGCCATCATTGTCATAGCCTTCTGTGGGGCTGTCATCTGCTGACCACGGGCATTCTTGGGCTACATACCACTGGAGGGCTCTGTAGCTTTCATCCAGCTGCATCTCTGCCCAGATCAGCCTGCTTAACTCAGCTGTCCACTCCTGCTTCGGTTGTTTCCCCAACAACAGCATTCGTACGTCATACTGCGGCCAGTACCTTGCATAGATGGAGGGCAGGACCTTTCCTTGGTTTTGCTGCTCCCGAGCTAACGCTTCCTTCCAGAGTTGGCACCAAATCACATCTGACCATCCCAACAGGACCTCCTCTGATACTGGTCCTCTATGCTGTATCCGCATCTCTTGTAACCTTCTTTGGAATTCCTCTTCCATGGAGACTGGTATCTGCACCTCTCCTCTCTCTTTAGTTGGTGCTGCTGTGACTTCAGCTGCTGCAGCACTTCTTCTCTGTAGCAAGGTGGCATTCAGAGCCACAATAACTCAGTCCCTGATCTCCGGTGGAGGGTTAGGACCATAATGTGCCAGTCTTAGGTTAACAGCCTGATCAAAACTTTCTTCCTCGGGTGTCCTGTCCATTACGGTGGGCCTTTTAGCTCTATCCATTTCGACCAGTTCTGCAATAATGTCCCTTTTCTTACGGTTGCTGGCCGGTCTGCCCCGGCTCTCCAGTAAGTCCATGAGGGAAGAGAGCTTCATCCGTTCATACACCGTCTCCATTATCATGTGTCCTTGTAGCCGTCCTTCTGGTGATGGAATCATCCCACTGCTGCCAACCAAATGTAACGGTCACCACCGCTTACGACCTTCCATCCATCCACGACAAGCTTATCTGACACACTCTGACAATCTTGCATACACGATCCATATCCATTCCCATAAACAAGACGAGACTCAAGCTCTGCACTTGCTTCAAAGATATATCAATTTATTGGTATTTTCTCAGCTTCTTATACAGTCTCAAGCATAACAAAGTTAGTCACGGGACAATGTAGTCTCCACCCCCCTTCACACCATGGGGGGCTTCAATCCCACTCTAAAAGGCATTCAGGTAAGCTAACCATGTAGACTTGTCGGCACCGTATCTTCAATAGTGTTCAATTAACCTTGAATAGTAACACAGACATCTAGTTGAATAAGTTATCTAGACAGCTTTATCACACAATGGCAGAGTCTTGTGAGAGTGGGTGCAATCAACACCTTCAACGGAATGTCTTTACAGTGAATAGCCAACACCTTAAGATATTTCAATAGCCTATTATACAAAGGTATGACTCACTGGCTGGCTGACCTGGTCATGTCATCATGAACTCCTTGTGATATCTCAGTCCTGAAATATGAAGTATTAATAATGTCCCATCTCATGTAATATATGAATTATGATTCTTTGTCACCCTATGGCCCTAGTGGACATAAGGTGACCCTAGACATAGGAATATCTCAGTCTGTCACGGGCCATTCCGTTACACCCTCCTACTAAAAATTTGTTCGGATTCTCTGCTCATTACAAGACACGAGATTTCCTGGTCAGGGAGGCTGGCAGCATTTAAAATGCTCTGCCTTCCGCAGATACTGTATTATTTTAGGACGCTCCCCATACCAGTCCCCACCTCCCTCTTCAGGTCCCTACAAAATATCCTGAACCAACATCTCTGGAAAGGTAAGAGGCCTCGATGTGCACATTCCAAACTTATTAAGCACAAATTGGCAGGGGGCGTAGGCTCCATAGATTTTGAAGACTATTACTTAGCCTCTATCCTCACCCAACTGCCAGACTGGTTCCGTGACCACCCTATTACCCCATGGGGGCAAATGGAACGCCTTTCCCTAACCCGTCCTCACCTTAAACACTGGATTCTGAGTATACCGCTGGGGACGACAATTCCGTTCTTACTTTCACCCACCATGAGGGCCACCGCTAATGCCTGGGCCAAACTGATTAAACATTCCACCTACAAGTCATCTGTCCCATTAGACCAAATCCCCCTTGAATCACTTCACTATCTCTCACCAGGGCTACCCTTGACCCACTGGTCCCATAAGGGCATTTGCTTCCTCCATCAACTTTTCCAAGGAAATAGTCCTAAACCCTTCTCCCAACTCCAGAAGGAGTTTGATCTGTCTTCCACAGAATTTTTTAACTACATGAGGATTCGTCACTGTTTACAATCAATACCCTCACCCATCTATACAATTCCCCCAGAGACCTGGAAATTCCTAACAGACCCAGTACCTAGCATCAAAGGCATCTCTCACTTCTATACTTTGCTCCACCTGCTGTGGGAAACAGATTTACTGCGTTGCTACTCCAATGACCAATGGAGATATGCTTTGCAATATATCTATAAGTCCACAAAATGCTCCGCACTTTGGGAGCTTTCCCAAAAAATTACATTGCGCTGGTATCTGACGCCAGCTAGACTGGCATCGTTTAATCCCAAAACCTCCAGACTCTGTTGGAGATGCAAAGCCTCTAAAGGTGACATCTTCCACATATTCTGGGCCTGCCCCAATATCCGGACATACTGGGACAACACGTTTAAACTAATATCCACAGTCACCAATCGATCGGTGCTCCCCACGCCAGAACTTGCAGTACTCAACCTTACTATTGAAGACTTGCCCTCCCCCTTAGATACGTTATTACACACATACTACTGGCCGCTAGACTCTGCTTAACTAGACTTTGGAGATCGGAAAAGTCCCCGACCATTGACCAGGTTATTGACCTTGTGGACCTACACTCCAGTTATGAAACTTTGATGGCACCCAGCGTTGACCAACGTTCGAAACTCCGACTGGTCTGGAGTCCCTGGGTACAATGTTCTAGAACTGCAATGACCATGTAATGCTACCCAAGTCATAAAACGTTAGCCAGACCCTTCTTGACCGAACAATGTGATCGCCCACATGTCGCAGTTTACAAGATCTTGCATATATGCCTATCTGTTTGTTTGCCTGTTGTGCTTGTTATGATTATTCTTGATTCAACCCTAGCGGGTTTTCCCCCCTTTGTGGGGTCTTGACGCTGGTTTTGCCCCCCTCCTGTGTCACAGGGTGAGCCCGTTTGGGGTGACCTGGAGGGGGAGGAGACCATTCCACTTGTTTTAACCAAACGACATAACCCGCCGCCAATCTGATAGTTGAAAACTTGTTCAGTACTACATCTGTATGTATCCAAACGTCGCTACACGACATACAATGTTTGACTTGTACTTTATACTTGCAAAATTAATAAAAATTATTGAAACAAAAAAAATATAGATGAGATGTGGCACTGGACAGGTGGGCACACTTTACCCTGTGAGGCAAAGACACCCTGGCAGACAAATCACTAATATTATGTATTGCAGTGAATTTTGTTTTTATATCTTATCAACTATGCCAACAAAATATAGATGAGATGTGGCACTGGACAAGTGGGCACAGTTTACGCTGTGAGCCTGGGCCCCTTACATTACACAGCACCCCACAGCTCTGGACCACTTTACATAGCACCCTGCACCACTGGACCCCTTTATATTACACAGCAGCTTGCACCACTGGGCCCCTTACATTACACAGCACCCCACAGCTCTGGGCCCCTCTACATAGCACCCTGCACCACTGGACCCCTTTATATTACACAGCAGCTTGCACCATTGGGACCCGTACATTACACAGCACCCCACAGCTCCGGAACCCCTTTACATAGCACCTTGCACCTTTGGACCCCTTTATATTACACATCAGCTTGCACCACTGGGCCAATTTATATTACACAGCAGCTTGCACCACTGGGCCCCTTTATATTACACAGCAGCTTGCACCACTGGGCCCCTTACATTACACAGCACCCCACAGCTCTGGGCCCTTTTACATAGCACCCTGCACCACTGGACCCCTTTATATTACACAGCACCCTGCACCTCTGGACCCCTTTATATTACACAGCAGCTTGCACCACTGGGCCCCTTTATATTACACAGCAGCTTGCACCACTGGGACCCTTACATTACACAGCACCCCACAGCCCCGGAACCCCTTTACATAGCACCCTGCACCTCTGGACCCCTTTATATTACACAACAGCTTGCACCACTGGGCCAATTTATATTACACAGCAGCTTTCACCACTGGGCCCCTTTATATTACACAGCAGCTTGCACCACTGGGCCTCTTACATTACACAGCACCCCACAGCTCTGGGCTCCTTTACATAGCACCCTGCACTACTGGACCCCTTTATATTATACAGCACCCTGCACCTCTGGACCCCTTTATATTACACAGCAGCTTGCAACACTGGACCCCTTTACATTACACAGCACCCTGCACCTCTAATCTAACTAAGCTATACAGTGTATAAATATATGTACAACTCCTAGGGAGGTACATATATCCTCTACACACTATAACATTAACTGACTAGCCTGCCTACTCTATCTAACTCCAAACAAATACTCTCTCTCTCTCTCTCTCTCTCTCTCTCTCTGTCTCTCTCTGTAAACCATGCAGCACAGATTACAGAGGAAAAAAAGCAGACTGATTGATTAGCGCAAACTGTTCACCGGTGAACCGTTCTATACATCTCTATTCTTAATATGGCCACAACATCCACATTGCAAACCATTTGGAATGTCCCAGCTGACCCCACTAATATCTCTTCTTTAAAGAGTCAGAGAGGTCATTCTACTATTAAACCAAAACTTGTTAAAATAAAAGTTAATAAATGTGGTCAACAGTATACCAACCATAAAGGTCCATTCCGCAGGGAAAGTTTTCATGGCAATCATCCCTTAGGTGGAGCACCTCCCCATTATGGCCACCAGAGGGAATGGAATCGTAAAGCAGACCCAAGGGATGATCACCAGAGACAGTAGGTCCACAGGGGAGAGTCCAAAGATACCTATTAAAGGAACACTAAAGGTTATTTTTTTATTAGATCATTTGATTGCTGTAAGCTAGAGCATTTAAATATCACTTACCTCGTTTTTCCTTTTGACTTTCAAAATACAGTAATCCAGGTTTGAAAATGCCATTTCCTGTCTCTCCTCTTCTTGCTTTCCACCAGCACCTGCATGGTGGAAAGCAGAATGTACTCACCCCTACATCCCTGCGTGAAGATGCTCTCTTATCCCTCACAGGCATGGAGGCTAAGCCTAATGGGAACTGTAGTTCCCATTAGGCCGTGATGTAGCAAGAATGAATGCGCACCGCAAACCAGGAAGTCAGTGAGAATAACGATTCAGGAGTGACGGAGGTGAATAAAACAGCTCAATTTCAACAGGTATCAAACTAGTTATAATGCAAAACATTACTTTTTACTTTATCAGCTGCTGTCAGACTTTAATTTAAGAGGAAAATATTTTTGTCTTTACAACCCCTTTAAGGACATCGGAGCTATAGAAGAGACCCTAGAGATCACTTTGGGCCAGACATAAGGGGTTCCATCCCTCATGATAGACTGGTCCCCCTTCACAATAGATTTACCCTCCTCTCTTACCATCATGATGACTTTTTTGAAGACAACCAAGTCATCACTAGGCGATCCAAATCAGTATAGGGATTTTCCAGCACAACATATAAATCGCTATTTGGAATTACCCCAAAACTTCTCAGGTGGCAATCAGACAAATTTTTTCCCATGTTCAACAACAGAGGCAAAAGGGGTCACGAAGAAAGAGAGGCACCAGAGGGGGTAGAAGGATCAGGTCTAAAGAAAAGAAAACACTAGACATCAGTGGGGTGTTTAATTTGAGTTCTGCCCAGTTATCTGAAGGAGAACAGAGAGTCCTGAGTTATGGACTCAAATTTTCACTCCTCCCATCTATTGAATACATTTGAGACATTCATTGATGTGCATAAATATATATATACGTAAGGTCAACATTAAAATACATTTTATCTTAAATCCAAAAAATCTTTAATCGTAGTCAAATACTTCCTGCTAGCACACCTAACCCTATTGTTTATGATGAAGTTAATTTCCCATCTGATAATATGGAAACAGGTGCTACCAATGTTCCGATCTGCCACATGGACCTCTCCAATGCATCATTATTTAACCCTCCTGGGTTTGACGCACCATCAGTTCAAATTTTCAAATAGCTGGTGTTGAAAGACTTGGTTGCACTTAAAAATCACAAATCTGGAATTAGGCTTGACATTGTCATACGTTCTTCAGACAAAGGGGGAGGTGTTGTCATTCTTGACAAATTGAGTTATCTAGAAGTAATGAAGATGCTTTTATCTAATCAAGTTACCTATACTCCTCTAGCCTCCAATCCTACATTTAATTTCAAAAGAGTGCTCTTGAATTTGATTGATGAAGGGTTTAGGCAGGGTATTTTGAGTAAAAAATAAAAAGTAATCCTGGTACCCTCTACCCCAAGGGTACCAGTTATGTACTACCTACCTAAAATCCACAAGAACACTTCTAATCCTCCGGGTTGACTTATAATTGCTTTATAATTAGACTCTGTTACAGCTAGGATAGGTCATTATGTGGATACATTCCTCCAGCCCCTGGTGGCAAATACCCCCTTGTATTTGAGGGAAATATCCAGGTGATGGATGTTGGATGGGTGTGAGCAGAGTGAAGGCTTCATTCTAGCTATGGCTGATGTAGCCTCGCTCTACACCATTATTTCTCATCAGCAGGGCCCTGAAGCAGTGAGGTTCTACTTAATACAGGATCACTCCCTTCCACAACTACAGAAAGATTTTGTTATGACATTTCTCAGTTTTGCCACAAGCCACAATTACTTTTGGTTCTGGGTGATTTTTTCCCGCAAATTTGTGGCGAAGCCATGGGTGCCGAGTTTGCGTCCAGGCTGGCCAATTTATTTATGGCCAGGTGGGAATAAGAGGTTATTGATACCAACCCACCTAAAGAGTTATGTGCTTCTCCTTTGGGATGGAGATTTGCCTTCCCTTGAGGCTTTCTTTTCTAGGCTCAATCAAAATAATAGGGGTATCTCCTTACAGTAGGAGGCGAGTTAGACCCAGATCCATTTTCTAGCTCTCAATATCCTGATTAGAAATGGATGTCTGACAACCAATACTTACTTTAGGGAGACCGATCGTAATGCCTACAACCCACTCTCTAGCTGCCATCATACATTGTGGCTAAATGCAGTCCCGAAAAGGCAGTTTTAACGCATCAGGCGTAACTGTACTGAGATTACAGATTACCATCAACAAGCCTCAATTTTAAAACAATGTTTTCCCGATAAGGGGTACATTGAAAAATATATTGATGCCACCATTATCAAGGTTACCAATATAAACAGGGATGTCAATCGTTGTATTAAGGTAAGCACACCAAAGACAAGAATTGTAAATATATCAAAAAGAGTTTAATTTACATATAAAAAAGTTATACATATAAAATAATTTCATTAAAGGTTGACCACAATAGTTACAGAGAACAGGGAAAAGAGTAAGTTATGCAGGTTGCCGACTAGTTTCACATTCTTATGTTTCATCAGGGCTTTGCAACTTTAGTCTTTCTGAGTTTTAGTGGTCTGTGTGTGACATAAAGATGCCATTAGTACAACATAAAATAGTACAACATAATCCATTATTAATTTTCTACATTAAAGATAAAACAAAATAAAGCAAAATATCTGTGTGCTTACCAATCCCATCAGTCACTGTGACAGGACAAATTATCAAGACGCCTTTCAGAGAAAACCCGGTAGCGCAAATGGCAATGAGGGTGGACACAGGCCGGTGGAGGTCAGATCCAACCAACTGTTTGATGTGCGGATATTAAGGTGATGAGATATCCAACCCACAATAAAGTTGATTCTGCAAATTATTCAAGGTACAGACAAAAGATAGTATATAGGGCTACTCAAGAAATGGCTTACAGCAGGTTAAATGTGGGAGGTATCAAAGGACGAACCATCCCATATTTTACTAATCAATAGGTCCCATGGTAGTCCCCGTAGCGAATAAGTCAGGGGATATTATGGTAATGAAGTTATACTTAAAGAAGTTCTATGTATAGCTATAATTGCAAATTGTTCAAAACAGGCAGAGTGGGGTAGATTGTAAGGGGAATGTTATATAATAAAGAAGGTAAATAGCAAGTAAATTCAAAGGCCAAAGACCGTATTACCTAGTTAGTTATATGTATTATATAGCTATTACCTGTAGATAGAGCACGGTACACGACCGTAGTCTATAAGGCAGATAGATAGTCCTCGCATACGTCCAATACCACTCCGCTGCTGGTTGTGTAGTCTCCTCATACCCGGGACGGCGTCTGACATGTGATTCGTCAGCGCCGTCTTAAGTATTCACCTTCACCGGAAGTGAATGGCCATAAATGACCCCTGACTTCACTTCCGGTCCGTGTGTCCCAACTAATGCGCGCACACATACCGCGTCCAATGCGTTCCTCCACTGACGTGGAACGCACGTGAGGCGCAGCGCGCCCCACCTCTCAATAGGCATTGGTTGGCTCAATGGGCCAAACAAATCGCTGAATGCAGCGCGCGCATTCCGCCATATGAATATGGCGGAAGTGTTGAGGTGTTCCGTCTAGGTTCACCTCCATTGTGGGACTCACAAATATCCGCACAATTCAATGTCCAATCTCAAACTGCCACCTCGCCAGCGGAGAAAACTACAGAAAGGCGCCCTACACAGGGACCATAATGGAATAAGAGATTGCATTTTTTACTTTGTTACATTGTTATAAATCTATATCATAGAGTAGTACACATATACTTATGTCCAACAAATCAGAATGTATGCCAAAATATTGGCATTTACATTAAATGGGCTCAAGAGAAAATCAAAATAATTTGTATGTCTATCAATAGAGCAACAGATAAGGCATTTATCATCAAGGGAAAAGGAGGGAGGGGGGGGGAGAAAAAGAGAGGGTTTTTTTTTTTTGGGACATACCACATAACAAACCATATATACAACACAACAGCGACAATAAATCGAAATTTAATAATAATATTGATTGTAGCAGGAGACTGTGCATGAACCCCTAGAGGCCAAATTGTTAGTAGAGAATTTTTGTGAGTTGACGAGACAAGAGGCAATGCTAGTGCCCAGACTCATTCACTGCATTTCATATAGACACTCCAAAATGTTTATATATTGGTACTTATTTTAAAGAAATGGTCTGAAAGACAGTGAGGTATTTAAACCTGGGGGATAGGTGGCCCTTTGATCAAAAATCCAGCGTGCCTCACGCTGTAATATTTTCTTATCGAAGTCACCCCCTCTTTCTGGGAGGGGGATGACTTCTAGGGCAAAAAATGATATGTATGATGGATCATAACTGTGGTTGAGGCCCACATGCTTACAAATTGGCGTATATAGGAGGCCAGCATCCAAATAGTATAAATGATCCTGGATCCTCTTGGCAAATGGTCGTTTAGTTTTGCCGATGTAAATAACTTTTTTATATGTAAATTAAACTCTTTTTGATATATTTACAATTCTTGTCTTTGGTGTGCTTACCTTAATACAACGATTGACATCTCACGTAAAAATCCCTATATTTGGAAGAGGATTTTCCTCAACCTTATATGTTCTTTGCTCTTTTCTTTTATACTATTAACGGGATTGTGAGTTTTGGTCAATCGATTGGGGAAACATTGCTATCCACCTTGCTCTCTTTCTCTTTTACAATATAAACAGGGGTCTCATGCTTAATGGATCGTATCGTGCAATAAGCAATAATAATTTTGGATGGTCCGTGATTACAGGTGATTACAGGTTACAGATTACAGGTTACTCTAACCAACACTTTTCTGTTAAAAAGATTTTCAGATAACATTGGAATATACTCAAAAATGAGTAGATGGCAAACGGGAACAGTGATCAGTGACATGTCACTGGTAGCTCCTTCCCTAGCAGTTAGAATCACTCCCTAGGACACACTTAACAACTTCAGCGCCACCTAGTGGTTAACCCCTTCACTGCCAGTGTAATTTTTACAGTAATCAGTGCATTGTTATATCACTGATCGCTGAAATTAACAATGGCCCCAAAAATGTGTCAAAAGTCTCCGATGGGGCCTCCATAAAGTCGCAGTCAGGGTAAAAATCGCAGATCGCCGCCATTACTAGTAAAAAAAAATAATAAAAAAAATCAATAGATGCCATAAAACTATCCCCTATTTGGGGGATAGTTTTTTTTTTTTTTTAAATGGGATAATTATTATAGCAAAAAGTACAAAATATTGCTTTCTTTTTAATTGTCGCTCTACTTTTGTTTATAGCACAAACAAACCTGCAGAGGTGATCAAATACCACCAAAAGAAAGCTCTATTTGTGGGAAAAAAAGGACATCAATTTTGTTTGGGAGCCACGACCGCGCAATTGTCAGTTAATGAGACGCAGTGCCGAATCGCAAAACGTGGCCTGGTCTTTGGCTAGCCAAATGGTCTGAGGCTTAAATGGTAATAGCCGAACATGATGACCCAGTCACCTGACCAATCCCCAGACAATGTCCTATTGTGACAAAACGCGCAGGGTGGATCCTGCGATGGTGACGTCATCACATTGTTCATTTAAGGAAGTAGACTGGCAAAACAACTGACCAGGAAGTCGAGTGTAGCTAAAGATGACATTGCAGCCTCACTGTTCTTCATGCTCATCACTTGATTTTACTGCCATATTGTAAGTGCCATTCTTTTCAATAAATTCCATTTTATCTAAAAACGTGCTGCACCATGGTAGTTTTCCTTCCTTTCTCTGAGTGCTACTAGTGTCTAACGGCTGTTCCAGAGACTGCACAGGTTTTGGGGAGACCAATTTCTCTATGCTGGATGAGACTACTTTTTAGTAGTTGGTAGTTATCGCCGTCTGGTAAGCAGGCAATCTTTTTTATCTGGTTGTGGAATTGCATATCTCCTCTGCAGTTTTCATCTTTTTACACAGATGGGTGTTCCTTATCTGCCAGCATACAGATTGAAATACTAATGCGACTCTGCCTTCGTTTTTATTTTGTCACTATTTTTGCTCACCATTTTTTCTTAGAATTATTTGGTCACCATGTATGTTTTCATTTTCATAATATGGACTAAAACACTGTTGAGATTTTGTTATTTATTATTGATTATTCTTTGATTCATATGTTTTTACACATTATTCTTGTTCCCTTAGGGATTTTCTTCTCATGATATTCTTGATTATTGCATCAGCGCTGCATCTATTTTGGATAATTTTGATCTTTTGAGTTTGATACTGGACTTACAGGTGCTGGCAGCTTATTTTTTCACATTTTTTAATAACACTTTTTATATATGTATATATTTTTTCCTTGTCAAAATGTCTTTATTGATAAGTTTACGGTTTGTACAAGGTCAGAAAGTAGGTAGGTTACAGAGTAAGTTTATAACATATAATCAAAATCACAGCACATCTGGAGAAACGTTCATTACAAAAGATCTATAAAAGTGTACATTTGCGTAGGAGCCCATCGGACTGTTTGTACCTGATATTTTATAGAATACCTAGTTTATCGTGAGAAACCCTATGGATTGGCTGGGCTAGTAGGACAAACAGATGTGCTAATGTGTAGATCTAAGAGATTCAACAAAACCTGCTCATAAAGTGAAGTTAATAACGTTAGTAACAATATCTTTCCAAACTGTCATCCAAAAGGAGGGGAGGCGGGAGGGGGGTAGGGAAAAAAAAGGGGGGGGTGTCTGCAGGAGTGGTCCGGTTCTTGTTGCCTGTTGTTACTGTAAGTGGAATTTTGTCAAGATTGGCTGGGCTACCATGGCAATATAACAGCATCAGTATTTACACCGGGTACAACATAGTCCAACCAAGGTTTCCATGTTCTTTCAAATCCGGTTATCGAGTCCTGGTCTATTGCCATCATTTTGGCGTGTGTCGATGCCACATTCATTCTGTTTATTACCTCTTTGAGAGGTAAGTTGGGGGATTTCCAAGCTTTGGCCAGTGTTTGTTTCGCAGCTGTGGTAAGCTGTAGGATTAGTTTAAATTGTTTGTGTGGGATATTATCCGGTTTCAGATTCAACAATGCCAATTTAGGATCCATTGGGACATTGATACCCACGAGGTGGCTTATTATTTTAAAAATTTCTGACCAGAATGAATGTGCTGCAGGGCATGACCACCAAACGTGAAAGAATGTTCCTGGGGAAGAGCAACCCCTGAAACATTGATCAGGGTAGTTTGGAACATATTTTGCAATTCTGGTGGGAACTAGATACCACCTTGTAAGTACCTTATAATTAGTTTCACTTGCTATTACATTTAAAGACGCTGATTTCGTGTTGCTCCAAATTTGATTCCATTCTGAAGTTTCTAGTTCTAGATCCAAGTCTTTTTCCCACTTGCTTACGTAGGGAAGTTTTTCTGGTGCGGAGTTGAGCAGTAACTTAGAGTATATTATCGAGATCCTTCCCCTGGTGGGGGGATCATTTGTACAAAGTTTTTCAAAGGCAGTTAAGCGAGGAGGGTGAGGTGCGGAATCGACGTATGGCTTGAAGAAGTTCTTTATTTGTAGGAATCTGAATAGTTCAGATTGTGGTAAGTCGTAGGTATTACAAATATTGGGGAAGGATTTAAATGTCGATGAGTCCATTAGCTTGTGTAAATTTGTGCAGCCCTTCTTGGCCCATTCTTTGAATGAGTTGGGGTATACCCAAGCTGGGTAAAATGCCGGGTTTTTGTGGAAGGATAAGAGTGGGATATGAGGGGATAGGAGCTTGTTTTTGGTTTTCGATTTATCCCATAGGGAGAGAGAGTGCTTAATGATAGGATTGTGGATGAGTTTGCGCGTTTTGGGGGGATCCATAATATGTTGGAAATTGAAATAGGGTCACAGTCCACCACTTCAATAGATACCCAGTGGGGAGAGTCACGTGTGGCGTGATATTTCACTAGGTCGGTTAATTGTACTGCTCTATAATAATTCACGAAATTGGGTAGCCCCAATCCGCCCTTTGTTTTGGGGAGATGTAAGATTTGGTGTTTGATCCTTGGTCTGGCGGATCCCCATATGAAGTTGGAAACTCTTTTCTGTATCAGCCTTAGATAATAAGGAGGGACTGGGACAGGGAGTACTCTGAAGAAGTAGAGGAGTTTAGGTAGTATTGACATTTTGGTTGCGTTAATTCTGCCGATCCACGACAAAGGTAAATGGGCCCAGGAGTTTAGGAGGTTTGAAATTTGTTTTAAAAGGGATGGGTAGTTAGATGAAAAAGCATCTGAATAGGAGGCTGTGAGGTGGATTCCTAAGTATGGGATGCTTTTGTCTGACCATTGGAATGGAAGGCCGGATTTAGCTGCAATTAGTTCCGTGTGTGGGAGGGATACGTTGAGGGCTATGCATTTTTTGGGATTTATAACCAGTCCTGAAAAAGACGCAAATTGTTTTAGTAAGGACGTTAAATTTGGGCCTGTTACTTGGGGAAATGCGAGAAAGAGTAAGATGTCATCCGCGAACAGGCATAGTTGATGTTTATGGCCACCTACTTCTAAGCCTAGGATTTTGGGGTCCAGCCTGATCTTTTGCGCGAGAGGCTCTATCAGGAGGGCAAATACGAGCGGGGAAAGCGGGCATCCCTGTCTTGTGCCCCTCTCAATGGAAAATGAGTCCGATCTGTATCCTGCATACTTGACAGAGGCCTTTGGATTATCATCTAATTTCCTTATCCATGTCACGAAATTGGGACCGAAGCCCCACTTTTGTAATACATAATTTAGATAGGACCAGGATACAGGATCGAACGCCTGTTTTATATCCAGAGAGAGGAAGCATGCTGGGATACCTCTTTTTTTCGCAAAATGTGCCAACAAGCTTGCCCTTCTAATGTTGTCCCCCGCCTGACGGTTGGGGATGAAACCTACCTGATCGAGGTGGATCAGGGACCCAATTGTTTTGTTTAGGCGGGTCGCCAAGACTTTTCATAAAATTTTGATGTCTATGTTCAGCATTGAGATGGGGCGAAAGTTTTCGCACAGGGTGTTGTCAGCTTGAGGTTTCGGGATCATGCAGACTGTGACGAGGAGCGACTCTTGACGGAATGACTTCTGCGTTAGCAGGTCATTGAATGCATCGGCTAATCTTGGTGAAAGAAGCTCTGCATATGTCTTTTAATATTTAGCTGCGAAGCCGTCAGGACCAGGCCTTTTCTTCAATTTGAGGTCTTTTATTGCGTTACTTACATCTTTTTGTGAGACTGGTGATTCTAACTGCGATCTTTGGGGGCCAGACATTTGTGGTAGGTGGAGATCTGAGAAGAAGAGATCTGCGTCCTGTACGCTAAATGTGTTTGTTTCCGAGTATAACTTTTTCAGGTGGGCGCTGAATTTTTGTACGATTTTTAGGGGGTTACTGGATAAGACGCTATTTGCCAATTTCAATTTTACAGGGGAGTAGGATTTATTGAGTTGAGAGATCTCGCTAAGTAAGCCCCCGGTTTGTTGGAAGATTTATAGAAAGTGTGCTTGGATCTATTTAAGTGTTTGTTGGCTGACTCAGTGAGAAATAAGTCGTATTCAAGGCAGGCTTTGTCCAGTCGGTCTTTGGTTCTAGGCGAGTAATTGTTTTGGAAGTCTATGTAGGCTAAGTTAAATTCAGATTCCAGCTTTGATGCCATTTGTAATCTTTCTTTTTTGAGGATCCCTATTTGTCTTTGGAAGGTTCCCCTTAGGACTGGTTTGTGAGCCTCCCACAGTGTGAGAGCCGATATGTCCAGGCTTGCGTTATGAGTTAAGTAGTCTCTCAAGTATTGTTCGATTACTAAACTGTGGGAGGGATGGTTGAGTAAAATTTCTGACATGTACCAGGAGCGGTCATGTTTTTTGGGGATAGTAGATGTTATAGACGTGAGGATAGCGTTATGGTCTGACCATGGGATGGGTATTATGTTTGAGGCGAGAACTTCAGGTAGCATTCCGATTGTTAGGAATACGTGATCTATTCTGCTAAATGACTGGTGTGGATTAGAAAAGTATGTATAATTACGTCTAGTGGGGTTCATTTCTCTCCAAGAGTCTACAAGATTGTATTTTGAGAGAAGGTTGGGGAGATTCCATTTGGGTTGTTGTTTCTGTTGGATATAAGGCAACCTATCTAGGAATGGGAGGAGGACTTGATTGGAGTTTCCGCATATTAGAAGGGACCCTGATTTGTGGGCGTTAATTGTTTTCAAGAAGGTGGGACATGAATGGCAATGGGTTAAGGTTGGGGGCGTAATAAGAAACTATCATGACTGCTGTGTCCAGGATATATCCCGTTAGAATCAGGTATCTCCCCTCTGGGTCTTTAAGCTCTGAGTTCAAAGTAAATGGGGTAGAGCGATGGATAGCTATAAGAGTACCTCTCTTCTTTACTGGGGATGATGCAGTGTATATTTGTGGGTAGGCTGAATGGAAATATTTAGGGGTTGTGTTCGGGGTGAAATGTGTCTCCTGTAAGCATACTATATGAGCCTTTTTTGATTGGAAAAGCCTAAATGCTTTGGATCGCTTCTGTGGTATGTTCATGCCTTGAACATTGAGTGATAATAGGTTCAGAGGTGCCATGATAGCCAAACCAAGGTTTTCGCCTTACCGTGATTTCACGTGCAGCTGATGTCCGGACCACTCCGTGCAGACGGGATGGGGTGAGAGGTTGGGAGGGTACCTGGGAAGGAGAACACAGTAGGGAAAGAAAAAACAACATGGGTTAGAGAATTATGGTGTAGCAATTCATTAAGTAGATATTCAGGATACCTCCTAGGCTGGGGAATTAGGTCCCTGCCTAGGAAAAGGGGGTCTTCGTCAGGTCCCCACATATTAAAATGGGGATCTGAGGTGGACCGGGTGGAGCACATGTTTTCCCACAGGACGGGACGCCATATTCTGTAATGTGTGAAAGAAGGGGTGGGTAAATTTGGGAGAGTGTGCTCTATAAAATGCGTTAATTGCTGGAAGGGGGGAAAGAGGGGATATTTCATACCAAGGTGTGTTAATCAATACCTATTTGGGATTTGTGATGTTCAGAGCGAGGAGAGTTATTCTGGGGTGGGGCGAGGAGGGTAGATATAGGGAGGGTTATGAAGGAAGGTGTTGGTTACCTGGGCATTTGACGTGGTGATGTAATTGGTTCACTCTGTTAGGATAAAATGAGGGGGGAGTGCCAAGGGAGCTAGTGTATTGAAGTGTGTGAGAGAAGGATTGGGGTGGGGTGGGTGTAGGTTCTTGCCAGAGCTGTTGAGACAGTTAGTGACGTTTGTGATGGTTCATTCGGAGTTTACCCAAGTCTCCAGTAATAGTGTAATATGGGGTACATATTACAGATAGGAAAGAAAACTGAGTGGAATGGGTTTCTATGTGGAATGGGGGATATGGGATGTAGTGTGGTGGTCTCAAAGCCTCTAGTTGGGGCAGGGTAGATTTCATCAATGGAGGGGGAAAGGGCAGTCAAGAAGAATATAGTCTTTGTGAATATTAATGACCTAGGGTCCAACCTAAAATGGAAAAGAAAAGGTAGTCGGTTAGAGGTGGTGGGAACTCAGTCCATTGAGTCATCTCATTCAGGGGGGTGTGGGGTGGGTCTGCTACGCTTGCTTGATTGACGAATATCATCGTTTGGGTCTTGCTGAGTTGCACGGTTGCTGGAGGGGGACGAAGGTTGTCGTCTGCGTGCGGAAGAAGAAGCAGGAGCTTGTTCAATTATTTTGAAGTCAATCAGGGCTTGGTGCAGTTGATCCGGGGATCTACAGATTATTTTTGTTCCTTGCAGTGTAAAGCGGAGGGAGAAGTGGAAACCCCATTGGTATTTTATGTTGCGCTGCTGCAACTCAATTAGGAGGGGTTTCATGGCTCTACTTTTTGTGATGGTCAATTGTGAGATGTCAGCGAAAATTTGGTAGTTGTGGCCTTGGAATTACAAGTTGTTTTTTTCCCTTGCTGCCATCAGGATTTGCTCTTTAGACTTATAGTAGTGGAACTTGGCTACTATATCCCTGGGAGGACCATCTGTTTTTTTAGGGGTAAGTGCCCTGTGGATTCTGTCCATTTCCAGGTGTTCAACAGGAATACCTGGGAGTAATTCTTGACATAGGGCTAAGATGGTGGATTGAAGGTCTACTACAGACTCTGGTATGCCCCTGAACCTTAGGTTTGACCTCCTTTCCTGGTTTTCGAAATCTTCTAATCTATTCTGTAAGGTGAAGTTTTCTTCTTTAAGAGCTTCTATCTCTGATATACAGTCCTGTGTGAAGACTTCAATCTCCTCTACCTTGGTTTCCAGGGCATCTGTACGACATCCCACTTCCCTTATTTCTTTGGTGAGACTTGAGGTGATTTGCTCTGAGGTCTGTTTAAGTGCTCTGCGGAGCATCTTTTCAAACTGTTTGAGCAGTCCTGAGGGGACCTCGCTGTCACCCTTGTCCTTCTGTAAAGAAATATTAGCTTCTTCTTCCTCACTGTCTGAGGTATTATTAGTGAGTGAAGCCATTAGTTTGTCAGGTTTAGCAGCTTTAGCTGCCGTTTGTTTCTTTTGCTTCCCTGAGGGGAGCTGCTCTGAGGTGAGCTGTGCTTTCCTGACACTGCTTCCAGTCAGCTGAGCGCCGCATGAGGGGTTTGTTTTGGACCTATTTCTAGTGCCCCCCAGCACCATTGTCAGTTTTTTAAGGTCCCCTCACCTTTCAGCAGCTATGGTCCGTTATTTAAGTCTCTGTGGCTGGGTATGAGGCGGGTTATCCACGGCTCTCCGTCCCGTGAAGCAGAGCTCTAGGCAGGCATGTCAGCACCGCTAGAGCCCGCACATGCACTCCCGTATATATTTTTTCTAGCGCAGCTTCAGCCTTTGGGAATTTTTTATCACTTGTACTTAAATAAATGCCTTGTAATTAATAATGGAAATAAGTTTGCCTTAACACTTCCTACTAACTTTATCTTTGTTACACTTGTTGAATTCAATGGTATTCTAATGTGTATATTACAACAGCTGCGACCACAAACCATTGAATGTCTGTTTACTTATTAAAACGATAAAACAATAAAAACAATTGAATTGAAAAGATGGAGGGGATAAAAGAGCAGAAAAGGAAAGCGGAAGAAGGATGAAAGTGAAGAGTGGGGAGAGGAAAACGAGGAATTCCCAGAGAAATGTGGGTCTCCAAGCACATGATAGGCATATAAGGGGTATTAGTGAAGAGAACGATTACCAAATAGTAATGCCACCCAGAGGGTGCCATATTTTCTCATAGTTACAAATGTTGTCAAGGGTAATGGCCTCTTTTGTGGGGTGGCTCATAGCCCGATTAATTTTATGTTTTGTTTCAGCTATTATAAGAGTTGGGAATTTCCAGGCTTTGGCAATGGTGTGTTTTGTGGCTGTAGTGATCTGCAGTAGGAGTTGAAATTGGTGATGGTAAAGGTACTTCCCTGCCAGTGTCATTAGTACAGGTACAGGGCATATTGTTTAGCACTGATTGCTGTTTTTATTGTCACTGGTCCCCAAAAAAGTGTCAAAAGTGTCAATTAGTGTGTGATTTGTCCGACACAATGTCACAGTCCTGCCCTAAGTCACTGATCGCCAACATTACTAATAAAAAATAATAAGAACTATATAAAAAATATTCCATAATTTGTAGACTTTTTTTATCGGATGTGTTTTATAGCAGAAAGTAAAAGAAAAAACTAAATTGATCGTCTTTATGTAATGTTAAAGCAGTACTGTACAGGCGCTGCAAAATGTTGATAGAAAGTCAAATTCATGTACTTGCAATGCTTGTATTTAAAAATAAAATAAAAATAATGATGTAATGATGAATATCGAGCCACATCTCTTGTGTCTTTTATTTTTGCCAAGAGTTCAGCTTTAAAGTTTATGTGAACCCAATCACCCTAATGACATGTAGGCTTTAGAGTGACACTGTCAGGCAAAAAGCCACAAAGCTGCCCTTGCAGAAGAAGAGAGTAAATACTGACCTCCCACACTGCCTGTACTGACTAAGCTGCCTGTGTCACCAAATGCTGCTCTGTTAAGGAGAAACCATCCTCTGATGAGAAACTGACACCTTAAGGCAGGGATCCTCAAACTACGGCCCTCAAGCTGTTGTAGAACTACACATCCCATGAGGCATTGTAACACACTGACATTCACAGACATGACTAGGCATGATGGGAATTGTAGTTCCTGAACAACTGGAGGGCCATAGTTTTAAGACCCATGCTTTAGGGAATGTCAAATTCCTGTGTTCCTCACTGCACTCAGTGGATCCTCCTCCCCGCCCCCTACATCACTATATGACATAGTAGGGACAGGAGAGGACCACTGAGCTCTTCACTATAATGCAGCGTACACACGACCGCTTTTCATGACGAGAAAAATGCAATTTTTTAAATTAGTGATTAAAAACGATTGTGTGTAGGCTCCAGAGCATTTTTCTCGATGTGAAAAATGGCCATTAATTATTTAGAACATGCTCTATTATTTCTCTACGTTTTTCACGTCATCGTTTTTGACATCGTGAAAAATGGTCGTGTGGAGGCTTTAACGATGGGGAAAAAACACGCATGCTCAGAAGCAAGTAATGAGAAGAAAAAATTGCAAAATCGAGCCCAAAGGTTGGTGCCATTCGAATGGAACTTCACCCTTATAGTACCGTCGTACATGTTGTACGTCACCACGGTTTGCTCAAGCTTTTTTGTTCACGGTTGTGTGTATGCAAGGCAGGCTTGACAAGAATCACATTGAGAAAAACTTTGTTTTTTCCCATGACATTAAAAATGGCCGTGTGTACGCGGCATAAGATTTATCTTTAGTGGAGAGGTGTTTGGCAGTGCAGGCAGCGGGCGAAGTGAGCATTTACTCTCTTTTTCTGCAGCTTTGTGGATACTTTTTCTTTAGCTCACAGCTTAACCTTTTTAACCGTACCTTAAGGTAGAAGGTTGATCAGGTGATCAATGTGACTGACTGTCACAGTGTTTACGTGTTTGGGAGCCTGTCTTGCCAGCTCTCGGTCCTAACCAAAGACTGGGAGTGGTTTGTGACAACTCATTCAATGTTCTAGGAGCATGCAGCGAGTGTGTTCTCAGCACAGAAATCTCAGCCATCATGGATGCATATGTGTGCATGTGGGCTTTAAGGCTACCATTACACACTTGGCCACTCCAATCTCCACCAGCATATCTCTTGCTTGTAGGGTGTTTTTCTCTCTCTTTCTCTCTCTCTCTCTCTCTTGCACAACACTTTACTCCAGGCACAGCTAGCACATGGTTAGGCCCAACTCTGACTCAGTCAGGTCTCAACAACTTCCTTTTGCTGGCAGGGACCATGGGTCCCTTTAATGTAGCAAGAATTGTAAATAGGAAGTTTTTAGTGCTAGCTGTCCTATGGTGGACTACTGCTCCCACCAAGTCCTCATCAGGTCCTTCCAGCCCTCCTGGCTGCAGCTGCCTGACTTCACTGCCTGTGACATTGTAATCCTCTCTGGCTTTACACCCATCTCTGACTGTTTCCTCTCAGTCCTCTCTGACATGCCTCTGCAGTCCTTTCGACTGCCATGTCACTCACCAGCCCTCCTGACTGCAAACCGGTGGTTCCCTCCTGAAATTGTCCAGCAGTACTAGCTCCTGCTCTCCTCTCTGACTTCTCTCTGTGCCTGCTGTTCAGATCCTTCATGATACCTAGAAGGCATCCATCCTGCACCCGAATCCCAGGCTCAAGGTCACCATCCCAGACTGGGGAGCTAACTGAAAGGCCCGACAGCCTAGTACTCCTTCATTTCAAGGAGGCCTGGCAATCCTGGTTGGGGAATGGTCAGTGCTCCCTGAGACATCCCAGACTGCTTCTCCCTACGTGCCCTCCTCCTTGAAGCAAGAGGGAGGTGACAGTGGAGTGATGTTTTCTGTGAGTCATCAGCTTCTGCTCTAGGCCACTCCCAGCCCACACAGATCAAAATGAACAACCTTTCTAGCTAGGCCTGCTTAAATTTACCTGCTCTTACAAAAATCCTAACCTCTAGCGCCTACCTAAGTAGAAAAACACAAATTATAAAAAAAAAAATATTTTGGTTTAGATATGCTTTAAATGATCAGTCACTAAAAATGCTTTGTGCTAAACATAGTACCCCCATTAGCAGCTATACAAATATCCAAAGGACTGTCAAGCATTCTTTTTCAACTTTGTAGTTACAATAAACAGAATTTAAATGTAATTTAAATGTAATACATTTTTTTTACTGCCATTGATCACAGTCATCTTTGGTTATTGATTGAGATGAATTGCTAATAATTGTTGTAATTGTTACCAGCCAATACATGTTTTTGGGCTGTCTGGCAGCAAGCAGAAGCCAGTAAACTGGAATGAATTTAATGATCACTGCAATCTCAAGATTGGGGGAGAAGGGTAAATTAGCAATAGGGGCTGTTCCTTTGGTGGGATTTTGTGTATATAAATACTATTTACAGTGAAGGAGGCAAAGAAACTGCTGATGTAAGACTCTAAGGCCCTGTACACACGATCAGACATGTCTGATGAAACTGGTCTGCAGACCAGTTTCATCAGACCAGGTTGATGGTGTGTGCGGCCCATCAGACCATTGTCCGTCAGACCAAAGTTTTAAAACATGCTTTAAAACCTGTCTGATGGAACCTGTCCGTCGGACAGGTTCGATGGTTAGTACACAAAAGCATCAGTCCAAAAACCCGCGCATGCTCAGAATCAAGTCGACGCATGCTTGGAAGCATTGAACTTTGTTTTTTCATCACGTCGTTGTGTTCTACGTCACCGCGTTCTGGTCTGATCGGATTTTGGTCCGATGGTGTGTACGCACATCAGACCATCAGACAAGTTCAGAGTTGTCTGATGAAAACGGTCCATCAGACAAGTCTCATCAGACATGTCTGATCGTGTGTACAGGGCCTAAGTGCTGAATTTTAATATTGAAGCATCAAACTTTATTGTAAAGTTGCATTACTGAAGCTTGCATTCTTCTTCACAATGCCAATGTTTTTGCTGCAATAGTTGCAGACTGACAAGCCCAGGTGGAGTTAATCAATATTAGTCAGAGGAAGTGGCTTATTTATATATTTTACTCTGGAGAAAAGAAAATTATATGGCACTGTCTAATACACAGGGAATCTCGTCAGGAAAAAAAAAACATTGGTTTTCCTGACGAGATTCCTTGCAAGCTTTCCTGCTCACTGAGTGTACACATGGGCCATTCAAAAGAGCCACTGTTCTTTTGAATGGCAAGAATGCGTTGATATCATCGACTACGACGAGCATGCGCTCATCACTTTCGATGCCGTCGCCGCCATCTTGCTACACCCTACACTGCCTGCCTCACAGTCTCATCGAGCATGCGTGGGCTTACCAGGGACAGGTAAGCATATACACATGCTCGGTTTTCTCGGCAGGAAAACACTGACCAGAATCCTGACAAGAAAATAGAGAGCAGGTTCTCTATTTTTCTCGTTGAGATTCCTGGCACTTTTCCTGATGAGAAACCATACACACGCACGGTTTTCTCAGCAAAAAGCTCCCCCAGCCACTTTCTTGCAGAGAAAACCATGCGTGTGTACGAGGCCTTACTCCAAGTACCATCTGCCAAACTGTTATCAGAGGTGACTGACTTTATTAGCCTGGTGTCAAATATGAGGCATTTGGCGTTTTGTCTAGTACTAGTTTGCTAGAGAAAGATTCCAAAAATGTATACACTTTGCTCATATTAAAACATAGTAATCACTTGAAAATGATGCATTCTTACAAATGGATACTCTGGAAGCAACTTGTGATTTATGCAGTCAGAAAATATATTCAAAAACTGTTTGGTGCTATGGGCAAAGACTTTTTTTTAACAGGGCTATTTAATTTTCTGTTAGGGATGCAACACACTTTTAGCAGAAATGAATATGTTTTGCAACTGAAGATCACCAGTGTTTTTTTCCCCCCACTTTTATACTATTCAGTGTTTTCTGTACATTCTACCACATTGACGTCATGTCCAAAGGAGTCATTCTTCCAAACTTCTAAAATCTCACCCCTTTGAGCATTCTCTGCAATCTTTATAAAAGTCAAATATGGCATTTGCATGTCAAACAGACATAATGTAGGTAGCTTCATGTCTGCTTGCCCTGCGTCTCCTCATCCTCAGCGGCCAATACGATTACTCATCTCGGTCAATCTGGTCTCAGGACCGGACTCCTGATTGGCCAGCAGGAGATTTCGGAAGACAATAGAGAATATTAATTTTATTATTTGCTATTGTCACACAACTGGGTGGGCTCACCCTTTTTAAGCCAATTAGAGCCTTTAACTCTAGTCAAAAGCTTCTAAAAAAAGTACCCCATTTGAATTCATGTGTCCGGTGTCATGCATGTAGATTAGGGGCCAGGCAAATGGATTAGGGACGGTGCCCATGCGCTCCATATGGACGGTCGACCACTGTTTATGATGAGTAGAAGAATTAACACACACCCCATCACTGACATCATCCAGGTTACTATTTGTTACTATTAGGGATGAGCTTAGTGTTCAGTCTGAATGTTTAGGGTGTTCAGTGTGGACAGATGTGCCAATGGTTGCTGAGCAAGTGGCAGCTGCTGCGTCCTTACCAACCACTAACATCATCCAGCCAATTTACTGAAGCAAACAGGCAGGGAATGGAAATGAGCTGGTTACATCATTGCCTAACTATGACCACATGGGCATATTTGGGCAATGATGTCACCCCTATCTCCACTATCAATGTTTGTTAAAGAAGCAGTGGCTGCTTCATTGGCTGAATCCTTAACAACCATTGATGTTAAACAGGACAATTCACTTACATGGCAGATAATCTCGGCAACATAAGCAAATGGACAGATAATGGTGCCTTATATCATTGCCTAAATATAACCAATGGCCATGGCCATATTTGGAGAATGATGTGTTAGGCCTGGTTACTTTCCAGTACCGGTGCTATGTTAAATGTAGAGGGGTCAGAGAATTAGTCCACTCTGACATGTTGATTTGTTTAAATTTGGGTCTCTGTCTCAGCTTTGGCTGTGCTGTGGGTCCATTCTGTTGTTTTTGGGGTGCTGATCTCACCCCAGGTTGGCAGGTGGCAGCAGTGGAGTCAAGGATTGGGTGCTCTTGCCCAGCCGCCTATCAGGAGGGTTTGGTCTCGCTGTGCATGATGGGATAGAGTATTTATGAGGCAAATGCCATCTTCCTGGGTCTCTCCCCTTATGGAGCCCACCTTTAGGGTGGCCACTTCACGACGCCCCGGAGAATGGCCTTCCGGGCCGGGGCTGCGTGTGCAGTGCAAGGATCCTGGCTTCTGGACCACGTTGGCCCAGAGCAACTGATCTGCCACTTGGGGACTCAGTAATCGACTGGGTCCCACCTATGAAGGTCCTGGGTCGTCCGTCCAGTTGGAGGAGGCCATATGGTGGAGAGTCTGCCTGAGTAGTACCAAGAGAGGCTGGAGTTCCGGTAGGGGCCTGACTATCCATTGGGGACCAGGGGAACCAGACACTGAAAGGCTGGACGTTGGCCACCTGTCAGTCGGTAACCTAATTCAAAACTACCTGAAGGAGATCCAGGTGCCAAGTCTGCTAAGGAGGATTATCTCTGCTGTTCATTTACCAGGAGGGTCTGTGGCAGAGACTTTTCCAGAGGTTCGTGTGACATTCTGGTTGCCAGGCTGGTGAGAGAGGCCTGTTCAGGTGCACTACACCCACTCAGGCTGGAGTGGTGAAAGAGACATTGCACGTGGGAGCAGGACTGTTTCCCTATTTCTGACATCTGGATCTGCTATCTTAATTTCTTCTGAACCTCTATTCTTCACCAAGTTGTATTGTTTTTACCCGGCTGGGTAATAAAGAGCACAGAAAAAGACACCTGTCATGGACATTCCGTTACTACAACTTTAACCAAACACCCCTAGACATCAGAGAAAACACAAGGTAACATGCCGCCCAAAACAAACTAGCAGCTCCTTCGGGGGTAGTGCAAGGAGGGAGATGTCTTTTGCCAGAAAATTAAAACGTTCTTACCTTGTAACTGTCAGTGCTAGAAAATCAGAGACATGGGACATTTAAAAAGATTTTTGCATTAGTGAAGGGGAGTGCCTACCCCCATGCTATTTATGAGCACCGCCTTGCCTATTAGCTCAAAAACAATGTAATTTATATTTTGACAGATTTGGCTCTCATTTATTACTTTGGGGTTCAAGTTCAGCATCCGCACTTCCTTAAAGATCAGCAAACACCTGCCGAACCAAATCCAGAGCAGTTTGCCTATCACTCTTTGCCACTTAATGCTGCTCCTGCAACCACTTTAACTCCAGGTGTCAGCCTGGTCAGTGCAGAAAGATATGTCCCTAGTGTATCTATGCACCTGCTGCTTCTAAGCAGTGTACCTCTGCACAGTCAGGATGCCAGTTGCCATTAAAAAGGAACCCATGGTAATACTTAACTCAAAACTTTTCAAAGTCTATGGGCTCCACAATCTAAACTTGAAAAAACTTGAAAAATGAATTTTCTCTAAATGAGACACACTTTAAAAAAAAATCTTCTAACACCATATTAAAGCACAGCCCTGTCACTATATACTATATATACAGTATACTGTATATCTTCATATGTTCTACCAGAAAAGATTCTCTAAAATGACAAAACATATTCTTGTATCATGGATTTTATTTGATTATGATAAGGTAATGATTTTCCACCTTATTTTTCAATATAAAAGTAGCATGCAAACGTCTTACTCTTTCTAAAACCATGTCACTCCAGCACTAGTAATTCAATTTGTGCTCTCATATGGAATGTTATTTATAGTTTAATAACCCTAGATTATCAGAAGAATTTTATAATTAATTTGTTTGCTAGAGGGTTGCAGAAATCATGTTAAAAGGGATAGGCTAAAGAATACATCTATTTCCATTAGATCCACCTTGTATAGTATACTTTATAAACTGGTGCAACAAAAATATCCTGATTTATCTATGAACTGTAAAGACTAGTAGATAGTATTTGTAAAAGCTGTCCTTCATCCACATTTATTAAAGTTATGTATCTGAAAACATGACTCATAAAATGTGTAAAGGTCTCCAAAGGGGCATTATTGGTTCCTGTGAGTCTGTTGAGCTTATGTTCTTGAAATTCACTCTTTAACCACTTTAGCCCCGGACCATATTGCTGCCCAACGACCAGAGCACTTTTTGCGATTCGGCACTGCGTCGCTTTAACTGACAATTGCACGGTCGTGCGACGTGGCTCCCAAACAAAATTGGCGTCCTTTTTTTTCCCACAAATAGAGCTTTCTTTTGGTGGTATTTGATCATCTCTGCGGTTTTTATTTTTTGCGCTATAAACAAAAATAGAGCGACTATTTTGAAAAAAATGCAATATTTTTTACTTTTTTCTGTAATAAATATCCCCCAAAAATATATAAAAAAACGTTTTTTTTCCTCAGTTTAGGCCGATACGTATTCTTTTACATATTTTTCATTAAAAAAATTGCAATTAGCGTTTATTGATTGGTTTGCGCAAAAGTTATAGCGTTTACAAAACAGGGGGTAGTTTTATGGCATCTTTATTATTATTATTTTTTTTACTAGTAATGGCGGCGATCAGCGTTTTTTTTTCAGTACTGCGATATTATGGCGGACACTTCGGACACTTTTGACACATTTTTGGGACCATTGGCATTTCTTTAGCGAACAATGCTATAAAAATGCATTGGATTACTATAAAAATGCCATTGGCAGTGAAGGGGTTAACACTAGGGGCGGGGAAGGGGTTAAGTGTGTTCCTATTTGTGTTCTAACTGTATGGGGGGGTGGACTTACTAGGGGAAATCACTGATCTTCCGCTCATACATTGTCTGAGCAGAAGATCAGCGTTTCCCCCGCTGACAGGAACGAAAGCTGTGTGTTTACACACACAGCTCCCGTTCCCCGCTCTGTAACGAGCGATCGCGTGTGCCCGGCAGCGATCATGCCTGCCGGGCACACGCACGGGATTCGGGGGCGAGCGGGGGGCGCGCATGCGCTGGCCGCCGGCGGCGCGCACGCGCCCCCTAGTGGCAACGTAGAGCTACAGGCTCTCGCGCAGGAGTGCCGACCTGCCGCCGTATAACTGTGGCGGCTGGTCGGCAAGCGGTTAAACTATTCAAAAATAACATAGGTTTGTTAGCAGAAAACATGAACTAGAGCAGTGGTTCTCAACTCCAGTCCCCAGGACCCACTAACAGGCCAGATTTGAAGTATTACCTTGGGGAGATGCAGACTAAAATACTGCAATCACTAAGCAGCAAATTATATCACCTGTCATATATTTAAGTTATCTTGCAAACCTGGCCTGTTAGTGGGTACTGGGGAAAGGAGTAGGGATATTGCATGCTCTATAATACTCAGCTAGCACAAGTGTTCATACTTAGACATTTTCTGAAATTCTATTCATATTGTATGTTATATTCATTATTTAACTTATTGCAGATACATTTATGTATAAGGTTGTTTTAAAGAAAGCTTCTCAGCAGAGTTCTGAGCCCTGATTGGAGGGAAGCAACCATAACCCCCCCCCCCCCGTCGCGTCGCAGTACCTGAGAAACAAGCACAACTGTGACTGTTAATCACATGATGTGTGCTGGAGCTCTCCTCCCCATCACAAATTGTCTCTTGTAGTCAGGAAAAGTAGTTAGAAGTGAAAAATACAGATAACAGGGGAACAAGTATGCAGAGAGAAATTACACTCAGGCAACCTCAACAGAATGTGTCCCCTCTATCCTTACATGTACTCAGTAGTGATGTAGAGTGGGCAACCGGTCCCTTTTTAGTCTTTCCACACTTTGCTGTGCAGGTGGGCTTAAACGTTTTTGACAGCCTATTGTTCTCTAGCTGCCACAATTATCTTCTACACATTTATCCTACTATAAATATGTGACTGTGAAATGCCAGGCATTGCATGTCATCTGGGCAAATAGAATTAATGTGAATTTCACAAAAAAAATCCCTTTATAAATTGTTCCCATGCTATTGTAAGATATGTAAAATATCAGCACTTCTGGAATTCTGTGTAGTGTTGATATAGGTACATTTACTGTAAGTTCATCATGCAATCTGTCAATTAAACACATTTTTAAAATGTGAAACCACTTGTACTGTTTTATTATAAAACCATGTTCATATTATAAATACATCCCCAAGTAACCTGCAATGCATAGATCACTTTAAATATGAACAAATTAATATTCTACAGCTAACATTGATTACATGAATATTACACAAGTCTCTGTTTCCATTAGCCGACTCCAAGGTTGTGCAACTTTCAGTGCAACTTTGAAGTCCGACTTTGATGTGACATTTTATACTCTGTGGCATTGAAGTCATGTCAAAATTGGACCAAAGTAGTGAATGAACCTTTTCTAAAGTCAGATTTGTGTGGTATCAGTTAAAGGCCTGTACACAAGATGCAAAATTCGGACATAAATTGTGGTATGACGACCGGTCTTCTGAAAATCTTACCGTTAGTAAGGTGCTTTCGACAGTCAATTCAGACTTTTTGTCCGAAAAAATCCTGATGTGCAGACTATATAATTTTTGTTGTACATCAACAGAAAGTCCAATTTTAGGATAGTCAGTGCAGAAATCGTCTCACCAAATTTGAAAACACAATCATGCATGATCGGAACTATGAACGGCACAGAAGAATTAAGGCGTGTAAACTAGCAATCGGAATCAAGAAAGAACATTCGGCTCATGGCAAATAAATTTACAAAATCCAGCACATTAACATCTTTAATTGAATGTGATAAGAATGAAGGTGCAGCTGTTGATGCTGATGTCTTTACCAAAATGTACTTAAAAAGGCAGGTATTGTAAATTAATTCACTATTATGCATGTTGTATAATTGTTCTTTGAAGTTTCCCCTACACAATTTTCCATGATTTGTTTCAGAAAATCTATTTTGTTGTCCCTTGTTTTTTTTCAACCTTAGTTTTTAGGTAAATATTTACTCCAATTATGGCATTTTTAAAAAATAAATAAAAAATAGGTAAGTATTGTGCTCAACAATTTTATTTTTTGGACTAAAGAAACTTCCAGATCCTCTGTCAGATATGAAATTATATTTTACAGTAACAAAAAGTGCATTCTGTGTTCAAAATTTGAAAAAATAAACATAATAGAAAACATAAAAAGAACAGATCCTAAATGAAAGTAAACTATGTGGGAATAATGATAGTCTTGAGACTATGGAGGGTGGGGATCACGTAGCAGATATTGCCACAGCGTGGTAGCTGTGGAGGTGGAGGCTGGTAGTCTAACAGGTGGGTGTTCTTGGTCATTTGCCTTTTTTTTTTTTATCTCAATAGGTTTTTATTGAATGAATTACATGGTATACCATTAGAGATGTACACGGAAAACATTTGTCTCCATGTAAGAACCAACAAATACAAGAACAAATAAGACAGTAGTACGAGAAGGTACAGCAATCCAACATTTGGCGTAACGAGTGGGACACGGCACACACAGCCGGGTAAGTAATGCAATAAACAGAAAAAAAATATATATAAATATATATATAAATAATAATAAAATAAAATAAAAAAATAAAAAATAAAAATGAAAATAAAAATGAAGAGCCTGACATTACAGGGAATCATGTGTAAACCACAACTTATTGCGGCAAGCCAGGGCGGATAGCAAAGCCTATGCTCCTGATAAGAGAAGAGAAGAAAGGAGGGCGCCTCCCCCCGGACACCCCAACAGGGTGCTATACTGTGTCCGCAAGAGGGCCCCCCCCCTCCCCCGCAGATCTGAACTTGGATAACTATACAGACGTCATAACGCAGATCAGCAGCATGAGGAGTGGGAAAAATCAAAGATAAGGTTCAAAAGATTTAACAAGACCAGGGGAGTCAGTCCAGTCAGTCCACTGTTGCCAGTATCTGAGGCTCTGTGTTCTGTCTCGGTGACGTAATGAAAGTGTTGTTTCATGTGTAAAATGCGTGTGGGTGGTGTGGATCACGTCTTGAATAGTGGGAGGGTCCGGGTCTTTCCATTTCCTAGTAATACTGAGACGTGCGGCCAGGAGTATGTGTAGGATGATATTCCTTGAAGGGTTAGGGAAGCGTTCTATAGTCAGGGATAGTAATGCTAAGGATGGTTGCTTGTCTACTGTCAATTTCGTTACATCAGAGATCAGTTGAAACACCAGCCTCCAAAAAGAGGTAAGTTTGGGGCATTCCCACAGAATGTGAAGGAGGTCACCTTTTTTCCCACACTTCCTCCAACAAGTATTGTCAAGTGAAGAGTCAAATTTAGCTAACCTGTCAGGAGTTAAATACCAGCGGTGGGTATATTTAAATGCAAGCTCCCAGAGCGTTGAGCAGCACGTGGCTCTGTAGGTAGAGTGGCAAGCTTTTTGCCATTGATCTAGTGTGAACTGTTGTCCCAGGTCTGTTTCCCATCTGGTCAGCGCAGAAGAGCTAGTGAATGAGGTTTTGGAGCTAAGTAATTGGTAAAACATAGATATACCTTTTTGATGTACCTTAGGGGATCTAAAGTAGATCCAGGCTTGTTGAGGTATTCTGCAAGTCCACGTCGCTAGAGAGGCAAGGCAGTGTGTAGTGCGTAAGTACAGGAAGGATTCAGAGTTTGGTAATTGAAATTCGTCTTGTAATTCAGAGAACATCTTGAGCCTGTCAGAGGTTAGCAGATTAGATAGGTGAGTTACTCCCTTGTCTTTCCAAGAGGAGTGGGATGATGAGACCATCAAATGTTGTAGGACTTCTATAGGGATGGGAACTAGTGAATGTATGGGGTGGTCTGTGGTCAGTCTAAGGAAACGGATCCATGTTCTAGTAGTCGCTAGTATAGTTGGAGATAAGCGGGGGGGTAGTTTAGCCCCTAGGCTGGCAGCGAGTAGCCAGGAAGTAAGGTTATTGCGCGGGACTAAGGATTCTTCTATTTTTCCCCAAAGTGTAGGAGGGGGGGAGGGTAGAAACCATTCCCTTGTTTGTGTGAGAATGGACGCCAGGTAGTATTCATGAAAGTTGACATATCCCATGCCGCCCGCTAAACGGTGTTTTACTAATTGACTGTGGCTGCATCTGGCCTTCCTTCCCTTCCAGATAAATTTTGATAAAATTGATTGTAGTGAGTTAAAGTAGCTCATGGGTTTAGGGATGGGGATGGTCCAAAATAAATATAGCATTCGGGGAAGATGGCACATTTTAAATGCCGCTAAGCGGCCTAACCATGAGAATTCAAAGGACGCTAGTTTGGTGAGATCTGTTTGTAATTTAGTGCGAGCCGGCAAATAGTTGGAGGAGAACAACGCTTTCGTGGAAGAAGGTAGCTGAATCCCCAAATATGGTATGCTATTTTCTGCCCATACATATGGAAATCGTGCTTTGAGCTGTGTCTTAGTGGGTTCGTCTATTCCCAAGTTTAGTATATATGATTTCATCTCATTTGCCTTGTAGAAGGACACATCACTAAACCAGACCAACGTCTTCGGTATTTCAGGTAGGGAACGCTCAGGGTCAGTGATCATGAGGATCACGTCGTCTGCAAATAAACTAATTTTGTGTTCTACGCCTCCTATTGATATACCCGAGATTTTGTTGTTGGATCGTATACTTTCTGCGAGGGGTTCCATAACCAAATTAAATATTAAGGGTGACAACGGGCACCCCTGTCTCGTACCGTTGGAGATTTGGAAGGGTTGCGAGAGGGTATCCGCTGAGAACACTCGAGCCGAGGGTTTAGAATACAGAGCCATAATCGCATCGTGTATGTTACCTGTGAGGCCGAATTTAGTCAACACCGCCGAGACGTACCCCCAATGGACCCTGTCGAATGCCTTCTCCGCATCCAGAGACAGAAGCAGAGAAGGCATTCCGGCAGTCTCAACGTGGTGGATCACATTGATCATCCGCCTAGTTGCGTCTGAGGCTTGGCGCCCCGTAATAAACCCCGATTGGTCTGGAGAGATAAGGGACGGGAGGATTCCTTCAAGTCTGTTGGCTATGAGCTTGGCATAGATTTTTAAATCAATATTGAGCAATGATATAGGCCGGAAATTTTTTGGGGACTCAGGCTCTTTGCCTGGCTTAGGCAGAGTCACCACCATAGCAGCGAGCATTTCAGCAGGGAAAGAAGCAGACTTGGCCGCTAGGTTGAATGTTTGGCACAGAGTGGGGGCTAGGATCTGTTTAAATTGTTTATAGTATTCCCCTGTGAATCCATCAGGGCCAGGGGATTTGGAGGAAGGAAGCTTGTCAATAACTGTTAGTACTTCAGTAACCGTGAAAGGGTTGTTTAATGCAGAGAGTTGTGGAGGGGTGACAGATGGGAGATTTACACTATCCAGGAATGTTTTGATCGTATCAGGGAGAGGTTGGGTGGTGGAGGGGTCCTCTTTGAGGTTGTAGAGATCCTCATAATATGCACTAAAGGCATTTGCTATCGCTTGGGGTTTAAGGAGTTTTTCATTAGTACGTGGGTGATAAAGGAAAGGGATTTTTGTTTTGTTTCTGTGGCCTTTAACTCGTAGGGACATCGCCTTACTTGCCTTGTTCCCTGTTGTATAGGAGGTGGCTTTGAGTAATCTGAACAGTTTGTCATGTTTTTCAAGAAGAAGGGATCGCAGTTCCTGTCTTAAAGAAAATGTTTTAGCTTGCAGGTAAGGTGAGGGACTGGTCTTATTACGGGTCTCCGTGGAGGTTATGTCGGTCGTGAGTTCGTCAAGTCTCTGAGTTCTCCTCTTTTTTGCTCTGGCTCCCATTTGGAGGAACACTCCCCTAATCACTGCCTTGTGGGCGTTCCACACCACCAGCGGGTCAGACACTGAAGACTGATTGAGTACAAAGTATTCTTCTAGCTGTTGTCGGATGGGTGTGGAGTAGCAAGGGGTGTTCAGGAGGTAATTATTCGCTCTCCAGATGTAGGAGGTGGGGTGGGGCGAGTCGTCAGATACAGTGATACTAACAGGGGCATGGTCTGACCAGGTGGTGGTGTGAATTGTAGACTGGGAAATTTTCTGCAACAATTTCTTATCAGCTAAAAACAAATCAATTCTTGAGTAGGTGTTGTGACGCGGCGAGAGGAACGTATAGTCTTGCTCGCTCGCATGACAACACCTCCACACATCAAACAGATCGTTGGCAGCAATGAAAGTGTCCAAGGCGGGTATGCATTTTCTGGAGCCCGCTGTGGAGTCCATTATATTGTTTGGGACCATATTGAAGTCTCCGCATATTAGTAAATGACCTGTTAGGGCCTTTCTGGCCGCCTTCAAAGTCTTCCTAATAAAGGATAGTTGCCTATAGTTCGGCGCATACAATGACACCAAAGTGTACGGTACATTGTTGATCGTACAGTTTAGAAGAACGTACCGACCTTCCGGATCCAGGACACAGTGCTGTAATTGAAACTGAACAGAGTCTCTAATGGCGATCATTACTCCACGCTGCTTTTTAGAGTAGGAGGCTTGGAAAACATGCGGAAATTGTCTATGCTGACATTTGGGGGAAGCGTTTAGGTCAAAGTGGGTCTCTTGGACGCATAACACGTCACAATTAAGTGCAATTGCCGATTTCCATAAAGATGCACGTTTCACCGGGTGGTTCAACCCTTTGGCATTAAGGGACAAAATGTTGATCCCCATGTTTTGTGAGGAGATGGTGTAACAATCAAAAAAAAAAAAGGGGGTAATATAAAGAAAAAGAAAAATGAGATTCGGAGGTACTCACAGGTCTGCGGATGAAGTCGGATCTTCGGCAGTACCAGTTTCAGAATCTTATCCGGTTACTAGATAAGCAGAGAACAGGTCAGGATGAGAGCGTGTTACATAAAATATACTCAGACTGTGTGTGCCCAAAACATGTAGGGTGAGGAAAACCAAAAGGGAAACCAAATTAACAAATGTAAAAAGAGATGGAACAGGTACGGAACAGGTGTGTCAGCAACAGATAGCTCGATGGAGCAACTGTAAGAGCGCATGACCAGACCGGACAGGTATAGTCGCTCAGTGCCGTGGTGCCGGGTGCTGCATTTTAGCATTTTCTCTGCCGAGACCAAAGGTGAACAGGTTAGGTACTCCAGCAGGATCAGGTTGGTTGCGGGGGGGATCTGGGAGAATCCCCCAGGAGTGTAGGAGCTTCAGGCCGCCCTCTAGGGTTGAGACAGTGTGAGGAATGCCATTATAGGTGACCAAGATGGTCGCTGGGTGATGCCACTTGTACACGATTTTGCGATTGTTTAGAGCTTTCGTGATAGACTTTAGTTGTCTCCTCAACTCAAGCGTATAACGGGACAGGTCTGCATATAGCTGGATGTCTGAGTAAGGTGCTGGGAGTGGAGAGAGTTCCCTCGCCTTCATAAGGATCTGCTCTTTAGCCTGGAAAAAATGAACCCTCAGGAGAACATCTCGGGGAATCTCAGCAGCAAGATGGCGGGGTTTAGGAAGTCTATGGATGCGGTCTATAGTCAGTTCAATTGGGGAGAGCTCAGGGAGCATGCTGGAAAACATTGTGCTGGCAAAGTTAAGCAATTCTTTGGGTTGAACGGATTCAGGGACCCCGCGGATTTTAAGGTTGTTGCGTCTGGACCGGTCCTCGAGGTCCGCGAGCTTCGCTTTGATCCAAAGGGTGTCATCTTTCTGTTCAGTATAGGCATCTACTAGCTCATTGACTGTCTCAGCACAATCCTCCATTTTGTTTTCTACATATTGCATTCTATTATCCATATGCTTCATTTCCAGCGAAAACTTATTTATCAGTGATGACAAGTTAGACATTAGAGAAGACTGCAAAGTCACCAGCATGTCCTTCATAGTCGTATCCAGCACTGGTTGCCCTGTTGTGGGAAACTGCGCTATGGAGGACTGCAGAGAGGATACAGCAGCGTCATTGTGCAGGCCTGTACTCACTGCGATTGGGTCCTGGTCCGGGGGATTCACCCTCATCCTCGATTTAGCTGGACTCTGCGTTCCCGGAGTTGCAGGAGAGGGATCAGGCAGAAGGGAGTGCTGCGATGCAGGTCTGGAATCAAGCGGATGGGTGTCAGAGAGGCCCGAGAAGTCCAGCAGCTGCCTCGTCGTTCCTCCGGCGGCGCCATCTTGGAGCCTTCGGCGGGGCTGGAAGGAGAACGCTTCCAGCTTCTTAGGGCCACGCTCCTGCGATCGCTTGCGAGTCATCGCTGCTGCGGGGCTTGGGGAGGACAGATGCAGGTCTGTGGCGCTGAATGCGGCGACGGAGGTGTCCGGTAGTAGCTTTTTGTCCGGTCCGGTGTGCGGAGCTCTAAGATCAAGCGTCCATTGCTGTGCGCGCGCAAGCCACGCCCCCGTCATTTGCCTTTTGATCCCCTTGTTGAGCATCTGGACTATGATGGCCTCAGACATGTGCCATTGGTCCTCTGCCATCTGGTGCAATTTGTTTGTGGTCTGGGATCCCAAAAAAATCTGCCTCATCAGGATTACATTGGAGGGCTGTAGAGGCATGGGTTAAAAAGGAAGTAGCAGCATCCTCCAGGTTCTTGACTTTACTGGTTCTTTTGGCTGCAGAAGGTAGTGTGGGGATCACCTACATAGTGGGCCAGATTCACGAACACTTGCGCTGGAGTATTTGGATATGCGCCGCGTAACTGTGATGATGCGCCGTCGTTTCTATGTGCCCGTACCCACCAAACTAGATGCGCCCAATAACGGGTCATTTGCGACCGGCGGAACGTTCCGCCGCCAGAGTATCGTCAGCGCTTATTTTCGCTGGGCGCATCAGTCGCGCCCATTGATTTCCCCTGCAAATATGCAAATGAGGGATTTTTCCCAATTCACGAACGGATTAGCACCATACGCTGGCTACATGCGCCGCGCGTATCTCGTCCGTCCGGCGCAAAGTTATTTCTACAAAAGGCTGCTTTATCTTTACTCCAGATGGCCACAGGTCAGCAGGAGAGCAGCTACAGCAGCGTTACCGACGATAAGAGCTAGCTGAGCACCCCAACTTGCAGGACAACACCTCTGTCCATGCTTGTCTGTCAAATTTTACAGCCATGGAGGAAGACATCATAGGTCTCCATAGCCGAGATGATGGCTGACAGCTCCTGGCCATTAAAGTTCAGCTTTCTCCTGTGTGTTTGCGGGGAACGGGAGCAGCCATCTCAGAACAAAAGTAACATCACTGCGGGGAGGGGGAGCAGGATATACTTTAGTGCCGGAATGGCGCTTCTACGGGCGCATTTACACGCCCAACGGAAGGCATTGCGCTGACGTTTCCCGTGCAGTGGTGCCGACGGAAGTTGTGAGCATGCGCACAAAGGGGGCGAGTGGAGCCTCACTCACTGCGCATGCTCCGTGGTTGATGCGCTGAACGTAAGCCTCTGCGCTGGGCTCCGCCCATCATTTACATATGATCACACCCACTTCCACTTGCGTCGGGTTACGCCAGCGCATTATCGTTACTCTGGCGCAAGTTTACGCGCAACTGCTATGTGAATTACAGGACTTGCGCTGAAAGGGTCTTCAGAGTAACGTAAATGAGAAGCGTTACTCCAGAGGAAAGATACTCTCATCTACCTGAATCTGGCCCAGTGTGTCCAGATTTCTCCTCCACATTGACACTTTCCTGTTTAAGTCACATCATTTAGTATTTTTTTTTTGTAATTTGGTCATCAATAAAACAAGACTTTTTTTCCTAGGTGTTGCAAATTGATTGTTTAAAAAATAAAATACTATCATTCTGGCCACAGTATTTTTATTTGCTCTTAAAATCAGTTATTTGACTATTGTGTTTTGAGATGGGAACTAGTTTGTTAACCACTTCAGCCCTGGAAGATTTGGCTGCTGAATGACCAGAGCACTTTTTACTTTGCAATGTAGTCCCCCCCCCCCACAAATAGAGATTTATTTTGATGGTATTTGATTGCCTCTGTGATTTGGATTTTTTGCGATATATACACTGTTTTTTTTTTTAAAGATATTTTCAACTTATTGTTATAAAAAAATACAATAAACATGAATATTAGTCATACATTTAGACCAAAATGTATTCAGCCACATGTCTTTGGTAAAAAAAAAAAAAAAACAATAAGCGTATATTTATTGGTTTGCGCAAAAGTTATAGCGTCTACAACCTAGCGTACATGTTATGGAAATCTAATTTCTTGAGGTGCCAAAATGGCAGGGAAGTACAATCTCCCTTCCCCAAATGACACCATTTTGAAAAGTAGGCACACCAAGGAAATTGCTGAGAGGCATGTTTAGCCCATTGATTTTTTTTGTCACAAGTGATTGAAAAATGTAAAAAAAAAATTCACAAAGTTGTCACTAAATGATATTGCTCACACGTGCCATGGTATGTGGAATTGCACCCCAAAATACATTATGCTGCTGAGTATGGTGATACCTCATGTGTGAGACTTTTTGGGAGCCTAGCTGGGTACAGGACCCCATACATTTTAGATCTCTCCTCAAAGCATCTGACCACACCAATATTGGTGTGATAAAATGCTTTCCCAATTTCCAAATGGCACTGTTTATATCCAGCAAAAGCCATGAAAGTCATGAAAGTCATTAAATGCTCGTAGCTTCCGGTTTCTTAGACCATATACATGATTGGAGCCATTCTGGTCTCTGATCAGCTCTATAGTCAGCTGACAGAACCACCGGCTGCATTCTTAGGTTCCCTGTTGAGATAGGAGAGCCCAAGAAAACCATGGAAGATGGTTGGAGGGGGGGCATTCCCTCCCACTGCTTGTAAAAGCAGGCTAGAGGCTAATTAACCACTAGGATTGCTTTTACATGAAAGTCGATCGCTGGCTGAAAAGAATGATACCAAGATGATACCTAAACCTGCAGGGCATCTTTCTGGAATAACCACTCAAATTCCAGCAACATACGTACGTTGCGGGGCCTTGTTGGGCAAACATTGTAATGCTCTTTTTTCATGCAGCCTGTGGGCTAAACAAAAAAAAAAGAGATTGATCGTTGGGTATGCCCACCATTAGAACACTGCCCTGCATCCCCCCACTTCTAATAATGGGCATACATGCACTGGAGCCGCTAATTTAGGTATCGTGGGAGCAAACATTGTTGCTGTCAAGATAAATAAATCAGTGCTGCAGCTGAATGGCGTACAATAATACATATTACAAATAAAAAAATAATGCAATCTGCGCCTAAAAAATATATGCTGAAGCATGGGCGCAATCCGCCCCTAATGTTAGGGGCAAATCGCACCTCCACACCTGACCCCATGCTTTTGGCTTTTGTCAAAAATGGTCCAAAATCTAACCCCCAAATTTAATTCCCCAGAATGGTTCTGAATGGTCCAAATATCTAACCCTCTGGGCTTTTGACAAAAATGGTCCAAAATCTAACCCCCGAATTTTATTCCCCACAGTGGTTCAGACTGGTCCAAATATCTAGCCCCCGGGCTTTTGTCAAAAATGGTCCAAAATCTAACCCCCAAATTTTATTCCCCAGAATGGTTTAAAATGGTCCAAATATCTAACACCCGGGGCTTTTATCAAAAACGGTCCAAAATCTATTTTATTCCCCAAAATGGTTCAGATTTGTCCAAATATCTAACCCCCGGGGCTTTTGTCAAAAACAGTCCAAAATCTAACCCCCCAATTTTATTCCCCAAAATGGTTCAGAATGGTCCAAATACCTAACCCGCGGGGATTTTGTCAAAAACGGTCCAAAATCTAACCCCCCAATTTTATTCCCCAAAATGGTTTAAAATGGTCCAAATATCTAACACCCGGGGCTTTTATCAAAAACGGTCCAAAATCTAACCTCCCAATTTTATTCCCCAAAATGTTTCAGATTTGTCCAAATATCTAACCTGTGGGGCTTTTGTCAAAAACGGTCCAAAATCTAACCCCCCAATTTTGTTCCCCAAAAATGGTTCAGAATGGTCCAAATATCTAACCCCCGGGGCTTTTGTCAAAAACAGTCCAAAATCTAACCCCCCATATGTATTCCCCGAAATGGTTCAGAATGGTCCAAATACCAAACCCGCGGGGATTTTGTCAAAAACGGTCCAAAATCTAACCCCCCAATTTTATTCCCCAAAATGGTTCAGATTGGTCCAAATATCTAACCCCCGGGGCTTTTGTCAAAAATGGCAAATAATCCAACTACCAAATTTTATTCCCCAGAATGGTTTAGAATGGTCCAAAAATCTAACCCACAGGGCTTTTGTCAGAAACGGTCCAAAATCTAACCCCCCAATTTTATTCCCCAGAATTGGTTTAGAATGGTCCAAAAATCTAACCCATGGGCTTTTGTCAGAAATGGTCCAAAATCTAACCTCCCAATTTTATTCCCCACAGTGGTTCAGACTGGTCCAAATATCTAGCCCCCGGGCTTTTGTCAAAAATGGTCCAAAATCTAACCCCCCAATTTTATTCCTCAAAATGGTTCAGAATGGTCCAAATATCTAACCCGTGGGGCTTTTGTCAAAAACGATCCAAAATCTAACCCCCCAATTTTATTCCCCAAAATGGTTTAAAATGGTCCAAATATCTAACACCCGGGGCTTTTGTCAAAAACGGTCCACAATCTAACCCCCCAATTTTATTCCCCAAAAATGGTTCAGAATGGTCCAAATATCTAACCCCCGGGGCTTTTGTCAAAAACAGTCCAAAATCTAACCCCCCAATTTTATTCCCCAAAATGGTTCAGAATGGTCCAAATACCTAACCCGCGGGGATTTTGTCAAAAACGGTCCAAAATCTAACCCCCCAATTTTATTCCCCAAAATGGTTTAAAATGGTCCAAATATCTAACACCCGGGGCTTTTATCAAAAACGGTCCAAAATCTAACCTCCCAGTTTTATTCCCCAAAATGGTTCAGATTTGTCCAAATATCTAACCTGCGGGGCTTTTGTCAAAAACGGCCCAAAATCTAACCCCCCAATTTTATTCCCCAAAAATGGTTCAGAATGGTCCAAATATCTAACCCCCAGGGCTTTTGTCAAAAACAGTCCAAAATCTAACCCCCCAATTGTATTCCCCAAAATGGTTCAGAATGGTCCAAATACCTAACCCGCGGGGATTTTGTCAAAAACGGTCCAAAATCTAACCCCCCAATTTTATTCCCCAAAATGGTTCAGATTGGTCCAAATATCTAACCCCCGGGGCTTTTGTCAAAAATGGCAAATAATCCAACTACCAAATTTTATTCCCCAGAATGGTTTAGAATGGTCCAAAAATCTAACCCACGGGGCTTTTGTCAGAAACGGTCCAAAATCTAACCCCCCAATTTTATTCCCCAGAATTGGTTTAGAATGGTCCAAAAATCTAACCCATGGGCTTTTGTCAGAAATGGTCCAAAATCTAACCTCCCAATTTTATTCCCCACAGTGGTTCAGACTGGTCCAAATATCTAGCCCCCAGGCTTTTGTCAAAAATGGTCCAAAATCTAACCCCCAAATTTTATTCCCCAGAATGGTTCAGAATGGTTCAAATATCTAACTCCCGGGGCTTTTGTCAAAAATGGTCCAAAATCTACCCCCCGAATTCTATTCCCCAGAATGGTTCTGAATGGTCCAAAAATCGAACCCCCGGGGTTTTGTCAAAAATATTTCAAAATCTAACCCCCCAATTTTATTCCCCAAAATGGTTTAAAATGGTCCAAATATCTAACACCCAGGGCTTTTATCAAAAACGGTCCAAAATCTAACCTCCCAATTTTATTCCCCAAAATGGTTCAGATTTGTCCAAATATCTAACCCGCGGGGCATTTGTCAAAAACGGTCCAAAATCTAACCCCCCAATTTTATTCCCCAAAATGGTTCAGAATGGTCCAAATACCTAACCCGCGGGGATTTTGTCAAAAACGGTCCAAAATCTAACCCCCCAATTGTATTCCCCAAAATGGTTCAAAATGGTCCAAATATCTAACCCCCGGGGCTTTTATCAAAAACGGTCCAAAATCTAACCTCCCAATTTTATTCCCCAAAATGGTTTAGATTGGTCCAAATATCTAACCCCCGGGGCTTTTGTCAAAAATGGCAAATAATCCAACCCCCAAATTTTATTCCCCAGAATGGTTTAGAATGGTCCAAAAATCTAACCCACTGGGCTTTTGTCAGAAACGGTCCAAAATCTAACCCCCCAATTTTATTCCCCAGAATTGGTTTAGAATGGTCCAAAAATCTAACCCATGGGCTTTTGTCAGAAATGGTCCAAAATCTAACCTCCCAATTTTATTCCCCAAAATGGTTCAAAATGGTCCAAATATCTAACCCCCGGAGATTTTATCAAAAACGGTCCAAAATCTAACCTCCCAATTTTATTCCCCATAATGGTTCAGAATGGTCCAAATATCTAACCCGCAGGGCTTTTGTCAAAAACAGTCCAAAATCTAACCCCCCAATTTTATTCCCCAAAATGGTTCAGAATAGTCCAAATATCTAACCCCCAGGGGTTTTATCAAAAACGGTCCAAAATCTAACCCCCAATTTTATTCCCCAAAATGGTTCAGATTGGTCCAAATATCTAACCCGCGGGGCTTTTGTCAAAAACGGTCCAAAATCTAACCCCCCAATTTTATTCCCTAAAATGGTTCAGAATGGTCCAAATATCTAACCCGTGGGGCTTTTGTCAAAAACGGTCCAAAATCTAACCCCCCAATTTTATTCCCTAAAATGGTTCAGAATGGTCCAAATATCTAACCCGTGGGGCTTTTGTCAAAAACGATCCAAAATCTAACCCCCCTATTATATTCCCCAAAAATGGTTCAGAATGGTCCAAATATCTTACCCGCGGGGCTTTTGTCAAAAATGGCCCATAATCCAACCCCCAAATTTTATTCCCCAGAATGGTTTAGAATGGTCCAAAAATCGAACCCACTGGGCTTTTGTCAGAAACGGTCCAAGATCTAACCCCCCAATTTTATTCCCCAAAATGGTTCAGATAGGTCCGAATATCTAACCCGCGGGGCTTTTGTCAAAAATGGCCCATAATCCAACCCCCAAATTTTATTCCCCAGAATGGTTCAGATTGGTCCAAATATCTAACCCCCGGGGGTTTTGTCAAAAATGGCAAATAATCCAACTACCAAATTTTATTCCCCAGAATGGTTTAGAATGGTCCAAAAATCTAACCCACGGGGCTTTTGTCAGAAACGGTCCAAAATCTAACCCCCCAATGTTATTCCCCAAAATTGGTTTAGAATGGTCCAAAAATCTAACCCATGGGCTTTTGTCAGAAATGGTCCAAAATCTAACCTCCCAATTTTATTCCCCACAGTGGTTCAGACTGGTCCAAATATCTAGCCCCCGGGCTTTTGTCAAAAATGGTCCAAAATCTAACCCCCCAATTTTATTCCTCAAAATGGTTCAGAATGGTCCAAATATCTAACCGTGGGGCTTTTGTCAAAAACGATCCAAAATCTATCCCCCCAATTTTATTCCCCAAAATGGTTTAAAATGGTCCAAATATCTAACACCCGGGGCTTTTGTCAAAAACGGTCCAAAATCTAACCCCCCAATTTTATTCCCCAAAAATGGTTCAGAATGGTCCAAATATCTAACCCCCGGGGCTTTTATCAAAAACAGTCCAAAATCTAAACCCACAATTTTATTCCCCAAAATTGTTCAGATTGGTCCAAATATCTAACCCATTGGACTTTTGTCAAAAATGGTCCAAGATCTAACCCCCCCAATTTTATTCCCCAAAATGGTTCAGATTGGTCCAAATACAGTATCTAACCCGCGGGGGTTTTGTCAAAAACGGTCCAAGATCTAACCCCCCAATTTTATTCCCCAACATGGTTTAAATTGGTCCAAATATCTAACCCGTGGGGCTTTTGTCAAAAACGGTCCAAAATCTAACCCCACAATTTTATTCCCCAAAATTGTTCAGATTGGTCCAAATATCTAACCCACTGTTACTTTTGTCAAAAATGGTTCCCCAATTTTATTCCCCAAAATGGTTCAGATTGGTCCAAATATCTAACCCGCGGGTGTTTTGTCAAAAACGGTCCAAAATCTAACCCCCCAAATTTATTCCCCAAAATGGTTCAGAATGGTCCAAATATCTAACCCCCGGGGCTTTTGTCAAAAATGGCCCATAATCCAACCCCCAAATTTTATTCCCCAGAATGGTTCAGAATGGTCCAAAAATCTAACCCGCGGGGCTTTTATCAAAAACGGTCCAAAATCTAACCCCCCAATTTTATTCCCCAAATGGTTCAGATTGGTCCAAATATCTAACTTCCGGGGCTTTTATCAAAAACGGTCCAAAATCTAACCCCCAATTTTATTCCCCAATATGGTTCAGATTGGTCCAAATATCTAACCTGCAGGGCTTTTGTCAAAAACGGTCCAAGATCTAACCCCCCCAATTTGATTCCCCAAAATGGTTCAGAATGGTCCAAATATCTAACCCCCGGGGCTTTTATCAAAAACGGTCCAAAATCTAACCCCCAATTTTATTCCCTAAAATGGTTCAGAATGGTCCAAATATCTAACCCGCTGGGCTTTTGTCAAAAACGGTCCAAAATCTAACCCCCCAATTTTATTCCCCAAATGGTTCAGATTGGTCCAAATATCTAACTTCCGGGGCTTTTATCAAAAACGGTCCAAAATCTAACCCCCAATTTTATTCCCCAATATGGTTCAGATTGGTCCAAATATCTAACCTGCAGGGCTTTTGTCAAAAACGGTCCAAGATCTAACCCCCCCCAATTTGATTCCCCAAAATGGTTCAGATTGGTCCGAATATCTAACCCGCAGGGCTTTTGTCAAAAACGGTCCAAAATCTAACCCCCCAATTGTATTCCCCAAAAATGGTTCAGAATGGTCCAAATATCTAACCCCCGGGGCATTTGTCAAAAACGGTCCAAAATCTAACACCCCTATTTTATTCCCCAAAATGGTTCAAAATGGTCCAAATATCTAACCTCCGGGGCTTTTATCAAAAACGATCCAAAATCTAACCCCCAAATTATATTCCCCAAAATGGTTTAAAATGGTCCAAATATCTAACCCGCGGGGCTTTGGTTAACCACTTAAGACCCGGACCAAAATGTAGGTAAAGGACCTTGCCCCTTTTTGCGATTCGGCACTGCTTAGTTTTAACTGACAATTGCGCGGTCCCAAACAAAATTGGCGTCCTTTTTTTCCCACAAATAGAGCTTTCTTTTGGTGGTATTTGATCACCTCTGCGGTTTTTATTTTTTGCGCTATTAACAAAAATAGAGCGACAATTTTAAAAAAAATGCAATATTTTTTACTTTTTGCTATAATAAATATCCCCCAAAAATATATAAAAAAATTTTTTTTTCCTCAGTTTAGGCCGATACGTATTCTTCTACGTATTTTTGGTAAAAAAAATCGCAATAAGCGTTTATCGGTCGGTTTTCGCAAAATTTATAGCGTTTACAAAATAAGGGATAGTTTTATTGCATTTTTATAAATTTTTTTTTTTTACTACTAATAGCAGCGATCAGCGATTTTTTTCGTGACTGCGACAATATGGCGGACACTTCGGACAATTTCGACACATTTTTGGGACAATTGTAATTTTCACAGCAAACAATGCATTTAAATTGCATTGTTTACTGTGGAAATGACAGCTGCAGTTTGGGAGTTAACCACAGGTGGCGCTGTAGGGGATGTGTGACCTAGAGTGTTTGTTTACAACTGTAGGGGGGTGTGGCTGTAGGTGTGACGTCATCGATCGCGTCCCCCTATTACAGGGATGACGTGATCGATGCTGCGGACACAGAGAAGCACAGGGAAGCCGTGTGTACACACGGCTCTCCCCGTTCTTCCGCTCCAGGGATGGATCGCCGCACTCCAGCGGCGATCGGGTCCGCGAATCCCGCGGTCCCGGTCCCGGAGCTTCGGACCGGGTTGCGGGCGCGCGCCCGCAACCCACGGCTGGGTACTAAAATCAACGTATATATACGTTGATGTGCCCAGCCGTGCCATTCTGCCGACGTAAATGTGCAGTAGGCGGAACTTAAGTGGTTAAAAACGGTCCAAAATCTAACCCCCCAATTTTATTCCCCAAAATGGGTCAGATTGGTCCAAATATCTAACCCGCGGGGCTTTTGTCAAAAACGGTCCAAAATCTAACCCCCCAATTTTATTCCCCAAAATGGTTCAGAATTGTCCAAATATCTAACCCCCGGGGCTTTTGTCAAAAACGATCAAAAAACGAACCCCCCAATTTTATTCCCCAAAATGGTTCAGATTGGTCAAAATATCTAACCCGCAGGGCTTTTGTCAAAAACGGTCCAAAATCTAACCCACCAATTTTATTCCCCAAAATGGTTCAGATTGGTCCAAATATCTAACCCGCAGGGCTTTTGTCAAAAACGATCCAAAATCTAACCCCCCAATTTTATTCCCCAAAATGGTTCAGATTGGTCAAAATATCTAACCCGCAGGGCTTTTGTCAAAAACGGTCCAAAATCTAACCCCCCAATTTTATTCCCCAAAATGGTTCAGAATGGTCCGCATATCTAACCCCCGGGGCTTTTATCAAAAATGGTCGAAAATCTAACCCCCAATTTTATTCCCCAATATGGTTCAGATTGGTCCAAATATCTAACCCGCTGGGCTTTTGTCAAAAACGGTTCAAGATCTAACCCCCAATTTTATTCCCCAAAATGGTTCAGAATGGTCCAAATATCTAACCCCCGGGGATTTTGTCAAAAACGGTGCAAAATCTAACCCCCAATTTTATTCCCCAAAATGGTTCAGATTGGTCCAAATATCTAACCCGCGGGGCTTTTGTCAAAAACAGTCGAAAATCTAACCCCCCAATTTTATTCCCCAAAATAGTTCAGAATGGTCCAAATATCTAACCCCCGGGGCATTTATCAAAAACGGTCCAAAATCTAACCCCTCAATTTTATTCCCCAAAATGGTTCAGATTGGTCCAAATATCTAACCCGTGGGGCTTTTGTCAAAAGCGGTCCAAAATCTAACCTCCCAATTTTATTACCCAAAATGGTTCAGAATGGTCCAAATATCTAACCCCCGGGGCTTTTATCAAAAACAGTCCAAAATCTAACCCCACAATTTTATTCCCCAAAATTGTTCAGATTGGTCCAAATATCTAACCCATTGGACTTTTGTCAAAAATGGTCCAAGATCTAACCCCCCCAATTTTATTCCCCAAAATGGTTCAGATTGGTCCAAATATCTAACCCGCGGGGGTTTTGTCAAAAACGGTCCAAGATCTAACCCCCCAATTTTATTCCCCAACATGGTTTAAATTGGTCCAAATATCTAACCCGTGGGGCTTTTGTCAAAAACGGTCCAAAATCTAACCCCACAATTTTATTCCCCAAAATTGTTCAGATTGGTCCAAATATCTAACCCACTGGACTTTTGTCAAAAATGGTTCCCCAATTTTATTCCCCAAAATGGTTCAGATTGGTCCAAATATCTAACCCGCGGGGGTTTTGTCAAAAACGGTCCAAAATCTAACCCCCCAATTTTATTCCCCAAAATAGTTCAGAATGGTCCAAATATCTAACCCCCGGGGCTTTTGTCAAAAATGGCCCATAATCCAACCCCCAAATTTTATTCCCCAGAATGGTTCAGAATAGTCCAAAATCTAACCCGCGGGGCTTTTATCAAAAACGGTCCAAAATCTAACCCCCCAATTTTATTCCCCAAAATGGTTTAGATTGGTCCAAATATCTAACCCCGCGGCTTTTGTCAAAAACAGTCCAAAATCTAACCCCCCAACTTTATTCCCCAAAATGGTTCAGATTAGTCCACATATCTAACCCTGGGGCTTTTGTCAAAAACGGTCCAAAATATAACCCCCAATTTTATTCCCCTAAATGGTTCAGAATGGTCCAAATATCTAACCTGTAGGATTTTGACAGAGACGGTCCAAGATCTAACCCCCCGATTTTATTCCCCAAAATGTTTCAGATTAGTCAAAATATCTAACCCGCAGGGCTTTTGTCAAAAACGGTCCAAAATCTAACCCCCCAATTTTATTCCCCAAAATGGTTCAGAATGGTCCAAATATCTAACCCCCGGGGCTTTAATCAAAAACGGTCCAAAATCTAACCCCCCAATATTATTCCCCAAAATGGTTCAGATTGGTCCAAATATCTAACCCGCTGGTCTTTTGTCAAAAATGGTCCAAGATCTAACCCCCAATTTTATTCCCCAAAATGGTTCAGATTGATCCAAATATCTAACACGTGGGGCTTTTGTCAAAAGCGGTCCAAAATCTAACCCCCCAATTTTATTACCCAAAATGGTTCAGAATGGTCCAAATATCTAACCCCGGGGCTTTTATCAAAAACAGTCCAAAATCTAACCCCACAATTTTATTCCCCAAAATTGTTCAGATTGGTCCAAATATCTAACCCATTGGACTTTTGTCAAAAATGGTCCAAGATCTAACCCCCCCAATTTTTTTTTTTTTTTCCATAATAACTTTTATTGGTAAACAGAAAAAGGTTTACAATACAGTTAAATCAGGAGTCTGATATAGAACATTAGGTTGTACAGCAGTGATGATCAGAACTAGCATGCAGTCAAGATTGCAACAAAAACATATAAAAAAAAAAGAAAAAAAGAAAAGCATACATTTATAAACATATATATATAGCATGTTTTTTCCCTTTTTGTTTGATATAATGAACAGTATCTAAGAAGTAAGTGAGATTCATGGCTAACTTGTTGCATATCTATGCTTCTAACGGAAATCTTGTGACCGTCCAAGGTTAGATTAAAGATAGGTGAGAGTTACATATGGATGTGGGGGTTTGCTAGTTCATGTGGCACTGACCAGCTTTGAATAGATATTTCATCATAAAACATCCGCCACTGGAGCTGATCAGCAGTCGGTACTAGAGAATAAGGGCTGTAGCTGGAGAGGGGACTGGATCTGTGCGTAGACTCTACATGAAGAGGGGGAGGAAGGAACGGGCACAGGAGGGGGAAGACAGGGTGGGAAAGAGGGGAGGATAGAGGAGGAGCTGTAGGAAGCTAAGGAGAAAGATAGAAAGAGAAGGATAAGGTGAGATAAAATAGAATAGAAAAAGCAAACAATATAAAAAAAAAAAAAAAAAAAAAATACAGTAATAATAATAAGTTCATAGGTAGAGAGCGAAAGAGTGTATGGGTATCGAAACATGGAGTCAGTGAGAGGGGGAGGGTGAGTGGAGGGGGGCCGGTTGGGGGGGGTCTCACAGTCTCCGCCGTCGGGCCTCATGTATTAGAGTACGGAGAGTATCAGGGGTATTAGAGTCAGCGATAATTGGACATGTGTCTAATAGAATAGAGTGAGAGATGACCTCCCTCTATCTTCCCTTGTGTAGGGGAGGGAGGTTAGGTATAACGTGGTGTGATTCAGTTAGACCATAAATTTAATGCTATAGTTCTCAAGGGTTTCAATCGTCTGGAGGTGGATGATCCCCGGAAGTTTGGTTCATCAAGAGCTTGTAATTGGCAGTGGTACAGAAGTGGGTCCAACAGGCCCATGTGTGGGAGAATTTAGTTGGACAATCTTTAGCTATAGATATTAATTCTTCCATCTCTGCAATTTTTTCAACGCGTTTGATCCACTCAGGAATGGTTGGGATACGTGTTGTTCCCCAGTGTATCGGGATGCATTGCTTGGCTGCATTTATTAGGGGTGGTACTAGCGTCTTACAGTAATGATGAGCTGGCATGTCAGAGTAGTGTAGGAGAAGTTGTGCCGCGGTGTGTTCTAAAGTGTATGTAGAAATTTGTGACGTCAGTTCCCGGATTTGGGTCCAGAATGGCTGGATTAGGGGACAGGACCACCAAATGTGTTCTAGAGTACCTGAGCCAACAGAGCACCTCCAGCATTTGTCTGAAAGGGCTGGGTTATATTTGTTGAGAATAGCCGGGGTTCTGTACCAGCGCATTAAGACTTTGTAATTATTTTCCTGTATCGAGACATTGAGGGAGCTTTTATGTGCTATTGTAGATATGCGTTCCCATTGTGCCTCCGTCAAATCCATCTGTAGGTCTCTTTCCCAATTTGAGCAAGCTTTGGTAGTCTTCATTAAGCTATCTGAGGAGAGTATGTTGTGTATGATAGATATCAAGTGTTGTTGCGGTGTAGAGTGAGAGCAAAGTTGTTCAAATGTTGTGAGATGGCGAGAGACAGAGGATGTTCGGTCTGCTTGTTTTAGGAAATGTCTGATCTGGAAGTATATCCAGAGAGGAAAAGTGGTGCTTTCTGTGGTGACTGGTAGAGAAGAGCGTTCTAGAAAAGAGCCTGAGTGAAAGAAGTGATGTGCCAAGACTTCTGAGTGTTGCCACGTATCTGTTAAAAAATTCATTGACATGCCAGGTGGGAATTCCGGGTTGAGCTTTACCGAAGTAAGGGGTCCAGGGATCGAGGAAACGTGTAACTTTCGACAGGTTTCCTTGAAACAGTGTAGAGTCGGGGCAATGAGAGGGTGGTCGTTTAGAGATCTCGGGATGTGTTTATGTGAGGTCCAAGGTATGGACCGCAATGGCAGAGGGGAGAAGGAGTGTTCAAGAGCGACCCAATCTTTACTGCGGCTGTGAATTGACCAATCCACAATTCTAGCAAGGTGGCAAGCCCAATAATATTTCTTAAGGTCTGGTAACCCAATGCCCCCTTTTGTCTTTGGTCTTGTTAGCTGTTCGTACGCTATTGTAGGTCGTTTTTGTCTCCATAAAAATTTAGTACAAAGTCGCTTGTAAGCTTGAAAAAAGGACGGAGGGAGTTTGATGGGCAAAGTTTGTAGGATGAATAAAATACGGGGGAGTACATTCATCTTCAGAATTGCTGCCCTTCCAAACCATGAGAAGTGTGGTTTATTCCATTTAGTTAGGTCACTTGTGATGGTTTTAAGGATGGGTATGTGATTTTGGGAGAATAAGTCTACGAATCTGGCCGTTTATCCCTAGATATTTAATATGGTCGTGCTTCCATTTGAAGGGGAAGTTGTTTTTACAGCGTGATACCACTTCCTGTGGGAGGGAGATATTCAGGGCTTGGGATTTGTCAAAGTTTATCTTAAAATTGGAAATATCACGGAACAGTTTCAATTCTTTTAAGAGATTTGGGATCGTTATGTGGGGATCCTTCAGAAACAGCAGTACGTCATCGGCGAAGGCCGCAATTTTATAGGTGCGATCTGCTATGTGAAAGCCTTTGATACTATCATTGGTTCTAAGGCGTTGGAGAAAAGGCTCAAGGGTCAGGACGAATAAAATGGGGGAAAGTGGGCATCCTTGTCTGGTCCCGTTGCTGATAGTGAAGGCGTTTGACAGGTGGCCATTAACACGGACTCTGGCAGTTGGTGTAGTATAGAGGGACATTATGGCCTTAAGCAGTCTATCCGGGATCCCAACGTGCTTCAGAACTGCCTCCAAGTAGTCCCATGCCAGCCTGTCAAACGCCTTCTCTGCGTCTAATGATAGAAAGAAACCTTCCTGTTTGTGCGTTGTAATCCAGTGATGTATGTTTAGAGCTTTGGTTGTGTTATCCCTGGCTTCTCTGCCAGGGATAAATCCCACTTGGTCTTTCCCTATCAGGGAGGGCAGAAAGGGTGCGAGACGCGAGGCCAGGATCTTAGCGTACAACTTTATGTCTACATTTAATAGGGATATCGGCCTATAGTTTCCAACCAGTGTGGGGTCCTTCTCCTCCTTTGGGATTACAGCGACGTGGGCTTCTAGTAATCTATTGAAGGGGATGGCGGGGGCTGATAGGGAGTTGAAAGTCTTAGTGATGTGTGGGGATAAAGTATCCGTGAAGGCCTTGTAATAGGTAGCTGTGAGTCCATCTGGGCCGGGGCTTTTTCCATTTTTAAGTAATTTGATTGCCGCTTTTAATTCCTCCTCTGAAATGGGGAGATCTAAAGTGAGGGCATCATCTCTGTTTATGAGTTTGGGACAGTGTTTGTCAAGGAAAGAATTGATTAATGTGTGACGGGCTTCAAGGGACGTATTGTTCGCCGCCTGCTTGGGGAGATTGTATAGATTGGCGTAGTAGGTCTCGAATTGTGCTGCTATGTCTGTCGGAGTAATGTAGGACTTTCCCTGTGAGTCTCTAATCGTGTGAACAGTGGCCTGCGCTTTTTTGGTCTGGAGAGCCCTTGCTAGGTATTTGCCGCATTTATTGCCGAATTCGTAAAAAAGTTTTTGGTGAAGGACAAATTTGCGTCGCGTTTTGCGGTTCAATTCTTCACGCAAAAGTTTTCTGCTTTGGGTAAGTTCATGGTAAGTTTGTTGTGCTTGGGATTGTTTGTGTGAGCGTTCAAGGGTCCTAATCTTGTCGAGTAGGTCTGAAATTGTACGTTGTTGAGCTTTTCTGCGGGCTGCCTTGAGGGAAACAAATTTACCCCTAACTACACATTTGTGGGCTTCCCATTGGGTGAGTGGGGCTACGTCCAGTGTGTTATTTTCTAGGAAGAATGTACGGATGCAGTCGCGAACATCTTCAATCACCTCTTCTGAGGTAAGTAAAGTCGAATCAAGGCGCCAGATATATTTGGAAGTGTGTCCATCAGGGAAGTTCAGGGTCATTGTAATTGGGTGGTGGTCCGATAGTAACATCGGTTCAATAGTAGCAGTGGCGAGAAAGGGCATATCCTTCTGGGATAGGAACAGGTAGTCGATTCTGGAATATCTATTATGGGGGGCTGAGAAAAAGGTATAGTCCTTTTCGTCGGGATGAAGGGCACGCCAGGTGTCATGCAAAAGAAGATCCTGAATTTGTATCTTTATTTGTTTAATTGCCTTGTATGGCAGAGAGGTTGCTCCAGTGGAGGAATCCAAAATTGGAAACAATGCAACGTTGAAATCTCCCCCCAGGATAGTCAGTCCGGATTGAAATTCTGAGAGCAGTCTTGCGACGGATCTAAAAAAGCTTACCTGAGCAGTATTAGGGCTATATATGTTGGCTAAGGTTACAGGTCGCCCCTGGAGACGCCCCTTAAGAAAGACGTACCTGCCTTCTGTGTCTATAAGTGAGTCTATGAGTTGCCAATCAAGGTTTTTGGAAAGTAGGATTGAAACCCCTTTGGTTTTTGCAAGTGGGTTGGTAGCATGATACACTGTCGGGAATAGGTGATCGGTAAGCTTGGGGATTTTATTTGTACGAAAGTGTGTCTCTTGCAAGAACACTACATTCGCCTTCAATTTGGCCATCAGGCCAAGCGTTTGGCTGCGTTTTTCCGGGATGTTTAGGCCCTTTACGTTCAGTGATACTATCTTAAACGAGGTTTTTTTCCTTGCGGAGCGTGAGTGCGACATGGCTGACTAGTGAGCGGCCTTAAGAGTAATATATGACGGTCGGACGTAGGGTGGTTGTCTTCTCGTGAGTGGACTCAGGAAGTGAGAAGGGGCAGGATTCGGAATAACTTTGTGCCCGGAAAGATGCGGTGGAGGCGGAGACTGCGAGGTAAAAGGGGGAGGGGAGGGGATCAGGAGGTGGGAGTGTAAGGGGGGAAGGTGCAAGAGGGGGATAGGGGAGAAAATGGGGAGAGAGAAAGAGGAAGGAAGAGGGGGGGAAAAGGAGGGAGGGAAAGAGGAAGGGGAGAAGGAGAAAGAGAAAAACAAGAAGGAAGAGAGGAAGAAGAGAAAAAGAGAAAAAAAAAAAAAAAAAAAAAAAGAGGGAAAAAAAAAGAGAGAGAGAGAGAGAGAGAGAGAGAGAGAGAGAAAGAGAGAGAGAGAGAGAGGAGGAAGAGGAGAGGAGAGAGAAAAAATAAATAAATAAAAAAAAATAAATAAATAAATAAATAAATAAAAAAAAAGGGGGGGGTGGGGTAAGTTAGGGGATATAGATCAACAAAAGAGATAAATTACCGGAGTAGGGGAGGTTGTACGTAGCCTCTCCTAGTATATGAAGGTGTCCGGTAGGGATTGACAGGAGCAAGTGTGTTCCCGTCTCGTGGGGAGGTGGTAAGAATCGGTATGAGACGGTCGAGAATCAGTGTCTCTCGTCCACAGGAGATCTAGGGTACAAGAGATGCGAAGGAGCCAATATTTGTTGCGTTAATTAGAATGATTGTGGGTCTAAACTCCAGGGAGTCGGTTAATCAGTAGTGTATGAGGTCAATCAGCATTCAGATTAAGTAGGTAAAAAAAAGTTTACAGCCAACATAAACATAAAGAGAAAAAAAAAAAAAGGTACAAAAAGGGGAAAAGCCATGACACTTAATACATTGGTATACCTAGAATATCGACATGAGGTCTTCAACGCCTAATGCTAGGTCCCCCTAATAAAAAAAAAAAATGAGGGGAGCCTACAGCTATGAGGCATAACAATAACAATAACAAATCATTCAACGTAAATAACCACAGAATGACCATAACTGCGCCCGTATCAGAGAGCAACATTTCCTATGTGACTGTACACGGTCGGGTAGCTTCTGAACTATCGTCAGGAAAGTTATCTAGGCTAGACCAGCATAGGTTGGATCAGGAGTGACATACATCCGAACATGTTTAATGTTCAGCGAGTTACACTTAGTCAGCTTCCTGCAGTGTTTGTATTTGCGTTGGTACAAGCGATCAACCATTGATCAGGTGTGGTTGGTATGAACGTCTTCTAATCAGAGAAGAAACCTTGCCCTCTGACACCGTTGAACAGCAGGAATATCTTTCCCTACCATCCCTCCCCCCTCCCCAAGTGAGGCCTATGAGAGAGGGTCAGGGTCGTGCAGGTGATCTGTCAAGGGGTTGACATGAAAGGATTAGGCCTTTTACCCAAATAGGGGGCGTAGGTCATTAGTAGTAGAGCATTCTAAGTGTGGGCAGAATAAAGGCCTAAGAGGTAAGGTAGGCCTATTTTCCTCTGCATGAGGGGATCTGGCTTATGTGTAGTAACACCCCTCTTACGTAATAACCTGTGAAGCAATGGAGGAAAAAAAACAAAAAAAAAAGAACAAAACAAAATAATAATAGTATGAGATTCACATCTACACAGGCCTAAAGACAATAATCAAGGGGAACCGTATGAGGAGATTGTTCAAGTTTAGGTACATTGGAAATTGGAAAGGATGGGGTGGGGCAGGGAAGGATCAGAGGGCGGGAAGGGGTGCGGGGGAAATCTCCAAATGTCATGAGGGGTATTTTGCACTTACCCCCCCCAATTTTATTCCCCAAAATGGTTCAGATTGGTCCAAAAATCTAACCCGCGGGGGTTTTGTCAAAAACGGTCCAAGATCTAACCCCCCAATTTTATTCCCCAACATGGTTTAGATTGGTCCAAATATCTAACCCGTGGGGCTTTTGTCAAAAACGGTCCAAAATCTATCCCCACAATTTTATTCCCCAAAATTGTTCAGATTGGTCCAAATATCTAACCCACTGGACCTTTGTCAAAAATGGTTCCCCAATTTTATTCCCCAAAATGGTTCAGATTGGTCCAAATATCTAACCCGCGGGGGTTTTGTCAAAAACGGTCCAAAATCTAACCCCCCAATTTTATTCCCCAAAATAGTTCAGAATGGTCCAAATATCTAACCCCCGGGGCTTTTGTCAAAAATGGCCCATAATCCAACCCCCAAATTTTATTCCCCAGAATGGTTCAGAATAGTCCAAAAATCTAACCCGCGGGGCTTTTATCAAAAACGGTCCAAAATCTAACCCCCCAATTTTATTCCCCAAAATGGTTTAGATTGGTCCAAATATCTAACCCGCGGGCTTTTGTCAAAAACAGTCCAAAATCTAACCCCCCAACTTTATTCCCCAAAATGGTTCAGATTAGTCCACATATCTAACCCCTGGGGCTTTTGTCAAAAACGGTCCAAAATATAACCCCCAATTTTATTCCCCTAAATGGTTCAGAATGGTCCAAATATCTAACCTGTAGGATTTTGACAGAGACGGTCCAAGATCTAACCCCCCGATTTTATTCCCCAAAATGTTTCAGATTAGTCAAAATATCTAACCCGCAGGGCTTTTGTCAAAAACGGTCCAAAATCTAACCCCCCAATTTTATTCCCCAAAATGGTTCAGAATGGTCCAAATATCTAACCCCCGGGCTTTAATCAAAAACGGTCCAAAATCTAACCCCCCAATATTATTCCCCAAAATGGTTCAGATTGGTCCAAATATCTAACCCGCTGGTCTTTTGTCAAAAATGGTCCAAGATCTAACCCCCAATTTTATTCCCCAAAATGGTTCAGATTGATCCAAATATCTAACACGTGGGGCTTTTGTCAAAAGCGGTCCAAAATCTAACCCCCCAATTTTATTACCCAAAATGGTTCAGAATGGTCCAAATATCTAACCCCCGGGGCTTTTATCAAAAACAGTCCAAAATCTAACCCCACAATTTTATTCCCCAAAATTGTTCAGATTGGTCCAAATATCTAACCCATTGGACTTTTGTCAAAAATGGTCCAAGATCTAACCCCCCCAATTTTTTTTTTTTTTTCCATAATAACTTTTATTGGTAAACAGAAAAAGGTTTACAATACAGTTAAATCAGGAGTCTGATATAGAACATTAGGTTGTACAGCAGTGATGATCAGAACTAGCATGCAGTCAAGATTGCAACAAAAACATATAAAAAAAAAAGAAAAAAAGAAAAGCATACATTTATAAACATATATATATAGCATGTTTTTTCCCTTTTTGTTTGATATAATGAACAGTATCTAAGAAGTAAGTGAGATTCATGGCTAACTTGTTGCATATCTATGCTTCTAACGGAAATCTTGTGACCGTCCAAGGTTAGATTAAAGATAGGTGAGAGTTACATATGGATGTGGGGGTTTGCTAGTTCATGTGGCACTGACCAGCTTTGAATAGATATTTCATCATAAAACATCCGCCACTGGAGCTGATCAGCAGTCGGTACTAGAGAATAAGGGCTGTAGCTGGAGAGGGGACTGGATCTGTGCGTAGACTCTACATGAAGAGGGGGAGGAAGGAACGGGCACAGGAGGGGGAAGACAGGGTGGGAAAGAGGGGAGGATAGAGGAGGAGCTGTAGGAAGCTAAGGAGAAAGATAGAAAGAGAAGGATAAGGTGAGATAAAATAGAATAGAAAAAGCAAACAATATAAAAAAAAAAAAAAAAAAAAATACAGTAATAATAATAAGTTCATAGGTAGAGAGCGAAAGAGTGTATGGGTATCGAAACATGGAGTCAGTGAGAGGGGGAGGGTGAGTGGAGGGGGGCCGGTTTGGGGGGGGTCTCACAGTCTCCGCCGTCGGGCCTCATGTATTAGAGTACGGAGAGTATCAGGGGTATTAGAGTCAGCGATAATTGGACATGTGTCTAATAGAATAGAGTGAGAGATGACCTCCCTCTATCTTCCCTTGTGTAGGGGAGGGAGGTTAGGTATAACGTGGTGTGATTCAGTTAGACCATAAATTTAATGCTATAGTTCTCAAGGGTTTCAATCGTCTGGAGGTGGATGATCCCCGGAAGTTTGGTTCATCAAGAGCTTGTAATTGGCAGTGGTACAGAAGTGGGTCCAACAGGCCCATGTGTGGGAGAATTTAGTTGGACAATCTTTAGCTATAGATATTAATTCTTCCATCTCTGCAATTTTTTCAACGCGTTTGATCCACTCAGGAATGGTTGGGATACGTGTTGTTCCCCAGTGTATCGGGATGCATTGCTTGGCTGCATTTATTAGGGGTGGTACTAGCGTCTTACAGTAATGATGAGCTGGCATGTCAGAGTAGTGTAGGAGAAGTTGTGCCGCGGTGTGTTCTAAAGTGTATGTAGAAATTTGTGACGTCAGTTCCCGGATTTGGGTCCAGAATGGCTGGATTAGGGGACAGGACCACCAAATGTGTTCTAGAGTACCTGAGCCAACAGAGCACCTCCAGCATTTGTCTGAAAGGGCTGGGTTATATTTGTTGAGAATAGCCGGGGTTCTGTACCAGCGCATTAAGACTTTGTAATTATTTTCCTGTATCGAGACATTGAGGGAGCTTTTATGTGCTATTGTAGATATGCGTTCCCATTGTGCCTCCGTCAAATCCATCTGTAGGTCTCTTTCCCAATTTGAGCAAGCTTTGGTAGTCTTCATTAAGCTATCTGAGGAGAGTATGTTGTGTATGATAGATATCAAGTGTTGTTGCGGTGTAGAGTGAGAGCAAAGTTGTTCAAATGTTGTGAGATGGCGAGAGACAGAGGATGTTCGGTCTGCTTGTTTTAGGAAATGTCTGATCTGGAAGTATATCCAGAGAGGAAAAGTGGTGCTTTCTGTGGTGACTGGTAGAGAAGAGCGTTCTAGAAAAGAGCCTGAGTGAAAGAAGTGATGTGCCAAGACTTCTGAGTGTTGCCACGTATCTGTTAAAAAATTCATTGACATGCCAGGTGGGAATTCCGGGTTGAGCTTTACCGAAGTAAGGGGTCCAGGGATCGAGGAAACGTGTAACTTTCGACAGGTTTCCTTGAAACAGTGTAGAGTCGGGGCAATGAGAGGGTGGTCGTTTAGAGATCTCGGGATGTGTTTATGTGAGGTCCAAGGTATGGACCGCAATGGCAGAGGGGAGAAGGAGTGTTCAAGAGCGACCCAATCTTTACTGCGGCTGTGAATTGACCAATCCACAATTCTAGCAAGGTGGCAAGCCCAATAATATTTCTTAAGGTCTGGTAACCCAATGCCCCCTTTTGTCTTTGGTCTTGTTAGCTGTTCGTACGCTATTGTAGGTCGTTTTTGTCTCCATAAAAATTTAGTACAAAGTCGCTTGTAAGCTTGAAAAAAGGACGGAGGGAGTTTGATGGGCAAAGTTTGTAGGATGAATAAAATACGGGGGAGTACATTCATCTTCAGAATTGCTGCCCTTCCAAACCATGAGAAGTGTGGTTTATTCCATTTAGTTAGGTCACTTGTGATGGTTTTAAGGATGGGTATGTGATTTTGGGAGAATAAGTCTACGAATCTGGCCGTTTATCCCTAGATATTTAATATGGTCGTGCTTCCATTTGAAGGGGAAGTTGTTTTTACAGCGTGATACCACTTCCTGTGGGAGGGAGATATTCAGGGCTTGGGATTTGTCAAAGTTTATCTTAAAATTGGAAATATCACGGAACAGTTTCAATTCTTTTAAGAGATTTGGGATCGTTATGTGGGGATCCTTCAGAAACAGCAGTACGTCATCGGCGAAGGCCGCAATTTTATAGGTGCGATCTGCTATGTGAAAGCCTTTGATACTATCATTGGTTCTAAGGCGTTGGAGAAAAGGCTCAAGGGTCAGGACGAATAAAATGGGGGAAAGTGGGCATCCTTGTCTGGTCCCGTTGCTGATAGTGAAGGCGTTTGACAGGTGGCCATTAACACGGACTCTGGCAGTTGGTGTAGTATAGAGGGACATTATGGCCTTAAGCAGTCTATCCGGGATCCCAACGTGCTTCAGAACTGCCTCCAAGTAGTCCCATGCCAGCCTGTCAAACGCCTTCTCTGCGTCTAATGATAGAAAGAAACCTTCCTGTTTGTGCGTTGTAATCCAGTGATGTATGTTTAGAGCTTTGGTTGTGTTATCCCTGGCTTCTCTGCCAGGGATAAATCCCACTTGGTCTTTCCCTATCAGGGAGGGCAGAAAGGGTGCGAGACGCGAGGCCAGGATCTTAGCGTACAACTTTATGTCTACATTTAATAGGGATATCGGCCTATAGTTTCCAACCAGTGTGGGGTCCTTCTCCTCCTTTGGGATTACAGCGACGTGGGCTTCTAGTAATCTATTGAAGGGGATGGCGGGGGCTGATAGGGAGTTGAAAGTCTTAGTGATGTGTGGGGATAAAGTATCCGTGAAGGCCTTGTAATAGGTAGCTGTGAGTCCATCTGGGCCGGGGCTTTTTCCATTTTTAAGTAATTTGATTGCCGCTTTTAATTCCTCCTCTGAAATGGGGAGATCTAAAGTGAGGGCATCATCTCTGTTTATGAGTTTGGGACAGTGTTTGTCAAGGAAAGAATTGATTAATGTGTGACGGGCTTCAAGGGACGTATTGTTCGCCGCCTGCTTGGGGAGATTGTATAGATTGGCGTAGTAGGTCTCGAATTGTGCTGCTATGTCTGTCGGAGTAATGTAGGACTTTCCCTGTGAGTCTCTAATCGTGTGAACAGTGGCCTGCGCTTTTTTGGTCTGGAGAGCCCTTGCTAGGTATTTGCCGCATTTATTGCCGAATTCGTAAAAAAGTTTTTGGTGAAGGACAAATTTGCGTCGCGTTTTGCGGTTCAATTCTTCACGCAAAAGTTTTCTGCTTTGGGTAAGTTCATGGTAAGTTTGTTGTGCTTGGGATTGTTTGTGTGAGCGTTCAAGGGTCCTAATCTTGTCGAGTAGGTCTGAAATTGTACGTTGTTGAGCTTTTCTGCGGGCTGCCTTGAGGGAAACAAATTTACCCCTAACTACACATTTGTGGGCTTCCCATTGGGTGAGTGGGGCTACGTCCAGTGTGTTATTTTCTAGGAAGAATGTACGGATGCAGTCGCGAACATCTTCAATCACCTCTTCTGAGGTAAGTAAAGTCGAATCAAGGCGCCAGATATATTTGGAAGTGTGTCCATCAGGGAAGTTCAGGGTCATTGTAATTGGGTGGTGGTCCGATAGTAACATCGGTTCAATAGTAGCAGTGGCGAGAAAGGGCATATCCTTCTGGGATAGGAACAGGTAGTCGATTCTGGAATATCTATTATGGGGGGCTGAGAAAAAGGTATAGTCCTTTTCGTCGGGATGAAGGGCACGCCAGGTGTCATGCAAAAGAAGATCCTGAATTTGTATCTTTATTTGTTTAATTGCCTTGTATGGCAGAGAGGTTGCTCCAGTGGAGGAATCCAAAATTGGAAACAATGCAACGTTGAAATCTCCCCCCAGGATAGTCAGTCCGGATTGAAATTCTGAGAGCAGTCTTGCGACGGATCTAAAAAAGCTTACCTGAGCAGTATTAGGGCTATATATGTTGGCTAAGGTTACAGGTCGCCCCTGGAGACGCCCCTTAAGAAAGACGTACCTGCCTTCTGTGTCTATAAGTGAGTCTATGAGTTGCCAATCAAGGTTTTTGGAAAGTAGGATTGAAACCCCTTTGGTTTTTGCAAGTGGGTTGGTAGCATGATACACTGTCGGGAATAGGTGATCGGTAAGCTTGGGGATTTTATTTGTACGAAAGTGTGTCTCTTGCAAGAACACTACATTCGCCTTCAATTTGGCCATCAGGCCAAGCGTTTGGCTGCGTTTTTCCGGGATGTTTAGGCCCTTTACGTTCAGTGATACTATCTTAAACGAGGTTTTTTTTCCTTGCGGAGCGTGAGTGCGACATGGCTGACTAGTGAGCGGCCTTAAGAGTAATATATGACGGTCGGACGTAGGGTGGTTGTCTTCTCGTGAGTGGACTCAGGAAGTGAGAAGGGGCAGGATTCGGAATAACTTTGTGCCCGGAAAGATGCGGTGGAGGCGGAGACTGCGAGGTAAAAGGGGGAGGGGAGGGGATCAGGAGGTGGGAGTGTAAGGGGGGAAGGTGCAAGAGGGGGGATAGGGGAGAAAATGGGGAGAGAGAAAGAGGAAGGAAGAGGGGGGAAAAGGAGGGAGGGAAAGAGGAAGGGGAGAAGGAGAAAGAGAAAAACAAGAAGGAAGAGAGGAAGAAGAGAAAAAGAGAAAAAAAAAAAAAAAAGAGGGAAAAAAAGAGAGAGAGAGAGAGAGAGAGAGAGAGAGAGAGAGAGAGAAAGAGAGAGAGAGAGAGGAGGAAGAGGAGAGGAGAGAGAAAAAAAAAAATAAATAAAAAAAAATAAATAAATAAATAAATAAATAAAAAAAAGGGGGGGGTGGGGTAAGTTAGGGGATATAGATCAACAAAAGAGATAAATTACCGGAGTAGGGGAGGTTGTACGTAGCCTCTCCTAGTATATGAAGGTGTCCGGTAGGGATTGACAGGAGCAAGTGTGTTCCCGTCTCGTGGGGAGGTGGTAAGAATCGGTATGAGACGGTCGAGAATCAGTGTCTCTCGTCCACAGGAGATCTAGGGTACAAGAGATGCGAAGGAGCCAATATTTGTTGCGTTAATTAGAATGATTGTGGGTCTAAACTCCAGGGAGTCGGTTAATCAGTAGTGTATGAGGTCAATCAGCATTCAGATTAAGTAGGTAAAAAAAAGTTTACAGCCAACATAAACATAAAGAGAAAAAAAAAAAAAAGGTACAAAAAGGGGAAAAGCCATGACACTTAATACATTGGTATACCTAGAATATCGACATGAGGTCTTCAACGCCTAATGCTAGGTCCCCCTAATAAAAAAAAAAAATGAGGGGAGCCTACAGCTATGAGGCATAACAATAACAATAACAAATCATTCAACGTAAATAACCACAGAATGACCATAACTGCGCCCGTATCAGAGAGCAACATTTCCTATGTGACTGTACACGGTCGGGTAGCTTCTGAACTATCGTCAGGAAAGTTATCTAGGCTAGACCAGCATAGGTTGGATCAGGAGTGACATACATCCGAACATGTTTAATGTTCAGCGAGTTACACTTAGTCAGCTTCCTGCAGTGTTTGTATTTGCGTTGGTACAAGCGATCAACCATTGATCAGGTGTGGTTGGTATGAACGTCTTCTAATCAGAGAAGAAACCTTGCCCTCTGACACCGTTGAACAGCAGGAATATCTTTCCCTACCATCCCTCCCCCCTCCCCAAGTGAGGCCTATGAGAGAGGGTCAGGGTCGTGCAGGTGATCTGTCAAGGGGTTGACATGAAAGGATTAGGCCTTTTACCCAAATAGGGGGCGTAGGTCATTAGTAGTAGAGCATTCTAAGTGTGGGCAGAATAAAGGCCTAAGAGGTAAGGTAGGCCTATTTTCCTCTGCATGAGGGGATCTGGCTTATGTGTAGTAACACCCCTCTTACGTAATAACCTGTGAAGCAATGGAGGAAAAAAAACAAAAAAAAAAGAACAAAACAAAATAATAATAGTATGAGATTCACATCTACACAGGCCTAAAGACAATAATCAAGGGGAACCGTATGAGGAGATTGTTCAAGTTTAGGTACATTGGAAATTGGAAAGGATGGGGTGGGGCAGGGAAGGATCAGAGGGCCGGGAAGGGGTGCGGGGGAAATCTCCAAATGTCATGAGGGGTATTTTGCACTTACCCCCCCCAATTTTATTCCCCAAAATGGTTCAGATTGGTCCAAAAATCTAACCCGCGGGGGTTTTGTCAAAAACGGTCCAAGATCTAACCCCCCAATTTTATTCCCCAACATGGTTTAGATTGGTCCAAATATCTAACCCGTGGGGCTTTTGTCAAAAACGGTCCAAAATCTATCCCCACAATTTTATTCCCCAAAATTGTTCAGATTGGTCCAAATATCTAACCCACTGGACCTTTGTCAAAAATGGTTCCCCAATTTTATTCCCCAAAATGGTTCAGATTGGTCCAAATATCTAACCCGCGGGGGTTTTGTCAAAAACGGTCCAAAATCTAACCCCCCAATTTTATTCCCCAAAATAGTTCAGAATGGTCCAAATATCTAACCCCCGGGGCTTTTGTCAAAAATGGCCCATAATCCAACCCCCAAATTTTATTCCCCAGAATGGTTCAGAATGGTCCAAAAATCTAACCCGCGGGGCTTTTATCAAAAACGGTCCAAAATCTAACCCCCCAATTTTATTCCCCAAAATGGTTTAGATTGGTCCAAATATCTAACCCGCGGGCTTTTGTCAAAAACAGTCCAAAATCTAACCCTCCAACTTTATTCCCCAAAATGGTTCAGATTGGTCCAAATATCTAACCCCTGGGGCTTTTGTCAAAAACGGTCCAAAATATAACCCCCAATTTTATTCCCCTAAATGGTTCAGAATGGTCCAAATATCTAACCTGTAGGATTTTGACAGAGACGGTCCAAGATCTAACCCCCCGATTTTATTCCCCAAAATGATTCAGATTAGTCAAAATATCTAACCCGCAGGGCTTTTGTAAAAAACGGTCCAAAATCTAACCCCCCAATTTTATTCCCCAAAATGGTTCAGATTGGTCCAAATATCTAACCCGCGGGGCTTTTGTCAAAAACGGTCCAAAATCTAACCCCCCAATTTTATTCCCCAAAATGGTTCAGAATGGTCCAAATATCTAACCCCCGGGGCTTTAATCAAAAACGGTCCAAAATCTAACCCCCCAATATTATTCCCCAAAATGGTTCAGATTGGTCCAAATATCTAACCCGCTGGTCTTTTGTCAAAAATGGTCCAAGATCTAACCCCCAATTTTATTCCCCAAAATGGTTCAGATTGGTCCAAATATCTAACCGGTGGGGCTTTTGTCAAAAATGGTCCAAAATCTAACCTCCCAATTTTATTCCCCAGAATGATTCAGAATGGTCCAAAAATCAAACCCGCGGGGCTTTTGTCAAAAACGGTCCTAAATCCAACCCCCAAATTTTATTCCCCAGAATGGTTTAGAACGGTCCAAAAATCTAACTCGCGGGGCTTTTGTCAAATACGGTCCAAAATCTAACCCCCAAATTTTATTCCAGTGGCGGAGGTCTATTAATTATCTACACACTTGGGAATTAGGACATTTGGCACCATTAATGAGGCAACCACACACGCTTCTCTTGATTTAAAGCGTGCTCACAGGGAATCCATACCTATTGGATTAAGCCCTTTTCACAGGTTACCCAACACTTGTTCAATCTTTATCATTTTTTATCACTAAGAATACCCACAATCAATTTAAACCGGGATCGTTTTAGCAGCGCCACCATCCCCACACCCGCATATTATATTTTTTGGTCTCTTCAGAGATCCTTAGGGAGGTAGCAGATACACTACACATCTTAAGCACGGATTCTCCTTTCCAGCCCTAAGGGGCACCATGGCTCACATTTGGTGGGAATGCCCCAGAATCCGTACTTTTTGGAGGCAAATTTTTAACATGATCCACAAAGTGACCGGTTGCCAGGTCCTGAGGACTCCCAAAGTCACCCTACTGAATGCTACTATCCCAGAGTTTCCCAAGGCCACACAACGGCTAATCCACTTTTTCTTCCTGGGCACCAAGATCTAAATTGCCAAAGCCTTGAAGCAACCAACACCGCCCTTGACTGCTGTCAAATGGAAAAGATGTCCAGCATCCTAGCAGACACATCTGTAATATTCCACAAGGTTTGGAATCCCTGGGCGGACTCTGTGGGTATCTCCCTAATCCCAGGTGTCCGCACAATTGTCCCATAAAATTTGGCTAGTCAATGGGCACATCGCTTTCCTTTACTCCCTCGCCCATTCCCATCCTCCTTCTCCCTTTCTTTTTCTACTTTCTATTCTCTCTAACTTTCCATGTTTAGTTCTGTTTAAGTTTTTCCTGTAACCTACACAGATGATTTTTGAGGATCTACTGCTTTCTTACCGAAGAGGGTAATTCCTTCATATACCCATGTCATCACTGAATTTTACCTCCCCTTCCCCATCGGGTTTACCTAGATCCGGGTTGGGACCTGGACCTGACGGGGGGCCACGCCTCTGGCACAGCATGATCCCTTACAGGGTGTCGGAGGTGGGGGGGTCCCTTGATGCTCCATGGACCTGACCTGAATTTTACAAGAGACTATCCTCTCATAATTAAGCCCCTCAGTTTGTTCTTCAAGAATTGTCTATATGAAAGCACCAGTTTGTACGGTTATCATTGCCTTTTCGGGCTGTAACATTCAGCTCTCTAGGTTACGTTTTTGCAGTCCTTTCGGGGTTGTTTCCCCCATGTTTGACACATTATATGTTATCAATGTATGTATTGTACGTGCATATCAATCTCAATAAAAATGTATTGAAAAAAAAAAAAAGATAAAACCTACGTTGATATAATTGTTCTGCAGCACTTAAATAATAGCTAAACATGTCTCTGGAATGATCACTCCCAGCGCAATTACTCCTATCCCTACAATAGCAATAGTTCTATTATCTTCCATAATAACTGCCCCCCGCAAATGAATGGATTATGGCAAAAGTTCAGTCACGAAAAGCCTGCTAACGGAATTAGCAGAAGGGGCCCAGAGGGGTTACGCACAAAAACAAACTTCCTCTTTATACTCTCATAGTACATAGCTACGTTAGCTTTGTCAAAACCAAAGACCATTTGACCACCAAGAAACTTGAGGGATACAAAGCAAATTGTACCAAACTGAGCTACAGTTTTTGGAAAACAATATTGTAACTGTATCTTTACCATTCTTTGTAACCATGTACAATTTCCATGAAATTTGAAGGTTTTATCCACTTTCTGACCAGGCCATTTTTTGTGATACGGCACTGCGTTGCTTTAACTGACTAGCGGTAAAGTGCTCATCATTTTAGCAGAACTTTACCGGTACTGTGTGGGCGGGAGCGGGCGCTTTTAACCCCAAAGAGAAAAAAACGCTACTACAAACAATAATGCCGTATGAGTCGCCCCCTGGCCAAATGACACCCTGCCAGTGTGACAGCTTTTTTATAGCTGAGGGCAGGGCCACATGTCACATGCGTGGGTGACCATGCCACCTCTCTGACACAAGGAGAATGCCTGAGCTTACCCATTGACGTGTATGGGTGACCACGCACCCTGTGACGCGTCACACGTCATTGGGTAACCCCAGGCTTTCTCCTTGTGTCAGAGAGGGGGCGGGGTCACGCGCATCTATTTTATATTTAAATGTGTTAAATGTTAAAGGGGAGCAAAATTTAGTGCCAATGGTCTGATGCCTGCAAGGTCCGTCAGCAACAGCATTTTTTCTCTGGGTTTTTCTGGTTGCTGGTCTTCTGCAGTATTGATTGCACATGCAGAGCTCAGTGTATATTATGCAGAGGATTGTCAGCAGTAAGGTAAGTAAGCCTGTCTGTTGGAAAAAAATAAAATATGTATTTAGTTACAATTTAAGTGTATGTACCTTAGTTTACAGACTTTGCTTTTGAAAATTGAAAATAAAAATAAATAAAAATAACATTGTGGAGGAATGGCAGGAATTTTTTTTCTTACATTTTGAAAAACAAAATGAATGCTTCATACACACTATCGAGATTTCTGAAGAGAAAAGTGTGATGTGAGATTTTGTCGCAAATTCTGACCATCACACTTTTTCTGTCAGAATTTAGGCCAAGAAAAGATTGAGAGCAGGATCTCAATTTTCGTGACAAGAAAAATTACAAAGCCAAAAAAAAAAAAGAAAGATATTTATTTTTGGACTGGCGCAATGTAGCCGCGCAATCACCCTATTCTCGTCGGTTTTACGCAGAAATTTGCGCCTGCGCAACGTTATTTCTGAGGCGCAAGGCGGAGTAATACAAATTGGGAAGGACGTGGGCGTGTTACATTGAAATGAGCCTTGACCCCATGCAAATGAAGGGCTGGCCGGCTCGCGCATGCGCGCTTGAAGCAGACCATGGTCAGCACCTCTGTGCGCATGCTCACAACTCGGGAATGGCGCAATCAGTGAAATTGGAAGTGGACTAGGGCAAAATCGTGAACTAGGCAGACAGCATAAATAGACAGACAGAAACGACTTCCTCTGCAAAAGTACATCCCTTTGTATCCCTCCCTATACAGCAAGGTGCTTTTGTTCTGTTGTTAGTTGCATTGTGGTTTGTCTTTGTGATATTTTTGGACTGTGTGATCTAGTGTTTGTTAGAAGATATTTGTAAGTGATTTTTGGTGACTGCTTGTGAGAGTTTTTGGTTGATAGTTTTTTGTTTGTTTGTTTTCTTGCTTGATTTTTCCTGCTTGTTTTTGTGAGTGATTTTTTCTGCTTGTTTTTGTGAGTGATTTTTGCTGCTTGTTTTTGTGAGTGATTTTTGCTGACAGTTTGGGAGAGAGTTTTTGTATGAGTATGACGGAGAGAAAGAGGAAGTTAAATTTTACTTTGGGGGAGAAACAAATTCTTGCCCGGGCCATTTCCCAATAAGGGGCGTTTCCTCCACGGCCCGGAGAGTGCCAACACCACCCCGGCCAGGAGGAGTGATATCTTGCAGAACATTACTAACGAGGTGAATGCATCGGGGGGGAGACCCGGACATGGTCGGGGATTGAAAAGAAGATCAATGACCTCCGGCGTCTGGTCAGAAAGAAGCTGGCCAAAATGTTAGCCCATGCCAGGGGCACAGGAGGGGGCCACCATGCCCTGTTAGGCTGACAGCAGAGGAGCGTGCAGTGGCCCAGACCTTTCATAGACAACAGGTGGAGGGCCTGCCCGGCTATGACTCAAGTCATGAAGGCGTGATGCCAGGTAAGGTTTTTTTTCCCTATCAGGTGTGTAGCATGTGTGGGGGAGGGGGTGAAAGGGAATATGTGGCAAGTGTGTGGATCCTCCAACCTGTGAATGTTTTGTGTCATCCACAGATGAGCAGGAGGGTGCTGGGCCATCTGGGCTGACCACACCATCCCAGCCTGATGAGGACCCCCCGACAAGGCCAGAGTCCTCGGAGGAGGTTGAAGAGGAGGAGGTTGAAGAGGAGGAGGTTGAGGAGGAGGAGTTTGAGGAGGAGGAGGAGGATGTCATGTCAGCCAGTGGATTGTTATTTTTGGAGGAGTCTTCCTCTCTGGCTGGCAGCAGCCAGCCCTCCATAAGGGCTAGCCCCTCCCACTCCTTCCTCAACAGGGCTCCTCTCCCAAGGGACTCCCCTTCTCCCCGGCCACAAGCCTCAGCTGGAGGCAGGAAGTCGTCCCAGAAGACCAGGGGGGTGGCCAAGCTTCTGCCCGCCAATCTGAGAAGGGACCAGGCCCTTCAGACCCACCATCTGGGACAGGTCAGCCAGACCTTGGGGCGGATGGAGGAGAGCCTGTCCTCCATAAAGGATATGCTTGGGGACCTGGACTGCCACTCCCGGGCTCTTACAAACTGCCTAAACGCACTGCAGACTACAACAGCAGACGTTGGGCAGGATGTGAGGGCCCTCACCCAGGCTATCCAGGACAACATGGCAACACTAGGTGCTGGCCTGAACCGTGGCCTTGGAGGGCAGGCCGCCAGGTGGGCAGAGACCAGGGGCTGCTCCTCCTTCCCCAGAGTACCCCCCCCTCCCCATGAGTCTCCCCTGAGAAGCCGGGGCCGGTGGGCTTGAGCTAATCCAATTAGGTGAGGATGTGATGTGTCTGTGCTAGGGACCACAGTGGTGTGCATGCATGCATTCTCATTGTGCCATGATTAATGTGTGTGTTTAACGTGCAAAGATGCCTAATGTGAGCTGTCTCCTGGCTGCTCTTCCCTCAGAAGACGGGGTAACCTCGGTTAGGGGGGGATTGTCTGGTTCAGGGGTCAGGTCATCACGTAGGTCAATCTGCAGGCCCTTTCTCACTGCGAAGTTGTGCAGAATGCAACATGCACCAATGATCTGGCACACAAAGTTGGGGGAATACAACAGGGTCCCCCCAGACTTATCCAGGCATCGGAAATTTGACTTCAGGAGGCCAAAGGTGCGCTAGCACAGTTTTGCGCGGACGGATGCGCCTGTCTAACGAAATTACGCTAGACAAAAAAAAGTAGATTTCTTGCGTATCTCGTTTTATCGCTCTGTATAACTGGCCCTATAACTTTTGCGCAAACCAGTCGCTTATTGCGATTTATTTATTTTTTACCAAAAATATGTAGAAGAATACGTATCGCCCTAAACTGAGAAAAAAAATGTGTTTTTTCTTTAAATTGGGATATTTATTATAGCAACAAGTAAAAAATATTGTATTTCTTTTCAAAATTGTCGCTCTTTTTTGTTTATAGCGCAAAAAATAAAAACCGCACAGGCGATCAAATACCACCAAAAGAAAGCTCTACTTGTGGGAAAAAAAGGACGTCAATTTTGTTTGGGAGCCACGTCGCACGATCGCGCAATTGTCAGTTAAAGCGACGCAGTGCCGGAAGTTGAAATTTCACCTGGGCAGGAGGGGGGTGCCCAGTAAGCAAGTGGTTAATAAAGGCAAATTCACTTGGCACTACAAGTACACTAGGAGAACCTAGGATACAGCTAAAAGAAACACAAGCAGTAAAACAAATTCAAAATTATTTCAGTCCAAAAGTTTTTTTTTATTTCCAAATAAATCAAACATTTTCTGGTATAGCAATGGCCCCCTATCCGTAAAATAGCCCATATATTTTTGCCGCACATCACAGGAACTTTCGGGGGTCAAGCCAGGACAGCCAGATTCCAGGGCCGGGATTGGACTTAGGTCCTGAATTGCGGCCTCAGGCCCAACTGATGCCATATAATTTGGAGCATTTTTACTGAGAAATTTGTGCAGAACACAGCACGCCATGACAATGTAGTTGAGTTTGTACTCCGCCATATTTATGGATATATGAAATAGACGGAACTGGCTGGCCATTATGCCAAACACATTCTCGACCACTCTTCTAACTCTGGCCAGATGGTACTTTAAACCCCTCTACTCAGGGGTGAGGGTCCTCTGGGGAAATGGCCTCATCAGGTGATCTCCACGCCCAAACTCTTCATCAGCAACAAACACAAACGGGAGTCCTTCCACATTGTCTTCCACAGGTGGCAATCCCAATCCACCAGTCTGGAGACGTCAGGAGAACTCGGTTCTCGGTTACAACATCAGCATAACATTTATTTTAATGAGTATTTAAAGACACAAATATAAGGTCCACTTATCAGATCCCTCACCCCCTCTGATGGCCCACTGTAAAAAAAATGAGGGGAGTTCTAGCTGAGTTTGAGACCCAAAAAAAGACTCTGCCACTCTGCCCGAATTTAAAGAGAAAAAATACATTTGTACACATTTTAGGGGGGTTCTAGCTGAGTTTGGACCCCCCCAAAAAAGCCTCTGCCACTTTGTCTGAATTTAAGGACAACAATAACATGTGTATACATTATAGGGGGTGTTTAGGGTAAAGCACTACAAAAGGCTAGGTGTTTATGGGCCAATGATAGCATGCTAGAGAGGGTAGTGAAGGGGAATATTCAGGTAGGCCAAACAAGAAGCATTAAGAGCTTACAGCATGCATGAGGACAAATGGGGGCATTCACTGCATATTACAATCATGGTAATTAGGGAATGATGAAAGAAATACAATACATTAGCAAACATTTATTACATAGAATGTGATGTTAAAGGAGAAAATTTACCTTAATATAGTCCTTCTGCAGGACTTGAATGATATATAGACAAAAGACAAAAGTGCGCAACAATGTAACATATATATAAAAAAATATGTGTTGGTACTTCCACAGCAAACTAATAATGATGGAAGAAAAATTAAATAGAAATATATAAGTGCAAATACAAAAAAGTGCAATGTCCCAAATAAGATTCCAATTGATGGGTGTAGAAAAACTTATTTCATAAAAAGCCTTTGAAAACACAGTTCATAGGGAATTTCCAATGTAGTATTTGCAGAGAATTCCAATAATGTTGCTTAGCTGTTCCTATGTAGGTTAGTAATAGGTGGCCGCTTACCGCAATGTTGGACCCTTCCAGGGGTCAATAAGGCATTCAGAAACACTTATCCCAAACTGGGTCCTGAAGATCCCTCCGCTGCTGACAGCTCAAAAAATACTTCGGACAGCTGAAAGGATTTTCCACTTCAAAGGGTTAACTCACTCCAAATTGTGGCTCAAGCTTTCAGCTTGTTTAGGATATCGTGGAAGATAAAGAAAAAAAGAAACTCCATAGTGTAACAAGTTTAAAAGAAACTGACAGTTTTATTCAGTTGACACTGACATGATTAAAAAACAGACAGTCCTTCATCCTGCATATATCCAAGTTTCTCGGCATAGATACAAAAAGCAATGTGCAGATGCTTCCAGCTAGGCGTGCAAACGATCAGATCAGCCAGCTGGCAAGCTCATGAACGTGGTGACGTCTGCGATACTTAGCTCCACCCGACGCGGCGTTTCATCCAAACGGGCTTCTACGGGGAAAGGAGGCTCAAGTCCGACTTGAGCCTCCTTTCCCCGTAGAAGCCCGTTTGGATGAAACGCCGCGTCGGGTGGAGCTAAGTATCGCAGACGTCACCACGTTCATGAGCTTGCCAGCTGGCTGATCTGATCGTTTGCACGCCTAGCTGGAAGCATCTGCACATTGCTTTTTGTATCTATGCCGAGAAACTTGGATATATGCAGGATGAAGGACTGTCTGTTTTTTAATCATGTCAGTGTCAACTGAATAAAACTGTCAGTTTCTTTTAAACTTGTTACACTATGGAGTTTCTTTTTTTCTTTATCTTCCACGATATCCTAAACAAGCTGAAAGCTTGAGCCACAATTTGGAGTGAGTTAACCCTTTGAAGTGGAAAATCCTTTCAGCTGTCCAAAGTATTTTTTGAGCTGTCAGCAGCGGAGGGATCTTCAGGACCCAGTTTGGGATAAGTGTTTCTGAATGCCTTATTGACCCCTGGAAGGGTCCAACATTGCGGTAAGCGGCCACCTATTACTAACCTACATAGGAACAGCTAAGCAACATTATTGGAATTCTCTGCAAATACTATATTGGAAATTCCCTATGAACTGTGTTTTCAAAGGCTTTTTATGAAATAAGTTTTTCTACACCCATCAATTGGAATCTTATTTGGGACATTGCACTTTTTTGTATTTGCACTTATATATTTCTATTTAATTTTTCTTCCATCATTATTAGTTTGCTGTGGAAGTACCAACACATATTTTTTTATATATATGTTACATTGTTGCGCACTTTTGTCTTTTGTCTATATATGTTTTGTGGAGCCTTATATTGGGCTTCTTTGTATTAAGGTGCAGCATTTTTTCATTTATTATTGTTCACGGTTTCACGGTTTTTATATCTATATATTAACTAGTTTTAGGGGTGTTAGCGCGGATTGTCTTTTGTTTTTAGGACTTGAATGATGGCAGAACAGGTCTCTGGGATAATGATCCCCAGAGCCTGGGGGGAGATGCCTGTTGAGAACTTGAGGTCCTGCACTCTTCTCCCAGTTGCCAAGTAGCGCAACATGGTGACTAGCCTTTGTTCAGCAATGATGGCTTGCCGCATGCAGGTGTCCTGCTTGGTAATATAAGGGGACAGCAAAGCCAACAGACGGTAAAAAATGGGGGCCGTCAGCCAGAGATAATTCCTGAAGCCATCAGTATGTGTTGTATGTCACCGCGTTCTTTTTTTTCCAAAATAGTTTTTATTTGAGAAGTTTTCAAGATAAAAAAAAATAAATAAAAAATAAACAAATAAACAAGTGGTACCATAGGTGCGAAACAAACATATTTCAAGATCAAGGAATTAGCGCACAAAGTGAGACCACAGCAGGACCATTCTTATACAGCTATATAATATAAAGCTTATCAAATGCACGCACCCAAGGAAACCACTATGAACAGGTTATATGGTTAACACCTATAAAGCACCTTTCCTCCGTTAAAAAAAAAAAGAAAAAAAAGAAATGTGAGTGATGAAGAGGTAGGCGCAGATACTAGAAGAAATCAAGGAGATGAGAGTATAAGAGAGAGAAAGAAAAGGAAAGAGGGGGAATGGGAAGGCGAGGTAGAGTAGAGTGTTAGGGAAGGCTCATTCTACGTCCCATGAGAATAATAACAAACACCAAATACTGGGATCTCATTTTTTGACATCGTACCAGGTAGTCCAGATCTTCTACAGGGCATCAAATTTACGTCCATCCCCCTTTCTCCTAGCTAAAAGAGATTCATAAACATAGTGTGTTTGAGTCATAAGGAGGACATCTGACGCGTTTGGGGCCTTATCAGCTTTCCACTGTTGCGCAAGTAATGACCTAGCTGCTAACAGGACATGGGTCACTACCACTCTAAAATCAGCAGGGAACACATCAATTCCTACATGTAAGATCGCCAAACTAGGGCTGGGCCGAGTCAAAATTCCAGTAATCCTGGAGATGTAGTAAAAAATAGAGTTCCAGAAGCTGATCAAATGTTTGCAAGACCATAGCATATGAAATAGGTTACCTACTCCACCGCAATTCCTCCAACATAGAGGAGAGCTGTGATTCCCAAATTTGGATATTCTGTAAGCAGTGAGGTACCACCGGAGTGCTATTTTTTGGGATAGCTCCCAGTGGTTGATGCATCTAGAGGACGAATACAGCGAGCTGAACGCCTTTCGCCACTGATCATCCGTGATGAGTATTCCTAAGTCGGACTCCCACTTCCTGAAGGGCTGGGATTTAACAAAGCGTAGCTTGCTTTGAAAAAGATTGTAGAAGAACAATATTCCTTTACAGGGCGTGGGGGAAGTATGGTAAAAACGCCACACCTTCCTAGCCATGACTATTTGATACGATCCAATTGAGTTCAGGAAGTCGGAAATGCGAACATAGGCATATCGATCAGCGGGGTTCAGGAGAAACTTCTCCTCGAGGGACTGAAAGGGGAGAAGGGCATCGCCCCGGAACAGATCCTGGACAACACCTATCCCCCTTGCCTTCCATCTAGACAGGGAGAGGTAAGGGATGACCAGAGAGAGAGTCTCCAGTGGAATGGTGACCTCTATCAAATCGGAAGGAGGGAACTGAATCTCCCGCAGGGCCCTCCAGGCAATAAGAGAGGCCCGGAGATAGATCGGGAGCTCCCGCAGACTAAATGGCCTCCACACGTCCGCGAGGAGAAGGAGATCTAGGCTGGTGGAGGGACCTAGAGCATGTTCGATAGACCCCCAAACCGAATCGACGTGCAGGTCCATCCAGGTCGTAAGTTGCGTCAACAAGGACGCTCTGTAGTATTCTCAAATGTCCACCAAACCCATACCCCCCACTCGTCTGTGCTTAATCAGCAAAGATTTAGAGCACCTCGGCCGCCTGGAGCGCCATATAGACCTGGAGAGAAGTGTGTTTAAGGCTTTAAGATATGGGGCTGGCAAAGGGACGGGGAGTGTCCTAAACACATAGAGCATCTGCGGAAGAAGTAGCATTTTAAATGCTGCCAGCCTTCCTGTCCAAGACAATTCAACATTGGCTAGTCTGCTAACCTCTTTGGCTGATTTGTCAATTAAGGGTGGATAATTGGCGTTAGCTAAGTTACAGGGGTCAGGAGTCAACTTCAGGCCCAAATAGGAGATGTTGGCCTTGGCCCAAGAGTAGGGGAAGTCTGATTGGAGTTTTGTTTTTATGGGGAGGGAATTCCCAATTCAAGGATAACTGACTTGGAAAAATTTACCTTGTAAAATGAGATCTCACTAAACACCTTCAGGGTATCGTGAGCATGGCTTAGGGACACCAGGGGGTTGTCAAAAAAAGGATGATATCATCCGCAAACAGGTTAATAACATGCGATCTATCACGTATCTGGAATCCCTCAATACCCGGGTGGGACCGGATCCTCTCCGCCAATGGCTCCATCAGAAGATTAAAAATCGAGGGGGACAGGGGGCACCCCTGGCGGGTGCCATTGGATATCGAGAAAGTGTCTGACAATAGGTTTGAGGTATATACCTGGGCGCACGGAGAGGAGTAGAGAGCAAGTACGGCTGAGAGTATGGGCCCAACAAACCCAAATTTCCCCAGGGTGCTCTCCATGTATCCCCAATGTATCCTGTCGAACGCCTTCTCCGCATCCAAAAAGAGGAGCAGAGAAAGCGTCCGACAGGACCTAGCGTGTTGCATAACCCCCAGCACCCTCCTTGTAGCATCCGACGCCTGCCTCCCAGGAGTGAAGCCAGACTGGTCGGACTTAACAAGGAAGGGAAGAACAGCCAGGATTCTATGCGCGTTCTTGACGGTCGGAATTTCAGACAAGATTAGTGTGACCGTGTGTATGCAAGACAAATTTCAGCCGTTTTCCTGCTGAAAAAAAAAATGCTTTTTTTTGTCAGAAATCGTTTGTAAGGTACAGTGCTTTTATATTAGTTATGCAAGATGTGCATATGATAAACATATTAGTTCCTCTAAAAAGGCAAATCTATCATTTTTGCATATAATAAAGCATAGGTAAAGTTACTGTAAATGACAGCGAAAGCAAAAAATAAACAAAAAAAAACACTAACAAAAAATAATAGCATATACCATTTATTATCTTATTATTATTTTAAGACTTTTTAATATATTATACAAAGAAACATATATTTTGGACCATCCAGTATAATTTCTCATTATAAAGTTAAAAAAAAAACAATTAACATACGATGATCTTCTTGACCTCATCAATATAACAAAATACAATATCCACCATTTCTGTAACAAATGCATTAATATAATACATTATATTGCCAGCAATTTGTTAGGTTTGACCTTTATTGGAAGTTCACTTATATTATTCTAAAGACCTATGTGTGTTCATTCATTAGAAATTAAAGAAAACACCTAGGGACTTTTATGTCTACATGGGCTGCATTAGATCTCTCCACCACTGGCAGTGACATAAATCATGCTGATATTTTAACTCACTAGACAATAGGCCCAGGCACTCAACTGCACTAATGGTCTTCTTCTAGGTCAGAGAAATAATTAGTAGCTTTAAGAACATACCACTATGCATTGGAAATCACTTTGTCAGAAATAAGGTTCTTCTGCTCTTCTGAGCTTTTCATTTGTCACATCCTTTTGCTGAACTGCAATAAATATCTTAGTGACCTTGTCTAAAGCAATCTAATTAAATGGCAATGTCAATGTAAAACATTATTTTATTAGCTTTGTGTTCAGTAGAAAGTCAGTATTTTGTATTGTAGTTGTAACCTCTTTAATCATATAATTAATTACATTCTCATGGTGAACAGCCACTTAGAGACCCTTTCTATCTAATATACTTTAATGTGCCATGATCTGCAGTTTAGAAGTCAATTTGCAAATTGTGTTTCAAAAGTAGTTTTTGGTTCACTGTATCACTTAAGTCAATACAGCTATGTGCCATCAATAAGCTCGAAGACTGACAATATGTTCTAACATATTCATATTTATTTTTAAAAACAGCTAAAATTGTTTAGTAGGCACTTATATAATTTACCTTTTGTGGTGCCTTATAATGGCTACATGGTAGAATGATCTCAGGTAAGCACAAACATCTTCTCTAAGATCATATAACATTGGGATACATGAGCCTGTCATTTCTCTTGGTATTTAAGATGAAATACGGTACCTGCGATTAAAGTTAGAAAGGTTCTCAAAAAGGTCTGCAGACATCAATGCTTACACGTAGTGGGTATGCTAGAGGTCTTAGGCCAGTTACACATGAATATAAGAATTTACTGATGTTTATACTCAAGATCCTGTTGACAAAAAGTTATTGAGAAATGAAATGTCCTTTAAAGACTTTGCATAAATGCACGTAAAGATGCCTAATACAAGTGTAAAATTCTTCACTGCCAGTAGTGCAATATATGCACTGTGTTTAGATGTGTAAACATGGGCACACATGCAAACTACTGCAGTCAAACATTTTCTATTTTTGCTTTACAGCTCTCTACTAATTTCTTTATTACCGATCTTTACTCTGTGTAAATGGTTCCATAGACAACAATACATCTATTTCCAGATAAGTAAAAAAAGTGGTGTTTTTTTCACATCTGTGGACAAGAGGCCTCATTGTCAAATAAGTTTTAGCAGTTTAAAGAAAGGATAGGAGTTTTGCACTTAAAGTATAGCTATAGCTGAAGTTTGAACCCACTAGGTTTTGGTTAACGAGAAGCTTTTGGGAAATTACATGGAAATGTGAAGAAATTCAAATGGATGTGGGATTCCTGGATCTCTCGCTGTCTTTCAGGGAATCTCGACCGCCTCCTTAAATTTATTGGACTGCTTGAGTGTTGCTCCTTACATGCTACCATAGAGCACCCCTGATTCTCCCCACCTCCCTTTCCCACCTGTCTGACCCAACCTGTCACATACCTGACTAGAGACTGAAGTGACGAGAGGGCTCCCCTTACGGATGAGTGCAGAGTACCCCTGAAGGTGGGAAAAGAGGGTGCTACACCCAAAGATGCACTGGTTGCCTGAAGATGAAGCTGTGGGTGGCATTTCAGATGGGAAGACACTCGAGCAGAGCAGTAGTCACAGCAGATGATTCTCTGAAGACGTTGGTGGATCCTGATAAAAGGAGAAGATAGAAAGGAAAGTCAGGAGCCAGGGCTGAGGGTCAATAATGGAAAGTAAATCAGGAACAGAGGCAGAAGCGTGATCAGAATCAAACCAGGGTCAAACGCAGGATGTCGATCAGGAACAAAGGCAGATCCGTGGAACAAGTTGGAGTCAAAGCCAGGAGAGAAGCCAGAACAGATCAGGGGTGAGCCGGGTTGGTAATCGGTAATCAAGTAGAAGAAAAAGGCACAGGAACACAGGAAACAAAGGCTGATAATAATCCAGCAATTTGTGAGAGGAGCTTCTGTCCTTATATAGGCCAGTGGATGCTGGCAATTATTGCACTTTTCGTGCACTGAAGATTCACCGCTGTTTACTGCTTGCTAATATGCATGTGTGAATTAGCGCAGCCATACTGGATATTGGCATGTTTACCAGGTCTTCTACAAATTCTTCCCTTACACACCCTTCCCCACCCAACTTATTTTTTATTTTTTTCTTCTTTGGCTACTTTTTACTCTGTCTCAGTTTTTCTATTGCCTTAAGACTGCTTGTTACACTTGTCTACGCCTTCCAGACTCCTACCTTAAGATATGTTACCATTGCTACTATTTTCCATTACTACTCTATTATCTATAAGTTTCAAGACTTTATCCAAAAGCCTTATTAACCTGGCTGTCAAGCCTTAGTATGGTTGTTTCAGATATATTGTAATGCAAAATGTTCTGCTGTACCTACTCTTCTAGCAGAATAATTTAAACCATGTTTGATTTTCTATGTCCCTGAGCGGTTTGCAGGTGCTATTGCGCTAAAAATAGCACCTGCAAACCGACCCTAAACAGCTGCTGCTGTGTCTCCAGTGTGAAAGCCCCGAGGGCTTTCACACTGGAGCAGTGCGCTAGCAGTTGCATCTCTGGATCGGTGAAGGAGTGAAACCCCGTACACACGGCCGAGGTTCTCGGCAGAAACCAGGCTGGGTCAAAATAAGTGGGTGAAAGTGCAGCGTGTTTTAATGTAAAACAATTTTCACTTTGATAATTTATGTATACATTTTGAAGTTATTGCACTAGAGCACTTTTATTGAGTGCAGTATGCAGCTTTTTGGTGTATAATTCAACCTCATGTCCAGCAGCATTTGCCTGGTAAGAAGACATTTGAAACAAATTTAAAGCAATGAAATGTCTATTAATATCTCAAAGGTATAGCTGCACTATTATAACAATTTAAGTATTGAGGTTTGGATTACTACAGATGCCCTTTGGTGACAATGACAGGTTAGTTGGCGGCAACTATACTTAACGGAGTCTACACATCTGATAACCCCTGACATTGGGAAACAGGCTTTTTTATACCTATAACATAGGTATAGGCAACAGGTACGGGGACACTCATATTTTCATTAGCTGGTGGAGCACTGGAGAAGATACAGCAAGCATTTACGGCACTAGGATTTGGGTTGTAAACACCAGTAGAATATTGTATGTAGAATGTCACAAGTGAAGGCTATACTTAAAGGAGTAGTCTGAAGCCACATTCCACAACATGCCAGATTGTAGCCAATAAAAATACCTTTTAAAAGAAGTCACTCTCATGAAAATCGTCCCAGCAGTTCTTTTTTTATTCCCTCTGTTAGTTTTCTTTACTTCCTGGTTCTCATCCACGGCCACCATGATAATACAGGCTCTCCCAGCATGCCTGCTCCTCTCTTCCTGTAATCACCTTCCCTCCCCCTGTAACTCCCCCGCTCGGACCCCTCCCTAAATTATAATATTTCACGCCCCTTCTCTCTCACCTATTTCCCTATCCCTGCCTCCTAAAAAGCGTCCTCTTCTATTGGATAGCCGAGCTCCAATGATCTTTTGCCCCCCCCCCCCAGCGTGCATCTAGCAATGTAAGCACGTAAAGCTTACATTACTAGATGCTCTAGTCCTAAATCAGCAGCGTCAGAAGAATCTGAAGTTGTGCACCAATCACCATCGCATCATGGTAAAATAAACTAGAATATACACAACCCCTTCATATGTTACTTCCCTTAGCCAAAACTACAAGTCACAGCATTCACATACATAAAAATATTGTATTGGCATGCTGTGACTTGTAGTTCTCCCCTTGATGTAAGCAGCATTTCATTATATGTATTTATATTGAAATGCTTATTACCTCAGGAGTAAAACTACAAGTCACAGCATTCCCTTACAGTATTTCTATGTATGAGCATGCTATACAGATAGCTCGGTGTGGGGCAGATAGCTCGGTGTGGGGCAGATAGCTCGGTGTGGGGCAGATAGCTGGGTGTGGGGCAGATAGCTGGGTGTGGGGCAGATAGCTCGGTGCGGGGCAGATAGCAGGGCAGATAGCTGGGTGCGGGGCAGATAGCTGGGTGCGGGGCAGATAGCTGGGTGCGGGGCAGATAGCTGGGTGCGGGGCAGATAGCAGGGTGCGGGGCAGATAGCTCGGTGCGGGGCAGATAGCAGGGCAGATAGCTGGGTGCGGGGCAGATAGCTGGGTGCGGGGCAGATAGCAGGGTGCGGGGCAGATAGCAGGGTGCGGGGCAGATAGCTGGGTGCGGGGCAGATAGCTGGGTGCGGGGCAGATAGCTGGGTGCGGGGCAGATAGCTGGGTGCGGGGCAGATAGCTCGGTGTGGGGCAGATAGCTCGGTGTGGGGCAGATAGCTGGGTGTGGGGCAGATAGCTGGGTGTGGGGCAGATAGCTCGGTGCGGGGCAGATAGCAGGGCAGATAGCTGGGTGCGGGGCAGATAGCTGGGTGCGGGGCAGATAGCTGGGTGCGGGGCAGATAGCAGGGTGCGGGGCAGATAGCAGGGTGCGGGGCAGATAGCTCGGTGCGGGGCAGATAGCAGGGCAGATAGCTGGGTGCGGGGCAGATAGCTGGGTGCGGGGCAGATAGCAGGGTGCGGGGCAGATAGCTGGGTGCGGGGCAGATAGCTGGGTGCGGGGCGGGGCAGATAGCTGGGTGCGGGGCAGATAGCTGGGTGCGGGGCAGATAGCTGGGTGCGGGGCAGATAGCTGGGTGCGGGGGTGTGGGGCAGATAGCTCGGTGTGGGGCAGATAGGTGCGGGGCAGATAGCTCGGTGCGGGGCAGATAGCTGGGTGCGGGGCAGGGGTGTGGGGCAGATAGCTGGGTGCGGGGGGGCAGATAGCTGGGTGCGGGGTGTGGGGCAGATAGCAGGGTGCGGGGCAGATAGCTGGGTGCGGGGCAGATAGCTGGGTGTGGGGCAGATAGCAGGGTGCGGGGCAGATAGCTCGGTGTGGGGCAGATAGCTCGGTGTGGGGCAGATAGCTCGGTGTGGGGCAGATAGCTCGGTGTGGGGCAGATAGCTCGGTGTGGGGCAGATAGCTGGGTGTGGGGCAGATAGCTGGGTGTGGGGCAGATAGCAGGGTGTGGGGCAGATAGCTCGGTGTGGGGCAGATAGCTCGGTGCGGGGCAGATAGCAGGGCAGATAGCTGGGTGCGGGGGGGCAGATAGCTGGGTGCGGGGCAGATAGCTCGGTGTGGGGCAGATAGCTCGGTGTGGGGCAGATAGCTCGGTGTGGGGCAGATAGCTCGGTGTGGGGCAGATAGCTCGGTGTGGGGCAGATAGCTCGGTGTGGGGCAGATAGCTCGGTGTGGGGCAGATAGCTCGGTGTGGGGCAGATAGCTGGGTGCGGGGCAGATAGCTGGGTGCGGGGCAGATAGCTCGGTGCGGGGCAGATAGCAGGGTGCGGGGCAGATAGCAGGGTGCGGGGCAGATAGCAGGGCAGAGAGCTAGCTCGTGTGGGGCAGGGTGCGGGGCAGATAGCTCGGTGTGGGGCAGATAGCTGGGTGCGGGGCAGATAGCAGGGTGCGGGGCAGATAGCTCGGTGTGGGGCAGATAGCTCGGTGTGGGGCAGATAGCTCGGTGTGGGGCAGATAGCTCGGTGTGGGGCAGATAGCAGGGCAGATAGCTGGGTGCGGGGCAGATAGCTGGGTGCGGGGCAGATAGCTTGGTGTGGGGCAGAGAGCTCGGTTTTTGGGCAGATAGCTCGGTGTGGGGCAGATAGCTCGGTGTGGGGCAGATAGCTGGGTGCGGGGCAGATAGCAGGGTGCGGGGCAGATAGCAGGGTGCGGGGCAGATAGCTGGGTGCGGGGCAGATAGCTCGGTGTGGGGCAGATAGCTCGGTGTGGGGCAGATAGCTCGGTGTGGGGCAGATAGCTCGGTGTGGGGCAGATAGCTCGGTGTGGGGCAGATAGCTCGGTGCGGGGCAGATGCTCGGGTGGGGCAGATAGCTCGGTGTGGGGCAGATAGCTCGGTGTGGGGCAGATAGCTCGGTGTGGGGCAGATAGCAGGGCAGATAGCTGGGTGCGGGGCAGATAGCTGGGTGCGGGGCAGATAGCTCGGTGTGGGGCAGAGAGCTCGGTTTTTGGGCAGATAGCTCGGTGTGGGGCAGATAGCTGGGTGGGGCAGATAGGGCAGATAGCAGGGTGCGGGGCAGATAGCAGGGTGCGGGGCAGATAGCTGGGTGCGGGGCAGATAGCTCGGTGTGGGGCAGATAGCTCGGTGTGGGGCAGATAGCTCGGTGTGGGGCAGATAGCTCGGTGTGGGGCAGATAGCTCGGTGTGGGGCAGATAGCTCGGTGTGGGGCAGATAGCAGGGTGTGGGGCAGATAGCTGGGTGTGGGGCAGATAGCTGGGTGTGGGGCAGATAGCAGGGTGTGGGGCAGATAGCTGGGTGTGGGGCAGATAGCAGGGTGTGGGGCAGATAGCAGGGTGTGGGGCAGATAGCAGGGTGTGGGGCAGATAGCTGGGTGTGGGGCAGATAGCAGGGTGTGGGGCAGATAGCTGAGTGCGGGGCAGATAGCTGGGTGTGGGGCAGATAGCAGGGTGTGGGGCAGATAGCTGGGTGTGGGGCAGATAGCTGGGTGTGGGGCAGATAGCAGGGTGTGGGGCAGATAGCTGGGTGTGGGGCAGATAGCTGAGTGTGGGGCAGATAGCAGGGTGTGGGGCAGATAGCAGGGTGTGGGGCAGATAGCTGGGTGTGGGGCAGATAGCAGGGTGTGGGGCAGATAGCAGGGTGTGGGGCAGATAGCTGGGTGTGGGGCAGATAGCAGGGTGTGGGGCAGATAGCTGAGTGCGGGGCAGATAGCTGGGTGTGGGGCAGATAGCAGGGTGTGGGGCAGATAGCTGGGTGTGGGGCAGATAGCTGGGTGTGGGGCAGATAGCAGGGTGTGGGGCAGATAGCTGGGTGTGGGGCAGATAGCTGAGTGTGGGGCAGATAGCAGGGTGTGGGGCAGATAGCAGGGTGTGGGGCAGATAGCTGGGTGTGGGGCAGATAGCAGGGTGTGGGGCAGATAGCTGGGTGTGGGGCAGATAGCTGAGTGTGGGGCAGATAGCAGGGTGTGGGGCAGATAGCAGGGTGTGGGGCAGATAGCTGAGTGCGGGGCAGATAGCAGGGTGCGGGGCAGATAGCAGGGTGTGGGGCAGATAGCAGGGTGTGGGGCAGATAGCTGGGTGTGGGGTGGGGCAGATAGCAGGGTGTGGGGCAGATAGCTGGGTGTGGGGCAGATAGCTGAGTGTGGGGCAGATAGCTGGGTGTGGGGCAGATAGCTGGGTGTGGGGCAGATAGCTGGGTGTGGGGCAGATAGCAGGGTGTGGGGCAGATAGCTGGGTGTGGGGCAGATAGCTGAGTGTGGGGCAGATAGCAGGGTGTGGGGCAGATAGCAGGGTGTGGGGCAGATAGCTGGGTGTGGGGCAGATAGCAGGGTGTGGGGCAGATAGCTGAGTGCGGGGCAGATAGCAGGGTGTGGGGCAGATAGCTGGGTGTGGGGCAGATAGCTGGGTGTGGGGCAGATAGCAGGGTGTGGGGCAGATAGCTGGGTGTGGGGCAGATAGCTGAGTGTGGGGCAGATAGCAGGGTGTGGGGCAGATAGCTGGGTGTGGGGCAGATAGCAGGGTGTGGGGCAGATAGCTGAGTGCGGGGCAGATAGCTGGGTGTGGGGCAGATAGCAGGGTGTGGGGCAGATAGCTGAGTGTGGGGCAGATAGCAGGGTGTGGGGCAGATAGCAGGGTGTGGGGCAGATAGCTGGGTGTGGGGCAGATAGCTGAGTGTGGGGCAGATAGCAGGGTGTGGGGCAGATAGCAGGGTGTGGGGCAGATAGCTGGGTGTGGGGCAGATAGCAGGGTGTGGGGCAGATAGCAGGGTGTGGGGCAGATAGCTGAGTGTGGGGCAGATAGCAGGGTGTGGGGCAGATAGCAGGGTGTGGGGCAGATAGCTGAGTGTGGGGCAGATAGCTGAGTGTGGGGCAGATAGCTGAGTGTGGGGCAGATAGCAGGGTGTGGGGCAGATAGCTGAGTGTGGGGCAGATAGCAGGGTGTGGGGCAGATAGCAGGGTGTGGGGCAGATAGCTGGGTGTGGGGCAGATAGCTGGGTGGGGCAGATGGGGTGGGGCAGATAGCAGGGTGTGGGGCAGATAGCAGGGTGTGGGGCAGATAGCTGGGTGTGGGGCAGATAGCTGGGTGTGGGGCAGATAGCAGGGTGTGGGGCAGATAGCAGGGTGTGGGGCAGAGAGAGAGCGGGTGTGGGGCATGGCATGGTTGCAGAGAGAGCAGGGTATGGGGGCTTAGTAGGAATACTGTATAGGGACAAATGACAGCTTCCCTTCCTAGATGCAGAGTAGCGCATGCGCGGTACGTAACCGCTGATTGGATGACAGAGCACCAATAGGCGTTTGCTGTGCTGAGCCAATGGCAGCTCAGCTCAGCGCATACATGAATAAATTAGTAAGGGGGAGTATTCGACTCCGGGCGGGGAGGCCGGCGCAGCCCGCGGTGACTCATGGGATTGATGAGTCACCGGGCTAAGATGGCGACGGACGAGGAAGAAAAGAAAGTCGAGTGTCATCAAAAGACAACTTCCGGCCGGAGAGAAAAAGGAGAAGAAGACCGGGAAGAAGACCACAAGGAAAACGTGAGTACATTTAAATGTATTATAACTTTGTATGATGCTCTTTTTCCCCTAGGAAAACTTTGCTTCGGAATACTCCTTTAATAGTGAAATTCACACCCATAAAAGAAACATAGCGAGGGGTGCATGTGCGGCTCAAAAGATGGTGTACGTGTGATCTCCCAGCTTCAGTTCCCATCTCCCCTTCTGAATGAATGAATGAAAAACTTATATTGCGCAGCACATGCAAACTAAATCGCCTCTGGGCACTCGTTGTTACTATCTCTTTTTTTTTTCCTTCAATAGTTTTTTATTGGTTTTAACAGAAGTACAATACAATATGAACATTGTACGTCGCGCAACGACGTAGCGGATTAACATTCCTCAGTGAGGGAAACATAACTTCAACATCACATAAAGGTAATCATTACAATTTAAACATATAAGCACTGTGGTCTCCACCCCTTCCCAGCCACCCCAAATGGGCTCTATTAGTGGTCCAGGAAGGGGGGGGACCGACATCATATATATACCGAAGGAGGGGGGGATAAGCCCCTCAAGGTGTGTAACAGAGAATTAACGTTCCACATACATGTCAGTTAGTCGGTGGTCATATTGTTCTGTCAAGAAGGGTCTGATTATCAACTTATAGTGTCCAATACGTCACATTGCCACCGCAGCTCTAGAGCAGTGTACCCAGGCCAGTCGGCATTTCGTGCTTCGGGTGGCACCGGCCGCCATTATTGTTTCGTAGCTATAGTGAAGGTCCACTAGGTTACTAACTTGGTCAATGGTTGGGGTCTTCTCTGATCTCCAAAGTCTCGTTAAACAGAGTCTCGCGGACAGTAATATGTGTGTAGTAACGTATCTAAGGGGAGGAGGTATGTCCTCAATAGTCAGATTGAGCAAAGCAAGTTCAGGCGTGGGGGGCACCACGTGTTTGGTGATTGTGGATATGAGATCAAATGTGGTTTTCCAGTATGTTTGGATGGAGGGGCAAGCCCAGAATGTGTCGAGGATGTCTCCTCTAAGAGATTTGCACCTCCAACATAGATTGGAGGATTGGGGGTTGTAGGATGCCAATCTATCCGGCGTCAGATACCACCGCAGAGAGATTTTTTGGGTGAGTTCCCAAAGTGCAGAGCACTTTGTGGAGGTGTAAACTGACTGAAGTGCCGTTGTCCATTGTTCATTAGAGAAGGTACGAGCCAAATCGGTCTCCCAACGAAGGTGGGAAAGCGATTTGGTAAATTGGGTTTTCATGTGCAGTAAATTGTAGACGTGGGAGATGCCCTTAATACGGGTGTTTGGGTCAGAGAAAAATTTCCATGTCTTTGGAGGGATGGTGTAGACGGGCATTGGTAATGTCTTAATGCAGTGGCAAAGTCTTACATAAGTAAAGAATTCAGTGGAGGGAAGATCGAATTCCTTCTGAAGTTGGGAAAAGGGTTTAGGGTTACCGCTGTGAACTATTTGGTTCAAGAAACGGATTCCCTTGAGGGTCCAGTGGGTTAAGGGCAAGTCTGGTGAGAGATAGTGAAGAGATTCTAGGGGTATTTGGTCAGGTAGGGAAGAGGTGCTACCTGTGGTACGTGTGATCAGTTTGACCCAGGCTCTGGCGGTTGCTTTCAGGGAAGGTGATAGAGAGGACGGAATCGTCACTCCCAAAGGTATACTCATAATCCAGTGTTTGAGTGAGGGGCGTGCAAGAGAGAGGCGTTCTATTTGTCCCCATAGAGACACAGGGCGCTCACTGAACCATTCGGGAAGTTGTGCAAGAATAGCTGTGAGGTAATAGTCCTCGAAGTCTATGGATCCCGCACCTCCAACTAGTTTATGCTTGATACGTTTTGAGTGGGCACACCAAGGTTTTTTACCTTTCCAGAGATGTTGGGTGAGAAGTGCTTGTAGGGATCTAAATAAAGGACGTGGGAAGTGGTATAGGTAGTGTTCTGAAATAATACAGTATTTGTGGTAGACATAGCATTTTAACGGCTGCCAGCCTACCCGACCAGGAAAGTTTGTGTCGTGTGATGTGTTGAGAGTCTGAGCGGATTTTGTTGAGGAAGGGCTGAAAGTTGGCTGAAAAGAGACTTTTAGTCGTGAGGGTTAGCCTAACCCCCAGGTAGGATATGTCATTGTCCGCCCAGGTGAACTGGTGCTGCAGTTGTAGCAGGTTTTTAGTAGTGGCGTCCTGGTTAATGTCAAGTATAAACGATTTAGTTGTATTCACTTTATAATAAGATACATTGCTAAACCAGGTAAGTATTTTCTGTACTTCTACCAGGGAAGAAGCCGGGTCCGTGAGAATTAGGATTACATCATCCGCAGAGAGACTGATTTTATGGGAAGTATGGCCAATTTGCATACCGGAGATGTAGGGGTTTGTTCTGATTTGTGTAGCGAGGGGTTCCATGAGCAGGTTAAAGATGAGAGTAGATAGTGGGCAACCTTGCCGTGTACCATTAGTGATGGGGAAAGACCTTGAGATCATATCTGTAGTGAACACTTGGGCTGAAGGGGCGGAGTAAAGAGCCATAACGGCATTAAAAATAAAGCCCTGGAAGTCAATTCGTTGGAGCACCGATCTGAGATAAGACCAGTGAACCCTATCGAACGCCTTCTCTGCGTCCAAAAAAAGGAGCAGAGAAGGCGTTCCCGTCGTTTCTGCATGGTGAATCATATTCATCAATCTTCCAGTGGCATCTGATGCCTGTCTGCCTATGGTGAAACCGGTTTGGTCCTTATGGATGAGGGTGGGCATGATCACTTTCAGTCTGTTTGCTATGGTTTTGGCGTATATTTTCAAATCTAAATTTAGTAGCGAAATTGGGCGGAAATTTTGAGGCTTGTTCGGCTCCTTCCCTGGTTTCGGTATCGTTACTACGAGGGCATTTAAAATTTCAGGCACAAATTGAGAAGAGGAGGCAGCAGCACTGAACATCTTGGTCATGTGAGGGACTAGGTGGACAGAAAATTGTTTGTAATATTCCCCCGAAAGCCCATCTGGGCCAGGGGCCTTGTTAGAGGGGATCGACTTAATAGTCAGCATGATTTCCAGGTCCGACAGTGGAGCATTGAGGGACGATAATTGTTCAATGGACAGTATAGGCAATCTAATGGAATGTAGGAAGCCGTCAATGTCTTCTGGCGTAGGTTGCGGGGTATGGGGGTCTTGATTTAAATTATACAGACCTCTATAGTAGTCACTGAATGCATTAGCTATGTCTTGGGGGTTTATCAGGGACTTATTGGTATGCGGGTGAAACAGTTGTGAGATGTTAGCTTTGGTACGTCTACTCTTTACACGTTGTGCAAGTCGTTTTCCAGCCTTATTGGACGTGGAGTATACAAAAGCCCTCACTTTCCTTTGAAGATATTCGTAGAAGTGAAGAAGTAGTGTTCGGAGTTCTTGTCTAAGGGACATGAGTTGGTCTAGCAGTGAGGGGTGGGGGCTCGCCTTATTTTTAGATTCTAAAGATGCTATGTGAGATGTTAAGTCATCGATACGCTGCGTCCTCTTCCGTTTATGAATAGAACCTATTTTCATGAGCTCTCCACAGTACCACAGGGTCAGACACTGAGCCTGTATTGAGGGCAAAGAAGTCTTTGATGTGGCCGGCAATCTCTATTGCATAATAGGGGTGTTCTAAAATATATTTATTCGCTCTCCACATAAAAGAGTTTTGGGGCCGAGTGGAGAGTTCAATGGCGATCGAGATTGGGGCATGGTCTGACCAAGTGGCAGTGTGGATCGACGAGGTAGATATTTGTTGTAAGAGCCATTTATCTGTTAGGAACAAATCAATTCGCGAGTACGAATTGTGTCTAGGGGAAAAAAAAGTGAAGTCCTTCTCAGTTCCGTGGTGACATCTCCATATGTCTGACAAGTTGTGAGATGAAAGCAGTTTTTTCAGCGGGGAGTTTCACCGTTGTTGACGTGGTGTCAAGGAGGGAATCAGGGGCAAGATTAAAGTCTCCACCTATAATCAGGTGTCCTTGTTGTAGAGGTTTGAGAGTTCATAAGATTTTGTGAAACATTTCCTCTGGTGGGTATTTGGGGCATACACGTTGACAAGGGTGAATTGCTTTTTGTCGATAGTACATATCAAAAATATATAGCGGCCTTCAGGGTCTGAGATCACGTTCAGGGGTTGGAAGTCGATGGAGTTGTGGATCGCTATCATAACTCCCCTGGTTTTGGCAGAGTAGGGAGCATGGTAGACATGGGGAAAGTGTGAGTTATTGCAGAGATGCGTGACCGATTGGAGGAGGTGCGTCTCCTGAGTAAAGACAATATCACCATGGAGAGCCTTAACGGTTTTCCAGAGTGAGTGTCGTTTGGCTGGGTGATTAAGCCCATTGACATTAATCGAGAGGAGGTTGAGTGGCATCTCAAGCGATCAGTGCAGGCGAACAAGAGAAAAACTCTTACAGTTAGGCGATCCTGCCGACTGTGACACGAGAAAGGAGGACGCTTAGGTGAAACCAGAGAAGACCAGGACTCAGCTGTACAATGGAGGCTAGAGCTGCGGATAGAACAATATGTTACAACAGGAAGAAAAACAGTATCGTGACAGTATGTGAGAAAATTTGCGAATCAATAAAGTCACACCAGAACAAAAAAAAATAACAGGAGAGGAAAAATGAACCAAAGGAGAACTATCCTTCGGGGCACAGGAAATATTGATGATGAAACTGAGTGGTGGGATCTGCGTGGTACCCACTTCCGAAGGTAGCACAACAAAGGAGGTGGAGTTAAACTCAACCGCGACCTCCGTCAGGGGCAGAACAGTCCAACAGAACAGGAGCTGAAGTAATTCAGGGAACATTCAGTCAGGGCCCGTGGGAGAAGGGTCGAAGTAGGTGGCCCGTCGTCGTGCAGAGGTTCATGACATGTCCACATTGTTTGGGTGCGGGTTCAGAGTCCGGCAGGATGAGTTGCGGTCATCGTGAGGCGGGATTGGGGCGGGGGGCTCAGGCAATATACCCCAGGTGCGTAAGAGGTGGATACCTTTGTTGAGGTCGGTGACCACATGAGACTTTCCGTTGTGTGTGATGAGTAGCGAAGCTGGGTATCTCCACTTGTACTGGATCTTGTGATTTTGGAGACCCTTGGTGATTGGGCTTAATTGTCTCCGCATTTGGAGGGTGTATTTCGAGAGGTCTGGGAACAGCTGGAGACCTGTGTACGGAGTTGGTAAAGGTGTTTTAGCTTTAACCCTATACATGAGTCTTTCCTTAACATGGAAAAAATGTATACGCATCAACACATCTCTAGGCACCGTGGCAGCAAGATGGGACGGTTTTGCGATCCTATGGATCCGATCTATTATGATATTGCGTGGAGTCGCTTCTGGGAGTATGAGGTGAATGAGCTCCTTGGCTATTTAGGGAGATCTGCAGGGAGTATGGATTCAGGAACCCCCCTAAGTTTAACATTGTTCCTGCGAGATCTGTCTTCTAAATCCGCGAGTTTGGCGCGCATCCATGATTGTTCCTCCCTGATATCATCATACATATCAATAACGCCATTCACAGTTGCCTTCAATGTGGGAGACTCTGTCTGTCTCTGTCTCCCAAAGAGTGGATGTCTGAGGTAATCTTAGTGAAAAGAGAGGATAAGTCAGTCATCAGGGATGATTGTAAAGATAGGAGCATGTCCTTTAATGTAGAGTCCAGCACTGGTTGGCCAGATGTGGGGAAAAGAGGCCATTGAGGAGTGTAAGGCCTGGTTGGACAAAAAGCCGGGGCCTCGATTTGTGACATGGCCGGCCGACTCGGCGGCGCGTCTAGCCGCATCTTAGCTTTCGCTGGACTGCTGGTGAGGGGGTCCCTGTCCAGGAGGTGTTCGGAGGGTACAGTGGGGGTCTGGGTACCTGATCCGTCCGGATTAGCATTCGGGATAGGATCGTGAGTGCCCCGCAGCGCGGCCTGGCCGGCGCCATTTGTATTAGCACTGACCTTCTCCGCCGCTTGAAAGAAAACTCTGTCAATTTGTGAGGCCGTGTACACACGGCAGAGAACCTCGACGGGCAGAACACATCGTTCCGCCCGTCGAGGTTCCCTGCCAGCCGTCGAAATCGGCGACCCGCCCGTCGGGAATGGCAACCAGCCATACTTCCAGGTGGGTCGTCGAGCAAATAGAGAGCGTGCTCTCTATTTCTGCTTGACGGGCTTCCCGACGGGAAGCTCGCCGAGAGCGTACACACGGCCAAGGTCCTCGCTGGAATGCAGCTTCCAGCGAGGTTCTCGCTGGTTTCCAGCGAGAACCTCGGTCGTGTGTACACGGCCTGAGGCTTATACTCGGTCAGCCTCTTCCTCGACTTGTTCTCTGAGGTACCGGGCATGTCTGGAGCAAGGATGGCGGTGAGTGAGGTAGCTGAAAGGGCTGTCGTAGTGGTGTTGTTCTCCCTGGGCTGACGAGCTGTGAATCTAGGCTGCCATCTTCAGCTCCGGTCGGCCACGCCCCCCGTTACTATCTCTTTTGATATCAAAAGAGATGAGTTTTGATCTGTCTTCTGAAGGCCAAGAGGTTCTCCTCCAACCGAATACTGGTTGGTAAAGCATTCCATAGCCTGGGGCCCTGGAACGCAAATCTTCTTTCTCCTTTGGACTTGTATTTGGCTTTGGGTATCTGAAGCAGATTTTGGTCAGTGGATCGCAGAACGCGATTATGGTTGTAAGTTTTTATTTTTTCGCGTAGATATTGGGGGGCCTTCCCATGGATGCACTTATGTATCAGACAGAGTGTTTTAAAAGCAATTCGGTCTTTTACTGGCAACCAATGAAGGGTTCTCAGCGAAGGTGAGACGTATTCCCATGGTTTTTTCCCAGTCACAAGTCTGGTGGCCGTATTTTGAAAGACTTGCAGACGAGAGATTTGGTACTTAGGGAGTCCGAGGTAAAGGGTATTTGCATAGTCAAGTCTGGAGTTTACAATTGTTCCTACCACGACTGCTATGTCTTCTTTAGGAATAAAAGGAATAAGTCTGCATAGTAGGCGCAGCAGATGGTGAGATCCGCTGACTAATGACCCTATTTGTGCATCCATTGTCATGTAGGTGTCGAAGATGATCCCAAGACTTTTGACTTTGGCGCTAGGGGTGATGATTTGGCCCACAATGGGCGGAAGTTGTTGCAAGTTGATTGTTACGACTGGCGTGAAACAGGAGAAGTTCTGTTTTGGAGCTGTCGAGTTTAAGATAACTCTTCATCATCCAGTCTTCTATTAAAGAGGGGCATTTCTCTAGACTGAGATGATGATCCTTTTTATTGCAGATGCGAAAATACAGTTGTGTGTCATCTGCATATGAGTGATAAAGTAGCTTTTGGCTACTGATGATTTCAAAGAGAGGGAGAAGATAGATGTTGAACAGGACCGGTGACAGAGGGGATCCTTGAGGGACTCCGCATGACACTGTGCGTTTTTCAGAAGTGAAAGGTCCCAATTTCACTATTTGTGATCGGTTTTTCAGAAAAGAGGAGAACCATGATAGGTCACTTTCTGCGACGCTGGCTACTTCAGCTATCCAAGTCAGTAGCAGTTTGTGATCTACCGTGTCGAAAGCTGCGCTTAGGTCCAACAGAACTAGAAGCAGTGGCGGCCCGCCCATAGGGGGTGTAGGGGCGCCGCCCCCCCAAAGCTACTCATCATTTTTTTTTTTTTTTAGAACATGTCCCTTTAAATGTGTGTGTGTGGGGGGGCGGAGCGCCAATCACAGAGGTGCTGTGGAAGCATTACATCATATAAATCATGCGATTGGGCAAGCAAATCTATGGGCTGGATTTATATCCTGCCCATGGAGCGCAAAGCTCTGCGCTCGCACTACCACTGTGTGCTGGATGTGTCCTGTTTGTGGTTAGTGATTGGCTGGTCCATAGGGCGGTGCTTTTATTGGACAAGCCAATCACTTCCGGTTTCCTGAGTGACTCATCCTGACTGGTCTGAAACATGAGAGAATTTGGCCGATGAACAGGACATCTCACTGAAGCTGCTAGCAGGTAATAAAGCAGAGAACACTCGTGTTGTGCTCTCAGAACTTGCAGCAGTTGTGTGTGTACTTTGTGTAGTGGATCTGGGAGGTAGAAGGAGGGGGAGTTAAGTGAAAGGGCTGAAAAGCTTTTAGCACATTTCCTGGGGACAGGACATCTGAATAGGGCTGCTAGTGTTAAATGTGTGGGAGGTAGGGGGGAGGGGAGCCTGGCACCAGTGGATGTTATGGTAGTTGTTCTGGCTCTCCTGTCCTCTCCTCTCATCCAGCTGAATATACTCCCAGTCTGAGAGCAGAGATTAGAGCTTGTCCCTGACAGGGGATCACAGATCATACTGCATGGTATGGTGACATTGTGCTGGGAAGACAGGAGGAGGGGAAGACAAACTTCCTTCACTGTACACTGATATGTGCTGGATGAGAACACTGACAGGCAGATCTAAATTCTCCTGATCATAAAATATCTCCTTCATTGCAATCTCCATCCATCCATCCACCATCCACCCCACCCCACCCCATCTCATCCACCCACCCCATACCCCACCCCCCCATTCCCCATTCATCCATCCACCCACCCCCATCCATCCACCCACCCCATCATTCCACCCACCCCCATTCCATCCATCCATTCCATCCACCCATCCCATCCACCCCACCCCATTCATCCACCCACCCTATCCCATCCATCAATCCCATTCATCCACCCACCCCACCCCATCCATCCATTCATTCCACCCATCCCATCCATTCCACCCATCCATTCCCCACCCCATCCATCCACCCATCCCATCCATCATATCCATTCCACCCACCCACTCCATTCATCATCCCATCCATTCCCACCCATCCCATCCCACCCCACCCATCATCCACCCCATTCATCCACCCACCCCATCCATCCAACCCATTCATCCACCCACCCCACCCCATTCATCCACCCACCCCACCCATCCATTCCACCCCATCCCATCCCATCCATCCATCCCACCACCCATCACCATCCATTCCACCCACCCCATCCCATCCATTCCACCCCACCCACCCCACCATCCATCCATTCCCCCACCCCACCCCATTCATCCACCCACTCCATCCCATCCATCCATCCATTCCACCCACCCCACCCCATTCATCCACCCATCCCATCCCATCCATCTCCATCCCCACCCCACCCCATTCATCCACATCCATCCCATCCATTCCTCCACCCACCCCATCCCATCCATCCATCCATTCCACCCACCCCACCCCATTCATCCACCCATCCCCATCCATCTATCCATTCCACCCACCCCACCCCATCCATCCCACAACCCATCCCATCCATCATTCCCCCACCCCACCCCATTCATCCACCCATCCCTTCCATCTCCATCCACCCACCCCACCCATCCACCCATCCACCCACCCCATCCATCCATCCACCCATCCATCCATCTATCCATTCCACCCACCCCATTCATCCACCCATCCCATCTCCTCTTTCCTATATGAAAGCAGTATTGTCCCAAAGCTGACCATACTCTGTCCAATCCCCTTTTTCATCAGACCATACACAATACAGTCTGTGCAATTTCCTATAGATCTGCCAACTACTATGTAGTGCAAGAGCCTGCCTTGGGGGAGAGCAAGTGTAGGGGGCCAGTTCTGTTTTGCGCCCCCCCCCTAAAATTTTGACCACCAGCCGCCACTGACTAGAAGACAAGATTCTCTTTCGTCTGCGGCCTCAAGAGCGTCATCCCATATTTTGAGTAGTGCTGTTTCCGTCCCGTGTCCAGGACGGAAACCCGATTGAAGTGGATGGAATAGATTATGGGTATCTAGATGCTGTTGCAGCTATTATACCACTACTTTCTCCATTACCTTGGAGAGGACATTTAGGCCTTTTATGGGGCGACAGTGAGTTGGGTCTTTGGGGTTAAGAGTGGGTTTCTTTAAGATGGGTTGGATTATGCCCTGTTTCAACTGGGAGGGCACTATGCCTTCCCTGAAGGACTGGTTTATAAGCTGCGTGATGGGTGGTGCCAGAATGCCGGCACATTCCTTCAGCAGTTTGGTGGGGATAATATCATTAGGCTCTGTGCTATTTTGCCGAGTACCAATGATATTGTTGGTGGCATCGATTGAGATGGGTTTGAGAGTGAACTTTGTTGATTGCGGTGAAATTGTGTGGGTATTGGGGAAATGATTGAGGGGGGGTTGAGGGGGGTGCTGTTTTGCTAAATGCTTTGTTGGATTCCCTCAATTTTATTAATGAAATAGTCCGACAATTCATTACAGAATTCTTGACTATGTGCGTTGGGGCTTCAAGACAGCCTGGATTCATGGCCTGAATGACAAGCTTGAAGAGTTCTCGGGAGCGGTTTAGGGCATTTGTGATGACATTTGAAAAGTGATTTTTTTTTTGGCTTTGAAGATTTCATTGTGGTATTTATTTGTTATTGCCTTGTAGATGGCGTGGTTTTCCTCGGAAGAGCTTCTTTTCCAAGTGGCTTCCTCCCTCCTGCGCTCTTGCTTCAACAATGACAGCTGGTCGTTGAACCAGCTGAAATTGTTTTTTTCGGATGTAGGTTTTGCGTTTTGGCGCTGCTAAGTCGGCTGACTGCAGTAGAGCCATGTTGATGACATCCAGGTTTTCTATGGCTGTTAGGTGTGGTTGGATTGTTTTTACTTTATTCTTTAATGTTGTTTTGAAGAGCTCCGAATAGAACTTCTTCTGCGATCTCGTCCAGTGCTTTGTCGCTGGTTTTGATGTTTTTGTTAAAGGGACATTTTTGATAATAATGAACTTGATTACATGGTGGTCAGACCATGGTAACGGCTCATTTTTGAGGATTTTTACTTCCAGATCTTGTCTGAAGATAAGATCCAGTGTGTGACCCGAAGTATGTGTGGGCCCACATACTAGTTGCTGCAGACCAAGTCCTTCCAAGTGGTCAATGCAAGCGTCCACGATGGGGTCCTGTGAGGAATTGGCCCAGAGGTTGAAGTCCCCGAGCAGCAAAAGATGTTTGCTGCTTAGGGTATAAGTGGAGACGAACTCAGTTAAAGATGAGAGAAACTGCTATTTTGGACTGGGTGGTCTATAGCAGAGTAGAATATGAGTGGTCTCCTGGGGATTTGTTTGAAGTTGTAGTGAAAGGGTTTCCATGAATGGAAGTGGGTTTTGAAGGACTGGTTTTGTGATAGCGAGGTGAGTCTTGTGGATCACTGCCAGGCCTCCTCCTCTTTGCCCTACTCTATTTTCTGTTATAATGCGATAGTTTCCTGGCACCAGTTCATCTAGAATGGTGTTACAGTCAGCTGTAAGCCAGCTTTCTGTGATAAAGAGGCAGTCTAAATCGCATTGTAGGATGAGATCATGGATTTCTAATCGGTGTCTTACAGCCGATCTTGTGTTGACCAGAGCGCATGATATGCGCTTTGGTTGGGATGATAGGAAGTGGTGTTTGACTGTCGATCCATTCTAAACAGGTGTTCGGTCCTTAGGGCTTTTTTGGTGGCGACCGGTCAAAATGCGGCAAACGGCTTCAACCCTTGAATGGTTTCTGCCGAGTATCTCAGATTAATCATGGTCGCTGACGTACTGGGGGCAGATGTCTGACATGGGCGGGGGGGGATTTTTGGTGATGGTGGGGGGGGGAATTTGCTGAAACCTGCCTCCCTGTTTGGTCCAGAGGAAGGCGAAAAAACAACTGTCCGTGCGATGCCAATATTCGCGGGAGGGGAAAAAAAATTCCTTCCTGATCCCTTTGGGGTGATCAGATGTGTCCCTGGATCAAATGTTAATGGAAGCAAGTGGGGGGGTACACAATTGGTAGTTGGGTGGGGTAAGGGGTGCGTGGTAGGGGTACCCCAATTACAGGGGGTGTACCTAGATGGATGCACCAGTGAGGGATCAGTGCTCCAGCCAGGGGTTGCGGCTGGGAGGCTCAATCATGGGGGTTGAGGTGGCACAAGAATGCCAGGTGGTGGATGGGGAACCTGCTGGGGTACAGGTGGGCTTGTTTCTTGTTTGGGGGTTGTTTTGGGGTTTGCTGGGGGTCTATCGTGCGGCGCGCCGCTAGGCCGCGGACGAAGCCACGGTCTTTCCTAAATTTGCGTCCGCCGACCGGTTCCACGAGGTGGCATGAGGGCCGCCGCCGTGGCTTGTCCTGAAAAGGACGGATTGCAGCGGTGCTCAGGGAGGTGGAAGAGATAGCCCTGTGTCAGGGGCTTACCTTGAGGATCCGGTGGGTGATTCCTGGAAGAGGAGAGATCCAGGGGAGGTGGATTGAGGTCATATCAGGTCTGATAGCAGAGGCTGAAGCTGGGGGTGGAAAGCCCTGCCTGTCTGGCTCCAGGAGCCGAACGTCCTACTACTAGGAACCGCACACGACGATTACTACTGGAGCTCAGTTCTAGCCCTGGGGAGGAGTCACTCTTTCAGACTCTATCCTGGAGAGCAGGAGAACAGGAGAGCCTGTGTGCGGGCAATGATGCAGGCTCCTGCTTCACTCTAGCCGCATCTACCCCCATTGGAGTCCCACCATTCGACTCTGGAGGCAACCCATGGGTAATACACATATCTCAGCCCTATACCGAACACAGGCCTCCTCAGCTAATGTATCTGTAACGGTCACCACCGTTTACGACCTTCCATCCAACCACGACAAGCTTATCCGACACACTCCGACAATACTACATACACGATCCATATCAATTCCCCAGAAAATGAGACTGACTGCTCTATCTTCTGGTTTCCAAATGTATGAACACTTTATTGGTTTCTTCTCAGCTTTTTATACAGTACAAGATGTTACAGGTAATCACAGGACAATGCAATCTCCACCCGCTTATTCACACACTGGGGCTAATTATCTAATCAGTAGCTAGACATCTGGGCACTGCATCATCAATAGAGTTCAATTAACCTTGATTAACACACAATCACAGATAATCTTCACACACATATAAGGAACCTCAATCACATTATCTAGACAGACGTACTGTCCCTAAAGGGTCTTGACACCTGGGCAGCAATACATTCCTAAACATAATTGACATGCTAATTCAGTACATCTGAATGGAGAATTTAACACATTGCTTTAAACACAATGAATCACACAATTAAAAGGACTTTCAGGCCCCGATGCAATTAACACCTTTCCACAGAATGTGTCCACACGTTGAAGAGCCAACCTCACCTAACATTTCAATAGCCAGAGCTAAGCATTGAATACGCTTGTAATGTCCCTCTCCTGTGTAACAGATGTCAAGTAAGAACACCTTAATATCTCAGTATCCCGCAAACATGAATTTTTATTAATGTCCCATTTCATGTAATACATGAAGTATGATCCTATTAGCCACCCTACACCTACAAGGGCACAGGGTGAACTTCGACTCAGGAGTTATTAGTGCAGTTGGCCCAGGAGTATCTCTCATCCTTCCAACGTCTCTGGTTGTCACGGTTCATTCCGTTACAGTATTGTTTCCTGCTTAAGCCACAATCAACAGCCGGGGTACTCAAGATGACCCAATCGGAGTCCACCTATCCTCTGAAAGCTGGGGCCATCTACAAGGGGATTCCCAACCCCACTGATGGAGCCCACTGCAACAGTGACTGTGGCAGTCCTAGATTTAAAGCTGCATAACCTGCTGATTTAACATCACTAAAGAGGTAGGGAAATGTGCACATGAACTTAGGGTATGCACTGAGACCCTGGAAACTTAGTTTGATGAACTAGTGCAATATGTTCATGTTTTAGAGGAAGATAATTCTGCTATTAGGCACACGGCTACCTACAAATTTAAATGCAACAGGAGGACCTGGAAAATAGGGAACACCGCTTTAACCTGTGAATCTGTGGAGTTCCTAAGTCTATAAATGACAAGAAAATATGTCCTTATCGCTTATGCCTATTTGTCACCCTGGCCCCTCATATACCAGACATAGATTGGCGCCTTCACAGGGCCCACAAAACATGCATGCATGGATTTAAAAGGTGACACAATTCTTCAGTCACCCGTCACCCATCACCTTGGTGAAATGATGCAGCCTATGTCCCATCACTACTCATTTACAAAATCATCAAGGTATCTACCACTGGGGGTTCCCTTTCTGGCTATCAGCCTTAAGAGATGGGGTACAGTATTACTGCAAGAAAGTGAGGGCTTCTTACACAATCTGGGTCTCCCACCACTCCCTGCAGAAGATATTTTAGCTCCCCTCCAACATCATGGCCGTTCTGCACTCATGGAAAGATTTGGACCCCCATATGGCACAGATCGCAGAAAGCTTCCTCCATTCCTCAAAGTGCTGCTTCCTCCAGATACCCCACCTGATAGCTTCACATTGATTACCCTGCTGTTCTACATTTACACAGATGGTTTGTCTCCCATCTGTGTGTTGCGGATCTTGGTTTAGGGATCTGGATTCTTTACGCATGGTATCATTATCATCACTTATTTTATCATTACTTGTTTGCATGTCTCACAAGCTTTTTGGAAGGCAACAGGGCCTAGCTGCCAGATCTTGTGAGTCACCATGCTCTTCTCCATTGTCTAAGGCATCAGCCTTGGATTCCTAAAGGCATTGATCTCAACAGGCCCCTCACCAATGTTATTTTTTGTAATGTGAAAGGTTTAAACTCTATTCATAAGAGGTGGCTTGCTTTGAAAGAGTTCAAATCATCTAAAGCAGATGTGATCATTGAGCAGAGGGTTTCTTTAAGTTTGCCTCCAAGCAATTTCTCACTGCTTTTGTAGCCTCTGATCCTTCTGGGAAGGCTGGTGTAGTGAAATTGATTAAATGTTCATGCCCAATACAGATCACAGCCTCCTTTCTTGACCCTTTTTTTTTATTGTTTATTAATTTTCTAATCAAACAGTAGCGATATATTTCAAAAGTAATATCTATAAAAGAAGGCACAATGGTATTTTCAAGTGTAATAAGTGAGAGGTAATATAAGGAGAAACAATGAGAAAACATCATGGTACAAGTAATATGACTGTGATTGCAAAATCAAAAGAAAACTAAATAGGATCTATGTTATACAAACCAAAATGATTTGCACGTAGATTATAGTATTATGGAGTTAGATGTTGCGCTCATTGTTATATTTAGAAATGTCTCATTTCCTCCAGATTTTGTTGAACCTTGGCAGGGGCTCATCTATTACAGCAGTTAGGCATTCCATTATGCGTATGTCAGCTATGGCTGAGAGAAACTACATAAAAGTAGGAGGGGAATTACCCATCATTGAGCTATGGCTCGTTTGGCCACCGATACGATGAATGCCATCAGTCTTCTCGTAGTCTTGGGTATATTTGGGAGACCTAAAAGAAGGTGTGTGGGATTAAAGGTGATGGGTATATCGAGGACCTTTTCCAAGAGGTTATGGACTTGTGTCCAGAAGGGTATAAGTGCAGGGCATTCCCAGAATATATGGTAATAGGTACTGTGACAGGAAGTCAGGTAAATCTGTGTGTGTTGTCCCAGATGGAAGATACTTTTCTGCCTTGTGTAGACAATACACCAATTACTATTGGGCGTCGGCTGTAGAAATGGCCAGAGAGGTTTGGGGAGTTAGAAGCCTTCAGCTGTTCAAAATGAAGCAATTAAAGCCCCTATAAATAAAGCCTAAAGATAACGTCTGATTGCTGCATCCTGGAGCTTTGGGTGTGAAGGAGCAGTCACCAGCACTTCTGAAGAGGTGAGGTGCTGATGGATATTTCTGTGTGAGAAATATCAAAGAGACTTTTTGTTGTTTTCTGCTGTAGGACCAGCAGTGTCTGCCCAGCAGTTGGCTGTGCCAGACTCAATAGGTAGGTTCCTGTGTTGGGAAGGTAGACGCCCCAAGTGGCAAGGGTTTATTTTATATTTTGTTTTGTTTATACTGTTTTGATGCTTGCACGTGTATCCCGCAAGATGGAAAAATAAACCATATTTGTTTTCAGTCATCCTCAAGTGCCTTTATGTACAGTTCAGCGTGTAGTGAACCCATAGAGGGGGTCACACACACCCGCTACCGAGTAAATCCCTCACAGTACCCAGGCATAAACCACATGTCCAACATTTCCTATATGTTATCAGTTTCTCTCTCTGTGCTACACACCGTGAAACTGTGGATGTAGATTCCCATATTTTCTCTCATTCATCTAGGGAAATAGACTGTTGCTAGATATGCAGATATGGGATAACTTCCTATGTATGCATGACTATTTTCAGTCAAGGGGGAGCTGCATGTAGGATTTTATAGATAGATGAAATCAGGTGGGGTTCATAGGGGCCTCTTAAGCACAGAAATTCCAACTTGGTTGGCATTTCCAAAATCATATGTGGGATTTTGGTGGCAAAAAAAAAAATTATTTAAAAAAAAGGAGTAAGCCCTTGTTCACACTTTGACATGAGATTTGACATTTCTCTGTACTCCTTTTTGCGATTACGGGCTGAGATTTACATTGACATCTGCACAGATGTCTCTGAAATCGCAGCTGAAATCAGGACTGACAAGCGGGAGTGAAATCGTGAGAGTTCAGCTGAACTCACACGGCTTCATTCCCGCAGCCCAGTGTGAACCTGGGCTAAAGAGAGAGATTTTGTGATTTTATATTTGGATTGTACGTCAGAAAATTAGAGAAGTTTGCGTGTCATTGGGTGTACTAAGTGGCTTAACTGAAATAATCAAGCTTGGGTCTATGGTAACATAAAGTTATAAGATAGACTGTCAGGGTTTTCGGGTTAAATAGAATGTTCATAAGTGGCGAGCATTTACGTCTGTGCACCACTGAGCACAAGCTGATACGTTTAAAGCCAACTTACAGGGGGAGGAGCAACAACATGGCGCCCAGCAGCACGTAGCTGCAGCCTCTGGCGTTCCTCTCTTGGGCGTTCACAATGGCATTGTGCTGCTGCGCCCTGGAGAGCTGAAGAGAGTCCGGGAGAGACAGGAGTGAGCTCCCACAGCGGAGGAATCTATTGTTATTTATTGTGTGGCTGTTGCATGCTGTACTTGCTGCCCGGGTTCTCATGTCAATTTAAAGGAATAAAGCAATAACAACTTCACCCAACACGCCCTCCACACTCAACTGCCGGGGGTCTGCTGCTGCTGCGGGCTTGGTAGCAAGCGATGAAGGTGGAAAAATAATCCAGCATGTGGGTTTAGAAATCAAGTCAACCGGACTTTTGCCAGGCTTTGGTAGCAAGCGATGAAGGTGGAAAAATAATCCAGCATTTAGGTTTAGAAATCAAGTCAACCGGACTTTTGCCAGCCTCCGGGCTCCAGTTGACACACATTGATGATCATAGAGAAGTTTGTGACAGTCAGAAGTTCTGTAGGATGTCAACATTGTTTGGCACAATGAGCCATTTGGTGTGATGTCTCGATTACAGCCGGCGTTTGAGTTTACTGATGCCGCATGAGTGATCCGCTGTTGAACTGATTGGACCATTCGGGAGATCCTTGATATTATATGCTGTTTGACCTTTTTGGTCTAGGCAATAAGGTGAGAGGCCATTCTTACCTTTCATGGTGGAAGGTTTTTCTTCTGATTTCACCATTCACGTTTTGGATGTGGCTCCTCATATTCACTTTGGAATATTAGTACACTTATGGACTTTTTTTTTTTTTGTATAGACCTATCACAAATATATGAAAAACTGATTTAAAGATAAGCTTAGTACAATTAAATACAAAACTCACGAGCTGTTGAAGCACTAAAGCACTTCACATACTCACGTATTATTTAGGGGTATATGTATAGGAAAAATAATTTTTATTTTTTATTTTATTTTTTTAGGTTTGAGGGTGGGAGAAAAGGAAATCAGAAAGAGATAACATATAGTAGAGATATAGTACAGAGGTAGGAAAATGAGGAGAAGAGGTGCTAAGAATAATCAAGTAGATAGTGGAAATAGCAATTCAATAAAATCATACATGGTGCAAGGAAAGGCAGATAAAGCAGAGAAAAGCTCAGAACAAATAAAAGGGAATGTAGAAAATACAGAAGAAATAGACGATCAGGTTGAAGCACCAGGAGAAACTATGGACTGGGTTGAAGATACTCCACAACAACAAGATCAACTCCCCAAAACAACGGAGGAAGAAAAGCTTCACGCACCCCCCACAAAACAAGACATGCTAGAGATGATGGCCCGATTAGAAGGTATGATTAAAAGAGAACTGGGGGCCACTCGAACGGATATACAAAACGTATTACAAAGGGTTGAAGAATCGGAAGCCCACATAGAAGACCATAAAAGTGCAATCCAGGAATTACATGAAAGGGCAGACTCAAATTGGATAGAAATGAGAAACATCAGATATAGATTAGAGGATCAAGAAAACCGCAATAGACGAAACAATTTGAGGATACGCGGACTACCGGAGTCAGTAGGGAATAGTAATTTAGAAACAACAATATGTGAACTGTTTAATGAAATCTTGAAAAGTGAAGTATTGACTCCCCTGTCATTTGAATGAGTGCACAGAATACAGAGAATAACAACATCACCTGCAGAGTCAACAAGAGATGTAATAGCAAGGTTCTCAAATTCTAAAATCAAACAACAAGTTACACAGGGACTGAGGAACTCCACATCAATTAAATATAGGGGAGCTGAAATTCTAGTCTTTACAGATTTAGCGCAAGAAACCTTGGCCCGAAGGAGGGCGCTGAAACCCCTGTTAAAACAGCTACAGGAGAAAAAGATTGCTTATGGATGGGGGTTCCCAGCCTGCCTGATAGCAAAGAATCAAGGAACCTCTGCCAGCCTGCGATTTCCAGAAGACCTGAACGACTTCTGTAATAAATTAGATGTGCCAGTTCCACAAATAGAGAATTGGGAGAAAAAGCCTCCAGAATGGAAGAAACTAAAAGAACAGCCCTGGAAAAAAGTTTAGATTTAAGCCTAGAACAATGAGCACATAAATTAATTTAAGTATATAAATTAAATAGATAACAGATAAATCAAATAGATAAACAAGTATGATATGCAGCATGATAGGCAGCGGAGCAGGAGGGGATGGGTGGGAAAGAAGGTGGTTGCTCGGGGGGAGGGGGACAGTAGAGGTGGGCAATGTCCCTCCGATCGACCGAGTCCATCTCTGTAGTAGGGATGAGGCACGGACGAACGGGAGGTCATATTTGGTCCCTTAGAAAATGTCTCATGCGGTTGGACGTCACATACCGAGACGGAAACCGGATGGGCCATAACATTGTTTCTCAATGTAGGGGGGGTGGGGAGGGGGGGTTAGCAAGAGAGTGGGATTGTTTGTAAATGTTATGTTATTTTATGTTGTATTGGTGGTATGGACAGACCCTAGAAAAATGAAAGAATTCACCTCGGTACCTAATGCAAGAATAAACCAGCAATTTAAACCATGTATGTGTAAGAAATGCCTCTGTTAAAGGGGAGGTTCCCCTAAAAAGAAACTTTTAACATTGCCTGTCTCTTCTTAGTAACATTTAGAATCGGCTGGTAGTTTAAAAAAAAAACACCCGTACATACCATTTTCGGCATTTAGTCTCACCGCCGCTTCCGGGTCTGGCGGCCGGGGATGGGAGGGCCTACTTCATTGACAGGCATCCGATCGACGCATACAGCGCGTCACGAGATGCCGAAAGAAGCCGAACATTGGTGCGCATGTGCCGTATAGAGCCGCACCAACGTTCGGCTTCTTTCGGCATCTCGTGACGCGCTGTATGCGTCGATCGGATGCCTGTCCCGGCTGCCAGACCCGGAAGCGGCGGTGAGACTACATGCCGAAAATGGTATGTACGGGTGTTTTTTTTTAAACTACCAGCCGATTCTAAATGTTATTAAGAAGAGACAGGCAATGTTAAAAGTTTCTTTTTAGGGGAACCACCCCTTTAAGGATAGTCACATATAACGTTAGAGGCTTAAACAATCCAGGGAAACGTCATAAAGTATTGAGGGAACTGAAAGATCTGACAGCAAATATAATTTTTTTACAAGAGACTCACTTTAAATATACATCTAGGGTGGGCATGAATTCAAAAGAATTCCCAACGTGGTTCTATGGGTACTCCATAAACAAGAGATCAAAGAGAGTATCCTAAAACAGCTGGAATCAGACCCTGAGGGAAGATTCCTATTTGTAAAGGGACTCTTATTTAACAAAGAATACACACTAGTAAATATATATTGCCCAAATGTCTACCCTAGTCTTTTCCTAAAAAATGTACTAAATAAATTGGAACATTTTAGAGAGGGGGAAGTAATTATGGGAGGAGATTTGAATTTTGTTTTTGACCCGAATTTGGACACACAGCCTGTTTCCTTCCGGTCGGAGGGAAAATATCTGAGAAGGTTTAAACAAAAATTGCACGAGCAACACCTGGTGGAGGCATGGAGAGTGCTTCACCCTAGGGAGAAGGACTTTACATACTATTCCCAGGTACACTCTTCTTATTCAAGGGTCGACTACATCTTCTTGGATCACCAGCTCCTGGAAGGCCTGGTTAGGGCAGAGGTGAAATCGATCACCCTCTCGGACCATGCCCCGGTTGTGGTCAGCTTGGAACTTAAGGATATACCGGAGAGGCATAGGTCCTGGAGACTGGACGAGTCACTCCTGCACGATCAGGCAAAAATTGAAAGAGGACTTGTCCCTCTTCTTCATAGAAAATAATGTAGAGAATATTGCACCAACGGTCCTGTGGAAACCCATAAGGTTTTTATAAGGGGATGGTTGATTGCAGAAGGGGCTAAGAGGAAAAAGAGATGGACAGCAAAAAAACAATTATTGTTACAAGAGATCCAGGAGCTGGAGCAGACACACAAAAGAGTAAACAATAAAGAAGTATTGGTAGAGCTAACGAAAAAACGAGAAGACTTAAGAGATACATTGGAGCAAGAAACTAAACGAGTCTTTATAAGAAGAGCAAGAAAGCAATATAGATTTGGTAACAAATCAGGGAAACTACTGGCAGGACAAATAAAAATGAAAAGGAACTTGAATTATATAGCAAAAATAAAAAATGGAACAGGAGAGATGAGACATTCCACTAGAGATATTGCTGAAATATTTATGAAGTACTACCAATCACTATATAGAGTAAATGACCTAGAGGATCCTGATCAGATACAAGATAGAAAAAATAAAATAAAGGAATATCTAGAACAAATAAAATTACCTGAAATCTCAGAAGAGGACTCAAGAGCACTAGACAAGGAAATCACTAGAGAGGAGATAGAACAGGCCATCAAAAATAGCAAGCTAGGGAAAAGCCCTGGCCCAGATGGTTATACTTCCCTATATTTTAAGAAATGTATTGGAATTCTGTCACCCTATTTTCATTTATATATAAATTCAATAGGTAAAGGATTTAATCTCCGAGGAGAAGCTTTAGGCGCCTATATATCCCTCTTAGGCAAAAGAAGGAAAAGATCCTACAGCATGCTCTAGTTTCAGGCCAATATCATTAATCAATGAAGACATAAAAATATATGCGAGGATACTGGCAGAGAGACTAAAAATTTTTATGCCAGATCTTATAGGTGAGGATCAAGCAGGGTTTGTCACCGGAAGAGAAACAAGAGATAATATCTTAAAAACAGTCCTTTTAATACATGAAGCAAAGAAAACTAAAAGCCCAGCCTTATTTCTATCTGTCGATGCCAAGAAGGCTTTCGACAGGCTGGATTGGGACTTCATGGTGCAGATATTATACAAATTTGATATAGGACCCCGTATGATTAAATGGATAGAAGCTTTATATTCTATACCTACGGCCCAAATTATGGTTAATGGGACTCTGTCAGAAAGATTTAGGCTATACAATGGAACTCGTCAGGGATGCCCTCTTTCCCCTTTGCGCTTTGTGCTTTCATTGGAACCTTTTTTAACATCTATAAGAGTTAACCAGGAGATTACAGGCATAGTAGCAGGAGGCCAAGAACATAAAATATCTGCTTTCGCGGATGATATCATGATATATATAACAAATCCCATGCAAAGCCTTACAAAAATTATAGAAGAGCTGGGAAAATACGGTCAGGTTTCCAATCTAAAAATAAATATGGAAAAAAACGAAATCCTGAATATTTCGGTCCCAATGAATGAGAGTAAAAACCTCCGAAAACGATATCCTTTCGGATGGAAACAAAAAGGTTTAAAATACTTGAGAGTATTCTTGTCAAGAGCTGATGTAAATGTATATCATGATAACTATATGCCACTGTTAAATAAAATTAAAAATGAACTTAAGAGGTACCCTGCCAATAGACTGTCATGGTTTGGCAGGATAAGTGTGATTAAAATGATGATTCTCCCTAAGGCTCTATACATATTTCAAAGTCTGCCGATAAATATCCCCAGAGCTTATTTTAAAACTCTGAGATCGCTGTTACAGAAATTTGTGTGGAACAATAAAAGTAATCGCATCGCCCTCCGTGTATTAACCAGATCAAAAGAGAAGGGAGGAATATTTCTCCCAGACCTAGAAAAATATCATGAGGCAGCAATAATACGGAGGGTTATGGATTGGACCGTAGCCCCTCAGCAAAAAAAATGGGTAGAATTGGAGACAAAAATGTGCAAATCCGAACTAGGGCAGATCATTTGGATTCCAAAACAGACTAGAGGGCTCCCGGAAGAAATAGCTCCGATTACAGTAGAAGCTTTGAGAACATGGGATAAGTTGAATACATCTTTTACCTTGGCTAAAATATATGCACCTACAGTAACTCGGGGGAGATCGAGTTTCTTTCAGAAGTTTTTGAGAAAATACAATCTTTTTCACAACCCTTTATGATTGTAGGTGGGGATTTTAATATGTGCATGTCCCTGACCAAAGATAGACGTGCTGGGAGGAGTTCCAACATGGCGCCCAGCAGCACTTTGCTGTGATTTCTAGGCGATCCACTCCCCGAGCGCCCATGGAAAGGTCTGGTTAAATCCGCCCATGCATCTACCTGCCGCCTGTAGCCCGATGCTGTTGTTGCTGCTCGCTTGGTCTGCTGCTCCCGCTAAAGCACATCCATAACCCACCTGTCCCCTCCCTGTCCTCCTTTCAGAGCTCCGTGCTGCGACGCGCTGACTGGCTCCTGGAGACTGGTTCCTGGACTTGTCAGCTCCTGTCAGTCTTCTACCAGCCTGCCTTGGGCAGGGGGCCTGCGGCGGCCACAAGGTGTCGCTACGTTAGTTACAAAAAGCAGGAGAGGAGTCTCGGCTGTCGCCGGAGGTGGGAGCTGGAACCGGAGCCGTCATCGCCACCACCACGCATCGTAAGCAGCTGTTGGCTGTGGGCTGGGAGTGGAGACCCGGGTTCCACAGACGCAAGCCCCAAAATACTACATAAAGCCGGAGACTCGGTGAGGCATACAGAATCTGGAGGTCGGTGGATGAGCGGAGGTGAATAGAAGAAACACCTGCAGCACCACATAGACAGTTACTCTCTGTCTCTTGAAAAAGGTCTTAGGAGTTGAAGGAGGACATAAGAGCCACATAGAATTGAGTGGCAAATTAAACAGAGCTCCCTAAAGACTGCCAATATAGCTCTGTATGGTACTACCTTCTTTTTTTTTTTTACACAGATCAGCGCAATAGAATAAAAATAAACCCCCCTTTAACAATTCAAAAAATCTATAATAAAGAGGGGGAGATTGATTAAGTGGAGAGGCCCTGAGATGATCTTGAAGCCAAAATCTATAAACCTACAAGGAAGACTTTTTGCTTCATTCTGCTGTTTTCCACTGACTGACTGATTTGTTGCAGCTGCTATGATATAGCAAGAGTTGAGGAAACATTTTTTTTTTTCATCTTTTTTTTTTTTCTTCTCTCTTCAGAGCGGATTGAATTTGATTATACCCAGACAGTCTTGATAGTTTTGTACGGGTGACGGTCAAAATCTTTGGGGTTCCCTATATTTGGATCCGTCCATAAGCTCTTTTGAGCCAAACTACCTAATCATCTTAGGCCCCATACACACGATCGGACATATCCGATGAAAACGGTCCGCGGACCATTTCCATCGGATATGTCCGATCGGGAGTTTGATCCGATGGCGTGTACACACCATCGGATCAAATTCCCCGCCGCCGCGTCACCGCCACGTCACCGCACCAGGAAGTAAAACACTTCCGCGCATGCGCCGAATCCATTCGGCGGCGGCGCGGCGGCGTGGGGGGACGACATGTCTGCTGGTAAGTGTACTAACCAGCAGACATGTCGGGCGGACAGATTCCACCGGATGGATTTCAAAGCATGCTTTGAAATCTGTCGGGTGGAGAAATCTGTCCGCTAGCCCATACACACGAGCGGAGATGTCTGCTGAAACGGTCCATCGGACCGTTTTCAGCGGACATATCCCCTCGTGTGTACGAGGCCTTAAGGGACTGATTAACCACTTCCCGACCGCCCACCGCAGGTATACGTCGGCACTTTGAGAATGGATATCTCGGTAACGGCAGCAGCTGCTGCCACAACCGAGATATCCATCTCTTCTGTGGGCGGTCGGGTAAACGATAATGGCGGTCTCCGTGGCGGAATCGCCGCGAGATCGCCGTTATCGGTAGCGGACGAGCGTCCCCCCCCCTCCCGCTGCGCTCCCGCGCTCTCTGCCACTTACCGGAGCCGTCGGTAGCGGCGGAGGCGATCGGGTGCGCTCGTCTGGTCAGCGGGGATGCGAGTGAGGGAAAAAATTTCCCTCGTCCATCCCCGTAGCTCTGCTGGGCGGAAGTGACGTCAAACGTCAGTTCCAAACAGCGTCTTAAAGAGACATTTTTTTTTAAATGTCATTTGAAAAATGACATTTAAAATTTTTTTTTTTTTTTTTTGCATTTTAGCCTAAATATGAGATCTGAGGTCTTTTTGACCCCAGATCTCATATTTAAGAGGACCTGTCATGCTTTTTTCTATTACAAGGGATGTTTACATTTCTTGTAATAGGAATAAAAGTGATAATTTTTTATTTTTTTTTTATTTTAGTGTTAAAAAATTGGTAAAATTAATACAAATAAATACGAAAACAAAAAAAAATTTTTTTTAAATCGCCCCGTCCCGACGAGCTCGCGCGCAGAAGCGAACGCATACGGAGTAGCGCCCGCATATGAAAACGGGTGTTCAAACCACACAAGTGAGGTATCGCCGCAATCGTTAGAGCGAGAGCAATAATTCTAGCCCTAGACCTCCTCTGTATCTCAAAAAATGCAACCTGTAGAATTTTTTAAACATCGCCTATCGAGATTTTTAAGGGTAAAAGTTTGACGCCATGCCACGAGCGGGCGCAATTTTTAAGCGTGACATGTTGGGTATCATTTTACTCGGCGTAACATTATCTTTCACAATATGTAAAAAAATTGGGCCAAATTTATTGTTGTCTTATTTTTTTTATTTAAAAAAGTGAATTTTTTTCCAAAAAAAGTGCGCTTGTAAGACCGCTGCGCAAATACGGTGTAACAAAAAGTATTGCAATGACTGCCATTTTATTCTCTAGAGTGTTAGAAAAAAAAAATATATAATGTTTGGGGGTTTTAAGTAATTTTATAGCAAAAAAAAATGTTTTAGTCTCGTAAACACCGAATCTGAAAAACAGGCCCGGGGCTAAAGTGGTTAACCAAATCTGTTTCCCAGCTATCTCCACCAACTTTACCTGATACACCATATGCAATACCTCTGAGAGGAGGGGTGATATGTGTGAAAATTATATTTTGGCACAAGTTGAAAAATGTTCATAAATTACCTGATCTGACCTGCCCAATCACGTAAAGGGATTGATTGTATTAGTGTGTTCCCCCCCTCCCCACCCTCTTTTTTTTGGGGGGGGGCGGGTAACGAGTTTAAAAATGTATTTAGAAGTGTTGATATATAATGTCTGAAATTACGGATTCGATTGATTGATTGCACCTAACCAAAAAATACTTGAAATGTATAATTTATTCAATGCACTTATATACAGTAGCTGGAGTATACATTTAATTGTCACGAATACTGGAGCACACTCTTGGTTATATTTTTTGGTTATATTTTTTCACTTTTTTAAACTATTATTAGGTTGGGTAATTATAACTAGGTGTCATTGCTAATCTAGATAGAAAGCAAGGAAAGTTAGTGGGAGATAAACACACAGTAAGAAATCTTAGAGAGGTAGGAAATGAGGAGAAGAGGGGATAAGACCAATCAAGTAGAGAGTGGAAGCAGCAATTCAATAAAAACATACATGATGCAAGATAAAGCTAAAGCTGATAAAGTAGATCAAAGTTTGGAACAGGCAGTGGAAAATATAGAAGGAGTAAATCATTTGGTAGAAGAACCGGGAAAAACCATGGACTTAGCAGAAGGGGCCCAACAGCACGATCAACATAAAAAAAAATGGAGAAAGAAATGGATAAACTCCAGGCACTCCCCACAAAGCAAGACGTGGTAGAGATGATGGCCCATTTAGAATGTATGATTAAAAGAGTTGGGCGCCACCCGAACGGATATACAAAATGTGCTACATAGGGTGGAAGAATCGCAAGCCCACTTGGAAGAACATAAAAATGCGATCCTGGAGCTAGAGGAGAGGGCAGAGTCAGAATGGGTAGAAATTAGAAATATCTGGTATAAGCTAGAAGATCAGGAGAATCGTAACAGATGCAATAACTTGAGGATACGCGGACTCCCGGAGTCAGTCGGAAACAGAGATCTAGAAACAACAATCTGTGAACTGTTTAATAAATCACTGAAGAGAGAAGTAGTAACCCCCATGTCATTTGAAAGAGTGCACAGAGTACAAAGAATAACAACACCATCAACAGAAACAGCAAGAGATGTGATAGCGAGGTTCTCAATTTTTTAAATTAAACAACAAGTTACACAGGGACTGAGGAGCTTTACACCAATTGAATATACAGTATGGGAGTTGAGATCCAGGTGTTTACAGATTTAGCACAAGAGACTCTGGCTCGCAGGAGGGCCCTGAAGCCCCTGTTAAAATATTTACAGGAAAAAAAGTCTATGGATGGGGTTTCCCTGCCTGCCTGACAGCAAAAAAATCAGGGAGTCTCGGCCACCCTGCGATTTCCAGTGGATCTGAAGGGTTTCTGTAATAAATTAGATGTGCCAATTCAACAATTGGAAAACTGGGAGAAAAAGCCATCAGAATGGAAGAAATTAAAAGACCAGCCATGGGAAAAAAGTATAGTAAAAAGTTTGAACAATGAGCAGCAAATTTAAGTAAATAAATAAACAAATGCTACTGGTAGCGGGGTGGGAGAGGGTGGGTAAGAGAGAAGGTGGGCGCTCGGGGGACGGGGGAGACGGTGGAGGTCGGCGATGCCCCTCCGACCGACCGGGACCATCTCTGTAGTAGGGATAAGCCCCGGGCGATCGGAAGGTCATACAAGGCCCCCCAGAAAATGCCCCATCCGGATGAGCGCCGTACAGCTAGGTGGCAACTGGATGGGCCATAACATTGATATTCAATGTAGGGTGGGAGGGGTAGGGGTGTGGGGTGTTCAAGGGGTTGGTGTTATGCAGATTAGTTGTGTGATTTTGTTTTGTGTTTGTTTTGTATGGGTCGATCCTGGAAAAATAAAAGAATTGACCTTGGTACCTAAGGCAATAAAGAGCCAGCAATCTAAGCTGTATTTAATCAAGGAATGCCTCCTTTAAGGATAGTGACCTACAACATCAGAGGTCTAAATAGTCCGGGGAAATCCCATCAAATATTGCAGGAATTGAAAGGTCTGGCAGCAAATATAGTCTTCTTGCAAGAGACCCATTTTAAATATTCATCTAGGGTAGGCCTGAACTCTATAAATTTCCCTGGATTCATGGGTACTCCACCAATAAGAGATCAAAGGGAGTAGCGGTGGGCTTTGATAGGAATACACCATTTATCTTAAAAGGAATGGAATCAGACCCTGAAGGAAGGTTTCTATTTGTAATGGGATACTTGTTCAATAAAGAATATACACTAGTAAATATTTATTGTCCTAATGTCTACCCTAGTCTGTTTTTAAAAAATGTACTGAATAGATTGGAACATTTTAGAGAAGGAAAAGTGATTATGGGAGGAGACTTGAATTTTGTCTTCGACCCAAGTCTAGATACACAGCCTGTCTCTCTCCGGACGGAGGGAAAACACTTGAGATCTGTCAAACAAAAATTACATCAGCACAATCTTGTGGAGGCATGGATAGTCCTACACCCAAGTGGGAGGGACTTTACATAATACTCCCAGGTACATTCCTCATATTCAAGGATCGATTATGTGTTTCTAGACCATAAGCTCTTGGAAGGTCTAATAAAGGCAGAGGTGAAATCGATCACCCTTTCAGGTCATGCTCTGGTGGTGATTAGCTTGGAACTTAAAGATATACCGGATAGACAAAGATCCTGGAGGTTGGACGAATCACTTCTGCACGACCAGGCCATAGTGGAAGATTTGGAGGGAGAGTTGTCTCTCTTCTTCATAGAGAATAATATAGAGAATATTGCACCAACTGTCCTGTGGGAAGCCCATAAGGTATTCATGAGGGGTGATTGATTGCAGAAGGGGCCAAGAGGAAAAAAACCTGGACATCTCAAAAAAAATCATTGCTACAGGAAATTCAGGATTTGAAACAGACACACAAAAGAGCAAATGATAAGGAAGTAATGGTGTAGCTGACGAGAAAGCGGGAATCTCTAAGAGACATGTTAGAGCAAGAAACTAAACAAGTTTTCATAAGAAGGGCCAGAAAGCAGTATAGATTTGGCAACAAATCAGGGAGACTGTTGGCAGAGCAGATAAAACCGAAAAGGAATCTAAATTATATAGCAAAAAAAAAGTAGGAGAGACAAAACATTTCACTAGAGATATTAATAAAATATTTATGGAATTCTATTAATTATTATACAGAGTAAATGACTCTCAGGACCCCAGAGATATACAAGATAGAAAGGATAGGATAAGAAGATACTTGGAGCGAATAAAACTACCTGAAATAGCAGAGGAGGACTTAAGGGGGCTTGATAATGAAATCTCTAGAGAAGAAATAGAGCAGGCTATTAAAGATAGCAAGGCTGGGAAAAGTCCTGGCCCAGATGGTCATACTGCCTTATACTTTAAGGCCGCGTACACACGATCAAATCTGTCTGCTGGAAACGGTCTGACAGACCGTCTCAGCAGACAGATTCGATCGTGTGTACGGGCGAGCAGACGGATTTGGCCAGCCGACAGATTTTAAAGCATGCTTTAAAATCTGTCTGCTGGGAATCCGTCCGCCTGACATGTCTGCTGGTTAGTAAGATAAGTGAAAAAGATATTCAGCACTGGAAAATAAATTATTAAACTAGAACCTAAACTATGCAAGCCAGCACTGGAATTAATTCATAAAAAATCCCAATAGCAAATATATATAGAAAAAGTGCAGCACAAATATAAACAAATATAAATACTGTGACCAGTATATGAACTAAAAAGTGCATAGAAAATAAATAATCGTGATAATAAGGTCCATGTGTGAAAAAAGTCCATAAATCAATCAATCCGCAGCAAGACCCAGCAGACAAAGGATTCAAGGATGGAAGTGAAAAAGATGATACCAAAAGATATCCTCCACCAATGAGAGATGGACTCTCACCTCATTACTTTGACCCATATGGATCTCAAAGCTTAATCTGTGTAATCAGAGCTTCAGCTGCCAGCTCCCATAGGAAACGAATGGATGAAAATGACACCTTAGATCCGGACCCAATGGCTTAAACCAATCATAACATCATATGGAAAAAAGAAAGGGAAAAATCTAGTGCTCTCTGGTTGAAAAAGACTTTTAATCAAACAATAAAATGTTCCACTCACATGTAAGGACACTCTGTAAGCCGAGTGTCAGCATAACAGCATGTAACAGCGTGTGTACAGGACCGTCTCTCTGTACTCTGCAGCGATCGTGGGTGACATTCTGCATGGCTCCTTCCCCTGTACGCGTTACATCCCGTGGGTGGGACCTCCTCAGCGTGGTTAAGGGAACACATGCTAAAATGTCCCACTTGACCCATATTTATTTGTAGCCTCAGCATATCCCCCAATCACAACAGCATGCAGATGCCGCCCACAACAGCAGCTACAGCTAATCTGAGGAGCCAATGCTCCGGAATAGAGGCTGAGATAAGGGTTTATTAAAAGCAATGGTTATGTATGACCAGTCAGACTTAGTCCAGTAAACAAAAGGAAAAATATTAAATATAAAATAAAATCATCGGAGGAGTCTAATCACGTCTTAGAACATAATCCTTATTGGTAAAATTAGATAAAATTGGTGCATAGTAGTAAGCGAACCAGCAGACATAAAATTGGTGCATAGCAGTAAGCTAACCAGCAGACATATCTGCTTTCACATGCGTCAAATGGATTTGACGCATGCGCGGAAGTGTTTTACTTCCTGGTGCAGTGACGTGGCGGCGTCAACGTCACCGCCACATCACGGCCACGTCAGCGCGCTGTCTGCTGGCGGGGATTTTGGTTTGATCGTGTGTACACGATCAAACCAATACATCCCAGCAGACAGATCTGTTCAAATCGGTCTGTCCGACTGATTTGAACAGATGTATTTGCTCGTGTGTACCGGCCTAAAACATTTTTTGAAATTTTATCTCCTTATTATCATTTATATATGAACTCAATAGGAGAAGGATTTAAGATACGAGGAGAAGCATTAGGCGCTTATATATCTCTCTTTTTTTTCCAAGAGAATTTATTGAAAGATCCAACATACAAATGAAAAAACTTGCATGCAACGGGAGATCTCTCCGCGTCACAAAAGACTTAGGGGCAGATTCACAGAGAATTTGATTCTCGTAGAGTATCAGAAATACACTACGCCGCCGTTTTTTACCTGGCTCTATGTGGAATCCAGGTAGATTTTGTCCAGTAAACGACGGCGGCGTAGTGTATTTCCCCCGTCGCAATCCATCTGCGCGAGTAGGGGGCGTGAAGCATTTAAAATAGGCGCGTTCCCGCGGCGATCGAACTGCACATGCTCCGTTCGTAAATTTCCCGCCGTGCATTGCGCGAAAACACGTCGTCACCGTAGTAGCGTCGTTTACGTACATTCCTATTCCCGAACGAGTTACGTTAAAAAAAAAAATATATATTTTCAAATCGACGCGGACGACGGCCATACTTTACATGGGTTACGCACTGTTAGACCAGCAAAAAGCTCCTCTAACATTACGTAGCCAAAAAATGACGTAGGCGATTGCGAGGGACACTCGTACCTTCGTGGATCGCCGTAAAAACTCATTTGCATATCCCGACGCATGAAAACGACGCAAACTCCTCCCAGCGGCCGCAAAAATATCGCAGTGTAGATCCGAAGGCTTACAAGGACGTAAGCCTCTCGGATCGAAGCCCGAAGCCGCCGTATCATGGTTTGAGGATTCAAACTAGTGATACGGCGTGAAAAATTTGAAATTACTCCTGTCTAACACCAGTTAGACAGGCGTAATTGCTCTGTGAATCTGGGCCTTAGTTTTTTGTAAAGACATGTAACAAAGGATCCAAGAAATACCCGAGACATATGAAGTTGGTATATCAAACAAAAGAAAACAGTGAACTGGATGGATACCTAATTGGGCTGGCTACAACTAAACAAAAACAAATAATAATAATAAAAAATAATAAAATAATGAATACAATAATTAAAAAAGGGGGGAGAGGGGAGTATAAATAAGGGGGGAGAACCTGCATAATTGTCCATGGTGCAAACAATAGTAAGCAGCTCATAAGGTCACATGCCCATATGAATGAAAATAGATCATACACAGCGAGTCCATGCCGTAGGGGGCGAAACAAGTCTACCCACTAGTGAAGGGTGTGTAGAAGAGGGGGAAGGACCCAAGAAGTTCAGGGTGGTGAGTCGTCGTCTGGAAGTGTCAGGAGGGCTTTGTAATACACGAAAAGGTTGTGCAAGGACTTGTGTGGTTCAGACTGATTTGTTGCAGCCATGAACGCTCCCCATCTTAAGAAAAAACGTTGCTTTGCCGTCGCATTGTTAAAGTCAATCGTGATTTTTTCCTTGTGGAGTTGCATGTGGAGCTCTTGTTTGACAAGAGATATCGTGGGTGAAGAAGGGGAAATCCAGTGTTTCAGAATAGCTCTCCTTGCCGCAAATAGGGTAATGAGGATTCAGTCCTTGTGATGGCGGTCAGAGTTGGAAGACCAGGTTAAAAGTTGCTTGTCCCAGTAGCCGAAGATCAGAAGTAGGGGGTCTTTCGGGAGGTGTAACAGGGTGACTCCCTTGATAAATGAAATAACTTGCTGCCAGAAGGAGGAGATGAATGAACAGGACCAGAAGCGGTGAGTTAGAGTAGGTTTAGGCTGGTTGCAAAGCGGACAAAGGATAGACTGGGGGATAGTTTTGTCCTTGAGGAAAGGAATGTATGCATGGTGTAGTATTTTCATCTGGGTTTCTCTCCATTGTTCGCTGGGTATCAGTTTGGTGAGTTTAATGTATCCTTGTAAGAGTTTCTTGGTTAAGTCCGGATCCGGAAAGTCTTTGCCCCAGTGTGCAACAGAAGAGGATGTAAGGGGGGGGGGGGGGGGGCGATCTTGCGAAGCAAGGGTTTATAAATACAAGAAATAGTGTTAGAGCCAGATTGTAGCAGATTGTCTGTGATGGATGCTTTAAATCTGATGCTTTCTTCTCTGCAAGAGGTACGTATAAAGTTAGTGCATTGCCAGAAGTAAAATAAGTGAGTCTTCGGTAAGGAAAATTTACTGGCTATGGCTGAAAAGGTCAGTGGTTGACAATCACAAAGTATCACAAAGGGAGAAAAAGTGTTCAAGTCCATTCTCTTTTTTTTTTACTTTCAAAGTATTTTATTTTATTTAACCACTTCCCGACCGCCCGCCGCAGGTATACCTCGGCACTTTGAAGATGGATATCTCGGTAACGGCAGCAGCTGCTGGCACAACCGAGATATCCATCTCTTCTGTGGGCGGTCGGTCGGGTAAACGATAATGGCGGTCTCCGCGGCGGAATCGCTGCGAGATCGCCGTTATCGGTGGCGGGCGAGCGCCCCCCCCCTCCCGCTGCGCTCCCGCGCCCTCCGCCGCTTACCGGAGCCGTCGGTAGCGGCGGAGGCGATCGGGTGCGCTCGTCTGTTCAGTGGGGATGCGAGTGAGGGAAAAAATTTCCCTCGTCCATCCCCGTAGCTCTGCTGGGCGGAAGTGACGTCAAACGTCAGTTCCAAACAGCGTCTTAAAGAGACATTTTTTTTTAAATGTCATTTGAAAAATGACATTTAAATTTTTTTTTTTTTTGCATTTTAGCCTAAATATGAGATCTGAGGTCTTTTTGACCCCAGATCTCATATTTAAGAGGACCTGTCATGCTTTTTTCTATTACAAGGGATGTTTACATTCCTTGTAATAGGAATAAAAGTGATAATTTTTTTTATTTTTTATTTTAGTGTTAAAAATTGGTAAAATAAATACAAATAAATACGAAAACAAAAAAATACATTTTTTAAATCGCCCCTTTACGACGAGCTCGCGCGCAGAAGCGAACGCATACGCGAGTAGCGCCCGCATATGAAAACGGTGTTCAAACCACACAAGTGAGGTATTGCCGCGATCTTTAGAGCGAGAGCAATAATTCTAGCCCTAGACCTCCTCTGTATCTCAAAAAATGCAACCTGTAGAATTTTTTAAACATCGCCTATCGAGATTTTTAAGGGTAAAAGTTTGACGCCATGCCACGAGCGGGCGCAATTTTTAAGCGTGACATGTTTGGTATCATTTTACTCGGCCTAACATTATCTTTCACAATATGTAAAAAAATTGGGCCAAATTTATTGTTGTCTTATTTTTTAATTTAAAAAAGTGAATTTTTTCCAAAAAAAGTGCGCTTGTAAGACCGCTGCGCAAATACGGTGTAACAAAAAGTATTGCAATGACTGCCATTTTATTCTCTAGAGTGTTCGAAAAAAAAATATATAATGTTTGGGGGTTTTAAGTAATTTTATAGCAAAAAAAAATGTTTTAGTCTCGTAAACACCGAATCTGAAAAACAGGCCCGGGGCTAAAGTGGTTAAAGAAGATACAAAAACGTAGCTTTCAAAAGCTCAAGAAGAACAGGACATACGAACAGAGAGACAAAGCAACTTGTGTAGAGGGAAAATCCGCCCCCATAACTAGGAAGGCAGCAATATATAGGGCTAGAACGAAGCCAAATGTTCCATAAAAAATACTGTCATTAAGGTATATTACACATAACTGGGGCCCACCGTCCTCCACACCCCTAAAGGGATCAGACTGTGTGGATGAGCAGAGGGCAACGGGACATTAGCAATTATGAACAATAAGGCTGTCCTGGAAACACAAAATCTCAGTCAAAAAAACAGAAAGTAAAAATCCTGCCTAAAACCACAAAAAATGGAAGGAGGAGGAAGAACAGACAGAGGGGGGAAAGGAAGGGGAGCAGAGTGCCCAGAAAAGAGAGAGAGAGGGGGGCGTGTCCGGCCAGAGAAGGAGATGGACGCCTAGCTTTGCAGCTCGTCAGCCAGGGGACACTAACTAACGCCATTGCCGCACAACCACCGCAATTTTCGCCCCATCCTAGCTCCACGGACCCCGGAGAACAAGATGAGCTCCTCCAGGAAGCGAAACACGGAGCACCAGCCTCTCAAACTGACCGAATTCGCCTACAAGCCGGCGGGAGGGCATGGTGTCACACAAGATGGCGCTGACCAGGCCGCGCAGCGCGGCTCCTACACGGACCTCCCGGACGATCGATTGGAGGATCATTGCCAAGCAGGTACCTCAGACCAGCTCCCTGACCCACAGGAGGGTGATATGTTCCCCTCCAGCCCTGCGAAAGCTAGAATGAGGATGGACGCGCTGCCGCAGCGGACGCCGCGGCAGCAAATCGAGGCCCAGGCTTTAGGCCCCCTCCTATCCAGCAAGGCCCTGCACTCCTCCATGGCCTCCTTCCCCACAGCAGGCCAACCAGTGCTGGACACTACCCTAAAAGACATGTTAATGTCGCTGCAGACATCCCTCATGACTGACCTTGCCTCTCTATTCACTAAGATCACCTCAGATGTACAGGCCTTGGACACCAGAGTAGTCAATGTTGAGGAGGGCATTACAGAATGCACAGCCAAAGTGAATGAGGTCATTGACTACTTTGGGGATCTCAAAGACGAACAGTTATGGATGCGCGCCAAGCTGGCCGATTTAGAGGACAGATCCCGCAGGAACAACGTTAAACTGAGGGGTGTCTGAAAACATTGCACCTGGGGACCTGCCACGCTATGCCATGGAGCTAATACACCTTATTGTGCCCGAAGCATCCCCGCAGGAGGTGGTCATTGATAGGATCCACAGAATAGCCAAACCATCCCACCTGGCAGCTTCTGTCCCGAGAGATGTCCTGATGAGGGTTCACTTTTACCACATTAAGGAACGATTGATGATGGGGGTCAAAGCCAAATCCCCCCTACCTGCACCTTTTGCTGACATAAAATTTTTTATCGGATCTCTCCAAATACACCCTTCAGCTCCGCAGACAACTAAGCCCAGTCACTAAAGCTCTTCAAACCACACAAAGTGCAATATAAGTGGAGATACCCGGCTACCCTCCTTATTGTGAGGAATGGGCAGACACACATGATCACTGAGCTAACTAAGGGTCTACACCTTCTCCACAACTGGGGGATACTGGTGGAACCACCCCAGGCTGCCCAACATGAGAAGAGAGTATCCACCACCCGTAGAAACCTGGATCCCAACCACGCTTGAAAAACGTGTGCGCTACCACAAGAGGCGGCCAAACGACAGTACCTCAGTTCCCCTGGGCCCTGACACCTGTTACCTTTGATTCTTTGCTCTCCCGGATTACTAACTGCTCAATACCCCCACCTGGAGGATATAGAAGTGTTTTCACCTCCCTCCACGAGTTGATGACTCTTTTTGCTCTTGTTTTGCTTTGTTTTTTTATTCTTTTTTATTTCTATTTTTGTTTCTTTTCCTGTTGTAGCTAAACCTGCAGTACCGCTCTAACTACAGCCGCTGCTTCACTCGATCCTAGGATTCTGGACTGCACCTTGTCGAGTCTGTTTCTACTGCCGAGACCCCACCAGATCGATTGTCACCACCGAACTGTAAGTGTTATCTCGCACTGCACCCTAACCTACCGAACACAAGATGCCATTCTCAATTCTATCGCTTAACGCGAACGGCCTAAACCATCCGGCCAAACGCCACTCACTATGGAAAACCGCTAAGACTCTCCACAGTGACATCATATGTATTCAGGAAACGCATTTGACACCACCTGATCTACACCTCTGTTCCCACCGTCAGTTTCCACACATGTTCCATGCCCCCCATTCCACCAAGTCTAGAGGTGTTATGATTGCATTTAAAGATCTCATTGGATTTCCACTTCTCAGCATCTATTGCGGACCCGGATGGGCGCTTTCTGATCTTGGTTTTCACCACCAACCAAGTCACCTACACCCTGGTGAATATTTATGCCCCAAACATACGTCAATTGAAGTTCTTCCGCAAAGTACTTGACACCGTCAAGTCTGTTCAAAAAGGACAGTTGATCGTATGCGGAGACTTCAACCTAGTCCCGGACATCCTTTTGGACTCCACCTCTACAGCAAAGAGGCGAGGATCGCCCCTTAAAACTCTCCTTGCAAAAAATGACCTATTTGATATTTGGCGCTGTCAACATGGCTCTGAGAAGGACTTCACCTTTTTCTCTTCTAGACACCGCACATATTCTAGAATAGACCTTTTCTTGTCTGACAAATGGCTTTTACAGAAGGTATGCATGTCTAAGATTCACACCACAACATGGTCAGACCACGCCCCTATTTCAATATTAATTGAAGATTCTAACATGCAACGAAACACATTCCTTTGGAGAGCTAACAACTACTTACTCCAAAGTGACAAACACACGCCAGTGATCCGTGAACAAATCAATGATTTTTTCAGGGTAAACGCTGGCTCCGTGTCTGACCCTGCGGTGGTGTGGAGTGCCCACAAAGCGTACATGCGGGGACAGTTGATATCCCTGAGCTCACGCCATAAGAGAGAGAGAACGCAACGTATAGACAACCTGACGGCTCAGATAGCGACATTAGAGACATCCCACAAGACAAACCCCACAGACACACAGATGAAACTCCTACTGTCACTCAGACAGGAATTAAAAACCTTGCTCCTCCATTCCTACGAGTTCCTCCAGAGGAAACTCAAAGCGTCCTCGTACTCTACCTCCAACAAAGAAGGGAAAAAATTAGCACAACGCATAAAAGGCAGGCGGACCAAAACTAAGATACACCAACTCCTCCACCCCCACACGAACCTCCCCCTAACAAACCCACAGGACATAGCTGATGCATTCAGTACTTTTTTGGTGACCTGTATAACCTGAAGCGAGACCCCAACACCTCGCAACCCACACAAACAGACATTGACCACTTTCTCCAGGCCGTTGATCTCCCTTCCTTGTCTGTACAACACCTAGAAATGCTCAATGCCCCGATCACCACTCAAGAAGTTAGTAGAGCAATAGACTCCCTGTCCAGTGGTAAAGCCCCTGGCCCGGACGGTCTGACAGGAGAATACTACAAACAGTTCTCCTCCGACCTTGCACCTCACCCTTACCGCTGTGTTCAATAATGCTGCCACCTCTGCCTCCTTTCCGACTGAATATTTAAAGGCACTGATCATAACCCTACCGAAGCCAGGAAAGGACCCAAACGCTCCTCAAAATTTCCGCCCGATCTCCCCTCCATAACCTCGACCTTAAAATTTATGCCAAGACCATAGCCACATGACTGATTGAAATCATGCCAGAACTCATCCATAAGGACCAAACAGGTTTTACGAAAGGCAGGCAAGCGTCCGATGCTACCAGGAGAATGCTTAACCTGATCCACCACGCGGAATCCACCGGAACGCCTTCTCTGCTCCTGTCTTTGGACGCAGAGAAGGCGTTCGACAGGGTTCACTGGACGTACCTTGAAGCTGTCCTCCATAAATTTGGCTTCAAGGGCCTAATCCGAAACGCCATCTTGGCACTATACACCAACCCTTCGGCCCAAGTATTTACTGAAGGCATGCTCTCCTGCCCTTTCCCCATAACAAATGGCACACGCCAGGGGTGCCCCCTATCCCCACTGATCTTCAACATGCTCATGGAACCCCTGGCTGCCCATGTCCGCTCCTGTAGCACCATCTCAGGCCTCCAAATTGGCTCCCAATCCCACAAAATCAGCTTATTCGCGGACGATGTCATCCTTATTCTCACCAACCCCACCTCCTCCCTGGCGGAAGTACAAAAACTATTACATTGGTTCAGCTCGGTATCCTACTACAAGGTGAACACAACTAAGTCGTTCATACTAGACATTAACATTGATGCCACAACTAGAAATCTCCTTCAACTCCAACACCCATTCGCATGGGCTCACAAAGACATTTCGTACTTAGGCACTCAATTACTGAGAACACTCAAAAATCTCTTACCCTGCAACTTCCTACCACTTCTACAAACCGTCCAAAAGACCTCCCAATCTATAGCGAAACAGGAGCTTTCTTGGTCAGGAAGGCTGGCAGCCTTCAAAATGATGTGCCTACCCCAAATTTTATATTTATTTAGGACCCTCCCCATACCTCTTCCTGCCTCTTTCTTCCAATCTCTCCAAACACTGTATAACAAATTCCTATGGAACGGGAAGAAACCCAGGTGCGCCCACTCGACACTGGTCAAACACAAGTTCATAGGGGGCACGGGGTCGATAGACTTCAGAGACTACCACACAGCAGCCATTTTAGCTCAACTACCCGGGTGGTTCCAACCAAACAGGAATCCAACCTGGGGCCAAATAGAAAACCACTCGCTTGCTAAACCCAATCTAATAAACTGGCTTCTAAGCACCCCTTTAGGCACACAGGTTCCACCATCTTTGCCGCCGCCTGTTAAAGCATCAGCTCAAGCATGGGGAAAGCTGATCTCCCTACACACGTCTGACCCTACAGCATATCAACCCCCCATTCCCTTGGAATCCCTGCATTTCCTTCTACCTGACTTGCCACTTACAAGGTGGTCCCTCAAAGGGATCCACCATCTCCAAGATCTGTTGCATAAAGACCGCCCCAAACCTTTCGCCCAGCTACAGACAGAATATGACCTCCCAGACTTTGACTGCTTTACCCATCTCAGAATATGTCACTGTTTAAACACCATGCCTACTACCCTTTACTGTATCCCATTCAAAACGTGGGATTATCTCACTGATCCCGACTCAAAAATTAAGGGCATATCTCATTTCTACAACGTCTTACACGCCAAATCCACCTTCTCCAAACTGATCCCTCACCTCAAATGGGAATCTGACCTTTCACACACCTTTACGGAAAACCAATGGCAATATGCCTTTAAATCTGCCTACAAGGCCACTAAATCCTCGGCCCTCTGGGAACTAACTCAGAAAATTTCCCTCAGGTGGTATCTCACCCCTTCAAAGTTAGCTTCATTCAGCGATAACTATCCCAACACTTGTTGGAGATGCAAAATCTCCAAAGGGGACCTGTTTCACATCTTCTGGAAATGTCCTGATATCACCAACTACTGGACTGACATTTTCCAACTAATTTCCGATGTGACCAACGTCAAGGTGCCCAAATCACCTGCCCTAGCGATTCTCAATCTAACCATAGACGAAATCCCCCATCCTGCGAGACATTTAACCACACATATTCTCCTGGCAGCCAGACTTAACATTGCGAGACATTGGAAGTCGGACACGACCCTTACCGTGACACAGGTGATAGAAATTGTGACATTGCACTTTAGCTACGAGACAGTCACGGCAGCCAGCACCGGCCACTCTCTCAAAACTAGGGCCCTCTGGCAGCCCTGGATCGACTGGACAGAGACTGTACCCACCATGCAACGATAGGGCACCGCATTCTTCTACCACTTTTCTTGAATGAGCAGTACCCATGTTGTTCACAGTATTATCTCCTGTTTACTGATTCCTTTTTGGACAATGTACCGTACCAGTTATGTTAAGGTCCAACAACGACGCACAGTGGACCCTTGTTTTACATCACCTGTCCTCTCGTGTGCCACTAGAGTTCCCATAAGGGGTGCCACATCAGAGGGCAGGTAACAACGTCTATCTAAAATCTACGATGTATTACCTGACACCTTTTTTTTTAAGAATACTTTCACTTTTACTAATGTATTTCTTTTGATTTGATTCCTCAACGTCATTGCACGACGTCTGCAATTTATTTGTACTCTGTATTACCTTTGAAAACGAAATAAAAATCTTTGAAGAAAAAAAAAAAATACCCAAAGCAAAAACACATAAATACAAAAAAGGTACAGCGCTGTAGAATACGTGATAAACCCAAATTAATAAAAAAAATTGAGAAAATATAAGAGGGTTGTGGTGAAATGTTCAAAAAATTTTGAATAAGTCAACGTTCAAAAAAGTAATAAGTCCATAAAGTGTTAAAGGCAATAGAGTTGGTTCTCTTCCACCAAAAGGAAAACACCCGTGTGATGAATATAGTCTGCTTATCAGATCCACTGACCGTTAATAAAGCGGTCAAACGGGCTCAGAGATGTTTATAGTCCTCTCAATCAGACTCAAATCCAGCAGATGGAACCAGGGGGTTAGATCCTCAGCAGCAGTCACCAGCATATAAGAGGTTTGAGCTCATACATTAAAGGAAAGAAAATAGGAACGTTCTATAGTGAAGTACTGTGAGATTAAGGCTTGTTTAATAAGATAGATTGCACTTACAATTCGACTGATGTCAATTGGCATGTAAAACAGAACACGGCGTGTAATCCAATCGGGTCCTGTCAGCTGTTCTCCGTGTGTGTGTGTAGCTAGCTCCCGCAAAAGCGATGACGTGATACGCGCTGATGGCCACTCCTACGTACGTTTCGTTGTAAGACTTCGTCGGGGATGGGCCAATGACGCGCACGCCAAGGCAAAGGCCTTATATAGTGTCAGAACTCCATTTTAACTGAGGGCAAACACTAAGGGCAAAAGGAACAGCTTGGTACACAATGAAGAACGTCCATATAAACATATGGAGCTAATCTTGTGGAGAAACAGAAGAAGAGTCTCACAACCACATAGAGACACAGCATTGGGAAACGAAAGGAAGCCTCTTTATTGCACATCTTACAAAATAAGTGAATGAAATAAATGAATAGATATGAAAAATAATAATAATAATGATCCATACAGAAAAAGATTACAATTATGAAATTAATCTCTCAATGAACCTTAGCATTAAAAAACTTATAAGCAGAGAATAAAAATTACTGCTAAAATATCTTTGAAAATTACATTCAGTGAATAAAAAATAAAAATATATATAAAATATAGCTAAAAACAGCCTGCTAAGTAAGACTAAAGAAGGGACAATTAAGCGTTACTGAGGAAAAAATGTATGTCCCACTCTACGTTCAACCCAAAGGGGACAAAACTTTTCATGTTAAAAATCCACTGTGTTTCAGATTTGGATATAGAGCGTAATTTGTTCGTACCTCTCCACGGCGCGTTGAGTTTCTCAATAGGGAGGAAATCTCAAATATCTCAAATAAAGAAAAAAAAGAAAAAAAAATTATTAAAATGAAAAATGTCTTCAGGGCGCTGGGCCCAAAGGGAGCCACCTCCTTTGCTAGGCAAAAAAAAACCGAGGCTGCATGCTGCAGGGAGGAGGGTTATAATAAGGTAACATGTATTTAAATATCTAACATGTTCTACCTAGTCCTCTCCTATGAACAGGAACATACCCCACTTGTCAAGACTTGCGAAGGCTGTGTCCGTCCATGGACCATAAGAGGAATGCTGTTTTTTATTTTCCTTGCATGTCCCCCTCGGATCTACAGTGACTGCACTTCCAAGTGCACTTTTAGTGCAATTTCAAGTGCACTTTGCACTTGTAGTTTTCACTTGTATTGCAAAGTGGATTTGTCTTTAGTAAATAACTCCATATATGTTGATATATGGTAAATTTGCCCTTTTGGTGCAGCATGACGAGTATTAGGAAAGGAACATTTTGGCAGGTACTAGTTTGTTTGTCTGCAGTGTCCAATGTTACTTGCCTTATATAGGGCTTATTGAGGCCTCCCTAAAGGACATTTATTAGGTAAATAGTTTGTACGTCTGTCATATCCAAAATAATATGATGACATTTTTAGTATTTAGGAACTACTTGATTAATACCAAACCATTCATAATTTTATTTTTGTGCACACCATTTGAGTTTTCATTGGATTGTGCCAATATGCTCTATATTTTTTTCTAAGGGTCCATATCCACAGTTGGACCATGGGGATGTATGTCGACGTGGTCCAATACGAAATCCAAAATCATTTATTGTGATCTATGGTTATTATGAGAACCACTGTTGGAGAGCCATTGCATTGACATTAGGGGGATGGCATTGATTATAAGATACATATTGTCTTAATGTTATATTCTTTTGTATATTAGGTTAGAAATAGAAAGTGACATTATGGGGGAGTAAATATGCATGTGTTTATTTTTTATTTTTTTTACTGTGTACAGTGGTTTTTATAATACAGATTCCCATTCTGTATAGTGTACAATAAAATACAGAGGCCCAGATTCAGAAAGCAATTACGCCTGTCTAACTGGTGTTAGACAGGAGTAATTTCAAATTTTGCGCGCCGTATCACTAGTTTGAATCCTCAAACCATGATACGGCGGCTTCGGGCTTCGATCCGAGAGGCTTACGTCTTCGTAAGCCTTCGGATCTACGCTGCGATATTTTTGCGGCCGCTGGGAGGAGTTTGCGTCGTTTTCATGCGTTGGGATATGCAAATGTGTTTTTACGGCGATCCACGAAGATACGAGTGGTCTTTTGCTGGTCTAACGGTACGTAGCCCATGTTAAGTATGGCCGTCGTTCACGCGTCGATTTTTATTTTTATTTTATTTTTTTACGTAACTCGTTCGGGACTAGGATTGTGCGTAAACGACGCTACTCAAACAACGAATGATGTAACGACGTGTTTTCGCGCAATGCACGGCGGGAAATTTGCGAACGGAGCATGCGCAGTTCGATCGCCGCGGGAACGCGCCTATTTTAAATGCTTCACGCCCCCTACTCGCGCAGATGGATTGCGACGGGAGAAATACACTACGCCGCCGTCGTTTACTGGACAAAATCTACCTGGATTCCACGTAGAGCCAGGTAAAATACGGCAGCGTAGTGTATTTCTGATACTCTACGAGAATCTAATTCTCTGTGAATCTGGGCCAGAGTGTATTATGAGAGATGGCCTCTGGGTATTTGATTTGCATAAACTTACAAGTGATAAGGCTAGTAAAGATTGCAATATATGTATATTGCTTTGTGGTTTGTTTATTTGTGTGGGCACTGGCAGACTCTGAGCTTTGTTTGGACCTGGGGTCAGAATACATATGATGTGTGGTGTTTGTATATGCACTTTATATATATATATATGTATATGCACTTTATATATATATATATATATATATATATATATATATATATATATATATATATATATATATATATATATATATATATAAAAAAACATTAGTTTACATAATAGAGAAGTCCTAAAAAAAGATCAAAAAGCTATTTTCCTTGAACAAATCATTGCTCTGTATTATAATGCAAGTCTCTAACATTATGATGCAGTTTATTGCTGCTTTATGAAAGCTTTCTGCAATAACTATATTCTCCATCTTCAGGTTGCAGAAAACCACTGCACGTTCTCATCACATCTTTTGCAGTTCCCTACCTGAAAAATGAGACAACTGGACAGATTTAGAAATAAAGAATTGCAACACCAGAAAATACTTATGAAAAATGTACATTTTATTACACCAGCAACATGTGCTATGATGCATCACTCACTATGGTTCTACAGCACGTACAAATGTGTTTTTCATAATCTATGTACATTTTGAACACAGTATGGTTCAAGGAAACCAAATCTTTACCTTTTCACTGTCAGAAGACCTAGAAGTTAATGTAGATGGACCCAGCAGTGAAAGGGTGGTCATTGTATTTTAAATTATACATATATATAGATATATAAAAACAATAACAAAAACATTTTTTTTCACTGTAAAAAACAAAAAAAAATTCAACATATAACACATTCATGCACATACAAATACAATGTGGAAAACAGCAACGTAGGAGGGATCTTCTTCTAAGACAGACAGAAAGGGGTTGATTTACTAAGCCTGACAAGGCTGTATCCTGGCCTAGGCCAACAAGGCCCAGACCAGCACTTTGCAAGGGGGCAGCACAGAAAGATTCCCCGCCGGCTTGTGCTATACTGTTAGTGTAATGCAAGCTGCTTCTAATTTTGACTGTCCTATCATCCTGGACCACAAACCTTCCTCACTGTGCTATATGTTTTCTGCTGCACCGTTGGCATGGTTATATCTTCTTAGTCCTCTCCATAAAACAGAAATCTGTGCATAAAATAGAACTATAGGCAACACTTTATTTTTCACTTTGGATAGAGTAAGGGAGGGTTATAGCCCCTGTCAGTTTAATTTTTTACCATCCCTGACCCATTGCAGAGATTTCCCTTCACTTCCTGCCCCATAGCCAAACAGAAAGTGAGAGGAAATCTATGCAAATTATGGGAATCCAATGCCCCCCCCCCCCCAAGCCCTATGAACTAGTTTCCACACTAAAAAAATTTCAGGATGGGTCTTAAACAGAAAGGGGTGTGGCCTTGACAGAAAGGGGTGTGCCATATTTAAATTAGGGGGTGCAAGAGTTTAATCAGGCCTAGGGCAGCACAAAACCTAAATACACCCCTGAAGCCTGGAGAGTGCTAAATCTGGTGCAGCTGTGCATAGTAGCCAATAAGCTTCTAACTAAAGTTTGTTCCATTAAGCTTCGACAAAAACAAAACAAAAAAAAACGAACAAACAAAAAACTGAAAGCTGATTGGTTTCTATACAGAGCTGCACCAGATGTTGCACCCTCTAGTATCAGTAAATCAACCCCCAAGTGTCGTTCAACATATCAGTCCTGGAGATAGAACTGCATTCATACTAATCTCTTTCATGTAAGAAAACTTACCAATTTATAGTATAAAGTGGCATAGTTAACTTGGGAAATGCGTAGGTGCTTAGCATATTTTAAAAGAAAATATAAACCCAATCATTAGCAAACGCGGCAATATCGTTTTTTTTTTTTTTTTTTCCAAAGCAACAAAATGGTCATGTAACACACAACGAATAAAGCACTATATTTCATTAATCTAACCTAACAAACAGACAGCTACATTCTAAACATTAAATATGTGCAAACATAAGACTCTGGTATACCGCTTACTTTGTAAACCATGGACAGGGAATTTCTTCAGGTTAGCAAATTGCACAGAAAATATGTTTTTTTTTTTATGTCTTACATTCAGAAAAAAAGCTTGAAGCTGCCTTTCGTACAGAAAAACACACAGTGCTTAAGGCCTTATGGATGTTGTTGAACTGCAGGAAGACACAGGGTATGTAATCCCCTAGTACACAGGTTTCATTTTGGTTATGACAACAGAGATATAAAGAGAATCTATTATAAAACTATTAGCTGTGTACCATCTTGTTCAATTCTGAATAGCGCGAGGAAAGCAGCTTCTTACTACTATGAGAACATATAGTAGGATGAGATATTCCCAAAAGTGCACAACCTATAAAACAATACACATATGTACACAAACAAATAAAAACTGTGCAAGCAAATCTTTAAAACAAACAAAGTTACGAGGGATTAAAAAAAAAAGTGCAAAATGTAAAAGAAAAAGTGTAAAACCAGCTGTACATTTACTTAAATTCATTGGGTTTATAGAGCAGCTAATTCTGTATATATTGTGTATATGTCTGTATATTATCAAACTGTCCTATAGCAGCAGAAAAAAGCTGGAAAGCACTTCCGTTAAGTGAACAAAAGACCCGTCCTCAGTATATTTTAACATGACAAGACAAGCTAATGTTGGACTTGTGCTCAAACCTTAACATGGTGCAATCCCAACAGCCTTCCTGGAAAGGGTAAAAAATAGAGGGATAAAATGTGATACATTTTCTGGAGAAAATACTGGCCTGTGCTCCCTTCAGTGTTGACTATATGTGTGAAAGCCTATCAATGTGTTGATGTTATCTTTGCTGGATGGATTCGTTTTCGGCAGCAATCACAAGACTACATGTCGTAGGCCTTTAAACAAGTGTCCAGAAGTGCGAAGAACCAGAAGCAGCATTTTCTCCAGGAAAAGAACTTCTATTCCTCTACTTTTTCTTCCTTATTTTCACAAGACCATTAAAAGTGAACCCCAGTCAGAACATTTGTATAGTATTAGATAGGGCGTGCAAGGGTTAGAACCTCTGTCAGGTTTTATTCCTATCCTGTTCCCTGTTTAGGAAATTAATTTAAAAATGTAATCAAAAATAAAAAGCTAAAATTTTCCAGTTGTCACCAGGAGAGAGGTGAAAGGGAAATCTCCCAATGGGGACATACTGTATGTTTCAGGAACAACTGGGGACTGTCTTCCCACTTCCTGTTCTGTCTTCAGGACAAATAGTAAAGGGGAAATCTCCCGAATGGGTACACAAGCAGCAATAAAAAAAATCTTTGAGAGGTTGTGAATCTTTCCCACTCTACCCAAATATAGAATAAAAAGCTCTGCCTGGAGTTCAGCTTTAACATAGTGTTATGTTATAATTTCAGTATAGGTCCACTTCAAGCAATGGCTAAATATGAATTCATGTGTTGCTTCTGACCTCCTATGCAATTACACAGAGAATCTCGGCATTAACTAAAACTAAAAGCTTATCTTATTGTATTGTATGCATGGCAAACTGAAGACTGATTATGCAGATATCAGAGATCCACATACTCCGTCAGTTTACTTGAAATGTTGTACCACAGCACCACATTTCACGGACAGGATATATGAAATTACAACTATTTCTTGCCTCAGAGCTCAACCTCCCCGATCAGCATGTCCCCGTGTCCTCTATTGTAACCTTAAAGGCATTTGTCATTAGATTAGAAAGTCTAACCCTACTATTAAAGTTTAGTCCTCATAAATCCAGCCATAGATGGCTCAAATCCTATGCTGGTTCAGCAGGGACAGGCTGAGATTTAAACCATCTAAGGGCAGGCTGATTGTACCCAAGTCGATCCATCATTAGTCTTTGGTACAACCAGCATGCAGATTTTTTCTTGCGTTTATTGCTAGCGGTTATAGCCACTAGCAACAGTCACTGTGTTCTCTGTGCAGGGACGGCTCCCTCCACTGGGAGAACACAATTGATGGGGAACGCATGAAAAATGCATAGCGGGCCCCTCTCAGTTTAACAAGGTCCGATGAATTGGATGCTGCTGACTAGTGAGGGTGCAAGTCAGGGAAGGTTTGTCCAGATAAAATGCACAATGTAAAAGTAATAAGAGATAGCCCAGACCTGGCCCGAGTGGTTAGCAGGTAAAAGCAGCCTGAGCTTGAATAAATCGAGCTGAGTCTGCTTTTTTCTGCTGGGCCTGGTGAGGTGTGCAGCAGCTGGGTTATCTCTTCCTACATCTACAGCAGGGATCCTCAAACTACGGCCCTCCAGCTGTTGCGGAACTACACATCCCATGAGGCATTGTAAAACTCTGACATTCACAGACATGACAAGGCATGATGGGAATTGTAGTTCCTGAACAACTGGAGGGCCGTAGTTTGAAGACCCATGATCTACAGTGTGTTGATGAGAGAAGCAGGTGATTTTGTTTCCTGCAACCCGTGGTTGCAGGTAAGAAAATTGCATCATCTATGGACGGCTTAAACCAGTGCTGGCAACACCCCTGATCTGCTGACATAATCTTTGTATGCTTGGTAGAGCTATGCTTTGGAGACAGAATAGGAAGTGATTCAATCCCAATTTTCTCAGTTGTCACTAGAACAGGTGACCCCATTGGTTACTACACAGATGTACCAGTAGCAATGAAATATAAATGAAGTTGAGGAACCACATAAATTTACCACACTGCACAGGAAATGCTTTGTGATGCAATGTAAACATGCACTCAGATGAAAGACGTGGGAGATGAATCTTCCATGTTATTACAATATTCCACTTTGTGTACCTTCCCTTTTTAAGTTCTATAGCAATATACCCCAACACTAAGCTAAAAACAAGATAAAACACTTTGACAAATGAGAGAGTTTGAGAACTAAAAATCTAAGCTTAAATCCTTTACAAATGCCTTGGTGCAAAAAGTGAGACAGAAATCCACAAAGAGGAGATCCACAATGGCACTGTATTTTTCTTCCCATAAAAGTAACATCTCTTCGCAATAAAACAGTCCATGACAACATCTGTGGGACCTTCATATCCCTTTTCTTCACATTCACTAAAAAGTCACTAATTTTTTTTTTTTTCTTTAGATGAATGAAACACTTTGTCAGACATGACAGACAACATGTATAAGAGTTCTTAGAGGTGCTAATTTAGAGGGTGCAACACATTTTGGAGATGTTTCTTAATTTCTCCACCTCTCACATGTTTTTTTCAGCTGGGCTTTGTGGGAGCCTTGATCCGGACAGTGGAAGCTCTGACTTGAAGCTTTGCTTGCTGGTTTTGGCCTTCTGCTGTCCCTGTGGATGCTGGGCTCTGATTGGATTGAGCTTGGAGCTGTGGTGAAGCTGCTGCTGCAGTCACAACCTGCTGCTGCTGCTGCTGTTGAAGAAGTTTCTGCTGAACCACCTGGGCTGCAGCTGACCCAGCAGGCAATACCTGAACCTGCTGCTGGCCTGTTCCTGTCGCTTGAGTCAGTGTCACAGATTGAGACTGGACCTGTAGTAGATAGCATGTGATTCATTTTAGACTTCTAATTGGTTAAAACATATACAGAGATTTTGTGTAAAAGAAATATAGTGCATGTGTAGTTTTTTTCCATTCCAATTAAAAAAATTAGAAGAAGAAAAAGATCCTTGATTGCTATATCCTCACAGTAAACACCAATTGTTATATGTTTCCTAAATGCAAGTGGTCAAGCACCTCAATCACAGTGGCATCTCATGTACCTACTGACCTGCTGAGAGGCTGGAACCATCTGCGGGATATTTGCCACTGCTGCCTGCTGTTGGACCACCTGAGGAAGCTTTGCAACCTTGGAAAAATGATAGGAGCAAAAAATGGAATAAACTCAAATAGTTACATATCACAACACTAATAACACTAGCATATCGATTGCAACTAAGAACACAAGCAAACATTGCTTAGATCATGTGTCTTTACATTACCACAAGGCAACACAGGTTACAATATTCATACTATGCTAACATCAGAACACAGTATAACATGTGGATGCTCAATCTGTGGCCCTACAGCTGTTGCAGAACTACATGTCCCATGAGGCATTGCAAGGGTGACAGTTACAAGCATGACTCCCAAAGGCAGAGGCATGATTTCGCAAAAAACTGGAGGGCCACAGGTTGAGAACCCATGGTATAACATACTGTATGTCCTACAGGTTAGGTACCAAGAGTTGAAGGACCAAATTGTAAACTGAAGGGTCAAACGTAAACCTGTGCTATGGCCATGCAAAACAAAGTGGCAGAACTATTTTTTTAATTGTAATCAGATTTTTTTTTTCGGTTTTCAAACACTTTTTTATACAAACAAAACATAGAAATCATCCTCCTGACCAAGTCCGGATAGGAATATAGTTAGCATTAGAAAAAAGGTGCAGCTCCTTGTTTGACAGAATATATGAAAGCAATTTTTTACAGCTATCACAGACTTAAAAAATGAAAACAGAGGCCCAGATTCACAGAGCAATTACGCCTGTCTAACTGGTGTTAGACAGGAGTCATTTCAAATTTCGCGCGCCGTATCACTAGTTTGAATCCTCAAACCATGATACGGCGGCTTCGGGGTTCGATCCGAGAGGCTTACGGCTTCGTAAGCCTTCGGATCTACGCTGCAATATTTTTGCGGCCGCTGGGAGGAGTTCGCGTCGTTTTCATGCGTCGGGATATGCAAATGAGTTTTTACGGCGATCCACGAAGATACGAGCGGTCTTCGCAATCGCTTTCGTCTATTTTTTTATACGTACTGTTAGACCAGCTTTTTGCTGGTCTAACGGTGCGTAGCCCATGTTAAGTATGGCCGTCGTTCCCGCGTCGAATTTAAATTTTTTTTTTTTTACGTAACTCGTTCGGGAATAGGAATCTCCGTAAACGACGCTACTCAAGAAAAAATGACGTAACGACGTGATTTCGCACAATGCACGGCGGGAAATTTGCGAATGGAGCATGCGCAGTTCGATCGCCGCGGGAACGCGCCTATTTTAAATGATTCACGCCCCCTACTCGCGCAGATGGATTGCGACGGGAGAAATACACTACGCCGCCGTCGTTTACTGGACAAAATCTACCTGGATTCCACGTAGAGCCAGGTAAAAAACGGCGGCGTAGTGTATTTCTGATACTCTACGATAGTCTAATTCTATCTGAATCTGGGCCAGAGTATTTTTTAAAAGACAATTTATCGCACCATAGAACCGGCAAGACCATATAATGTTGGATTTGCACATCGCATTGTGTAGCTCATAAGTGTGCCTCTCATAGGCAATATGTTTTGTTCAGTTCACATATCCACTCATCTATTGAGGAAACATTTTAAAGCGGCGTTAAAGCCTGCCAACAAATTTTAAACCTTATGCCCTTGAAATGGTATGTCATAATGTCTTAGTAAGTACCACATACCAACACATTATAACAGACTTACCTGTTAAACAGAGTCATCCAGCGCTGTGGTGTCATCGCTCCCGCTGTTCCCAGTGATCCATCTTCACCTGGTCTTCCTTTTAGGTTCCATTTCTTCGGCTTCTTGAAAAGCTGGGCCCTAATGCCAATGCATGCACACGTGTCACATGACCACAGTACAGGCTGTGTGCCGTAAATGTGGTCTGAGCTGCGCATGTGCGACTCAGATCACATTACCACTGACAGGCTGGGAGAGGCATTTATGTCAAAAGAGATGACTTGGGTCTCTTCTGTTATATAAACCCTTCCTGTAAGCATTTTTTTCAATTCAATTCCACTTGAAGGCGCTAATATTTTGCAGGCAGCATCACTTTAATGACAGCACCACTCACCTTTTATGACATTAGAAAGTACCTGTAAATTTACTATAGTATTAAGAATTACTAGGATCAAGGGAGTATCGACATCATTTTTAATAGGGGTAATTTCAAGTTGTATATGAGTTGCAGCAGGATCAATTTTTTTCAATTTTTTTTTTTTTTTTAAATCAGAAAAAATTGTTTATTGTGCCAATAAAAGAAAATACAAAATACAGACCAGCATAAAAGGAGTCACAAATAATAACACAAGAAAACATGTATCTTACAACAGAGGCACCAAAATTATAAACAAGACACATATAATGTCAATGGTAAAGATTAAACAGTGCTGGGCAGGCACAAAAACAGCTGCACCCACAACACAACTACACATGAGGCCAACGGGCCACAACTGAAAACCTGCACTCCACAGTCTGCCCAAACATTCGGAACCTCTTCCCACCATCAATCAAGGTTGTATATCCACAGTATAATGCTTATATAGCATACACTTCAGACAAAGTCAGATTGTACTCCCGGAGAGAGAATGTTACCTAACCTTGCAACAGCCGAGTCAAAACCAGTCTCGGAGGTGCCAGTCCAGGAGTCCCCAACCAGGGCTGCCAAATAGAATTAAACTTCCGGGCTGCATTTCTATTGTGAAAGAGCACTATACATATCAATGTATAGTGCTCTTTCACAATGATAAGATTTACTTGTTCAATCCATTGTTTCTTAGTCGGAACGTGCAGGGACAACCAAAATCTATCTATCTGCTTTCTTGCCAAGTACAAAAACCTGATCACTGCAACATTGACCGGATGAGGGTAAATTTCTTCATCTACAGCACCCAATACGCATATTAGGGGGTCCAAAGGAACCCTAACTTGAAATACAGAGGAAATAACCTCAGTAACATTACCCCAGAACCGGTGCAACTTGGGACAGCGCCACATTAAAGTAAGCCCTGTGCAACAAAAACAGATGAGAAAATCTTTGAGACTGCGAAACTGAGGTAAGAGGACCAGCTTGTATACACGTGTCCCATATCTCGCCATTAATGTCACCCAGGTCCTCCGCCCACCCCCTCCTACATGGTAAAGTCGCTGAGTCCTGCACAGACGATAAAAGAATAGATTAGACATGGGTTATTAAACCTTTTTTGTCCTTACCAAAAAATAAGTCTGTTATCAAACAATGGCTAGACAATTGGAGAACAGAAATCCGACCCTGGGCCTGCAGGGCATGCCTGAGCTGCAAATATTTATAAAATTGATGTCTAGGCAGGTCAAATTCATTTTGTAAGTCCTGAAATGATTTAACTATATTGTGATGATAAATCTGGGCAATGTTATGAATACATGAATACCAGCCAGTCTCCAGGACAGGAAACCGTCCAGTCCAAAAACCTCTGCTAGATTAAGGTTGTCCCACAGAGGAGTGTCTGCAAGAAATCCCAAAATACCCAAAGTAGACCTCACCATGGACCACAGCTTCCCAAGGAGAACCACGGTAGGGACTGCCTGCGGCAGGTGTGGATTTCTAAATTTTTAACAGGCTGCCTTATGCAACGATTCTCAGCACAAAAAAACATTTGTGGCACAATGCATTATGGTGTGAAAAAAGGCCCTAACAAGTAGGGTTCCCTGTTATCTAAAACTGTTTAAAGTGAACCTGTTCTTTCTCCAGACATTGTGTTCTGTCCATTGCTGCTCCCCTGCGTGGTATGGAAAGCCTTCTTCCCATGTGACAAGCCTAGTGCTTGGTGATTGGCATTTTAGGCACACGACACTGCAACAGAGGGGCAGGGAGTGAGTGTATAACCCTGTGTAAATACAGCCTCAAAACCTGACATTTACACAGGGGTTCTTACTTCACACCTGGGGGCTAAGAGTGGTAGAGCAACAAAAGGAAGGTGCACGTGGGCAGCAAGTGGGACCGAATGTGTGAGTATGTATGCACCTATTGTCACACTGAGAGAAAATTGTAGGCATCACAGCAACTGGCCATCCCAGGTCAGTTGCCATCTATAGTGAAATGAAAGACAGCAGTTACCTGTACCTGAATCTGTGCCTGCACCTGCTGGGCTCCAGGTGACTTCTGAGACTGAGTAATTGGGGTGGTCAGGAACTGGGTTTTTATTGCTGGCTGAGTGGTATATGTCAACTTCTGTTGTTGAGTTGCTTGTTGCTGCTGTTGCTGCTGAGCTTGGACAGTAACTTGCTGGGCTGTTATCTGCTATAAAGGTAAGGTAATTGATACAATTGCATAAACATTTCTGTTTTGTTACACGGATTAAAGATAGTATTGAATTTCGACTTAAAGTTAAAGTGCTACTAAAGGTGAACAAAAAAAAATAACAAACATGTTATACTTACAAGCTCTGTGCAATGGTTTTCCTGGCTCCCTTCCCTCTCTGAGTGCTATAGGGGCACTCATGTGTGCTCGCTCCCAAGCCCCGCTCTGTGTGACTTATGATCTTATTGGTCCTGCCTCCCCATTCCCTCCTCACTGAGACAATGAGTGAGCAGAGAAACGGGAGAGCAGCTGCTCTTGTGCACATTTCTGGATTGAGATCGCGCTCAGGCAACCATTAAGGTGGGGATTGGGGGGGCTGTATACCTTAAGCCTTTAGAATCACTTTATTTTTTTACAGATTCAACAAAGCTACCCATTAAATTTGTCTCCAATAAACCAGACTCGCACCCTCCATACCAACATGCACACATTTAGAAATAATATTGCCAAAAGCTAATTTAAGGGCATGTTACTCCAACTGTGCTACAAGCTGTAACTAAACTACAGCTACAACAGTCCATGCAATTGCTTCAGCAAGGGATCAATGTGGTCAAATAATGTTTTATCTAAAATGCTTTTTTTACTGGGATTAGAACTATGGTATATTGTAGATATGTCACTAAGCAGTTAGAATATTCTTTAAGAGCTGGTGATAAAATCAGGAATAAAACAGATGCTTTAAATATACTGTAATGTCATTCTACAATGACACACATTTCAGATTATTTTAGGATGTTGGAAAATTATGCAATTTACAGTCACTTCCCTGCACACAATTATCCCTCAAAATACTGAGACTGATTACACTTGGAGTGTTAACGTACAGTGCAGAAAATAAGTATTTGAACACCCTGCTATTTTGCAAGTTATCCCACTTGGAAATCATGGAGGGGTCTGAAATTGTCATCGTAGGTGCATGTCCACTGTGAGAGACATAATCAAAAAAAAAATTCCAGAAATCACAATTTATGAATTTTTAACTATTTATTTGTATGATACAGCTGCAAAGAAGTATTTGAACACCTGTCTATCAGCTAGAATTCTGACCCTCAAAGACCTGTTAGTCTGCCTTTAAAATGTCCACCTCCACTCCATTTATTATCCTAAATTAGATGCACCTGTTTGAGGTCATTAGCTGCATAAAGACACCTGTCCACCCCATACAATCAGTAAGAATCCAACTACTAACATGGCCAAGACCAAAGAGCTGTCCAAAGACACTAGAGACAAAATTGTACACCTCCACAAGGCTGGAAAGGGCTACGGGGAAATTGCCAAGCAGCTTGGTGAAAAAAGGTCCACTGTTGGAGCAATCATTAGAAAATGGAAGAAGCTAAACATGACTACTGTGAAGCATGGGGGTGGTAGCATCATGCTTTGGGGGTGTTTTTCTGCACATGGGACAGGGCGACTGCACTGTATTAAGGAGAGGATGACCGGGGCCATGTATTGCGAGATTTTGGGCAACAACCTCCTTCCCTCAGTTAGAGCTTTGAAGATGGGTCGAGGCTGGGTCTTCCAACATGACAATGACCTGAAGCACACAGCCAGGATAACCAAGGAGTGGCTCTGTAAGAAGCATATCAAGGTTCTGGCGTGGCCTAGCCAGTCTCCAGACCTAAACCCAATAGAGAATCTTTGGAGGGAGCTCAAACTCTGTGTTTCTCAGCGACAGCCCAGAAACCTGACTGATCTAGAGAAGATCTGTGTGGAGGAGTGGGCCAAAATCCCTCCTCCAGTGTGTGCAAACCTGGTGAAAAACTACAAGAAACGTTTGACCTCTGTAATTGCAAACAAAGGCTACTGTACCAAATATTAACATTGATTTTCTCAGGTGTTCAAATACTTATTTGCAGCTGTATCATACAAATAAATAGTTAAAAAAATCATACATTGTGATTTCTGGATTTTTTTTTTTTTGATTATGTCTCTCACAGTGGACATGCACCTACGATAACAATTTCAGACCCCTCCATGATTTCCAAGTGGGAGAACTTGCAAAATAGCAGGGTGTTCAAATACTTATTTTCCGCACTGTATGTAGAATACATGAAAAGGTTGGTATAGCATTCATCTTTGGTTGGAAATAGTTTGCATAATGTATAACAGACATTGATTGGTAAACTAAATTCATTAATCCCTGCTTCTTTGAAAAAAGTCTACGACCACTCTTTGTTAATGATAAAAAAATCTACAAAAGTAATTAATTTACAAGGCAAGGTTGAATAAACTGTCTATCCAGCCAGTAAGTCTGTTATGTAAGGACTTCATTTAACAGAGAAAGCTATTCAGCAAAGTTTTTATCATATAAGCAACAATGTCACTGAACATCAAAACAAAAAAAACATATGTGCCTTGGTTCAGTCTGTTTAATGAGGTTTTAACCCCCCCCCCCCAAAAAGACCCCGTTCTCTAATAGCAGGTTAAACATCACAGCTCTTGTGCTGCCTAGTCTGTCCCTTTTTATGCTGTAAAAAAAACCTGGTTGATCCTGCCTGTTCCTGTGCCCCCCTATGTAAACTGACCACAGTATTCATGGCTTCTGATCCATGATACTGTGGTTAGTTTACGTGCCTCTGTCATCCTGCTGCTCTCCTCCCTCTCCCCCCTCCCTGCTCTGCCAGCTCCTGTGTGTGAGGCTGTGAGCGATCTCTTCCCCTCCCCTCCTGCGGCTATTAATATCTGGCAATAAAGTCAAAGAAAGATTACTGCCAGCCCCTCTGTTTTACTACACTGTGTACATGTTTGTATAAAATTATGCCTTAAAATACTTCAAGATCTTTTCTGGTCAGTCACGTGACCTCTGGCTGCTCTCCTCCTCCAATCTAAGGGCTACAGCGGAAGGGGCTGAGCCAAAAACACATCGGTCACGTGACCTCCCAGTTGATGTCGGAGGGGATCTCATCTCCTCCCACTAATAGGGGGATGAGAGCGGGCGGAGGTTATTTAACCAAACAGAAAAGATCTGAAAGAAGATATTTAGAGGCATAACTTTATACAAACATGTACACAGTGTAGTATAACTTAGTAGAACGGAGGGGCTGGCAGTAATCATTCTATGACTTTACAACCGCTTTCAATACAGTCGCAACATAGCATGTCAATATGTCAGAGAGCAGTACTGTCAGTACACTTGTTTAAATTAATAAATACACTTGATTAAATAAACACAAGTATGACCTACATACAAAGTGGACTGGTGAGTGTAAAAACACATTACCTTCTGTTGCTGAACAGCAGCCTGTGCAGGAGCCGCCCCTGACTGTAGAGCTTTTTGCTGCTGTTGTTGCTGCTTTAGTTTTAGAAGTTGCTGTACATTTAGGGGTTGAGCAACCACTGTCTGTCCACCTGCAGAATGAAAAAAACAATGCTGCACAAACTATATATCACAGTAAATGAAAATGTCACTAGGCTGATGGCCTTCCCATGTATATTACAAAAGAACTAAAAAAAATAAAAAATTGTTTCTCTTTTACTGTGCTAAAAATAATGGAACATGAGCACCTTAAATAAAGTTCAATCCCCGTACTGTACCTGAACTGAGATCAGGGAAGCAGTACAACACAACTGCTGTGTTAGTAAAAAGAAATAATGGCCTACATAGGCAAGAAGCAAATATTTACATATAACATTACAAACTAGTATCAAGAGTTGTATAATGGCCATACCTTCTTTTCAAACCCACTCTAGCCAAAACTATACATTTTTCATTTTGGATAGAATAGGTGTGGGGAGAACTCTGGTAGGTTTATTTTGTTGCCCATGAGTCCACTGGGGAGAATTCTCCTCACTGTGTGTCTCAGTGACACTTCTGTGACACCAGAACAAGAAATAAGGGACCATATAACCCTAATTTTGTAAAAAAAAAAAAAACAATTGAGAGTAAACCAAGGAATGGAAGGCAGGGTGGCCTTCACCCTATACTGTACTTTAAATGGATGGGATTTACTGGTAGATCAAAATTCCTCTTATCCTAATCATACAGTACAGGGCACAGGCACAATATATGGCATGGGAAATCCCCAAGCAATGACTAGGAAGGGTGTTTCAACCATGAGGCAAACAGAATTGTGACAACAGAAGAACCAACCCCAGAGAGTCGCTTTGAGCACCTTGTGGTCAAAAGCTGCATCAGCAAAAGATTGGACATCCACCTGGTAAAACGTTGAAAATGTCCAGGTGGCGGCCTTACAAAACTGGACTACAGAGTCGATCGAGGTCAGAAAACAGGACAAAGAGTGAATGCGTCTGTCTGATTACAGCAGTAGCCTTTATGTATATAGAGGAATTTTCTTAGGATGCTTAGGATCAGAGCATAAGGATGCGAGGACAACAATCTCGCTAAGGTGGAATGCCAAGACCCCTTTTGAAAGAAAGAATGGCTTTGGGCATAAGACAACCTTGTCATTCTGAACTAGGAGCACAGCTGCCAGTTCAGAAACATGTCTGGCAAACATCATAGCAACTAATGTCGCGTACACACGACTGTTTTTAATGTCAAGTCAAGCCTGCCATGCATCCACACGATCGTGAAAAAAAAAATACTCAAGCAAAGCGCAGTGACGTACAACACGTACGACGGCACTATAAAGGGGAAGTTCCATTTGGATGGTGCCACCCTTTGGGCTGATTTTGCTAATTTTGTCATAGTTACCTGCAGCTTTTTGGGGCTGGCCAATAGCAACACTAATTCCTGCTACAGTCACTGGAAGGGTGGTCACTCCTGTAGATGACACAACTGCAGACACCACTGGAGGCTTAGCTAGGGCCACTTGTGCTGTTTGTCCTGGTTGAGCCTGGATTGGTCCCTGAGCCTGAAGCTGTGAAAAGAAAACCAGATAAAACACAAGGTGAACTGCAAGAATTACGATATCCAACGACTCTGGCTGTTTTTTTTCTTTGCTACATTAAAGACATGGCTGCTGTCACTGATTATCTGGTTCTTATGTTGACAGCCACTCCCTCCACTCCCCAGTTTAGCGCTCCAGTGGGCACTGGAGGGGTGGGGCGGGGCAGAGCAGAGAGCCAGTGACCAACAGTCACCTCTCTCTGCTCAGAGCAGAGGGGAGAACTGAGTGATCAGCGATCTTTGATTCCTTAATTCTCCATGCAGAGGCAGTGTGGATCAGATTCTGCATCCACCTAGGTGAGTATAAGGTTTTTGCTGTAAACCAAATATTTTTATTTTAAAGTAAATCTTTCAGCCATGTTAAGCTTTTTTGGGGGGATTTATTTTTCTTATTTATGCAAAAATAACAACAATAAAAAACGAAGGTTTCCGCCACGCAGGGCTTAATAAAAACAAAACTTTTTCCCACAAGACACCAACCCATTCCCCCACCAGGTACCACCCATGAAGTACTTCCATGGCAGATGCTATGTGTCCCTCAGGGATAAAGAATAATATTTTGACATAAAAGAAACAACCAGAGACATAAATGCAGTTCCCCAATATCCAATATCATAGACAATCACAACTTGTCCCTCCAGGGGAGAGCACCCCAAACAATGAGGGCACGAGGACCAGAGATATAAATGACATCAAGAGAGAATATTATGCACTAAATGAGAGATAGAACTGTAGCTTAATTCAGAAATGTTAAGCCTAACAGCAAGTACAAGTATCTTCGGGTGACATTATTAGCAAGAAAACATTGTTCTTACTCTCTCATTTAACTTAATTTTTCACCTGAGGGGTTTAAGCCATACTCAATTGTCTGCAAGCTATCCAGTAATAATTATAAAACAAAATATTGCAGCACTAAAATTCAAAATGTGATGAAAATAAATCAATGAATAAGATGATGAAAAAATGACCACTAAGGTGCAAGTCCACAGAGGTAATCCAAGTATCTGTGCAATGACATAGAAGTTTATCAAGATGAGAAGTCCCACATGCCATGAAGGGAGCAAGAAAGAAGACAGAATGGGTGACACCGACCGAAATCAATAAGCCCCGGCTTATCAGATAGTATGCAAGTCAAAAAAGAGCAGTCAAATAAGCGGTATATACGATAGCCAAGCCAAAATATCCAACTCTCCTTGATTCCTCTCCCTATCACTGGATGACCGGGTAGCGTGGAGGTAGATGACCAGAAAGTATAGCCTTCAAAACATAACTCCCCCGTAGGGTGAGATTAAGTCACCAGGCATGTAATAAAGAAGTAACTGAGTCTCTTCACAGTAAAGCTGATGTGTGCTGGGTATGGAATTCTTGATACGGCCCACTCCTCCGTACTCTACTCACTCTACTCGGATCCAGGATTGTGCTGCATGTGGCTCGGTACCCTCCATGTACCATGTATTCAGATCAAGAATAATGCTATTATTAGGGGGTCGCATACTTTCTGGTAAGCCAGCCTTATTGATTTTGGTCGGTATCACCCATTCTGTCTTCTTTCATGCTTCCTTCATGGCATGTGGGACTTCTCATCTTGATAAACTTCTATGTGATTGCACAGATACTTGGATTACCTCTGTTGACTTGCACCTTAGTGGACATTCAATTGTCATCTTATTTATTGATTTATTTGTATTTGCACATGTTCATCACATGTTTTAAATTTTAGCGTTTCACTATTTTGTTTTATATGTATTTGTATGTCACGTGTCTGGACATTGTGTACAGCTGCTATTTGTTTTATAGTTTATCGTTTGTGTGGATATATTTTCCATTTAATAGTATCCAGTAATAATGACTATTCTTTGGAGAAATAGATTTCTAACTTATGCTGAAGTTCAGAAACCATGTGGTGTCAGCAACAAATGTGTTAATTTGTTAATGTGTCCCTTTCGAGCCCCATGGAAATTAGGGCCAGGCTGTACATGGAGCCTTAGCTTCTGCACAGGTCAATATGAAGCACCACCCCCTTCTCAACCTAAAGACCCGCACACACGATACGAAAATATGAAGTAAAATTTAGTTAGACGAACGATCTGCCGATTTTCGGATTTTTAGTACGGTCCTTTCAACAGCCGATATCGTTATTTTGTACGAGAATATTCATGGGTGAGTAACCTCTTCACTTTCGACATGAGACTAGCATGCAATAAAAAACGGACTAACGGTTGGAAATTTGATTGTGTGTACGAGGCTTAAGCCTCATCTATATAATTGTATTGTCAAATGCAATAGCCGTTACCACCCACTCTACTTATGGCATTTGACAGATTGTGAACTCTGTGGTGAACTCAGATTAATGCCCCTGCCGTTTTCCCACCAGCAGATAGTTCATCACCATCCCTTCTGAGAGGAAAGTGAAATTGGCCACAGTATAAACCCCCTTGATGCAGCACCAGTAAGGATCTACTGAAATCCAATGCCTTGAGGGAAATATTTGGAAACTTAACAAAAAAATTGTATTTTATTAAGAGAAAAAATGTCTTCCTCTAGCAGACAATTAAAGCCTTAAAACTTACCAGCCGAGCCACCTGTAAATTAGCAACAGTGGCCCCTGTGAGCACAGCACCACCTCTTGGTGCATTGACTGCAGCAAGCTGCTGAGCCTGTGGCTGTGCTTGCTGTGGTTGCTGCTGGCCCTGTACTGGTGCTGCCTGTGGTCCTCCCTGCTGAGGCTGCTGTGGCTGTTGCTGTTGAGATGCTGTTTGGGATGTCTGTTGTGGAATCTGCATTTTCTGTTTCTGTAACTTCAGTAGCTGCTCCTGCATTTTAATCAAGAGAAATATTGGTAAAAACCAGCCTAGTAGTTTTCTTAAACTCACAGTATTCTGACTAAAGTACCTGGGAGAGTTTGCCGACAGCTTTGATTTGCCCAGGGGACTGAGCCTGAGCCTGAATCTGAGGAACCTGCACCTGGGCAGCCTGCTGCTGCCGAATAAGCTGGAACTGGGCTGAGGCAATGGCTTTACTGGCCAGCTGAACTCCAGCAGTTGTAGCTGAAAGACATATATAAAAGTAAGACTGCAAAGCACACAGAAAATTATAACAAAGTTCAAGGGACTGGAGGATTCTCAACATTGTCTGAGATAAATGGAAGGATCAGAAAGTAGCTCCATACCTGTGGTCACCTGTGTAACAACTGACCGGGCCTGCGTCTGCACAGGTGTAATACTGCTACACACTACAGTTCCACCAGTCACCGGCGTCACTGCTCGCACTCCCTGATTTGTTGCTATAGTGACCATCTCAGCAGCCGTGGCAGAAGTGGCTACAGCTCTCTGCTGTGTGTGCACAACCTGCGGAGATCCCCCAGAAGCCTAATGAGAAGATGGATAGCAATTAGCTCATAATCAATCCTGAACATTAGAAAACGGTACGTTTGCCAGAAAGGCATTCTTTTCTAAGTACGGAATGTGAAAATCTGTTGGCAGGGAGTAGGTTCAATTTGCTTGTTCCAAACGGCAATCTGAGCAGATTTAGAGCGAAAATAACCTGCATAAAAGGCTTCCAACCATTACCCAAACAAAACAAATATTCTAGCAATATTATAATGCAGTGACAATGTCAGCTGGAGCTTTATTTTAATTAACACCCAGAATTAAGGCCATGTACATATCCTGTCTGTATTTTATTACATTTTGTGTTACTTACAGCAAGTGTTCCAGGTATAACAGGGGATCCCAACCTCTTATTGATGGGCTGGAAAGTGGCAGACGGTACACCCGCAACTGTGTTTACAATAACGTTTCCACTGACTGCCGCTGTAAATAGGATTTGGTATTAGAATAACATATTTTTAATAATAATTCTGCAGATGTAAAACACAATTTTTACACTGTAAGTTATATTTAATAAAGCATTCCAAATACAGTGCATTGCAAAAGTATTCATACCCCTTGAAATGTTACACATTTTTTCATGTTACAACCAAAAACGGAAATGTATTTTATTGGGATTTTATGTTACAGACCAAAACAAAGTGGCACATAATTGTGAAAATGATAAATGATTTTACATTTATTTTACACACAAATATCTGAAAAGTGTGGCGTGCATTTGTATTCAGCCTCCTTTACTCTGATACTCCTAACTAAAATTTGGTGGAACCAATTACCTTCAGAAGTTCCCTAATTAGTAAATAGAGAACACCTGTGTGCAATTTAATCTCAGTATAAATACAACTGTTCTATGAAGCCCTCAGAGGTTTGTTAGAGAACCATAATGTACAAACAGCATCATGAAGGCCAAGGAACACACCAGACAGGTCAATGATTTGGGTATGTCTCTACCAGCTTTGCACATCTAGAAAGACTTATTTGCCCATTCTTCCTAGCAAAATAGCTCAATCTCTGTCCAATTAGACGGAGAGTGTCTGTGAACAACAATTTTCAAGTCTTGCCACAGATTCTCAATATGATTTAAATCTGGACTTTGACTGGATTATGGTAATGCTTTGATCTAAAGCATTCCATTGTAGCTTTGGCTGTATGTTTAGGATCGTTGTCCTGCTGGAAGGTGAACCTCCACCCCAGTCCCAAGTCTTTTGCAGACTAACAGGTTTTAATCTAAGATTGACCTATATTTGGCTCCAATCACCTTCCCATCAATTCTAATCAGCTTCCCTGTCCCTACTCAAGAAAAGCATCCCCACAGCATGATACTGTTACCACCATGTTTCACAGTGGGCATGGTGTGTCCAGGGCGATGTGCAGTGTTAGTTTTCTGCCACACGAAAGGCAAATCCACTTTGCACTACAAGTGCACTTTCAAGTGCAGTCGCTGTAGATCTGAGGGGGACATGCAAGGAAAATAAAAAACAGCATTTTTTGCTTGCACATGATTGGATGATAAATTCAGCAGAGCTTCCCATAATTTTAGAGCATCCCCTCAGTTCTACAGAGAACTACAGTGACTGCACTTTCAAGTTCATTTGCAGTGCACTCGTAGCACAAAGTGGATTCGCCTTTAGTAAATGACCCCTATAGTATTTTGCTTTTAGGCAAAAAAGTAAACTTTTGGTTTCATCTGACCAGAGCACCTTCTTACACATGTTTGCTGTGTCCCCCACATGGCTTCTCGCCAACTGCAAACCAGACTTCTTATGGCTTTCTTTCAACAATGGCTTTCTTGTTTCCACTCTTCCATAAAGGCCATATTTGTGGAGTGTATGACTAATAGTTGTCCTGTGTACAGATTGTCACACCTGAGCTGTGGAGCTCTGCAGCTCCTCTAAAGTTACCATGGGCCTCTTTGATGTTTCTCTGATTAATGCTCTGCTTGCCTGGCCTGTCAGTTTAGGTGGACGGCCATGACCTGGTAGGTTTGCAGATGTGCCATACTTTTTCCATTTTCGGATGCAAGATTAAACAGTGCTCCGTGAGATGTTCAAAGCTTGGGATATTTCTTTATAACCCAAACCTTCCTTAAACTTCTCCACAACTTTTTCCCTGATGTGTCTTGTGTGTTCCCTGGCCTTCAAGATGCTGTTTGTTCACCAAGGTTCTCTAACAAACCTCTGAGGGCTTTACAGAACAGCTGTATATTTATACTGAGATTAAATTATACACAGGTGGACTCTATTTACTAATTAAGTGACTTCTGAAGGCAATATGTTCCACTAGATTTTAGTTAGGGGTATCAGAGTAAAGGGGGCTGAATACAAATGCAGGCCACACTTTTCAGATATTTATGTGTAAAATATTTTGAAAACCAATTATCATTTTCCTTCCACTTCATAATTATGTGCCACTTTGTGGTGGCCTATTACAAAAAAATCCCAATAAAATACATTTGTGTTTTTGGTTGTAATATGACAAAATGTTGAAATTTTCAAGGGGTATGAATACTTTTTTAAAGCACTGTATGTATGCGGTTAATGTTTTTTTTCTTTCTCTTTTTTATGTTGTCAGTAAGTGGCCTATTTGTAATGTTTAAAAATGTAATAAGAAGAATATAAAAACAAGAAAGAACAGGTTTTGTCAAATTCCGACCGTGTGTAGGCTCCATCGGACATTTGCTGTCGGAATTACCAACCACAAAATCTTGAGAGCTGGTTCTCAAATTTTCTGACAACAAAAATTCCGATCGTCTGTATGCAATTTCGATGCACGCTCGGAATCAATTTGGCGCATGCTCTGAATGATTGAATTTCATTTTTCTCGGCTCGTCTTAATGTTGTGCATAACGGCGCTCTTGACGGTCGGAATTTCAGACAACATTTGTGTGACCGTGTGTATGCAACACAAGTTTGAGCCAAAATTCCGTCTGAAAAAAATCCACGGTTTTGTTGGAATTTTCAATCATGTGTATGCGCCATTAGACCCCATATACTCTATTAGATTTTCTGCAGATTTTTTATCTTCAGATCTACCAAAACCATGTAGTGAAAGGGCCTGCCTGATTGCATACAAATTGAAACTCTTAAGGTTTGACCTCATATTATATGGTTTTGGTAAATCTGAAGACACAAATCTGCAGAAAATCTAATAGTGTGTATGGGGCCTTAGTATCTATCTCTTTCACCTTGCAGAGAAAAAAATATGTATAAACAATAATAATAATAATCCAAATAAAATAAATACATAGATCAAGGTTTGATCTAGGTCAGTGCCAGGGTTAGTGTTGGTGTTTTTTTAGTATCAATGTTAGGAAGGGCTCATTTACAATTGCTTCAGCTTTAACACACATTAACGACTAGTTTACACTTGCTTCAAAACATGGCTTCGGACAGGCTTTGTTAAAGCTCTCTGAATGCTAGTCAAAGCTCCTTTCACTAAATAAAATGGTTAGCTTACAGTTCTGTTTACACCTTGCTTTTGTTTGCTTTGGCTTTTCTTCAAAAATTATACCTCATGTTGCATCAGTGGTGCTTCAAAGCGTCTTCAAAGCCTTCATAGAAGTCTATTGCAGAGCTTGCTTAAAGCCCCACTGAAGCCTCATCAAAGCCCTATGAAGCCCCATCGAAGCCCCACCGAAGCACCAAACAAAAGCAAGGTGTAAACAGGACTGTAAACTAACCATTTTATTTAGTGACAGGAGCTTTGACTGGCATTCAGAGAGCTTTAACAAAGCGTGCCCAAAGCCATGTTTTGAAGCAAGTGTAAATTAGCCCTTAGGGGCTAGTTTACATGGCATTGGACATGCTTTGTTAAAGCTCTCTGAATGCTAGTCAAAGCTCCTGTCACTAAATAAAATGGTTAGCCTACAGTCCTGTGTACACCTTCAGTTTTGCTTTGGCTTTGCTTCAAAAATGATACCCCATGTAGCTTTAGTGGTGCTTCAAAGCCCCCATAGAAGTCTATGGCAAAGCTCACTTGAAGCACCTAAAGCTTTTGAGAGGCTTTAATTCAGCTTTAGCTTAGCTTTGTTTTGAAGAAATTGCAGGTATGAGAAATCCACACACAGTGCACCTGCTAAGCTTCAACAAAACTTCAAAAGAGCATCACCGAAGCATCACTAAAGCTTCATCGAAAACATATCATAAAAGCATGTTGAAGCGGTAGGTGCTTTAATGTGTGTTGAAGCCAAAGCAAGTGTAAGGCTGGGTTCACACTTGTGCGGTGCGAATTTCAGCTCTCTTATCTCTGCAGAGAGATAAGAGAAGTGTTCAGCAGATCCATTGCATTTTAGCTGCAGATTAGCTGTGAATTTGGAGATCTGGGAGAGGAGAGGAGAAAGAGAAAGAGAAATGAACACATCTGCGAATCAACTGCGTACTCATAGAAGATAATGGTTCTGAATTCGCACCTGAGCCGCACCACAGGGCCTAAAAGATGCACATGTTTTTTTCTGCAATGCGCAGTGCGAATGCATCGCACATATGTAAACCAGCCTCATTGAAAACAATGTATTTAGAAATGTTCTGCGTATTGGATGCGGTTTAAGCCGCACTCAATTTGCATAGGTGTGAACCCGGCCTAAATCAGCTCTTCGTGTCAGTGTGTTTTTTAAGTAGAAAAAAAAAAGCAAAATGGGCACTATTGTTTTTGGGCTGTACTATAGGTACAAACAAAACTAACAAATGCGGTATTGGTGTGATTGTCAGGAGCAGGAGAATTTAGTTTGGGTTGTTCTTTGGTGGAAGGTTATGGTAGTAGCAAAAAATTTAAAGAAAAAAAAATTGACTATTTTGGGGCAGTTTTCCTTTCATAATAATAAAAAACAAACAGGAGATATCCATTACCATTTACGGGCTCTTTCACACGCAGCGGACCGTTTTTGATCCGGGTCATTACGGACGTTAGCGGATGCTCATCCGCTAATGGCCGTGATCCCATAGGGAAGCATTAATAAACGGACTGTTTGTCCGCAAATGTGAAAGGGGCCTACCACCAAAAGAAGACCCAATTTGTCTTGAAAAAAAAAAAACACAGTATAATCCACTTGGATGCACAAAGTAGTTGAGATTATAATTACAGTTTTACTAACACATCTTAAAAACTGTTCTTGGGAATTTAGTTTACCCTTAGGCATGAAGTGGTTAATTAAACTTTAGGAGATACCTACACATTCTGTGCCCACTGTGCCCAATACTAATTTGTGTGCTAAGCTTATTATACCAGAATAAAAAATTGCACCTTTTCTAAGTGCTTTTAGCACAATAACGAATATATTCCATCACTCTCCTTACCAGCTTGTATGCTTGCTCCAGTCACTGCGGTTTTGATAGTTCCAGCCTAAAAAACACAAATAATAATTAATGAATAATCTATTGAATGTTAAAACATATATACTAACTCTAATATATTGTATATTCTAAACATTTACAAAAGTTTAAGGGGACAACCTTATACCACCAAACCTTTCACACTAAAAAGTGAAGCGACGGTAAATCCTGAACTGAACCCGCTCTCCACATTGGGGTAGTAGTTTAGCGGATTGTTTTGTTTGCTTTTGTGTTCTATATGTTGTATGAGCACGAGACCTGTTGGTCTTGCCCCTGCGTGGGCTACAGCTGTATGTGAAACTGAAAAAATGGAAAAATACTAATGCGCTACCAAAAAGTGTTGATGTAGAGTGCTATTTAATAAAGTGTTGAGTGGAACTATAAAAAGCAACTAAAACTTCTGTAGTGTTGCCAGCACCAATAGAAATGTGTATATGTGGTGAAGTAGCGCTAATTACTAAACGCAATAATAGTGCTATGAGCAAAGATATAAATAATCTTCAAGTGAATAATCACATAAAAAAGTCAAAAATTAATAAAAAAGACAAGAATGATCCAATAAAGTGCATCACAACATAATGATAATCACACCAAAATGACAGCCGAATAAAAATATTTTTCAATAAAGTCCATTTGTAAATGTGCATCCAAGGAAATCTGATAGTAAACAGAGAAACCCAGTTCCTTATTCAAAATGAGATCAACTTCCGGGGCGAACAAATAGGGATGCACTACTAGACCCATTGGGGTCTTTTCATAAGGTGAGAGGCTAGCACTACTGGGGGAGGATCGTAGGACACCTTTACATCTCATTTTTCATTTGCAATTTAGACTCCCTTAAGGAACTGGGTCTCTCTGTTTACTATCAGATTTCCTTGGATGCACTTTACAAATGGACTTTATTTTTTTTTTAAAAATATTTTTTTTCAGCTGTCATTTTGGTGTGACGTTTATTATGTTGTGATACACTTTATTGGATCATTCTTGTCTTTTTTATTCATTTTTGACATTTTTATATGATTATTTACTTGAGGATCATTTATATCTTTGCTCATTAACATTTTATTGCATGTGAAACTAATAATTCAATAAAAAAGATAAAAAAAAAAAAAAAAAAGTGAAGTGACAAGTTACTTTGAACACAAATGCCACATCCCTCTTGGCCACTATTTATTCACACCACGCCATCCCTATTATGACCTGATACTCGTGATGGATGGCAGTAATGCAATCTGAAAGTAAAACAGTGAGGTGGAATTTACCAGAACTGCAGTGGTTGGTACATTGGTGCCAACTTGACTGGCAACTACCGCCTGTGGCTGCTGGACAACTTGTGTTTGGACCACTTGTTGCTGAGGCTGTGCTTGGGCAGGCTGAATAGCTGGAGCTGATGATTGTTGACCATTCTGGAGTGGCTGTTGCGGAGCCTGTGGACCAGCTTGCTGCTGTGCCCTGTGGTGTTGCTCAACTAATGCCTAAAATAGAAATGTTATTATTGTGCTTCTGGATGCATTAGGATTCAGTCCAATACACTGTAATTTAGAGGAACAGTTCACCCATAAGTGGTGTTGGAAGGCATCATGGTTTAATATCATATTTCTGGAGTTTCGCTTCCTGGTTAATACAGCCAGGTGCACTAAGAAGTTGGAAGTCAATAGTCACTGAAGATGACCCAGGTCACATAGCGATGATACATGGACGAATGCTGCCCCTAGAGGCCAATACAGCAGGATTCACAGAAATATAATATATTAAGAAGGACTACCTATTAACCTCCCTGGAGGTATGATTATTTCCGATTTTAGGTGCTGAAATTTGCTCAGTTGCAGAAATGTCGCTGTCATTACTTTTATTTTTTTATGACAAATTTCCCCACAAATCGCTATCGCTCAATTCTGCAAGTGATTTATAATTTATTATCGCTATTTTATAGCTGCTCTAAAACCACTTTTGACATAAAGGGACACTTTTGGTTGCAATTGACAATCTCCAGTTTCCAGGCAGAAAGAACAGTTTTTATTTTATAAAAGTACATGCAGAACACTGGGCAGACCACTAGGGACAAAGGGGGTATGTATTTATTACATACAGTACTGTAATCTATAATATTACAGTATACTGTATGTAATGTGTTTATTTACTTTTTTGAATTTGGTGCCTTTCTCCGCCCACGTGCGTCGTAACGTCGCAGGGAAACGGATAACGGCGGCACACACGGACACTGTGTGAAGCGAGGACGCCGTTCACTCACACAGCTAGGATACATCGCAGGATCCAGGGGACAAGGTAAATAACTTTGTCTGTGGCTGCTGCGAGGCGAGCCCGAGTCTGCCTCTGGGATACCGCTTTTGGTAAAGAAATCTTACCCCGAGCCAGACACGGCAATACCGCCAGGGGGGTTAACTACTTTAATTTGTCAGAAACCTAAAGGGGCTAGGAAAAGGGGTTGGGTCTAGACGGTGTATGATTGAAGTTTAAAAGTGTTCACCGAAGGGAAATCACTCTCTTGTCTCATGGCTCTCTCTTGCTTCTATTAGCCTCATGGCTCTCTCTTGCCATTTTGAGCCCAGCTGATGAGACAATATCTAGAGGACAACCTTACGTAATGTATTATTGATGTTTTTTGTATTTTATATGCTCTGTAATATTTACCTTTAGTGTTTTTATGTTAGCATTTGCAATTTCTTGGGAAATAAATAAGACGTTGTTTTACTAAGCAATGGGTTTGTTTTCATAGCTAACCTTATATCACCAGTGATTATAGCAGAGCTTTGGTAGTCTAGCTAAATATAGGAATAGACAAGTTAAAGCGGAGCTCCAGCCGCGAAACATTTTTTTTTTAAAGTCAGCAGCTACTAACAGTGTAGCTGCTGACTTTAAATTAGGACACTTACCTGTCCTAGGCGCCCGCGCTGACGGCCCCCCCAATGCCGGTCCCACGATCGCTCCGGGTCCCGCGCCGCCATTCACACTATGGGAAACAGGCAGTGAAGCCATACGGCTTCACTGCCCATTTCCTACTGCGCCTGCGTGAGTCTCATGCTGGCTTGTGAATGGGCGCGCTGCTCTCTGAGAACACACACAGTTCCCAGAAAGCAGCGCGCCCCATTCACAAGGAGAAGGACAAGAAAACATTAAACCGCGGTGTGGAAGAGGCAGATTACGGACTTCCGCATAGCAACAGCTATTTCGGGTGAGGTTTTTTTATTTTTATTTTTTTAAACAACATGGCAAAATTTTGTTTTGCTGGGTGGAGCTCCGCTTTAATACATATATGGAATAAATAGAGGGAATCCATAACCACCCAGGTAACATTTAGTTCAATATTTATTTTAAGTGGTATGTGGCAGACATCAGTGGGGCTGAATCAATCTGCTGACTTTCTCATTTACAGTATCAATTTCACAAAGATGGTGTTACCAGTAGTTTTTTAAAGCCAATGGGTGACTGAATCAATGTACACCCCTAATCTAAATATACATTTTATAGCAATTAACTTTTGATATGTCCATAACAAGCGAGCATATAATGTATAATACAGTGTGTAATACAAAGTAGAGGTAACATTCTTCAAATTAACATTATAACATATTAAAAACAAATATAGCAACTAGAAAACAAATACATTGGGGTTTATTTACTAAAGACAAATCCACTTTGCGCTACAAGTGCACTTGGAAGTGCAGTCGCTGTAGATCTGAGGGAAACATGCAAGGAAAATAAAAAACAGCATTGTTTGCTTGCACATGATTGGATGATAAAATCAGCAGAGCTTCCCCTCATTTTAGATCTTCCCCTCAGATCTACAGCGACTGCACTTCCAAGTGCACTTGTAGTGCAAAGTGGATTTGCCTTTAGAAAATCAACCCCATTGTGTAGTTATGAACTGCAAAAGAGGCAAAATTCCCCTTGCACAGCTTTAGTGTGTGTAAAGAGTTTTAGCATGCAGTATACCTTCTTTTCTTTGGCAATCCGCTCAGCTCGGAGAGAAGCCACTTGGATAGGTGGCAGAGGTTTATCATAACTGATTCCACTGAAAATAGAAACAATTTATGTACACAGTGTGTAGATAAATACTTAAAAAAATTACACGTGTTTCTCAGCAAACATAATGTACAGAGATATAAAAAATGATAGTGACATACACACACACAGGCTGAACTGGATGGACTAGTGACTTTATTCAACCTTTCAACAATGTAACTATGTACAAAATTAAAAAAGCTTATGACAAAAACTTCTATAAACTGTCAGAAAATATTTTATATATTGCATTAAATCTAATAAGCCATATGGCCACACATGTACTTCTTACGGGCCTGCAGAGCAACTCATAAACCCCTAAAAAACAAAATTTGTCATGAGGCCTGGGTCATCTTCTGTATTTTAATTTTTTTACTCCAATTTTCTTAAACATACTTATCAAAGTGTATATATTTGCATGCTTCTGAAAAAGCAGGCCTTTTCTACATATTTATATTTGGTTATATGTTTTTTTTATTTTTTATATATGTACAAAATGATACATTTTTGTGTTTTTTCTTTATATAACAATTAAATTATACACTGTACTTGAACAAAAACTACAGAAAATGTATGTTTAAAATGTGAAAAAATAAAGATTTACAGCAAATAAACAGCAAGTGGCAATTGTGAGCTTTTTTGTTCAAATTACCTTTCTGTTAGAACAGAAGCATGTTTTGGGTTCTTCTGAAATGGATTCATTCCCAATCTGAAGTGGTCAAAGTTAAACAAAAAAGGGAGTGTGTTAAAATAAAATTATGTTCTTTACATTATTTTTATCCTGTGCAGAGTACAAGTGTCACAATTTATATCTAAATCACAGTACAACCAGGTCCGGACTGGGACAAAAAATAGGCCTGGTCATTTTAGACTGAGCAGCCCATGACATATTTACCGGCCCCTTCCCCCTTCTGAAGCAGCCAGCAGGAGAGGGGAGGAGGGAACTGGCAGAGCTGCGGGGGCCAGAGAGCATAGGTGGGTGGGAAAGGATGGGGGGAGAACATGGGGGGGCATTGGGGGGCGGAGAGCACGGGGGTGAAAAGCACTGGGGGCTGGATAGCACTGGGGGGGAGCGGAAAGCAGGGGGGGGGGGCTGGAGAGCACATGTTAAAAGTATTTTTTTTAGAAATGAGGACTAGTCAAAGCAGAGTTCTGTCGTTCCACCCCCCCCCACCCACGAATTTTCATAGCTGCTGACCTTTATTATTAGGACACTTATTTGTCCAGCGATCCTGCAATGTTGGCGCACCAGCCCGCTCTCAGGTGCTGCTGCTGCTATTCGTGATAAGGGAAATGGGCAATGAAGCCGTGCTGTGCTTTCTAACTAGCCTGGCGGCGGAGGAAGGAGGCCCGAACTTCCGAGGGACGTCGCCGCAGCGCAGTCTCCCAAAAACAGGTACCTGTTCCCCCCTCCCCCTGAAAGGTGCCAAATGTGGCACTGGAGAGGGGGAGGAACCAGATAAGTGGAGCTTCCACTTTTGGGTGGAACTTCGCTTTAAACCTCCAAACAGTATATATTTTCTAAAAGCCCCAGAAGAAGAAAAAAAGATTAGGTCACATATTTATCAAGCGCAAATTTTCAGTAAAAAATACACAAACCAAGATCTGCAGTATATTAATGAACCAATCCTATGCAGGGACCCTATATTATTTTAGAGAGATCTGAACATACAATTCTTGAATGAGGATTTTGACAGAGTCTTCGGTTTGACACAAAAATTGTGCATCTTGTTTGCAATACAAGAAGAGAGCTAGAAAATTCTTACACATTCATAACGGTGCCCTGTAACCCTACACAGAGTTTTCTCCTCATTTCCTTCCCTTGTGTTGGAGATGCAGGGGATCGTCAACAGGCACCATTTTACATATATAGGGCCAGATTCAGTAAGAAGTTACACAGCGTATCTCGAGATACGCCGTGTAACTTCTTAGATGAGCCGGCGTATCTTTTTTCTGTATTCAGAAAACAAGATACGCCGGGATTGAGCTAAGATACGAGCGGCACAAGTCTCTTACGCCGTCGTATCTTAGTTGCATATTTACGCTGGCCGATAGGTTGCGCTTCCGTCGATTTATGCGTCGAATATGTAAATTAGCTAGATATGCCGATTTACGAACGTACGCCTGGCCGTCGCAGTACTGATACGCCGTTTACGTAAGGCGATTTCAGGCGTAAAGATATTCCAACAAAAAGATGGCACAGCCAATGTTAAGTATGGACGTCGGGACCGCATCGAAATTTATAAAAGAAAAATGAATAAAACGCCAAACAACGGCACTTCCGGTCGGACGGTCAGGGTGTCACGTCACTTCCGGTCAACCTTACGCGTTGCATCACGTCACGTGACTTCATACCTCTGATGAAGTCACGTGACGTGATGCAATGCGTAAGGTTGACCGGAAGTGGCGTGACACCCTGACCGTCCGAACGGAAGTGCCGTTGTTTGGCGTTTTATTTGTTTTTCTTTTGTAAGTGTGTTTTACCTTTATTAAACTGATCCCAGTTTTACATACTTCACTATGTGAGCTTCATTTTTCTTCAAAACATCCCTCCATGCTCCAATCCTACGGTGAACAGACCCTGATTGCGGCAAGATTTGGCTAAAGGTTTTCACCAGAGACGGTTATCTACAGGACCATCGGTGATTGTGTTGATGCCCCCTTCTCCCTTCTGGAAGGTAAGCGCTCTGTGAGCACGTTTATCATTGAAGCCTCATCTGGATGGTCTCATTGCCTACATGGATAGAAGCCTTGTCATTGGTTGACATACACCATTTGTTTCACTGGATCGCACTTATTTGGAACATTACACTTCTTTGTTTTTTGGAATCCATTTGAATTATCACCATTGTGCACTTTAGCGGTGCTCACTTGTTTATTTTAGAATTGATTGTTCTTTTTAGTTTAGTTTAGTTGCGCTCATCACTTTACTTTTATACCTATTTTTTGTTGTTAGCACATACCAGATTTGAGCTGCATTATTAAGTTTTAATTTTAATTTCCACTGGTCTATATTTATTGTATTCACTGTTGGCTAGCGCTTTAGTTTCACTTTTATATACTAAATATATAGCCACATGGTCTGTCTCGATAGTCTTTTTGGACTCTCTCCGTTTCAAATGTATCTTTTTATAGCCATAGGTACTATTTACTAGATGTTGAGGGGCCTATTCCCGTCAGACACCCAATTCCCCCATCCATCCTCTCTACCCTATTTCGGATCTCCTATTTCTGTTCTGCTATTTTCCTATAGCTTTATTTATTACACGCTCTTCTAACCTTAGGGCGTTGTTTACAAGCTCAACTTAATGCTTTACACACATGGCCTATGAGAGGATTTCTGTAGAAAACTGAACCCAAATGTAAGTTATCTTCTCATGTTTTTTTATCTTAGGCTCCAGTCTCTTGTTTGATATGCTGACAATATGCTACATGTGTGGGAGGTACTATTTTTCTATTTCCATATGCAAGTTTAAATAAAAATAAAACGTTATTCTTTAAAAAAAAATACACAAACATTAATTTTAGTGCACACAAAAGCAATATATTCCCCAACTTATCTTGGTAAATATAAAAGCTGAAGTTATGCTAAATAAATAGATGTCCCAACACGTCAAGCCTTAAAATTGTGCATTTCCATGAAATGGTGACAAACTTTGTTAACCACAATTGTCCACAGGCGATGCTTACAGGTCATCAGTTTAGGGATAACTGTGAATAGTGCCCCTAGTCTGCGCTTCTGTGTGTATGTGCATGTACAAGGGAGTGGGGGTGGACAGCCAGGGAAAGTGGCAGCTAAAACCAGATGTGATGATATACATAATTTTCAGGCTCTGAGGCCTCGTACACACAACCGAGGAACTCGTCGGAAAAAACACATTGTTTTCCTCGACAAGTTCCTTGTTAAGCTTGTCGAGAAACTTGACAAGCTGTGTTTGCGTACACACAGTCAAGACCAAATCTCCTCGTTCTCAAACGCGGTGACGTACAACACATAGGGCCAGATTCAGGAACAGTTAGGCTGGCGGATCCAGTGATCCACCAGCCTAACTGTCACTTTGAGCCGGCGTTTTTGTTTTCTGTAACCAGAAAACAAGAAACGCCGGGTTGAAGCTCCGATGCGATCAGCGTAACTGAGTTTCGCCATCGCATCGTTACTTCAACTTAAAAATGGCGCCGGGGGCGTTCCCGCCGATTTCCGCTCAAAATATATGTTAATGAGCGGAAATCGGCAATTCACGAGCGAATTCCGGCGCGACGCAATGACGGTACGACGTTTCCGGAAGCGATACGCGGCGCGAAGATATACCTACATGGGGTTGGAGTATCTTATGTTAGGTATAGGCGTCGTCATCGCGTCGGAAAAAAAAAAAAATCACGTCGCTTGCGTAAAAAGATCATGAATGGGAATGTGACGTCATTGACGTTCATTCACAGAATTTGGAGCATGCGCACGGGGATGCTTTGACACTCGACGCATGCGCAGTACGTTCGCGGCGGGATCGCGCTTAGTTTAAATACTACACGCCCCGTACCCGCCCAATTTGAATTCCGCCGGCTCATTTTCGTTACGCTGCCGCAACTTTAGGAGCAAGTGCTTCGTGAATGACAGCACTTGCTGCTAAAATTTCGGCAGAGTAACGTAAATGAGAAGCGTTACTCTGGAGCAAAGATGCTCCCATCTACCTGAATCTGGCCCATAGACAGCAGGGGAAGTTCGATTCCACTGTCACAACCCTTAGGGCTGCTTTTGCTAATCTCATGTTACTGCATGTTAAGTAAAAGTTTGGTGAGAGACGATTTGCACTTTTCAGACTATTACAGCGTGACAAATGTGCTATCTCCATTACAAACGATACTTTTACCGAAGGTGCGCTCCCATCTCATACTTTATTCTGAGCATGCGCGGATTTCTAAGCATACACACGAACATGTTTCTCGTCTAAAACCAGCCCGACGAGGAACATGACGAGGAAATTGAGACTTACTAGCTTGAGAAGATCAACAAATGGACATTTGCTGGTCTGTCTCCCCTATACCAGGCGACACCTACAAAGTGGGTCCCAGGCCTTCAGGGGGGATACGCGAGGCTGAGAAACATGGTGTGGGGGGGGGGGGTGTTGTGCAGTGGAGAAGCGCACATAATGGGGGTCCGTTAAAGCAATCATATGGCTTGTGATGTTTGCATGCATTCCAAGAAGCTCTAGAAACCTGGAAGGTGTGTAAAACCATTGGTGCTGCCAACATATAGCATATGACGGTTTCAGCAAAAAGGTTTAAAGTGCATCTTAACCCTCAAAATATTTAATATATTCCAGTTCATCAATCCACAAAGTATGTGTTCAGTTTTTATTTGTTCTGACTTTCTGCTCTTTATTTTTACCTGGTAACAACACACTTCCGGTCCCTTCATTTCTGTACTTATTTCTCCAATGTATGTATGTATGAAGGGTTGTTACCCAGGCTGGACTTTAACCACTTCCCTACGGCCGTACGAGTATATACGGCCGCAGGGTGGCTCTAAATCTCCGGGCTGCCGTGTTTTCACGGCAGCCCCTTTCCTCGTTCCCAGCGCGCGCTCCAGAGCGCGCAGCGGGGAACTAGTGTACTGGCCGTGTCCCTCGGACACAGCCAATCACAGATCACCGCGAACGGCCAATCAGAGTGGCCGTTTGCGGTGCGATCTGATGGGCCAATGAGAGATGATCTCATATGTAAACATATGAGTCATCTCTCATTGCCTGCTCTCACAATGACAGCGTCCTTCATAGAGAGAGCATACCGATCTGTGTTCTAGTAATAGGGACACAGATCGATCACCCCCCCCTCCCCCTACAGTTAGAACACAATGCAGGAAACACATTAACCCCTTCCTCACCCCCTAGTGTTAACCCCTTCCCTGCCAGTCACATTTTACAGTAATTAGTGCATATTTATAGCACTGATTGCAGTATAAATGTAATGGTGCCAAAAATGGTCAAAAGTATATGTCCGCCATAACGTCGCATCGCAATAAAAATCGCAGATGCCGCAATACTAGTAAAAAAAAAAATAATAAAAAATAACAATTCTGTCCCTTATTTTGTAGGCGTATAACTTTTGCGCAAACCAGTCGCTATTGCGATTTTTTTTAATTTTTTTTTTTAACCAAAATATGTAGAAGAATCTTCGCCCTAAACTGAATTTTTTTTTAAATTGGGCTATTTTTTAAGCAAAAGTAAAAAATATTGTATTTTTTTTCAAAATTGTCGTCCTTTTTTGTTTAAGCGCAAAAAATAAAAATCGCAGAGGTGACCAAATACCACCAAAAGAAAGCTCTACTTGTGGGGAAAAAAGGACGCCAATTTTGTTTGGGAGCCATATCGCACGACCGCGCAATTGTCAGTTAAAGCGACGCAGTGCCGCAAGCTGATTTCACCTGGTCAGGAAGGGGGTTTACATGCCCAGTTGGAAGTGGTTTTCTGGTTCATCTCCATTACATAGTTTACAAAAGAAAATATTGTTTTTGTGGTCTTTTCAGCTCACAGGAAGTACCAAGGTTACTGCATTTCTGGTAAGTATTTTATGTACGTGCTTAAAAAGTTCTTAGCTTTAAAAAATAAAACGAATGAAGCCACTACAAATAAGGAATGGTAAGCTAATATATATGTTTTTTTGGGTTTACACTATAAAGCAGACACTTTAAAACAAATCATTTACTAACATTTACAATTTATTTTAGTGAAAGATACTTTGTATATCTCTTCTACCAAAAAAATAAAAATAAATAAAACTCTTCTTTTTCTTTCTGCTGGAATATTTCTGGCACCACTGCCTGTTGCATGGGAAGAGGAAAGTGTTTGATGTTGCAATAATGTGCCAATACGCTGTCCTTGCTTGCCCATTAAATACTTCTCTTTTGGTGACAGAAAACTTCAAATACTACAAGCAAAGATGGTTTTGTTAGTAAATGCTGCCCATAGATACATGTTATCTGTGCCCTTTTGCCTAATATCTGTACAACGCTAGGGAAGAAATACTTACAGTGGTTTAATTGGTGGACTCCTCTTTCCTGAAGTCATTTTCATCAATTCAAAGCGACTAGTGTACAGCTGAGTGTGTGTCACACCTTCATCCTGAGCATAGATCTGGCTGGTCCGAAGAGGTCGACTGTTCTTTGTCTAAGGGTGATAAAACATACTAATAAACACTATAAACCTGTAAGTACTTACCATAAACAATGTATAGAGTAGTTATATTATATTCCCATAGATACTGCAATCAAAAAAATTGTATGTGACTGCAATGGCCATTATAATTTCCTCTACTATCAGGCCCCAATTATTTGACCTTAAGAAGATTCAATTTTTCCCTCTCTTCACGGGTACTACAGCTAAGATTGGGCATCTGTCTGTTTCAAGAGTTTCTGGATTTCTTTTGCATTGTAAAAAAGGAATTTTGATGTACCAGTAAAATTTATTTTTTGGAGCACAGAGCACAGGATCTTTAGTCATTAAACCCAAATCTTTAAAAACTATCAATAACTATGTGAGCTTGGAGGAACAGAGCAGGAGAGCTGTGTAGGGTGGCTCGGTTCTCAGTAAAAAGGCAGTGGGGAACAGATGCAGCATTGGTCCAATGCTGCATCCACAGAGGTAAATATGAATCTAAAAAAAACAAAAAAAAAAAACATACTTCTCTTTTAAGGACCTTGTGCGTGTGCTGTACAACTAAGAAACAATTTGCATTGATACTTTGCTAAACTATCTTTAAAGTTTAAGTAAACCCTGACATAAAATACCTATTGATCCTGGCAGAAATATTGTCAGCTGTTAACTTTCTGAGCTCTCTGCCTCTGCTGCACTCTTACTAGTTATCATTGTTTTCAGTGATATTTTTGTAGTACAACCCCCCCCCCCCCCCATGTTTTGGAGAAGAGTAGGGAGGGATGTTCTGTAGTCCTTATACACTTCCTGTGCTAGAGTGACAATGCTGCTTTTCCATAGCGATAGTAAGGTGAGTGAGCATTGCAACTCTAGGGCAGGAAGTGTGTTAGCGGCGGCAGGATCATTGAGACAAAATAGATGAAGAAAAAGAGAACATATTCAACACATTTATGAAATGTAAGCTGCAATATGTAATATTTTTTCTCGAGTTTGGATATACTGTTTAGGTCTTTTTAGATGTCTTCTAATAGCATAACTTGCCCATTTTTACCTAGCCTAATTGAATTCCACAACATAAAAGCCATCAAACAAATGACAGAATGAATACTGCAATTACTTTTTAGAGGACTTGTTGCTCTAAGTGTCCAAGCTGTACATCATATCAGATCTATAAGCATTGTCCTTATCAGGATCTTATAAAGAAGGAACTAGGATTGACCAATCTGTCTCCCTTGATTTTGATTGGCCTATGACAGCCTTTCTCCAGGATGAGCATTTAGAGCCTTTATTTTAGTAAGACTATTGTTCTGTTATTTACAGTCCCAGTTAAATTATCATAGGCTCTGAGGTGGATGGATGTCCAAGGAGCCTTGTATTATAACCTGCTGGGAAGTTCTCAATCGTCTCCTGAATGCTTGAAGCCCATTGATTTACACTAAGGTGTGTACAGAATTTCTGCCAAATGTATTATTTTTTCACTGTAGATACAACACTGTCTTTTCCACAGTGGTGACGATCAGTGGTGACCACCAATTGACCACTCATGCTTGGCAAGATTGAATAAATCAATTAACTGCTTATCAGGATCTTATAAAGAAGGAACTAGGATTGACCAATCTGCACCTATTATTCTATTGTAGTGTTAAAAATAGAGTCCTTAAATGTATTTTAAATGTAGGATTGTTGTGTGATAGGCCAACAAATGTAAAGGATGTGCAACAGAAAGTGGCACATAATCGTGAAGTGGAAGGAAAATTATAAATGGTTTTCAATTTTTTTTTACAAATAAATATGTAAAAGTGTGGTGTGCATTTGTAAGGCACCCCCTTTACTCTGATATGGCTAACTAAAATCTAGTGGAACCAATTGCCTTCAGAGGTCACCTAATTAGTAAATAGAGTCCACCTGTGTGTAATCTCAGTATGAATACAGCTGTTCTGTGAAGTCCTCAGAGGTTTGTTAGAGAACCTTAGATAACAAACAGCGTCATGAAGGCCAAGGAACACTCCAGACAGGTCAGGGATAAAGTTGTGGAGAAGTTTAAAGCGGGGTTAGGTTATAAAAAAAATATCCCAAGCTTTGAACATCTCATGGCACATCCGAAAATGGAAAGAGTATGGCACAATTGCCAACCTACCAAGACATGGCTGTCCACCTAAACTGACAGGCCGGGCAAGGAGAGCATTCATCAGAGAAGCAGCCAAGAGGCCCATGGTAAATCTGGAGGAGCTGCAGAGATCCACAGCTCAGGTGGGAGAATCTTTTCACAGGACAACTATTATTCGTGCACTCTGGCAAGCTGGCCTTTATGGAAGAGTAACAAGAAGGAAGCCATTGTTGAAGGAAAGCCATAAGAAGTCTGTTTGCGGTTTGCGAGAAGCCATGTGGGGGACACAGCAATGTGGAAGAAGATGCTCTGGTCAGAAGGGACCAAAATGGAACTTTTTGGCTTAAAAAACTAACACTGCACAACACCCTGAACACACCATGCCCACTGTGAAACATGGTGGTGTCAGCAACATGTTGTGTGAATGCTTTTCTTAAGCAGGGACAGGGAAGCTGGTCAGAGTTGATGGGGAGATGGATAGAGCCAAATACAGGGCAATCTCAAAAGAAAACCTGGTAGAGTCCTCAAAACGTTACCCTAAACATACAGCCAGAGCTACAATGTAATGGTTTAGATCAAAGCATATTCATGTGTTAGAATGGCCCAGTCATAGTCCTAGACCTAAATCCAATTGACAATCTGTGGCAAGACTTAAAAATTGCTGTTCACAGATGCTCTCCATCCAATCTGACAGATCTTGAGCTGTTTTGCACAGAAAAATTGGCAAAAATGTCAGTCTCTAGATGTGCCAAAAAGACTTGCAGCTGTAATTACAGCGAAAGTTGGTTCTACAAAGTATTGACACCGGGGGGCTGAATACAAATGAACACTACACTTTTCACATTTATTTGTAAAAAAAATTGAAAACCATTTATAATTTTCCTTTCACTTCACAATTTTGTGGCACTTTGTGTTGGTCCATCACATAAAATCCCCAAAAAATACATTTACGTTTTTGGTTATAACATGACAAAATTTGTAAAATTTAAAGACATATGAATACTTTTTAAAGGCACTGTAGAGATTACATGCAAAAGACCCAGCAAGAGCTACGTGTTCCCAATAATTAGCTGTGGGTGGCAGCTCCATTAAAAGCAATAGGAGACTGACATCTCGTGCAGCAAATCGCAGGTGCTCACATTTAATCCCTAATGGCCCCATTCACAACTATGAATGGGGCGTAAAAGAACAGAAAATAACTAGCGAGTCTGTGTCCTTATTCAGATTTGTTATTCCTATCAGATCAAATAAAACACCATGGTTGTAACATTCCCATTAAAATGTGTACCCCCTGCATCCCATACCACTCGGAGCTAAGAATATGCACAATTTTAGGTTTTTGGTTTACCTGTAAAAACCTTTTCTTGGAGTACATCACAGTACACAGAGGTGTTCATATTTATTGCTACTTAGGTTATGCTTCCACCCTCAGGTAAATGGACACTGGCCAAAAAGGCAGAAATCTTTGCTCAGACATATCCCTTCCCAGCTTTGCTAAGCCCCAGTTTTGTAGAAAGCAATGAGGAACAGACAGGAGGGAAGTAATCTTGTGATGTACTCCAAGAAAAGGATTTTACAGATTTACAAAAAATACTAATTTTCAAGTATACTTCACAGAACACAGAGACCGGGTAGCAGTCTTACAAATTGAATAACATAAACTTGAAGTTGAATAACCAAGGAAGCATTGAGACTCCTGGTGGAATGAGCCTTAACCAGGAAAGGAGGAACCTTATCCTTTATACCACAAGTCTGATAAATGAGCTGACAAATCCACCTGGTAATAGTGTATTAAAAAGCAGCCTGATTCTTGCAAGGACTCTCAGGCAGAACAAACAGGAAATTACAGCGCATTCGGAAAGTATTCACAGCACATCCGGTAAGTATTCACACCATTTCACTTTTTCCACATTTTGTTATGTTACAAGCTTATTAAAAAATGTATTAAATTAATTATTTTCCTCAAAATTCTACAAACACCCCATAATGACAACGTGAAAGTAGTTTGTTTGAAATCTTTGTAAATGTATTAAAAATAAAAAACGAAAAGTATTCACAGCCTTTGCTCAATACTTTGTTGAAGCACGTTTGACCAATTACAACCTCATGTCTTTTTGAGAATGATGCTACAAGCTTAACACATATTTTTGGGCAGTTTCTCCTATTCTCCCATGAACACTTGCAATTCAGGCCAAAGAGTTGAATCTTTGTTTCATCAGATCAGAGCATTTTGTTTCTCACGGTCTCAGAGTCCTTCAGGTGCCTTGTGGCGAACATCAGGTGGGCTGCCATGTGCCTTTACTGAGGAGTGTCTTCCATCTGGCCACTTTACCATACAGGCCTGATTGGTGGAGTGCTGCAGAGATGGTTGCTCTTCTGGAAGCTTATCCATTTTCCACAAAGAAACGCTGGAGCTCTGTTAAAATGACCATCGGGTTCTTGGTCACCTCCCTGACTAAGGCCCTTCTCCCCCGATTGCTCAGTTTGGCTGGGCGGCCTCCTCTTGGAAGAGTCCCGGTGGTTCCAAACTTCTTTCATTTACGGATGATGGAGGCCACTGTGCTCATTGGGGCCTTCAATGTTGCAGACATTTTTCTGCACCTTTCCCCAGATCTGCGCCTCAAAACAATCCAGGCTCGGAGGTCTACAGACAATTCCTTTAACTTCATGGCTTAGTTTGTGCTCTGACATGCACTGTTAACTGTGGGACCTTATATATACAGGTGTGTGCCTTTCTAAATCATGTCCAATCAACTGAATTTACCACAGATGGACTCCAATCAAGTTGTAGAAACATCTTAAGGGTGATCAGTGCAAACGGGATGCAAGTGTCAAGGCAAAGGAAGTGCTGATGACACTTTCTGGAACGCAAAATGCATAGAAGCTAGGTCTGACACGCACTTTATGTCACTTTTGCTGGGGGGTTGCCTAATGCACAGCATACACTGCTGGTCAGATAGCGCTGTCTGAACAAACTTCCAACGCACTAGGTTGTTCCTTACATGCTGTTGCACTCCCCTGCTGGAAAAATTGTAAGTGACATTTTTAAGAATAAACAAGCGATACTCCACTATATCTGCCTTCCATGGCTCTTTTTGGCAGGGCTTGCTTTGCAGATGTGGGTGGGGATAGATACTAAGGATTTGATCTGGCTGTTCCCAGACTTATAACGACATGGTCCACCACACATGTGAACGATCGTTTGGGAGGAGAACATTGAATGATTTCCAGAGATTGAGGTGTAACTTCATGCTTAATGGTCACTTGCTGGCCAGAGCCATCTGGTAAGCGCAATTTGTTGTCACTTTGGATGAAAAGTCACACATTTTATCTGGAACATGGATTTTATTTTTCACGTGGTGTTTGGAACAGAATCATTCAAAAAGATTTCTGGAGTTGTTTTGAATTTTTTTATGGCATATTTGTTTTGAGTAATTACAAACTATACATACAATTTTTTTAAACATTTGTACACATGTATAAAGTGAAGCAATTTGCTAATACACGTTTAAACAAGGTTATAAACGTATACATATTATTTGCATAGATCACTCTTTGCACTTTCAGTGATTGTATTGGGCGCGCCCTTTATCACATCATCATACTTATAAGAATATATTGCAATAAATGCAAAAAAGAAAATTCATTCATAGGTAAAGCTGTAAACATGTGCATTCATAAATTATATTATTCAATAAAGTGCCAGGTAAGGTATACAGATTGAATATTTTCAATTAAAGTGCCAATTATTCTGTGCAAAGCATAAAAAAATACCATACTCATTGCACAATTTCCCAGCATAAAGGCCCATACACACGGTAGGACATCCAACAAAATTTCCCTTGGATTTTTGTCCTAATTGATTTGTCCGGTCACACCCATAGCATACACACAGTCAGACTTTTCTGCAAACTTTTCTAAAACTTTCCCATCATCACGTGGTTTTTCTGCTCTTTTCTGCTCTTTACCGCCACCCTTTGGTTAACTTCTGCTATTGTTGGTTGATTTTAACATTGGTTCTGAGCATGCGTATTTGCACTTTGCCCAAAAGTTGGTTGGATTGCTGTACACACGGTCACACAAAGCACCATCAGACTTTTGTTGCTGAAAAGTTGGTCCGTTCGCAGACCCAACTTTTTGTCAGATGAAACCTGAAAAAGTTGGTCCGATGGAGCGTACACACGATCAGACAAATTTGAAAAGTTGCAGATTTTGAAGTTGGTTGGCCAAAAGTCTGACCGTGTGTATGGGGCTTTAGAGCTTTATTAACATAGAATATTCTACTCACAAATAAAATTAATGCATGCAGTATTCAGAAATTATATTCCTGTACCCCAGAGGACTATGGATCACACAGCGGTGACGTCAGCATGCCTGCTGGGGTGCAGGACGATAATTTCTGAATGCCTGATGTAATAATTTTACTAGTGAGTAGAATACTGTTTTTTAATAAATTTCTTATGCTGGAAAATTATGCAATGAGCGATTGGGTTCCTTTTTTTATATACATGCCTGTGTAATGAATGACGGCAACTAACGGGATGCATTATCAAGTGAGCTTTTGGATGACGCATCTAACATACGGGTCCTGTGAAGGGAGTGTTACCTACATAGCCACAGTGGGAGCGTTGCCCACTAACGCATGGCTAGACCTTGTTTGGGGTCTTCTCATATGGTAATCGTCCATTCATTATTATATATGGTGGCGCACAGACAAGGGATCACTTGGAGAACTTTTGGACTGCAATTAGGCACGTGTGGAGCACCTGTGTCACCACCAGTATTTGGAATTGGGATTCCTTTGTCTATATCGTTCACCAATAATTTTATGCCATATTTGAAGATTTGGTATTTTGAATGAACAATATTTGAGTTTTTTTATGTTTTGCACAGAATAACTGCCACTTTAATTGATAATATTCAATCTGTATACCTTACCTGCCACTCTATTGAATAATATAATTTATGAATGCACATGTTTACAGCTTTACATATACAAGTTGTGCACAATGCGGTGTCAGACCAAGTTGCTCAGCTGCTCCTGGACGATTTGCAAAATTGCAATCACAGACATCAGAATTTGTGGCCTTCCAGAAGCCACTCTGCAGGTGAACCTTAAAGTAACGGTGACCTCCATATTTAACTCGTACCTGGAGTGCTCTACTGAGACCACTATTGCCATTGACAGGGTCCACAGTACCTTGGGACCCTGGAATTACTTTTGAAGACGGACCCAGAGATGTCCTCTGCTGCCTGCATGATTATGCTCTAAAGAAAGACATCCTCTAATCGGTATGGCGCAGGGGACCCATAGACTTTAATGTAGCACAGATCCTTCTCTTGCCTTACGTATCCCGGAGGAGCCTTCAGATGCGTAGATGTATGAAGAAGAAGTTCTGTGAGCTGGGGATCATCCACAAGTGGAGCCACACTTTCCATCTGATTGCACGTTACGACATCCGTCGAAAATTCCAAACTTTTTCAGTTCCTTAGAGATACCTCCAGTGCCTATCCCCAATTGGCTGGCATTCACCTTACCCATGAGCGTTACCACTACGACTCCAACTGGCAGACCTCAGCAGTTCCGATGAAATTGACGGTCTCAGCAAAGAACACCACAAGCTCCTCAACATAATGAACTCTAATCCTCTGAAATAGGAACTGCATCTTAATCTGTTTTCACATCATAGACTGCTACAACTTGTCTGTTATGCAGATCTTCATACTATCCATGCTATGTTATTTTAGGAATGACTTACAGGATACGGGGACCTTCTTGGACATAATAACAGGTTCTATGTTTGCCATCGTTGGCCCTACATTTACAGCTGACCTTTGAAGAGGTTCCACTGTGTCCTGTGCTCTGTCCTTCACGTAGGGGAACCTCCGGACCAACCTTGACATAGTGTTTATTTTTTTACTTGTTCATCTTAGGGGATAGGTTTTGTCTTTCTGTTAGGGGGAATCAGTTAATGTTGTTTATCTTGCCTCTGGGGGTTCCTTCCTGGAACATTTCCTCGATATGGCTGAGTGGATGCTATATTGGCCTCCTTAAACGTCTCATGTGAATGTTTATACCATAAGTTGGTGGGCCCAGCTGGGCCTTCTGGAGTAGACATACGTGGGAGCACCTCCTAGGTGGTCCTCTAGCTACTTTTCCATTACAGCTTTACATGTATATATGGATGAATTTTCTTTTTTTGCACTGATAGGACTTTATTCTCATCAGTATATAAGCACTACGTGATTTTGAATATATGTTTGTTTGAGTATATCCACAGCGCAACACAATTTTTTTGATTGTTATGGATTATTAGAATGCCCTGACTCTTGATCCTGAAAAGTGGGTGAGGAAGAAACTTTAACCAAGGAAGGGCGCTGACTGAACTGAACTAATTCCATGGAGTCACGAGGATACCCACTGCAAAGGCCTAAGGGTCCCTGGTACTGAAGACAAACCCATACAGCTTGCTGTTGAACCTGGATACCAAAAGATCCACATCTGGTATCCCCTACCTGAAACAGAGATCTCTAAACATCTCCAGGCAAAGAGCCCAAACCTCTGGGACAAGATGCTAATGACTGAAAAAGTACTCAGCTCTCCAGCAGCTCCTCCTTCAAGAGGGCCTAGTTGCCGTTCCAGAGGATGAACGTTTCCAGGGTTTCTACTCAAGCCTATTTACTGTCCATGAGGCAGATGGAGGCATCCACCCCGTTCTGAATCAAAAAGTTCTCAATGGGTTCCTTTGCATGCAAAAATTATTAATGGGAAATTCTGGGTTATTCAAAAAGAAAGAAAGGCTACCTAAGTAACCTTTAAATGTAGCTCGCTTTCTGCCTTTACTAATACTGTACATTGTAATAATAAGACGCCTGAACACCTAATTACACTAACAAAAACTGTGACCAGCTTGAAGTCAAATTTCAAAACTTTTTTTGCCAGTTTCCAATCACCCGATGGTAGCAACATAACCTACTTGTCTAAGTAAGTTCTTTAAGTGTCCTTTAATGTATGTTTAAGAAAAAAAGATTACGTGCAATTAACACATTTAAACTGGTCAATAAATACATACATCAAAAAACAGAGGCTTCTCTGGGAGACCTAGTCTGCCACAAACAAAAGCCTGTCCAACAGCAGTTGTGTTCAGAATATAGTTTATAGGCAGGTGCAAAAACTTTACAAAAGCACCAACATATTTTTCATTAATTATATATTTTTAATATAGATATATTAGAACATAATATATTTTTCTCAAAATACCAGGAGATATTATTTTTTTCTACAGATTACATTTGTTTAGCATCTAGTCACGTTCATAATTTAATCCTTGAAAACTGTAAGGAAACCATAAATTGGAAGATGATTGCAATTTTATTACTACTCAATAATGTAGGTTAGGCAGAGTTTTTATAAGTAAACTTAATCAGGTTGAGATTTCCTGTGTTGATGCAACTTCTTGCAGTATTGTAAGAATGCCTGAAATAAATGTAATAAACTTTCTTTTGCAGTTTTTAGAACAGTTCATAAAAATAACAGAAAAATGTCCTTGATATAAAAAGAACAAACCTTGTATATACTCTTGGTTTTCTTCTTAGGATTAGCTTCAAACATGATCTATATAACATAAAAGAGAATAAATAACATTACTAGCAAAATTGTGCCCATTCCAGAATGGGTTAGGCTAGTTTTATAACAATCTAAAAGCCAACTAAACTGGGTCATACACACATTTGTGTGTGAACATTTGTACAAAATCCTTTTGTCAGGACATTCTTTCTTGCCATTATTGAGCCAACAAATTTTGTTCTAGAGTCTGTAAAATGTTGCCCTATCTTCAGTATGAAGTGGAATCCCAGGTGTATTAAACAGTTTTAATTACAAATGAATATGATTTTTCCCAAATGAGAAATTTGTGTGTGTGAGATTTTTTTTTCCATCCTGCTCCTTTAGATTTTCTCACAAAGGAGCATTAGCGAAAGTATGAATGGGGGTGTTTGGGATGGTGCTGAAAACAGGAAGGTGGAGGTAAGGTATGGACGGTGGTTTGGAAGAAGTGGCATTGCGGTTATAGAGGGGAAGGGGGAATTTGGATCATGGCAAATGGGGTGGTGCCAGGTGTGATAGTGCAGGTCGGGTGGAGGGGGGGTGGTATATGCTGTTGATAGGTAGCAGGTACATTGGGGTTGGGAGATAGCAGGTGCAGTCTACTTATATTTACACATTGAAATTAAATAATTTGATAAAAAAGTGAGTTTAGTATCATTATAGGTAACAGTTAGGTGCATAGCTCTGAACGACTACACAATCTTACTGGCTTTCTGCAAGAGACTGAAAGTTGTAGCTGCCCCATCCATCTACCGTGCCATAGGCTAAGGGTCCTTTCACACGGTCCCGTCGGCTCAGCAGGGATCATCCGTAATCCCCGCTGAGCTGTCGGCGGACAGGGCGATCCCCGCACACTGTGCAGAGACCGCCCTGTCTTTCCTCCGCTCTCCCCTATGGGTAATCGGATGAATACAGACCGTGTGTCCGTATTCATCCGATCCGATGGACGGAAGAAAAATAGGGTTTTCTTTTGTCTGAAAACGCAGAGCTTTATGGACGCGGATCTTTGTGGACGTTAGCGGATGCATCATCCGCTAACGGACGCGATCCCATAGGGAATCATTACAAGTCCGTAAACGGACTTGTAAAAAACGGACGAACGGTCCGTGCATGTGAAAGAGCCCTTATGCTTAGTTTGCAATGTGGACAATCCTGCTTCGACAGAATCCACATCAAAGTAATCAGCTCTGAGCAGCTGCTCACAGCACGTGTGAATTTTAATCCTCCCGCCTAATGCCATAATAAAAATACTTTATATTTCCACTTCTACTACTGAAGACACCAGAACTAAATATAGCAGGAAAGGGAATAACAAAACTCTGAAATCTGACACCTTCTGAAGTTTTCCACTGTAACTCCCAAACATATACATGGAGGAGATTCAATAATGCATTTACACTTTTGGCATATTAGAAAGTCCTGCATCAAATTCATTAAAGATGTGTGACAGTTTTCTTGCTATTTTAACACAACAAATGCCACAAATTCAATTAGTCTTTATATGCACAATCATTACATTTGGGTTCTATGGCTGCATCAAATTTATTATGAAGGGGGTGTGGCGACCGAGCTCCGACATGGCTGCATAGTCCTGGAGCTCCGCTCGACCACCAGGGGCCTAAGGAGCCATCCATCAAGCACCAGTCACCCACAACCAGCCTTCCCAGGTCCCGGAACATGGCCACAATGTTCAAGCACTGCAAGGATCAGCAACAGCCACGGAAGATGTCAGGATTCTTCCCCTCTATTCCAAAAGATCCACAACAAAATGGTGGCGGCGCCAGCACCATGCGGCCTGCACACAAGGCCTCTTCACAGGCTACAAGCCATGGATCCGAGCAAAAGGGTAACCCAGCTTGGGTATCTAACAGTGGGTCACTCTCAGGCAGCTCCAGCCCAAACACCCAAAGCCCAGCTAAATCTAAGCCCCACAGGGACTCTCCTCTCAGGCACAAAGAAGACACAGACATGGATGTCAATGGGCCACATGTATCCAGGGAAGGTACAGGGCCACCCAGAGATGATGCCATTGCTGTCTTTCCCACCACGGGCCAGCCAGTATCAGACACCATGTAAAAAGATATGATGCTGTCTCTTAGGGCTTCTTTGGTCTCTGATCTACTGTCAAATGTCAAAAAATAATTACAGGCACTGGGGGACAGAGTAGATCATGTGGAGAACACAATGGGAGAGTACTCTGTCTCGTTTAACTCTTTAGTGGATGCTCACAATGCCCACACAGAGGAAATCACCTGGATCAAGGATAAAATTGCTGACCTGGAGAACAAATCCAGGAGAAACAACATAAAAATTAGGTAGTATCAAAATCTGAACCTCCTCAGCAACTGCAACAATTTGTCCTAACTCTGTTCTCCACAATGGCCCCCACACTGTCAGCGCAGTTCGTTGGAATCCATAGGGTACCAAAACCCTCCTTCCTACCAGCTGAGACACCCAGTTTTCCTGAGTTTTCCTAAGGGTACACTTTTACCATATAAAAGAACTCCTAATGGCTACATTTAGTAAAGCTGAAAACCTCCCCAAATACTACCGTGTTTCCCCGAAAATAAGACGTACTCCGAAAATAAGCCGTAGCGGGATTTCGACACAAGATCGAAATATAAGACACCCCTCCAAAAATAAGACGTAGCGATGGCGTGTCGAATCTCCAAAAATAAGACGTAGCGATGGCGTGTCGAATCTCCGAAAATAAGACGTAGTGATGGGCGTGTCGAATGCGTAGCTGCGCGGCGCGGAGCGGTAAACAACACGTGATAGGCGTACGGTACTGTACTGGTGCGGAGCTCAGGAGCTGAAGTGAGGAGAAGAACACTCTGTAAAGCTGTAAAGCTTATCCCAGCACTGACCAGCAAACCCCTCTCTCACCCCACACAAACACCAGGGGATAGGGGGAAAAGCTGCTACCGTACTGAGCCCAAAAAGATCACCCCACTCCACTGTGCTCCACATCAGCTTTGCTGGCCTATCTTTCTGTACAGCCAGACAAGATGAGTGCAAAGAGAAGAAGTTGGATACCCGAATGGTCCAAAAATGGCGTGCAGAATACGATAATCTCAGTCTACAGGTGGACAGAGGAAATGCTAAGAAGCGCAAGTGTGGTTCAGGTAGGCAACCTTTATTTTCTGTAATAAAAATAAGACACCCCCCGAAAATAAGCCATAGTGTGATTTTGTGAGGAAAAAAAATATAAGACGGTGTCTTATTTTCGGGGAAACACGGTACGTCAACATACAGTTGCTTCCTGACCTATCTGAGCACGCGCTTCAACACCACCACCCCAATCTGGCGATTATTACCAAGGCTCTTAGAACCCTCAAAATTCCACATAAATTGAGATACCCGGGCACCCTATCTATTACACACAACAAAGTTACCATCTCAAAATCATTCTTAGATGAAAGGATTGCGGCTCAACGCAAATGGGACATCATTCCTGAAACTTTGCATGCTTCTTCTGCTGTTAACCACTTGGATTCACCAGAACTGGAATGGCAGATTGTGTCACACAAGCATGCTGCCAAGCAACGTAACAATGGAGGCTCCGGGAACACATCAAGCATATTTCAATCCAAGGTAATTCCTCCGGTCATGGTTTGGAATGTTTTTCTACCCCGACCCCCAAGATCAAAACAAGCAGCATGATCTGCACTCGGATCTATCGACAGATCCTCTTTTTACAGTTTCTACCTTAACAGTTGTATTAACTTTTATTTTATACAGAGCTAAAAATGCAAAAGCCAAATCCAGAATAGCTCATCTTCTCCATCTCTCCCTCATACACAAGATTACCAACCCCCAGGAGATTACTAACCAATTTGCTGAATATTATGGAGCCCTGTACAATCTCCAAAATGACTGAGCCTCACACCCCCCAACTCACTGCAGAGGGCATTGAATTTTTTTTACACAAACTACACCTACCATCCCTATCTGACCCCCAATTAGAAGCACTTAAAAACCCGTTCAACCCTAAGGAAATAGACCAAATCATGGCCACTCTTCCAAATGAAAAATCACCTGGACTGGATGGCTTTTCCAATAAATACTACAAAATATTTTGTTCCACCCTATCCCCCCATTTAAATGAAGTGTTTACTGAGGCAACATCTTTCTCCTCTTTCTCCCCAGGAAATGCTTAAAGCATACGTTATTACTCTTCCTAAACCTGGGAAAGACCCTAATACACCAGCTAATTTCAAACCCATCTAGTTATCAAATTCAGATATCAAAATTTACGCAAAACTTCTAAAAAAAGAAGCCTAACAAACATATGGGGTTCATCAAGGGGATACAAATCTCTGACGCAACTAGTAGAATACTGAATATTGTGCATTACGCAGAGCACTCACAAATGCCTTCTCTGCTACTCTCGATCGACGCAGAGAAGGAACAACTGAAACAATTCTCAACACAGAAACTATCCTGGGTGGGCAGGCTTGCCTCCTTTAAAATGATGATGCTACCCCAAATTCTTTACTTATTCAGATTGCTTCCCATACCAAATTACTATCTGAAAACCCTGTTAAGTTTCCTTAGTAGATACATGTGTCAAGGCAAAAAAATGACGATGCTGCCAATCCCACTTGGTTTCCCACAGGTCAATAGGAGGAGCAGGATTGGTAGACATTCGATACTATTCCTAGGCTGTTCACATGGACCAACTTAAATTTTGTCTCTGCGACAATGACCCTCCACTGTGGACAGAAATAGAACAAGCCCTAGTTACCACTACCAACCTGCTCAACCTCCTTATCTGTGATTCCTGGAAACCATGGGACATCTCTACACTACCATCACTATCCCAAGCATCAATTTTAGCATGGAAAGTATTGACCAAACTCCGACAAGAAACGGAAGGGACCACCGAACTACTCCCTTCAAATCCTAAAAAATATTATCCCAATGATCTCTACTAAATGTCTCTTTCTCCAATGCATTAACTCAGTAGAGGAATGCAGGACAATAAACCCAAAACAGTTGACACTCTTATGGCAAAGTACATGCTTCCCAGGGAATTTTAATTTACGTGCGCACGTATAGTACATTTTCTATCCAAAAATCCTAATCCCTCTATCCAGGTACCAGACAACCCATGGGACTTTTATTCCTCGCAAAAAAAAATAAAAAAATTGAATGTCTTTACTATATAATGCTTTACAAAAATGTCTTCCAAAAAACAAACACGATGCTGAAGTGGGACTTGGTTCTCCAAACCCGATTCACCCCTAATCAATGACGCACAGCCATAAACTTGTCAAAGTGTGTAGTCCGCTGGGACCCCCTACAGATTAGCAAAATTCTCCACATCAACTTCCCCCTATTTGTTGGCGCAACTGTGGCAAAAAGGAAACCTTCTACACATTCTTTGGGAATGTCCCAGCTTGACGAGCTTCTGGTCACAACTCATAGCCTCAATCACAGGCATTCTGCCGCCCCCCACCCCCCATGTCCTAGCCTAGCACTCCTCAATATTGTGATTGAAATATACCCACCTTCCTCCAGAACTATGGTCACCCATATACTGTTGGCAGCCCATCAGATAGTGCTTCTGAAATGAAGATCCGATTCCTCCCCAAATATCACTGAAGTGTTATCTTTGGTCCAACAAAATTATGATTATGAATATCTCCTAGCTTTTATACTCCCTTTCAGGCTATACTTTAACCAAAAAAATGGGATCTGTGGCCTAATAAGGTACTGAATCTAGTTATATCGGCAATGTGTACCTTATTTTCTTCCTTCTTTCCTTCTTATGTCCTTTTGTCTTTTTATTTTTCTAGTTATCTACTTATATACCCGACAAAATGCATTTCAGTTTCATATTGCACATTGTTTGTATTGCACTAAAATACCAATAAAAATGTATTGGGGGAGAAAATGCATTATGAAATACTGCTATATCAATGATCAGAATAGTGATCTCTATTAAATAAGTAAATTGTGGCATGCATGTATTGTGTCCCAGACAAAATTCTGCAACAGATCTAATACAGCTCACCAACATTTACACAAATCCATCCCCAACTCTGCCATTTGTAGCACAGACAAGAGACAGATTTTTAAAATCTACATCTATTTCTAATGTCTGCGACACATTTAATGGATTCCAGGGATTGTTTCCTCAACAGTGTCCGCAATGTTCCAATACCATCTGTTAGAATTACGAAGTCAAATACTAAACATGTTCAAAAGATATATTTTCTCTGGAAAGCTGGTAAACTAATATGCAATTATAAAGGAGGACATTATGATAGATAATGTTAACAAATCTGGGCTCAAAAAGCATTGAAAGCCTGGAATTCAAAATCTTTAATCATAAACGATGAAGAGAGAAAAAATTACTTGCTGTGATTCTGGTCACCAAAACGTTCATGACGTGGGCCTCTAGACTTGACAATGAAATAATTTACCTTAAATTCTCTTCTTTTGCATTCGTTTTATAGTCAAATTTAGTTCCTTTATAAATCATATTAGCCCATCACACAGAAAGCATCATCAAGCAACAGTTTCTCACCTTCCCTTCTTCTCTTGGGATTATGACATTTTCATATCGGCTTCGACACTGCTTGGAGGAGCGATAGATTCGGCTGCAAGAGTTTACCACATCGCTGACCAAATCCCAGTTGGGAGTGTGGGCTGGTGACACCACAGTAAGGTTTAAGGGCAACTCCAAGAGATGTTTAACTGCCTGAATAATCAAAGGAGCATAAAAAGGAAAGGATGTTTTATAAACATGTTCTTAATGCTCTATATTTTCTATGTATTAAAAAAAAGCTGGCAAGGTTAATCTGATTTCAGTTTGATAGGCCCTGTACACACCATTAAATAAATCTGTTCAAATCGTTCTGACAGACCGATTTGATCAGATTTGTCTGCTGGGCTATTTTGGTTTGATCGCTGTACACACGATCAAACCAAAATCCCTGCCGGCAGACAGCGCGGTGACGTCGCGATGACGTTGACGCCGCCACGTCACCAGGAAGTAAAACACTTCCGCGCATGCGTCGAATCCATTCGACGCATGTGCGGGCAGATATGTCTGCTGGTTAGCGTACTAACCAGCAGACATATTGGATGGACGGATTCCCAGCAGACAGATTTTAAAGCATGCTTTAAAATCTGTCTGCTGGAAAAATCTGTCTGTCCGCCCGTACACACGGGACGTTTCCAGCAGATAGATTTGATCGTGTGTACGCGGCCATAGACAAATTAATCCAGTTCTGTAATTATTAATATATCTTTAAAACTGGATTTACTATTTTGCAGTGTGGCAACACATGCCTTATCACATACTATATAATGAATCATTGCACATTAGTACACTGTAGTGCATTTCATTTTAAATGGCACCCCAACATACCAAAGTAAAGCACCTGCATTAAAGCATGCTGTAACTCATAGCAGGACACTGTAAAGCTTTGCCATGTGGTGTATTACTAAAAAAAAGTTCAGGTGCAATTTTAGGCACACTGAGGTGTGTTGGCAGCTATTTGAAAAGAATGGGTTATCTCAACCCAAATTAACATGCAACATAACACACATTAACATGCATGTGATGAGGTCCTGCACAGGTGCGAAACCAGCCTAAATGTATTTGAAATTTTGAAATGCAAGTACCTAAATTTGAGGCTGATATAAGCCACTTACAGTGCCTACACAGCAAGGATCAGACTAGGAAAGGGAGAATCGGCACAGGGAACCAGTAAGCTGCGCTGCAATCTTTATGAGCTAACTAGGAAAGCATGCTGACAGGGACAAAGAGAAAAAGAGATAAGCTGCCACATCTCCTTTCACTGTTCAGTCATAGACAGGGGTGGACAAGACCTTTAAGTATTACTTAGCTGCAGTAAAAATAAGTCAAATCTCCTGCATTGTAATACCGGTAATGCTGTGTAAATTTTAGAAATGCATGGAAAAATAGTAAAATCCTTTGGCAGGTAACACAGATTCCATATGTTTATTTAATCTGTGCTTTTAGCGGTGTACCTGGATTTTGGCTTTAAGATGTGTTTCAGCTCCAGTATACTGTACCCATAGAAAACAAGCAGTGGCACAAACACATCCGGCAACTAGCAATACTGTCAGGTACTGGCTTGCCTGGTCCTCTGAAATCAACGGACAAAAAATGTAGGGAGCCACACCTATAATCCACCCAGTTACAAGATAAAAGAAAATGTCTTCAGCTCGTCTCCTTCGTAAATGCGTCAGAGGGGCATTACTTCAGAATGAAACATGCTGAAACCATTTCCTTTTATGTTCTAACTGGGCTGATTATGGGTGCGAGGCTCCTTTTTTGTCTGTCTGCTCCAATATAGTCACACAAATTAAAAGTTGTTTAGTGCAGGAAATTTCTTTTTGAAGTCCCACTAAGGGCTTATTTTCTTTTGGGACTTCTAATGTACAGTCATATTTTATCACTTAGTTAATCCTAACTTATCTGCAAATGGTAGGTTTCATCTGTGACATTCATATCCACTTTAAACTATTTACATATTGCTATCCATTATTTTAAATATCCCCCCACTGCACATTTAATGAAAACTGTTTGTTTTTAACCTATTTTTTCTAATTCATAAAGGGATATTTAAACTTTCAGTATACAGTGTCCCTGCAACAGAGGAGTTGCTTGTTGGAAGTGTTCTATTCTCTTATTAAATATGGGTAACACCTAAGAAGTCTTTGTTGATTACCTTACAATGCTATCTAAGGCTAGGGCTACACTAGAGATTCAATTTCTTCTTGTAACAAGATGAGCACTCTCCTCTCAAACAGGATATGCCTGTATTAGAGATAAACCCTAACTAGACAAGGCAACTTTAATACATTTAAAATGCTGTGGGAGCCATGGCTGAGTAGAATGAGCTGCCCACCCTAAGTAGAGGAGAGAAACCTAGCCAGGTGGACGGGGAGAGGTATGAGTGCAGGAGAGAGGTAACAGTCAGAGAGATAGGAATACCCCAGAGATAACATGGTGCTAGCCAGGTAAAAAAGGTACTAAGGGAGAGGTAAGGAGGAAAAAGAAAAAGGAAAAGTGGAAATTATAGTAAAGTGTGTGCACATTAGTATAAGTAAGAAGGGTGGGGGGGATATGGGAAAAAGGTGAACAATAAAGGTTGCAAGGAATGGGTTTTGGTATATAATAATGTATGGTGTATATAAATTGTATTATGCTTTTTGAGTGCAGAAAATCAATAAAGAATACTTGAATTTAAAAAAAAGAGATAAAGGTTCAAAACTTTATTAACCACTTGCCGACCTCGCTATAGCGAAAATACTGCTACAGCGCGGTCGAGTAGTTTTGACACGACGTCCCTGGGACGTCGTCCTTCACTTTCGCGATTGCGCGTCCCCTGGGACACGCTCGTGAAAGTGTCCGTGATCGCCGGGTCTAGAAGACCCGGCGCATCACGGATCACGGTAAATTGCCGCTGATAGCGGCCGTTTACCACGTGATCGCGCCGTCAAATGACGGCGCGATCACTTGTAAACAAACCGGCGTCATTTGATGACGCCGGTTCCTCCCTCTCCTCCCTCTGCTCTCTGTACCGTTCGGTACAGTGTGCGAGGAGAGGGGGGGAGCGGGGTGTCAGCAGCTGAGCTGTGGCTGGATCTGTGACAAATGCAGTCACAGATCCAGCCATCCCTCAAAACATCCCAGCTCTGCAATCCCCCAGTACTCTGCAATCCCCCAGTACCCTGCAATACCCCAGTACCCTGCATTACCCCAGTACCCCACAATACCCCAGTACCCCACAACACCCCAGTACCCCAATACGCTGCAATACCCCAGTACCCCAATACGCTGCAATACCCCAGTACCCCAATACTCTGCAATACCCCAGTACCCCAATACCCCAGTACCCCAATACTCTACAGTACCCCAATACTCTGCAGTACCCCAGTACCCCAATACTCTGCAATACCCCAGTACCCCAATACTCTGCAATACCCCAGTACCCCAATACTCTGCAATACCCCAGTACCCCAATACTCTGCAATACCCCAGTACCCCAATACTATGCAGTACCCCAATACTCTGCAGTACTCCAGTACCCCAATACTCTGCAGTATTCCAGTGCCCCAATACTCCAGTACCACAATACCCCAATACCTCAGTACCCCAATACCGCAATACCCTGTGCGATACCCTGAAATACCCAAATACTCTGCAATACCCAAATACTCTGCAATACCCAAATACTATCGCCTATGGGGATTTTTAGGTAGCGAAGTTTGGCGCCATTCCACGATTGTGCGCAATTTTGAAGTGTGACATGTTGGATATCTATTTACTCGGCGTAATGTCATCTTTCACATTATGAAAAAAAATTGGGCTAACTTTACTGTTTTTTGTTTTTTTTTAGCACAAATCTGTTTTTTTTTAAAAACACGCGTTCAAAAAATTTCTACGAAAATACCGTGCGAGATAAAAAGTTGTAACGGCCGCCATTGTATTCTCTAGGGTCTTTGCTAAAAAAGCATATATAATGTTTTGGGGTTCTATGTAATTTTCTAGCAAATAAATGATGATTTTTCCATGTAGGAGAGAAATGTCAGAATTGGTCTGGGTGTTCCAGAACGCCTAATGGTGCTCCCTGCATGTTGGGCCTCTGTATGTGGCCACACTGTGTAAAAGTCCCACACATGGGGTATCGCCATACTCGGGAGGAATAGCAGAATGTGTTTTGGGGTGTAATTTGTGGTATGCATATGCTGTGTGTGAGAAATAACCTGCTAATATGACAGAAACAAGATTATTATTTTTTTTTTTACAGAATTTTCAGTCGTTTTTCTTTTATAGCGCAAAAAATAAAAAACCCAGAGGTGATCAAATACCACCAAAAGAAAGCTCTATTTGTGTGAAAAAAAGGACAACAATTTCAAATGGGTAGAATGTTGTATGACTGAGTAATTGTCATTCAAATTGTGAGAGCACCGAAAGCTGAAAATTGGTCTGGTTAGGAAGGGTGTTTAAGTGCCCAGTGGTCAAGTGGTTAAAGTGGTTGTAAAGGCTAAACGTTTTTTTACCTTCATTAATTCTATGCATGAAGGTAAAAAACCTTCTGTGTGCTGCTCCCTCCACAGCACCCCCTTTATACTTACCTGAGCTCCCTCTTGTTTCAACGACGTACATGAGAGCCTCAGCTGTCCCAAGACTCCCTCTCCTTATTTGCTGAGACAGCAGCGAGAGCCATTGGCTCTCACTGCTGTTTATCACAGCCAATGAAGGGAGAGAGCAAGGGGCAGGACCAAGCCACGGCCCTGTGTGTCTTATGAACGCATAGAGTAGGGCTGGGAAACGAGCATGTACCAGTGCCACCATAGAAAGTGGCTTGCTATTGGGGGCACTGGTCAAGGGGGAGGAGCCAGGAGTTCAGGCGTGGGTCCCAAGAAGAAGAGGATTGGGGTTGCTTTGTGCAAAACTACTGCACAGAGCAGGTAAGTATAACTTGTTTGTTATTTTAATTTTATTTTAAGCTAAACCTTTAATAACACTTTAATCTCATAACCAAAGCCAAATATTTCATGACTGATGTGTAGACATGTCGTGACTCTTACTGAATAAATTAGAAAGCAACCTGAAAAGTTCCAATAACAGTTAGGCATGGAGTGTCAATTTAAAATCGTCCCCACCTGCAGCAAAGCCCAGTCTTCGCTGATGAGCCACTCAGGATTATCAGGGCCGGATTCATTCGCTGGTTTAACCAAGGTTGGCAGGGGCTTGGCAAACTGGGCTTGTTGTTTGAGAAGGATATTCTTCTTCTGCTCCTTGCCCTCCCTCTTCACTTTCAGCATACCCGGTGTAGCTCTATCAAACAGTGAGCGGGGAGGAACCACTGATTCTCCATGTCTCTGTTTCTTCTTACGGCCTGCAGCTAAATTAAAATATTTATACAAAATATATGTTCCATTTTTACACAGACTAGAAGGTTAATGCGATTAATTGTAAAAGCAAGATTTAAAAATATATATACAATAAGTATATTAAAATAAAGACATAAAGCAAAGTGAATGAACATTTTGGAGGTGGTGGCATTTTGCCCATAGATTAAAGGCAATGAAACTTCTTCAGAAATACTATTTTTTTCCCAAACTGATCTCTCCCTGTCCACTAGAAGCTTTGCTAATCAATCTCTTTTACTGTTACAGTATCAATACATTGTGTGACAACCTCTTCTCTGCCACTTGAAGTACAGCTCACTTTGCTTCTTCTGACATATCCACCAGTTCTTCTCTTCCCTCTATAGATAACATTTAGTGACATTATACAGCTATCTCTGGTCTCTATGTTAACGTGACAATTTGGATTTTTACAATTTTGGGCCTAATTAAGAGGGCATTGTAAAGAACAATGATATGTGTAAAATGGTCTGTGAGGCCTTGTACACACGGCTGAATATATCCGCTGTGAACGGTCCCCGGACCGTTTACAGCGTATATTTACGCCGGGGTGTTTTGATCCGATGGCTGTACACACCATCGGATCAAATTCCCCGCCGACGGACAGCGCGGTGACGCGGCGGTGACGTTGACGCCGCCACGTCACCGCACCAGGAAGTAAACACTTCCGCGCGCATGCGTCGGATCCATTCACAGGATACGACGCATGTGCGGCAAGATATGTCCGCTGGTTTGCCGTACTAACCAGCGGACATATCTGACGGCCAGCTATCCGGCGGAATTATTTCAAAGCATGCTTTGAAATTTTTCCGCCGGATGAATCCGGCAAAAAGCGTCCGTTTGCCCCTACAGACGAGGGGATTTTTCGGCTGAAATGGTCCGTCGGACCATGTTCAGCGGAAATATCCCCTCGTGTGTACAAGGCCTTAGGGATAAAATCAGTGTGCATGATTAGGTCAAAGCGTATGCTTAGGGAAACATGAAGCTGGGTATACTCACACAGTTTTTTTTTTGTTCAGACGGCGGGCTGAATAAATAAACAATCAAAACAAATTCCCTGATCCACACAAACAAGGTAGATGAAAGTATCCTCCCCACTGTGTATTCTGATAGCCGAACTCCTCCGCTGTCAGAATACATTGATCAGTGCTGCAGCTAACTGGCTGCAGCAGCAGTTCGAATAAAAGTTTTCTAGCAGTTCCGTTCGACAGATATCAGGAAAGGGAGGACCAGACACCAAAATTCATCTGGCCCCTGCAGAACCAGCTGATTTCCAATCCACGTGTACACAACTTTAAGTGATATAACAAAATAATAATTATAGAGCTAAATAAATAATATTAACTATTCATCAGTGTAAAAATTCAAACACAATAAATCATTCAATAAAAATCGTGATTAAATAAAGTCCTTCAAGCAATACATGAAAATATATTTAACCAAAACCAATTTCAAACAAAAAAGGGATTTATTAATACAGCTTACCTGTAAAATCCTTTTCTTGGAGTACATCACGGGACACAGAGCAGCATATTCATTACTATATGGGTTATATGGAGTACCTTCAGGTGTGGACACTGGCAATCTCAAACAGGAAGTCCCCTCCCTATATAACCCCCTCCCATAGAGGAAGTACCTCAGTTTTGTAGCAAGCAGTATGCCTCCCAAAAATGTTCCCCAAAAGAGGGGTGGGAGCTCTGTGTCCCGTGATGTACTCCAAGAAAAGGATTTTACAGGTAAGCTGTATTAAAAAATCCCTTTTTCTTTCTCGTACATCACAGGACACAGAGCAGCATATTCATTACTATATGGGATGTCCGAAAGCAATGCTTTAATGAGGGGAGGGAGACATCTTCCAAAAAAGGATTTAATTTAGAGGTATACTCAAATACTAGTAAATCCAACTTAGACAAGAAATGTAAATCTCAAATCTAAATCAAGGGAGCCCCCTCAGATCCTGAGGAGCTTGAATCGCGGCCTGTAGTACTGCCTGCCCAAAGGCTGTATCTGCATTCCTTCTTACGTCCAATTGATAAAAATGTTGTAAACATGTGGACTGACGACCACGTTGCTGCCTTGTATATTCGAGCCATAGAGATCTGATGATGTGCTGCCCAGGAGGTGCCCATGGCCCTGGTAGAATGGGCCTTTACCGACAAAGGAGGAGGCAACCTCTTTAAACCGCAGGCCTGAACGATTAATTGTTTAATCCATCTTGCGATGGTGGATCAAGCAGCTGCCTGACCCATCTTGGGCCCTTCCGGTAAAACGAACACCACATCTGTTTTCCGAACCTTCTCTGTAGCTTTAAGATAGGCCTTTATGGCCCTGACAATATCCAACGTATGCAGCAACCCCTCCTTTCTAGAGGTGGGTTTTGGAAAGAAGGATGGAAGTATCACATCCTGGTTCAAGTGGAAACTGGATATAACCTTTGGTAGAAAGGAAGGATGAGGACGGAAACCCGCCCTATCCTTATGTAAAATGAGATATGGTTCCTTACAAGATAAGGCTGCCAATTCCGATACTCTCCTGGCCGAAACTATGGCGATCAGAAATACCGACTTTCTAGTCAGTAAAACCAAAGGTACCTCAGCCAACGGCTCAAAGGGTTGTTTCTGTAGAGTTGACAGAACAAGATTTAAGTCCCATGGACAAAGTGGTGATTTGACCGGAGGATTAACACGTAAGACTCCCTGTATGAAGATCTTAACCAGCGAGTGGGCGGCCAGCGGCCTCTGAAACCACACTGATAAGGCTGAAATCTGTCCCTAGATCGTGCTTAATGCCAGGCCTTTATCCACTCCTAGCTGGAGAAAACTTAATACTCTATCAATGGTATACTTGCGGGAAAACCATCTCTCAGACTCACACCAGCCTACGTAGGCCCTCCAAACCCTGTAACAAATTACCCTGGAGGCCGGCTTTCTAGCCTTAATGAGGGTAGGGATTACCTGCCTAGACAGACCTCTACCCCTGAGAATCAGGGATTCAGCCGCCAGGCCGTCAAATTTAGACGCCGTAATGCAGGGTGGAGGATCGGGCCTTGTGAGAGTAGGTCTGGCCATAGAGGAAGAGTCCAAGGGCCTCCCGCTGCCAATTTCAGGACTAGTGAGTACCATGCCCTCCGGTACCACGCTGGGGCTACCAGGATAACCGGCCTGTGCTATGATCCTGCGCAACAGGCGGGGTAGTAACTGCAGCGGGGGAAATGCATATAGAAGTTATGATTGATGCCAAGGGCAAACCAACGCATCGGTTCCGCAGGCCATAGGGTCCCTCGTTCGAGACATGAACCTGTCTAGCTTCTTGTTGAATCCTGATGCCACGACGTCCATGTCTGGCACTCCCCACTTCTGGCAGATTGTCTGAAAGACCTGTGGATGCAGAGACCACTCCCCCGGCGACAGGGTTTGGCGACTTAGGAAGTACGCCTGCAGGTTGTCCACCCCGGGAATGAATATCGCCGATATGCCGGGTACATAAACCTCTGCCCACCGAAAAACCAAAGCTCATCTTTCTCTGAGTGGCTTGACTCTTGGTTCCCCCTTGGTGGTTCACATATATGCCACCGCTGTGGCATTGTCTGAATGAATTCTCACCGAGGACCCCTGTAATCTGGATGTCTATGCCAGGAGGGCTAGTCGAGCTGCTCCGATCTCCCAGATATTGATGGGCAGCTGCCTCTCCGCCTCTGCCCAAGTTCCTTGGCGAGTGAACTCGTTCAAGACCGCTCTCTAGCCTTCCAGACCACTGGGCAGAAAGACTCCCCTTCAGAAGGTTCTGAGGGTTTAACCACCCGCATAGCCTCTGCCGGACCTTTAATGACGGCGTCACAGGAAACTCCAAGGCCTTTGCTCCCTTGCTCCAAGCTGCTAGAATTGTTTGGAAGGACGCCACGGCAGGCACTGCTGAGATCTGAACTCAGGATCTCCAGTTTACTAGACAGGCACTTTCATTAACTAAGCCACAGCGCCTCGCTTCTGTAGGACGCGAGTGTGGAAGCGTGCGGTATCGCCTCGAACATGGCCATTAGTTTGCCTAGTAATCGCATACATAGGCGAATAGTTGGTTCTCTTTTGCTTAGAACCAACTGAATCCATTTTTTGATAGCCTCGACCTTTACCAGGGGCAGGAACACCTTTTGCTGTTCTGTGTCTAATCTCATGCCGAGATATTCCAACTGCTTTGTAGGTTGAAATGCTGATTTTTCCCCGGTTTAGGACCCAGCCGAACCTCTCGAGGTACTGAACCATGAGGGCTACTGCGCATTCCAGCCAAGGAAGCGAGTGATCTATGATTAAGAGGTCGTCCAGGTATGCTAGGACCGAGACCCCTTGGATCCTTAGATTGACTAGAATTGGAGCTAGGACCTTCGTGAATACCCGGGGACCGTTGAAGCGTAAAAAATCTTTGATGTGGCTGAAAGATTGGTACATGAAGGTAACCATCCTTCATGTCTATAGAAGCCAGAAAGTCGTCCTTCTGGAGTGTGGCGGCTGCTGACCGAACGGATTCCATCCGGAAAGAGCGAACCCTTAGGTAAGCATTTAAACCTTTTAGGTCCAAAATTGATCTGACATCGCCGATGGGCTTTGGTATGACAAACAGATTGGAATAGAAACCTAGCCCCTGTTCTTGGGCTGGTACCTCTACCATTATGCCCTGGTAAAGCAGATGATCCAATGCCGCCCGCATTGAGGCCTTCCTTGTGGAGGAAACTTTAGAAATTCTAATCTGTAGCCTGTGGCCACAGACGATCAGACCCCCTCTGTCGGGGATCGATACCATGGCCTCTTGCCCCCAGAGGCCTGTCCTTGCGATCCATTGTTAAAAGTTTGATCGCGCAGGAGGCCCGATACTGCCTGGAATTTGAGGGCCCCGGAACAGGGGGGAGCTGCCTTTTAAACGCAGGATCCCGGAACTTCTTTTGACTGGTAAAAGGGTACTTTTGCCACTTGAACAGTCTGAATGTATTTATCCAGATCTTTCCATGGAAGGGAAAGCCTGCCAGTAGTCTTTTGCATGGGGCTCGGCCGCCCAGTTCTTCAACCATAAGAGCCTTCTCATATGCACTAAAAATAGTGACAAACGAGACGCCTGCTGGATGGAGTCTTTTATAGCCTCTACCGCAAAGCACAGAGCTCTGGGAATATCCAATAACTCCTCTGCCTATTGGGCAGGGATGTCTTTAAGCATCTGTTTTGTCTGGTCATTTAACGCCTGACAAAACTCCAATTGCAGCCACTGCTGGCTGTACCACTGCTCCTGCCGTAGCAAAGGATGCTAGAAAAAGTGTCTCTAAACGTTTATCGACCAGGACCTTAAACATTTGCATGTTTCCCCTCAGGCCAGTTAATGATTTATTCACCCATGAGATGGCTGCGTCCACAGTTGGGAGCGCCCCTTTCTTAGAAAAATGTCTTTTCCATAGGGTAAATAACAGAAAACCTTCCAGGCGGTCTCCCATCCAGGCACTAACCAGGCCCGACCCTGCTTAGCCTCCGAGATCAGACGAGATCGGGCCTTTCAGGGTGATGTGGCCTCAAGGACCTCACGGGTAGCTGAAAAGCAGCGCCCGAACCGGGACCTGAACCCTGGACCCTCAGACCAAAAGTCCGATGCTCTACCGACTGAGCCATCCGGGCCCTTTTAAAGAGCCATTGGTCAGGGGAAAGAGTGCCTGAAAGCACAATATTTCCTGGCAGACGTGCATAAAGACTACCCTATCGTCAGCTTTAGGCGGCAGAAAAAGTTCTGCCCGGTCGTCCCAATCCTGGAAAAACCAATTCCTTTAACAGAGGATGGACCGGAAAAGCTGCGTTGCTTAAAGGCGCTTTTAAAAGAACCCAAAGAGGATACCGCAGGAACCTGAGGCTCTGGAAATGGCAAATTAAATGCCGAGCGGACCATGTCTGTGAAGGACTGGACCCACCAACTCTCCGTCTGGGAGGCTGAAAACGATTCTTCAGTGGTAGATCCTTCCTCTGGGATCTGGTCCAACCGATCCTCCTGAAATTCTAATTCCTCTGGAGAGAGAATCTCAGCATCCGAGGATACACCTTTTGGCGATGAGGATCTAGTCCGCTTCTTGCCAGAAAAGGAGCCAGCGATCATAGCTGTTAACTTTTTTCTCTAGCCCCCCTAGGGTGACGGCTAGCATCTCCTCTGTGATAACACAGGGTTGGGCTGACCTGGGCCAGCCTCAGCACCAGACCCCCTTAATGGCTTATCCAAGGTGACCCCTATAGGAATAACCTGTGGGGAAAGTATTGGCATATCATCAGAACCAGAGGAGGAACCCCTTTGTCTTTGCCTTTTTTTTTTTTTTTTTTGTGTTTTGATCCTGAACCCTTGGAAGCCATAATACAAAACCGAGGGACTCCGCCTACAACAACAGACTGTTATAGCCAGGAGTACAAAAAATAAGGTTTAGGGGACAATAGGATCACTAATGCCCAAAAACGGTGGGGCTTAGTATGTTTTCCTTTATAATATTATTGTTTTTCACAACATACAGCCCCACCCCCAACATGTTTGCCAGCATTCAACCTGTTGCCAAGGGGATTTTTGGCTTAACAAAAAGTATTGGAGCTGACTCCAGCATGTAGTACCCCTTCTCGCCACCGGGAGTCACTGTGCTGCCAGCTCTACGTCCTCTCTCTTCCAGCTCAGCTTTGAACTAACTTTTGAGCTAAGAACGCGCCTGCTGTGTATAACAGCAATTGAAGGCACGCCCACTCTACACTGCAGTCACGCTCCCCACCCCATCCCCCCCCCCCCCTCCCGAACGGCGCGAAAAATTTTTCTATATGCATGCGCGCGTGCGCGCGCGCGAGCGACTGTCGGGGGAGGAGAGCCCAGGAGGAGACGCACTCTGGAGCCCAGGAATGCAGGCTGGAGGCTAGGTAAGGCTAAAAACAGGCCCCTAAGGAGTCTCTTTAGCCTAGAGACAGATCTGTCTTTTTTTTTTTTTTAAAAGATCTTCAACCAGCGAGCAGCAGGTAGCAAGCAAACATACATAGATAGGTAGGGGGATCAAGTGATGGGGGGGGGAACATTTCAGGGCATCCTGTCCATCAGACATAGTGACCATGGTGCCAATGCAGAGCATACTCAGGCTACCCCCCTTAAGATCTCCCCTGGAGAGCCTGCTGTCGAACCAAGTCCCGCAGGCTCCCCTCTTACCTGCTCCATGCCGCAGGACGTTTGCAAAACGGTCCAATCTTCTCCCATCTCCGTGGGTAACGTAGTAGACCTTCAGGCACTGGGGTCCTGGAAGGAACCGCTGTCCTGGACCTATACAGCACCCTGGCAAACAGGATCTTTTGGTTTAGAAAACTCCAAGTCCTGGGCCCAGGGTCCATCCCTCTAGAGAGGAGCATTATAGGCAAAACCCCACGGTTTGGGGCCCGGGTACTGTCCACTTTGGCACTGAGGCTCCTTGGACAGATCCGGTTAGCCCGCCTTAATCACAAGGATGTGGAGGCAAAGCTATTCCGTGACCAACACCTAAGACACTGGCGAAAAAACTGAGGTACTTCCTCTATGGGAGGGGGTTATATAGGGAGGGGACTTCCTGTTTGAGATTGCCAGTGTCCACACCTGAAGGTACTCCATATAACCCATATAGTAATGAATATGCTGCTCTGTGTCCCGTGATGTACGAGAAAGAAATGAGTTCAAATGAAACAATCCAACGATGTAATGACTAAAAAAATTCCCATCACCAGTATTATTCTTCCAAGTGTAGAAAAATCTTTGATCCAATGTGACCACCACCGCTAATACAGGAAAACGCACTTACCAGAGGTGTGTGCCTTTCTTACTACAAGATTAGGCAAACACAAGCTGTATTCCTGTATTAGCAGTACAACATATGGGAACTGCTGTTGCTGAGGCAATAAGACGGTCTGAGGTGACCTGATGTCTGACAGTTTGTTTTCAACTTTCTGACTTCACACATATTCTCTCATTTTCTAAGTGTGCATTGCTTGAAGCAGGGTGGTTCAAAGGCAAACAATCCAGCTAAAGTGTCTGGGACAAAGTAAATAAAGCTAAATATGGTAAAAGTATAAATACTTCATAAGTTAGCCAACGCAGTTCTAATAAATATAGACTAATTATTTACATTCTTGCATAAGCCAATCTGTGGTAACTTTTAAGCTGAAAGACCAACTTCATCTTAAAGGGGTTGTAAACCCTTGTGTTTTTTCACCTTAATGCATTCTATACATTAAGGTGAACCCCCCCAGAGCCCACCTTTAACTTACCTGAACCCGATCGCTCCATCGAAGGGGATGAGAACAGCAGCTCCAAACTTTGTCTCTGGTCCTCATTGGCTAGATTCATAGCAGCACAGCCATTGGATCCTGCTGCTTTCAATCAAATCCAGTGACATGAGAGCCGAGGGGTGGGGCCGAGTCCTGCTGTCTGTGTCTGCTCCGGTGTCCCCTTGGAATGTGGGTCTCTGAGGGGGCACTCGATGCGGGGAGGAGCCAGGAGCGCCGCTGGGGGACCCCAGAAGAGGAGAATCGGGGCCACTCTGTGCAAAACCCTTGCACAGAGGATAAAGGTATAACATGCTGGCTATTTAAAAAAAATATATAAAAAAATCTGTGCCCAGCAGTGTTGCCCTGGCTGAAAAATGTACCTCCTCCACTGTCCCTCGCAGACCACCCATGCCTAATCCAATGCCTCCTCTTTTCCTGCAGCCAGGGGAGAAGAGAAAGGACATCACTGGACTGGCCAGAAGACTACAGGATGTAAATTAGGGGAAGAGGAGGGTTTAAAAACATGGAGTTAGGCCATAAGGGTTAGATTATAGGTTAATTTTATAGCTTACAGGTAGATTGAGGGTTAAATGTTAGGGTCAACTAAACATTTAAGTACTGGTTAGAGGTCAAGGACATTTTAAAAATGATTTTATTTTGATGTTTTCGGAACCCAGAACACTTAAGATGAGTTCCCCCAGATGGAAAACTAATCAACCAATCATCTCTACTGTCCTACTAAATAAGACCAACAAGGGATCAATGTAAAAACTACAGGGAAAGAAAGGAGAGAAAGTATAGCCAATACGATGTTCATTTTCTAAACTGCTTTCAAACTACTCACCTGCAGGATCTGCCTTGTGTCTCTTGTGCTCCTTCCTCACATAGACAGGGGGCAGTTTAGACTCAGGGATGGGGTTGGAATCATACATCAGGCACATAACTGAGTCTATATATATGTCATTCTCATCTTGTGGAGGTGTTGGTGGTGTCCAGGTCTAGATGAAAAAAAAATAACAGTTCATAACAGATAACATAGTGCTTGCAATGCATACATTTCTAGCATTTGCTGGGTTCAGACATCAACACTGGCACTTACCGGCATTACTTCTGTCTGCCCATCTGGACCATCATAGATAAATTCCTGGTAGAAATAAAAACTCACAAATATTAATTATACATTGTTATTTGGTCAAGTTGCACATACAAAAATTATTACTAAATAAAATGTAATACCCTTTTGAGGCCCTCCTGTGGAAACCAATTACAGTACTCCTCCATCCTAAACGCCAACTGTCAGCACATATTTTTACTGTAACTAAATTAACCATAGCACGGGCCCGGAAAAGCCCGAACCTTGGCTTTGTAGCAGTTAAAAATTGCGTGAATGACATTATGGTTAACGAGAAGCTCACTGCCATATTATTAGATACTCACAATAGGTTCCTTTGGGTATGGCAACCCTGGGTGACTTACAACCACTCTTCACGATTTGACCCTACGCTTCTCTCCCTTTAATAAGCCTCTGTTCCGCCCCACCCTGTGGACACTCCTTCCTCTCTATCCCCCCCTTCCCCCTTCCTTTTTTTTTCTTCTCCTCCTCCCTTTCTTCTTCTCTCTTTCTCTCTTATTTTGGTTCTATGTTTACGCTATTTTTCCTCCTGGCTCTTTCTCTTCTCTCTGCTTCTTTTCTCTGTTGTTCTGGCCCACAGCCTCGGTACTGCTGGGACTGGACACAAGATGTGACGTTGTTTATCCGGCATATTGGTGAAGGTTACCTCCCTTTTATGTAATTCATTCAGTTTGTTTTCTTTATTTATCGCGTGATGTTATATTTATCTTATTTATTTTTTGTCATGGGTTCCATATGGGTCCCTGTGTATTAACCAGTTTATAATCCCAGACCAGTATAATGCCTCTTTACCAGGACTTAAGTGGAGTGGACTTCCTCTCGCTGGTAACTTATGCTCGCCCTTGGTCCTCTAATGGCTGGCTTGAATTTCAGTTTCCCAATTTAACGTTCCTGAGGCCTGAAGTTTTATACCTGTTAGTCTATTCTTTGTTTATCGCTGTGTTTGTACTTTTTTCTGATGTTGTGCATTTTTTCAATAAATAAAATGTAATATATATTAATATGCCTCAATGTGCCTAAGATTATACAGGTCACCATAATGATTGCTCGACTCGTGTTTATGTCTCTTAGGTACAGTACCTGCTGCCGAGAATGTGTTTTTAGCACGACAGCATCGCGCTGATTCTCGGCGACAGGGTGTCGACATCTCGCACTCGCTGGAATAGTAAAAGCACATTCCAGCGAGCGCGTCATAGAAGCGACGGGGATCCGACTTGGATTCCCGCCAATTCTACACGTGGGCGGCGTTTGGTATGAATCCTGAGGGGGAACTCCCCGGCGGATTTTAAATAAAAATACGGCATGGGTCCCCCCCCCCTCAGGAGCATATCGGGCCCTTAGGTCTGGTATGGGTTGTAAGGAGACCACCCTACACCGAAAAAACTGTGTGGGGGTCCCCCCACAATCCATACTAGACCCGTATCCAAAGCACGCCGCCCGGCCGGCCGGTCAGGAGAGGAGTGGGGGCGAGCGAGCGCCCCTCCCCTCCTCCTGAGCCGTACCAGGCAGCATGCCCTCAACATGGGGGGGTCAGGTGCTCTGGGGCAGGGGGGCTCACTGCGGCGCCCCCACCCCAGAGCACCCTGTCCCCATGTTGATGAGGACAGGGCCCCTTCCCAACAACCCTGGCCATTGGTTGTCGGGGTATGCAGGCGGGAGGCTTATCGGAATCTGGGAGCCCCCTTTTATAAGGGGGCCCCCAGATACTGGCCCCCCACCCTAAGTGAATGCGTAGGGGTACATCGTACCCCTACCCATTAACCTGCAAGAAAAGTGTAAACACAAATAAACCACACAGGGTATTAAAATATTTTATTAGTCTGCTCCGGGGGCCCCCCCTCTCTTCTTTCGCTCTTTCACGAGGGGGGGCTTGCTTCTTTGTCGTCTTCGGGTGGGGGCCGCTCTTCTTCCCGCCATTTGATTTTCTTCCGGAGCAGACTAATAAAATATTTTAATACCCTGTGTGGTTTAATTTGTATTTACACTTTTCTTGCAGGTGAATGGGTAGGGGTACGATGTATCCCATACTCATTCACTTAGGGTGGGGGGCCGGTATCTGGGGGCCCCCTTATGAAAGGGGGCTCCCAGATTCCGATAAGCCTCCTTCCCGCATACCCCGACAACCAACGGCCAGGGTTGTCGGGAAGGGGCCCTGTCCTCATCAACATGGGGACAGGGTGCTCTGGGGTGAGGGGGCCGCAGTGCGCCCCCCTGCCCCAGAGCACCTGACCCCCCATGTTGAGGGCATTCTGCCGGTACGGCTCAGGAGGGGGGGGGCGCCGTGCTTTGATACGGGTCTGGTATGGATTGTGGGGGGACCCCCACGCAGTTTTTTCGGCGTAGGGGGGACTCCTTACCTCCTGAGGGGGGAAACCCATGCCGGATTTTTATTTAAAATCTGGTGGGGAGTTCTCCCTCAGGATTCATACCAAACGCCGCCCACATGTAGAATTGGCGGGAATCCAAGTCGGATCCCCGTCGCTTCTATGACGGCTTTGTCTCAATCGCGGCAAGCCAGCTCGGAGCTGGCTCCCGCGATGGGGCTCGTAGGTGGTCAATCTCGCTGAGAAAGGGAGCGAGATTGACACAATATGGCGGTCACCTACTGTAGGACTATATAAACCCCCGGTACTAAAAGCTACATAAAAAATACAAAAGCTAATGCCTGAATACGGTTTCTGATACCTTATTATAAGCATCCTCTCTTGTGTAGGTAAGAAGTTGTTCCTCTGCTTCTTCCCAAGCCATTCTTTCTTCCCACTCCTTGTTCTCCTTCAGGTGCAGAGCCTCCCACTTCTTTTTCGTAATTTTCTGTTCCGGAAGATCACAAGCATAACATGTTACATGAAAAACAGAATAATGTTTGTTTCTTTTTAAAAATTATTTCTAATTAATATGCAAGTTTCATCTACCAATGACAACAAAGCAATACATATACTGAATGTATTCTTTTTATAATGTTAACCAGTTCCCTACTGAGCCATAGTAATATGACGTCGGCAGGAACTCTCCCACTGGGTGGACATCATATGACGTCTTATGCTTCGCTCACGCTAGGGGGTGCGCGCACGCCAGGCGTGGCATCACTCGTGACCCGTGCACGTGCCCGGCGACCACAATGTCCGCCGGGCACCTGCGATCGCCGTCGATCATGTCAGGAGTGTGGATCTCTGTGTGTAAACACAGAGATCCACCTCCTGTCAGAGGTGAGGAGACCGATGAGTGTTCCCAGTACAGAGGAACACACATCAGTCTCCTCCCCTTGTGAGTCCCCTCCCCCTACAGTTAGAATCACTCCCAGGGAACATATTAACCCCTTCAGCGCCCCCTAGTGTTAATCCCTTCCCTGCCAGTCACATTTATACAGTAATCAGTGCAGTTTTATAGCACTAATCGCTGTATAAATGTGAATGGTCCTAAAAACGTGTCAAAAGTGTCCGATATGTCCGCCCCAATGTCACGGTCACAATAAAAATCGTATATCGCCACCATTACTTTACTAGTAAAAAAAAAATGTCATAAATCTATCCCCTATATTGTGGATGCTGTAACTTTCGCGCAAACCAATCAATATACGTTTATTGCGGTTTTTTTTTACCAAAAATATGTAGAAGAATACGTATCAGTCTAAACTGAGGAAAACATATATATATATATTTTTTGAATTGTGATATTTATTAAATCAAAAAGTAAATATTTTTGTATGTTTTTTTTTTAAATTGTCGCTCTTCTTTTGTTTATAGTGCAAAAAATAAAAACCGCAGAGGTGATCAAATACCACCAAAAGAAAGCTCTATTTGTGGGGGGAAAAAACTAAGATTTAATTTGGGTACAGTGTTGTATGACCGCGCAATTGTCATTCAAAGTGCAACAGCGCTGAAAACTAAAAATTGGTCTTGGCAGGAAGGGGGTGAACATGTTATGTATGGAAGTGGGTAAAGACAAAAGTCTAACCTCTGTGTTCTCTGGGTTCTCTGCAGCTCCTGATGTATAGAATTCCTCCAGATAGTTCAACGCATACTTCTCAATGGGAGTAAGCTACAAGTTAAGGGGATACATTAGTACTCACTGGTATCAACATACAGAAAAAAACTGATAATCCCGTGTCTGTTCACTTCTTTCAACTTTGAGATTAATTCATACACAGAAGTATATATACCGTTCAAAGAGAGAGTTTATTGGTGCTTTAGCTGTAGGTTAGATTTAAAATAGATGTAGATCGACATCAGGCATAAACAGAAGAAATTTTAAAAAATCTGGGAAATCTGGGAAAATCAACCCACTGCATCTCTCTTGGCAGCATAGAACAGCATACTGTTCTCATTTTCCAAGACTCTGATGAAGAGAAAACCCCTCGAAACGTGTCAGCCTACCACTAAGCATCTGCCCTTGCATTTTGTAACCTAGTCTTTATGAATATGTAGTAATTTATTTTTATTTATTTATTTATCTACTTGGTTTTAATAAACTTTATCCATTTGATCCATTTGTTAGATCACGCATCTTTTTTCTCTTTTTTCACTTGGCTATCTACGGACCACCCCAGGTCAGTGTAGGCAGCAGGATTTACATTTTAATCCTACACAAACTCACCATCTGAAATTACTACCACTTCACACCAATACCGCCTTTACAAGCGCAGGAGAAATATACTTTCTGTCCATATCTACATCTGTGAAGAGGAACCTGTCCCCACTATTAAGCGGCTTGGGCAAGTGGGAAATATCTAGAGCAAATTGCTTTTGACAATAATAGGTAGAGCCAATTTGATAAAGATGATCTGGATGCCACAATTATTATATTTGCTCCATAACTGTCCCATATGGTTACCACGGAAATAGATACTCTGTTTAGAGATCTAAACATCCTCAGATCAGCTTGAAAACTTTGCAGTTATCTAAGGAAGGATGAGGATTGTCTGTCAGTAATGCTTGGCTTCATTATCTGGCATCTCAACTTCAGCAATTAAATGGTTGGAATACTAGAAATTGTGAGAATCCTATACAACAAATTATATTCTCCCAAATGCCGATAAATCCATTAGTGCAGTTAATAGTTTCCTACCAATATTTCAATAAAGCAGATACCTGACATTGCATTGGTACATAGGATTTGGACCACAAGAAACTCATTATGAGGGTTAAACACAATATATGTCTATGTGGAATAATCAACGATTGCCTGAAAAGGCAAAATGTAAAGATTTAGGGCCAGATTCACGTATTCCAGAGCATCTTTGCTCTGGAGTAACGCTTCTGATTTGCGTTGCGCTGCCGAATTTTTAGGAGCAAGTGCTGTCATTCACGAAGCACTTGCTCCTAAAGTTGCGGCAGCGCATCGCAAATGAGCCGGCGGAATTCAAATGTCGCGGGTACGGGGCGTGTAGTATGCTAACTACGCGCGATCCCGCCGCCGACGTACTGCGCATGCGTCGAGTGTCAAAACATCCCCGTGCGCATGCTCCAAAATCTGTGAATGAACGTCAATGACGTCACATTCCCATTCATGACCGTTTTACGCAAGCGACGTTTTTTTTTTTTTTCCCGACGCGATGACGACGCCTATACCTAACATAGGATACTCCAACCCCATGTAGGTATATCTATGCGCCGCGTATCCCGTCCGGAAACGTCGTAACGTCACTGCGTCGCGCCGGATTTCGATCGTGATTGCCGATTTCCGCTCATTAACATATTTTTTGAGCGTAAATCGGCGGGAACGCCCCCGGCGCCATTTTTAAGTTGAAGTAACGATGCGATGGCGAAACTCAGTTACGCTCATCGCATCGGAACTTCAACCCGGCGTTTCTTGTTTTCTGGTTACAGAAAACAGAAACGCCGGCTCAAAGCCACTGTTACGCTGGCGGATCACTCGATCCGCCAGCGTAACCTTTCATGAATCTGGCCCATAGAGTTATGGAAAAAGGCAAGCATTGTGTTTCTTAGCCAACTCTATGATAACGATGCTTTGCAATTATTTAATAAATTGGCTGAAAAATATAATTTGTCTAATAAACTATTTTTTCAATACCTACAGTTACGGTATGCCTTAGGCCGCGTACACACGATCAAATCTATCTGCTGGAAACGGTCTGACAGACCGTTTCAGCAGACAGATTCGATCATGTGTACGGGCGGACACACAGATTTGGCCAGCAGACAGATTTTAAAGCATGCTTTAAAATCTGTCTGCTGGGAATCCGTCCGTCCGACATGTCTGCTGGTTAGTACGCTAACCAGCAGACATATTTGCTCGCACATGCGTCGAATGGATTCGACGCATGCGTGGAAGTGTTTTACTTCCTGGTGCGGTGACGTGGCGGCGTCAACGTCATCGCCACGTCACCGCGCTGTCTGCTGGCGGGGATTTTGGTTTGATCGTGTGTACAGCGATCAAACCAAAACAGCCCAGCAGACAGATCTGTTCAAATCTGTCTGTCAGACCGATTTGAACAGATTTATTTGCTCGTATGCGGCCTCACAGTCCCAAGCAAAGACATTCCCATTAAAATATAATCCTTCATTAATCTTAACTATGGCAGTTACTACTAGATGTGCTAAACAGGGACTCATGGGAAAGATATACTCTTCTTTTAAAATGACTACTAGAGTCAACTCACAAGAAGGTAGCCTTGGATAGTGATGAAGAGACCTAGAGACACTTAGACCCCTTTCACACTGAAGTGTTTTTACAGCGTTTTAGCATTAAAATAGCGCTATTAAAACGCTCATAAAATGCTCTCCGTGCATCTCAATGGACCCTTTCACACTGAGTCCTGCAAGCAGCATCTTTGGAGCAGCTTTTGGGCGCTGAAAACAAACGCTCCAAAAACGCCCCTCTCCACTGAAATTAATTGAAAGCGCTGTAAAAACACCTTGCCCTTTCACACTGAGGCGTTGCACTGGCGAGGCGTTCAGAAAAGTCCTGCAAGCAGTATCTTTGGAGAAGCTTTTGGGCGCTGAAAAAAACGCTCCAAAAACGCCCCTCTCCATTGCAATAAATTGAAAGCGCTGTAAAAACGCCTTGCCCTTTCACACTGAGGCACTGAAAAAAACGCCCTAAAATGTTACGGTCTTAGCGGTGCTTTACCAGCGTTTTTCAGGCGCTGGCAGTGTGAAAGGGCTCTGAAAGCACTCGGGCTTTCACATTGGGATTGGAAATGGGGCTTCTTTTAGGTGCTTTACAGGTTTTTTTAACGCCAAAGCGCCTGAAAAACGCTCAAATAACGCCCAAAAAAATGCCCCAGTGTGAAAGGGGCCTTAGTGATGAGGAATGGGGCAAGCCTTGAAAAACGTATTTAAGGTATCCTTATCCTCCACACAATATATGACTCAAATTTGTATTATTAATTTAGCTCACTATACTCCATTGAAAATGTATTCCTGGGTCAAAACACATACATCTAATTGCCAAGATGTATAAACAGTACTGGTACACTTATACATATGTTGTGGCGCTGCCCCAAACTGCACCACTACTGGGAGTTTATATTTGACACTTTGAACTCCTTGTGTTCCACACAGGTACAGCCTGACCCAAACGTAGCATTGTTAGGGGTCATGCCGATAGACACTCTCCCAGATGAGACGCAAGTGATGTGGCTGAGAACTATGTACATGGCTCGGAAACTCATATTGCAAAAAATGAATATCAAACTCTCCACCAAAGACAGATCAATGGATTAAAGCAATTAATCTTAATTTAACATGAGAGGAACTGACCTTTAAACATAAGAGATGCCCTAAGAAATTTGGAAAGATCTGGCATTGGTGGTTAGAGTCTGATCTGGTTGAGAAATCTGATGACCACATTAATATGGGTTATTAGGTAAGAAAGTTAACATTGGAGTGAAATTAATACATATAAATAGCTATTATATAGAATCAAGGCAAAGGAGGGAATTGAAAAAAAAAGGGACAGTTGAACGCAAATATAGGGAGGAAGGAAGAAAGGGAAAGTGTAAGATAGTATGTTTGTTGGGTTGCTTTGTTTTTTGAACACTACATTGGGTGGGGTAAAGAGATGTAATGGATACCAATGTTCATTCTTTCTTTTTATTTTGTTGTAATCAATAAAAAATAATTTGATTGAAAAAAAAAAAAGAGTTAGAAATATGGAAGGATGGTAATCTGTAGGTATACATCCTAACTGACTACAGGAAAATGGGGATGCACCTTTATGCTAATGGGGGTTTCTCTAATGGTTTAGCAGGATTTTTTTTTTTTTTGCCAGACCTTGGCGGTGGGCAGAGAACCAAGTTGAATATGAAGGGGGATGAGGTGCTCCTTTGATGCATTGTCCGCATTCCATCACTTCAATCAGAGTGCTCTGCTCATATGCATTGGCAAAAAAAAAACATAAAGGAGACAGGCGGAGATGTTTTCAGCAGGCCATCACAGCTGGGGTGTAAGGCTCCAGACATCGGCCCCATACGCAGTAAAGGATTACTGCTGCAGTAAAGAGATCTCTTCTGAGAGATTTAACCATACTCTCATGGCAAGAAATGGGTTTCAAAGAGGGATCTCAACTGCTGATCAGCACGATTTTTGAATGCAAGAAGTTCTTTTTCCTTGCCCTACTGGTTTACCTGTTATGGTTATCCTCTGGTTCCACGGTGAGTGTGGACCACTGTTTAGTAAAATCTATTCCAAACAGGAACAAGTCCAGTTAGAGTTTGGGGTTTGCCACAGGCACAACTGGATATTTCCAATTACCACATAGGAATACCCCAAAACAGCATATGCAATGGAAAGGTCTTTGCAGCTCTAGGAGGTATGAAAGACCCAAGACTGGAGATAGCAAGCTAAATCGCCAGATTCAGAGTAATACATTCTGCACCAATAAGAGCCAAAATGGTCTCTTTAAATCCTGAAATATCAACAGAAGTCTTTTTTTTTAATCAGATAGTTTTGATTGAAAAAGAAGAAAACATTGTTCAACATACAAAACACAATGTTGAGAAAACAAAATCTCATCCATTTGTGTAGCCATAACATAAGACTTTATCAAAGACAACCTTGTTAGTTATAGATAGAGATGACTCAGAATCAGTCAGAAATGGTCACAGAAAGCACTAGCTTGGATGCCTCAAAGGCTGCAGGCAAATCAGTTATTGAATTTGAAGAAGGTGTGGGAACACACATAGAGCCTCTGCAGAACCAGCCAGAAACTGGGTAAATTGTGCAATAGAATCTTGTGTGGCTATAGAAGAGACAACGGCCGAGAAGACCCCCACTCAGAGAGCCTAAAGAAAGACTCCAATGACAAGGGAAAACCTATAATATCAAGGTAACTGGAGTCTAGATTGCAAACATCAGTATTTTATAAAGGCATAGAACAATATGTCCCTAGAATCCTTAGGCTAGTGTGAGCTGGGGTCACCTGTTGCAGTGGCCTTGTCCCGTGTCTAGAAACAGATATGTTACAACTGTGTATCAATAAAGCGACTTATGCCGCGTACACACGGTCGTTTTTTGCGATGAAAAAAAACGACGTTTTTTAAAACGTCATTTAAATTGATCGTGTGGGGGGAAAACGTTGTTTTTTGTCTTAAAAAAAACGACCAAAAAAAAATTCCAACATGTTTGAATTTTTTGTCTCGTTTTTCAAAACGTCGTTTTTTGTTTCACAAAAAGTCACCGTGTGTAGCAAAAACGTCGTTCGAAACGACGTTTTTCAACCCGCGCATGCCCAGAAGCTAGTTATGAAGCGAGCTTCAATGGAAAAGAGTGGTGAACGTAACCTCGCTTTTTGTGAAAAAACGATGGTGTGTATGCAAAATTGTCTTCAAAAACGTCGTTTTTTACTTCACAGAAAACGTCGTTTTTTTTAATCGCAAAAAACGACCGTGTGTACACGGCATAAGGCTCAATGTACAAGGCAAGCCCTCAGATAGTCATGAAAACCAGACAGCTGGTAGCAGGTAATTGGTAGGATGGCTAGAAGTGACCAAAGTCACTGTTGGCAAGCAGTAGGAACAACCTGGGATTGGGGGTCCATGTGGTATTTTGCAATGCAGGAGCAGTAGTGGGGATATGCTTCCTCAATGCTGAGTGGCAGGAAAATGAGCATTGAGCGCATGCAACACTCTTGCCAGCAGATTAGCACATTTACCCCTTCCGTGGTAGGATCCTGCAGAACGCTGGAAATTTAAAGTTGCTTACTCACAGAGTGAGTCATCAAAAACAGGGCAAACGCTGAGGCACATGGAATGCAATCTATGGCTAACTTGACCAGAACAGAATCTAGAAAGCACTTTATGTGGAACCTAAAGCCCAAAGGTCACTTACAGGCTTATGCCACAATGTTCAGTCCAGCAGAAAGTCTTCTGTGCATTGCTGTTAGAGCTGTGGTCTATTATTGCAGCTATCCAGCATGGCCCATCCCCAGCTTGGCTTTTGGAGTGCTGGGAATGGACCCTGCTGGACTGAACATTGTGGCATAAGCCTGTAAGTGATCTTTGGGCTTTAGGTTCCACATAAAGTGCAAGATCAAGGAGAAAAAAATGAAGACAAATGCTAGCAAAAAGCACCTTGCAGAGCTGAAGAAAAAAGACGTCCATTCTCCGAAGATACTGCCAAAAAAACTGAGGTATGATGGTAGTACGTGCGGTTATCCTGGGTTGGTCTACAATTTGTTTGCAGGTTTCCTGTCCTCTTGTAGGTGGCAGTACACTCATAAGACCCTAATTGCGAGCATCACTCGATACAGCTCTTAGCCCAATCTATCTGCAGCCTGCCATAAACTTTAACAGACTGCAGGTAGCAGGGCTGTACGCATTACCTGTCCCTCCTGGGCACATTAAATGCCAGGAGGGACACACAGCAGCTAGACGCTCCTGAGCGCAAGGGGAAAAAAAGAGGTAATTTTACTATGCATTAAGCAGACATGGGCCACTGTTGACACCTTCAGGAAACCTGCTCAGAGAAATTCAATGCAGCCATCTCTGGAATTGGACTGTATACATGTGGGTACTGACTGCAATCACACCAGGTGGAGATCAGCTGCAATATGATGCAATAGAGGATGAAAATATGTGAAAAAAGTAAAAGTTTAGGATACATATTGCTTTATAGTATCTACTTTCATTTAGGTTCTGTGGGTTGCCATTTCTATCAACTGATGGTATTTCACCACACTAATAATATAACATTGCAATGTATACCCTTTAATATTGTTGAACAAATAAGCTATACACGATGTAAGCTACAGCATTTTTTATAACACGCATTCTATGTGTGTATAATGTTTATGACATATATATATACCTTACTTTTTATTTTGTACTCTGTAGACAATGCTTTTAGTACTTTATACATAGAAACATTTACCTGTTCTACCACTGCAGCCAGCTCAGTCAGTTCTGAGGTCTCCCCTTTGCGACAGCCATCTGATGCCGTGACCATATTATCTCCCTTTGTTTCTAATTCTGATATTTCCATGTCTAGTTCACCTCCAAGTTCGATGCTTTTTAAAGCCTTTAAATTCGAAAAAAAAAATATGAGGCTGGCAAAACTCACTACAAAGGGTTAAAACGACTTAACTGTTAAACTGTACCTCAATGAATGGTTTGGCAAACTTCGTAGCTATTGTTTCTGCTGGAGGTGGGTCTTGAGAAAGCATTACAAATTCTTCTGCTTTTACTCCAAATCCTGAGTCTTCAAGTGGAGAGTAAAGCTCAAACAGTTCATGAATCGTTTGCTAAGTAAAGAAAATGTGATTTGCAATCACTGGCCTATGTTTCAGTAAATAGCTGAATGTAAAATGTTTACAGAGAAAAACTCCTTGGGGCATGGAATACAAATGTTCTTTCATGGTAATATAACTCCATCCCACATTTTTTCATCTCCATATTCCATAAACAACCATAGGCTTTAGATGACCATTACGTGAAACTGCCAATTTAGATTCAGCGACAGCAATGATATCAGAATGCAAGGTCAAAAGCTCCCCAGACTCCCCGTATCAAGACTCCCCCCTATCTATTTTTTAGGGAGACGATAAGGCAGATAGGACAGTGATCGAAAGATAAAGCGTTTGATAACCCCCCAAAAAAAGAAAAAGATCCTGCTCATTTAAAGCATGTTATACAGCACAGTGCTTGTGCTGTGTCATTTGGTCCCCTGTATACCCTAAAAAACATGATTGATCCTGCCAGTTTCTGCTACCCCCTGTGTAAACTGACCACGGTTCATCATGGCTGCTGAGCCCTGATACCGTGGTCAGTTTACTGGCCTCCAACATCTGCAACCCTGCTCTCTGTCTCCTCTGTCCTCCTCCTCCCTCCCCTCTGTGAGCTCCGTGTCTGCCTTCTCCTCTTCTACTGCTCAAATTAGGGTACAATTTACATTATCCTCTTGGTTGAGGAATTAAATGTCCCCCTGTGACTGTGCTGTATACAAAAATGCAGCTATATACCTTGTTTACAGAGCGCAGATCTGCGAAAACGTGACCCGCTGTCTTCCTCTTCTCTCACATGACAGCTGCAGCAGACGGGGCCACCTCACCCCTCCTCTCCTCCTGAATGACGTCAGCGGAGGATCTTCAGCCCAGCCTGCTGCAGCTGTCAGAGAGGAGAAAGACGGCGGATCGTAGCTCTGCGCTCTGTAAACAAGGTATATAGCTGCATTTTTTATAAAGCACAGTCACAGGGGGACATTAACTTCAACAACCAAGAGGATTATGTAAATTGTACCCTGTGGGTTAACAAACACTTTAAGCTGGCCATACACTGATTGCATTTTAGCCAGTTTCACTACACTATTTGGCATCACTGGCTGTCAGAGTATAATAGCCTCAGTGGGAGATTTTGGCCATCCACACTGTTTATCATTGATAGATAAATCTGTTGGATGTTTTTTCCAATCAGCCCACAGGCTGAATAAAAACAAAAAACAAAAAAAAACATAAGTGTGTAGCCAGCTTTAGATTGTTTGCAAATCTTTGAAAACACAAGGGGCCGGATTCAGAAAGTATTTACGTCGGCGTATCTATAGATACGCCGCGTAACTACTAAGAATAGCCGGCGTATCTTTTTTCTGTATTCAGAAAACAAGATACACCGGATTTCTACTAAGATACGAGCGGCGTAAGTCACTTACACCGTCGTATCTTAGTTGCATATTTACGCTGGCCGCTAGGTGGCGCTTACGGCATTTTACGCGTAAATTATGCAAATGAGCTATTTACGCCGATTCCCGAACGTAGTTGCGGCCGGCCGTAAAGGGTAAGCGTTATTCTGGCGTAAGGTTACCCCTGCTATATGAGGCGTCGCCAATGTTAAGTATGGACGGCGGGACAGTGTCGAATTGTCGAACGTCGAATCGTTTACATTGACAAAAAGCGATGTGATTTTGCGCATGCGCACTGGGAACGTCTACGGACAGCGCATGCGCCGTTCAAAAAAAAACGTCAATTACGTGGGGTCATGATTCATTTACATGAATCAAGCCCACACCATCCCCATTTGAATTACGCGGCCTTACGCCGCAATACATACGTTACGCTGCCGTAAATAAGGGCGCAAGTTCTTTCTGAATACAGAACTTGCGCCCAAAGTTACAGCGGCATAACCTATCAGGGATACGTTACTCCGGCAGAAAGATCCGCTGATCTTTCTGAATCTGGCCCAAGGAGTTTATCATTAATAAAACTAAAGTACTGAACTTGAAGACAGAGATTTTCCTGTTAACAATAAAGCCAACCCTTACCTTCTTAATCTTTCCAATTAATTAGAACACAATCTAATAGCCTAAAAGGTTGTATGTAGTGAAAGGGGTTTAAGCTCTCATGGTAACCAAACTGGTGATTATGCAAAGTAAAGATTGTTTGTATGGATTGTGAAAAAAAAAGGATTGTTTGTATGGACTGTGGTACCTCGGAATCAGCTGCTTCAAGTGTACTACTTCTCTCCCCAAAACAAGCAGACTAAATAGCACATTCGTGAATAAGAATAGTTTGTCTATTAGTCAAATCAAAAGCTAAACTTTGTCTCCATCTCTAACCAATCTATTTCTACTGAACTACAAAAATCTTTGAATGTTTCTGAAAAGGCAGCGCTTGACAGCCATGGCTACAGCTTTCTACGCTGTGCAAAAGGCAAAATGGTAATGCAGAAAACATACGGGTCTAAAGGAACAGGTCTTTTTCTCTTTACTATGCACTGGTGAATTATGTTCTTAAGATGTTCTGTAAACATTGAAAAATAAATAATGGGGTAGATTCATGTAGAGATACGACGGTGTATCTACTGATACACCGTCGTATCTGTGAGATCCGACGCTCGGATCTATGCGGCTGATTCCTCGCAGTACGATCGGCGCGGGGACGCGCATGATTTAAATAGTAAACTCCCCCTAGCCGCGGAATTTGCATTCCGCCGGGGGATTTACGATCTGCCAGGGCTACTTACGAGGCAAGTGCTTTCTGAATACAGCACTTGCCTCAAAAACTGGCGCAGGCGGATCGTAAAAAAGATAGATCACGCGGATCAAAAGATCCGCTGATCTACATGAATCTACCCCAATGACTTTAAAGCAAGTGGAGACATTCACCTTTATTTTATTCATTTTTTTATGTTTACTCTACCAGGTTTATATTTAGTTTTAAAGTTGGCTTACCTAAAACTTACCTGTGTAAGAAAAGCCATTGAAAAGTCAGTCCCCTGAGCAGCAACTTCTCTAATGAGATCCTTGGTACCATTTTTAAGCAGCTTCTCTTCAAGAGAGTTCCCACTTACAAGTCTAGGGTGAAACATATTGATTATACTGAAGACAGTTGACTTTTGCACACAGTTTTAACAATCATGTAATACTATGTTCCTACCTATAAATATGAATGTCTCTATCTCTGCTGATGCGATCACACCAGGCCTGAGCTCTAGAATCCATCACTGGGTTTAAATCACTGTCATAAAAAATTGCAATGTCAGCTTCCACAAAGGGAACGCCCAGTGTCCGGCTTTGGGTGGACATTAGGATGCAAAAAATTCGAGAGTCCTGGTTGAAGCTTCTCATCAAATCCTAAAAGCAGAGAGTGATAGTAATTTTGTTTGTAGGAGATAATCTTTAAATAAAAGCTGGGGGGGGGGGGGTAAACATACATTTTTTTTAACAGACTTTCAGGCATTTTCTAGTCTTTCAAAGTGCACTGGTGGCATTGCAGGTACACAGTAGGTTTACCCACTGTGGATGCTACTTAGGCTAGCGAGTCTCATTATGTAATAGTGAGAGTTACCAACCACTGTATCAGGTTACCATCTGCTCATCAGTAAGGAAATACAAAGTAAGCAAGTTTCCTTTTCTCAGAGACTTGTTTGCTAGGCTTTCTGCAAGTGCTTTCTAAATGCCCTTTGCAAACTGTAGTAGTGGGTTGCAAATGTTGTTTTGAATAGAGTCCCCACTTGTGCCATATCTCATTGTAAAAATCCAACAGTCCTGTACCTTTATGAAATATTTTAATTTTAAATGCCTAATCTACCCACATCTACTAACTGATATTTCACTTGCGATTAGACACTGGCAAGCAGAAACAAAGGGTGGCTTCTTATCACCTCAGAACCCCAGTACCCATCATAATTCCTAATTCCAACCTATTGTCATGAATACTGTAAAGCCAAATGACAACACCACTTTTCCAATGAATTATCCCTATACTGCATATGCAATTAGTGGACCTCCAGCTGTTGCAAAACTACGAGTCCCATCATGCCTCTGCCTCTGGGTGTCATGCTAGTGGCTGTCAGTGTCTTGCTATGGCTCATGGGACTTGTAGTTCTGCAACAGCTGGAGGTCCGCTAATTGCATATCCCGCCTACTGCAACTAGGGGTGGGGGTGTCTGAGAAATATAAGAAATTAAAAAAATTGGCAGGTAATTAAATCTACCAGCACCCACCCAAAGTTATAAGACAATGTATATGAGGCAACCTTTGACCTTTTATTTTCCTGCTGTACATCCAATAGTATAAGTCAGTCAGTTTTGCAAAACATACAATCGGTAGAATAGAATTATGTTTACAATATGCTCCTTCCAGTGCATTAGGAAGGAAACCAAGCAAGGCGGTGCTGACTTTCTCCCTGCTAAGATATAATGCGCAGTATATCAATCAGAGAATGTCAGCTTCCATGTCTCACCAAAGTATTTTGCTCCTTGACAGTCTTCTTAGAGACTTAAAGGGGTTGTAAAGGAAAACATTTTTCCCCCTAAATAGCTTCCTTTACCTTAGTGCAGTCCTCCTTCACTTACCACATGCTTCGATTTTGCTTTTAAATCTCCTTATTTCTTCTGAGAAATCATCACTTCCTGTTCTTCTGTCTGTAACTCACCACAGTAATGCAAGGCTTTCTCCCTGGTGTGGAGAAAGCCTCTTGAGGTGGGAGGGGGCGAGCAGGCAAGTCAGGACACTCTATACTGCAGATAGAGAAAGGAGCTGTGTGTTAGTGGGCATCCTGAGCCCCCTCAAGAGGCTTTCTCCACACCAGGAAAAAGCCTTGCATTACAGTGTGTAGTTACAGACAGAAGAACAGGAAGTGAGGATTTCTCAGAAGAAATAAGGACATTTAAAAGCAAAATCAAAGGATGAGGTAAGTGAAGGAGGACTGCACTAAGGTAAAGGAAGCTATTTAGGAAAAAGAAAATGTGAAAACTTTTTTTTTTGTTCAGAGGTCAGCTTTAAAGAGATTGTAAAGAAAATGTCCTTTACAATCTCTTTAAAGCTGACCTCTGAACAAAAAAAAAAAGTTTTCCCATGCAGCGGGGCTATGCTCACACTGCACGGATCAGCTGCTTGTTTTTTCTAGGGGTGAGGAGAAATCTTATAATCAATCAATCTTCTGTTCTACCAGAAAATGGCGCTCCCCACATCCCAGTGGTGGTCTGTTTCTGGTCTATGGAGCCTGCTTTAGGCTAGATGACATCAGGAACAGTCCACAACTCAAAAACCATTGGAGCGCAGGGGTGCCGGACTGGTCTTGTGCTGGGAGGATCGGAGAACTAGGTAAGTAAATCTCCTTTCTCCTTTCCCCTAGACAAAAATTTGTAGCTGACCTGTGCAATGTAGGCATGGCTCCACTGCATGGGAAAACTTTATTTTTGCCCGGAGATGGGCTTTAAAGTGGATGTAAACTCAATTTTTTTTTTTAACTCTGGATTAACTCTGTGTGTGTGTTTTTTTTTTTATGTCACAATGTAGAGAATAAGATTTTATTTTCACTGAACAATAAAACAGGATTTCTCAGAGCTAGATTAACTCTGTGTGTGTTTTTTTTAATGTCACAATGTAGAGAATAAGATTTCCTATCTTCTGTGCCCAGTCTTGCCACACAGAGTTAATCCAGCTCTGAGCAATACTTTTTTATTGTTCATAAAATATAAAGACTTGCAGAGAAAAACCTGTCTAAATAAAAAGTCCTTTCCGCCCCCAAGCTTCGAGTGACAGGTTATTTACATATCTCATGCACTAGCTTGGACACATGCACAGCCTCTGTAAAAAGTTCACAATTCACATCCCCCTTCCCTCCCCTCCCCTCCCCTCCAGGTCTCCCAGGATTGGCTGCCTTTCCTGGATGTTTTCATAATATGGGGTGTGATCCACACTTCAGTGTGAAGAGGAAATGTATGGTGTAGTGAACAGCCTTTAGAATATACATAGAGAAGTGATTAGGGGAGATGCATTTAGTCAGAGCTGGGCAGAGTAGAAGCTTGAGTGATCTTCTTCTTATTATTATTGTTCTATTGCAATGTAGTGTGTCTGAGGTCACCTGATCACAGATGCAACATTCCTATATTACCAGGATGTGTTATGTGGGGGAGGGGTGGATTTCTCACCATTTTTACTTACACCCAGTAAGGTTGAATGAACTTAGGGCTGGTTCACATTAGTGCTCTGTGCGAGATCGCAAGTGATTCGCACGCACTGCTGTATAGATCACATGCGATGTCTGTGCGATGCAATTTCAGCCATACAAACTGTATGTCTGAAATCGCATCTCATTTGGACCAAACACGCACAGGGCCCTTTTTTTTTGGTCCATACCAGAATTGCATGGGTGTTCACACCTATTCGATCCGCTTCATATCCAAACTGTCAGTTCGCAGTGCGATATGCGAGCTAAATTGGGGTGACATTACCATTGTATGACACTCCCCAGCAATTCGCATATGGCAGTGTGAACTGCCGTGCGTGTCAGGTGTGATGTGGGAACCCGCAGTGGAATCGCACCAGTGTGAACCCAGCCTTGGTTGGAGCAGTCAGGTGACATTTGTAGGATGTATGCTTTGAGGCTTGGTTCACACTGGTGCGATTCAGGAACCCTGCGAATCCACTGCAGGTTTTTATTCTCACTGAACAATAAAAGAGGATTGCTCAGAGCTGGATTAAATCTGTGCGGCAAGACTGGGCACAGATGATAGGAAATCTTATTCTCTACATTGTGACATAAAAAAAAAAATTAAAACCTACAAAACAAATAATCATATTTTAAGAACCAGCAAAGCACAGAAAAAGTACTGTATTAGACTTGACTACATACACGGCACTGTTCATAAGATGCACATTCATCGATCCTGATGAAGGTGAAATAGTGAAAGTCCATGAAGATCTCCAGTATGTCCAGCATGAGCAACATTTGAGAGAAAATCAGAACACGATGACCTTCAAACCTCAGTTTCCGCAAAAGTATAGAGAGAGCCTCTAGCTTCCCTAAAGGAATAAAAAAAAAAAAAAATTGATGTTATTTTGCAGTAAGAATGCATATCATTGTTAGATTCTTCCACATTCTCTACTAATATACTGTACTGGAATTGTTAGAACTAGGAAGCATGCACTTAAGTTGGTAAGTGAATGGATGGCAACACCTGTCAAACCCGACAAGACATTTACAGCATTTCTGACTTTATAAAGACTACCATACAGCTGGGTTTCTATTCATTAAACATCTAGCATAAAAAAACATTATTTTGTGATGACATTATGAAAGGTACAATATAATTTCTCATCAAAGTGTTTTAGGAAACTTTAAACTCCTACCCGAGTCACACTGAATAAGTCGCAGGTCTGGAGATTGCATACAATGAGGAGAGGTTCTCTCCCACAAATCCTGAATATATGGTGCTGTCTGTTTCCTCAGACAGTGTCTTAGGATGTTAATGCTGTGACTGTATAGAGGAGGAAGATAAGTCACCAACTCTGGAGGTGGAGCAACAGCAGCAGGGACCACACATAAGGTGCTAAAACGATTGAATAAAAAGAAAGATATTAACATTACCTATATACAGTATATTCACCTTAGGTTGCAATAGTAATAATCAGAACAGTGATACAACAATATCTGTGCATCTTGAAAACCAAAAAGCCATAATATTCACCTCCTTGCTGTGGGCTCCAGCATCTCTTTCTGCTGCTTAGGGGATAAAATCAGGTGTCTCAATGGATCATTAAAATCTCTGCAAGAGGAATTCAGACAGTTCACAGATCCCACCCATCCCCACTTTTTCTTATCCATGGGAGTCTGAACATCAGAAGACCGCACAGAGCAGAGTCGTAACAGATCCGCGCCATACACTGGTGCCTGCCCACATCGACGTTCATTACAAGAGAAGAGACGCTCCAGGCGCTCTCTTACTCTCTGCTTTTCTTCTACTAAATCCTGTAATAAAGACATAATATATATATTTTCAATGTATAGAAAAGACTGCATAAACAGTACATAAAACATAGATATTACACCTACAACTAAGCTACTGTTAACAAGAAAACATTTGAGACAGTGATTGTGGTTCCTAAAATAATTAAGCATCAGTGATAGAAAAACCTGCTACGGCCTGTAGCTAAATATTATACACTCATTCGATAAATGGCTGCAGTACTTAAAAAGTTCAAGGATAAGTTCACCCTTAAAATAATATTTTTTTGCAGGTAGCCTTCAGAGCATTGCACCTGCGATCAGCAGATAGCGGGTGCAATCTCAGGCTCCTCAGCATAGCTGTCTGCTCGTGCCTCGTGCCTCATACAGGCAGGCAGTTACTTGAGAGCAGGAAGATCAATGAGCTACGAGAATGCTCACCAGCGCCATCACAGCTCGTTGAGCCATCAGCTGCAATTTTAGGTATTCATTCACAGGAAGCTGTGAAAAAAATTATGCAGAAGTGTTGGCGGATCCTCACATGGTCATGCTGTTTTCAAATTGCGACAGTGGGTGCAGCGAGGGGGAGAGGCTGAAGATGCTAGAACATGTTACATGTTTCATCCTAAAATGTGTGGAACATGTTCCAAAGGTGAACTTGGCTTTTAAATCCCAGATTCACAAAGCACTTACGCCGACGTAAGTGCAAATGTGCGCCGGTAAGTGCAAATGTGCGCCATCGTATGTGTGCGCCAGACCCACAAACAAACATACGCCTAAAAACTGGCCACCCTACGCCGACATAGCTTGCACACGCCGGCGTAGCGTGGGCGCAAATATGGGCTGGACGCATGTTGCTGCTCCCATTGATTAGGCATTCAAACATGCAAATGAGGGAAATACGGCGATTCACGAACGTGTGTGCGCCTGATGCATGCTGCGCTAGGTGCACGTAAGTTGTACGTCCGGCGTAAAGTTATTCCCCATAGGTGAGGTGCAACCCGGCAACAGACATGCAAAGGTCTGCACCAGGGAACACAAGCCGGCGTATTGTGCGTTGGACATGTGTCTGGCTGGACGTACGTAAAGTTCACGGCGTACATGGTGATCCGGCGTAGCTTAGGGAGTTGTGCCGGCGTGGTTGTGAGCATGTGCATAAAGGTGCTGTGCATGCGTCTACGTCACAGCAACGTCACGGTGCATGCGCAGTTCGTGATACGCCGGGCGTAAAACACTGCACCATGCTCGGACCATCATTTGCATGGGGTCACGCCCACTTCCACCTATGCCGGCCTGCGCCCTCGAAAACCCACGCCACGCTGGCGCAGCGTTGGGAGCACTGGCTTGTTGAATGCAATGCTTCCTCTCCGCGCTATGCTGGCGTGGCATGCAGCGTTTGCGCTACGGCGGTGTATTGTGCGCCCATCTCTCTGTGAATCTGGGACTATGTTTTTACACTCTTTCCAAGAGCTATGTTTTTCTAGTCTTACTACGATGAAGCTGTGTCCCACGTTAGAATACTCAATAGGAGACTGAACTGAAGGACTAAGTAGAGTATAATATATTATTTGCGCACAAAGCCTTCATAGCTAACAAAACCCAAAAAAACAAGATAGAAGTAAATTGCACAAAAAAAATTCCCCACCCTCAGGGAATATGTTACACATTTTCTGTTCCTGCCCAGTCCTATGCCCTTTTTGGAGCAATGCAGGAAGCTGTCAAAACACTCAAAAATTTTGATTTGGGGGGGAAAATACAGCCCAATACTTTTTGCAGCTGCAAGACAAGGAACTGGTATAAAAAAAAGACACTCCCTTATACGCTTACTCAATGCAGCTAGGGCCTGTGTGCCTGAACTGTGGAAACAGAATCAACCTCTGACCATTACCCAGTGGCTGGCTGTGGGAGATTTGTCGCATGCAAGAGCTCACTCTCTCCTTGCCAAACAAAAGACAGAAGTTCAGAACGCGGTTTATATTCAATAAGTTTGGTCAATATGAGGCTCTAATGTGGTATAAATAAAGAATGATAAGAGACTTATGCCACGTACACACGGTCGGACTTTTGACTGGGCAAAACTCTGTCGGAATTTCCGAGGGAAAAATAGACCTGCTCTCTATCTAAGCCCTTAGGAAATTCAGATGGAAAAAGTCAGATCAGACTTTTACCATCGGAAATTCCGACTGTGTGTATATGGAATTAGGCGTTTCCTCTTCCCCACAGCTCTTCTGACCTAGGGAATCGGGTGAGGGGGCTAGGAGGGGAACTTCAGGAAGACATCGCCCCTTCTCTTCATTTTTTTCCTCCCTTTCCTGCTCATATTTTCCCCCTTTTCTTCTTCCATGCTCACTTTTTTCCTTTCCATCCATATTCTTGCTTCTTATCGTTATTTTTTCCATCCATAGAGTTGGAATACTGTGCTACTTTACTGTTAATATGCCATGGGATTTATAGATTATAATTATTTCATACTATTCATCGTTGCAGCTCAATTGTGCAGATGTAAAACATTTTATCGTTCTCTTAGGCCGCGTACACACGACTAAAAAAATCCGATCAAATTGGTCTGACAGACCGTTTTGATCGGATTTGTCTCCTGGGATATGTTGGTTTGATCGTGTACACACAATCAAACCAAAATGCCCGCCGGCAGACAGCGCGGTGACGTTGACGCCGTCACGTCACCACTCTAGGGAAGGAATCCATTCGACGCATGTTCGGACAGATATGTCCGCTGGTTAATGTACTAACCAGCGGACATGTCGGACGGACGGGTTTTAGCAGACAGATTTTAAAGCATGCTTTAAAATTTGTCTGCTGGAAAAACCTGTCTGTTCGCCCGTACACACGATCGAGTTTGTCTGCTGAAACGGTCCGTCTGACCGGTTTCAGCAGATAAATTTGATCGTGTGTACGCGGCCTTATATGTACCTACATAATATGTCTTGATACAATATGCAAGTTTTTACAAAGTTTACAAAAGTTCAGAACATAAAAAATTTTTTTTTTTTTTAAATATATATTTTTACAGCTCTGTACCCAATAACTATTTTTTTGTACTTTAATGTTTTCTGCATTTTGGTCAACTTTAAAAAAAAAAAAAAAAAATGCTAAAGTGGTTGTAAGATTAAATGTTTTTTACCTAAATGTATTTTGTGCATGAGAGCAGAAGTGGGACCTGTCAATCACAGACAGTGACGAGGGAGCCGGGACTAGGTCGATCTGCACTCTGTTTGTTATTATAAAAAAAATTGTGATCTTTTACAATCACTTTTGTGACTAGTCCTTAGTGCTATGCTTGACTATTTTCTGGCCCAGCTTTCACAGTACAGGTCTTCTTTAATAATTCATAGAAGTAAGAAGCTGTACAGAGGTAGGTCTGTACAGGTATAGATCTGTATTGAAGCTAAATTGGCTATTAGGGTGTCCCAGGGAAATTGTTGTCTACCCTAATTTAACAGGTCTATTGAAGTAAGAACATATTTTAAATTTTAGTAGCAGTTTTCTTTTTGGCTCTTCAAGATACCTTACTTTCATTCTTCTGGCCGCAGAGAGTTAGAAATGGTCTTAAGAGTGATAAGGGATCTTATTTTTAATATTTTAATGCACGATTAATCAGCATAGTTGGTTGGGGGTGTCCAAGGTTTTTGTCTTTGAAATTTAAGGGAAATTCCCTTAAGTGAAATATTAATCACCAGTAATTCCGGATCTGTATGAAATTGTATGATTATACTTGTATTTTAATAAATTATATTTACTTATTAATTTAATTGGGAGATACTTATACATTGGTAAAAAAATCAACATAGGTTAAAGAACTCAGAAAATTGTTGTGGTATACAAAATTCTTATTGTTATTAAGTTATTTATTAATTGCCGTAATCGGCTTAAAGCATTGTACATCTACTACATTTATAACTCGGACACCACCCTTTTATTTATAATTTACCATTCACCAAAACCCTCCTTTTTATATAATTAAATATTCATGCAGTGATTACAACAGAGGGAAAAGTATCCCTATTAAGTATGCTGGAAAACATGTTGCCTTGGCATCTATGACCTTATATTTGCAAGAATTGCTTGGATCCAACACTTAGACCACATATGGCCATGCTAAGTCACACAAGATCCCCTAACAATTATAACATTTGCACCTATAGAAGAATTCGCACCCAATATTTGTAAAATATCCATTCAGATTTTTTTTCTTTAGGACACTATACAAGAAATACCTGTGCTGGGGTCACTGAAATTTGTGGAGCCTTCAGAGAAGATGTCATGTCACCACTAGTAGGGTAAGGCATTATGGTTCTCCCTTGAATTCCTGCAACATTTACAAATAAATGTTTCCATTAATCCTGTAGTTACCCTTATAAGCACAAGCAACAAATCTCTACGGCTCACTTACACATGCTGATTAGGAGAATGAAGCATTGAAAAAGCATCAAGAATACTTGTCAAACACGCAGGAAAGTGTTGTTTTTCTAGGGGTATGTGCTTAATGGGGAAGTGATATGGAGGAGGTTATCTGCCTTGAGGTATGTTTAGGTTGTGGTGTGATAGCAGCCATTTGTGTGCAATCTCTGTAAGATGGATTTGTAAACTTTGATCTCTGACACTCGGTTCGGTCTGGCTCAAGATGATCATGGAAAGATTGTCATGGTCACTTATTGGCATTGAAACTTGCTGGCATAATCACTTGCTAGCACCCAAGCTTTCTGGCACAGTTACTTACTGGCACTAAAACTTGCAGAGACAAGTTTTTTTTTATTTTCCAGTGCATTTTGTGACACAGGAACCTACACTGTCTCTCCTCCAGCACCCAGCTAATGCTTTATAAATGTTTCACTAATGCGCCATAAATGCTTTGGCACAATTACAGCATGCTACAATTGAAATTAATAGAGGCGTCTGAAGAGGGGCAATGCCTCCTGAAAACAATATGCTGCTTAAAGCATAATGTCACTCTTTAAAAAATAAATAAAAATGCACATCTTTTTGCAGGTAAAAAAAATGTGCGTTTATTATTTGTGCCTGTAAAGCATTGCCATGCAGGACTATTGCAGACTTCTCACTGTACCTGTCTGCTAGTTTTCCAATTCACAAAATACTGCAAATGGATGATGTGGCTGGGTGGGTAGAGCCGTGCACGGCTGCATTTTCTTCAGTGTCTGCTAGCGGGGGGGAGAAGATCTCCTGCTTACTGTCAAAACAGGGACTCGGAGTGTGGGGGGTGGTGCAACTGCAGCATTTTACACACTGAATATGAATTAAACATGTAACATGCTACAAAAGGTAAACTTATCATTTAGTTGTTAACACAACAAAATACTCTCCAAAGCCATAAGTCCTGTGTCTTTCTGCTGCTCAGTTTTCCTGTTATCAGCATGATAACTTCTGACAAGCTCCCAACAACCACACTAAAACCAGCCTCAAATTTGTGTCAGGGATTGTGCATAGAAATAGGTTAGCAGACAGCTGGTCTATTCACAGCACAGCTCTGCACATTTCTTCTTTCTTCTGTGTTGGGGGGGGGGGTGCCTTTCCTTCAATCAGCTGTCAACAGTGTATGCCAAGGATCCACATTCAGTGATGGAACAGAAAGAAAAATTATAACACATTTTCTAAACAGTCTAGAAAGTTGAAGGAAGCACATACACAAATAAAACTTATGTAGGGAGATTTGTCTCATCTCTGTGTATCATCTGAGGCTGTTTACTTCATTGGGTATATGTGAGGGTTTACATCCACTTTAAATAAAGGATATCACTGCATGTGTGAACAAGCCCAAATTAATTAAAGTGTGCTTGTTAGTATGAAACCTGCCCACATAAAGAAACTATTATTATAAATGTATAGAGAAATATAGGAATGTTTCTGCGAATGTAAGAAAGAATAAATGTTCTTACATGCACTATGAAATGCCAAATGCAGTTCTCAATCAGTTTATAACAGGCTCAGTGTTCAGTGAAAGAAGTAATAAACTATGTTCAAATGTAGAGAACTCAACTCTGGTAGGAAAAGAAAAACAATGAAAATCTGAACAATAGCAATGGAATAGCAAAGTGCAGCTCTAAAGATAGATAGATAGATAGATAGATAGATAGATAGATAGATAGATAGATAGATACAGGATAAATAGACATGCAATTGGTGAACCCACTATCAACACAGGGAAATATCTCTAACTGAAGTTTTCCTTTAAGTGAGTTTGTTAATTATTAGTCTACCATGAAAAAAATAAAATAAAAAAATCTTACCTGACTGAGGATTTAGTGTAGGATTGGTTATGTTGGAAGGATGTTGATTTCCCAAAGCGTTCATTGCATTTTGAATGGAGTTCCCGTGTGCCACTGTCTGCATCACCACAGGACCGGGAGGCCGGATGTACTGCTGTCCAGGGGCAGAAACAATCTGAAGAACACTTCCTGTCAGTTAAACACAAGTGTTTTAAATTTGTAGCATTCATAATATCAAAACAGTAAGCTAACTGGCTACTACGATGTCATGCACAACATATCACTACCCATTTTTGCACCTTCTATTCTCTGCTGTACTGTTACCTTGTAGTTGGAGAGGCTGCCCGGCTGTGAGCTGGCGCAGCTGGCTCTGGGACAGAGTGAATGTGTTTCCTTGGAACTGCAGAGTCACTGGGGTCTTGGGCTGTGCAATTTTCCCCTGTGCTGCACCAGATGCAGCTAGCTGAGCAATTTTTACCACATCCCCACCTGCAACAAGTCAAAACAAATTTCATAAAATCTTGAACTTTGCTTGTTGGCTCACATTCTCCCTTGACTCCTGTGTATCCTGGTTATTTTATTCCGCACCCATTATATAATCTTTTACTATGCTTGGACCTACGAGAGACCCTCGACCTAAGTCAGACTTCTTAACTTGATAGACCAATGACCTGTCTGCAGTAACTAGGGAGTTATGTACTTAGATATTCTGCACATACCCACCTGCCTTCTAAATCCACTAGCAAATACCTAAAATCCACTGTTACTCAACTACATAACTGTCTTTTTCCTTCTGTTTTTCCTTACTATACTTTTCTGTATTCTGTTTACCAAATTCCCATCAGGGCACTGCCTGGAGGCCTACAGGTCTGGCACGATAGGTTCCCACATCACTTGAATGATGTGTCTGTAAGGCTCGGTTCACCCTGCTGCACTGCAAATTTGTTCAGTTTTTTGTCTTGTGTGAGGTGCGAATTTACGGCAAATTTCAGAAGTTGGACATTCTGCGATTGATGTTCTAGCCAATGGAATCATAATGTAAAAAAAAAAAGGTGTTAACTTCCTGTGTATTTCCTTTTTTTATGTGGAGAGTAGTGTGGTGGAATTCGCACATATGTGAACCATCAATACAATTCCGAACGATTTACATTGACATCTATGGAGACTAAATTCGCGATGCAACACTGTAAACTCGCAAAAGATTTTTTTTTTTATTGCATAGCATTCGTAGAGGAATCACAACACATTTATGTGAACGACTGTCATTGAAAACAATGACTTTATGGATGACATGCAAATTTAGAATGTACTTGACGCATCACATTCGTTATGAACTTGCATCAGTGTGAACCGGGCCTTAATGCATAGGGCCTTAAAGGAGTTCTATGGTCACAGGGCCTTAAAGGAGTTCTATTGCAACAACCACATTGTATTAGCTATGCAAACAATGGGTATTTCTTAGCCAGGTTTCTGGGTAAACGTCACACGTCACTTCCTGCTGCTGACCCACACAGAACCGAGGCCTGGAGTGAAAGCAAGCCATGGGAATACACATGCTGCAGAGGGTCTTTACATAGCACACAGCACAGTCTGGAGGCACTAATAAATGTGAGTGGGCATTGCTACCATTGTTTATTTATATTTTTATAATAAAGAGCTCAATATATTGCGCAATGATCTTTTTATTCACAGGTTTCACACTGACCTCAGCACAGGTGTACCCACAGTTATGATGTGTTTCACCTGTAGTTTTAGCTGCAGTCCCATGAACTTTCTATTAGGTTGGCACATTTTCTGAAAGCGCTCCAAAAGTCCTGCGTGCTGCATCTTTACTGCACTTATGAAAAAGTGCCAAAAACGGGAGACCTAATAAAATATCTATGGGCTGCGGCTAAAACCTTTTTTACACATATGAAAACTGCAGATACACCTTCACTGCTGCTAAACCAGCAGTGTGAAACTAGCCTAAGATTACTTAAAAAAAAAAAAAACACTTTTATTTTGTGAGTGCTGCATGTCTGTTAACCATCTGCTCCAACAACTACCAACTATGATTCCTTGCATGCTTTGCAGTTTCTCTGCTGTTTACTTTCAATTTCTAAAGACTATATATCCCATGGTACCTTGCTGCCTACATGTAGTGATTTCTACTGACTCCACCTCCTAAAACTCCTCCTCTCAGCACCTCTGTAAATCAGAAGGCGAGCTCTGTGAATTCTGTGACAAGGCTACTTACAGGGCATAGTGAATATGTGTCACACAATTTGTCAAAGTTAGAGATCTTCATAAAGTAAGTTTACAAACTTCAGGATCACTCAGATTAACAGGAGTAGCTCAGAAATAATTGAAATAAAATGTGGAAATATATGATTTTACATTTTGACATATGATTTTACATTTTGACATATGATTTTACATTTTGACCACAACTATAAAAAATGGTCACAGGTGCTGTGTTATATGCATAGTAAGTTCAAAGTTCAGTTCATGTAGGAGACAAATTTTGAGTCCTCTTTAGAGCCTTCCCTACCTACTCATCATTATATATCATGATTAACCAGTAACATCCCTTATCATAAATCTAAGGTGGTTGCAATTGGTGTACACACATCCCTTTAATTCACACACCACAATGAACTGACTGACAGTGAAGGACATTACCTTTTATTGTTTTTTAATGTTTGTACTTTAATAACATGTTTATCCTTAAAAACATATACCTTCCTTCTCTAAAAGCTAATTGCTATCACAGCCAATGAAGGTGAAGAACCTGTTCATGTTTTTGTCCCATTTTGCTCATAAATATAGATCTCAAAATATACACCAAAGTTATTACCAACAGAATTCAATCCGATATTCCTTACCCTTTTCACCCTGAAAGTGGGATTTGCAAATGTGTGAAGCTTGGGCAACACAATCAAATGTACTACCCGCAGATTGAGGGATCGCCTGTATGACCATCTTTATGATATTCACAAGAAACATTAAACCAAATGTAGCTAACCAACCGCAAGGTGTAGAAAAGATCATGAGATCAGGAGAGGTGGGGATAAGTTCAGACTTATGTGTAAAAAATAGATTTTTTCTATCTCACGTTTGGGTACATGAAAAGCTGTAGGGCTCAACCATGATTGGCATGTGTCACATTTTTATGAATGAATAAAATAAAATACTAGTGGAATTTGTGATGGATGGGGTCAGCACCTGGACTGTGTGTTAGTGGAGATGGGAGACTGACCTGGGTGGTATTCACATATCTAACACAATCAAAACAGTTTTGCATGCCGTCAGAACCAAGAGCACACTATGAGCCTATAATTGATGCCAAAAGTCAAGAGTTAAAAAAGTTCTTCTTGCCAACTACTGTTGGCATCTGGTGACCATTCATATGTGGGGGTTGCATCTCAGCCAAGGGAGTGGACTCACTTACAATTTTGCCTAGGAACACAACCATCAATAAAGAATAATACAAAAACATCCTCCGAGAGCAGCTTCTTCCAACCATCTAAGAACAGTTTGGTGACTAACAATGCCTTTTGCAGCATGATGCAGGCAAAAGTGATACCCAAGTGGCTTGGGGAACAAAACATCAACCTTTTGGGTCCATGGCCAGGAAACTCCCCAGAACTTAATCCCATTGAGAACTTGTGGTCAATCCTCAAGAGGCGTGTGAACAAAAAAAAAACATAAATAAACATAAATTCTGACAAACTCCAAGCTGTGATTATGCAAGAATGGGCTGCAATCAGTCTGGCCCAGAAGTTGATTGACATCATGCAGGTCTTGAAAACAAAGGTTCAGCACTGCAAATATTGATTCTTTGCATAAACTTAATGTAATTGTCAGTAAATGTGTATGGTAAAATATCTGTGTTGCCCCTGACCTTTTAAAAATTATATATATAAAAATTGTAAAAAAAATCGTTAAAAAAAAGTGAACAAAAGACATCCAAATCAAGTGTTACCATATACCAGGTGCTACAACTTAAATAGCCTGAATTTTCAGCTCATAGGATTGTGGATATGGTAAAATTGCAAAATACAATGATACATTGTATGGGGAAACGCGTTGGGTGGAGCACCAGTTCTTGACGTCATTACACTCCAGCTGGCTGGCTTGAGCCGCGACTGTTTGCAAATATTGTTTCACCGTTTTTGGATGTCAGTGCCTGTGAAGTTTTTTAAAAATCTTTTAAACTGGAGTACTACACCATTAAGCCTCTTCTTTCTATCCTGTGATATGTCCCACTGTTGGAGATGACTGGGAAAGAGTTATCGCTGCATATGTGAGGAATTTTACATCAATATAAGAGCCCGTGGCATTGAGAGGATACCTACATTGGAGGAGTCCCTGGAGGAATATTCCCAAGCTTAGTGATCCCTGGATGAGCAAATATGATCTCTATAATTTGAGATCCACCCTATCTGGTAAGCGGCGCTGTTTATTACATTATCCGAACAAAAGTATCAACTTATCTGAGTGTTCAACATCACAGTTTATTCACTGGAGCACTGTGTGGACTTTAATATAAACACAATTTAAATTGTATTAAATTCACAATTTAAATTATATTAAAAATGTTTTTAATATATATCATTGGATTTTATTTGTGCAATTTTACCTTATCCACAATTGTCAATAAAAGCCTTTGATATTTATGAAATGCTTGTAATAGTATTTCGAAGGAGCAACAGAACCACCTTTGGACAGCAAAACTGTCAGGCTAGAGGGGAGGCAGTGTTAGATGCACTAGCAGATTTAGAAAGTGACTAAAAGATCGAAGCCCAACTAAAGCTCACAATTTTTAAGCAGTTACATAAAACAGTTATGTTCCTTTTTGGATAAAGGTTTTGCATAAATAAACAAATCATTGGAAGCACTCCTGTCAGTGGTAAATGGTTTTCCACAGCCTTCTAACTACTACATCTGCAAGATAGCTTTTTCTGTTAAAAACCGACCTACTGGTTAGATCATCAGGTGAAAATAAAACAAAGAAAGCCTAAAAAGAAAACGAATACAGCCACCCCATCTAAAAATTGGAAAACTGCAATATATATTGCTTTGGGGTTTAATACCACTGTAAAGAGAAGATTTTAACCAAACTAAAGCTGCCCATAGATGAGTCAATTTTTTGTTGTTCAACCAGCGTGTTGAACAATAAAAAAGAACTGACCCCATTCCCCCATCCACCCATTTGAAGTGGATTGGGGGATCCTCCCCACTGTGTCATTGTACTCTGACAGGGGGGAGACTTCCCGCCGTAAGAATACACTGATCAGCATTGCAGGATATAGCTTGCAGCACTGATCGAGTGGGAAAAAACCAACAGGGCAGTTGAACAGAAGTCAATTGACTTCAGTTTAACCACAGGGGCCTTACATGGATTGAAATTAAGCTGGTACCTGCCGAACTGGCTCAATTTCAATCCATGTATGGCCTCCTTAAGCATTAACAGACTGTGACTGGAATCTTCCATTAAAGATAAAAGCTTGAGCAGCTCCTTACCCTGATTTGCAGATGCCATGGTGACTGGGGATCGTCCTCGAGCCTGGCCTTGCTGGGTCACTGTGGTTGTAGTTGCAGTTACCAAGCGAGATGCTGGAGTATTGGAGAAAGTAACAGTTCTCCCATCTGGCTTCTGACCATAAGGGACTGGCTGAAACAACCTGTAGTATTGACCCAAGACATTTATTTTGCAGTAATTGTATACAATTCTGAACAGTTACTCAGCTTATTCATAAGCCCCATACACACTATTAGATTTTCTGCAGATTTTTGTCTTCAGATTTACCAAAACCATATAATATGAGGTCAAACCTTAATGCCTCGTACACACAGCCATTTTTCTCGGCAGGAAAAAAATATACCTTATTTTTGTGAATAACTAACACAATAATGTGTCGATATTAGCTAGAGTAATATCCCATACACACCATCCGTTTTCTGCAGATTTTTGTCTTCTGATTTACCAAAACCATGTAGTGCAAGGGCCTGCCTGATTACATACAAATTGATCTCTAATGCCTTGTACACACGACCGGTTTTCATCAGGACGAGAAAACTGCCATTTTTGTATATTTTTGTGAAAACCGGTCGTGTGTATGCTCCCTAGCAGTTTTCTCAACAAAAAACTGCCCGCAAAAAAAATGAAACCAGCTCTCTTTTTTCTTGTCACGAAAAACATTTGTGTGTATGCTTTTCCAAGGGGAAAAAAACACACATGCTCAAAATCAAGTATGCAGCCCAAAAGCAGCCCAAAGGGTGGCGCCATTTGAAAGGAACTTCCCCTTTATAGTCCCATCATACGCGTTGTACGTCACCACGCTTTGGTCAGAAGTTTTTTTGCATGAACGTGTGTATGCAAGTCAGGCTGGAGAGGAATCACATTGAGAAAAACATTTTTTCTCAATCATTCTATGGAAGTCAGGTGATATCAAAGGATTCTGTATACTGTGATGCTCATTATTATCATACATTGGTTTCAGGCGGTGTACACACGACCGAGGTTCTCGCTGGAAACCAGCGAGAACCTCGCTGGAAGCTGCATTCCAGCGAGGACCTCGGCCGTGTGTACGCTCTCGGCGAGCTTCCCGTCGGGAAGCCCGTCGAGCAGAAATAGAGAGCACGCTCTCTATTTGCTCGACGGCCCGCCTGGAAGAATGGCTGGTTGCCATTCCCGACGGGCGGGTCGCCGATTTCGACGGCCGGCAGGGAACCTCGACGGGCGGAACGATGTGTTCTGCCCGTCGAGGTTCTCTGCCGTGTGTACACGGCCTTAGTGTTGGTAGACTGAATCTGGTAAAGAACATATGTCATAAGGAACTGAATGGGCTGTCATTGCTGTCCTCATTCTGAAGAAGGTAATTGCCTTGATGTTTATTGCTTCAATACGTTTGCACAGACTTCGAACATGTTTGGATTATTTCCTCCTCCACGATCCCTCCGTATGACTTTACCATTAAAGGGGTTGTAAAGGTATATGTTTTTTCACCTTAATGCATCCTATGCATTAAGGTGAAAAAACATCCCACAATACCGTTTTACTTACCTCGAAAGTCCCGTGCTCGCCCCCGTCATCCTCCTTGTTTCTGAGCCTCGCCATTGATTGGCCTTCACTGGATAGATTGAAAGCAGCGCCGCCATAGGCTCGCTCTGCTGTCAATCTCATCCAATGACGCTGTGCGCCAGGGGCGGACCCGAGTGATACAATGAGTGGCAATAGCTTCCGGTTGTATCACAGGAGCGCGCCCGCAGGAACTCAACGCCATGCGAGCTTGCTCGCATGAAGGTGTTGAGTTCTTGCATGGAGGAGCCGAGACAGCCGCCAAGGGATCCCAGAAGACCAGGTTTGGGGACGCTCTGTGCAAAACGAGCTGCACAGTGGAGGTAAGTATAATACGTTTGTTATTGAAAAAATAAAAATGTTAACTTTACAACCCTTTTAAGATCAACAGCACAACCATTGGTCCCTCCACTCATGCCAGAGTGCTAGATGAAATTTTAGACTCTGACCTCTTTTTCGGGCCCCATATACCACCACTTGCTAAATCTTGCTGCCTTAACCTTTGCAACATTTCTGGAATTTGCCCCTTCCTAAAGATACCACAAAACAATTTATTCACTCCTTGGTTATATCCCACCTATAATACTGCAACTTCATCGTTTTAGGCCTACCTCTACACAGGCTATCCCCCTTTCAGTCTATTGTGAATGCTGCTGCTAGACTTAATAACAGATCTGTGACTGCTGACCCTCTCTGCCAATTTCTTCACTGTATTCCATTAGCCCAACATATAAAATTCAAAATACCAACCACAACATACAAAGCCATCCACAACACTGCCCCTAACTACATCACCAATCTGCAGATATTGTCCAAATCATCCTCTCTAGTTCTCACAAGACATTTTGCCTCAAGTTTCTTTGTTACCTTCTCCCATGCTCGCCTCCAAGAATTTTCCAGAACCTCTCCCTCCCTCTACATCTCCCTACCCCAGTATGTCCGGCCACCTCCATCAGATCACTCCCTGCAGCTATTACCTTTTGTACCACCTCCCCCTCCCTTTAGATTGTAAGCTCCACAAGCAGGGCCTGCCTATTCCTTCTGTACTGTGTTGCAATTGTACTGTCCCCCTTTATATTAAAAAGTGCTGTGCAAACTGTTTGCGCTATATAAATCCTGTATCATAATAAAAAAACTTTCACACAGACTTCAGACAAGAATGCTGTAAAGCCGTGCCATAAAAGTGTTGGAATGTTACGCTCTATTCTTGTTACAAGCCAGGGACTAATGCCCTGTATACTTGACCGGTTTTCCTGTCGGAATAAATGGAATTCCGCTCAAGCTGTCTTGCAAACACATGGTCACACTAAATTCCGACCGCCAAGAACGCGGTGACGTAAAACACAAGATGAGTCGAGAAAATAAAGTTCTATGCTTCCGAGCATGCGTGGTGTATATTCCGTCAGAAAAGCATACAGACGGTCGGAATTTCTGCTGAAAATGTTTTCCAACGGAAAAATTAAGAAAATGTTCTCTATCTAATTCCGTCAGAATTTCCAATGGAAAAAGTCTGATGGGGCATACACACAGATGGAATATCCGTTGAAAAGCACCCGTCTGACTTTTTCCGTCGTAAATTCCACTCGTGTGTACAAGGCATAAGAAAGCATTGAAGAAAATCCTCAAAATGACAGCCAGGGAACAAACATCTGCAGAAGATGAAATCAACAATGGGAACCTACATAACTGCCTCATATATAGTATGTTTTATGCCTTGTACACACGATTGGAATTTTCGTTGGGTTAAATTCCGTTCAAGCTGTCTTGCATACACACCGTCACACCAAATTCCGAGCGTCAAGAACGCGGTGACGTACAACACTACAACAAGGTTTTGGAATTCCGACGGAGAAAAAAACACACATGCTCGGAAACAATTTGATGCATGCTCAGAAGCACTGAAATTCATTTTCTAGGCTTGTCATAGTGTTGTACGTCACTGCGTTTTTGATGGTCGGAATTTGGTGTGACAGCTTGAATGGAATTCCGTCTAAAAAATCAGTCTGAGTTTATTCCGATGGAAAAAAGGTTGTGTGTACGCAGCATTAAAGGGTTAGTTCACCATTGCCAATAACTATGTGTATGCTGATAAAGGGCTCCTGTAGATAGAAAAAAACTGTGCAGTTTCAACAAAATTGAAAAATTTCCTTGCTATAGGTTTAGGTCATTTGCATACCTCCCAAAGTCAGCAAAATGTTGCTAAGATACTCCCGACAATTACTGCTCACCCCCACTATCATGGAAGCAATCTCTTTCTCCTATTCAAAACCTCTCACATGAGCTTTCTCTCCCTCGATGTAGTAGCTCTGAGCTCAGAGATGCTGCAACAGAGCAGAGAGTGCACCACGCATGCATGGGTGTTTAAGACTTGTGATGGCAATGTCCTTGTGAGGTACACAGATGACTCACACCTATAGTAAGGGCATTATTCAACTTTAGTCAAGGCTGCACAGTTTACTTGTATCTACAGTAGGGCTGCAACTAACGATTATTTTCATAATCGATTAGTTGGCCGATTATTGTTTTGATTATTCGATTAATCGGTTAACAATGTTAAAAAAAAAAAAGGAATTTTGCGGTTTTTGTGGCCAATTTACAATTTACATGCTTTTCTGCAGCTTCTCCTTTGAAGTATATTGAGCCAAAAAAACAAAATGCCACAGTTTTGCGTTAAAAAAAAAGTCCTTACACTTTCCAAAAAGGGAGCAGCTGAAAAAAAATCATGGAGGTGAACGTGTCCCATAGGAAAACATGTAAATGAACTGTAGTGTGTTTCTGCAAAAAGCACCAAAAAACACAGAGGTGTGACCCCCGGCCTGAGATGTTTAGTAACATAATGGGGGTTAAAAAAAAACGAAAATTAGTACAAAAAGAGCAAATAATCGCTACTGTAATGCCTTGTACACACGAGGTAATATATCCGATGGGAACGGTCCAACGGACCGTTCCCATCGGATCTGTCCGCTGGATTGCTTTGATCCGATGGCTGTACACACCATCGGATCAAATTCCCCGCTGGCGGACAGTGCGGTGACGCGGCGGTGACGTTGACGCCGCCACGTCACCGCACCAGGAAGTAAACGCTTCCGCGCGCATGCGTCGGATCCATTCACAGGTTACGACGCATGTGCGGGCAGATATGTCCGCTGGTTTGCCGTACTAACCAGCGGACATATCTGACGGAAAGCTATCCGGCGGAAAAATTCCAAAGCATGCTTTGAAATTTTTCCGCCGGAGGAATCCGGCCAAAACGGTCCGTTTGCCCCTACACACGAGCGGATTTTTTGGCTGAAATGGTCCGTCGGACCATGTTCAGCGGAAATATTCCCTCGTGTGTACAAGGCCTAAGGGGTTCATTTTTTACTGTTGAACAGTGAAAGTAATATTTACACTAGTGATTTGCTCTTTTTGTACTATAAAGGGACAATTTTTTTTTTAACCCCATTATGTTACTGGCGGATTAATCGATTATAAAAATGGTAGTCAATTAATTTCATAGACCGATTAGTTGTTTCGGCCCTAATCTACAGGTACCCCTTACCCACATAGGCAGTTTTTTGGAAAAGGTGAAGAAACTCTTTAGGAATTCCTCAGTGGGCAATTTGGAAACTCTCACTGGATGGATTGGGGGGATTTGGTAGTGCTTAGCCATGGAGCCAAACCCCAGTAAAAAGGGGAGAGGCTTTTAGTACTAATAAAAGTAACATAAGTCATCTCTAATCTTAAGAAAACACTTTGGGCCAGATTCACAGAGCGATTACACCGGCGTTACAGGAGATGCGCGGCGTAAGTCTAAATTTGCGCATGCGTTTCGATGCGCCGTATCCCCAAAACGAGATATGGATGAAATCTACTTTTTTTTTGTCCGGCGTAATTTCGATAGACAGGTGCATCCGTCCGCGCAAAACTGCGCTAGACACACCATTGATTTGCTATTCAAATATGCAAATGAAGGAGTTACGGGGATCCACAAAAGAACGTTGGTGCAGCGCAGGCTACGCGCTGTGCGCAACAGCTGCACGTCCTGTCTAAAATTAGACCATATAAAAGGTGGTATAAAATTAGACAATCCGTCTACATGTCAGCTAAAGCAACACTGTTAGTGAGGAGCTGAGCAGTCACACTTGCTGCCCAACAAACTGTATGCCAACATGCCAGTGGCATCCATGCTCATAGCTATACTACTGACTTTAGATGAGCAAAGAAGGAGGAGAGCACGGAGGAGGGCACGGGAGAGGATTTTTTTTTCCACAAAATTTTTCTTTGCTTTTATAAACATTTTTACAAAAAATATACGTACATATATACATCAATACATAACATACATACAAATTACAAACATGGTCTCACTATCTTTCAATAGCCCTTTAAAACCTTGATGGATATAATAATCTAATCTGATACAAGCCCCTCACTCTTCACTTGATATATCACACACGCATAGACATCTTTGGCATGAGTGATTCTGAGGTGTCTCGCATCTTCAGATTCACCCCTCATGCCATCCTGGAATTAACCACAAACCTGTAGGAGCCCAACACCAGCCCAACACATTACACCACCCATGACACCCATGACAGCTACATATACAATTCTAGCCCCATCCCCACAGATTTTGAACAGAACATGTATGGGTACAGCTGGCTGGTTGGTGAGTGACATGGGTGGCAGGCATGAATGTCCCCCCCCCCATGATGCTGAAATCACAAGGGGCACATGCACTACTAACATCCTCCTGTCTTATCCCTTCAGGGTGACTCTGCATATGCACTGGGACCCCATCTCATGACTCCTATACGGAACCCCCCATGGTACCCTGTTGTATTCCCCGAACTTTGTATGCCAGATCATTGGTGCATGTTGCATGCTGCACAACTTCGCAGTGAGAAAGGGCTTGGAGATTGACATACGTGATAACCTGACCCCTGAACCAGACAATCCCCCCCTAACCGAGGATACCCCGTCTTCTGAGGGAAGAGCAGCCAGGAGCCAGCTCACATATGCATCTTTGCACGTTAAACACACACATTAATCATGGCATAATGAGAATGCATGCATGCACACCACTGTGGTCCCTAGCACAGACACATCACATCCTCATCACATTGGATTGGCACAAGCCCACCATGCAAGACTTGTGAGCAGCAACGCCATGCCACGGCTCCAATTATGTCACTGTACATTCATAAACCATTCACACGGACCTGGGGATCACTTCTCCACCACAAATGAGGGTGACACCCCTTTTCCGGCAGGAATGTCACCCCAACATTCCAAAATCATTCACAAACAGAACCAAAAAAAATTAAAAATTGACCAGCAAAAATAAAAAATGCCCAGTAAAAATCTAAGTTAAACAAAATAACAACAAAGAAAACACATAAAAGACAAAAATCACTCTGCAAAACAGTCCCCAAATATCTCAAAGACACGTCACAAACAAACAAACAAACGCTAATTAACAACAGAACAAAAGCACCTTGCTGTATAGGAAGGGATACAAAGGGATGTACTTTTGCAAAGGAAGTGCGTTTGTGTCTGTCTATTTATGATGTCTGCGTAGTTCACAAAGTTGCCCGGGTCCACTTCCAATTTCACTGATTGCGCTGTTCCCGAGTTGTGAGCATGCGCACAGAGGTGCTGACCATGGTCTGCTTCATGTGCGCATGCGCGAGCCGGCCGGCCCTTCATTTGCATGGGGTCACGGCTCATTTCAATGTAACACGCCCACGTCCTTTCCAATTTGAATTACTCCGCCTTACGCCTCTGAAATTACGTTGCACAGGCGCTAATTTCTGTGCAAATCAAACGAGAAAACGGTGATTGCGCCGCTACATTGCGGCGGTCTAACGTAAAGGAGGTGCGCTACGCCAGTCAAAAAATGCACCGATGTACGTGAATCTGGCACTTTAAATTTAAAAGATGACTGTTTTTTAAATGAAATGTACTATTTAAAATGAAAAATAAACCACAGTCATGTCATCATCACTACACAAAGAAGGGAAACGCGTAGGCTTTATATATTTCATTCAGATCATGACTACAGCATAAAAAAACAAACTTTGATCATTTTTGTGATAGTTGTTCTTTAAAGAGTGCTTTTTTAAAGCTGTTTTAGAGGGGGGAAAAGGATATGTTGTCTTTAACTGACAGCTGTTATCAGGATCTCTTTTATCATCTATCAAAATGCTGCAAGACTTTTAGGAGCTACTCAAGAGTTATTGTAGATCATTTGTCAACCCTCAATCAAAGAGGACAAAGTAGTAAGATTATAAGAAACACTTAAAGCTCTGTCTGAAAAACAAGCCTTGGGCCACCACAGGGAAAGGAGAGATTGCATCTTACAGAAGACCAAAAGCTAATGATTATTCATAAGCTCATCACTGCTCATGGAGATAGCACAAAAACATCATAAGAGGAGCAAACAAGTTTAGTTTATTTTACAGACGTTATTGATGATATAATGCAATGATTGCATTATGCAATGGTAACATGTCTCTTTTAAAGAATGCCATTTTATAGTCTAGTACTTCTAGCACAGTCAATTAGTGTTATCAAAAATGTCCACATGAATTATTTAAAAACTTTTGTCTAAAACTATTTGTCTTTCATCTGACATGTATAAGCTTTATCATTTTCACTAAATAATGTTGTTTGAAAAAGTTTCTAACAGGTCAAAAAGCATACAGATAAATTACACACATACGTCTTATTAGAATTTTTTTTAGGAACACTCTTCACTTTTAAGCAGTATTAAACCCAACAGCAAACAATTACTATATTGCAGCTTACCGATTCTAATGCCTCGTACACACGATCGCGATTCCCGAAGAGAAAAGTGCGATGTGAGCTTTTTGTCATGAATTCTGACCGTGTGTATGCTCCATTGCACATTTTCTTTCAGAATTCCAGCCAAGAAAAGATCGAGAGCAGGATCTCAATTTTCGTGAAAGGTAAAATTCCTTTCGGCGAATCGCGTTTGTCTATATGCAATTACAACGTGCAAATAAAATGTGCATGCTCAAAATCACGCAGAAGAGCCGAACTGCCCTACTGAACTTCACTGATCTCGGGTCGTAGTACATGTTGTACGTCACCACGTTCTTGACGTTCGGAATTTCAGACAAGATTAGTGTGACCGTGTGTATGCAAGACAAATTTCAGCCGTTTTCCTGCTGAAAAAAATTAGGTTTTCTTGTCGGAAATCGCGATCGTGTGTACGAGGCATAAGACATGATGGATGCATTAGCTTCACTTTTTTTAACGGAAAATACTTTCCTACAAATGTAGCCATTTGGAGTGTTGAGACAAACCATTTACCACTACCTGGGAGCTGACAATAAACAGCTTTTATTTATGGAAAATCTTTATCCCAAAAGGAAATAAAACTGTTACTTAAACGACTTGTGTAACTGCTGTATAAGCTGGAGTTTGGCTTTCAACTTTGTTAGTATATCTAAATCTACTAGTACATCTGACACTCCTCTCCCCCCCAGACTGACAATGCTGCTGTCTGCTGTGCTCCTTCCTCCAGACTGGGGGCACCCTTACAGCAGCCTAAAAGCACATTAATGCACCTACAGCATTAATGAGCATTTAGGATGTGTTTTACAGACAACATTTCTCAAACGCCCTGTGTGTGTTATTTTTTTTTTACAAGGCTAAAATGAGAAATTATCACTTTTGATGTCTTGCTATTGCACTGTAAACGCCATAGGCATGTTTACAGTGTGTTTAAGGTGCGGTTGTGGTGTATTTCAATATAAGTGAATGGAGGCAGTTGCAAAGCATCAACACCTGCCAAACTCTGCAAGCAGCGTTATTTTTGACTCGCAACAACGCTAACGCTGCAGTTTGAACACCTGCATCCACTCTTTGTAACAATCCTGTGTGGCATGGATAGGCATTCAGAAAGCGGTCTATTTTCAACGCATGTATGAAAGCGCCCTATTATCCAGATTACAAGGTGAAAAGAAAAAGAAAAAGCTTAAAAAAAATAGACAAATGCAGCCACCAAATCGAATGACTTGTAAGCTGCAATATATTACATTTTGGGTTTTGGGTTTAATACTGCTTTAACCACTTCGATACCGCCCATTGTCATATGACGTCCACAGATGGGATCTCCCATGCTGGGCGGGCATCATATGACGTACTCGGCTTCCCAGTGGTATAGGGGGCATGCCCGCAGCATCACCGAGGAGCCAATGCACCTGCGATCGCTCATGACAGAGCAGTAACCTGGATCTGTGTGTGTAAACACACAGATCCAGGTCCTGTCAGGGGAGAGGAGACAGATCATGTGTTCCTAGTATATAGGAACACCGTTCGATCGGTCTCCTACCCTAGTCAGTTCCATCCCCACAGTTATAATCACTCCCTAGGTAACACATTTAACCCCTTGATCACCCCCTAGTGTTAACTCCTTCCTTGCCAGTGACATTTATACAGTAATCAGTGCATATTTAAAGCACTGATCGCTGTATAAATGTGACTGGTCCCAAAATAGTGTCAAAAGTGTCCGCTGCAGTAAAAAAACAAAAACAAAAAATAAAAATGCCATAAATGTATCCCCTATTTTGTAAGCGCTAAAACTTTTGCGCAAACCAATCAATATACGCTTATTGTGATTTTCTTTACCAAACATATGTAGAAGGATACATATTGACCTTAACTGAGGAAAAAATGTGTTGTTTTAAAAAAATTAAATAAAATGGGGATATTTATTATAGCAAAAAAAAAAAATATTGTGTTTCTTTTTTGTTTATAGCGCACATTTTGTTTGGGTACAGTGTTGCATGACCGCGCAATTGTCATTCAAAATGTTACAGCGTTGAAATTGGCCTGGGCAGGAAGGGAGTTTTTGCCCTGTATTAAAGTGGTTAAAGTTAAAAATGAAAATTTTTTTTTGAGAGCAAAATTCTAGGTAGCTAGTAGCATTCAGTCACATTCAATTGGACTTGTTCCATAATGTTGAAGATGTTTCATGGTTTATCCAAACCACTTCTTCAGTTCCAGTGAGTTATAGAAATGTATTCATATATAAATGTTGGGGTATCCTCTTGAACTGAACAAGTGGCTTGGATAAGCAATACAATGACCATGACAAATGACAACCTTCAGAGACAAAATTTTTAGATAGTGTTAAAAAGTACCAACCTGCTAGGTTTAATTTTCACTGGATTGGGGCGAGCAGTAGTGTCTGGGTTACTGTAAATCTCTTCCATTAGCCTCTGAGTCACCTTCTGGACAGGCAGTACCTGGGCTTCATACCGTGTCATTTTATTCTCAAGTCCAATCAGATTAAACAGAGACAGATCAGGACCCTGTTTAATAAAAAAGAATCATCACTCTTTTGTTCTTGAAGTTCAAACAAGTATGTAAAACAAATCTATGGGTCTGCTAAATCTATGAGCTGTATTTTGTATTTCATGGAGATAAAGTCCAAAGAGTTGGAGTAACCATGAAACCTCCTAAAAGCAGTGCTATTGTATCTTTGCCCTCATGATTGCCAGTAATTTTCAATATAGTATTTGTTCACTAAAAATATGACTTAGGCCCCTTTCAGACTGGGGCGGGAGCCGCGGTGGCGGTATAGCGCCGCTAAAAATAGCGGCGATATACCGTCGGATTTACCGCGGGATTCGGCTGCTAGCGGTGCGGTATTAACCCCCGCTAGCGGCCGATAAAGGGTTAATACCGCCCTCTGCAGAGGCGCATTGCGGGCGTTATTGCCGCTGTTTCCCATTGTTTTAAATGGGAAGGTGCAATGAAGGAGCAGTATACACGCCGCTTCTCTCACCGCTCCAAAGATGCTGCTGACAGGAGATTTTTTTTCTCTCCCGCCAGCGCATCGCTTCAGTGTGAAAGCCCTCAGGCTTTCACATTGAGTATGCAGTGAAGGAGTTTTTCAGGTGGTATAGCAGTGCTATTTTTAGCACTGTACTGCCTGAAAAACTCCTCAGTGTGAAAGGGGTCTTAAGGAGCAGGTGTTTCTTACCTTCCATGGGTCATAATCTAATGCCTGCAATACTAAAGATGCAGTTTTGTACTGCACAGCTTCACATGCATACGAGGAATGTCCAGGACGTGGATCCACCAGATCTGGATGGTTACATATTCTTTGCAGTTGCATCAAAACATGGAGAACACTGACAAAATGGCCACCTTTTAAGGAATCCTGGGTTCTGTTCAGGGAAGAAACCATTAATTCAATAAAAAAACTGCACTAACAGAAACGTAAATATAGTGAAATATACATCTACATACATTAGTAATACAGATAGATACAATAATATATAAAAAGGACAGTACATACTGCAGAAAGGTTGCTATAATGTCAATATTAAGAACCAGTCACAAATCAGAATTTGTAAATATTCTAAATCCATTACATATGAAGCTAAAGGATTTCTTCTTGTTCAATGTTTTTATTGAAATTTTAGGAGTATGACAATATGTATTCAAACATTCTATTGGGAGAAATACATTATGAACATTAATAATAGAAAGATCATTTACAATTGGTTGAACTTGCTCAGAATCACATCGCATTTACTCCCTAAGACACGTCGGCGCAATGCCTACGACGTGAACGTCACTTACGCACAGCCCTATTCACGTAGTACTGCGTAAACGGCGTACGCGACGTAAAATTTGACGACGTCGTTCCCTGGCCCATACCTTTGCATTAGCTGCGCCTGCTATAGCAGGGGTAACTTTACGCCGGACGTAAGCCTTACGCAAATCGTGTATATGAAGCGGCCGGGCGCATCTACGTTCGTGAATCGGTGTATCTTACTCATTTGCATATTTATAATGGGAACGCCGAATGCGTCCAGCGTAACTATGTGCCCACGATACGCCGGCGTAGGCAAGTCGGACGACTGAAGCCATGTTTTTCGGCGTATTTTGCTTTGTGAATCGGCGCAAAGATGCGACGGCGCAAATTTGTACTTACGGCGGCGTATCTTTTGATACGCCGGCGTAAAGCCTTTATGAATCTGGCCCTTAGTGTTTAGAGGCAGAGGCATTTGGAGACAAAAAAAAAAAAACAGCCAGCGTGTCCAGCAGCAGCAGTTTTGGCAGAAAACACACTTGATGTGCCTAAATGCGATTAAGCAGTAGGCACATTTGGCACTTGAGAATTCAGTCATTTTAATGGCCAGAATAATTTATTATTCTGGGCAAAAAAATTAATTAACGTCCAGGCACTTGATGCGCCTAAATGTGTTACACAAGTTTACAAGTGTCAAGTGTTTTTTCTGCCTGGAGGAAAGAGGTTACATAGTTGCATAGTTAGTTTGGTTGAAAAAGTCTGTCCAGTCCAGTCTAGAAGAGTTGGCAGATTATTATACAGATATTTGTATCTCCTTGGTTTTTATTGGGAAAAAAATTGGGAAAAAATATGATTTCTTGTAAATATTTTTCTCCTATTGTTTTGTTCTTATGGTGACACCCTGATCCCTCTATACAGCTGTGTAGCAACAGATCACTTATACTAGTGACCTTCCCCTGGCTAAAATGAGCCAGCAACAGATAACTAAAGCAGTAAGGATGAGGTCAGGCGTGTTCGCAGCTCCACATGCCTGAGCCTGCCAGGAAGCTTACACTGCGCAGCACTAATCGCAGGTAGTGAGGCATTTCCAGATACATGGCTGCACAGATTGGGAAATGTCCCACTGCCTGTGATTAGCACTGTGCAGTGTAAGCTTCCTGGCAGGCTCGGGCATGTGGAGCAGCGAACATGCCTGAGCCCATCCTTATAAAGCAGTTATCTGTTGCTGCAGAGGGACAATGAACAGAGCTGAAACATCTCTTTCCCAGCCTCATACTAAGAAGAAATACCATGACATCACTATGCAGAAGCAATGTGTTTACACTGATTTGCTACAAGTTCTCCTAAGGAGCACTGTGTGGTATCCTTGAAATTTTTGTCACAGCTTAATTCTACATAAGCACACACATACGCGTAAATCCCTGAGTGAAGCTTTTAAGTCTCCCAGGTGCACAAATATGCCTGCAATTTATATCAGATGCCGAAAGTGTCCATGTGCATGCGGCCTAAAACCATATTTAGGACTCAAATGGTTAAAGACAAACTATAGTCAAACTACAAAATCACATATGTTATGTAAGATGCCCATACCAGTAAGACCAAGTTCTATAAATACCTGTTGATCCTCCCAATAGAAGTCACAAAAGCTGTTGCTGCTTAGAGGTTAGCCATATAGATAGCCATGCTTAGCTCCATCTACATATCTTTAGATTGACAGAACATTGTCCTGTCTGCAGAAGACTAATGAAGTAATTTAAAAGCCCTGCTCAGTCCTTCCCACCCTTTGCAGTACTGCCTAGTCTCATGGCTGGGCTTTTAGCAGCTCTCTTCTCAGTGCTCAAGGCTGCTCAACTGACAGTTAATTACCTGCCACTCATTGTTTACACATTAACTCACCTGGTTACCAATACCTGCCTCCCCAATCCAGCCTACAGCCAGCTCCTTCCGGCTATTTAAACTGCCTTGTTCATTTCTTTAATGCCTTCGCCTTGGTCAACATATCCTGGGTGTCTCTGCTGAGTATCTGTTAAAGACTTTGCCCGACTGATGTGACTTCTGGTTCCTGATCCTGATACTGATCTTTGGCTTCTGACTACGCTATTCCCTGGCTTCCTGATTACCAGCTTGTCTAATTACCCATTTTGGCTTCCGAATCCTGGCTTATGTTTGACAGAATTCCTGATCTGTACTATTATTACTTTTACATTAAAGGTGTGATTTTTTTTTACTGCATTTTCTGTCTCGGTCTGATTCATGGTCCCTGACACCTAGCCGTGGTCGGGTCAGATGCGAACCCACAGACGTGCTTGGTTGCTAGACCGTAGCGCTAACCACTAGGCCAACTGCGCCGCCCACGATCGTTTTTTTTAACTGATGGTGTGTAGGTGTGTAGGCAAGACTGATGAAAGTCAGCTTCATCGGATATCTGATGAAAAAATCCATCGGTTCGTTTTCATCGGATGAACCGATCCTGTGTACAGGGCATAAGCTGATATTTTTGCTCCAACAGAGAAAGAAGTAAATAATAGAGCCCTTCCATGGGAAGTAACGCTGCATGGTTATAAAAGGAAGGGCTTATAGTCTTGCAAATGCCAAAATCTTGACTGGTTCTCTGTAAAGCTGTTTTAAAGTCACACTAACTGGTATCATACCATAGATATACACTAATGCCCTGTACACACGATCGGTTCATCCGATGAAAACGGTGTGATGGATTTTTCCATCAGATATCCGATGAAGCTGACTTTCATCAGTCTTGCCTACACACCATCAGTTAAAAAACCGATCGTGTCAGAACGTGGTGATGTAAAACACAACGACATGCTGAGAAAAATCAAGTTCAATGCTTCCGAGCATGCGTCGACTTGATTCTGAGCATGCGTTGATTTTTAACCAATGGATTTCCCCACAGACGATTGTTTTTTTCTATCAGTTTTTTTAACCATCAGATAATTTTAAAACAGGTTCTGAGTTTTTTCACCGATAGGAAAAAAAACTATGGGGCCCACACACGATCGGTTTGTCTAATGAAAACGATCCATCAGACCATTTTCATCAGACGAACCGATCGTGTGTACGCGGCATAACATTACACACATAGTAAGGAGTAAATTTGAAAGTAGCAAATGATTGATTCACTAATAATTTTCCAACTAGGGCTCACATGGAGATTTTTATTATCTAGACACATTAGTCATTCTTCCCCAGCACCTAGATTTTAAATTCTTTAGTTTCATATCCAGGTAGCCAAAACATTATCTGTAAATATTTACTTTTTCAAAATGGCAAATCAATGGATTAATCTATAATTCACTATTAAGTCCCACAACATTATATATAAACATCTCTTGTCTATATACACTTTTTCTTGCTCTTTTGACACACTGCAAATAGAGATTTCAGCATAAACCCAACAACAAAAAGCTGTTACATATAGCTGTGAAACGTAGATAAACCTAGACACATGAACATGAAATTTTAAATAAATTTGCCACCTGTGTGGCATGGATAACAGGCATACCCTGGTTGAAGAATAACATCCTCATATAAGGCTCTCTGGCGGTTGGAGAGACGGCACTTTAGGACATGCTCATATTTTTTTGGCAGCTGCTTTTCAACGTCTTTCTTTGACCTTCTTAAAACAAAAGGTCTAACAGTCTAAAAAAAAAAAAGAAAAAACAATCAAGGAACCACCTTTAATCACAAAATAGTATGAAAATTATGAATACATTGAAATCTTTCTTTCCCAAGATATGATGCCCCTAAATATTTTTTAGCGGGCAACCATTTACTGACTGGGTATCTAGTGCAGTTGCACCACAAAGAGTGCCAAACAAATGATTTAACAATAATTTATTGGTTTAATTAAAAAACCTGATTTGCATTGATTCACTGACCTTGGTCATATCTGACTTGTCTCACAGTGAGCAATCAAACACTAGCAGACCATTCTATTACACTTAAGCCCTGAGGAAGAGGGAGCTCTATAGGCCCCCAAAACATGTTGGCTGTTTGTTGTTCTTCTATGACCATTTACTGAACCAATAAACCATTGTTAGAACCATGGATCATGTGCTTGATGCTCTATCTGGTGTAACTATATATAGAATATTCAGTTGGATAACCCTTGTTTTTAAGGGGCTCCCACTTTGTAGAGAGTCATTGAACCCAAGCTAGCTATTTGTCTCCACTAAGAACATTGACTCCACATTAACTCCACATCAACTCCAGTAGTAGAGGATTCATATTATGAAATTATGAATATTAAAATTAAGTATACTCCATACACAGCAGTATTGTCATAAATGACTACATAACTAGCAGCAATGACAGTGGACATTACCAACCCTGTGCAACATTATGAAAAGTTTATGGCAGTTTTCTTGGTTTTCTTCTACGTTGGTTTTCAGAGGAAAGTCCAGGTAAGGTTTGGAAATTCCTGGGATTAAAAAATGCATCATGGTCCAGTGATCTTTCCATGTGTTTTGGAGTGGAGTGTCTCTGAGAAGCAGCCGGTTCTGGCTGTAAAAAAGACGCAACAATTAACATCCAGTAAAGGGCAAATATTATGTGTGTGTGTGTGTATTCATCACACATGAACTGTCAGAAGCAAAACAGTTTTACACAATAAAAATATGAGGGAATTAAAAATGTCACAGTATACTACTCTATCCCAATAAAGATTGGGATAGAGTAGATTCCTTAACCCGGGAGCTGACTTTAATATAAAAGTACAGCAGATCGACACCCCATTAAAGAATATGCTACATTAATGTTTTTATATTCCTGACATGTGTCTGTTTTACCATGTGCTTGTGTTAAAAAGTATTCTGTTCTCTTTGTTTTGCTCCCTTTGTGTGCAATACTCAGTGATTTTGCCAGGCCCCCTGACTTCCTATTCCTATTTTCTGGCTGTTGTGTGAGAACAGCCTGCCTGTCCTCCAATAATCAGACTTCTGTTGACACACCTTCCTGCCCAAACATCACTGAGAAGATCAGTGTCCTGCTCTTTCTCCACCTCCACCTTTCTATAACCCACGTATGCACCTGAGAACAGAGATTATGTAATTATTTATAATGTATCTTTTAATATCTATATACAAATGTTTTGCCTTCCATTCTTATTTTAAATTGAATGGGTCCAGCATGCTTTGCTAACAAAAGGACATGGAAAGACCCTCTATTAAACATTTATATGTGAAATAAAAATGCTTCACAAGTAATATAAACATTTTTTTTAAAGATCAGCAACGGAGCTGCTTAGCAACTGCTGCCAAGTTGTTTCTCCATATGTATAGTTTGGTACTGGTTTCTAATATAGACCTGGAAAGTCACTGTTTATATTCAAGTTTTATCCTATGTTGAGCATTGATAAAGATAAGTGGTTTTGCTGGCTGTTTTTAAATAATGTCTGTTTTTACATAACTTTTTTGCCAACAGTTAAAATTATATTGCATTCTTATTGCATTCTAATGCAATTTTGGGCTGGAGGCCATTGTGCCCCCCCTCCTGCTCCGGCCGTGGACCATGGGCCCACGTGTTTCAAAAACCTCTGGGGGCAGTCTCCGGGCCCATCTTCGGATGGCTGGGCCGTCCGCAGATGAACCTCAATGTTATCTGTGTTGCCTACACCCTCGTGACTGGTCGTCATTGCATCACCCGCTCAGAACTTATAATCTCCCCCGATACGATGCAGATTACGAGCCCCCTGTTTGGTGCTCGCTGATATAGCATTGTTTGTTTGTTTATGTTTTTATCTGTTCAACGGGTCCCTTCGGGATACCGGTGCTTATGTGACCCTGCGTGGTCTAAGTTGACCCCTGCCTACATCATTGCTGTTGGACATGTCTTATATGTGTTGTATGTAAAAAATGGCAATAAACTTGATTATACAAAAAAAATGCAATTTTGGTCCGGTGTCCCTGTCCGTATTTCTTTGGCTCAACCACTTGCAGAACACCCACCATGCATTTATTGCAGCAGGGCGGCAGCTCTGTGCCAGATCACATACCTAGTATGTGATCTGACACTTCAGGGTCTGGGGGGTGCACGCGCGTCACCAGCGACCCGCTCCCGCTGTGATCACACACAGCAGGAGCCCAGTGGTGGGTATCACGGATTCAATTTTTGCCCATGATCTACACAGGACACCTACGTAAATAAGGCAGATTGGCGTTCTGACAAAAGGGAAGGCATCGATTCTGTATTTCTGCAAAGCAGAAAACACAGATCTTTGCCTTCTCCTAGTCAGAGCACCTCCCCTACAGTGAGTAAGGTACACCCTTTGATCGCTCCTGATGTTAACCCCTTCCCTGCCAGTGTCATTAGAACAGTGACAGTGCATATTTTTTTGCATTGATCACTGTATTAGTTTTACTGGTCCCCAAAAAGTGTTAAAAGTGTCAGTTAGGTGACCAATTTGTCAGCCGCAATATCACAGTCTTGCTATACGTGGTTAAATTATATTCCTACAGGCAGTACAGCCGTCATAAGGTAGCTGTTTCCTTTTCAGAGGTCATTGCATTTCCTAAGAAAGCACACACATCTTTAATAATGAACTGATAATTAAAACTTAAATAATAAAGCCTTTTCTTCACATCACCTAGGCAGATTAAAAATGGCATCCCAGTGCTTCTCATTCATATTCCGGATCTGATGTACCTCATCCAGCACCAGGTACCTCCATCTCATCTTCATGAAAGCCTGTATCCCCTTAAACAGCTGCTTGTAAGAGGTGATGCAGACGTGAAAGTTGTTTGGCTCCCCCCACCTCTGTACCACAACAAAAATTAAGTTAGGGTGAAAACATAGTTCAAATTATAACTGCATGCTATGCAAAGAAAAAACAAACATGAGAATTCATTTATTTATAAAAGAAACAGACTGCACTGGGCAAAAAAGGTGACAAAATATAAACATGAATGACACTGTTAGCTCAAAATACTTTTTTTCTTTTTTATATAATCTTTATATGTCATATTAAATCGGTGTTCCAGCTAAAAAAATTAAAATAAATTAAAAGCCAAGAGCTACACATACTGCAGCTGCTGGCTTTTAATAAATGGACACTTACATGTCCTAGAGTCCTTGATGTTGGCACCGCAGCTGATGTTTTCCATGAGCTGTCGGGTGCTGCCGCTGCCATTGTCAGTAAGGGAACCCTTTTGGCTTCACGCCGGGAACCCTACTGCAAATGCGTGAGGCCCCGCTCATCTCTCCTATTGGCCCGGCGGGCAGGGGAGAAGGGAGGAGCCCTGCGGTGATGTCACGGGCCGTGGCCCAGACTCCCGAAAGTGGGAAAGGATACCTGTCAAAGGTATCCTGTCCCCCCCCCCACCCCCGACAGATGCCAATTGTGGAGGGGGGGAATCAAATGAGCGGAAGTTCCACTTTAGGGTGGAACTTCGCTTTAAGCATTTCTACAAATGCAAAAATAGAAGATCTAAAGAACATGTATAATACTGTATGTTTAAGCGCACAAAATATAACAACATAATATTAAGGCTGCACTAACACATGTATCATAAATCAAATATCAAATGTGACCATTCCTCTTAATGTGAACATAAGTGAAACGTGGATGGCGTGACAAGTCAAAAAGATATCACATTCAAATACAAATAATAAAGTCCATGTGTGTCAAACTTGCACCCGAAGTGTGTTTGAAAAAAGTTCGTAGAGTAAGATCAGACAAAGGGCACCTCCACCTCTAATAAAATTGCCTGCTTACCAACTCCCAATGATCTTATTGCTAAGATCACGATCGCATGTAGCTCTATGTTTCTATGGTAGGCTTGCTTCTACTGTTCATCTACTGTTCAACTCCATATGTAGGTAAACCATACATCAGTGAATGCCAGATCCCGGAGTGTAGAAAAAATAAAGAGAAGGCCAAAATAGAGTAGTACCGTAGATAAATTCTATGTTTAATAGTAAAAATACACTCACATGGTAGGTGTACAAGATTAGCGTCTTAAAATATGTAGCCGGCCAGCTCAAACATTCGCTCGTCCTTCCGGATAGTCGATAGCGGTGACGTCAGCACGCCGCTTTCCCTACGCCGTTTCGTCACAGATGACGTCTTCCAAGGACACGAGCGGCGCGCTGACTCTCCGCTAATTGTACATTTGCAGGGCCAATCGGACCGCCCAGTTCTGACATCCGGGAGTCCGCGATCCTCATCCGCCATATTGGAGATGGGACATTTGCCCTTACTAGTTGTGGCTCGATAGCGAAATGTCCATATTGGCATTATATATGACCAGATCGGAAAGGTTGTATGCACAAAACATATGAAGGGGCTTGTTACTTGGCCTAAAATCATAGTAAAGATGACAAAGTAAACTGTTGGTCTGTGAACACTAAATCATCGTCACTGCTGTAGAGTGAGACGCGCACAATGTTAAAAATTAACCCCATGATGCATGAAACGGATCTAATATCCTCATCGTTAGGGGCTCAATTTGCAACACGTTATAAAATATGTGCAAATACGTTCTCAACTAGATAAAAATTCATATTATTTTAAAACATGATTGTACCAATTCATTAATAAAATAATATAATAAAAAATTATATAATAAAAAATTAAATAATTATAACAAAATGAAGGAAAATTATGGGCTATTGACAGTCACATACAACCCGCATTGTAAGGGAAGGAACCTCTACTCACTGATGGCAGCCAGCGAGACAAGAAAAGGAACCCTTAAATATAAACCATATTTGAGTCATTGTGATCACCCGAAACATTAGATAAGAACATCCATGCAGGCCCAATTGGCTCCCATAAATCAAACCGGGACCAACGTCAAAAGGGATATTGTACCCTGCATAGAAGACCCTCCAGTTCCGAGCCAACCACAACCATGGTAAAAAGATCAAAAAGAAATTAACATATAAATTACATTATAAACAGAGATTTTATATGGAGAGTGAGTCCCGGATCTCAGAACTAGTTCACATTGACATTGGTAACCCCATATATATTGAAATCTGTGGTGAGTTAGAATGTGATAGATGATAAAACACTCTAACTATTGTCTATGAACGCGTTCACATCTACATCTACATTCAGTCCGTAAGGGGTATAAGTTCGAACCCTATGGATCCAGGCCATTTCGAGCCTGGATAGTTCCCTAACTAGCGATCCCCCTCTCCAGTGGGCATCGAATTTATCAATGCCCAGAAAGAGAGTCCCCTCTGGGTTACGATTATGATGTAGATCGTAATGATGTGACACAGAATGTTGAGAAAAACCTGACCGAATATTGGTGACATGTTCTCCCAATCGTATCTGCATCTGTCTTTTGGTTCGGCCTATGTATTGAAGCCCGCACGGGCACTGTAACATATACACCACGCCTGTAGAACTACAAGTGATAAATGGTTCTATTAGGTGTTCCTTAGAGGTACTGTTTGAAAAAAAAATTTAAAGTTTTTTTTGATGTTACTTTATTTAACATGCATATTTGGCACCTCCGGCACTGATGGTATCCCACCAATCCCCTCTGGAAAAAAGAGACTTTTTTAATGGGAGGATCAACCACGTTAGGTGCGATTTTATCCCGCAAGGATGGCACACCTCTAAATATGACTTGAGGATTCAAAGGGAGAACCGTTTTAAGAATCCTGTCGTTCTCTAATAGGTGCCAATGCTTTTTAATTATTCTCTTAATGAGGAAATGTTGGGTGGAATATGATGTAACAAATGGTACCACTGGACCAGCTTTGCCACCTTTGGGAGTGGGATCCAAAAGTGATTTGCGTTCAATAACCGCCACTTCTTCAATGGTTCTTTCCAGCTGACTAGGGTCATAACCCTTCTCAACCAATCTGGCTTTAAGAATTTCCGACTGAGATTGAAAGTCGTCTAGAGTGGTGCAGTTTCGCCTCATTCTAATAAATTGGCTCTTAGGCACCGAATTGAGCCAATTCTGATGATGACAACTGCCAACAGGGATAAATGAGTTCCTGTCAGTCTTCTTAAAGTATGTTCTAGTTTTGAAACCAGTCTCATCCTTTGTGATGGTAAGGTCCAGGAAATTAATCTTTTCTTGGTCAGCTTCATGTATGAGGCGAATCCCCCTATCATTGTTGTTCAGAAGGGAGATGAATTCTTCCAATTGGGGTTTGGTGCCATTCCATAGGAGGAGGATGTCGTCAATATACCTGGCCCAAAGAATGATATGTGGGCTAAGGTCCTTATAGACGACATCCTCCTCCCACTTGGCCATAAATAAATTGGCCAGGCTTTCCTCATTAAGAGAATAATTAAAAAGCATTGGCACCTATTAGAGAACGACAGGATTCTTAAAACGGTTCTCCCTTTGAATCCTCAAGTCATATTTAGAGGTGTGCCATCCTTGCGGGATAAAATCGCACCTAACGTGGTTGATCCTCCCATTAAAAAAGTCTATTTTTTCCAGAGGGGATTGGTGGGATACCATCAGTGCCGGAGGTGCCAAATATGCACGTTAAATAAAGTAACATCAAAAAAAACTTTAAATTTTTTTTCAAACAGTACCTCTAAGGAACACCTAATAGAACCATTTATCACTTGTAGTTCTACAGGCGTGGTGTATATGTTACAGTGCCCGTGCGGGCTTCAATACATAGGCCGAACCAAAAGACAGATGCAGATACGATTGGGAGAACATGTCACCAATATTCGGTCAGGTTTTTCTCAACATTCTGTGTCACATCATTACGATCTACATCATAATCGTAACCCAGAGGGGACTCTCTTTCTGGGCATTGATAAATTCGATGCCCACTGGAGAGGGGGATCGCTAGTTAGGGAACTATCCAGGCTCGAAATGGCCTGGATCCATAGGGTTCGAACTTATACCCCTTACGGACTGAATGTAGATGTAGATGTGAACGCGTTCATAGACAATAGTTAGAGTGTTTTATCATCTATCACATTCTAACTCACCACAGATTTCAATATATATGGGGTTACCAATGTCAATGTGAACTAGTTCTGAGATCCGGGACTCACTCTCCATATAAAATCTCTGTTTATAATGTAATTTATATGTTAATTTCTTTTTGATCTTTTTACCATGGTTGTGGTTAGCTCGGAACTGGAGGGTCTTCTATGCAGGGTACAATATCCCTTTTGACGTTGGTCCCGGTTTGATTTATGGGAGCCAATTGGGCCTGCATGGATGTTCTTATCTATTGTTTCGGGTGATCACAATGACTCAAATATGGTTTATATTTAAGGGTTCCTTTTCTTGTCTCGCTGGCTGCCATCAGTGAGTAGAGGTTCCTTCCCTTACAATGCGGGTTGTATGTGACTGTCAATAGCCCATAATTTTCCTTCATTTTGTTATAATTATTTAATTTTTTATTATATAATTTTTTATTATATTATTTTATTAATGAATTGGTACAATCATGTTTTAAAATAATATGAATTTTTATCTAGTTGAGAACGTATTTGCACATATTTTATAACGTGTTGCAAATTGAGCCCCTAACGATGAGGATATTAGATCCGTTTCATGCATCATGGGGTTAATTTTTAACATTGTGCGCGGCTCACTCTACAGCAGTGACGATGATTTAGTGTTCACAGACCAACAGTTTACTTTGTCATCTTTACTATGATTTTAGGCCAAGTAACAAGCCCCTTCATATGTTTTGTGCATACAACCTTTCCGATCTGGTCATATATAATGCCAATATGGCCATTTCGCTATCGAGCCACAACTAGTAAGGGCAAATGTCCCATCTCCAATATGGCGGATGAGGATCGCGGACTCCCGGATGTCAGAACTGGGCGGTCCGATTGGCCCTGCAAATGTACAATTAGCGGCGAGTCAGCGCGCCGCTCGTGCCCTTGGAAGACGTCATCTGTGACGAAACGGCGTAGGGAAAGCGGCGTGCTGACGTCACCGCTATCGACTATCCGGAAGGACGAGCGAATGTTTGAGCCGGCCGGCTACATATTTTAAGACGTTAATCTTGTACACCTACCATGTGAGTGTATTTTTACTATTAAACATAGAATTTATCTACGGTACTACTCTATTTTGGCCTTCTCTTTATTTTTTCTACACTCCGGGATCTGGCATTCACCGATGTATGGTTTACCTACATATGGAGTTGAACAGTAGATGAACAGTAGAAGCAAGCCTACCATAGAAACATAGAGCTACATGCGATCGTGATCTTAGCAATAAGATCATTGGGAGTTGGTAAGCAGGCAATTTTATTAGAGGTGGAGGTGCCCTTTGTCTGATCTTACTCTACGAACTTTTTTCAAACACACTTCGGGTGCAAGTTTGACACACATGGACTTTATTATTTGTATTTGAATGTGATATCTTTTTGACTTGTCACGCCATCCACGTTTCACTTATGTTCACATTAAGAGGAATGGTCACATTTGATATTTGATTTATGATACATGTGTTAGTGCAGCGCAGCATATTTTTGATTTTATAGGTAATTTATGTGTATCGCACATTGTTTATGCAGCAGAAGCAACCAATCACTTTATTGTTTTGTTTATTTTGTTAAAGACCTGCGCAGTAATTTTTTCCACAGATAATATTAAGGCTGCCTCACGGAGCGGCTCACAGCAGGGGTCTGGTTTGTCCCTGTTCACCGTTGTAAGTCTGATTTCCCATCTGGCACAGATGTTGAGGGAGGGGGGCCAAAGTAGCCTCCATCAGACCCCCCTCCAATAGGCCGCTACCACAAGGGCTACACACAGGTATATTTAGGTGCTGGGTAAGTGGCGAAACAGTGGCAAAACTTTAGGTCAGTATGTCAATCTAATGAACTTTTAAAACCAAACATTTAAAAGAAAGAAAAACATTGCGAATAACCAAATAAGAAGAAAGGGAAAAGAAAATCAAGCACGTACCTACGTTTTCGCTGTTAACCTAGTCGGTAGGTAAGAGAAATAGAGGATGGCCGTTCCTATGTCGAGAAGAAACTATAGCTCACTGGTGCTAAGAGCGCTTTCACCGTCTAAGAGAGGGTTCCACCAGTTCTAGCAGCGCCAAGTCCAAACTAGAGGAAATGAACCGTGGGTCGGAAACATGATCTAGCCACACTGCCTATATGCTGGTGAAGCGTTCGCGTGTACCCTTGCAAGTCTCTGTCAAGTCCTTTGCATCTCTAATCTCATTCACCTTACGTATCCACTCCTCCTGGCTGGGAATTTGTGTGTGCTTCCAATAAATTGTCAAGAAAGCGCTTAGTCACATTCAAAAGATGAGGCAACACACTTTTTTTTATACTGGCTGATCGGCGAAAGAGGGATGTGAAAGAGAAAGTGTACCGGAATAGGGGAATGTCTAAGCCAAGGATATCCTTTATCTGGGCTTTGATGTCTTTCCAAAAGGATTCTTTCACAGGGCATTTCCACCACAGATGCAATAACGTGCCTCTATGGCCTCGCCAGCATAGGTCAGAAGTAGAGGTGTATATTTGCGACAGCTCAGCGGGCACTCAGCTTGATGGAATCTTATCATTTGTCTCTTGCATTTTGGAATATAGTGAACTAGAATGAGTAAGCTGTTACAGGTAGGTCCGCTAAGCATCAGAGAACTTGAGATATAAATCTCTTTCCCATGCTCGGATATGCCCAGGCTTGGCTTTAGAAGTAGCGGAACCCAACAGTTGATAAAGTTCAGAAATCATATGGGGTATGAGTTCTTCAGCTATAAAAAGACATTCAAAGGACGTGTGAGAGGATATGTCTCTAATAGAATGGCCATGCTCCGCGAAAAATTATGCAGTTGTCTGTTACACCAGAAGTCCATAGGGTCTTTAAAACCTTGCAGCTTACTGTTCTCCATTAATTTACTACAACTGGCATTGCCTTCTTCTGCCCATTGTCCAAAGAAAGCAATTTGTTCGCCGGAGGAAACCACAAAAACCGGAGTGGAGCCAACGGGTCCCAGTGGAGGGGGGGGGGGCAGGTCCAACAAGAGCATGGGCCGACAAAAGAGGAAGTGCTGTCTGATAACCCCCTGTGATTCTTGGGCCAGCCATGGGGCATAAGACACGTTTCTGCCTGCCGTCCACTTTTCTAAGGATACCCAAAGCTTAGATTGAGTATGGAAAAGCCAGTTCAGGATCCGCTGGAGAACTATGGCCCTGTAATACCTGAATATTTGGAATTCCTACACCACCCATTTTATTTGAGCGTCGCAACACTCTCAAAAAGATTTGTGGTCTCTGTGCATTCCACACAAACCCGGTTAACATGCTGGTAAGTTGGGGGGAAAAACCTCTGGGCAGGAGTACAGGTACCATCTGCAGGCAGAAAAGTATCCTTGCGAGTATATACATTTTTATAATGTTTACCCGTCCCACCCAAGTGAAGGCTAACTTAGTCCAGGAGGCTAAATCCTGCCTAACTGTGGCCAACAGTGAGGGATAATTATTTATATATAGGTGGACTCTTTACCGTCCTTCAGGAGAACTGTAATGTGAGCCAGTAGGGTCTCGGAAGGGATCTGGCTACCACCCGCTATATAATTTAAACACATTGGCCCAGATTCACAGAGCACTTACGCCGACGTATAACAAGTTACGCCAACGTAAGTGCAAATGTGTGCCCTCGTATCTGTGCGCCAGACCCACAAACAGAGATACGCCTAAAACCAGGCTACACCCCGCCGACGTAACTTACTTACATTTAGGCTGGGTGCATGGTGCCGCTCCCATTGATTAGCCATTCAAACATGCAAATTAGGTAAATAGGGCGATTCACGAACGTACGTGCGTCTGACGCCGCCTTAGCGAGGTGCGCGTAAGTTGTACATCCGGCGTAAAGTTATTCCCCATAAAGGAGATGTAACTCAGCAACAGACATGCTCAGGTCTGCACAAGGGAACACAAGCCGGCGTATTTTACGTTGGACGTGTGTCTGGCTGGGCGTAGGTTACGTTAACGGCGTACACAGTGATCCGGCGTATCTTAGGCAGTTGTTCCGACGTGGTTGTGAGCATGCGTGGCACATGCGCAGTTCATTATACGTACTTGTCTGGTGCTCGGCCTATCATTTGCATGGGGTCATGCCTTATTTGCATGGATCACGCCCACTTCCACTTACGCTGGCCTGCGCCTTCGAAAATATGCTACGCTGGCGCATCTTGGTGAGCAATGGCTTGCTGAATGCAGTGCTTGCCTCTCCATGATGCGCCGGCGTAGCGTACTGTGTGTGCGCTACGCCGGCATAAATGTGCGCCCACTCTCTGTGAATCTGGGACATTGGGCGTATCAAAAGTGGCAGAAAGGTGGTGTAGTAAGCCTTAGTGTATCCATCTGGGCCAGGACTTTTCCCACCAGACAAGGACTTTACTGTGGTTTTAATTTCAAGGGGAGTAAAAGGAGAGTCTCCAGAGTGGATCACTGACCTTCAGTCAAGGGAGGGAGACCTGCTGAGGCCAAATATTTATAGACACTAGACAGCCTGGCAGCCTAGGTATCGGGGATTAACTTTGAGCCCAGATTATAAAGTTTGGCTTAATAAAAAGGGAAAACTAAGGCGATTTTGGAGGAATGAGCAACCACATCTCCAGTAGGAGAGTGAAGATTATAGACATGCATCTGAACGCATCTCTTTCAGAGAGCCCTAGACAGCATCTGGCCGCACTTATTCCTGTGCTCATAGAATTTATGAGACAGGTAACGTTAGTGTCTACGGACTTGGCAGTAAGCGCGAGAAGAGCTCCCGAAGTAGGAGGATAGGCAAACCACCAAAATGCCAGCGGGCACGGTGTGAGCGATGGAGCAAGAGGTACAGCCTGAGAGAAATGAAACAAAAATAAAGAAAAATAGACATGGAAATATGACATGGAAAACACAGTGGATTGGTTAGCACCAATCCCACAACCGAGTCATCTGTAGGTTAGGCTCAGGGCAAAACTCCATAATGGAGAAGACCCTCAACCCCAGCCTGTGATCCCTACAGGGATCTACACCTGTATAGGTTTGACCTACATGGGGAATGTGAACCAACATGAAAGAGACAAAGGGGCTCATCCTCCATTTCCTGCACCTGACTGGGTGCCATTGGAGGGGGGAAGCCATTATAAAGGGGCCCAAATGTTCCAGTCCATGGCCAGGGCCATAGGCCAAGGCTCATGCAACATGAACATAAACAGTAACTACTTAATATGAGTTCAAACTTGGACCCGGCTTGCTGAGTCTGGTCTTACACAGCAGAAGGATAGAGTTCTCATTGGGGGTCAGTAACAAAGCTGAGCAGAGGAAAGGGGGTGGCCTGCCTACAGGCTATCAGTCCTGAGGCGTAAAAGGACCAGGGGAGGAACCAAAGGCAGGACGCTGGTGACATCTTTTATGGCCCTTGCATCTGGTAGGCAGCCAGAGTTGAGGAAGCTGTGGGGAAGTCCAACGACCCTCTCCAAACCAGGGAAATCAACTGGAACCAACTCAAGAGCAGCCAGAAAGCGCAGGAGGTCATCTTTGGTGAGCGGCGTGACCGGTCAGCCCTCCTTGGTAACCTGCAGGTTAAATGGGAAACGCCAGCGGTAGGTGGCTGCATGAGGGTATGCAGCCCCATCAAAATCAAAATATGGTTGTCGGCGCACTTTTTGCATAATGCGGTCTTTAACCACTTAAGACCCGGACCAATACGCTGGCAAATGACCCAAGGGGTTTTTGCGATTCGGCACTGCGTCGCTTTAACAGACAATTGCGCGGTCGTGCGATGTGGCTCCCAAACAAAATTCGCGTCCTTTTTTTCCCCACAAATAGAGCTTTCTTTTGGTGGTATTTGATCGCCTCTGCGATTTTTATTTTTTGCGCTATATACAAAAATAGAGCGACATTTTTGAAAAAAAATCAATATTTTTTACTTTTTGTTATAATAAAAAAACAATAAACTAAATTTTAGTCAAACATTTAGGCCAAAATTTATTTAGCCACATGTCTTTAGTAAAAAAAAAATCGCATTAAAAAAAAATTAGCTACCTAGCGGGAACAGCGACACTAATACAGCGATCAGAAAAATGATCGCTTAGTGACGCTGGCAATAGGGAGTGAAAGGGTTAACTAGGGCAGTGATCAAGGGGTTAAAACTTTATTGGGGGGGGTGGGGGGGCTACCCTGACACTAACACTGACTGACTGTCACACTCTCTGTCACACTGACACTAAATACAGTAATCATACATGTATGATTACTGCATTCAGTGACACTGTGACAGGGGGGAGGGGGGGGGGGCGATCGCGGGGGTTAAATGTGTTTGTGTCTGTGTGTAAGTGTGCTGTTGGTGCAGACTTACTTGGTGTGTTGTGATCTCTCCTCAGCGGCGCTTGAAACAAACGCCGAGATCACGTTGCTTCCTCCTTCCTGTGTTTACACAGGAGGAGGAAGTGACAGGGCGGGCGGGCGCGCGCATTGGCTGGGAGCGATCCGGAGGGGGCGGATGAAAACGGATAGCCGCCCCCACTTGTCGGATCGCTCCTGCAGCCGCGCGGACCGCCGCATGTACGGGGGGGGGTCCGATCGGACCCCCGATCCCCCCCAAGGCACCAACGTATATATACGTTGATGTGCCTGTCGGTGCCATTCTGCCGACGTAAATGTACATGCGGCGGTCCTTAAGTGGTTAAGGGTGTATTTGTGCAATTTGCAAATAACATCCCAAGGATTGTCAGCATCTTGAAAAGGAGGTCTGGGTGCCTTGTGGGCCTGGTCAATTTAGTTGGGAACTGTATCGGGTAACTCCAATACTTATTTAAATATACCAACCAGAGTAGGGATGATATCTTTGGGGCCCGTGGCTTTGGGCAGGCCATGGATATGAATATTTGCCCGCTGTCTACGATTTTTAAAATCATCTAACTGACATAGCAGGGTCTCAATTTATTGATCCTGTGCTACATATCTGCCTTTAAGTAAAGATATAGGGCCAGATTCAGGTAGATCAGAGCATCTTTGCTCTGTGGTAACGCATCTCATTTACGTTACGCTGCAGAAATTTTAGGAGCAAGTGCTGTTATTCATGAAGCACTTGCTCCTAAAGTTGCGGCAGCGTATCGCAAATGAGCCGGCGGAATTCAAATTGGGCGGGTACGGGGCGCGTATTATTTAAAATAAGCGCGATCCCGCGGCGAACGTACTGCGCATGCGTCGAGTGTCAATGCATCCCAGTGCGCATGCTCCAAGTTCTGTCAGTGAACGTCAATGACGTCACGTCCCCATTCATGAATGTTTTACGCAAACGACGCGATTTGGTTTTTTTTCCGACGCGATGACGACGGCTATACCTAACATAGGATATTCCACTAGGGGGCTGCTTTATCTATACGCCGCGTATCGCTTCCGGAAACGTCGTAAAGTCACTGCGTCGCGCCCGAAAAAGATCGTGAATTGCCGATTTCCGCTCATTAACATATTTTTTGAGCGTAAATCGGCGGGAATGCCCCCGGCGCCATTTTTAAGTTGAAGTAACGATGCGATGGCGAAATTCAATTACGCCGATCGCATCGGAACTCCAACCCGGCGTTTCTTGTTTTCTGGTTACAGAAAACAAAAACGCCGGCTTAAAGTGACAGTTAGGCTGGCGGATCCATTGATCCGCCAGCCTAACTCTACCTGAATCTGGCACATAGTGGGAACTGTCTCATCAAACTTCTGCTCAAGTGTATCTAATCTTTTGCCCAGCTGTGTGTAGTATTGGATTTGATCTGTGCTCTGGCACCTCCTGCTCCAGTGCCATCTTGGAAATCTCGCTCCCTGTCCGTTGGGTCTTGGTGGAAGAATAATTCCAACTGTCTCCACCGATCGGTTTTCGGTGGCTGGGAGGAGGTCAGGTGGCGTTGTGGCATGGAGCCTGTGGAGAGTGGAATTTCCCCTGTATGCTGCTGAAGAAGCTGCGGTGTACACAGACAAAAAAATTGTAAGCCAGCCTATGATTACCCCTTCTACTCCCAGCGTGCCTCCGTTTTTTTGTGTTTTTTTTAGCTAGTGTTTTAGAAGCTCTGCTGGCATCCTTCCTGCTGCTGCTCCTGCTTACAAGAACTATGTTATACTCCGATCCTCGGGCTGTTCCTACTATCCTGAACAAGTGAGAAAGTGCGCTTAGGAAGAAATGTGTTAAGGACTGCAGCCCCCCAGAATAAGATACCTCACGAGTGAAGTACCTGAATAAATGGTATGTGTGAAAGGGGTAGTGGCGCTGTCCCACACCCTATAAGTCAAAAGGGTATAAGTGTCAGTGTATTGACTAGTGAGATAGGTACTGCAAATTATGAATATACAATAGAGTGCAACAATATTATAACAACATTGAATAAATGGTATGTGTGAAAGGGGTAGTGGCGCTATCCCACACCCTATAGGTCAAAAGGGTATAAGTGTCAGTGTATTGACTAGTGAGATAGGTACTGCAAATTATGAATATACAATAGAGTGCAACAATATTATAACAACATTGAATAAATGGTATGTGTGAAAGGGGTAGTCACAGATGGGTCCCAGCTTCCTCCAGCGTTACCACGAACTTACATCTTTTTTGATGGAAATCTACATCTAAGATTACTGCACATCTATCAACGTGATATATGTTTGGATTTTTGCAATTTCATGGACTGTACTTTTTATTACTAAGTTTGCACTTTGCACTTTATCACCAAATGTTTATTATAATATTGTTGCACTCTATTGCATATTTATAATTTGCAGTACCTATGTCACTAGTCAATATACTGACATTTATACCCTTTTTTGACCTATAGGGTGTGGGACAGCGCCACTACCCCTTTCACACATACCATTTATTCAATGTTGTTATAATATTGTTGCACTCTATTGTATATTCATAATTTGCAGTACCTATCTCACTAGTCAATACACTGACACTTATACCCTTTTGACCTATAGGGTGTGGGATAGCGCCACTACCCCTTTCACACATACCATTTATTCAATGTTGTTATAATATTGTTGCACTCTATTGTATATTCATAATTTGCAGTACCTATCTCACTAGTCAATACACTGACACTTATACCCTTTTGACTTATAGGGTGTGGGACAGCGCCACTACCCCTTTCACACATACCATATGTTCCTACTATCCGCCTACAGTGACTTTGTCACCTTGGCAGCCTGACTTTACACCCACTTTCAGCACTTTGAGTACCTGGGGCTTTGCCTCGTACTTTGAGCTATGTGGTCTTTCCGAAGGGTGTCATTCCCACTGTAATAGGTGTCTTAAGCGCACACACCACTAGCAGCACCAATGCTGCTAACTGCATGGGTAGCTCCTCTTCTCTACTCAAGGATTTCACTGCAGTCCTGCAGGATTGTATTGGCAAAATAGCACAGATGTTTGAAGACTCTGACCACAGAGATCACAAGCATGCTCCCATTCTTTCTCCTGCAGAGTCTCTGACTGTTCTGCCCACAAATTCACTGGTCTCTGCACCATCAACTGCTGAAACTCTGCTGACTGTTTACTAGGGCTGCGTATCTTCACCGGTCTCACAATTCGATGCGATTACGATTATCAAGTCCACGATTCGATTCCGCGATGCATCATGATGCATCACGATTGCAGCGCAAGTGCGCATAGCTTTCATCCAAAAAATTTTAAGTACTCCATTTTTTTTTTCTATCTGTTCTTTAAAAAAAAAAAAAAACACACAATAACACTTCCTGCATGTAGTAAAATCTAAACACAGCAGACATGCTACATGAGATGGTCAGAAACTGCAGACATGCTACAGGAGATGGTCAGAGACTGCAGACATGCTACAGGAGATGATCAGAGACTGCAGACATGCTACAGGAGATGGTCAGAGATTGCAGACATGCTACAGGCTATGGTCAGAGACTGCAGACATGCTATAGGAGATAGTCAGAGACTGCAGACATGCTACAGGAGATGGTCAGAAACTGCAGACATGCTACAGGAGTAGGGTTGCCACCTTTTCTTCAAGCCAAACCCGAACACTTTAGCAGCGCACGGCAAATATGTTTTTTTTTGTAGTACATTAAATTCATTACCTCAATGCAATGAACGGCAATTGTTTATGTAGTATACGTTATACAAATAGTTTTGTGATTAAATAACATTTCTGGATGGTATGATGGGGTTAGTATGTACAGGAGAGGAGTACGGAGGGGATGATGGGGGCAGTATGTATGGGAGAGGAGTACGGAGGGGGTGACAGGGGCAGTATGTACAGGAGGGGAGTGCGGAGGGGATGATGGGGGCACTATGTACAGGAGAGGAGTACGGAGGGGATGACGGGGGCACTATGTACAGGAGAGGAGTGCGGAGGGGATGACGGGGGCACTATGTACAGGAGAGGAGTGCGGAGGGATGAGGGGGGAGTTGGGGGCTGAGAAGTGGTCAGATAGTAGTCTATAATAATAGAAAAAAAATCTATTGTGGTCATCTACTAAAATATACAACAATACTACTCAGTGAAAACAATCTGTTATAAGATGCCAGCCCCCAGCACTACATGTATAGATGAAGTGAAGCTAAATGATGACCATTCATATAACTCTGTGTTATACAGGCTCTGAGTCTGGACAATTAGAGGTGTTCACTCACCACATATTGTACACACAGGGTTAAGTAAATGGTTACAGGCATACCCCACTTTTCTCTACACAATGGGACCAGAGCATGTATGTAAAACGAAAATGTACTTAAAGTGAAACAATACCTTTTTTCACTTCTAGGGTGTAGTGGGGGATCAGGGGCTGTAGTGGGGTGCCAGGAGCTGTAGTTGAGGTCTCGGGCCGCGTACAGACGAGGAGACATATCTGCTGAAACATGTCCGACGGACCGTTTCCAGCGGACATGTCTCCTCGGATTTTGGTCTGATGGCGTGTACACACCATCGGACGAAATTCCCCTCGGACTGCGGACGCGGTGACATGGCGGTGATGTTGACGCCGCCGCATCACCACTCCAGGAAGTAAAATACTTCTACGCATGCGTCTAATCCATTCGACGCATTCGGGAGATTTATGTCCGCTGGTTAGGCGTACTAACCAGTGGACATGTCCGACGGACAGGTTTCCAGCTGACAAATTTCAAAGCATGCTTTGAAATTTGTCCGCTGGAAAAACCTGTCCGCTAGGTCGTACACACGATCGAATATGTCCGCTGAAACTGGTCGGCGACCAGTTTCAGCGGACATGTTCGATCGTGTGTACGCGGCCTCAGGGGCTGTAGTGGGGGTGTCAGGGGCACACTAACAGGACGGGCTATGCTTTCGGAGATTCAGCTCCTTCTACTGCAGCTGCAAAATGTCTGTACAGTACTTGTAAGGCACTTTACATACACTTGCGGGCATGTACTTACTCGCGAGTGTATGTAAAGTGAGTGTACTTAAAGCGGGGTATGCCTGTATAAATGAACATCACATAAACTGGACAGAGGATGGGGGATGTTTGTATAGATAAGTGTGCTGCTTATCTGTGAGTTGGCTGTGATCGGGCTGCAAACTCCCCTCGAATCTCCTTATCTTACTGCAAAAGAAATCCACTCTAAGAAACTTTCCATTGTAAAAAGAAAAGTCAGCTCACCTAGAGAGCAGCGGCCAGCTCGACAGTGATCTCCTCAGCCCCCCCCCCCCCTTCTCTTAGAACACGGCAGCACTAGTGGTTGGAAAGGGGAGGGGGGTGTAGAGATAACGGAGACTGCACGGCCCGTCCATCTCCTATCTCCACTCTGCTCTTACGTCTCTCCTGGCGTCAGGCCCTCCCACCTTTTTCTACTGATCTGACAGTTCAGTAGAGCCCAGTCAGTGGGCGGGGCTGACGCCAGGAGAGACGCAAGAGCAGAGTGGAGATAGGCGGGCCGTGCAGTCAGTCAGCGTGGCATATACAAACACTACCCTCCCGCCTTTCTGATAGTTTTAGTCAGTGGGCGGGGCTGACGCCAGGAGAGACGCATGAGCGCTGTGAAAAAGGTACATCTGAATGGAGCGCTCTCCCGGGAGGGGGCGGGGTGAAAACATTGATTATTAAAGGTCGCATGCATCGGTGCAGCATCGCGGACACCCGAATCGCGATGCAACGATGCAGCGATTAAATTTGACACCCTTACTGTTTACAGGGTATAGAGACATAATAGTTAACTGATTCCTTTTTGAAAATGATTAAAAATAGATAAAAATCAATCATACAGTTACGTTTTTCATCTAGTTTCATGCTTGTGTGAAGGACAGAGACACAGAGCCAACAAACGATATACTAATGGCCAAAACTAAGGGACACTATTCTGTGCTCCTACTCCTGGACCTCTCTGCTGCCTTTGATACAGTTGACCACCCCCTCCTCAAAAAACTCCACACCTTTGGTCTCCCTGACTGTACTCTTCGCTGGTTCTCTACTTACTTATCCAACCGTACCTTCAGCGTTACTTACAGCTCTACTTCCTCCTCTCCTCTTCCATTCTCCATTGGGGTCCCCCAAGGTTCTGTTCTTGGACCTCTCCTATTTTTAATCTACACCTCCTCCCTGGGTCAGCTAATAGCCTCCCATGGCTTTCAATATCATCTCTACGCTGATGACACTCAAATCTATTTCTCTACCCCTCAACTCATTTCTTCATTCTCCTCACGTATCACTAATTTACTATCAGATATATCACTTTGAATGTCGCACCAATTCCTCAAACTCAATCTATCCAAAACGGAACTCATCATTTTCCCTCCCCCATGTGTCTCTCCCCCTGATCTCTCTGTCAAAATTGATGGCACAACTATCAGCCCATCCCCACATGCCAAGGTCCTAGGTGTAGTCCTGGACTCTCAACTGTCCTTTAAACCTCACGTTCAATCACTGTCCAAAAATTGCCGCCTCAACCTTGGCAACATCTCCAAAATACGCCCCTTTCTAACCAATGACACCACAAAACTATTAATTCACTCCCTGGTCATCTCTCGCCTTGATTACTGCAACTCCCTTCTCACTGGCTTACCGCTGCACACTCTATCCCCCCTTCAGTCCATCATGAACGCTGCTGCCAGACTCATCCACCTTACCAACCGCTCTGTCTCTGCTGCTCCTCTCTGCCAATCCCTCCACTGGCTTCCGCTCACCCAACGAATTAAATTTAAACTACTAACAATTACCCACAAAGAAATCCACAACTCTGCCCCCAGCTACATCAATGATCTAGTCTCTAAATACCAAACTAATCGTTCTCTTCATTCTTCTCAAGACCTCCTACTCTCTAGCTCTCTCATCACCTGCTCCCATGCTTGTCTCCAGGACTTTTCCAGAGCCTCTCCAAGCCTATGAAACTCCTTACCCCAATCTATCCGTCTATCTCCCTCTCTGTTAGCTTTTAGGCCTTGTACACACAAGGTAATATATCCGATGGGAACGGTCCGATGGACCATTCCCATCAGATCTGTCCGCCGGATTGCTTTGATCCGATGGTGTGTACAGCCATCGGATCAAAGCAATCCGGCGGATCAAATTCCCCGCCGGAGGACAGCGCGGTGATGCGGCGGTGACGTTGACGCCGCCACGTGACCGCCACGTCACCGCACCAGAAAGTAAACACTTCCGCGCGCATGCGTCGGATCCATTCACAGGATACGACGCATGTGCGGGCAGATATGTCCGCTGGTTTGCTGTACTAACCAGCGGACATATCTGACGGGCAGCTATCCGGCGGAAAAATTCCAAAGCATGCTTTGAAATTTTTCCGCCGGAGGAATCCGGCCAAAACGGTCCGTTTGCCCCTACACACGAGCAGATTTTTCGGCTGAAATGGTCCGTCGGACCAAGTTCAGCGGAAATATTCCCTCATGTGTACAAGGCCTAAGAGGATCCCTGAAAACCCTCCTCTTTAGAGAAGCCTACCCTTCCCACACCTAGCAACTGCATTTTTCATTTGAGTCCATCTGATCATCTCCCACAGCTAACTACCCTTTGTTCCACTTGACCCTCCCTTCTAGATTGTAAGCTCTTACGAGCAGGGCCCTCTGATCCCTCCTGTATTGATTTGTATTGTGAATGTACTGTCTTCCCTGATGTAAAGCGTTGCGCAAACTGTTGGCGTTATATAAATCCTGTATAATAATAATAATAATAATAATAATAATACAGGGCAGTGTTTGTTTTTAAAATTAAACTGATTGGTTCTGAGGGGTTTTAGACATACAGTAATCACACCTTCTTGATTAGTGACCACAGAGAGAAGCTCCCAGTACTTTTTTCATAAGGAAACAGACAACCGGGAAGTGTCCAGAACAGAGAAGGATTACAGCAAAAACGAACACTGAGGACACGAAACCAGGACTGCATTAGGGTAAAGGAAGCTATTTAGCTAAAAAAAAAAAAAAAATCCTTTAGTGACCCTTTAATGGATCAATCTGCTTCTGAAAAGTCGCAGTCTTATGCCATCACTCCAAAATTATTTTAGATCTCCATATAGGATCCTTTAGACATCATGGGACCACTAAGAATTTAATGCACCCACTCAAACTTCCTTTATGAATGAATGAATGAATGAAAAACTTATATAGCGCGGCACATGCAAACTGAATTTGCCTCTGGGCGCTTGTTGTTTCTGTCTCTCTGGTCATCAAAAGAGCAGAGATTTTATCTGTCTTCTGAAGGCCAGGTGGTTTTCCTCCAACCGAATGCTGGTTGGTAAAGCGTTCCATAGTCTGGGACCTTGGAAAGCAAACCTTCTTTCTTCTTTGGACTTGTATCTGGCTTTGGGTATCTTGACCAGATTTTGGTCGGTGGATCGCAGAATGCGATTGGGATTGTGGACTTCTATCTTTTCGCATAGATATTGCGAAGCCTTCCCATGGATGCACTTATGTGTCAGACAGAGTGCTTTGAAAGCAATTCTGTCTTTTACTGGCAGCCAGTGAAGGGTTCTCAGTGAAGCTGAGATTGATTCCCATGTTTTTTTCCCAGTCACCAGTCTGGCGGCCGTATTTTGAACGACTTGGAGACGAGTGATTTGGTACTTGGGGAGTCCGAGGTAAAGGGCATTTGCATAGTCCAGTCTGGAGTTCACAATTGTTCCTACCACGACTGCTACGTCTTCTTTGGGGATAAAGGGAATAAGTCTACGTAGTAGGCGCAGCAGATGGTGAGATCCGCTGACTACTGACCCTATGGGCCAGATTCAGGTAGATCAGAGCATCTTTGCTCCAGAGTAACGCTTCTCATTTACGTTACTCTGACGACCCTTTCAGCGCAAGTACTGTTATTCACATAGCAGTTGCGCGTAAACTTGCGCCAGAGTAACGATAATGCGCTGGCGTAACCCGACGCAAGGGGAAGTGGGTGTGATCATATGTAAATGATAAGCGGAGCCCAGCGCAGAGGCTTACGTTCAGCGCATCAACCACGGAGCATGCGCAGTGAGTGAGGCTCCACTCGCCCCCTTTGTGCGCATGCTCACAACTTCCGTCGGCACCACTTCACGGGAAACGTCAGCGCAATGCCTTCCGTTGGGCGTTTAAATGCGCCCGTAGAAGCGCCATTCCGGCACTAAAGTATATCCTGCTCCCCCTCCCCGCAGTGATGTTACTTTTGTTCTGAGATGGCTGCTCCCGTTCCCCGCAAACACACAGGAGAAAGCTGAACTCTAAAGGCCAGGAGCTGTCAGCCGTCATCTCGGCTATGGAGACCTATGATGTCTTCCTCCATGGCTGTAAAATTTGACAGACAAGCATGGACAGAGGTGTTGTCCTGCAAGTGGGGGTGCTCAGCTAGCTCCTATCGTCGGTAACACTGCTGTAGCTGCTCTCCTGCTGACCTCTGACCGTCTGGAGTAAAGATAAAGCAGCCTTTTGTAGAAATAACTTTGCGCCGGACGGACGAGATACGCGCGGCGCATGTAGCCAGCGTATGGTGCTAATCCGTTCGTGAATTGGGAAAAATCCCTCATTTGCATATTTGCAGGGGAAATCAATAGGCGCGACTGATGCGCCCAGCGAAATTAAGCGCTGACGATACTCTGGCGTCGGAACGTTCCGCCGGTCGCAAATGACCCGTTATTGGGCGCATCTAGTTTGGTGGGTACGGGCACATAGAAACAACGGCGCATCTTCACAGTTACGCGGCGCATATCGAAATACTCCAGCGCAAGTGTTGCTGAATCTGGCCCTATATGTGCGTCCATTGTCATGTTGGTGTCAAAGATGACTCCGAGACTTTTGACTTTGGAGCTAGGGGTGATGATCTGGCCCAGAATGGGGGGGGGGGGGTGTCCAGGTTGTTGCAAGTTGACTCTTGCGACTTGCATGAAACAGAAGAAGTTCTGTTTTGGAGCTGTTGAGTTTAAGATAACTCTTTGTCATCCAGTTTTCTATCAAAGAGAGACAATTCTCTAAACTGAGATGATGATCCTTTTTATAGAAACTGAAAACATCCTGACAAGATATTTGTAACTTCTAAGTGCCAAATAGTCCATTACCAGTTTGAGGAAAACTTTGTTAAATAGTGGTCTGCCACCTCTGTAGATCTGGTAGTATCTCAAAAGCCCTGTCCTCTCTTGCACTTCTTGTAGGAGCCATTTGTCTATAAACATGAGGGGGACACTTTTGCTACTGCACTGTTGGACTGCAGAGCCTGCAGTTAAAAAGGGTTTGCCTTGCATAGCCGTTGAGGTGAAAAGCCTCTTTGGGGCTGCAATGGATGCCAGAGGTGTCAAAGGTATTCATCTTCCCTAGATGCCTACAGCAGGCATCACACAATGACAATACATGGTCACAGGAAAGAAATGAGCTTGATTACCAACACAGTCAGCGTTAATGTGGGAATCCCTTCTGCTGAGCTATTGTCTTCTCCCACCAGGAGACAGTGATTATTGCTAGCAGCTATACCAGCTGCCAGCGATAATTGCAAGTAACTGCACCATTTTAGTATAATCATCAGGAAGGAACCATAACTCACGGGATGAGTACACCCTGATTTTTGCCTTTCCACCCCTAAAACCTCTTCCTCCTTTGCTTCATATGATAAAATGGAGGGCATTTTGGTGATCCTTATAGCCCTGGATTGGCCCAGGTGGATATGGTACTCCCCTGTCTAAAAAATACTTCTGGTGGATGGTGTCTGACTGTATCTTTTGTCTCAATGACTGATTTACTATCCAGCTTCACAGCTTGCTGGCTTTAAGGGCAAAGCTATTGAAACCCAGGTTCTGAGGCACAGAGGTAACTAAATCTGTTATTCTCACAATGCTAAAATCTACAAAGTCTTCTTCTCACAAAGTCTAATGCAGTGTGTGGAAGGCATACTTTGCAGGCTTTCACATCAGGAAATTCTCTGTGAGACCAATCCTTGGCTTTTTACAGATAATTATGGACCAGCATTTAGCCCTCAGCTTCAGTAGGGGTCAAGTCTCTGCTCTTGTAATCTTTTTTCCGAAGACCATTGGCTTCCCATTCTTTGGTCAATACCTTTGTCTCCCATATGGCTCCCCCTGTTCCCCCCCTTATGTCTTCATGAGATCTGAATTTGATTCTCTAAGTGCTTCAAAAAAACACCCTTTGAACCTATAAGGGATATTCCCCTTTCCACTCTTACCTATTAGGCTGCATTGACACCTAAGTGTAGACGATTTGTGGCATTTTTTACCGTGACAAATTGCGGCGTTTTTTACCATGATTTTCCGCGTCAAAACGCAGCGTTTTTTTGTACAGGTCATTGGCACCAATGGAAAACGCACAAGCCGCCCGATTTGCACGACAAAAAAGGGTCCGGGACTTGTTTGAAATTCAGGCGTTCGCCGCTCGTTCAGCGATTTGCAGTGGAGATGTGAACCATCTCCATAGAGAATAATGTTATTTTTCCTCTCTAGCGTCTTTGAGCGTCGCGCTTCAGGCGACAAAACGCTCAGATGTGAATGCAGCCTAAGAGCTGGCAGCCTTATGCTATGAAGAACATTTTTTGGTATTTCAAGGTAGTGTTGTTTTCATGCTGACACCTCAACCAGGACAGCAATCTTCCATCTCTATGTCCAGTTCCATCAGAAGGAGATCTACCTCTACAGCCTGTGTGCAGTTCGGGCTGTGACAGTTTATCTGGCAGCCACTGCTTCCTTCAATAAAATCTTTTTGTCATTCCTAAATGTCTACATAAGGGTGGTGAGGTTCTTGTTCCACCATTTCTCCATGCTTTAGCCAGACCCCACACTTATGCCACGTACACACGATCATTTTTCAGCATGAAAAAAACTTATTTTTTTTAAAACATCATTTAAAATGATTGTGTGTGGGTTACACATCATTTTTCAGGTTCTGAAAAATGACACAAAAAAATTCAAACATGCTGCATTTTTTAACGTCATTTTAAACTATGTCGTTTTTTTGGGTTGTAAAAAATTATCGTGTGTGGGCTAAAACAATGTTTTAAACCCGCGCATGCTCAGAAGCAAGTTATGAGACGGGAGGTAAAACTACCGTTCATAATGGAGTAATCACATTCATCACGCTGTAACAGACAGAAAGGCGCGAATCGTTTTTTACTAACAAGGAATCAGCTAAAGCAGCACAAAGGCGATTAGAACTTCCCCTTTAGAGTGCCGTCGTACGTGTTGTACGTCACCGTGCTTTGTTCATCATTTTTTTTAAACGAAGTGTGTGGGCAACATCGTTTGTAATGATGAAGTTGGAAAAATGTTGTTTTTTGGACATGCTGAAAAACTAAAAAAAAAATTCACGCTGAAAAATGATCGTGTGTACGCGGCATTAGACTTATATTCTCAAAGGATCAGGTGAAATGCTTTCCTGTCAAGGCACACTCCACTAGATCTGTAAGTCCCTTTTAAACTCTTCAGCATCAGGCTGCCCATTCTCAGATTTGCAAGCCTGCCACCTGGTCTTCTGTTTATATATTTTTCAAGTTTCCCAGGTGAATGTTCTGGCTCCATCTGATACCAGCTTTTGATGTAATATCCTTCAGGCAGCTCTTTTAAGCAGACAGTCAGCAGCCCTGTTGTTTTCTGTGGGCCTGCTAACATTTTGTTTGGTACCCCCAATCTCTTTTAGGTTTCTTTTTTTCTATAATTCACACTGGTCTCACCCTTCTGTGTTTATGATTATACTTTTGAAACTGCTTTACTGCAAAATTCGGTTATGCTGGGAGCAGGAGTTGTTGTCTTAGGTGGGCCTACAATTAATTTTTTCTGCTTGTCCAAACCTTCTGTGGCTAGCAGAATAACCTACCAGTATATGATTTCCTAAGTCCCTCCAAGAAAAGGATTGTACATTGAATACAAACATCCAAGTGTTACTATCATTATATCTTACATCATGAAAGGGATGCGATTTGGCAGAATAAAAAAGGTAGACCATCTCAAACTAACAAGGTAAATACCAATATTTTTTACGATTAGTGAAGTAAAATTGTTTATGTAATGCTCCTTTTTTTACCACAAGTGAGTACATAAATATTTCCATAACTGCCAGAGAAGCCTGAGGCCGCGTACACACGATCAGACCGGTCCGATAAAACTGGCCTGAAGACCAGTTTCATCGGACCAAATTGATCGTGTGTACGGCCCATCGGACCCTTGTCCATCAGACCAAAGTTTTAAAACTTGCTTTAAAATCTGTCCGATGGACACCTGTCCGTCGGACCAAAACGATGGTTAGTACACAAAAGCATCGGACCGAAAACCCACACATGCTCAGAATCAAGTTGACGCATGCTTGGAAGCATTGAACTTCATTTTTTCAGCACGTCGTTGTGTTCTACGTCACCGTGTTCTGGCCCAATGGGATTTTGGACTGATGGTGTGTACGCAAATCAGACCATCAGACCACTTCAGTGGTCCGATGAAAACGGTCCGTCGGACTAGTCTCATCGGACCGGTCTGATCGTGTGTACGTGGCCTAAGAAATACAACAAATCAATCAAAAATTGCGTGCCGTAATGAGAAATAACAAAATAAACAAAGATCTGTAAAACACCGACATCTAGTGCTTAAATGAAATCTGATATGAGAAAATATGCAGACTGGTATTGTTTTCTCTATATTTTGGATATGCTAGCTGACTAGCTGTCTTGGTGATCCATAGTTTTTTAAACTTTTTTGAGTCATTAACATGGAATAAGTATGTCAATTTAATTTCATTAGATTTAATTTTTACTTGTTTCTCATCAGTAATTCAGTCAGATAGCCAGGCAAACAACATTTCAGAAGGAGATCAGAAAAGGCAGTGACCGTATTGCTCTAAATATAGTATTCTTTCAAATAAGGCAATGCTGATTCTGTCAACCATTGTATAGTGCCTTGAAAAAGTATTCGTACCCCTTCAAATTTTCCACATTTTGTCATGTTACAACCAAGAACGTAAATGTATTTTATTGGGATTTTATGTGATAGACCGATTCAAAGGAGCACATAATTGTGAAGTTGAAGGAAAATTATAAATGGTTTTCAAAATTTTACAAATAAATAACTGAAAAGTGTGGTGTGCATTTGTATTCAGACCCCCTAAATCCAAAACATTTTTTGAACCACCTTACGCTGCAATTACAGCTGCAAGTCTTTTTCAATATGTATTCAGCCCTCTTAAGGCCGGGTTCACACTGGTATGACAAACGCTCCAACATTAGGAGCTAATATGGCATGACGTATGAAAATAAATGTTTCCCTATGAGAGCCGTCTTAACTGGTCCGACACAAGTCGGTCCGACTTTGAAAAAAAGTTACTGCGATACTTTGGTCCGACTGTGATCCTACTTCAGCCCATTGAATATCATTGAAGTCGGATGAAAGTAGGATCCTTGTCCTAACCATCCGACATGGTGATTACAGCAGCAGTAAAAGGAATTTAGCTCACACTGGGATTGTTTTAATTGGCCAAAGAACAAGTCCATCACAAAGTCAGATCAAAGTAGTATCCTGCTCATGGAAGTCTGATGGATGTCGGATCAATGTAGGACTGATGTCGCAGTGAGACATCAGTCCTTCAGAAGTAACCTAATTAGTAAATAGAGTCCACTTGTCTGTAATTTATTTTCAAAATAAATACAGCTATATTGTGAAGCCCTCAGAGTTTTTTTTAGAGAACCTAAGTAAACAAACAGCATCATGAAGGGCAAGGAACACACCAGACAGGTCAAGGATAAAGTTGTGGAGAAGTTTAAAGAAGGGTTAAGTTATAAAAAATATCCCAAGTTTTGAACACCTCACAGAGCGCTGTTCAATCCATCATCTGAATATGAAAAGAGTATGGCACAACTGCAAACCTAGCAAGACATGGCCGTCCACCTAAACAAAGAAAAGATCCTCCACCAAGAAGTAACAGATGGCCTCTCACCTCATTCATTCGACCCTCAGGGGGTCATAAGGCATGGTAACAAAATCACGGTCCTGATATCATCAGTCAGTGTCAGGGCACCAGTTCTGCGGACTATGGTTTCGCGCACATGCGCAGAAGAGCGGCGCTATCGCACGTCTCTACTCAGCGCATGCACGTGCACGGGCACGGTCCGTCGGCGCGGCACGCGTGCACACGGTCCCGTCGGAACCAATCACAGTGCTCACCACCCTATTTAAACCTGCCTCTGACACATGACAGGTTGCTGGTTTGTCATCAGCTCCTGTATGTGTCTCGCTGCACTTAACCTGTTTTGACCTGGATTTCCTGGCTTACCTGACTGAATACCTGATCTTGGCCTGCCTTGGACTTTTGCTGATCTCTCCAATCTCTTGACCCCGGCTCGCACCCCTGGACTCCGCTGACCTCTCCAATTCTTGACCTTGTACTACTGAACTTTCACTGATCTCTCCGATCCTTGGCCCCCAGCCAGTACCTTGAACTTGTCTGTCTCTTCGGTTCCCTGATCCTGGCTTGTCTTACGGACTGTCTCCTCAGCCTGCCTGCAGATCCAGTGTTCCTAGATATCGCACTCATCCACCAGGTGTCTCAAGTACCTTCCTGTGGCTACCCCGATCTGCATCTCCACTCAGCTACCTGTTTCCGGCACCGGTGCCTCCTGGTGCTGTCACCCCTCTGTTTCCACCACCAGAGGGCGGTCAGCGCTGGTTCGCAAGGGTGAGCCGTCCGCAGCATCTCGGCCTCGGTAAGTACGATAGCCTCTGACAGTCAGCAGGTGGATGTACAACGAATGGCAAAAGTTGTCCCCAATACACAGCAATGATGGACATACAAAAAGAAAAGGGAGAGATCTAATGCTCTCAGTAGCAAAACAGGTATTGATTAAAAATATAAATAAGAGCACTCACTCAGAACCGAGAGCAGGTTCACAGGCAGAGAACCGGGTTGGTTTCTCTGCCTGTGAACCTGCACTCGGTTCTGAGTGCCGACTCATGTGAGTGCTCTTATTTATATTTTTAATAAATACCTGTTTTGCTACTGAGAGCATTAGATCTCTCCCTTTTCTTTTTGTATGTCCATCATTGCTGTGTATTGGGGCAAACATTTGCCATTCGGAGTTGTACATCCACCTGCTGACTGATAATATCAGGACCCGTGATTTTGTTACCATGCCTTATGACCCCCTGAGGGTCGAAAGAATGAGATGAGAGGCCATCTAATTCTTCTTGGTGGAGGATCTTTTCTTTGGTCACTGGATCTGAATTTTGTAATGAAATTCATTTGGATTTCTCTTCCACAAATTCACATATGGACTAATGTTTTCTCCTTTATGATTTTGTATTTATATTTAATTGTTTGCGCTGCACTGTTTCACTTTACATGTTTTTTGGAAAGTTTATTTGAATTTATTTTTAAGTGCTAGCTAGCATTTTCCTTTACTGTTATTATTCTTCCAGCGCTGAATACTTTCTTTATCATCGTCCACCTAAACAGACAAAAAGATTAGGGGGACCTCAGATGAGGAAACCCCAAAGGCAGCTCCTTTATGGCATTAAAAAGGGGCAATACTAAAGGCTGTTTAAAATTCAACAACATTTATTGCACTCAACAATTTACATAGTAAAATTATATCTCAGATGTTCTGAGAAGTGAAAACATGTTTATATGGGTTTACAGTTAATCAGGTCCCACATAGGAATTGTGGGATGTGATACAGTGACGACAGACACATAGACAGTGTAGACTATTAAAAACAAATAACAGAAAGGTCCGGATGTCAAATGTCCATACACTCAGAGATTGCCTGCAGTAAATACCGCCTTATGACTTTAAACAAAAAAAAGAGAAAAAAGGAAGGTCTCTGAATGAAAAAAATTGGAAAAATAAATAAATATTTATAAACTGAGGACATTTTCTAGATATAGCAGCTGTAGGCAGTGGGTTCCTCTCGTGGCCATGGGCTTGACCGCACTGGTTCAGTGTGAGTCGGCAGGCTCTACGGCCGGCTATCTCCGAGCACCCACTGGACAGGGGATCATGTAAGCAGCGTCACATGACCGTGACAGGGCACAGGGCATGCATTACCACACATAATTATATTATTTGTTACATTACAATTAATATGGACATTCCATTACCTGTCTTTTTTTTCTTAGGTCCCTTTGCTTTCCAAAATACAAAAGCATTTTTAAACCAGGGCACCATCTTTTAAATTCCAGCTCCCATTTAAGAAGTTTACAGCTTCTGACCACAATCAGATGAGGACCCCAATTACCTGAAAAAGATTAGAAAGAAAGATTTTTTTCTTTTCTTTTCTTCTCTTTCTCTCTATCTTCACATTTAGACATTGGTATTGAGGAATCTCTTTATATTTATGGGTAAATATAGGGTGGGGTGGGAAGGTCTGCCCAAAGTAATACACCTTTTTTTTTTCGTTTCTTTTTTTTTTATAATTTAGAGCTTACTCTATAGGAATTTATCCAGGGCGTAATATGATCTCACTCTATCTTTGTTTTACTTTTTTTTTGTGGGGGGGGGGGGGGGGGGGGGGATAGGGCTCTCTTCCTCGGTATTCCGTCATCCAGCTCCTTCATCCAGTAACATCCCATTCTCTTGCCCCTATTTCTCTCTAGCTTATTACCTCTTGATAGTTTGTCTAAGCTAGAAAGGGAAGACAGAAGGTATAGGACTGGGGAGGAAGTGTTCGAGATAAGGGGAAATGTAACTATAAATTATAATTAATATAGACACTAGTCATATTTTACAAAGGAGTTATACTGAGATTGTGTATATATGTTTGTATAATGTGTATTTATTTATTTGTTTGCAATGTTGAAAAAATTTAACAGAGAAATTGATTAAAAAAAAGAAAGAAAGATGATAAACACAAGCTCAACATTATCACATGAAACTGAATATAAAGATACACAGGGTTCAAAAGGAATTTATTTGCATAAATGAACTGGGAAGCTACAATTGTGCACAAACATAACCAGTGATAGAAAATCTTTCAAATTCATACTTCAATGCTTTAGTACGGTAAGACTTTTAGTAGCTAAACCTTGTGTCTAGAATTGCTAATGATCAAAAAGCTATAGTTAGATCACCTTTGATATAGAAAAAAATTGTTCTTTATGGTACGAGCTACATAAGTAACAAGTAGCATCACCCATGTGAGAAATGAATCCCCACTATATTCTACTTGTGTATCCCATACCATATTGAGGCATTTGTTCCATCTGAGCAGCCATCAATCACTCACTCACTCACTGTCACTCAGAAAAAAGCCTCTGACATAGGCCAATCGCCTTTTATGCAGTGTGGCTTGGAGGGCAGGACACAGATTAATAGGTTTAACCAAAGTTAAAGCAGACCTTTTCTCAACAGAGATAAAAGATGTGTTTTAACTAGAAGGAGTGTTTAAGCTTAAAGCAGAACAAATCTCTCAAAAGACATTTTGAACTAAATAACTGTCCATTAACAAAACAGATGACAATTGATAAGTGATCTGATGTGCAGTTGCACCAATGGATGCAATTATGTATTTCATTAAAATTAGAATTTTGACTTACCTGTAAATTCAATATCTTGGAGTATAGTACAGGACACAAGACTTGTAGTCATAGACCATGGGTTATATGTCGCTACCTACAGATGATTGGACACTGGCAAAAGCTTTGCTGGTAATGCCCCCAGTGCCCTCCCAGAACCGCACTTACTCTGTGGCACTCAAGTTTTAATACAAACAAAAGAAAAGAGACCAATAACTGAAGGGGTAGGTAGGTCACAATTCCCCTCATTTCAATTGTAGAGTACACACAAGATGTGTAGTCATAGAGGACCATGAGACATTCCCAACCAATAAACTGAGGTGAGGACAACAACAAAGTAAACAGAAGCAAGCAGGCTCACAGAAAACAAAGGTTTACAGATCCATAGCTCTCACAGTATGACTTGAAGCACCTTACAGCTAAGGATTGCACCAGCAGATGCCTGGAGATCGACCTGGTAAAACTTTGGAAAGGCCCACAAAGAACCAGGAGGCAACCTTGCAAATCTGTGAAAGAACTGCTTGATGCTGAGATGCCCAAAAAACACTAATAGATCTGGTGGAATGGGCCCTGAAAAAGAAAGGGAAGAAACCTTTTCCTTGAGGGCATCAGCTTTGGAAATGAGCTGCCTGAGCCAACTAGCAATGGTGAAAAAGGAAGCAGGATGTCTCATCTTGGGACCTTTGGGGAGGACAAAGAGGTACTCAGATTTTCTAAAGAAAGACGCTGCAGCTTGGCAGACCGTAACTGCTCTGACCACATCAAGGCATATGGTCATGCCACATGCCTTGATGTGGCCTCCAATCCAAGGACACGCTTCTCAGAGGTAATGGGCACATTACTGACAAGGTTTCCCAACAAAATATCCCAAATCAGTTCAAAGGCAGGTCTTTGAAGAACCGAAAGTACCAGATTCAGATCCCAGGGAGACATGGAAGGTTGTAAAAAGGTTCTAATAAGAGTTTAAAACTACAGGTTTCTGGAATTTTATATTTAATGCGGAGTGGTAGATTTTCTTGCCTTGAGCAAGGTGGGAATGACAGCATCATTATTGCCCCTATCCTTTAGCACCTAGGTTTCAACAGCCATGACATTAAAGCCAGTGACAGAGACACAAGGTGGAACAGAAGGCCTTATGACGAGAAGTCTGGCCTGTCTGGAAGAGGCTAAGGCTCATCCGCTAGAAGTCTGTGCATGTCTGTGTGCCAAGTTGTCCTAGGCCAATTCCAATGAGGCTCACCAGAATCCATTTTTCCTCTACCTTGCGGAGTAGTTCAGGAAGAATCCTCACTGGCGGCAAATGCTTACTTAAATCTATGGGCCATATTATCCACATCTGGTGTTCCCCCTTTTTTTAAAGCATGAGGATGATTCAATGGTGGAGGGACCACTCCCTTGAGTTCAGACATTGGTGACTAAGGAAGTTTGCTTGCCATTTTTTTACTTCTAGTATGTAGATAGGAGAGATTTGGAAAGTATTCTCCACCCCAGAGAATCAGGTTTGCTTCCTTTAGGGCAGCCCAACTTCTGGTACAACCTTAGTGGTTCATGTAGTCCACAGCCATAGCATTGTCCAACTACACCTGACCAGACCTACACTGTGACTGTGTAGGAAAGGGGACCAGTGTATTAGAGTCAGTCTAATGTTACAGAATGGGGAGAATCGACTCCCGTGGGGGAAATGTTCCATAGACAGCAGGAAAATTGTTTACCCTGCTCCCAGCCCATCAGGCTTGCATCCATCATAACCATCTTCCAGGTAGATGGAAGGAATGATTTTTTGGATTATAGGTCTAAGCAGGAAATCCACCAAGCCAGGGAAATTTGTGCTGGTTGTTTGGTTGTTGTTAATGGGAGGAATTAGTGTCTGCTATTAGTGAGATAAACAGTGCCCCAAGGACGGATAAAGGCATGCAAATGACAACATCCTGGCATGTGCCAGAGTTTGGAGGCCACTTCTCCAGGTGATGGGAAGGCTGGAAAGACTTCTTAAAGTTGATTACCTATCTGAAAATCTGAAGGAACTGCATTGTTGGGGAAATGTTCACCTGAAGGTCATCCAGGTATCCAGTGACACTGATGCCCTATGATATTAGCATAGCCAGTGTTTTTTTAAGACAATTTGTTGCACAGGACCACTTCGAGGGGGTGGGGGGAATGAGGAGGGGCACATCACGCAAAGTGGAAAGTAGGTCAATAGGACCACTAGTAAGGAAACAAAGTTGAAGATACTTTCTATATCACACGGTTTAAATATATACATACACACATTAACACCAGGAGGCCTTTAGGCCTCCTGAGAGGGCTTGGTAGAAGAAACAAAGTTGAAGATACTTGCTTCATCATAAGGGCTTAACATACACATATATAAATTAACACTAGGCCACAAGGCCTCTTATGAGGGGATGGTAGAGAGGGGAAGGATGAATAAATCTCACGGAATAGATGAGGAGTATACCCCGTTTTTTATTTTCATTCTTTAGGAGTAAACTCCCTTTTTTTTTTATAGGAGGGAAATAGGAGAACACGTGACTCACTCAAATAGAAGGGGAGAGGGGCGCAGGGACAGAGCAGCTACACCTTAAGGCAGGGAGGGACGAGGGAGAGGAGAACCAAGTTTTTTTTTATTTTTTTATTGTATTTCCTTTTTTTTTCTCTTCTTTCTTTTTTTTTTTCTTTGGAGGGGGGGGGGGGGGATAGAAAGAATGGTACGTTTTTGGAGATGGGAACTCCAGATCTTCCATGCAAGATTAATGCAACTGTGTAATTAGCAAATGATAGAGCATAAGAATGTATAATGCTGTATGGAATGTATTGAAAAAAATAAAATTGATTATAAAAAAAAAAAAAACACAATTTGTTGCACAGGAGAGTCCAAATGACAGTGCTAAAAATTGAAAGTGTTGGTTTGCCACTGAAAAGCATAGAAAGTGTTGTGTGGGGAAAGGAACATGTGGATATCCACTGATGATAGAAATTTCCCCTATCTGAGAAAAGAAATGACAGATCTCAGGGATTGCATGCATAATTTGGAGACATGCAGATAGATGTCTGTTTAGGGATCTTAAGTCTAAAATGGGGCAAATGCCTCCATTCGGCTTTGGAACTGTGATTGGGTTCAAGCAAAGCCCTTTGAACCTTGCCTTTACAGGAACTGAGATAACAATTCCTTGTGTCTGAAGTTGACAGCCCACAAGTCTACTGTCTTTGTGGTTGCAGTTTGGAGGTTAGGAACTGATGAGAGGACATGGATTAAAATTGTATTTTATAGCCTCTGAAAATGACAGGTTGAACCCAGAAGTATCAGGATCTCTGCTCCATACTGGTGCAAATACCAATAAAAATATTCCCCCACTCTAAAGGGTAAGGGTGTCCCATCATTGTGAAAAATTCTGGGTAGGCTTAGAGCATTTGGGGAACCAAAACTTGCCACAAAGAGATAGACATGCTTTTGACTTATAGGAGGATGCCTGGGTAAAACAAAAAGACCCCCTTTCGGTAGTAGCCAATACTGGACTAGGCTGTTTTTGTGGGGTATAAGCACTCCCCCCCCCCCATGACTTTCTTTATAAATATATCAAGGAATTCACCAAACAGGCATGCATATAAGATGCCTTTTTTAAGCAGGTTCTGCCAACCAAGCTTTTAACCACTAAATGCTACACTTATGCACAGATGGCAGTGTCATCCCAGAGATCTAGTGAAGTACATTCTCAAGGCTAGGGCATCAACCAAGTGCATGATCTGCAATTGTTACAGTGGAACAGATTTCTTAAACACAGGATTGGTTTCTCTATTACTTTGCTGGTACCAGTTGTTAACAGTTCGACACGTTGATGTAACCACAATAGCTGGTTGTAAGGCAGGACCAGCGAGAGCAAAGGTTAACCGTAATAGGGTTTCCAAGTGTCTATCAACAGATGTCTTCTAAAGGGGATTATCCTTAACAGGAACAGTGAGGTGCTTGTTGAGGACATTAAATAACAGGATCCAGTAATGGCACAGGCCATTTTTTCCACAAACTCCTTTTCCATAGGATATAAAGCAGCAAAGCGTTTTAAGGGAAAGAATACGTTTTCAGGATTTTGCCAATCCTCATGCAAAGCAAAGTTAATTTGTGAATACAAGAGAAAGGTCTTTCTAGACTTCCCCAGCCATTTTGTGCCCACAGGAGCTTGTTTAAGTTCAAGAGATTCTGGAGCTACTAGGCAAAATCTAGTACGCACTGCACTAATGAGCAAATTCACAATAAAAAGCATATAGGATGAAGCCTTAGCTTATGTCTCGAAGCATGCAGGAGGTGAAAATTCTCTTCTGCATCCATGTCTCCTTTATCAATATATTCTTAAGAGAAGTTAGGAGAGTCACTGTCACACACCTTAACAGATTGATGTGGTTAAGAGGTTAAAGAGCACTTTTGAGCCCTTGAGATTGAAGTTTCTAGAAGAGAGTTTTCCGAAGAAATAAAACATAATTGTCATGAAATCTGCCTTAGTCGGATATACTGTTGTGGTGGGACTGAGAGAGAGTGAATTAGAGCAAGGAAGCTGTGTCAGTATATGGCCTTGCCCACCTTGAGCACCTTGCTGGCTTTTCTCAATACCATCTATAGCATGTGTGCTAGTATATCAGTTCACATCAGAATGTGGTGCGGGAAACCCAAGTTCCATGCATTTTTCCAATACCGTGTTCAAAACAGACTGCACTTGGACACTGTAACAGGTGTCATTGTTAACTTAATGACACCCCAAATGCAGATCACAATTGCAGTGCAATTGCCTGCACTGGATCGCATGGTTAATTTTTTAATGGAGAGCATGCACTACTTATGCTGCACTCTGGAGTGATTTCAGCCCATTTAAATGAATTGTCTGAAATCGCACTGCACATGTATCGCATGAACGTTCCTGTGCGATTCATAGTGTCAATCAGCCCTAAGTGAGGGCATCCCCTGAGTGCAGTTTGAAAGTATATATGAATGTCCGCAAAGGGAACCACTATAATCCAAGTGCTGAAGGATGTCCTTTTGCTGTGTTTCTGGGAGGCATACAGTCGGGGGATCAGCCAACGTGCTTCTTGCATTGGAAATGACAGGTGGAAGTGCATCAGCCGGAAGGCATATTGCACATACATCACCACCCAAGCCCCTGTAAAAAACATTAAACATATGTAACCCACCATAGTAGTAGAGACTTTTACAGGGCGGGGTATTGACTGTTGTCAGTAAATAGTTCATGGACTACAGAGTACATCGTGAGCCTGGTAATCTCAATGCAATATGAGATTTGCAAGGTGCTAAGAGCCATTTAAGTAGTAATCAAGTCAAAGGATCAAGATTTTCTAATCTGAACTGGTAACCCTACTCAAGAGAAACAAGGGGAAAAAGGCCGGTTCACATGTGGGTGATTTGAAATTGTGGGCAGAATCGTCATAATTGTGTCCATGATTCCAAATCACGAAAAAATGTGTGACCTGCGTTTGGCACCCCACGTGCGGTGTGATTTTGGCACGATTGTCAAGTGGCAAAGTGTGCGAGAATCACAGCAAATTACAAGTGCAGAATTGCACATGGCTCGGGGCCAAAATGTGGTCCCTACGCTTCTTTGGAGCAACAATCATGCATAGGGCAGCCCATTCAAATGAAAAGTAAGCAAAGTCAAAACATCCGAGAAAAAAATGTGTTATATATGGATGGTATGTTAATGTGGGGTCAAAGATAGTGGGGGGGGGGATATAACAACATGTTGAGGAGGGAGGGGAAAAGAGATATAGCCATATATAGGTGTCACTCCCTGTCCATGTTTGCTGTGTGGTACCCTTTAACAGATTGATTGCACAGTTTGCAGAGTTTGTTGCTTCAAGGTTTGGTTCAATTGTTTGCATATCTGTAATCAGAATGAGGTTTCCTGTGGCCTAGTTTATGTCTGAGGATGGGAGATTGGGGGGACTCACTGATGATGTGGTTTGCCAGGAAATGCATTGGGCATAGTTAGCTTGTGACAACACTGTGCAGGCCGCTGGCTGGGTGGTGTTGGCCGTTACATGCTGTTTTTACATTGGATGTTTGTGAGTACATTTCTATCTTAATAAATCCTGCTGGTTTGAGATATTGGGCCATGGTCTGTTCAGTTTGTTCTTTCTGAGTCCTGCAAGAACATCCCTGGTGGGGTCAGGCAAGTATGGGAGTGCTGAGGAGAGCTACCAACTGGGAGTTTTCATCTGTTTCTGTGGAGTCCAGGAGGAGTGTTTCTGCTGTATTTGCCTCGTATAACCTGAAAGTTAACTATTTGATAAGCGGCCGAGTTTGAAGGTGGTGTTCCACAGTGGTGGAAGACAGTAAAGATTCACAGCACTGTGTTATTATATACAATATTTACATGATCAATTAATTCATGTTGCACATGAGCACTTTATTGATTGGTTCCATTTGTACATTGGAAAAAAAAAAAAAAACCTTGCGCCAAAGTGATCAAATAATATCTATATAGCTGCTCCCCAAAATGTAGACAAGCCACTGTGTAATTAAATTGGTTAATACACTTTAGGACCATTTAACATGGAATAACAATGTGAATCAAAGTTACAAGGCGCCTTCCAGTCACATCACTTCTGGGTCCGAGCTTCCAGTTTGTCTCTTGAGGGGGAGTGAAACACGCGCTTATTTTGCACTTTGACCTCAACGGTGCATTGCTTCCACCAATGACCTTGCAGGTTATCCTCAGTGTCGGGACAAGGCACAAATAAATGTAAGCAGGCATTTCTGTTTATATTTACCTTTTTAATAAAGGCAATATTACGTTATTGGTTCTCCCTTTGTCTTTTATCCTTGGTATTGTGGTGGAGAGGAAATCATAGTATAGAACAGGGGTCTCCAAACTGCGGCCCTAGGGCCGGATGTGGTCCTTTGCTAGCCTTCATCCAGCCCTTGGGGCAGTATTGCTCCCAATGATATGAGGCACTATTCCTCCCAATGGCACCAACAACGGGGCACTATTTCTTAGACTAATAGCAATGATGAGGCATTATTCCTCCTCCTACTGCTCACCAACACATGTCTATTCTCACTGATGCTCGGCCCTGTGGCATTTTCTACCCCAACTGGTCAGAATCCTGCCCCCCTGAAGTCGGAAAGACCGTAAACTGGCTCTTTGCTTTAAAAGTATGGAGACCCCTGGTCTAGAAGATTGACATTTTCTATCTATTCCAGGATTTCATATCTAGCGGTTCCAGACCTTTTTTTTTATTAAAGAGGTCATGGATATCTGGTGAGCAGGTTTTTCATTTGAGCACATTGGGTGTGATTTGGATTTCTTGTCAAGTGGTGAAAAACTTTTTATGGGTTTTCTTTATCAAGACTTTCACTGAAGATACGTGTACAACGTTTTGTATTCTGAAGATATAATTTTTGGGGGATTATAGTTTTATTCACATTGTTTATTCCATGTTAAATGGCCCTAAAGTGTATTATTAATTTATTTCAGTGTTATTCTCTTAACCCCCGGACCATATTGCTGGTCAAAGACCAAAGCACTTTTTGCGATTCGGCACTGCGTCGCTTTAACTGACAATTGAGCGGTCGTGCGACGTGGCTCCCAAACAACATTGGCATCCTTTTTTTCCCACAAATAGAGCTTTCTTTTGGTGGTATTTGATCACCTCTGCGGTTTTTAGTTTTTGCGCTATAAACAAAAATAGAGCGACAATTTTGAAAAAAAAAAAATATTTTTTACTTTTTGCTATAATAAATATCCCCCAAAAATATATATAAAAAAATGTTTTCCTCAGTTCCGGCCCGATACGTATTCTTCTACATATTATTCGTCCAAAAAAAACCCGCAATAAGCGTTTATTGATTGGTTTGCGCAAAAGCGTTTACAAAAAAGGGGGTAGTTTTATGACATTTTTATTAATATTTTTTTTTTTTACTAGTAATGGCGGCAATCAACGATTTTCTTTTAGTACTGCGACATTATGGCGGACACTTCGGACACATTTTTGGGACCGTTGGCATTTTTTTAGCGATCAGTGCTATAAAAATGCATTGGATTACTATCAAAATGTCACTGGCAGGGAAGGGGTTAACACTAGGGGGCGGAGAAGGGGTTAAGTATGTTCCCTGGGTGTGTTCTAACTGAAGGGGGGGTGGACTCACTAGGGGAAATGACTGATCGCTGTTCATACATTGTATGAACAGACGGTCAGGCATTTCTCCCCTGACAGGACCGAGAGCTGTGTGTTTACACACACAGCTCTTGGTCTTCGCTCTGTAACGCACGATCGCGGGTGCCCAGCGGCACACGCACGGGAGTCGCGCGTGCCCCTATTGGCTGCTGGGCGAGGTGACGTATAGCTACATCCTCTCGCCCAACAGAACCGACCTGCCACCATATAACTGCGGCGGCTGGTCAGCAAGCAGTTAAGCAGATGTATATAAATTTATGAATGCACTGCATGAGCTATGAAATGTTTGCTTATTCAGATCTTTGTATTGAGGCACTTTATGGTTGACAGCCCCCCACTTTTTTCAATTTGTATTTGATATCTTGTATTCAGATATTTGGGGAAGCAGAAGGCCACTGAAGTAGGAATTATTGCAGCACATCAAGTGCAGGGTTATCATCTAATTTGTATTGGAGGTTGTTCGATTATTCTTTCAGAGTTTCATCTTCTGTTATAATGGGTTGCTGCTCTATAATTATATTTTCTATCCCTTCTAATGCTGGATTGTATGTGGTTACTAGAGGTACACAGATGTGATGGCCACCAGAAAGGCTACTTTACTGGCAAGAATCTCTAAGGGGATATCCCTGATGGGTTCAAATGGTGGCCTCTGCAAGGCAAAGAGAAATATGTTAGGATCCCAGGGAAAAAAAGGGGGCCTGATTTGAGAAACCCCTTGTATAAAAGCTTTTTTTATAAGGGATTGACAACCCAATTGCCTTTGGAAAAGGATGGAAAAGGCTGGAACTTGCCCCTTAAAGGTGCTAGGAACTAGAATCTGGTCAAGACCTGAGTAACAAAGATTAATATCTGGGATTAAAAGGGCTGTGTTAACATCAGGTGAAATAAGATTTCCAAGTATGAAATACATCTTCCTAGAAGTAGCTGTTCTTGCTTTGAGAAAGGTGGGAATCATGGAGGCAGAAGCCTCTCTATCCATTATGACTTGGATTTCAACAACCATGCTGTTAAAGCCAAAGACTGTGAATCAGTGTGGAATAGAGGGCCCTGAGATAGAAGATCTGGCCTGTTGGGAAGAGGTCAGGAGTTGCCTGCAAGAAGTCTGAGTATGTCTGAGTAGCAGGTTCTTCTGAGCCAGAGGAATCACCAGCTTATTCTATTGTCCTATTTTTTTGAGCAGGTGAGGCTGAATGCTCAGTAGAGTAATGGCATACTGTAGATTGGTCTAAACTGAGACCAGGTGATACCTATTGCATCCAAGGCCAGTGCTAGAGGATCCCTGGTTGTGGATACAAACAAAGGTTTTCTGTTGCTGTATCTGGCAGCTAGGCCATTCCCCATTTCTGGTATATCAGATTGAACACATCTGGATGAAGAGACCAATTTCCTTGGTCCAAACAGTGGCAGCTGATATAATCCACATGACATTTGTCCACTCCTGGGATATGGACTGCAAAAATTCCTTGACAGTGAATTTCTGTCCACAAGACAATCTGGTTTGCTTCTTGCAAGGTAGATAGGCTACCTCCGCCCCCTTGATAGTTTACATATGCCGCTGTGGTGGCATTGTCTAACTGTATGCGAGTCGGGTGTCCCTTTAGAAGAGGGTCCAGTGCTGAAGGGATAGGCTAAAAGCTCAGAGTTCCAAGATGTTGATGGGGAGTTTGGTTTCTTCTTTTGACCATGTTTACTGAACTGTCAAAGATTGGAATACTCCTCCCAATCTAACAGACGTGCATCTGTTGTAGGAACCTTCCAGTTGTAAGGAAGGAAGGATTTCCCCACTGTTAGTGATCCACCAGGAAAATTATTTTCTGGTGTGGATAGAAAGAAGCATGGGTAGATCAAGGGAAAAAACTGCTTTTATCATGTTGATAGGATAGGATAGCTAGAGTGCTTGAATGGAATTGGGCACAAGTTACTGCTTTGGAGGACACCATTAGAACCAGAACTTTCATGCTGAATCTCACTGTTGAATTTCTCTTGGATCTCAGTTGTCAAGCATGGGCTGTTAGAGAAGAAACTTTATTTTCTGAATCTTTGCCAGGGATGTATCCAGGACTAGACCTAGATACTCTAGGTGCATGTAAGGCTGAAGAGCTATTTTTTTGAAGATGATCACCCAGCCAAAGTTGTTTTTTTGGTCATTCGCTGAGAGTTGCAGGCGAGAGAAATCTTTGAGAAAGAGGTCATCTGGATAGTCTGTTACCTGGATGTCCTGAGTTCTAAAAAGGATAAGCAAGGGTTATAAGATCGTTATGAACACCCTGGGAGCAGAGGACAGGCCAAAAGGCAGTGCAACAAACTGGAAGTGGCTGTCTGCCACTGCAAAGCATAGAAACGGCTGATGATGTCGCCAAATGGGAACATGTAAATAAGCAGCTTGGATGTCATGTCTTACCCAAGTCTCAGAGAGACAACTATTGTCTTTGCAGAATCTTTTTTTACTTTGGTGTATGAAGAAATTTGTTGAGGGATCTTAAGTCCAGGACAGGGTGGATACCTCCATATTGGGCTTGGTAAGATGAACTGGTTTGAGTAGAATCCCCTGAAACAGTCTTGTGGTGGTACCATTACAACGACTTCCCTGTAACAAGAGGTGAGCCTTCTGCAAATCTGAGTGTCCTTGAAAAGTTTTTGGATGATATGACAGAAGAAAGCAGTGAGGCATTAGAATTTTGAACTCTATCTTGTTTCTTTTTGAACCCACAGGTCTGGGATGTCTGTGACCCAAGTAGATGCAAACTACAACAGACATCCCCATTCTTAGGAACGGGTAAACAGGGCTTTGGGAAATGCTTGGTGTGTTTTTTTTTTTTACCAAACTTTGTGTCTAAAAGAAGAGCTGAACTTAGGCTTTGAAGTTGAAGCCCAGTAAGAGCATGAAGGAGCTCTACACTTAGAGGAGCTAGGAGCCCCTGAGGAGGGGGGCTATAAACTCTTTCTCCAAGGAAGCAAAACTTTTTCAAATGTAACCTCTTTTATGAATTGATCAGTTACCTCACCAAATAGCCATACAGTATTTCTTGAAAAGGCATATGTGTGAGTCATCTTTTCTGCTGTTCAAGTCTTTAGCCAGAGGATTCTGTGCATATGTACAGAGATCGGAACTGTCTCATGACACGTTCCAGGGCTTCTACACAAAAAATAGGAGCAGAGAAAGATGTTGTAAAATTGCTCGGCGACCGCAAGATCCTGCAAAATAGAATCATGTTGGTTATTCATTGTTCTATATTTATTGATGGGAACGTTTCCCAGGAAAACAGGTATAAAGTGACCCCAGATGTTTATGCAGTATCAAAATTTAAAAAGTTTAATAGACCCAAAACATTGTTAGAAAAAACATCATAAAAAGTATCAGCCCTCCACCTGTCACCAAATAACAAAATTGTAATTTACTAAAAGAAAGAAGCACACACTGGGCCCATGAACTCTATTATAGAGTGAGAAATGTCTGTCCACTACACAGATTGGAGTATCAATCATTTATCCTGCTCATTGAGCAATATAGGGGATATTACAGAGAGTTGTAACATGACTGCATCCCTTCTGAATCATGACAGACTTACCCACACAGATAGATATCTAGGGAGGCGTGGAACAATAATTCAGGGTCAAGGACGACAGTTTTGGTTTCGATAATGATTCCTTCTTGATTTCCAAGTTAGATTATCCTTCTGTGGGGATAATCAAGGTATAAAACCCCAAAGGTAGATGTATTAAAAAAAGATGTAACCCAGAAAAGGCTGTGATTGACAGAGGAATCAGTTGCGCTGAGTATGGCCTAACTGGGTTCTGTAAATACTAAAATGTTACGGTTCAGTCTCCCAGTTAAGCCAATCTTGGTAGTGACCTTGCTACCCTCACATAGCAAGGTCACTACCAGGACTGACTTAACTGGGAGACTGAACCACAACTGATTCCTCGGTCAATCACATCCTTTTCTGGATTACATCTTTTTTAATACACCTACCTTAGATTATCCTTCTGTGGGTAATCGGATAATCAAACTTAAAAATCAACAAGGAATCATTATCAAAACCAAAGCGGTCTTCCTTGACCCTAAATTATTGTTCCACGCCTCCCTACATATGTATCTGTGTGGGTAAGTCTGTCATCATTCAGAAGGGATGCAATCATTTTACAAATCTTTGTAATATTCTCTATCCTGCTCAATGAGCAGGATACATAATTGATACCCCAATCTGTGTTGCGGACAGGCATTTCTCACTCTATAATAGAGGAGTTTATAGGCCCAGTGTGTTCTTCCTTTAAGTAAATAACATTGTTATTTGGTGACAGGGGATGGTCAATACCTTTTACGATGTTTTTTCTAACAATGTTTTCAGTCTAATAAATGTTGATACTGCATAAACGTCTGGGGTCACTTTATACATGCTTTCTTGGGAAACTCTCCCATCAATAAATATAGGCCCGGATTCACAAAGCACTTACGCTGACGTAAATCACTTTACGCCGACGTAGTGCAAATGTGCACCCGGCGTATGTGAGCGCCAGAGTCACAAACCAACATACGTCCAAAAACAGGCCATTCTACCCCGACGTATCTTGCTTACGCCGGCGTAGCATGGGCGCAAATATGGTTTGGATGCATGTTGCTTCTACCATTGATTAGGCATTCAAATATGCAAATGAGGGAAATGAGGGAAATACGGCGATTCACGAACGTACGTGCGCCCGACGCATCTATGCGATGTTTGCGTAAGTTGTACGTCCGGCGTAGTTATTCCCCATAGATGAGGCGCAACCCAGCAATAGACATGCAAAGGTCTGCCCCAGAGAACACAGGCCAGCATATTGAGCATACGTTACGTTCACGGCGTACGTAGTGATCCGGCGTAGCTTAGGCAGTTGTGCTGGCGTAGTTGTGAGCATGCGCATAAGGGTGCATTTTCATGCGTCCACATCACGACTACGTCACGGCGCATGCGCGTTCGTGATACGCTGGGGGTAAAACACTGCACCATGCTCAGACCATCATTTGCATGGGGTCACTCCCACTTCCACTTACGCTGGCCTGCGCCTTTGAAAATACGCTACGCTGGCGTATCTTGGTGAGTAATAGCTTGCTGAATACAGTGCATGCCTCTCCGCGCTGCGCCGGCGTAGCGTATGTGTGTGCACTACGCCGGCGTAAATGTGCGCCCACTCTCTGTGAATCCGGGGCATAGTCTCTCCTTTTTCTGGTATGTAGACCCACCTCTCCTGAGGGGGAATGACGAATGCTTCAAAAGCTTGCCAGTGTCCAATCTCTTGTAGGTACGAGCCTACAACCCATCATGTGTGGATTAGATGCATGTATCCTTTACTGAAGGTATGAGCCTACAACCCATGGTGTATGAACAAGATGTTAGATTAAGTTGTAGAGATTCTTTATCTGCCCCCTGCTTGTTTTTTGCTTTCCAATATGCCAGTCTATCCAATCCTTTTTCGCCCAATACTGGACCTAAAATCTTGAAATAAATTTCTTTAAAGTACCAAAATTCTGGATGGAATCAATAAGATCTATCATTGCTTCTCTCAAACAAGTACAATGTCTAGCATCAGCAGATAAACCAGATGCCTATCTACATATTCACTTTTTCCCCTCATATCAACACTTTCTGCAATTTGGTATGGGAGACCAACACTTCCAATTCGTAGCATTACCATTTGGGCCCTCCTCAGCACCTTACGTGTTCACAGAAGTGCTTTCCCCACTTCTGGCTCTTTTGTGAACCCAGGACATTCATGTGGCAGGTTACCTAGACAACCTCCTTCTGAAGGACTCCTCAGCCACATCCTTGTCTGCCAAAGTCCAACAGATAATCCAGTTCCTTCAAACCTTTGGCCAGCTAATCTACATGCCAAAGTCTGCTCTACAGCTCTCACAGCATCTGCAGCCTCTGGGTCTAATCTTGGACACAATCAAAGATAGAATTTTCCTTCCTTCCTTGGGAGAAAGTTGCTTCCCTAAATTCTCCACAAGAGGACCCTAAGGTTAAAACAGCCTCCCTTGGTTTTATTTTGCATAGGCCCCTTTCACACGGTCGGACCGTTCAGGTCCGCCTGTCAGTTTTGTCCGCGGACCTGAATGGGCGCTCCATACATCTCTATGGAGCGTCGGATGTCAGCGGTGACATGTCCGCTGACATCTGGCCCGATCTGTCATACCTTCTGCACCTCTCTTCTGCAAGTCATGCTCAATGTGATACCCTCCATACTCCTTTCTGCCTACCATCATACCCTACGAATGTCTCTCCTACATATACTGCACCCTGTCTTGCCCTCCATACTCTCCTTTGCACACATTGCTTGCTGTCATATACTATGCACTTCTCTTCTGCACATGCTGCTTATTACCATATTCTGGAGCACTCCTTTACTGCACATGTTACAAAGGTATTGGGTGATACTCTGCACACTCATAGTGTGCCCATATTGCCTATTGTAATACCTACTGCACCCCTCTCCTGCACATACTTTGCTCTTGTCATACCCTTCGCACAACTCTTCTGCACTGCCAGCTGTCATATGCTCTGGCACTCCTCTACTGCACACACTGCATCCTTTCATAAGCTCCAAACTCTTTTTCTGTGCAAAATGCCTGCCATCGTACCTACCACATTACTCACCTGCACATACTGCCCCCTGCCATACCCTTTGTACTCTTCTCCTGCACATATTGCCCCCTGTTATACCCTCAGCACTCCATTCCTGCACATACTGTCCACTGTCACGCCCTTTGCACTCCTTTCCTTTACATATTGTGCCCATCCAAACACTTTGCTCTTCATTACTGCACATACTGACTATGCTGTCATACCCCCTGCATCTCTTTGTGCACTTCATTATCGTTTGTATCCCCAAGCTTGTCCAATCTGAAGTAGGCATTCTTTTGTTAGTAATAAAGTTTCCTCACCTTCGTTGCTAGCTAGGTGCGCCATAAGAGCAATAACCTGGATATTCTTGCCGAGCCCAGACTCATCAGCCAAAATTCCATTAAGATTCTTCTTGTACTGTTTCTCCAGCCAGTCTAGCCCCACAAGCTGGTATTCCCGAAGAGTGCCATGTAGAAGAGGAGAGGGTCTTGGCTTTACCTGAGAAGCAAACAAGCACCATTCTCAGTAAAATGTTACAACTTACAATTTAGAGTTTGGATTGCTAACTGAAATCTGTCAGGAATAAGCTTTTCAAATATTCTATAGTTTTTACTTATTTAGTACTTTATTTAATTAAAAAAAAGGGCTAGGGAAAAATACAGATTAGCATGAGTTATTTGGCTTGGTGCACTTGTAATAGGATAACCATACATATAATAGGATAACCATACATACATTTCTTTGTCAAATGACTTGACATCTCACCATTTTCACTAAAATCACCAAGTGCGGGTGTTTCATCAATTCACACACTGCTGTTTGTTGGACAGAGTATACAAGTATTTAAAACATTAAAGCGGAGTTCCACCCAAAAGTAAAACTTCCATCTTTCTGTCTCCACCCTGCTTTGATGCCACATTTAGCACCTTTCGGGAGGAGCGGGTACCTGTTTTTGACAGGTACCCTGTCCCCACTTCCTACGGACCTCACTGTGGCGAGATACGTCAGAAGTCAAATTTAGTTGTCTGGAAATAATCTGACCTTGAAATCCTCATATATGTGCCTGAAACATAAATAAGACATAAGCTGTGAACGCAGTTGTCCTTTGAACACACTAAAGACAATTTGAGTAAACAGGCTTGAAAAATGTCCCTTTCATTTGGTGATCTGTTGTGATTTACTTAGGTCACAATCATTTTATGATCATTAGTAATAATTTATTGTAAGCATTCAAAAATCGGAGTATTGGGTAACAAATGTATAAAGTCTTAAATGAGTTGTAAAGGCAGAAGGTTTTTTATCTTAATGCATTCTATGCATTAAGATAAAAACAATTCTGTGTGTAGCAGCCTCCCCAGCACCCCTAATTGCCTACCTGACCTCCTACTCTCTCCAGCATTGTCCACAATCCCCTCAGCCATTCAGTACACTCCTCCTGATTGGCTGACAGAGAAGCGGCACTATTGGCTCCCGCGGCTGTCAATCAACGTCAGTCAGTCAATCAGAGCAGAGAGGGGGCAGGACCAGGTCAGGGTTCTGTGTCTAAATGGATATACGGAACTCTGACTCAGCTTGGGTGACAACCTGTAACAAGCTGCTGGCTGAGGGGCACTCAAAAGAAGGGAAGGACTAGGAGCAGAAAATAGGGACCCAAGAAAAGGAGGCGCTGGGCTGCCCTGTGCAAAACCAACTTCACAGAGGAGGTAAGTATAACATATTTGTTATTTTTTTTTAAAAGTAAGCCTTTACAATCACTTTAAGGTAACTTTACTATTATTACTGTTGTTGGCTAGTCAAATACGTTTAATTTCAGGGCATAAAATGAACGTAGAAAAAAAGATTGCCGCTCTCAAAGCTTCTGAACCTTCACAGGAAAGTGTCCAGCCCTACTAGGAGCTGACAGGTGCTGGCTCTGCACAAGTTTGATGAGGAAAAATATCCTGGACCGCCGAGCACAGTGAAAAAGACATCTTTATTGTAGAAAATAAAATAAAATTCAGTGTACAGCAGTCAAATCATATAAAGAAACAGGGGAGAACAGCTGAAAAAATGAACATATTTATAGAGAAATAGAATACTGAAAACGGAACTGTGCCAGATTTCCCATAAGTTTATCAAAAAAAAAAAAATGTGATAGAGATGCATTTACAGAAAAATATTAAAGCGTAATTTTACACTTAAAGCGGAGCTCCACCCAGCAAAACAACATTTTGCCATGTTGTTTAAAAAAAATAAAATAAAAAAACCTGGAAAAAAAAATAAAAAATACTCACCCGAAATAGCTGTTGCTATGCGGAAGTCCGTAATCTTCCACACCGCGGTTTAATGTCTTCTTGTCCTTCTCCTTGTGAATGGGGCGCGCTGCTTTCTGGGAACTGTGTGTGTTCTCAGAGAGCAGCGCGCCCATTCACAAGCCAGCGTGAGACTCACGCAGGCGCAGTAGGAAACGGGCAGTGAAGCCGTACGGCTTCACTGCCTGTTTCCCATAGTGTGAATGGCGGCGCGGGACCCGGAGCGATCGTGGGACCGGCATCGGGGGGGGCCGTCAGCACGGGCGCCTAGGACAGGTAAGTGTCCTTATTTAAAGTCAGCAGCTACACTGTTAGTAGCTGCTGACTTTAAAAAAAAATGTTTCGCGGCTGGAGCTCCGCTTTAACACCTTAATAAAAAAAAATGTTCTTTAGCAAGGAACATAAATCCACAATTAGTGTGTGATGTAAATTGTCTACAGCAATGTTACTTTTTCTTCTTGCTAGAGGCTGCCATTTTGCTGAAGCCCAAAGCCCCAGATCAATACTAAATCTTTAGGCTGTGAGCAGATCAGCCTCTACATTTTCAGCACAATGCTGAAAGATAGAGAGCAACTGAACATGTTCATAGAAGGGTAATACAGTTTATTGTTGGATTTTAAACAGTATAGGCACACATTTCTACTTATTGTTTCTTATATAGTTATACCTGCAAAAGGGGCCAGCATGAAGTGATCTAGCAGGACTTACTTTTCTGACTTAAGTTCCACTGTAAGAAAATTCTTTAATCCCCGTGCACACGATCGGATCTTTGTCCGACCAAACTCACATTCGAATTCCGACAGAATTCCATCGGAGTAAAAGAGACCATGTTCTCTATCTGTATAAAAAATGTATGTGTAATGCGCTTAAGATGTTTGTATGAAAAAGGCTGCTACCCCCCTATTAAATTCCCCAAAGGGGAACCTGTGATAGAAGGAAAAAAAGGTAAGTGGGGGTAGTGGCGCTGCTTAACCGGGACACAATAGCTACGGGGACCTGCAAAGGGTTAACTGTGCTGTGTCCTGAGCTTAAGTGATAATCCATCACCATCCGTGTAAAGAGATACCAGGGACCAAATGTGCACCTGTATAACTATAATACTGGGGTGCCTGAATGTCTTTTCAGTATAAAGAGTGAGATCTCTAGTCATACCTTCTTAGGAGAATATGGTGAGTAAATAGAATGAAAATAAAATAAAATAAATACGACAGCCAAAGCTGCTGACTAGTGCCTCAAGTGGTTGAAACAATATATACGTTATGGTCATATATATGTGCACATGTATCAAGTAAGTATATAAAGCAAAGATATATAAAAAAAATATCTATAAAAAACAGGAAATGTGTGAACAAAGTAAAAAATTATAAGTGTATAAAGTCCCATAAATTACACTTTTGGGATTCCTTTCGTCAATATCCAAAAGCCAGTGAAAAAGTCTCACAATGCAAATTAATAGTGAAAAACAGCAAGTGATCTTGAGGTGAATACAGGTGCTCTTGAAGTATTAGCGGTGCTCCCCCACATGGGTCCCCACTCAACAGATCCACCCCCCCAGGGGTATAATGCGTATAGGATAAAACTCCTGGATCTCCACTCCTCTGTTTATCTACTTGCCAGACTGGTTGTTTGCTAAAGAGGCTTATCGGAAAGTAGGCAGTGCTGTATATCCAGTTTCCTCAGAAAAAGAAAAGTTAGGCTTCCATGGTGTAATATGTAAAAAATATATTTATTCCAAAAACACCAACAAAAAGTACAGGAGAATGGTGTACTACAATATAAAAGGTTAAAAAAATATATTTATAGCAGCTGCCTGTTTCCAGGAAGTAACCAGAAATAAAAACAATGGGCACAGTGTAACAGCCAAGTTGGAAACCGCAGCGTGTGCTTCAACTGCGCTCCAGCTGGCAGTACCCAAATAAGACGTAAGTGCCTAACTCCGCCTTACGCGTTTCGTAATTAACGTCTTCGGAGTCAGAAGACGTTAATTATGAAACGCGTAATGCGGAGTTACGCACTTACGTCTTATCCGGGTACTGCCAGCTGGAGCGCAGTTGAAGCGCACACTGTGGTTTCCAACTTGGCTGTTACACTGTGCCCATTGTTTTTATTTCTGGTTACTTCCTGGAAACAGGCAGCGGCTATGAATATATTTTTTTAACCTTTTATATTGTAGTACACCATTCTCCTGTACTTTTTTTGGTGCTTTTGGAATAAATATATTTTCACATACTACACCATGGAAGCCTAACTTTTCTTTTTCTGAGGACACTGGATATACATCACTGCCTACTTTCTGATAAGCCTCTTTCGCAAACAACCAGTCTGGCAAGTGGAGAAACAGAGGGGTGGAGATCCAGGAGTTGTATCCTATACGCATTATACCCCTGGAGGGGTGATTGGATCTGGTAAGTGGGGACCCATGTGGGGGGGCACCGCCAATACTTCAAAAGCACCTGTATTCACCTCAAGATCACTTGCTGTGTTTCACTATTAATTTGCATTGTGAGACTTTTTCACTGGCTTTTGGATATTGACAAAATGAATCACAAAAGTGTAATTTATGGGACTTTATATACACCTGTGATTGGACTTTCACTTATTATTTTTTTACTTTGTTCACACATTTCCTGTTTTTTATAGATATTTTTTTATATATCTTTGCTTTATATACTTACTTGATACATGTGCACATATATACTGTATGACCATAACTTATACAGTCCTGATAAAAAGTTTAAGACCACTTGAAAAATGGCAAAAAATCATATTTTACATTGTTGGACCTTAACAAGGTTCCAAGTAGAGCTTCAACATGCAACAAGAAGAAATGAGAGTGAGACAAAACATTTTTTGAGCATTCAATTAATTGAAAATAATGATTAAACTAAAACAGGCTGTTTTTCAGCTGATCAAAAAATTAGGACCACATGCCTTTAAAAGGCCAAATCTGTGCAAAGATGTGGATTCATTGTCATTTTCTGTCAGGTAGCCACACTTTGTGCTGGCAAAGGCAAAAAAAACTCTCCCTTTTTGAACGTGGTCGGGTTGCTGAACTGCATAAGCAGGGTCTCTTATCAAGACACTTGACGATCCTCGACCCAAATTGAGACCCTTAGTGGTGCTGACTGCTGCCCCATAACCATCAGATGGCATCCGAGACTGAAGGGCTTCAAAAACAAAAAACATCTTTAAAAACCTTGACTCCTTGAACGCCACATAACTGCTCGTTTGGACTTTGCAAGAGAGCACCAAACATGGGACATTCAAAGGTGGAAGAAAGTTTTATTCTCTGATCCTTGTTGGTCCTGATGGTTTCCAACGTTACTGGCATGAGAAGGAGATCCCACCTGAGATGTTTTCTACACGCCACAGTGGAGGGGGCACCATAATGGTCTGGGGTGCTTTTTCCTTCAGTGGAACAAAGCTTCAGGAAGTGTAGATGTTGCAGAGAGCATTCCTCATGACCGAGGGCCCTCGTCTGTGTAGTATGGGAGAGCTGCAGATAGCATATGATGGAGACATGTACATGGGGGGTGAGGGGAGGGAGACACAGGGAGAGCTGCAGATAGTAGCGTATGATGGAGACACGTACAGGGAGGGTGAGGGGGAGGAGACACATGGAGAGCTGCAGATAGTAGAGTATGATGAAGACACGTAGAGGGAGGGTGAGGGGGAGAAGACACAGGGAGAGCTGCAGATAGCAGCGTATGATGGAGACATGTACATGGAGGGGGAGGAGACACAGGGAGAGCTGCAGATAGTAGCGTCTGATGGAGACACGTACTGACTCTAGTGTCAGGACTCTGCAGCCCTGATACATGGGAGTCAGTGCAAAGAGGGGGAGGGTAGAAACTGGTAGGATCAGCCAGATATTTCATACACAGCACAAGCACTATAATAGGCTTTAAATGAACAGGATCTTTATTTATTTTTGGGGATAACAAACATTTTAATGGTGCCAAAACATGCACACAAATATTTTGTTATAAAAACATCTTTATTAGAGTCCAAAATTACACATGTATAGGAGTGGAAATAGATATTGATTAGAGGTGTCCCCCCCCCCCATAGAGGCTGGGTGTTTAATAATAAGAAACAGAAGCACTGCAGATTACTCCCCCATACATGAAAATTAAGAATCAGTTCCCTTTCTGACATTCATTTTAGTGGGTCGGCATAACTGCCAGGCAACCAGAATTTTTATAGTAAGGCCACTATTAGTGATCCCTGTGTCCCTGTCATGTTGGGTTTATTTATGATCCCTGTGTCCCTGTCATGAATTTTTCTCTGGGTTTTGATTTGTATTGTCCCTGAAAGCATTGGAAACCTATTTGAATTTTTCTCTGTATAATTTGATGTTGTATAAAAATTATATATAATGTAGGTGAAAGTGCTAAACCTGATTCTTCTTTTTTTATTGCAGATTTATGCAGTATTTACTGCAGAGACAGCTCACAAGGCAGGACTGCCCTAGTGAGCGAGACAGAATATGAACACTACATTGAGGCTTCACCAGCATGTGAGGTTCACACAGAGACTTCACCAGCATGTGAGGTTCACACAGAGACTTCACCAGCATGTGAGGTTCACACAGAGACTTCACCAGCATGTGAGGTTCACACAGAGACTTCACCAGCATGTGAGGTTCACACAGAGACTTCACCAGGAGAGGTTCACAACCTAAAATGTCACTTCACCAGCATGTGAGGACTTCACACAGTGACTTCACCATGCATTGTGTCTTTGAACCCACCAAAAAAACGGAGACTCCACTAACATGTGTAGTTCACATGGAGACACAACCTAAAAGTCACATTCATGTTGAGACTCCAGCACAGTGTGACAAACATGGGGAACAGATCCTGGTGCAGGGGAATATCTCCTCCCATGAAGATGAGGGCAAGCTTACAGAAAAGGATAGGCAGATCCTGGTGGTAGGGGATTCTGTTATTAGAGGGACAGAGAGGGCAATCTATCAGAATGGTGATGGACGAACAGTATATTGTTTCCCGGTCGCACAAGTTCGGGACATTGCAGATCGGATGGACGGATTGTTGGATGCGGCTTGGGAGGACCCAGCTGTCATGGTACATATTGGAACCAACGACAACATTAGAAGAAAATGGAGCGCCCTACAAAATGATTTCAGGGACTTAGGAGCTATACTGAAGAAAAGAACCTCCAAGGCAGTATTTTCAGAAATACTGCCTGTACCTCGAGCAACACCAATGAGGCAGCAGGAGTTTAGGGAGCTTAGCAGGTGGCTGAAGAACTGGTGTAGGAAGGAGGAGTTTGGCATCATGGAGACCTGGACTGATTTTTCAATTGGTTACTTGCTCTACAGCAGGGATGGACTGGGAATTTCTTTAAATCAACCACGTGTCATTCACATCAAGACTCCTTCAGCGTGCAAGGATTCGGCAGATTGTGGCGCTACCACTGAGACTACTCCAGAATGTGACGTTCACAATGAGACTACTCCGGAATGTGACATTCACAATGAGACTACTCTGGAATGTGACATTCACAATGAGACTACTCTGGAATGTGACATTCACAATGAGACTACTCTGGAATGTGACATTCACAATGAGACTACTCTGGAATGTGACATTCACAATGAGACTACTCTGGAATGTGACATTCACAATGAGACTACTCTGGAATGTGACATTCACAATGAGACTACTCCGGAATGTGACATTCACAATGAGACTACTCTGGAATGTGACATTCACAATGAGACTACTCCGGAATGTGACATTCACAATTAGACTACTCCGGAATGTGACATTCACAATTAGACTACTCCGGAATGTGACATTCACAATTAGACTACTCCGGAATGTGACATTCACAATGAGACTATTTCGGAATGTGACATTCACAATGAGACTACTCCAGAGTTTCGCGATCACAATGAGTCTCCTCCAGATTGTGATGTTCACAATTAGACCCCTCCAGAATGTGACAATCGCGTAAAGAATTCACCAGCATGTGACTTTCACACAGAGACTCCACCAGCATGTGACGAAGATGGGGCAAGGTTACCAGAATGGATAGGCACATACTAGTGGTAGTGGATTCAGTTATTGGAAGAATACAGAGGGCAATCTGTTACAAAGACCATTATCGCCAAACAGTATGTTGTTTACCGGGCGCTCGGGTTCGGAACATTGCAGATTGCATGGAAAGAATATTGGATGGCGCTGTGGAGGACTGTCATGGTATATATCGGTACCAATGTCAAAGTTAGAGAAAGATGGAGCGCCCTACAAAATGATTTCAGGGACTTGGGGGCCATATTGAAGAAAAGGTCCCCCAAGGCAATATTTTCTGAAATACTGCCTGTACTTCGAGCCACACCACAGAGACAGCAAGAGCTTATGGTACTTAACAAGGAAAGAAGTGAGAAAATTACCCCTGGGGGCTTTGAGTTGCAGCAAAATGATATAACACAGAACTGTACCCCCTTTCTAGGCCCTCCCTGTTTTCCCCACCCTCCCCCACCGCTGGCCTCCCCTTTGAATTCCTTTCACCCTCCGCTTTCCTCCCTACACATTTATGACCCCTTGTAGGTCACTCCTGGTTTTACTCCCTCCTTTATAGGTAGTTGGAGGTGAAGGCCGTCCATCTGACCCAGTCCAGGGTCCTCCCTCCCTTCCTGCCCTGTCGGTTGGCACTCCCCTCTGGGACCAAGTTTTGGAGGTGTCGTGGGATTTTTTGGTTTGGACCTTTTCTCAGTACGGTATCAGCTAAGGGGCGGTTTATTTACATGTTCTCCTATGCTGCTTGGGACCTATGACACCTTAGCCCTGGACCCTTAGGCTCCGTCTCATCTGTCCCAATATCACTATTTATTCTATGCAGTTACTGGTGTGTTTTTCTTCCATAGAAATGGCTGTACAAATGACAAACAATACTGTTAGGTCGAAACACGTAGGAGGTTCTTATGCTTATACAGCGCATGTGATTCAGTACTGCGATATGTATATATGTTATCATATTCAATTGTCCATTGTTTCTAATTGTGTTCACAATTTTTGTAACTTTATGCTCATATCCGGTTTACAGACTCTTTTTGAACTTTGTTACCCAATAAATTTATACTTTTTTACATCTCATTGTACCTCCTTTTATATCATTTTGCTGCAACTCAAAGCCCCTAGGGGTCATTTTCTCACTTCTTTCCAAGTATTAACAGGGGTGTGCAGCACTCCATGCCCATGGGTTTGCTGACCTTTTCCTTGCTAAAATGGTACTTAACAAGTGGCTGAGGAACTGGTGCAGGGAGGAGGGGTTTGGCTTCATGGTGAACTGGGCTGACTTTTCAGGCCGTTATCATCTTTATAGTAGTGACGGATTGCACTTAAATGGGAGGGGTGTGTAGGGAGCTGCGGTGGCTCAACGCAATTGGCACTGCGCTGACAAGCCATTCACCTCTGCAGCTAAGGGTTCGGATCCCGGTTTCGGCTGCATGTGAATTGAGTTTGGTGGTCTCAGCCCGGCTCCCGGTGGGTGTGCTATGCGAGGTAAGCCTGCACTTACACGCACTCGAAATTGGGTTAACATGCACGCACTTTGGCCACGCGTCTCTAAAAAAGAGAGGCGAAGGACTAACAGGGCTGGCTGAGCGGGCTAGGTCCTCTCACTCCCTCATAGGGGGAGAGTCCCTCTGCCCCGTTGGGCTTCAAAGCGGAGCAGGTAGGGCGGGCTGTGTGGCAGGACCCCCTTACACCCGCCATTGCCACCCGGGGGCATGGAGAAAGATGGCAGATTGCCTCTGGGGGAGGCCTGCCTACTCCCAACTCCCAAGTCCGGCTCCTCTCTCGAGTACACGCACAAAATACACTTTACAAAAAAATGGGAGGGTTGCAGCTTTCTTGGGATTGAAGATGGCCAAAATGTTGGAAGAAAATTTAAACTACAGTAGGTGATGAGAAGATGACAATTTGCTAGTGAATATGAGGGAGAGTATCTTCATTTCAAGCCATCATGACAGGAATCCACTACGTCATCAATCTCTTAAAAGATTCTCATAAGCAGCTTCTGAATCACCAACTATCAATGTAGCTGGACAAACAAGACAGTTGGCTGTTCCTAGAAGAAGACTCAACAAAACGTTTGAAGGACCGTCCCAGGGGCCAGGTACGGCTGTACCAACACAGGCCCCTACACTGGTGGCGGCTGCCACTCCAGTAACCGGAGGGTCTTTCCATCAGCCCTCTATTTACCTTTCTGCAGCTTCTGCGGAAGCTTTAAGGTTCGACAATACATCGCCCAAACATAATCACCTGTAAAAAAAAAGTCTCTGAGATATTGGTGGTAAACAGCCTGCTAGGCCCGAGGGGAACGGAACCAAGCCCTCCAAAAGGTGCTAAGAGTGTAAATGTAGACATTACGCTTTAAGGTTAATCCAAAATATAACACTCTAAAGGGAAAGTATGGAAGAGGGAGAGAGGGAGAAAAGGGGGAGAAGGGAAGGTTGGAGGAAGAAGGGGGTGAGGGTTGGGGGGAACCCCCACACCCCTTCCCTACCCGCAACCTTACAATCCCCATACTTTCCTCCCTCTCTGCCTCTTCCATACTTCCCCTCCCCTTGTTCTACCTTTCCCTTTAGAATGTGATATTTTTGATTAACCTTAAAGCATAATGTCTACATTTACACTCTTGGCAACTTTTGGATAAGAGGCAGCTTTTGGAGGACTTGGTTTGGTTCCCCCCGGGTCTAGCAGGCCGCTTACCAGCAACATCTCAAGCATGTTTTTACAGGTGATATGTTTGATCTATGCACTGTCGATAGGCATAAAGAAATTGATTATGTTGTGAAGTTTGGAGGCCGGTAGGCTTTTGAGGCGTGTGTTGTACCGGCTATGATGGAAGGTTGAAGGTGGTATGTTTTTGAGGCGTGTGTTGGACCAGCTTTAAGGGGAGGTTAAAGGCTGGTATGTTTTTGAGGCGTGTGTTGGACCGGCTATAAGCACCCCAATCATGGGACAATATTGTCACCTGACAAATCACACAAACAAAATGACGGGACGCCTATTTCCCAAAAGCAGTGCTGCGATTTGACAGACGACAATCGTGGCAAAAATCACGCCTCGATTGGGGCGATATTGAATGTAAGGGGGATCGCATACTTCACCCAGCGGGAATATTACACCCCCTCAACTGTCCAGATTTACATTAAAGTTTCAAATACAAAAATCCTTCATTGCTGCAGACCTCAGCACACGCCATGTGTGATGTAACCACTTATAGACCACAATAAATATATACAGCATGTCACAAAAGTAAGTACAACCCTTGCATTTGTGTAAACCTTTTCTTGTCTCTTTTTATGTGACAACACTGAAAAAATTACACTTTGTATGTACAATGTAAAGTAGTGAGTGTACAGCTTGTGTAACAGTGTAAATTTCCTGTCCCCTCAAAATAACTCAACACACAGCCTTTAATGTCTAAATCTGAAGAATTTTATACAGGACAGTCAATGGAAGAAGGTGTGGAACTCTTGTCATTTGGAAGCTCAACCAGACAAAAGTAAAAGGCGTATCACAAAACTGAGCACATTGCCTGAAACTATACAAAAATACTTACGTTTTGATGTATAAACAAGTAGATCTTGTGGACGTGAAATAGAAAAGGAACAAAAGATAATTTTTTTAAAGTTCTGTGCTGTAGCGATGACACTCTAACCAGCCCCATAGACACTTTAATCGCTAAAGTTTCCTGAACTGATCACTAGACATAAACAGCTTTTTCACAAAAACTGTAAAAGATATCAAACTGAAAAGATATAGCCGGATAGCTGAATATTTTGTGAACATTTTTAAAGTTTGTTTGGCATCTGTAGGTGAAAGTATGAAGGAGCTGAAACTTTTTAGAACGGAAGGAGATTTTAAGGATTTGAAGCATGCTCGCATTGACTTCAATGTTTAAAAAAAAAAAAAAAATGTGTTAAAAAGCTTAATATTTTAAAAAGTATAAATAAAAAAATTGAAGAAGTCCCATCATTAGCTGAAAGAGTTGAACATTTTAAAAAGTTGAATAGTTTTAATAGCTAAAAGTATGCATAAGTTACGCAGAGTCAAAAAATATACGGAAAAATAAAAAACTAATAACAATACTGGGAATGCTTGGAGAGCATTCCCACTAATTAAGATGTTCTCTATCTAAACTCTGATGGAATTAATCGGAAATACTCAGATGAGGCATAAACACGGTCAGAATTTTCGATGGAAAAAGGATAATCACAGTTCTTACCGCACATGTAACACGAGAACTTCCACTGGGAAAAAGCAACTCTGCTGCTCTGGCCACATCTTCAACATCTTTGGTGTGTTTTCTAGAACTCAGAAGAGCTGTATTGGACCTGTCAACTGATCTATACTGGTCCGTACCCAGCAGAGAGTCAATGAGAACAGTTGTACAATGTTTCTGGGGCATGTCCGCTTCCCCTGGGTGTTCTCTGATATCTACAAAAAGAAACAGGAACACATTATTCCACAGACAAATGTGGTCTAAAATAAGTTCACTAAAGCCTGCCGTTTTCACAAAAACCATAGCCATAAAATGTCTGTCTCCTAGCCCCCTCATGTTTGAAGACTGGAGACAACAAGTCAATATTAGCCTTTTAAAAAAACAACAAATTTACCACATAGGGGTCACCCATATAGATTCTGGGATCCATGGCTAGCGGTGCTGGGTCTAGTCCCCTTTTCTCTTGAATCATTCCGGTTACTGCAGTATTAGCCCAGACTGAAATAAATACATTGTACCCAGGGATAATTAACTTTCTCACTGTTATCATATGTCTGTCACAGAGTGAGGATAATGTGATAATTGTCTGTATTAATTGTCTGGTATAATAGTTACACTTATCACATGTAAATGCTGATGGGTTTTGGTTTAGTTTTGCTGCCACTTTGTTCAGGTGTTTTCTCTTTTTTTTTTTCTTCCTTCTCTCCTTCTCTTGCTCCTAATTTTAGTTTTTTTTCTTAATTGCCAAACTTGTGATGTCTCATGTTCTAGAGACCGGGTGAGGTCTTCCACATTCAATCTCCTGATATTATGAAACAGTCATTTTTCTTTGTTATATTTGTTATGATTACGGTATATATTTGGTTGTGTCATACAGCTGGTGAATGCCCTCTCTGATATTTGACTACTGTGTATTCTTTTTATGCATGTTTTTTTAAAAGGTTAATACTCCTCAATAAAAAATTGTTTTTGAAAAAAAAGCCTGTTGTTTAACTGGCCACTTTCATAAACTTCCTGCCCGGGGCCAATTTTAAGCTTTCAGCGCTGTTTCACTTTGAATGACAATTGCGCGGTCATGCAACGCTGTACCCAAATTAACTTTTTATCATTTTTTTGAGTCAGATAAAGTTTTCTTTTGGTGGTATTTAATGACCACTGTGTTTTTTTGTTAAAACAAGAAAAAATACCAAAAAATAAATAAACGTTTCTCTTTGTTTCTGTTATAAAATGTTGTTTATAAGTAATTTCTCACTTCACTGATGAGGCTGCACTGATGGATATTGATAAGGTGGCACTAATGAGGAGGCAGCACTGATAGGCGGCACACATATATACGGCACTGATATGCAGCACTGATAGACAGCACTAATGGCCAATGAAAGGGAGCACTGACTGGTATTACTAATGGGTACTGATTGGAATCAATGATGGGCACTGCTGCAGGGCACTGACTGGCATTACTGCTGGGCACTGTTGGGGCTGCATTTATAATCAGGGCACTGATTATCGGTGCCCTGATTATCTGTGCAGGTCTCCCCTGTGAGGAAATGCTGATCACTTCTCCTCTCCTCATACATTGTCAATGTGAGGAGAGGAAAGCTGATAACCAGCATTTCCTTTTTTTACACGTGATCAGCTGTGATTGGACACAACTGATCACATGGTTAAAGAGTCTCGCCATTGAGTCTTTACAGTGATCAGGGATGCGCCGTGTTCGAGGGACAACCGCGGCGAGAGTGGGAAATCATATAACAATGTTCCAGAACGAGAGAGCCACCTTGCACTAGTCAGTTTACTATATGATGGGCAGGAGGTGGTTTGAAAGATTTACAGTTGCAAAAATGCTTATGTATACTAAAAATATTTAGACATGAGCACAATGTCTTTCCCAATGTAGAATCATTGGGTTTGCAAGTTGAAACTGCTAAATAAGGTCAACCAGCACTACGTGTTCTAGGAATCACCCCTCATCAACAAACACCGCTAGCTATACCAAGAAGATTCATACTTTCTAATCAAGGCTAGAAATCTCCTTTAATAAAAGATGTGTGATTAAATACATTTATATACATACCTTGACTAGATTTCCTCCCTTCTTCATTTTGGTTGAAAACATGGGGCCAGTGAAAATTCTCATCGTAAGCACCTTCGTATTCCTTCACTAAATCATCTAGTGGTAGATCAGCTGTAAGTATGGTATATAAAAATGAGCATCAATTAGTAATATAAACCTAGAATGACAAAAACACAAGATGAACACAAACAGTAATAAAAGACAAATAAAATGGGGATTTTGTTCAGGGAGTGGCACTGTCCCCAGGCAGAAGGGTAGAGGTGGCCCCACCTGTGATTGACATCCCCTGTCCTCCAGACTCCTCCCTCCGCCCTGCCTACCCAGGGCTCCGCTGACGCGATTGGAAGATCCCAGAAAAGTCCAGGGCCGATCCTCAGCCATGGTGGGCTGGGCTGGGAACTCCACATCCTACACTGACAGTATCTCCGCTGCTATCGCTGCTACATGCCTGCTGATCAGTATCTCCGCTGCTATCTCCTGCCAGGAGCTCTTCCCCCATGGGGAGTCCCAGGGGGAGGGGGAACCACACTGAAGGCATTGAGGACAGCTGGATCTAGAGGGTGGTGCACCATGTTCCCCCCCCATTCTGTGCCAGGATCAGCAAGATCCTACTGTAACTCCTACTGCATCACACAGGACCTAAAAGCAGAGCTGCTCCTACTCGCACAGCACACACCCGAGATAGGATTCATGTACAGATAAAACCTCAATCTGCACTGTGTCCAGCTAACGTTTGTAGTTCTGACCTGTGAAATCCTCATATTGGAAAGGCAGCAGAGCTGCAACAACCAGCTACACATTATGCAGATTGAGGATGTGTCTGTAAAAGAGTCCAACTCCAGCTGTGTGTAGTGTGGGAAAAAGCAGCTCTGCTGAGAGCGACAGTGACCCTATCCTTTGCCCTACTGACCTCTGTCCTATGCCCTGCACTACTGACCCCATCCTTTGCCCTTTCCTACCCCTGTACTATACCCTGCTTACCACATATGTGGCACTTGGACGAATCATTTTCCAAGGTCTGATGAGGAACCTAGAGCTGTTCACTGTGAATGGCTGCAGCTTCCTCATTAGACCCTAAGATAAGAACGGTATACCATGGCTGAGGTGATGCACCATGTGTCCCCCCCATGGACGCCCGTGACAATATCAGGTTGCTTTAAGCCAGTGTTTCTCAATTCCAGTCCTCACACCCCCCCAACAGGTCAGGTTTTCAGGATTTTCATTATTTTGCACAGGTGATTTGATCAGTTTCACTGCCTTAGTAATTCCCACAGCCTTTTTATCTGAGGGAAATCCTGAAAACATGACCTGTTGGGGGGGCGTGAGGACTGGAATTGAGAAACACTGCTTTAAGCTGACTTTATTTGCAGACTGAAGTTCATCCCTTTGATCTGTAAATGAATGAACAGAAAGATACAATGCTTCTTTTTATCTGTCTCTTTCAGCGCTGAGTAATGTTGTTGATAATACAGGCTGCTTTTTTTGGACAGCTGTGAGCAGGGGAACTGCTCTGTACATTTTACATAAATTGTGGAAATGTTGGATTAAGATCATGTGGGGGGTCAAAAAGAGATCACAATCTTTTAATGATTAATCTTGCAGCTCTACTGTTAATGAAAACAATACAGATAGCAGGATTATTAATTACTCAATGTTCTGAGCTTCATGTCAGAAAGACTCAGTAAATCAGACATTTGGTATAAATTATGTTTGTAGAACAGGTGGACAGGAAAGCTCAGCTTTCATAACTAAATTACAATACCTTCTCTAATTAATTCAGTCAGTTCAGCCTGGTGGTCTACACTGCTTTCTTTGGTTTCCTGTTCTGCAATGGTTTCCTCTTCATCATCACCTAAAATGAGATTATTCAGAAATCAGAGAATACACTTTGGTGAACAAATCGTGACTTCAGAAGATACAAAGCTACAGATTAACAGATTTCTGGTGCATGCAGGTTGCATTTGTGAGCTTGATATTCTTTTTGGATCAGTCACTAACATGGGTGATTCTGTGCTCTTAGCTTCATCAAGCTGCTTTTGCATTCGTATTGCCTGGGAAGGGGAGAAAAGTAACTCTGATACAAACAAGAGCCTGCGCACACAGGCCCTAAGGGTACCTACAGACAGCCCTAATATAATAATTTGACAGCTTAAACTGACAGATAGGGGATGATGGGTTATGTAAAATGTTTGGGGAAGAATATGCACCATTCTGATAGTAGAAAATGTTTGTTATTTCAAACAGAGCTTTTTAGAAGAGAAGTATGGGGAGAAAAAATTCCCATAATCATACTTACCTAGGTAGATGCAGCATCAGACCGATGCTGCATCTTTCCCCTGCCACCTCTGCACTGAGAACCGAGCCAATAAACACAGCCATCAGTCCAGGCACCTGGTGGATCCAGACTCCCAGAGTCGGAATGATGCGGTGCCTGGACTGATCTGTGTGACGTCAGCAGACAGCGGACTTCAGACCGATCTCTGCTGAAAACGGGTCACAGGAGTACAAAACTAATTGCATTCCTGTGACTCCTAGGAGAAGCCCAGGCAAACAAGCTCAGGCTGGACTTCTCCTTTAAACCTGCTGCCTCTCACCAGGCAGGGCTGTCCTTTGTCGCCCAGCTTGTTTGCTCTGGCGTTGGAACCCCTAGCAATCCTAATTAGGAGGTCGGAGGAGATCCATGGGCTCAAATTTGGCCCCCTGGAGGAGAGGATCTCCCTCTATGCGGATGATGCTCTGCTTTACCTGCAGGACGCGAACACCTCCCTGCGGGCGGCCTTGCAGATCTTTGATCTTTTTGGACGCTTCGCCGGAGTTAGGATCAATTTAGTACAAATCTGTCCTGTTTTCCCATGGATCCTGGGGCCAGAGCGGGGGGATCTTCATCCCCGCTGCTGTGGGTTGAAGAGTTTAAATATTTGGGGATAGTGATGTCACGCAACCTCAGGGACTTCCGCCGTCTCAATCTACTGCCAGTAATTAAACGACTTAAGGAGCATTGCTCCAGATGGAGGGACCTGCCTCTTAACCTATTGGGACGTATAAACATTCTGAAAATGCTTTACTTACCTAGATTTACTTATATATTTAGGCATTGCCCGGCTACGCTGCCACTCTCCTTCTTCAGGGAAAACGACGCCTGCATAGGCTCATTTCTGTGGAGGGGATCTTCCCCTAGGCTGGCCCGGTCCACCTTGCAGCTGCCGGTCCGCTGTGGAGGGCTTGCGCTTCCAAATCTCCTGGTATACTATCAGGCAGCGGTATTGGTGACTGTGAGGTGGTGGTTTGAGCAATCCAACTCAAATGCGGCTACCTGTTTGGAGGCGGCGATACTGGGTTCACGTAGAGAATTGGGGAATTTGGTCTACAGGGGGATTGCTGCATATCCCTCCCTGCCAGAGCTCACTAAGACAACATTGCGGGTATGGTGTGCGGCCCATAGGCGACTGGTTCGCCCCAATTACTATTCCCCCTTCTGCCCGCTTTGGGGGAACCCCTCTCTTCCTCACTTCAGGACTATCCCGGACCCACAGCTGTGGGCCGGCTACGGGATCAAGACTCTACGAGACATTATGCGCTCGGGGTCACTGATGTCCTTCCAAGAGTTAACTGTCAAGTATGGGCTTCCGGGGCACATGTTCTTTAGATTTTATCAGCTGAGGCACGCAGCCAGGACACAGTTCGCGCAGACTATCGCACTTGAGGCTGACCCCATTGAGGAACTGCTGGCTCAGGAATCTCTTAAGAAAACAATGTCCACGCTTTATATGGCCCTGTTGGAGGTAGATTCCCCCAAGATGAGTGCCCTCTGGGACAAATGGCTCAATGATATCCCTGGTCTTGATAGAGAGGATTGGGAGGGGTGCTTTGAGGATGGGGCTAGGATACTGATTTCGTCTAGGGATAGGCTGGTACACGCAAAGTTTATGCATCGTGTCTACTATACACCCCAGAGGCTGCATCGAATTTACCCTGATAGGTCCCCGGGTTGTCCTCGCTGCCAATCCCTAGAGGGAACGTTTCTACATATGTTCTGGACCTGCCCACTGATAGAGGCGTTCTGGGGGCAGGTGTTTGAGAGTATCAATATCCGTCTCTCGCTGTCCATTCCGGTATCCCCTGAGCTGGCCCTACTAGGGATTCATGACGATGACCAGCGTCCCCGCTACACAAAGATACTTGTCTCCACGCTTATGTACTATGCTAAAAAAGAGATTCTTAAGAAGTGGTCCTCCCCCCGACCTCCAACTGTAGAGGCCTGGGACTCTTCTGTGAATGCGCAGCTACCAATGTATAAACTGACTTACATCAATAGGGGCTGCCCCCAAAAGTTCAACAGAGTCTGGCTCCCATGGACACAACAGTTCTGATGTGAACCTTATCTGCCATGTGTTAATTGATGATGGGTGGGTTGCTGTTTTTGACTAGTTACTGGACTGTGATGAACGCTGAATCTCTGTCTGTTTTAGTGACGATTCATGCACTATTCTGTCTGAGCTATGTAAACATGTTATTTGTATGTTGAATGTCTTCTCAATAAAGACCAACCTGTTTGTTAAAAAAAAACCTGCTGCCTCTGCAATGGGCACACATTCTTTTTTTTACTATTGAGAAAGAGGAAGTACATATTTAAGTATGTTCTAGCTTTGTTTATTACAGCCTACAACTTGACAGACAGAATTCTCATCTCCACCCATCCACTGACATATCAACTGCTGTATGGCCACTCTAGAATGTCAGAACATATTGAGGGAAAATGGGTAGGGCCCCTAGTAAGAATGCAACAGGATGCAAAAAGTTTCAAATGCGGACTCTAATGCCCTGTACACACGACCTAACATGCCCAAACCCGCTGTTTTTCCTGATGTGATTCCTCTCAAGCCTGCCTTGCATACACACGTTCAATCAAAAAAACGCTCAACCAAAGCATGGCGACGTCCAACACGTACGACGGAACTATAAAGGGGACGTTCCATTCAAATGGCGCCCACCTTTGGGCTGCTTTTGCTGATCCTCGTGTTAGTAAAAGTTTGGTGAGAGATGATTTCAGCCTTGTGCTTTTCAGTTCGTTACAGCGCGACGAATAGTTTATCTCCATTACGAACGCTAGTTTTACCAGAACGAGCGTTCCCGTCTCATACTTGATTCTGAGCATGCGCGTTTTTTTTCCCCTCGGAAAAGCATACACACAAGCGGTTTTTGCACAACACAACGGGAAAAAATAGAGCAGGTTCGAATTTTTTTGCGGGCAGTTTTCTCGTTGGGAAAACTGCTATGGAGCATACACATGACCGGTTTTCCTGACAAATCTAAAAAATGTCAGTTTTCTTGTCGGGAAAACCAGTCATGTGTACGAAGCATAAGAAACAGGATAGAGATGTAAACGCAGGCAAGCAAAAGCACAAATATTAACACAGAAAAACAGTGCTACATTTACTTATATTATAATTTTAGTATGCTTATACTTTTTACATTAGAATCACTTTTGTTCTTTTAGGTATTATGCCAGAACATTGTTACGGGGAAGAGCATTTTTAAAACTAGCAAACCTTCGCCATCACTCCAAGAGGAACTTGCTTTTCTCTTTCTCCAACTTGGTGATGCCTGACAGGAGACAGAAACATGATGTCATGATAAACCTGTTTGTTTATATCTAAAACAATGCTTTATTATTGCAATATATACACCTGCACCTGCATGCTGTAATGTGTGGTCTTGCTAATTACATACACCAACTTCTGTTTCCTGCTTTGCATTAGTACACAGTGTTTGTACATTACCATTCAAAACAATGCACTCCTTATATGGCTGATATCGTATATTGTAAGAGATGTTAAGAGAGACACATAATTATTTGAGTCTATTAAAAATCCCTTAAAGTGCATGTAAACCTGATTTATGAAATTTGAGCTGAGCACATGTATCTGCAGTGTTTTGTTATCTCTCTTCAAAGCCCTGGGTCCTGTGGCTCTCTCCTGCCCCATTCTTCTGTTATCCGCCTGAGAACTCCTGAAAGGCTCTCAGAGACAGGAGCCTGAAGTTTGTGTTGTGAAAGGAGCTAGAAATAGATTAGCACTATTCAGAGGCAAGCTCTGCATGTGTGGGGAGGGGGGTGTGTCTCTTCTCCAATCAGCTGTCTCACAGTGTATAACAAGTATCTACACCCAGTGCTAAACTTGCATTTTCTAAACAGTACATACAGAATCTCACAAAAGTGAGTACACCCCTCACATTCTTGTAAATATTTTATTATATCTTTTCATGTGACAACACTGAAGAAATAACACTTTGCTACAATGTAAAATATTGAGTATACAGCTTGTATAACAGTGTAATTTCTTCAGTGTTGTCACATGAAAAGATATAATAAAATATTTACAAACATGTGAGGGGTGTACTCACTTTTGTGAGATACTGTACAGATAAAGACAGCAGATTTCCATGTAAAACGTATGTAGTGAGATTTGTTTCTTCCCTGTGTATCATCTGAGGCTGTTCACTTCACTGGGTATATGGAAGGGTTTACATCCAGTTTAAAGAAAAAATTCCCAGAAAACCATTGAATGCACGATGTTATGTATAAGGCCACGTACACACGATCAAATCTGTCTGCTGGAAACGGTCTTCCAGACCGTCCCAGCAGACAGATTCGATCATGTGTACAGGCGAGCCGACGGATTTGGCCAGCCGACAGATTTGAAAGCATGCTTTCAAATCTGTCGGCTGGGAACCCGTCCGCCCGACATGTCTGCTGGTTAGTACGCTAACCAGCAGACATGTCTTCTCGCACACTAGCCGAATGATTTCGACGCATGCACGGAAGTGTTTTACTTCCTGGTGCGGTGACGTGGCGGCGTCAACGTCACAGCCACGTCAGCGCGCCGTCTGCCGGCGGGGATTTTGGTTTGATCGTGTGTACACGATCAAACCAATACGTCCCCAGCAGACAGATTTGTTCAAATCGGTCTGTCCGACCGATTTGAACAAATCTGTCTGCTCGTGTGTATGGGGCCTTACAGATGTTATAGATATATTGGAGATGTTTTAGCTGCTACAGAATTAGCTTCTGTCCTTACAGCAATGAAATGTACACAGCTTTGCCATATTACATATCCATGTCTGGTAAGACAGGAGACCTGATTTTTAGCTGCTGCAGTTGTGTAACACTTACAGGTCTCATTTTTACCCCAGTATGTGACTGAACAGTGAAGGGAAATGCAGCAGACTGAGAACGTGTCTACCTTTAATGCTACACTCTTCTGCTTTCAACATGTTCCTTGACTGTTAACAGTCAAGCAGTGGAGCACAACTCTGTGAGCTCTGCTGTGCACATACTACAAAATATTGATATGAAGTCAAAGGCACTTACACTGCCCCAATTTAAATAAAAACATTTAGGGCCAGATTCTCATACAAATTCGCCGGCGTAGCGTAAGCTATTTACACTACGCCGCCGCAACGTAACAGAGCAAGTGCCGTATTCTCCATGCACTTGCTCCGTAGTTTGCGGAGGTGTAGAGTAAATCGCCCAGCGTAAGCCCGCGTAATTCAAAGGGGGCGGCTTGTATTTAGATTAAGCGCGCCCCCGCGTCAAACGAACTGCGAATGCGCCAGCCGGGGAAAAAGCTCAGTGCGCATGCTCCAGCTCACGTCGGAAAGCGTCGTGGAAACCGACGTCAAAACGACGTGATCGACACTACGCAATGCCCTATTCGCGAACGAAATAGTAAAACGACGTAAGCGACGGAAAAACCCGACGCTGACCCGACGCCATACTTAACATGGCATCTGACGGCACCCGACGGCATCTGACTGTACTGCGTAAGGTTAACCCTCATATTAGCAGAGGTAACCATACGCAGACGAAAACGACGTACGCGACGACGGGGCGGCGTAAAAGCAATCGGGAATCGGCGTAGTAGCCTCATTTGCATAGGCAAATGAGAAAACAACGTAAAGGCCACCTAGTGGCCAGAGTTGTCATTACAACTACGATCCGCAAGTGTAATGGTATTACACTTGTCGGATCTTCAGCCGTATCTATGCCAAAGTGATTCTAGGAATCACTCGCATAGATACGAGGCAAAAAAAACGGCGATACGACGGGGTATCTGAGATACTCCATTGTAGCGCCGCTGAGAATCTGGCCCTTAATTTTTTTTTTTTTTTTAAATACTTTATTCCTACCACCAAGGGCGAGTCCAGGTTCTCATACCAGTCATATATAAACAATAACATAACAGATATGATCACTAATCAATAATCAATAATCACAAGATAATAATCCCATCCTTCATATCAACCTCCATAAACCCCTGAGGAGGGCACTATGCTGATATTACAGTGAGCAGGTGGACAACCCCTATTCGCTGTATCTGGAATCACCCTATCCATTTTCCATTTTCTAAATTATGGGAAAAAAAAACACAAGTATAACACAAGAAATTAAAAAATAATATATAAGGAAAATAAAAAATAATAATTTACAAAAAGGAAAGACATTTTTAAAGGGGAAAAAAAAGATTAAGGGGAAAAAGGGAAAGGGAGGACTGAGTGGGGGTATACCCTGGATAAATAATGGATAACTAATTATTAGCTATTTTAGTTGTAAAACTTATATCTGACCATCACGAGTTAAGCAAAACCAGACCTTCTTCAGAAGCAATAAACATATTCCACATATTCTTGGGTTCCCAAGGATGGGCTCAGAGGCGAGTCCACTGTCGAGAGAGAGGTTTTAACGATCACTTGTGAACAGATTCTTATTGTAGGACCTATCAGGGGATGCCTCTTTAGATCGAATGAAAGTTTATCGTAACACCATGGTGCCCCTTTCAGTAAAACATCAGTTTGCTCTTGTTCAATTCGAACCCAGAGCTTGTCTATTGAGTGACGATTCCAATCTATGAGTTTCCCCATATGTACAGCCTGATAGTATTTAAAGGAGTTGTAAATGAAAAAAAAAATTCACCTTAATGCAATCTATGCATTAAGGTGAAAAAACATCTGGTGTTATTTTAAAAGGAAAAAAAATGTTTCCTTTACAAACGCTTTAAGTACATCTGGGAGTGCAATTCCTCCACTATGTTTAGTTTGAGATAATTGAGATTTGGAAGTGCGTGGTTTCTTATGTGCCCATATAAATTTGATAAACATGGAATGAACCTGTTTAAAGTACTAAGATGGTATCTTGATTGGCAGAGTTTGAAATAAATATAGATACTTGGGTAAGATACTCATCTTTAAAATGTTACATCTAGCAAACCACAAATGCAGTCCCCGATTCCATGTCTCCAATGAAATGCGTGTTCTAGTCAATAGGGGAGGGAAATTAAGTTCGAAAACCCATGTTAGATTAAAGGGGATATATGTTTCTAGATATTTTAGGGCTGTATCTGTCCACTTAAACCTAAAATTTGTCTGTAGGGTCTGTAGCCTCTCGATAGGGACACCTACCCCCATTGCCTCTGATTTGTTAAAATTGATCGGCGGATTAGACAATCGATAGATTTCAAATTTGCGGATAAGATTCGGCAGTGAAAGGGTTGGCGAGGGAGAAGCGCAGATCATCAGCAAAAGCTGAGATTTTATGTTGCTCCTCTTTCACTCCAACTCCAGTGATGTCTGGGTTCAAAAGAATCCTACACAGAAACGGCTCCAGGGAGATAACATAAAGTAAAGGGGACAGTGGACACCCTTGCCTCATCCCATTTGAAATAGGGAAAGGGTCTGAAAGAACGCTGTTAACTTTGACCTGGGGGTCGGATATGAAAAGATCTTGGAGATCCACTCCATCATATGTTCCCCCAGACATATATAAAATAGAACTGCCATCAAAAATTTCCAATTAACTCGATCGAATGCCTTTTCCGCATCTGTACTTATAACACATGGGGTACGCGTCTCCCTTGCGACATGGATAAGATTTAAAGGGGTAATTCCCCCAAAAACCTTTTTTTAACATTGATTGAGGCTCGTTATGTCAAGGGGAATCGGGTGTTTTTTTATTAGAAACGAAGCAATACTTACCGTTTTACAGATGCATCGTCTCCGTCGCTTCCGGGTATGATCGTCTGGTCTGGGCGTGCCTATTTGATTGACAGGCTTCCGACGGTCGCATACATCGCGTCACGAGTAGCCGAAAGAAGCCGAGCGACGGTGCGGCTCTATACTGCGCCTGCGCACCGTCGTTCGGCTACTTTCGGAAAATCGTGACGCGATGTATGCGACCTCGGAAGCCTGTCAATCAATAGGCACGCCTATAGTCGGAGCCCATACCCGGAAGCATCGGAGACGATGATCTCTCGGTAAGTACTGCGTCATTTCTAAAAAAAAAAAACCTGATTCCCCTTGACATAACGAGCCTGAATAAATGTTAAAAAAAAGGTTTTTGGGGGAACTACCCCTTTAATACTTTAATCATATTATCACAAGCTTCTCTGGATGGAATGAATCCCACCTGGTCCAGATGTATCATGGACTGTAAATGTTGCACAATTCGAGTGGCAATGATCTTCGTAACTAATTTAAGGTCACAATTCAGGAGTGATATAGGCCTGTAGCTACTGCACCAAGTGGGAACCTTTCCCTTCTTGAGAATTACAGTGACGTGTGCTTTTAAAGTATCTCGGGAAGGACGTTTCCAGACTTATTTTATTAAACAGTTCCACCATATGGGGGCCTAAGATTGGAAGGAATTTCTTGTAGTACTGTATCGAAAACCCGTCTGGGCCTGGGGCTTTGCCTAATTTAGAGATCCTGATTGCATTCTGAAGTTCGTTGAAAGTTATTGGCGCCTCTAGATTTTTTCTAACCTCTGGGGTCAACTGGGGCAGTTGAGAGGAAGCAATGTAGTTTTCCATTTATATCTGAGTGGAAGATTGTTCTGGGAAGTTATATAGTGAGGAATAAAAATCTCTAAAACCGTGTAATTTGCTTGGGAAATCCCACTTTTTTTGGGGGGGGTATGTATGAAGCTAATGTTTGTTTTTTGATTGAATGTGCTAGCATTTTCCAACATTTATTTCCCGACTCATATACAAATCTACAACATCGTTGTAGAGCAGCTTTGGCTTGATATCTTAGTAGATCTGTAACCTGTTTACAGAGGGAAAACGTTTTTGTTCGAGCGTAGGGTTCGTTATATGTTTATGTTGGACTTCTGCTTTATGAATTTCATGAAGAAGAGCTGTAAGTTTTTTCTTCCGCTGGCGTTTAAGCCATGCTCCGTGTTTAATTAGAATGCCTCTTATAACTGTCTTATGAGCTTCCCATAGGATCCCTGTATCGCAGTCAGCTTGTTTGTTGATGTGAAAGTACTGATCTATCTCTCGCTGTACATCCTTCAATATCTTGGGGGTCTGCAGAAGACTTTCATGTAATCTCCAAAATCTAGTTCTGGAACTTGGGTGGTCTGAAAGTCTATATGTCAACTCAATCGGTGCGTGATCTGACTATGTAATTACACTGATTGTTGTACTTTGAACTGCCTGTAAATGTGTATGTGGAATCAAAAAATATAATATACGTGAATAGAGTTTATGAGGAGAGGAGTAGAACGTATAGTCTCGATCAGTTGAGCCTTATATATAGTCTGTAAAACTTGTTTGAGTGTGCTGGAGGTAATGGAAGACGAGCCAAGTGAGGTATCTACATTCGGAAGTAACGGAACATTAAAATCGCCCCCAAGAATCAACTGGCCTTCAAGAAATTTTATGAGACGATTCATTGTTTGACTAAGAAAGGAATCTTGATGGTTATTTGGAGCATATTTAGAGGCAAAGGTAATTTTTACTTCTCCTATAAGGCCTTTAATCAACAGAAAGCGTCCTTTTGGATCTATCAGGGTGTCTTAATTCAGCCATGGAAGTCGGCTGGATAATAATATGGACACACCCTTCGTTTTTGCTAAGTTGTTTGTAGAGTGGTACACAACTGGATAGTATCTGTTCTTTAAGATAGGGAGTTTATGCCTTCTGAAGTGTGTCTCTTGGATAAACGCTACATCTGTATGTGAACGTCTCAGGTCGTTCAAAAGTATATGTCTCTTCTCCGGGGCGTTTAACCCTTTAGTATTTAACGAAAGTATCTTAATAGTATGCATCTCAGGGTAGGGAACAAGGTTTAGAAAGTGAAAGAGGGGAATGAACATCACACACAAAAACAAAAAAAAAAGAAAGAAAAGGGGGGTGGGAAGAAAAAAAGGAGCCCAGAATCTATAAAAAAAACTTTCTGGGGTCTATTCAGTACCCTCGGCTAGGCTTGGCCACACTCGGCTCCGCCCGCGGTCACGCCCTGCGAGAGGAGCCGAGCGTGGCCAAGCCTAGCCGAGTGTACTGCGCTCGGTATATGTCGGCGGCGGCGCTCGAAGACAGCTCAGAGACAGCACGGGAGAAGCGGGAGGACACCACAATGGCAGAAGACAGACGCCGTACCGGACAAGACCGCCGTTGGATGCCGGGCAAGATACCGAAGAGGGACATTTAAACTTTTAATAATTTTTTTTTCCAGGAAATTTCCCTCCAAGAACTGGGTGCGCGCTATATGCCAGTGCGAGTTATACCCAGATAAATACGGTAGTAACCACTGAAGGGATTCTAAAAAATTAAGTTTTTTTTATGTCATTAAAAACGATCGTGTGTGGGCTTCAGAGCATTTTTCTGGTTCTGAAAAACGGCGAATTTTTTTTCCGAACATGCTCTTTTTCACTACGTTTTTAAGGTTGTAAAAAATGGTCGTGTGTAGGCTTTAACGTCGTGAAAAATCTGTGCATGCTCAGAAGCAAGTTATGAGATGGAGGCGCTCGTTCTGGTAAAACTACCATTCGTAATGGAGTAAGCACATTCATCACGCTGTAACAGACAGAAAAGCGCAAATTGTCTTTTACTAACACGAAATCAGCTAAAACAGCCCAAAGGGTGGTGTCATCCAAATGGAACTTCTCTGAGTGCCGCCGCCGACATATACCGAGCGTAGTACACTCGGCTAGGCTTGGCCACACTCGGGTGCGCCCGCGGTCACGCCCTGCGAGAGGAGCCGAGCGTGGCCGAGCCTAGCCGAGTGTACCAGAGTGTACTGCGCTCGGTATATGTCGGCGGCGGCGTTCGACGACAGCTCGGAGACAGCGCGGGAGAAGCGGGAGGACACCACGATGGCAGAAGACGGACGCCGTACCGGACAAGACCGCCGTTGGACGCCGGGCAAGGTACTGAAGAGGGACATTTAAACTTTTAATATTTTTTTTTTTTCCCAGGAAATTTCCCTCCAAGAACTGGGTGCGCGCTATATGCCAGTGCAAGTTATACCCAGATAAATACGGTAGTAACCACTGAAGGGAGAAAAATGTAACTATTTAAAAAAAACAAAGGGAGAAGTAAGGAGCAAAAAACAAAGAGGGGGGGACAAAAACAAAACAGTGGGGGGGGGGCGAAGGTCCCCCTTACTGTAGGGGTCCCCTATTTCCCTCTACCCCTGATATTCCACTCTCCCCATCCCCAACTTGACCACCACCCTTCCCTTACCATCACACCTCTCTCTCCCTCTTGATTTACTTCCTTGTGTCGGGAAAAAAAATAGATAATCCAAACCAAAGGGGGAGATCTAATCTCTCCTGCCCCCCTCTCTACCGTGTAGTTTTATTCCCAGTGCCATCCCTCTATTTTTCATCCCCTAGTGATTGAATATATAAAAGTGTAGCTTGTGTAATTTATAAGGGAATTTACATATCTCTTGCCTGTATTCATTATTTTATTTATTCTTCTATCTTCTATCTTCCCACAAAAAAAAAAGTGTCAATTTTTTTTGCATTATTTACAATGTGCCTTGTGTCTGTCCCTCCTTCTTCACACATCTCACTATTAACCTTCTAAGTGTAGTATAAATTGTCCCATCCATGTGTATATATATATATTCATATATAATCTAATATCACTCCCCCCCCCCTTGTAGTAGTAGTCACCCCAGAAAAAAAAAATTGCCCCCCCCCACATAACATTATCTCCTGCCTTTAATCCTATAGTTTAAGTGTATATTTATTCAACACTTCAAATGATATTCCCCTTCGCAGTCTCTCTTCCCATCAATAATTTTTTTCAATGATTCCTGGATCACTTGAGGATTTTTGTAATGTCCAATCCTTATGCCGCGTACACATGACCGTTTTTCGGGTTCTAAAAAATTACGTTTTTTTTTTTATGTCATTAAAAACTATCGTGTGTGGGCTTCAGAGCATTTTTCGGGTTCTGAAAAAGGCGATTTTTTTTTCGAACATGCTCTTTTTCACGAAGTTTTTAACGTTGTCATTTTTAAGGTTGTAAAAAATGGTCGTGTGTGGGCTTTAACGTCGTGAAAAATCTGCGCATGCTCAGAAGCAAGTTATGAGACGGAGGCGCTTGTTCTGGTAAAACTACCATTCGTAATGGAGTAAGCACATTCAACACGCTGTAACAGACAGAAATGCGCAAATCGTCTTTTACTAACACGAAATCAGCTAAAACAGCCCAAAGGGTGGCGTCATCCAAATGGAACTTCCCCTTTATAGTGCCGTTGTACGTGTTGTACATCACTGCGCTTTGCTAGAGCATTTTTTGTTCACGATCGTGTGTAGGCAAGGCCGTTTTAATGATCGGGTTGAAAAAAACTTAGTTTTTTCTAGACCCTTAAAAACTTTGGGCCAGATTCAGGTACATCTGCGCATTATTGGACCGGCGTAGCGCACCGCCTTTACGTTAGACTTGCGCAATGTAGCCGCGCAATCACCCTATTCTCGTTCGCTTTTACGCACAAAATTGCGCATGCGTAACGTTTATTTCAGAGGCGTAAGGCGGAGTATTACAAATTGGGAAGGACGTGGGCGTGTTACATTGAAATGAGCCGTGACCCCATGCAAATGAAGGGCCGGCCGGCTCGCGCATGCGCGCTTGAAGCAGACCATGGTCAGCACCTCTGTGCGCATGCTCACAACTCGGGAACGGCGCAATCAGTGAAATTGGAAGTGGACTAGGACAACTTAGTGAACTACGCAGACAGCATAAATAGACAGACACAAACGCACTTCCTTTGCAAAAGTACATCCCTTTGTATCCCTCCCTATACAGCAAGGTGCTTTTGTTTATTAGCGTTTGTTTGTTTGTTTGTAACGTGTCTTTGAGATATTTGGGGACTGTTTTGCAGAGTGATTTTTGTCTTTTGTGTGTTTTCTTTGTTGTTATTTTGTTTAAATTATATTTTTGCTGGGCATTTTTTATTTTTGCTCGTCATTTATTTTATTTTTTTGGTTCTGTTTGTGTATGATTTTGGAATGTGGGGGTGATATTCCTGCGGGAAAAGGGGTGTCACCCTCATTTGTGGTGGAGAAGTGAAACCCAGGTCTGTGTGAATGGTGTATGAATGTACAGTGACATAATTGGAGCCTTGGCGTGGCGTTGCTGCTCACAAGTCCTGCATGGTGGGCTTGTGGCAATCCAATGTGATGACGATGTGGTGTGTGTGTGCTAGGGACCACAGTGGTGTGCATGCATGCATTCTCATTGTGCCATGATTAATGTGTGTGTTTAACGTGCAAAGATGCATATGTGAGCTGGCATGAGATGGGGTCATGAGATGGGGTCCCAGTGCATATGCAGAGTCACCTTGAAGGGAAAAGACAGGAGGATGTTAGTAGTGCATGTGCCCCTTGTGATGTGTGCATCATGGGGGGAGACAGTTATGCCTGCCACCCATGTCACTCACCAACCAGCCAGCTGTCCCCATACTTGTTCTGTTCGAAATCTGTGGGGATGGGGCTATGATTGTATATGTAGCTGTCATGGGTGTCATGGGTAGTGCCATGTGTTGGGCTGCTGATGTCCTCCTGCAAGGTTGTGGTTAATTCCATGATGGCATGAGGGGTGAATCTGAAGATGCGAGACACCTCAGAATCACTCATGCCATAGATGTCTATGCGTGATTGATATATCCACTCCCGTGAAGAGTGAAGAGTGAGGGGCTTGTATCAGATAAGAATATTGTATTAGATTAGATTAAATTGTAAAGTTTATATAAGCAAATAAAAAGTCAGTAGTATAGCTATGAGCATGGATGCCACTGGCATGTTGCCATACAGTTTGTTGGGCAACACGTGTGACTGCTGAGCTCCTCACTAACAGTGTTGCTTTATCTGACATGTAGAAGATTTTTCTCTTTTTAGACCAGCTTTTATATGGTCTAATTTTAGACAGGACATTTTGTTGTTGCGCACACTGCGTAGCCTGCGCTGCCCCAACGTTCTTTTGTGCATCCCCGTAAGTCCCTCATTAGCATATTTGACTAGCAAATCAATGGTCTGTCTAGCGCAGTTTTGCGCGGACGGATGCGCCTGTCTAACGAAATTACGCTGGACAAAAAAAAGTAGATTTCTTGTGTATCTCGTTTTGGGGATGCCGTGCATCGAAACGCACGCGCACATTTAGACTTACGCCGCGCATCTCCTGTTGCGCAGGCGTAATCGCTCTGTGAATCTGGCCCTTTGTTTCTTAGAACCCGAAAAACAGTTGTGTGTACGCGGCATAGTCAAGATCAAATCTTTTCGTTGTCCAGGCTCCCTCTCTCAGTTCCCCGGATAAATCCAGAGGTGGTGAGGGCGTAACGTTACCATGGCTTTTATAGATCGTACCTTTCACTTATATCATTTAAGAAAAAAGCCCATCTCCCAAGCTTTAATGCCTTGAAACAGAGCTTGTTCTTTAGAGTCACTATTACAAAAAAAAAAAAGAAAAGAGAGAAAAAAAAAAGGAAGAGACAAAGAAAAAGGATGGGGGAGAGGGGGAGCAAGCCCTGGGGGAAGCAAGGTGAAAGGGAATTAATAATATTCTCCTCTCCCCCTCTCTCGCCCCACACCCACCCCCCCTCATATAGCATATCAGGTCATATTAGTTTATCTTAGTAATTTTATCTGCAGAATATTCTCAATCAGATCTCCACTTTCAATTATTAAAACATATATAAAAACAGCATTTCATATTCCCGATAGGTGTCTGTTGTGCCATGTACTTGTATGAGAAAAAACGCTTGTTCTCTTTATGTTGCTGACCACACTAAGCAGGAGAACACCGCATGATAAGTTTCCTAGCTGCGCTGGGAACCCAGCCTGCCCCCCCCTACACAGCCTTTCACTGGAAGATCAGGGTACTGCTGCTTCTACTTCCCCCAGATCTTATGCAGAACCGGGATGCAATCACTTATAAAGGGGAGAAAAAAGATATTTATAGTGCGTTTGTGTTTTTTTATATTTATACACAAGTGTTTTGTCTATCATTTCTATTTCAAACAGAATAGGTTGTTTTCCAAAGTGATCATTTACAGCCCCTCTAAATAAAGTATACAGAGCTGCATTAATTAGTTTAAGTGGCTACTTTACAGATCCCTATATTTAAAACAATAACAAGTTTAAAGTTTTATATACTTACTTTAATATCTCCATGCTTATGCTTCACACATGCCTCCTCAATTGCCTTAAGTGGGCCTGCAAATTGACATTTATGAACATATTATACACATGCTAGATATGTAATGGTTATAATAAGTTTTATTGAGATTTAGATCAAACCAAAGAAAGTTTGTTTTGCATGCACAGAACTTTAGCTATTACCTCCTCCAGGATGGTCCATTAGAGAGATAGATCTGCACCTATATGAAACACAAGATTAGACAGTTTAAAGGCTCCCATGAGCCATTACCGTCAGCAAATTGGCAATATGACTGACAAACCTAAATATCATAAGCAGGAACAAAAGGAAGGGAGCTCACCATCCTGGGGGATTCATGGAAAAGGAGTTTTCAAGCAATAACTCAAGTTTCCTACATCATCCTCCAGGATGGTCCAGTATAGAGATGCTTAGGGAAGGACCACAGCTTGAAACACCTTCCTCCTGATCAATGCTTTGGATGCCTTGCTTTCTCTCTTAGGACCGTGAAAGAGATTTGTTATGCTCATCCAGTAGTGTCTGAAGTTTCCTTACAGGAACATATGCCCTTTAGGAGGTCCAAGTCTGAGAAAAGAATTGGCTTATTAGAAAATTATTGGTTATTGATTAGGTCTTGTCTAGGGATACTAAGAGTGCTGCTATGTGTACCTTGAGAATACTGGAGGTGAGACCCTTGTCCACTCCCCCTTATAGGAAATGAAGTACTGTGCCAACTTCTCAGTGGTTTGAGGTGTTACTGTTGGCCCAAGACCCTTATTTCTTCCAGATCCTGTAGTATGTGGCCCTAGTAACTGGCTTCCTGCTTTGGAATAATGATTTTGTCAGATAGAACTTTATTTTTTGGAATCCCCAATTCAGGCTGCTTGTTGCAATTTAGATGTGTGCGCAGGAGATGGTGTTGTGACAGGAAATCTTTTCTGTTCAGTAGGGGTATCAGTATACCTCCCAACTTTTTGAGATGGGAATGTGGAACACCTATTAGCAAAAGTATGTAGGCATAAAACATGCCACACCCCTTAAAGAACAATTAAACCAAACAAAATTTGTTAAACCCACAAGTACAATTTCACTACTACTATGGCTTTATACTGGCTTTAGAAATTTACAAATGCAACAATTTAGAAATTGGAAGAAATGTATAGCAGTGACAAACACTTTTAAAAGTTTATACACAACTATATGGACTAAAACAAGGGACGAGAATGAGGAGGAAAGAGGGACAGAAGGACTTTGTTCCAAATCAGGGACAGTCCCTCAAAATCAAGACCAGTTGAGAGCTATGTATCAGATGTTCAGCTGCCGTTTTCTACAACATTAAAAACCAAGCCCACCTTGGCCACAGTTATGTGATTCTGCTGAGGCATCTGCCATAAATGCTACTGCTTTGGAGATTAGCTGGAAAGACTGCATCACATCTTCTCCTGCTAGTTTAAAGAAAGGTGAGTTTGTAACGGTTCGATCCAAAAATCAAGGTTTTTCGCTAAGCAGGGATTAGCCACGAATGACATTAATGTTGAAGAGGACTCTTCCCATGTTTTTTTTTCAACTGATGAGCCATCTTTTTGTCCAATGGATGGGTTTTTTAGTTGAGCCTAAAGGGAGAGGTCACTTTTTTTTTTTGGACACCTTAGCAAGAGAGATGACCAGTTTAGGAAAATTGGCCTGGAATCATGCCGAGAGCTCTGGAAAGACTAATCTATTCTTCAGTTCTCTTTTTTCTCTTTGGATATTGTACTTCACGTAATAGTGAACAGGGAAAGAGCAATATCTGGTTTCCTATAAACCGCAGTTCGGATAGTCTTCTACAACTTTGGTCTTAGGCTTTTGGATTTGTTCTGTGGAATAAATCAAAGTAATTTTTCAGTTTGCTCAACCAGAAACACATATTTGGAAGTAGAGCTTTCCCTTTTGCTTCCATTTTTTTCGTCATTCGATGTTAACAATTCAGATGAAAGTTCTTCCTTATCTTCCAGACCTCAATCTTTGCTTTGCTTGAAGATTTTTGGGATGGAGACTTGGTTGATGCTTGTACCAATGTGATCTGCTGTGGAACCGGATGAGGTGGTTTAAAGTAATCTAAAACTGAGCAGAAGATCTTGAATGTAGAGAATTCATGAATTAAGGTGCCCATTTAATCTTTAAACAATGAGGAAGTCTCTGCCCCCACAATTTTTTTCAGACAGGATTAACACAGATCTTTATATTTTGGTCTCCCCTGGCATCTTTCTACCCTGAGATCTGGCCTGCAAGACAGTAAGGTAAAATAGCCAATAACCCTCTATACCCCACCCAAGAGGACAAAGAAACAAAAGGATGGTGAGGGGAAAGCCATTGCTGCAAAAGTGCTACCTATCCTTTGTCACAAGTACCATTTAGCCAGAGAGTACCTGCCAAAAAGTGGTACTATTCCCACCAAGTGGACCCTTCATCAAAGCCTAGCCTGTACAATATAGAAAGCAGAGAGACACTGGACAGTCTGGAAGATTCAGAAGGCCCAACATGATCGCACTTAATAAAGGTAGGATCGCTGGTAGGGCAGGTATCTAAGCCTGCAAAAAAGGGTTATAAGGAAAGAAGAGTGTAGCAGAAGACCCTTGCCAAAGACCTTTTCTTGTTCCCCTTTGCTCAGGGCTTGCTAGATCCCAGTGACCAAGAATCTTGATATTCTTCTCACTATATGGGGGCCTCTGCCCTCTCCAGATTATCCAACGGGAAAAACAAAAAACAAAAAAAGAGCCTTTTGAACTCACTGATCTTTTTATGTCCTGCAGGGGGCAGAGCCATCTTTCAAGTTGTTGATTTTTTTTTAAAGATAACTTCTACTTATGCCTGGGTGTATAGCTAAAGGGGTAGCTAGAATTAAACGGATTACAGACACAAGAGGGCCGGTAATAAGCCATATGGGAAAATGCAAATTTTACTGTGTCCTTGTCAAATAGTGGCTGCAAATGGAAGCTTGTGGGCAACGAGAAGTAGGCAAAGACATAATTACATCATATGATGACAGTGCACCTCTTATGAAGCACAGAAGGCTTTGTGGGTGGAAGTAATTATACTATATCGATTAACCAAACCATAAAAATCTCCTAGTCACCTTTGTGTCTGAACTCAAGACTGTCCAGGTATGCTGTATAAATAAACCTACAGACTTGTAGGTCTGGCTTTGTTTGGGTGATGTACAGTTTCACTAGTTTTGGGAAAACCTTTAAGTATTGGTGATTTTAGTTAAGAAAAAAAATTGGATCATCCCTTTTGTCTTACACTAAGAACGTGTCCCAAAAATGGCACACCTTTTAATTTAAAGAAACTCTGTCATGCAAGGCATATGTATGATGACTGCAATTTCTAATTTCCTTTAGTAAATGCTAGCTACCTGGCTGTAAATTAGATCATATGACATTAATGCTTTCTGTATCACTGATCCTGAACAAGCTTGCACACTATAAGCACTTCACTTGTTGCATCCTTGTTTCAGGGCAGTAACTTAGAATGTACAAAAGCCAGGAACAGGAAGGAAACCAACATTTTACTAGATGGGTAGGATATTGCTCTTAAAACTCAAAATGAATGTGGAGCAATATGAGACAGTTCATTACTCTTCGGGTTGCCGTTCTACAGAAAAAATTTGCAGCACTTTTGGAAACTACACAAAGCAAAGCATATTTCAATTTTGTCAGTAAAGTACAACAACAGCCAGATTTGTGTTTATGATGAATCTGAAGAAAGATTGTTTTATAACTAGTGCATAAATATGCATGCTGGTATTGTGTGAAAGTGCATGCTAATGCAATGAGCAGACGCTCCTGTTTCCAGCCTCCATTCAGGGCAAGAAAAAATATATCACCATAAAAAATTCAGCTTGGTCAATCAATTCCATACACAGGCAATAACAGCTATATGTACATTTCTACTTTAATATCAATGCAGACAATGGTATAACAGCTAACAAACCAGAAACCTAAAGTTTGTTATCTGTGTGTGAATTCCATGGACAGTATTGAAAGACAATTTTCTTGGAAGTTCTGCTTGCACCAACATTAGCTGACAACTGTCAAACAAAATTCAGTGTAAACATCCAGCTCACCTTTCATTGAGTCCATATTTAAGTTATGTGCTTTTCTTCTTTTTTCTTGAAACTCCATTTGTAACTTAATTTCTACAACCTGTAATAAACAAGCCAACAGTCATTTCCACTGTGAACTGTAACAGTTGTTTCTTTTCAGTTGTATTATGTTACAAGATGTTTTACTTCTGCAATGTATGAACACTTTACTGTAAGCTATTATTCAAATGAATATATACAATGGTTAACTGCTTACTTGTTCAATATTAGACCAGAAATACTCAATTTCCCTGGCAATTGAGGCAGCAATTCGTTTCAGCCTGTTCTCTTCTTCTGTTTTGGCTCTCTCAATATTCATTCTTTTTTCTTCATGATAGCGAGCAGCAGTTCTGACCAGCTACAGATGAGAAAAGTATAAATCTTAAAGTGTTTGTTAAGGTAAAAATGTTTTCTATAGTTCCCCCTGTTCTATAACTGTAAGCTCCGCAGTGCATGTCATTTGTAAAAATTTGCTGTATAATAGCTTACTTCAGAGTGCCATTCGATGCTCAGCTGACTGCCCGCTGGTCTCCTGTACCGATGTAATAGCTGCAGGGGGAGGTGCTGGGAAACCCCCGCTGACTTCAGCCAAGGAGAGGAGAGGAGGGGAGGAGACAAGCGGGCAGTCACATGAGCGCCAAATGGCCCCCTTAAAGTAAGCTATTATACCACACATTTTTAGAAATGACATGCACTGGGCAGCTTACTATTCTATATAAGAGGGAACTATAGAAAATATAACTGTTTTTTAGAGCAGGAGTTGAGGAGTTGAGGATCAGAGGGGAGAGGGGAGAGCACACAGGAGACACAGAGCAGGTTGTGGATGACAGAGACACATATGCTGACTCCGGTGTCAGAGCTCTGCAGCCCTGATAGATCGGAGTCAGTGCAGAGAGGGGAGGGTAGAAACTGCCAGGATCAGCCAGGTATTTCAGGTGATACAGGGGGCCAAATGACACAGCACAAGCACTGTGCTGTATAACATGTGTTAATTTTTTTCTTTGGGGGGGGGGGGGATAACACACACTTTAATACCCTAAAAAGTAGTAATATCTGCATCATACTGACAGATAAAAGATTGTGGCCTTTACCTTCTTTGCACAAGCCATTTTCCACCTTCTCTCTTGGGCATAGTCAGCAGCCATCCATTGCATCTCTTCTAGTAGGTAATCCCAATGAGACTTTGGCCTTGATGGCTCCTGAAGTTTAGGAAGCCTCCGTAATGACCATAAACCTTCTTTGCGAAGTTCTGCAACGCGCTGATGAACATGGTTTTCCTATAAAGTTTAGATTACATACTATAAAAAAAAAGTTTACTTTTAACGATACTGAAAGTTGCTGACAGGTATGAAGTGCAGTCAAAAGTTGAAAAATTGAAAAAAAAAACTTTTTATGCACCAATTACACGAAAGTAAACAATATTTTTATTAGCAATTTAATACAGAATATCATTAAAAGGGGCGAAAAAATCAAAACAATTTAGTTAGAAACTGCAGCGTGGTTTCAGTGAAAATTTAAGACTACCTTTTCACTATCAGGCACGTCTCCACATCTGGCATGCTGTGCACTTTGCATGGGGTATATGTACTATTTGTTTTTCGCGGTCCTGGTATCAACCACATATCTTGATAAGTTGTATTTTAAATCTATTATGGTCTATATAATACAGGGGTGGCAAACTCAAATTCATCAAGGGCCGTATTAGCAGTATGGTTGCCCTCAAAGGGCCGGTTGTATCTATAAGTAGGGTTGTCCCGATACCACTTTTTTAGGACCGAGTACAAGTACCGATACTTTTTTTCAAGTAGTCGCCGATACCGAATACCGATACTTTTTTTTTAATGTGTCCCCAAATGCAGCCATGTCCCCCACATATTGCAGCCATGTCCCTCACATATGCAGCCATGCATGTCCCCCACATATTGCAGCCATGTATGTCCCCCACATATTGCAGCCATGTATGTCCCCCACATATTGCAAGCCATGTATGTCCCCCACATATTGCAGCCATGTATGTCCCCCACATATTGCAAGCCATGTATGTCCCCCACATATTGCAAGCCATGTATGTCCCCCACATATTGCAAGCCATGTATGTCCCCCACATATTGCAGCCATGTATGTCCCCCACATATTGCAAGCCATGTATGTCCCCCACATATTGCAGCCATGTATGTCCCCCACATATTGCAAGCCATGTATGTCCCCCACATATTGCAGCCATGTATGTCCCCCATATTGCAAGCCATGTATGTCCCCCATATTGCAAGCCATGTATGTCCCCCATATTGCAAGCCATGTATGTCCCCCATATTGCAAGCCATGTATGTCCCCCATATTGCAAGCCATGTATGTCCCTCATACCTGTAGCTATTATACCACCGCCGCGGCCGCATACCACCGTTAATCCCTGCATTATAGCGTAACGTGCATTACAAGCTTTCGTTTTAAAAACTTGTAAATGCCCGCGCCGCCATGTATAGACATTTCCCCTCTCGGGATTGGACGGACCCCTCCAATCCCGAGAAGGGGAGTGTCTATACATGGCGGCGCGGGCATTTACAAGTATTCAAAACGAAAACTTGTAATGCACATTACACTATAATGCAGGGATTAACGGCGGTATGCGGCGGCGGCGGTATAATAGCTACAGGTATGGGCGACAGGACACGGCTGCAATATGGGGGGGGGGGAGTATTCTATTTTGGTATCAGGGGTATTTGCGGGAGTACAAGTACTCCCACAAATACTCGGCATCGATCCCGATACTAGTATCGGTATCGGGACAACCCTATCTATAAGGCCTCATTCACACGAGGAGGACTCCGTCACAGTCCGTCACGACGGAGTCCACCTTCTCCCGCCAGCTCAGCGGGAGATCAGTCCGCAGATCTCCGCTGAGCTGATGGATGACAAGCTCCTCTCTGCTCACTGAGCGGGGAGGGGCTTGTCGGCACCGCTGTCCTCTATGGAGCGATCTGATGAAAACGGACAGCATGTCAGTTTTCATCAGATCTTACCCGATCCAATTCCGCATGGACGGATGGAGACGTGCCCCCCATACGTCTGTTTTTAGCGGATCGGATAGGGTCGGATGTCAGCGGACATGTCTCTGCTGACATCTGACGCTCCATAGGGATGCATGGAGCGGCCGCTCAGGTCCGCCGTCAAAACTGACAGGCGGACCAGAATGGTCCGTCCGTGTGAATGGGGCCTTAGACTATGTGTCCACTATTTATTATGGGATGGAATGAGATGGGATGGGGTATGGTGGGGTGGGATAGGATGGGATGGGCTACCTGACATGCATGGACCTACCTGACATACACAATGACTTCACCTACCTGACACACATGGACTTCACCTACCTGACATACATGGACCTACCTGACATGCACTGACCTCACCTACCCGACATGCACTGACCTCACCTACCTGACATACATGTAACATGGACCTACCTGACATACACCCATCATGTGTCACGCCAGCCAGCCAGAAAGGAGGGGGAGAGGAGAGGAGAGCCGCCTGCCCCAGCCGGGATCTTTGCAGTGCATGGTGTGGACTGGAGGAGGCTTGTAATTGCCGCCTTGTGGAGTCTGCGGCGCCTATGATAGACGTCACGCGTCGGGTCGTCCATCATAGGAGCTACAGGCTCCAGAAGGCAGAACCTAGGCAGCCGACGCCACCGGGTGTACCAAGATGGCCAACTGCTCCGGAGCTAGCCCGAAGCCGCGGCCTTTCCTAAGGCCGAGGCAGCGGTGCGCTCCGCGGATTGACCCGTTCGGATCACAGATGCGCGGGCCACATGGCAAGGTCTGGCCCGCGGGCCTTGTGTTTGCCACCCCTGATATAATATATTGCTCCTTGTGGTTGTTTTATTTAAATTCAATAATGGTCTTTCTTTTCTTATAAACTTTACTAGCTCCTGAAGAAGCGATCTTCATGAAACATGTAGAGCTTAAAATTTGCTATAACTTAGTACAGTCATAAATGTTCGTTGTAAAGTATGTTGACACTCTTGACTTTTGGCTAAAACATTAAATGACCGCGACATTTTTAAAAATGTTCAACTTTTGGCTAAAACATTAAGACCGCGACACTGCACTATCATTAGCACCCACAGTTCCATTCTGTGATTGGCGTGATTCACTCTTAGGTATGAAGTGCAGGTACACAAAGGTGCTTCGGGTAAATGCATGTTAATCAGGCAAAGCTCTGGCACTTCTGTAAAATGTTGAAGCTTGCTGTAAGTTCCACGCCTATACATTCCTATTGACCTGTCACTATAATGGGCTGTCTTACTGGCCAATATGAAAGTGTGACAAGAGTGAGGGGGCGTGACAAATTCAGTGAATCTGCCTCATCTCTTCCGCGGTCGATTCTCTTCCTCCTCCTACAGTCTGTTTCTTCTTGTGAATGGGGCGCGCTGTATTCTGGGAACTGTGTGTATCCCAGAAAGCAGCCGGCCCATTCACAAAGCGCCGCGCTGCTCGCGCATGCGCAGTAGGAAACGGGCAGTGAAGCCGCACGGCTTCAGTGCCTGTTTCCCTTACTATGGATGGCGGCGCCTGGAGCGGACAGGATCGAGGATCGGCCTCGGCGGGGGCCGATATCGCTGGCGACTAGAACGGGTAAGTGTCCTTATTAAAAGTCAGCAGCTACAGTGTTAGTAGCTGCTGACTTTTAATTTTTTTATTTTTAAGGAACTTCCGCTTTAAAGAGTATATTCACCTTAGAAAAAAAAACATTAAGAGTCAGCAGCTACAAATACTGTCCTTACCCGGGCTGGTTATTGGGTCCCCAGCGCCAGCATTTTTACTTTGGGAAGCTGGCTGTAACTCCTTGTCACTTCACATCCGGCTTCCACTGTGTATGTGCAAGCAGTGCTGTGCTTTGTGGTCCTAACTTTATGGTTGTAACTTTTCACTAATATGAAAAGTCATAGCTTTGGGATATCACTTGATAAAGCACCTTCTTCTAAGATTTATGAAGTGCAGAAATATATATCACAAAAAGAAAAATATTGCGCTTACCCAGTGAACAAACAATAAGTGAAAAAGCTGCGATTCAAAAATGTTATACAACATAAATAATAATATACAAAAGGGTTGGAATCGCGCTAATCGTGAGTCTATGACCAATAAAGGGCACAGTGTGTGCTAAAATAGTTGCAAACAAATTAAATAGATGATGTGAACACACAAAAATAAATAACACATAAGTGTGGATTCATATGTGAATCCACCAAATAATCACCAAAAAACTTGCTAGTGTTAAGTAGCTATGTGCAAGAAAACACCACACCTGAGTGCAGTTCAATGAAAAAACGTTAGACTAATAAAGCTACACAAATATTGAAATAAATGAAAACTGAATCAAAATAAAAAACTCCACCTGATGGACACATAAAAGCAAATACATAGTCTATGATGTATTGAAAAAAAGGTCTATGTGGTGAAATCCTCAGATGAAAAGAATGTATATATACCGTCTCCACCTTTATGACATATATGTAAACGAAAAAAGGAAGTCTGAAGCTGGTACAGATGCGTCAATCTCCTAAGTGTCGATCACTTGTGGACTTGCACAGATTTGAAACTGCAGAATCTCAAAGCGAGCGTTCCCTAGAATGGCCAACGTCAACGGGGAAATCATAAACAGAGATAATCGCTTTAACATGGAAGAGACGGACAAACTGTCACGGAGGCTGTTCTTCCATCAAAAATTAATTATACAAAAGAATGCTATGTTCTATATGGAACTCATAATCAGGATGGGTAAAAAATAATTAATTTAAAAAAAAAAAAATGGAGAAGCTATACCGCTCGGGAGAACTGACTCACGACCACTGTGTATAGACAACAACTGCATAGGATAGGTAATCACTACATCAACTGCATCTAAATGAATGTTACATTGCGGGTGATCACACACTGACACCAAAAAGTTACAATCAGTCTCATCATTACAACATGAAAAGGATCACAGTTACAGCTAAACGATGGTTGGCCACACTGCTTAGGGTACAGTTATCAACATCAGTAATTACATGTATGTACTGGCACAAGGTTAAAGGTAACCATTAAACCAAAAATAAGGATTTATGTACAGTATCTAAACCCCTGACAGTTAACCAAAAGGAAAAACCTTTTATCACATATCTTTATGACAGTAAAAATTAAATAAAATAAATAAAATATATGTTGACTTACTTTTACATCGACATCATAAAAAATAGTTGTAACAAAGAGATATCAGGAGTTGTCAATAAAACAATTGACATCTACTTCGATGTTAAGGCCATGGGGTTCAAAACATCTCAAAGTATGTATCCATGCCATTTCAGAACGAGAGATACTCCTGACTAGGTCACTCCCCCTCCAATGGGCCTGGTATTTCTCAATCCCTAGGAAGATAGTGCCCTTTGGGTCCTTGTTATGGACTTTTAAAAAGTGATTAGACACAGAATGGTCAGGAAAGCCGTTACAGATGTTTGTTAAGTGTTCATTTAAACGCACCTGCAAAGGACGCTTGGTCCTGCCCACATATTGTAGGCCACAAGGGCATTGTAACAAATAGATAGCACCCACACTTGAACATGTGATAAAGGACTCGATCTGATAGACCTTAGGTGAATATCTGGAGCTAAAACTCATAGTTCTCTTAGGGGTGTGGTTATTCACCATACAAACTCGACACCTTCCACATTTAAAGAAACCTGTCAACCCCGATGAGAACATAGAAGGGATCCTTGGTGGATCCAAGATGTTGGGTGCTAGCTTGTTTCTTAATGAACCAGCTCCCCTGAACACTACCTGAGGTCTTTCGGGAAGAATGGTGTTCAAAATCTTATCACTTTTAAGGACATGCCAATGCTTCCTAAAGATATGCTTCACATTGGCATGTTGACAGGAAAAGTCTGTTACAAAAGGACTTCTGAACCTGTTCTCCACAATAGGTTTGGGTCTATCCAATAGGATGTCATCCCGATTAAGGTTAGCCACTGATTCTAAAGAATCTGCCAAAAAGGAACGGTTATATCCTTTTTCCAAAAACCGTCTATTAAGTATTTCGGCTTGTTTCAAAAAGGTCACCTGATCAGAACAGTTCCTTTTTAAACGTAAAAACTGGCCTTTGGGGACAGCTTTGAGCCAGCTAGTATGGTGACAGCTGTCATGCGCAATGAACGAGTTCCTGTCCGTTGTTTTAAAATACGTGGACGTGGACAGCTGATTCCCAACTTTACTAATAACAAGATCCAAGAAATTAATGGTGTCAAGACTCGCTTCATGTTTAAGGACAATCCCCCTATCGTTATTATTGAGAAATTCCATAAAGTTGATTAAATCGTCTTCACTGCCATCCCATATGAGGAGGATGTCGTCGATATACCTGGCCCACAACAAAAGCTCGGGCCTAGAGGCCTAGAGGCTTTCCTGACCATTCTGTGTCTAATCACTTTTTAAAAGTCCATAACAAGGACCCAAAGGGCACTATCTTCCTAGGGATTGAGAAATACCAGGCCCATTGGAGGGGGAGTGACCTAGTCAGGAGTATCTCTCGTTCTGAAATGGCATGGATACATACTTTGAGATGTTTTGAGCCCCATGGCCTTAACATCGAAGTAGATGTCAATTGTTTTATTGACAACTCCTGATATCTCTTTGTTACAACTATTTTTTATGATGTCCATGTAAAAGTAAGTCAACATATATTTTATTTATTTTATTTTATTTTTACTGTCATAAAGATATGTGATAAAAGGTTTTTCCTTTTGGTTAACTGTCAGGGGTTTAGATACTGTACATAAATCCTTATTTTTGGTTTAATGGTTACCTTTAACCTTGTGCCAGTACATACATGTAATTACTGATGTTGATAACTGTACCCTAAGCAGTGTGGCCAACCATCGTTTGGCTGTAACTGTGATCCTTTTCATGTTGTAATGATGAGACTGATTGTAACTTTTTGGTGTCAGTGTGTGATCACCAGCAATGTAACATTCATTTAGATGCAGTTGATGTAGTGATTACCTATCCTATGCAGTTGTTGTCTATACACAGTGGTCGTGAGTCAGTTCTCCCGAGCGGTATAGCTTCTCCATTTTATTTTATTTTAATTAATTATTTTTTACCCATCCTGATTATGAGTTCCATATAGAACATAGCATTCTTTTGTATAATTAATTTTTGATGGAAGAACAGCCTCCGTGACAGTTTGTCCGTCTCTTCCATGTTAAAGCGATTATCTCCGTTTATGATTTCCCCGTTGACGTTGGCCATTCTAGGGAACGCTCGTTTTGATTTGCGCGCTTTTGATTCTCTGCACGGCTGCTATCCATGCTTTTAAGCGGCGAGAAGGTTTAAACGCCTTTCCCATACCTTATCCCTTTTCCAAAATGGCGATGATGGGGCCGCTCCCTTGACTGACTCCGCCCACTGTGGGTACTATTGCGGTGACGTGGGGCGTCGTCCTTATCCCGTGATCAAGTCTTTGAAGACGAAACGTTGGGAGGAGACGTTCTCACATCACCGCATCCATACGGAAGGACGCACGCGTACCATCCAGCCGGCCGGCACCTTGTTTTTTAAATGCCCTATTGATTTTCATCTGTTGTAAGTGCAACCTTTATCTTTTTTATATTAAATACCATTGGATTTTACACTATGTGCGGTTTTATGTTGTTACATGGTATCATCAATACTGTCATCTGCTGGTGTCCTTTGGCTGCTGAACTACGATCCCTTCCTCTGAGTGCCTATATCTACCCTGTGGGGTCCAGATCTGGTAAGGGTCAGTGTGTGCAGTGGTGGTGGGTTCGCACTATTCCCTCCCCCGGTCGCAATACTGTCCCACACGGGTGTAGCTATATCAGTTATCCATAAGGTTTCACACTATGCAAGTCTCTTTTGTTTTCTGTTTTGGTTTTTATGGCGCCGAGATTCTGCAGTTTCAAATCTGTGCAAGTCCACAAGTGATCGACACTTAGGAGATTGACGCATCTGTACCAGCTTCAGACTTCCTTTTTTCGTTTACATATATGTCATAAAGGTGGAGACGGTATATATACATTCTTTTCATCTGAGGATTTCACCACATAGACCTTTTTTTCAATACATCATAGACTATGTATTTGCTTTTATGTGTCCATCAGGTGGAGTTTTTTATTTTGATTCAGTTTTCATTTATTTCAATATTTGTGTAGCTTTATTAGTCTAACGTTTTTTCATTGAACTGCACTCAGGTGTGGTGTTTTCTTGCACATAGCTACTTAACACTAGCGATTTTTTTGGTGATTATTTGGTGGATTCACATATGAATCCACACTTATGTGTTATTTATTACAATTAATTATTTTTGTGTGTTCACATGATCTATTTAATTTGTTTTCAACTATTTTAGCACACACTGTGCCCTTTATTGGTCATAGACTCACGATTAGCGCGATTCCAACCCTTTTGTATAGAAATATATATCAGTCAATCATAATTATTAGTTACTTAATATTACTTAAAGGCATAGTTCAAAACTCTTTATGCAGGTAAGGGGCATCTGTAGATTAAAATAAACAGTGTAGCTTTGATGAAAGTTAAATAATGCTCTTGCTATAGGTGTAGGCCATTTACATACTTCCTGAAGCCTGACTGAAAAACTCCCAGAGATATTATCACCTTGTCCTGCCTTGTTGCTGGGACATCACTAAGAGACTCCGATTTTTTTACTGCTCGCCTCCACCATCGCAGGAGCAAGGTCTTTCTCTGATTCAACCCCCCTGAGGCGCCGTACACACGGCCGAGGTTCTCGCTGAAAATCAGCGAGAACCTCGCTGGAATGCACATTCCAGCGAGGACCTCGGCCGTGTGTACGGTCTCGGCGAGCTTCCCGTCGGGAAGCCCGTCGAGCAGAAATAGAGAGCACGCTCTCTATTTCCTCGACGGCCCGCCCGGAAGAATGGCTGGTTATTACATCGAACCTCGACGGGCGGAACGATGTGTTCTGCCCGTCGAGATTCCCTGCCGTGTGTACGCGGCCTCACATGCACTTTCTCTCACCTGATTCAGCAGCTCTGAGCTCAAAGTTTGTGAACTTGCTCCAACTTTAGCTACAGATGCCCCTTACCTGCATAGAGAGTTTTGAACCATGCCTTTAAGTAATATCAAGTAACTAATAATTCCGACTGATATATATTTTTGCGCTCTGTATCCTAGAAGAAGATGCTCTATTAGGTGATATCCCAAAGCTATGACTTTTCATATTAGTGCATTTTTCTTAACCACTTAAATACAGGGAACTTCGAGGGGGCGTGGCCAGGATCGGCATGTGAGAGGCAGCTTCCTCACAGAGCTCCCGTGCATCACCCTGAATTTACCCTGTTCCCGACCGCATTACTCTGCCTAACGGCTACGAGCCGGTACCGGAACCCGTGGGGAACCCGCTGAGCCACGCACAATGGCGGATTACAAGATGGGCTTGAGGGGAAAGGGCAAGGAAGACGGACAGCGGCCGGAGATCCAAAATGGCGCCGCCGGGGGACCGCAGCTGCGTGGCTCCAAAACTAAGGACGGAGTGAGTAAACCTCCCAAAACACCTAAGGGTGCTAGCGCTGACCCCCTCCCTACGGACATTCGATTTTACACCTAGAAACTGGCAGGCTCCCTGCATATAGCAGAGCAAGCTGAGGAGGGGGGGAATCTTCTGCACAGGGGAATATGGAGGAAGGCTTTCCAGAGTGCACAGCCCCGAATCTCTTTGCTGATCAGGACAAGGAGCAGGAAGAGGACAGTGGGGATGAGGAACCTGCGCAGCCCACACTGGCAGAAATCCTGAAAGCAGTTCATAAATGCACAGCATCTGTTAACACACTGCAGGAACGTTTTGGGGGACTGGAGTCTAAGGTTTCTCTAATAGGGCATGATATACAGAAGATTAGGGAGAGAACCACGGCTGCAGAAAACAGGATTAGTGATGTAGAGGATCAGCTCCCTCCCCTGGTGAGAGACACACAGCACAATACTAGGATGGTTGCAGCGATTGATCAGCGCGCTGATGACCTTGAGAACAGAATGAGACGCAATAATGTGCGTATAGTTGGTCTCCCAGAGAAAACGGAGGGTAGAGACCCCACTGATTTAATTGAGAAATGGCTGCTGAAATTTTTTGGGAAGGAGGCGTTTACATCGCTTTACGCTGTGGAGAGGGCTCACAGAGTCCCCATGAGGCCCCTTCCCCCGGGGGAACCCTCCACGGCCCATACTGGTGCGACTGCTACACTACAGAGATAGGGAGATTATTCTGCGGTTGGCTCGAGAAAAACAGAACGTGCAGTTCAACGGTGCTCGCGTTTCCTTTTACCCTGACTTTTCTTCTGACGTGCAGAAATGACGGGCCAGGTTTTCAGAGGTGAAGAAGAGGCTGCAGAAGTTGCAGGCACCGTACGCCATGATGTACCCAGCGCGCCTCCGCATCACTATGAGAGGCCAGGCTCACTTTTTTGATCACGCTGCAGACGCTTCGGCGTGGTTGGATGTAAATGAGCAGGCAATTCGCCCACCTAGGAGGGAGGCAGCAGAAGTGGACTGACGAGCCGCAGATGCGTCCTTGTTACAGGCCTATGAGGAGCTAGGGCGCCCTCTTTCCCCATTTTCTTTATAGTTACTGGTTCTCTTGTCTATATATTTTTTTTTTCTCTATGTTTGCAACGGTTTACAGTTTTGTCGGGAACAAGAGATGATCCTTTTTTGCCTTTTTCTTTTATGTGTGGCACGCTCTAATACTCCAGCTGAGGGAGCGTGTGGAGCACATCTGTGTTTTTTCGAAGAGATCAATGTGCCATATTTGGCATGTAATGAACCCCTGTATGGTGGTTGTGATACCAGCGGGAGGCAGGACGTGTTGTCCTAGTACTGATTCTGCTGAAGTTGGAGTGCCGTTGCGCTCAGAGGTTCAAACTGTTTTGATGTATTTCTACAGTGCAGCACCGAACTTGCAACACCGTCATGGGCAGATTTTCTGGACATTACCACACTTACGGGTCACGGGGGATGGAGGGAGGAGGGGAGGTACACTGAATTGGAGTGAATTACTGTTTCAGAGCATGATTTTGAGTCCAATATGGCAGGTGGGTTGAATGTACTTAAGGTGGTGTCCTGGAATGTTCGGGGGCTTGGTGACCCTCTCAAACGGACGATGGTCTCAACATCATTGCGAAAATATCTCCCGGCCATCTGTGCGTTGCAGGAGACTCACCTCACCCCGGATTCCGTGCCCTGCCTTAACTTTCGGTGGGTGGGGAGAGCGTATCATTCCACCCATATCTCCTTTTCCAGGGGGGTGAGTGTCTTGATACACGGCTCTCTGGATTATCAAGAAATTGACAAGGTGATCGATGCCGAGGGAAGATATGTTATACTACATTGCCGCTTGTTTTATTTGAAATGTATACTTGCCTTTGTGTATATTCCGCCCCCGTATAACCACCAGGTCCTGCGGGCAGTCCTGGACTTTCAGTTGGGACACCCGGAGGTACCTTTGTACATCTTAGGGGACTTTAACTGTTATATGGACCCTCGGCTGGACAAGCACCCCCCGATGGCGGTGGGGCGCGGTACTAGTCGCACGGCCCTGAGGAAACTGGCGGAGGAGGTGGGGTGGGTGGATTTGTGGAGGAGTAGAAACCCTGGGAAGCTCCAGTTTTCATGTTTCTCTAAAACATATATGTCCCTGTCTCGTATTGACATGTGCATGTGCTCAGATGCAGCAATGCGATCAGTGACGGAGATAACGTATGCACTTAGAGGGATTTCGGATCATGCCCCATTGGTTATGGAGATGGAAGTTTGCCCTCCCTCGTCTCTGCGCAGAGCCCCCTGGAAACTGAATGCCTTTTGGCTTGACCTTCTGCCGGACTCTGCGCTGATGCAGCAAAAAATTGTTGACTATTGGGGAGACCAGGCGGATTACCCGGATGAGGGGGTGGCTTGGGAGGCGTGTAAGGCCTTTCTGCGGGGATTGTTCACTACGGAAATCAATGTATTTAAAAGACAGTCTGGGGCACAGAGGGATGGGGTGGAAAAATTGGTACTTGAGCTGGAGGCTAAATTTGTTGCTGACCCCACGGAGGAGCATAGGGATGCCTGGGTATCTGCTCAGGATGCCCTCGGACGTATCACCCTTTCGGCAGCTGAGCGTAAACGCTTTTTTAGCAAATTGGCCTTTTATGAGGAGGGTGAGCATACTGGGCGCCTATTGGTGAAATTGTCCCGTGCCCAACAGACGTCCCCTTCCATTGGTGCCCTGCGAGCTCCTGATGGAAGAATTACTAACTCCCCGGATGGCATTATGGCGATTCTTCGCTCATATTACTCTGACTTATACCGCTCCCGACAGAATTACAACGACTGTTCGCTTTCGGGATTATATTGACGGGATTGACCTCCCTACTTTGACTGATATGGCCCGACAACAATTGGATGCACCCTTGACATTAAAGGAGCTACAGGTGGCGACCGGTATGTTTCCCAACTCCAAGGCCCCGGGGGAAGATGGCCTTCCGATGGAGGTGTATAAGCAGTATGGGGAACAACTACTACCTAAACTGTTGGGAGTGTTTAATGAAGCTAAGTCGACCGGGTGCCTACCTCTCTGTATGACCAAGGCCATAATTGTCCTATTGCTGAAACCAGGGAAAGACCCTTTAGACCCGGGTTCTTATAGGCCAATATCCCTTTTGCAGGCAGATGTGAAAATATTGGCCAAAGTGTTGGCCCTGCGGCTAAACACTGCTATATCGTCCATAATACACTCTGACCAGGCAGGGTTCATGCCTCAGAAGTCCACAGCTATTAATTTGCGCAGGCTGTTTGTGAATATGCAAACTATCTCAGACAACATGGGGGACAGGGCTCTGCTCTCCCTAGACGCACATAAGGCCTTTGACAGTATCGAATGGTCTTATTTGTGGGCCATTCTACATAAATTCGGATTTGGGCCTAATTTCATAGCCTGGGTACAGTTACTGTATAGTTCCCCAAAAGCAGCTATTAGGGAGTCCGGTAGGGTATCGCCATATTTTGACCTTTTCCGGGGCACCAGACAGGGCTGCCCCCTGTCCCCTCTGCTATTTGCGCTGGCCATAGAGCCTATGGCAGCCCGGATTCGTGCCCACGCAGGTAAAAGAGGGTTTCAATATGGGGAGCAGCAAGAAAAATGCATGCTATATGCCGATGACACCATGCTTCTTTTGGGGGACACTGAGTCGTCTCTGAGGGAAGCAATGGAGGTTGTCCAGGTCTTTGGCCAGTACTCTGGCCTGGTGATTAACTGGACCAAGTCCTCTCTCATGTTCTTAGACAGGAAGCCAGACCCGCAGTTGACACATTTGTTGGATATTCCAGTGACCATGAAATTTAAGTATCTGGGGGTACAGGTTGCGCCTAACCCTTTGGAGTATATTGCCCTGAATCTGTCCCCACTGTTGAAATGATGCAGGGACAGGGTGAAGGTCTGGTCCAGATTGAAGGTGTCCCCGGTGGGAAGGGTCAATCTGATAAAAATGATCCTCATGCCACAGCTCCTTTATGTACTACACAATTCTCCTATGGTTGTCCCCCTTAAGCAGTTCAGGGTTATTAACTCAATGTTCAGGTCCCTTATATGGTTAAACTCGACAGCGATGGGTGAAACTGGAGCAGCTTCAACGCCCAAAGGAGGCGGGGGGGCTTGCTCTCCCGAATCCGTGGCTGTATTATTTGGCTTCCCAGCTCCAACACATTGCTAGGGTGTTAAGTCCCCCCGGTAAACCAGTGTTGAACCTGGTGGACCCTATGGCACAATTGTTTGGCTCGGTAACAGGTGGGGAGGTTGAGGAGGGCTTAGAGGCGCTGAAATTTGCCAAGTCTAATAAGCTGTTCCCTACTTATAACCTAATGCAAAAAATATGGAATAAAACTAGAACATTGCAACAGGTGGAAGGTTTCACTAGATATAGCCCCATTTGGGGGAATAAACGTTACCCAGAGCTGGAAAAATTACAATACGGTAAGAAATGGCAGCGGTATGGGATTACTTATATGAGGCAAATTTTCCCAGCACCCCAGATGATGATCGTTTGATCGAAACGCGTCGGGTCTTCTGCTGACTTTACTGCTAGATGTTTTTATATGCCTTGATATGTCTGCTGAAATGTGAGTGCAACCAACTGTCAACCTTCCCTGGTTTCCAATGGAAGGTTGATGTCCGGATACCATCATTTTAAGCCTGTTTGACTCATTAGGTATATACTTAGTTGAGTCCACGCTTTCTGGTAAGCCTCCTATTTTCTCTCTGGTGGTGGACCTGCTATCAAAATTCACATCATCTGTTGTAACGTTTTTGGACACTTTGAATCAACTAAAGAATTTTTAGATTTTCTTTTTTTCTTTTATTCATATCTAATCAGATATGATCATTTTGGACACTTGGTGATTAGTTTTATGTGTTGCTTCATGTAATATATTTATTAATTTATCTCATGCCACATATGATGCTTTGCAGCATTACATAGGTGTGCGCAGCCTATTGCATTAGGGTGTGCACCCTAAAGCTCAAACATACTACTGATCACTCACATGAAATTAAGCTACATATTTACTGTCCCCTTTCCCATTCATCCTAAAACATCCCTGCAGCTAGGGAAGCCGGAAACGCTGCAAGGGGAAGGAGTTTTCTGTGCTGCACAGGGTGATTAGGGTGTGCCTGGGCACACCTGGCACACCCTGTGCGCACGCCTATGCAGCATTATATTGTTTATTTCTCACATATTTTAGCGCTACACTTTTTTGTCTATATTTGTTTTTTGTTGCAGAATTTATCCAGTTCTGTTGTGTTGGCAGCTTTTTTATATTTAGTTAGGTAGTGCGGTGTTATATGCACATTTGTACATATATATTTTTCTAAATTTTCCGGGATGGTAAGCTGCGCCCATTTGCGGAGCTGAGGGCAGACTTTCAGCTCCCTGCATCTATGCAGTTTTATTATTTTCAACTCCAACATGCTGTCAGAACCCAGATGGGGGGGGGGAGAGTGGGTACAGAGCGCCACACCAATTTTCAACTACTTGAGAGACGTGACCTCATTTAAAGGTTTCATATCATGCAGTTACTCCATGCTCCTTAGTAAATTTCTTCCTGACAACACGGCAGGCATCATAGCAAAGTGGGAGAGGGATGTGGGAGCATTTGAGGAGGACCAATGGGAAGAGGCTCTTTTGGCAATTCCCCTGAGTTCTCTGAATGTGGCCCAAAGGATGTCGCAGCTGTATATTCTGCTGCGTGTGCATTACACACCGGCTAGGCTGGTTGCAATGGGGGTGAGAGAGGACCCCGCCTGCACTAGGTGCAAGAGGGATCATGGTGACCTGATCCACATGGTATGGAGGTGTCCCAAATTGCATCTTTATTGGACGGAGGTCTTGGACACTGTCAACCGTGTATTCCAGGTGCAACTAGCTCCACATCCTAAGCTGTGCCTGCTCGGAATCATTGATAACGTGCCGGAGGAGGATCCAGCTAGGCTGGGGATACTGAGGGCCCTGTTTCAGGCGCGAAAACTTATTCTGCGGCACTGGAAGTCGGAGGAACCCCCCACTGTGAGGGAATGGCGGAATCACATGGGAGACACAATTAGACTGGAGAAATATATATATCAACATAGGGGGTGTGTGAAAAAATTTGAAAAGGTCTGGGCAAGGTGGTTGGCAGTGCCAGGGTTGGCCCCGGTAGATCTGATAATGGACCGTTTGCTTGGGTAAGGGCCAGGTCCTTGGTGGGAGAGGGAACGTGGCACTTGGGATGATGTGACCCCCCCCCCGGCAGAGAGCTTTCGTCCTGAGTTTGGACCCTGTTTCTCAAGGTATTTATATCACTGTTGGGCATTGTACTGTGGGTTGGCCACAACTACGGGGTATCCCTGTGCTCGTCTGGACATGTCTGAAATACCCATATAGAGGCTATAGATTGAGGGGTAATGTACGTGACAAAGTATAATTGCCTAGGCGGTGATCTGTTACTGTGTACAAGTGCTTGTGTGAGCTGTACTGTACGATGTGTTTGCAACATGTCTGTTGTTTGTTTAATAAACGCTTTTCTGATTTAAAACAATACAGGGAACTTCCACCCCCTTCCCGTCCAGGCCAATTTTCAGCTTTCAGTGCTCTCACACATTTGAATGACAATTGTGCGGTCATGCAACGCTGTACCCAAACAAAAGTTTTATCATTTTTTTTTAGACAGATAGAGCTTTCTTTTGGTGGTATTTAATCGCCCCTGTTTTTTTTATTTTTGCTAAACAAATGAACAAACAACATTTTTTAAATGTTTAACATTTTGTAAATAAGTAATTTTTCGACTTCACTGATGTACGCCGATGAGGCGCCACTGATGGGGCAGGCTCTAATATGCAGCACTAATGGGCACTGATATGCAGCACTGATGGGCAATGATAGACACTAATATGTGGCACTGATGAGGAGGCACCGACAGGCATCTTGATGGGCACTTAAAAGCAGCACTGATTGACATCACCAGTGGACACTGGCAGGCATCACTGATGGGGCTGCACTGATAGTTATTGCATTGATTATCTATGTGCATGTCCCCACTAAGGAAAGCAGCTTTTCGGCTCTCCTCTCCTTACGCTGAGGAATGCCGACAACCGGAATTTCCTATTAACGGTGATCAGCTATGATTGGACACAGCTGATCACATAGTAAATAGGCTCTTTACCGTAATCACTGATGTGGTGCATCCAAGGGACACACTGCACCACAGATTAATGCGCTGCACTCCTCCTTGGAGCGAATGAGTGCCCCATTCTGTAGGACTTCATATGATGTTCAGTCAAAACAAGAAAACCCCAGTGGGGGATGTGGTTAGCCTTATTAAACCGATTAAAACGCACAAATCACATAAAATCACCTAAATAGTGAAACTTTAACTTCAGGCTTCGAAGACAATATTTTATAGTCCAGATATATCAATTTTACCTGTTCCACAGACTTGTCTTGAATTTCTGGAGATACTCCAGTAATGCTCTGCGATGAAGTTTGTACTTTGACAGTTGCTGCTAACGCTGATCCTGAGGCTTTGGGAGATGTGGAGGATACAGCTTTGTTCGCAGTTTGATTAGTTCTGTTTGTTGGCAGAGAGAAAGATGCAACCGGACTACTAGTAGAGATGGCTGCTGGGGCCACAAAAGATGAGGGCTGAGAGCTGTTGGTAAGTTTTTGCTGTGGAGATTCTGTGGTTGGCCTCATCAGGGTGACAGTCTAGTAAAGAATGAAAATGTTCACTAATGATTTACAAATAACTTCACAAACAATGTCAATGAATAAAAATAGAAATGTCTGTATGGAGATTTACACAGTCTAAGGCTAATTTAACACTCTGCATGGCAGTATGTCACAGTCTCTGGTAATCTCGTGCAGTATGTCACAGTCTCTGGTAATCTCGTGCAGTATGTCACAGTCTCTGGTAATCTCGTGCAGTATGATACAGTCTCTGGTAATCTCGTGCAGTATGTCACAGTCTCTGGTAATCTCGTGCAGTATGTCACAGTCTCTGGTAATCTCGTGCAGTATGTCAGTCTCTGGTAATCTCGTGCAGTATGTCACAGTCTCTGGTAATCTTGTGCAGTATGTCACAGTCTCTGGTAATCTTGTGCAGTATGCCACAGTCTCTGGTAATTTTGTGCAGTATGTCACAGTCTCTGGTAATTTTGTGCAGTATGTCACAGTTTCTGGTAATCATGTGCAGTATGTCACAGTCTCTGGTAATCTCGTGCAGTATGTCACAGTCTCTGGTAACTTCATGCAGTATGTCACAGTCTCTGGTAATCTCGTGCAGTATGTCACAGTCTCTGGTAATCTCGTGCAGTATGTCACAGTCTCTGGTAATCTCGTGCAGTATGTCACAGTCTCTGGTAATCTCGTGCAGTATGTCAGTCTCTGGTAATCTCGTGCAGTATGTCACAGTCTCTGGTAATCTTGTGCAGTATGTCACAGTCTCTGGTAATATTGTGCAGTATGCCACAGTCTCTGGTAATTTTGTGCAGTATGTCACAGTCTCTGGTAATTTTGTGCAGTATGTCACAGTTTCTGGTAATCATGTGCAGTATGTCACAGTCTCTGGTAATCTCGTGCAGTATGTCACAGTCTCTGGTAACTTCATGCAGTATGTCACAGTCTCTGGTAATCTTGTGCAGTATGTCACAGTCTCTGGTAATCTTGTGCAGTATGTCACAGTCTCTGGTAATCTTGTGCAGTATGTCAGAGTCTCTGGTAATCTCGTGCAGTATGTCATAGTCTCTGTTAATCTCTTGCAGTATGTCACAGTCTCTGGTAATCTCGTGCAGTATGTCACAGTCTCTGGTAACTTCATGCAGTATGTCACAGTCTCTGGTAACTTCATGCAGTATGTCAGTCTCTGGTAATCTTGTGCAGTATGTCACAGTCTCTGGTAATCTCGTGCAGTATGTCACAGTCTCTGGTAATCTTGTGCAGTATGTCACAGTCTCTGGTAACTTCATGCAGTATGTCACAGTCCCTGGTAATCTTGTGCAGTATGTCACAGTCTCTGGTAATCTCGTGCAGTATGTCACAGTCTCTGGTAACTTCATGCAGTATGTCACAGTCTCTGGTAATCTTGCGCAGTATGTCACAGTCTCTGGTAATCTTGTGCAGTACGTCACAATCTCTGGTAATTTTGTGCAGTATGTCACAGTCTCTGGTAATCTTGTGCAATATTTCACAGTCTCTGGTAATCTTGTGCAGTATGTCACAGTCTCTGGTAATCTTGCGCAGTATGTCACAGTCTCTGGTAATCTTGCGCAGTATGTCACAGTCTCTGGTAATCTTGTGCAGTATGTCACAGTCTCTGGTAATCTCGTGCGGTATGTCACAGTCTCTGGTAACTTCATGCAGTATGTCACAGTCTCTGGTAATCTTGTGCAGTATGTCACAGTCTCTGGTAATCTCGTGCAGTATGAAACAGTATGTCACAGTCTCTGGTAATTTCAAGGGTATGAATAATTTTTCAAGTCTCTGTACAACCATTTGACTCCTGAACTTCTCCTTTTTTGCCTAAATGGGAATAAAACCTGGCAGCCTCTTTCTCCCTGACACATATTCTATTTTTCTAATTGTTCCTCTACAACTAGTCAGTGCCAAGAATCTGGCTGTACAATTTTGACCAGGTGGCTCAAAGTGCCTTGCAGAAAATATTTCCTCAGACCTCTTGTATGTATTGGCAATGCAGATGTGCAGAAGGTACTCCCTTCAATATCTTCTGGTCATTAGGCAAAATCAGAAGCTTCTGGACAAAGGCAATAGCAATTATTACATAATTGACTGGCATAACCTAAGGGACAATCTGACAGCTTACCTACTTCACATTATGTCTTCTCTACCTAGGGATAGGTATTTATAGGTACAGTATTGTCTTTTACACCCTCCTGTTGTATAAAAAATAATATATAATGTAACTGGGACTGGACTGCGGTTCTTTCCCGCTATTTGGATGTTCTGGCTACAAGTACAGTACAGACCAAAAGTTTGGACACAACTTCTCATTCAAAGAGTTTTCTTTATTTTCATGACTATGAAAATTGTAGATTCACACTGAAGGCATCAAAACTATGAATTAACACATGTGGAATTATATACATAACAAAAAAGTGTGAAACAACTGAAAATATGTCATATTCTAGGTTCTTCAAAGTAGCCACCTTTTGCTTTGATTACTGCTTTGCACACTCTTGGCATTCTCTTGATGAGCTTCAAGAGGTAGTCACCTGGAATGGTCTTCCAACAGTCTTGAAGGAGTTCCCAGAGATGCTTAGCACTTGTTGGCCCCTTTGCCTTCACTCTGCGGTCCAGCTCACCCCAAACCATCTCGATTGGGTTTAGGTCTGGTGACTGTGGAGGCCAGATGATCTGGCGCAGAACCCCATCACTCTCCTTCTTGGTCAAATAGCCCTTACACAGCCTGGAGGTGTGTTTGGGGTCATTGTCCTGTTGAAAAATAAATGATGGTCCAACTAAACGCAAACCGGATGGAGTAGCATGCCGCTGCAAGATGCTGTGGTAGCCATGCTGGCTCAGTAGGCCTTCAATTTTGAATAAATCCCCAACAGTGTCACCAGCAAAGCACCCCCACACCATCATACCTCCTCCTCCATGCTTCACGGTGGGAACCAGGCATGTAGAGTCCATCCGTTCACCTTTTCTGCGTCGCACAAAGACATGGTGGTTGGAACCAAAGATCTCAAATTTGGACTCATCAGACCAAAGCACACATTTCCACTGGTCTAATGTCAATTCCTTGTGTTCTTTAGCCCAAACAAGTCTCTTCTGCTTGTCGCCTTTCTTTAGCAGTGGTTTCCTAGCAGATATTCTATCATGAAGGTCTGATTCACAGTCTCCTCTTAACAGTTGTTCTAGAGATGTGTCTGCTACAAAAGGTGGCTACTTTAAAGAACCTAGAATATGACATATATTTTAAGTTGTTTCACACTTTTTTGTTATGTATATAATTCCACATGTGTTAATTCATAGTGTTGATGCCTTCAGTGTGACTCTACAATTTTCATAGTCATGAAAATAAAGAAAACTCTTGGAATGAGAAGGTGTGTCCAAACTTTTGTCTTGTACTGTATATTACAATAGTAGTTTAAGACATCTGTAATATACGCCTTATGTTAGAGTTGCTGATCGGCATTTTGTGACCACACCTATGTCCTTGTGTAAAAAAAAATCAACCCTGCAGGACATTCTATCCTTACCCCAAATTACTTACAAGAAGTGGTTTAATTACCACATTAGAAAGACTCCACTGACTCTTCCTCTCTGTTCTGGTGAACACATACAATCTGATGAGAATCTCCCTCAAAGAACAACAACAGCCAAACAAAAAATCTGACCAAGATTCTAACCCTTCACCACTCTTTTCAAAACAAGTCAAAAAAGTTTTGGTTTGAGTTACTTTTGGTGTAAGCAAAATTGAAAGCTGCAACAGATTTTTCTGTACCTGTTGTTGAGCTGTGCCTTGTGGTTGAGTTGTAGCCATAATGGGCATCTGTGCATGAAATGTTGTCTGGAGAGTCTGTGAGATCTGGGCGGGAAGCTGATTCTGTGGCGATGACTGAATAGGGACACCTGCTGCTTGCGCTTTGACCTGCACTTGAATCTGTGGCTGAATTTGACCTTCTGTGAGTTGCTGCTGTTGCTGTGCCAAATGCAGGGCAGTGGGTAGAGAAGAAATGGGAATATTGGAGGCCTGCACTCTGCCAGGCAACTGGGGAGGGGGGGTATGAAGGCTGGCAGCATTTTGCACTGGAGGCCCCTTGGAGGGATCATATTGCTGTTGGCTTTGCTTCTGTCCTGTCAGTTGTACTGTCTGAGGAGTAGGAGGCATTCCCCCTGGAAAATAACAGACATAAAAAATGTCAGGTATCGCAACAACATATTTAATTCATCAGTATGAGTTCCCACTGCTGCATGTGTACCTGAACACCACAAATGGCTCAATGCAAACCTAATTAAGTTATATAATGTGCTTTACCTGTATACTTATTCAAAAGCTAGTGACAATACCTTGTGCAGTGGGCATAAGTTGTTGTAGAGGTACCCCAGATGCCACCCCTGGATGCTGGAAAACCATGCCATGCCTTGGCATATCAAGGCGTGGTCTCTTGCTTGGGTCTGTTGAGATAAAAAAAACGTCACTTAATAAGCAGAAATTATTTCATATCGTCAGTTTACATGGGAAGTCAGAACTTTGCCTATGAGTTTCAAGGATGCCTTTTCTTTATTTATGTAATTATGAGCTCCTTAGAGATTAGAATTGTTTGACAGGTGTAAAAAATACTTGCATTATCTTGGGCAGATTAAGAGTAAAATTTATACTACAGAAAACAGACAGTGATATAAAAAAAATATGTTCTCCATAGAGCTCCCTCTCTTTAAAGTGCACCTGTGCGTGGTTACAACCCCACTGGATCAATAATGAGGCAGTCCATGATAAGGTTTCTCCGCAATTGCGGGACTTTTGGGTACACAATGCGGGGTCAGCCTCCATGGCGTCGACGTGGGATGCTTCCAAGCCTCATGGAAGGGGGCAGTATATATCTGCTGTGGTAGCGGTGAAGGCGGAGCTTGGAGACAAGGGGCCTGATTCTCATAGAAGCCATTTACACTACGCCGCCGCATCGTACTGGAGCAAGTGCTTTAATCTCAAAGCACTTGCTCCGTAGTTTTCGCCTGCGTCGCGTAAATCGCCCAGCGTAAACCCGCGCAATTCAAATGGGGCGGCTTGTATTTCAATTAAGCTCGCCCCCGCGTCGAACGAACTGCGCATGCGCCGGCCGGGGAAAAAGCCCTGTGCGCATGCTCCAGCTCACATCGGAAAGCGTCGTTGAAACCGACGTCAAAACGACGTGAGCGTCATTTACGCAACTCCCTATTCGCGAACGAGTTAGTAAAACGACGTAAGCGATGAAAAAAGCCGACGCTGACCCGACGCCATACTTAACATGGCATCCGACGGCACCCGACGGCATCCGACGGTACTTCGTAAGGTTACTCCAAGTTGGGGTAACCTTATGCGGACGAAAACGACGTACGCGACGACGGGGCGGCGTAAAAGCGATGGGGAATCGGCGTACTACCTCATTTGCATATGCAAATGAGAAAACAACGTAAAGGCCACCTAGTGGCCGGAGTTGTCATTACAACTACGATCCGCAAGTGTAATGGTTTTACACTTGTCGGATGTAGAAGCGTATCTATGCAAAAGTGATGCTAAGCAAATGGCGATACGACGGGGTATCTGAAATACTCCGTCGTAACGCCGCTGAGAATCTGGCCCAGGGTCTCTGACTTGCAGCACGGGGTCGATGTGGCTTTGGCTCAATACACTGCCTCGCCTACGGCCCCCAACTTTGGTTTCATTTTCAAGTATACAAAGTTATGCGTTACATTCACAAGATTTGTTAAACAATATAACGTTAATCCTGCAGGAGCAGTATATTACGGCCCAAGTTGTACAAACAAACAGCATTGAGCACGACCTCATGACCAGGTCCAGCAATGAACAAACTTTGCAAGTCAAATTTGTGTCCTCTGGGGACACATATTACTCGGGACAAGCGCTGCTCTTGCAGGAGGCCCCCCGACACTAGGGGGCTCACCCCCACCCAGATGAGTAAGGGAAGGGAGCCCATCCCCTAGGCCGAGCAGACCCCAAGTCTATCTATCAAAGCCAGCAACAAACCTTTCAAATTATACTTAACATGTAGAATGGTAAGAGAAGGAGTAGGAGGACAGGCAAGAAACAAAGGAAAGGAAAGAAGAAGGTGATAGAATACCTGAGGGAAGGGGGGTCTCGGTCCTGCACCCGTAAGATTGACTAGAGACATACTAAGGTGTGATCCTGTTAGGGTCATTAGTAAGGTATGAAATCCATGGATTCCACACTTTATTAAATAATTCCATCTTGTCTTGCGACAACGCTGATAACCTTTCATTTAGCATCAACCAGGTAAGTTTCCGTTTGAACTGGTCAAATGGGAGAGCTGCAGTCTTCCAATTTCTAGCTATTGTTATCCGCGCTGAAATAAATATGAAGGACAAAATAAGTTGTCTAGTGGATTGCGAGGCATCCGTAACTCTGCCCCCCAGTAGTGCTTGTTTTTCTGTTTTCTGCAAATTGATCTGCGTGAGTAAATAAAGTTATAGATCCTAATCCAGAACCGTTTAACCTTGGAGCACGTCCACCAAATATGATGGGCAATGCCTCTCTGGCCACATCCCCTAAAGCACAGGGGGATGCACCAGATACAAAGGTAGCCAGCCTAGCAGGCACCATATACCATCGGAAAAAAAACTTTATAATTTGCCTCTATTATGGAGGTATTGATGAGAGATCGAGATGCCGTTGTGGCCATTAAGTGCCATTCTGCAAGATCCAGGTCTATCTGCAGATCTGTCTCCCATTGGGTCATATAGGCCAGCTTCTTCAAATCTCCCATCAACAGCATGTATACTGAGGATATATGACCTTTCATCTTGTCATACTGTCTACACAACTGTTCCATAGGTGTGAGTGATTGTATGTCACACCTACGGGCCAAGGTCTGTATATAGTGTGCAATCTGAGTATATCAATAATTCTCTCTAGGAGGCATATTATATTTATCCTTCATTACTTGTACCGTTAATATTCCCTTACAGTCATATAGGTCGGCTATACGCAGCAGACACTTATTGGTCCACCACTCGAATGCTAGGGGAACAAGGCCCGGGCAAATGTTCTATTCTCCAACAGTGGAGCCAAGGGAGAATGGGGCGATTTTAAGTGTTGGGTGCGGGAAACCCTGTCCCATAAGTCCATCGAGAAGGACAGAGAAGGGCACAATATTAGCGGTCTCTCTTTAGGCGTAAGCCATAGTATGTGTGAGACAGGCCTGAGGCGACAGGAATATGCTTTCATGGCCATCCAGATAGCTGGGGCCTTTTGTGAGTGAAATCTGGCCAGTTGTGCCAGTTGTGCAGCATAAAAGTATTTCTGCACATCGGGTAGACCTAGTCCCCCTCTAGATTTAGGTGTATACAAAGTGCTTTTATTAACCCTGGGTCTGTTGTTCCCCCACATATATCTGAGCAGTGTTCTTTGAAATTTTTTGAGATCAGATTGGTCTAGTGCTACTGGTAGTGTACGAAACAGGTATAATAGCCTAGGTAGCACATTCATTTTAACAGAGTGGAGTCTGCCGAACTACGATGGAGGATGTATCTGCCACTTAGCCATGTCATCAGTCAACCGCCTAAAAAGAGCTGGGTAGTTGGCCTTATACAATGTCCTATAAGATGAGGTCAGGTGGACCCCCAAATAAGAAAGTGCTAACGGTTCCCACCCAAAGCTGTACGACTTCTCCAGCGCTGTCCGAGTACGTTCGGGCGGCGATAGATTCAGAGCTCTGGACTTGCTATGGTTAATTTTTAATCCTGAGATCTCTGAGAACGGCCGTAAGATGCCAAAGAGATTGGGCAGGGAGGTAATCGGTGCTGTCATTGTCATCAACAAGTCATCAGCAAAAAGTAAACATTTGTGCTCATAACCCCCGCAAACAATCCCCTTGACGTCTGGACTCGAACGGATCTTAATTGCTAGCGGCTCAATTACAAGAGCAAATAATAACGGAGACAATGGACACCCCTGCCCAGTTCCCCTTCTAATCGCAAAAGATTGGGAGGAATATCCCCAAAGCATCAGAAGAGCACTCGGAGCATCATATAGTGCTCTCAATAGGCCCAGAAAGCGCTGTCCAAAACCATAACGAGTCAAGACGTCAAATAAAAAGTCCCAGGAGACAGAATCGAACGCCTTCTGGATGTCCAATGAGAGCAACATCCCTCCCCTCACCCCACCGCCATCCCAGTTAGATTGAACCGCCGATATTAGATTAATCAGCCTACGTGTCTGATCTGATGCTTGTGTGTTGAGCACAAAGCCCGCCTGGGCGGAATAGAGGGAAACGCGAAAGGAAGGTGTTCAGTCTCAGCGCTAAGATTTTAGTCAATATTTTCAGATCCACATTCGGCCCCCAACTTTGACCACCTTTCATCACTTCGGAGAGAACTGCATCTCCATGTTTCAGACACTACCAGGCTTGGGATACAGCAGGCCAGACAGGAATACCTTGAGCATGGAGACAAAAATGGTAAACTGTTGGCATTGCTTGCACGGCAGGATAGGCCCCCTGCGGTTATCTCGGAAATCCTCATGACAGATGGCATACTAGTCAGCTCTCAGGAGGATATTCTGTCTGCATTTACTGCTTTCTACACCTCCTTGTATGTTTCCTCACTCCCTAAAGACTTTGACCCTGTGCCCATGGTGTCTCTGTTAGACACATTGGCTCTGGGATGGCTTTCTGATGCAGAGAGCAACTCCTTGTCTCGGAGATCACTCCAGAGGAAGTCACACGGCCATCAACTCCTTCCCGACAGGCAAATCCCCAGGCACAGATGGCCTTCCCATAGACTACAATAGTACCCATGCTAAATTGCTTGCCCCTAAGCTGGCCCAGTTGTTCCAAACCTGTTTGCAACAGGGCTCCTTACCGCCCTCTATGAGGGAAGCACATGTTCTTATTCCAAAGCCTAATAAAGACCTTAAACTGTGCGCATCCTACAGGCCGATAGCTCTCCTTAATTGTGATTTTAAAATATTAACCAAACTACTGGCCACTAGACTTCACACCGTTATTAAGTCCCTGATTGACTCGGATCAGACCGGCTTTATGCCTGGTAGATCCACTGATATTAATGTACGTAGGCTGTTTTCTAACATACATGCCCCCCATGCTAATCAAGGCACTAGGACCATTGCCACGCTTGATATGGAGAAAGCATTTGACACTGTAGAATGCTAATCAAGGCACTAGGACCATTGTCACGCTTGATATGGAGAAAGCATTTGACACTATAGAATGGGTGTATACTCATCTCCCTGCTACTGTATTATGCTCGCAAGGCTATCACAATGCACTGGAAAAAATCATCTCCCCCCTCTGTCGAATACTGGAAGGGCCTAGTGAATGCCACTTTACCCCTTTATAAAGCTACTTACTCGGGCAGGGGCTGCCCACAAAAATTTGAGAAGGTATGGTCCTGTTGGCTGGACAATGCTGCCACGGCAGCTGATGTTGTTAGCACTTCCTAGATTCACAATGTCATTTTGATCTGTCTAGGCTCTGACCCAATTTTTGCCCAGCTTACATTATCCTGTTGATTTTTTGTTGAGCACTGTTCGTCCTGTATTGAACCTCTCCCCATATTGGGGTTGTAGTCTTAGTAAGTTGTTTGTGTTATGTGTTATCTGTGCCCTATTGCGGTATGATCACGCAACAGGTGACTGGCCCCTGAGTGGGCAACTGTTCGGCCCACGAGTGGGCTTTTCTTGTATAACATTGAACACCTTAATAAAAATGATTTAAAAAATAAAAAAGTGCACCTGTGCGTAGACTATGGACATTGAATTACTTCCTTCCCAAAAATCAGCTTGTGCTGTAACAAATCATAGCACAGTGATTGGACACAAGAGGTGGGATTTAGAATATCTCCAATCACAATCAAGGGGCAGGGATTGTGCTCCTCCGGGCATTCCCGGCCAGGTCAAGTACTGTCAGTGAGTAAAGCGGTGATGTGGCGGCTTTTTTTGGGGGCATCAGATTGGCCTGGGGGGGTGGCTGTGTCAGTTTCATTCCGAGACACTGTATTGTCCTGGAATGAATGTGCCCGGGACAGACCTGCAAAATGCGGGACTGTCCCGGGCAATCTGGGACATGTGGTCACCCTACCTCTGTAGCTACAGGATATTCATCTTCAAGATTCAAAGCAGAGGCACAAAAACTGCAGCTCATTTTCCCATGGCAGTTAAAAACCAACAAAAATAACATCTCTGTATGCATTAGCCATGCAGAGTTCATGGACATTATTGGGTTGAGGCCCAGTAAAACTCCCTCACAGACAACTGTTATTGCTCTTGGGAAAAGTATAATCCAAGGCCAGGTTTCTCCAGAGGTTGCTAGGAGTTCCCTGAGCAATAAGCAGTCTCTTCCTCTGAGATGAGTAACTACTGACACCAATGACATTTTTAGCTATCTGTAGGGGTGGAATCTTCCCGATGACCACAAGTGTAAGGAGCATTCTTCACACTGACCATCACACTAATGTACTGTGAGGTGTAAATATAATAATTATTAGCAGGGGTTCCCTGAAGCCAAAAAGTTATTTCTAGAGTTCCTCCGTGCTAAAGTGGAAGTAAACTTCAATCTTTTGAATTTACCTACAGATAAGGCTTACATATATGTGGTGCAAATATCTTCTAAATGTGCACTGTTTAGGATTTTACTGTACATGCAGCCAGTGACATTACTGGTCACGGGTGGCCGTTTCTTCAGAGCCCTGCGCCGTGAACTGGAGCTCCCGCATGCATGCGTGGGAGTGACGTCATTGCGAGCCCGGACGCAAGACTAGTGAAGATAAGAGCGCCTGTAGCACTGACATCTTGGCGCTGGAAGAGCTTTGTTTTAAGGTAAGTTTAACATAATGTGATAGATAAGATAAATAGGAATAATAATGTAAATTGTACAGAATACTGTGATGTGATGACACTTGTTATATTTTATTATTCTCTCTCTTTTTCCTCTTTACTGTCACTGTATTGTTCAGTGGGTTCAGGTGTGGCGCTCAGGCTTGAGACGCCATGGTTTTTGACACTGGGGACAGTGTCTATTTAAGTGGGGGGGGGGGTATGTAGTGGCCTGCTACTTTCTAGCCGTTGCTGCTTTCAATTTAGAGGGTAGTCTGAGTGTTAGTTGACTCAGACTGTGTTATTTTTCACTAAATTTGGGCCTCTGTTCCAGCCATAGCTGTACTGTGAGTGACCACTATTGTTGTCTGGGGTGCTGTTACCGGCCCAGGCCGAGGGTGGCAGCAGTCAGGTTAAGGTGTTTTGGGTGTTCCCCTTCAGCAGCCAATCAGAGGGAGTTGATTGTCCCACTGTGCATGCTGGGGAGGAGTACTTAAGGGACAGGCGTCACTAGTCCGGAGCTGTTGTCAATCCTGTTTCTGTCGTCCCACCACCCCCGGTGTGTGGCTCTCCTGGCCAGGGGTGCATGTACAAGCGTTCCTGGCTCCGGGACCATGTTGGTCCGGGGTTGTGATCTACTAAGTAGGCCCGGTAGTCAGACTGGGTCTACGATTGCAGAGTGGTCCTGAGCTGTCCGTCCTAAGGGAGAAAGCCTCTCGATGAAGAACCTGTCTTGGAGAGCACCGAGCAAGAGGCTGGTATCTTAGGAGAGGCCTTGAACTTCATCGAAGGACGCACCATTACTAAAAGGCTGAATGACGGTCGCCTGTCAGTTCTAAGTTCACAGGAAGTTGATCGGGAGAGATCCGGGTGCTTAATCCTGTGCTTTGAGGATTTTGGACCAAATGTACCTCCATCTTTGGGAAGGTCTGTGGCAGAGACTTTACCAAGATTCAGTGTGACACCCTGGCTGCTAGGTTAGTGAGAGAGACCTATCCAAGTGCACAATACCCGCTCTGGTTAGAGTGGCGACGAAAGCTGCGTTGCTGGATTCCAGTCTGCTCTAAGACCCCTTTCACACTGGGGTGATGCCAGCATTAGCGATTAAGTGCCTTTTTTTTATCGGCGCTTTACCGCTGTTATAGCAGTGCAAGAGCAGGAGCCTGAGTTGCTGCCGCCACAGCCTGGTCCGGGAAATCCTGGGATGGGTGATCTGTCTATCAAAGTGCCCAGACAAGAGGGAGGGGCTGTATATGGCGGCTCGCCGCGGGGAACACAGCTATTGAATTGAAAGATGTCATGTTCCCCGCGCTTTGAACAACCAGTCAACGGCGGCGGCTCCTCTCCTTGCTCGGACCCACTGCTCCCAGGCAGCCCGCCCCACACTCGCCAGCCCTCAAAATTTACTCGCAAAAATGCGAGCAGGCAGGCGAGTGCAAATTTTGAGGGCTGTTCTACAGGTATGTCTTGATTATGAATGTTTAGAAAAGCAGCAGGGTCAATTTTAGTTCATTCTGATTTTATTATATTATGACAATACATTATAGAATATGATACAGACATTGATGTGTTCAGATAAGTAATATAGTTATTTCATCTAATCAATTTCTGATATATTTTTGTTTCCATATATTGTTCAAAAAGACTATACAAAACAGGACTGGGCAAGACAAGACTAGACATGACAAGACAGGTCAAGACAAACAAAACTGGACTAGACAAGACAAGACAACATACCCAAATACAAAAAAAAGAAATAAAAAACATAAATTAAAAAAAAAAAAAAAAAGAAAAGAAAATTAGGGCAAGGTTAAGGATTGGTAGCAACAACCCCACCACTCACCACTAATTTGTTCTGTTCCTACAAGTAATTTCTAAATTCTTGTTGTTTCTCTATATGCTCTCCAGGGGACCCAAGTCCGAAGGTGCTCCTCATATGTATCCAATTCAAGTGTTAAAAGTGATTCCATCCTTTCTATACCATCCATTTCACTGGCCCATTCCTTAACTGATGGAGTTTGTATTGAGCACCAGTGCCGTGGTATAACTAATCTTGCTGCTGTCAACCAGTGTCTCAAAAGACCCCTTTTAATATTCTTATATGATCCTGGTAGTATTGAGAGCAAAGTGATTTGTGGTATATTTAATATTAGTTCCCCAGTAACTAAAGTGTATAGCTGCATAATTTTTCCCCAGAAATTTAAGATTGGGGGACATTCCCACCAAATGTGTAGCAATGAACCTTTAAATATATGGCATCGCCAACATATGTCTGATTTATCTGGGTATATACGCTTTAATGATATTGGGCTCCAATACCACCTGGAAAGAAGTTTGTAATTTGTCTCTTGTGCTTTAATTGTTAGTGACATACAATGTGTTAAATTAAATGCTTTCTTCCACTCTGCATCTTCAATTTGAACATTTAACTCATTCGCCCATTTCCTTATGTATTCAGGGAGTTCAGGGTGTTTTTTTATAGCTAATATCTTATAGATTGAAGATAAGACATGTTTTGGTTTTGAGTCTTGTAGCAATAGAAGTTCAAACTGAGTTGTGTCTCTATACAAAAATTTAGGGAAGAGAGGACAAGAAAGATAATAGTTGCCGATATTCCAACCATTGCGTAAGTGAGGGCTTCGATGTAAAGATTAGGTTTAGTATAGGTGGGAATGCTGCCTGGCAAGTAATCTGGCACACTCTACAATGAGATTCTTTGTTCCAAATGAGGAAATCTTTACGTTTTAAAGCCGGCGGAAATCGTGGGTTACCAAATAAAGGTGTCATAGGTCCCACTAATGAGGAAAGTTCTAATTGTAGAATTGTTTTGGTCCAAATTTTTAATAGGTGGGATGTTAGGGAGGGCATAGTAGAAGATAAATCTCGATAGATATCACTATTCTCAAAATCTAACCAAGGGAGGGCGGTAAGATCAAATTGATTTAGCCATTGCTCTATTAGTATTGGAGGAGTGGAACCAGTTCACTATCCTTGTTAATACTGCCGCTACATAATAATGGTAAAGATCAGGTGCACCCGCTCCTTCGTTCACTTTGGGTAGTGATAGTAATTTCTTTTTCAATCTATGTTTTTTATGGCCCCAAATACATTTTGTAAAGGCCGACTGTAAAGTAGAAAAATAAGATCTAGGGATAGAGACAGGCATGGTTTGGAAGAGATACAAAAACCGCGGTATTATATCCATTTTTAGAATATTAATCCTCCCAAACCACGAATATTGATTGTGATCATATTTTTTTAAATCCTGTAAGGTTCGTTGCATAAGAGGAATATAATTTGTTAGATATAAATGGTTCAGGTCAGAGGGGATGAAAATACCTAAATATTTTAATACCGAAGAACAAATTTTGAGTGGAAAACTATTTTTCAATACCGCCACTTGTTGTGGACTGAGTGACACATTGAGAATAACTGATTTTGATATATTTACTTTAAAGTTACTAAGGGTACCAAAACGTTTAAATTCTGATAAAATAGCCGGTATGGAAACCTGTGGATTAGTGACATATAGCAATAGATCGTCAGCAAACAAGGCTAATTTTATTTCCGTTTGGTTTATCTGTATGCCCCCAATTAAAGGGTTCTGTCTAATTGCTATTGCTAGATGCTCCATTACCAGGACGTAAAGTAAAGGTGATAGTGGGCATCCTTGTCGGGTACCATTTTGTATGGTGAAACTTGTTGATAACGATCCATTGATCTTTATCCTAGCCTCAGGTTTAGTATATAATGCCAGGATCTTGTGCAGTAAATTTGGGCCCAGACCTATTTGCATTAATGCTTGTTTTAAGAAGGGCCATCCAATTCGGTCAAAGGCCTTCTCTGCATCAACTGAAAGGAGACATACTGGTATTTTTGCTGTTTGAGCATAATTCATTAATAAAAAGGTTTTTATAGTATTGTCCCGTGCTTCTCTACCTTGTACAAAACCCGTCTGGTCTAAGTGTACCAGGTTTGGAAGAAGAGGTTGGAGACGTAATGCAATTAATTTAGCAAAGATTTTTAAGTCTATCCCAATTAACGAAATCGGGCGAAAACTGGAACATAAAGTTAGGTCCTTTTCCGGTTTCGGAATCAGAGTGATATGAGCTTCTAATGTCTGAGTTGAGAATTGATTCCTAGGGGAAATAGAATTTAATACTTGGGGCAAAAATGGAGATAGATATTCCTTATAGGTTTTGTAAAATTTTGGAGTGAATCCATCTGGGCCTGGACTCTTTCCTGATGGAATATCGGCAATCACATCCAATAATTCCTCAAGTTGAAAAGGACGATCTAACAATGTTCTTTTGTCATCATCTAATACTGGGATAGCTGTTTCCTGTACATAATCTTCAATTTGTTGATTGACTCCAACTACATCTTCCAAAGATGGTGATGGAGCCAAGTTATAGAGACCTGAGAAATAATCTCTAAAAACATGTTGAATAGATTGTGGGTCTGATGTAATTTCTCCAGATGGCTTTTTTATACTGGGTATAAAGGTCTGGGATGAACGGGGATGCAATGTTTGTGATAATAGTCTCCCGCATTTATCCCCCGATTTATATCTTTCCAGAGCTCTTCTCTGTTCGTATGATTTATGGGATGTTTCAAATAGCTGCAAAAGAGAGGCCCTTGTGGATGAAATATTAGCTAATATTTCTGCACGATGACTGGTTTTATGTAAAGTTTCTAAAGAGTGAAGCTTTGATAGAGTATTTTGGATAATTATGGATTTTTTCTTTTTAAGTCGTGAGCCATGTTGAATAAACAGACCCCGTAATACTGCTTTTAGAGCTTCCCATTTTAAGGGGAGTGCGGTTTCATCTTGGGCATGGTCAGAGATAAAATTACTAATTGCTTCTATAACTGCCTTATGACATATTGGATCTAACATAAGTGTATCGTTTAGACGCCAAGACCAATTTGTTCCGTGAGTCTGTGGTGGATTTATTGTTAGAAATACTGGTGAATGGTCAGACCAGGTAAATGAGCCTATTTCCATTGAAGGATCCCATTCTAATACCCTTTGTCCAGTTAAGAAATAGTCCAGTCTATTATATGTTTTATGGGCTAATGAAAAATATGTGTAATTACGGTCTTTCGGATATAAGATCCGCCATAGATCCAGTAGCCTATGTTCATGGAATTTTTTTTTGAGAGCCCTCAGGCGAGAGTATGAGATGTTCGATCGTTGAGTGGAGCTATCTAATATGGGATCTAAGGCTAAGTTAAGGTCTCCTCCCACAATAATAATTCCTTCCGAAAAATCTGCTAAAAGATCAAGATAATGTAAGATTGTTGTCGTTTGGTCACAGTTCGGAATATAAAGGTTTGCAATGGTGATAATCTTGTTCCATAACCGAATTTTAAGAAAAATGTATCTACCATTTGGGTCAGCTATATGATTCAGATATTGTATTGGCATATGTTTATGAAGTGCTATTGACACTCCGCTTGCTTTTGAACCCGGTGTAGAACTATGGAACCATTGAGAGTAATGTTTACGTGGACACGCGGGAACACCACCTGTACGGAAATGGGTCTCCTGGAGGAGTATAATATCTACCTTGGCTTTGTGCAAACTATATAGAATCTGGCCTCTTTTTGATTCATTATTTAAACCTTTAACATTGTAGGTACAAAGTTTCAGAGATGCTATAGAGGAGTAAGTTGCTGCCATAAAAAAAAAAATGGGGAAATTAATAAAAAGAGAGGCTCCCTCTCTAAACTCTTCGTACTACCAGAAGAATACAAAGGAATAACAAAGGGGAGAGAAAAATAAATAAATACATTTAAAAAAAGGGAGGTGGGGGGATAAAGAAAAAAAAAACACACACACAAAAAACACTCAAGGGAAATAGGTGTGAGGGGTGATATAATCACCCCCCAAGACAAAGGGAAATGGAATATATCCAAAAAAAGACACCAAGTCCTACCAGAGGACTGATGTACCTACAAGGGGGAAAGTTAATGGGCATAAAGGATATCTCACCGCAGGTATTTAGGGCTGATTAAACATGTGGGTATTATGACACCGCTCATATATACAAATAATTGAATAAATAAATATATACACCGCTAATCAAACATACAAAGTGGGACTAGCAGTTTAAATAAATCAATAAGTCAATAAATCATTAACTCAGTAAATAAGTCACTAAGTAGATAAATTAATTAATGAATAGATCAAGCTCAATATACCAATTGTTGCGGCTCGACTTTAGCCATGTAGCCTTAATATTCTTCCTTCTTACCTACAACTCCAAAAAAAAAAACAACACCACTATACCAGTAGACCAATGGTTGCAGCTCAAGTTTGTCACATATTCCATTGACTTTGTTAAATAAATTTCAAGATATATATATAAATCAAGGGAAGCAGGGTCAATTTTAATGTCCATAGTCTGGACAAAGGTGCACTGAAAATCACTGGCAGTTCAATGAAACTGTCCCATCCAACTACCCCTCTATCTAATATTTTAGACTATTCACACCTACAAGAAGGATGCACTAATACAATAACAAATGTATGAACATGTGTGGTGGCCACTCTTCCCTTTCCACTTAAAAGAGTATTTTCAGTTTGACAGAAAAAATTACCAGCCGTTTCATACCCCTACAGGCCTACATATATTAACAGAGATAGTTTCTACTTCCAAAACCACACTTACAAGAAACAGGAGATCCTGTTCTGAAATTGTGTAGATTTTAGGGAGACTAAAGCCTGTCCACTAAAATATAACAATTCCCACAATAGCATATATTTTAGGCTATGGCAGATTTACCAGGAGATATAAGTGAAATCTAAAAATGCAACCAGTCATTCTGTTTCTTTACGAGATAGTCCAGTAAGGATCTTATGAGATATGTTAAGGCAGGGTTTGACAAAATCTGCAATTGCGACAAGAAATAGCAACCTGGCGCCCGGGGAAGCTTAGGCCTGCAGAAGGCCACAAAGCCGCAGTCTTAATTACCGGACGGCACGGGCCCGCAATCGCGCGGCAGGGGAGATCGGGGCTCATGGAGAAACAGGATAACCCATCCTGCGTCTCCGTGCGCCCCCACTTCCCCCACCATGCGATTGCAGCGGGCCCAAACCGGTAATTGAGGCCGCGGCTTTGCGGCCTTCTGCAGGCCTAAGCTTCCTTCTGTGATCTGGCGCCATCTTGTGGTGGCCATTGGCATGACAAGTAAAAGAGCAATTCTGATGTGTTTTTCACTGTGTTTTCACTGCCATCTCCTTCCCTCTAATTAGAGCCCCCAAACATTATATATATTTTTTCTAACACCATAGAGAATAAAATGGTGGTCATTGCAATACTTACTTACTTACGCCGAGTAAATTGATGCCCAACATGTCAGGCTTCAAAATTGCATCCGCTCGTGGAATGTTGACAAACTTTTACCCTTTAAAATCTCCATAGGCGACGTTTAAAAAATTCTACAGGTTGCATGTCTGAGTTACAGAGGAGGTCTAGTGCTAGAATTATTGCTCTAACTTTACCAATCTCGGTGATACCTAACATGTGTGGTTTGAATACCGTTTACATTCGCTTCTGTGCACGAGCTTGGCAGGACGGGGACGCATTTTCTGGCTCCTAACTTTTTTAGCTGGCTCCTAGATTCCAAGCAAATTAGTCAAACGCTGTGCTAAGGCACTGGTCCAATTACAATACTTTATAGATTACCTTATAATATGAGTGACTTTGGTAAAGCTGATCTACAAAAGTTTTGTGGACAGGAAACATCAGTGTATTAAAAACATTGAAAACATCCTACATGACTACCCGTTTTTGACAGTTTATACACTAGGTCAACGAGTTATAATAATTTGAATTATCAAAAGTTTTTCAGTTTTTTAACTAGGATTATTCTCATGTAAACTCTCTGCAGTTTGCATTAGACATACCTGCTTGTGTGAGGGCTTGTTGTCTTTTAAAAGCTTCAATATCGATTGCATTTGCTGCTCCTACAGCTCCACTCCCTGTTAGAGATTGCTATTTGCAATAAAACAAAAACAAAAATGAAATTAAAATAACATACTAGCTGTAGAAATACACAATTCAAAATAAAAAATGTCAGGGTCCAAAGTCTGTTAATGTGCTCTCTGTGAGACATTCATCACTGCGTGAACAATACAAGCCTGTGCAGTTACACACGTCACACCAGACTTCATTTAACACAATAATGCATCTACACATCAGATGCGTATTTACATGCATTTTAGATGTTCTTAGAAGATCACCACAGTACTGACCTAATTGGGAAAAGTCCATTTAAAAGAACAAACTTAACAAATTTTGTATTCATCAAATAAGCCAGTTAAAGGGAGCCATAGACTTGAGTATACAGAGCAGAAAAAAGAAAAAAATCATTATCATAATTTTGGGGAGTTTCTATAAGAAGCTCCACCTCGCAGTATAATGATGTGATATTATAGGGACATTAAAAAAACAAAAGGAATGGATTAACTGGCTTTCGGGAATTAAGGAGATATTGAAATTTCCAGGCTTCAAATTCACTCTACTTCTACATCCCATTGAGACTTTCTATATCCTACTGAAACTTAAAATACTAAACCCAGTAGTAAAACTCCTTTGAATAAAGCAAAGGATTCTTGAGGGCTGTTACTGACCAAATTGCAAGTGAACTGCCCGACCATAGTACAAAATAAATGATGAAATATAGCCAATTCTGCCATGGAGTTCCACCCATTTTGTACATATCCAATCAATGTCTTGCCCATCCTAAATGCTTTTACAAATAGCAATTCTTTTTTTCTAATTGGTAAATATCGTTTTGCCTTTATTTTGTGCAGCAGTTCTGGCTTTGGCAGCCAAGGCGAATACGTCACTAGGCAATTCGCATTGACTCCTGGGATATCAGCGTCATCTATTCCAGGAGTCCATGTGAATCGCCTAGTGATGAAATCTTGCGTTTTTTTCTGCTTTCCCTGACTTCCATTACCTTCCGGCCTGTCCTCTGACTGACAGGTTGCTATAGCAACAGGACGTGAACTTCCATCGACACCGCTATTGCTATGGCAACCTGTCAGGAAAAGAAAGCGCCACGCAGTGGCATTACTGCGCAGACGTGACATCGGGAGGTACATGCTGGGTAGCCAGCTTCACTGAACCCCAGAAATAGGAGGGCTTCAGATGCCCACAGTAGAGATGGAACCTGCCTGCTGCTGAGATCTGGTTCGTTTTTCACTATTTAAACATAAACTTAAAGAAACAAATTACATTATGTAAATGTTACCGTATAAGTGTACGCAATTACAGCCGAGTGTTTAAAAAAAAATATATATATTTGGGGGACTGGAACTCCGCTTTGATAAGGCAAGTAGGCTTACAGAGTAAACAAATGTATAGTCTTAAAGCGGAGGTTCTGTGGGAAAACGTTTTTTTTTTTTAAGACAAATCTGCTGCTGTTCCTATATTAATTATTTTACTCACTAGTGCCGTTCTTGCAGCCACCAGGATCCTCGTTTCCAAGAAAATAATTTTTTATAAAATATTATGATGGACATTGCCATCTTAATTGTGGGCACTCTGAAGCCCTCCTGTACCTTCTTCCGGGATGCGGAGAATGCTGATCTCCCAGCATTCACCGCGTAATCCCGCGCATGCGCAGTGTTGACGGCGAGCCGCGCCGTCAACACTGCACAGTTACCATCACAACGGCCGGCGGCGTCCTGAAAAGGACACGTCCCGCTGTGTTCATTACACTAGTGCTTCTTTATCAGCCCTTTACGAGTCATGTGACCCGCGTCACGTGAAAGCCCAGCTAGCGCGAGACCAGACGCCTAGCTATTTCTGAGGATGTGCTGTGATTGGCCTGCACGTCACTCCCTGGACACCATACAATCTGCTCCCACAATGCACAGAGCGGTCGGGGAATAGAGCGACACGCCCACTCCCCGCAGGGATGAATACCCGGAAGTGGAGCAGATTAGAGGTAAGGGAGCATCGTGGACATATAATTTAAACGCTATCAATCTTTAATGGCCTGAAGTGTATAAATGCAGTAAACTTTGTTTTGAGGGTGAAACTCTGCTTTAACAGTTTTATTATTAATGTATCTTACAATAAACCTAAGTTCTCAACAAAAAAAAAAGAAAATACAACCCCAATTCCAAAAAAGATGGGACACTGTGTATAATTCTTCCAAAAACTGGATGCAATAATTTGGAAATCTCATAAACCCATATTTTTTGCACAATAGAAAACATATCAAATGTTTAACTGAGAAGATAAGATGTACCATTTTAGGGGAAAAAACAGGGTAATTTTGAAATTGATGGCAGCAACACAACTCAAAAAAGTTGGGGCAGTGCAATAAAAAGCTGGCAACATAAGTGTACTAAAAAGGAAGAGCATTTAACAACTAATAAGGTTAATTGGCCACAGGTCAGTAACATGACTGGGTATAAAAAGGAATCTTAGAGAGTTAAAGTGTCTCAGAAGTAAAGATGGAGGTTCTCCAATCTGTCAAAAGTTTTGTCTTAAAACCGTCATACAATTTCAAAATAATGTTCATCAACATAAAAAAGCAAAGCCTTTAAATATATTGTCATCTACCATACATAATATCAAAAGAATCATAAAATCGTGAGAAATCTCTGGCAAAAGCGGAAATGACTCTGCATTAAAAACAGGCATGATTCTGTGATGGACATCACTGCATAGGCTTAGGAATACTTCCAAAAATCACTGTCTGAACACAGTTCACCATGCCATTCAAAAATGCAAGTTATTCCCTGTACACACGATCTGAGTTTCCTTCGGAATAAAGTCCGACTGGGTTTTTCTGACCAAATTCCGTTCAAGCTGTCTTGCATACACACTGTCACACCAAATTTCGACCGACAAAAACGCGGTGACGTACAACACGTACGACGAGCCGAGAAAAATAAAATTCAATGCTTCGGAGCATGCGTCGACTTGATTCTGAGCATGCATGGTTTTTTTCGGGGGTTCCATACATAGAATTTTTTGCCATCGGAAAAAAAGAGAACATGTTCTCTTTCTAACTCCGTCGGAATTTCCGACGGAAAAAGTCCGACGGGGCATACACACGGTCAGAATATCCAATGAAAAAATTCCTGCTGACTTTTTCCATCGGAAATTCCAATTGTGTGTATGAGGCATTAATGCTCTATCGTGCAAAGAAGAAGCCATATCTGAACATGATTCACAAATGCCACCATCTTCTCTGGGCCAAAGCTCATTTAAAATGGTCTGTTGCAAAGTGGAAAACTGTTCTGTGGTCAGATTAATCCAAATTTGACATTCTTTTTTGGCAACCATGGATGCTGTGTCCTCCAGACTAAAATGGAGTGAGTTTCCAGTTTATCATCTGTGCTCAATTCAAAAGCCTGCATCTCAGATGGTATGGGAGTGTATTAGTATGTATGGAAAGAAGAAGCTTGCACATCTGGAATGGCACCATCCATGCTGAAAGATATATCCAGATTTTACAGCTGCATATGAAACATACACATTTCTATGTAAGTGTACTATATTCTTGTTTATTTTTAATAAGGAGAATTTTACACTACAGTGCCTTGCGAAAGAATTCGGCCCCCTTAAACTTTGCGACCTTTTGCCACATTTCAGGCTTCAAACATAAAGATATAAAACTGTAATTTTTTGTGAAGAATCAACAACAAGTGGGACACAATCATGAAGTAAAAGAAATTTATTGGATATTTCAAACTTTGTTAACAAATAAAAAACTGAAAAATTGGGCGTGCAAAATTATTCAGCCCCTTTACTTTCAGTGCAGCAAACTCTCTCCAGAAGTTCAGTGAGTTTCTCTGGATGATCCAATGTTGACCTAAATGACTAATGATGATTGATAGAATCCACCTGTGTGTAATCAAGTCTCTGTATAAATGCACCTGCACTATGATAGTCTCAGAGGTCCGTTTAAAGCGCAGAGAGCATCATGAAGAACAAGAAACACACCAGGCAGGTCCGAGATACTGTTGTGGAGAAGTTTAAAGCCGGATTTGGATACAAAAAGATTTCCCAAACTTTAAACATCACAAGGAGCACTGTGCAAACGATAATATTGAAATGGAAGGAGTATCAGACCACTGCAAATCTACGAAAGACCTGGCCGTCCCTCTAAACTTTCAGCTCATACAAGGAGAAGACTGATCAGAGATGCAGCCAAGAGGCCCATGATCACTCTGGATGAACTGCAGAGATCTACAGCTGAGGTGGGAGACTCTGTCCATAGGACAACAATCAGTCATATACTGCAACAAATCTAGCCTTTATGGAAGAGTGGCAAGAAGAAAGCCATTTCTTAAAGATATCCATAAAAAGTGTTGTTTAAAGTTTGCCACAAGCCACCTGGGAGACACACCAAACATGTGGAAGAAGGTGCTCTGGTCAGATAAATCCAAAATCAAACTTTTTGGCAACAATGCAAAACGTTATGTTTGGCGTAAAAGCAACACAGCTCATCACCCTGAACACACTATCCCCACTGTCAAACATGGTGGTGGCAGCATCATGGTTTGGGCCTGTTTTTTATCAGCAGGGACAGGAAAGAGGGTTAAAATTGATGGGAAGTTGGATGGAGCCAAATACAGGACCATTCTGGAAGAAAACATGATGGAGTCTGCAAAAGACATGAGACTGGGACAGAGATTTGTCTTCCAACAAGACAATAATCCAAAACATAAAGCAAAATCTACAATGGAATGGTTTCACAAATAAACATATCCAGGTGTTAGAATGGCCAAGTCAAAGTCCAGACCTGAATCCAATCGAGAATCTGTCGAAAGAACTGAAAACTGCTGTTCACAAACGCTCTCTATCCAACCTTAATGAGCTTGAGCTGTTTTGCAAGGAGGAATGGGCAAAAATGTCAGTCTTTTGATGTGCAAAACTGATAGAGACATACCCCAAGCGAGTTACAGCTGTAATCGCAGCAAAAGGTGGCGCTACAAAGTATTAACTTAAGGGGGCTGAATAATTTTGCACGCCCAATTTTTCAGTTGTTTATTTGTTAAAAAAAGTTTGAAATATCCAATAAATTTTGTTCTACTTCATGATTGTGTCCCACTTGTTAATTCTTCACAAAAAATTACAGTTTTATATCTTTATGTTTGAAGCCTGAAATGTGGCAAAAGTTTGCAAAGTTCAAGGGGGCCGAATACTTTTGCAAGTCACTGTATATGGTGCCTTCTGTTCCTAGTTTATGGTCATGGGCAAGAAGAGAAGACGGTATAAGATATATCACATACTAGCTAGAAAGATTGTGTATGGTTAACTCTGTATTGACTGTAAGGGATTTGGATTGTTTTAATGAAAATAAAGCCTTGTAACTTGTAAATCTGATGAGTAGGAAGGGTAAAAGTTGAAGGATACTGGGTGCGGAGGAGGAGTTATGAAGAAAGTGGGGGTTATTTACGAAAGGCAAATGCACTTTGCACTAAAAGTGCACTTGAAATTGCACTGAAAGTGCACTTGGAAGTGTAGTCACTGTAAATCTGAGGCGTAGATCTGAAATTAAGAAAGCTTTGCTGATTTTACTATCCAATCATGTGTAAGCTAAAATGCTGTTTTTTGTATTCTCCTTGCATGTCCCCCTCGGATTTACAGCGACTGCACTTCCAGGTGCACTTTGCACTTGTAGTTTGCACTTGTACAAAGTGGATTTAAATAACCCCCAATATTTCTTAAACAGACTATTGCACTTTTAATGTATGTTAGACGCTAGACGTACTGCTAATTTTTGCATGCAACACTATAAATTTATGTCATGGATTTGGACACCATTGGATGATTGCACATAATGGGCCAGATTCAGGTACATCTGCGCATTATTGGACCGGCGTAGCGCACTGCCTTTACGTTAGACTGGCGCAATGTAGCGACGCAATCACCCTATTCTCGTTGGTTTTACGCAGAAATTTGCACCTGCGCAACGTTATTTCTGAGCGCAAGGCGGAGTAATACAAATTGGGAAGGACGTGGGCGTGTTACATAGAAATGAGCCGTGACCCCATGCAAATGAAGGGCCGGCCGGCTCGCGCATGCGCGCTTGAAGCAGACCATGTCAGCACCTTTGTGCGCATGCTCCCTACTCGGGAACAGCGCAATCAGTGAAATTGGAAGTGGACTAGGGCAACGTTCTGAACTACGCAGACAGCATAAATAGACAGACAGAAACGCACTTCCTTTGCAAAAGTACATCCCTTTGTATCCCTCCCTATACAGCAAGGTGCTTTTGTTCTGTTGTTAGTTGCGTTGTGGTTTGTCTTTGTGATATTTGTGGACTGTGTGATCTAGTGTTTGTTAGAAGATATTTGTAAGTGATTTTTGGTGACTGCTTGTGAGAGTTTTTGGTTGATAGTTTTTTGTTTGTTTGTTTTGTTGCTTGATTTTTCCTGCTTGTTTTTGTGAGTGATTTTTCCTGCTTGTTTTTGTGAGTGATTTTTGCTGATTGTTTGGGAGCGAGTTTTTGTATGAGTATGACGGAGAGAAAGAGGAAGTAAAATTTTACTTTGGGGGAGAAACAAATTCTTGCCCGGGCCATTTCCCAATATGGGCATTTCCTCCACGACCCGGAAAGTGCCAACACCACCCCGGCCAGGAGGCGTGATATCTTGCAGAACATTACTGCCCCAGGCGTGGCTCACGCCAACGGCATTCATTTGTTTTTCCCCCTTTTTTTTTTTTTTACTCTGCAAGATACTTTAGGGGAAGGTTCCTGTTTGTGCTTGTATAGGGAGAGAAATATATAGGAGTCTGTCCTTCTTCTAAAATCGAATTACACCAGCACTGCATATGTTACTGTGAGATACTCTGCAAGATACTTTAGGGCAGGGGTCTCCAAACTTTTTAAACAAAGGGCCAGTTTACTGTCCTTCAGATTTTAGGGGGCCGGACTGTGGCCAATGGGAATAAAAATTAAATGGAAGTTATAGTGTGGTAGTCAGTAGGTGGAATAGTGCCCCGTAAAAGGTATTAGTTATAGGAATAGTTCCCCATTGTTGGTGTCATAGGGAGGAAAAATACACCATCATTGGTGTTAGTGGGAGGAATAGTGTCCCATCATTGGTGTCAGTGGAAGAGATAGTACCCCATCATTGGAATCATTGGGAGGAAAAGTGTCCCATCATTGGTATCAGTGGGAGGAATAGTACACCATCATTGGTATCAGTGGGAGGAATAGTGCCCCATCATTGGTGTCAGTGGGAGGAATAGTGCCCCATCATTGGTGTCAGTGGGAGTAATAGTGTCCCATCATTGGTATCAGTGGGAGGAACAGTGTCCCATCATTGGTATCAGTGGGAGGAACAGTGTCCCATCATTGGTGTCAGTGGGAGGAACAGTGTCCCATCATTGGTGTCAGTGGGAGGAATAGTGTCCCATCATTGGTGTCAGTGGGAGGAATAGTGTCCCATCATTGGTGTCAGTGGGAGGAATAGTGTCCCATGATTGGTATCATTGGGAGGAATAGTGTCCCATGATTGGTATCAGTGGGAGGAACAGTGTCCCATCATTGGTATCAGTGGGAGGAACAGTGTCCCATCATTGGTGTCAGTGGGAGGAATAGTGTCCCATCATTGTTGTCAGTGGGAGGAATGGTGTCCCATCATTGGTATCAGTGGGGTAATAGTGTTCCATCATTGGTATCAGTGGGAGGAAAAGTGCCTCATCGCCTGTATCATTGGGAGGAATAGCGCTTCATATTTTTAGGAGGAATTCCCAAGGGCCGGATAAAGGCATGCAAAGGGCCGCATCCGGCCCTGAGGGCAGCAGTTTGGAGACCATTGCTTTAGGAGAAGGTTCCTGCTTGTCAAGATTTTAATTTTTTAATTTTCTATGTATTTTATGTTATTTTAAGTTATTTCCCTATCCACATTTGTTTGCAGAGTACTCGCCAACATTTTGCTGCCATTTGCAGCCCTCTAGCCCTTTCCATTACATTTTTAGAGACATTTTAGTAGTCAAAAATTCGGGCCCCTACTGACTTCAATGGGGTTCGGGTTCAGGGTCAAGTTCGGGTCCCGGACTTTTTTCCGAAGTTCGGCCGAACCCGTCGAACCCGATCCAGGTGTCCGCTCAACTCTAGTCCTGACTTGCCAATAAATCCAACCACACCCCCCCCCCCCCCCACAGCCATTCACTGGGAAGCTTGGTGTGCTCCTGTGTATCCTCCCCCTAGCTCTTATGCAGCTGAGAACACAGGGTGTGTGATCGCTTATAAAAAAAGTAAAAAGGTATTTATAAAAAAAAATTATATCGATAAAAAAATGTTTTGTCTTTTATTTTTATTTCAAACTGAATGGGTTGTTTTACAAGGTGTTTGTTTACAATCAGTTTAAGCGGTTGAATAATAACACCCAATTTTCTTTTACATATTTTCGCCCCTTACTCTTGTACTAAAAAATTGCTAAGCCCTACCTACTTAGCCTTTGTATGATCCAGCACTTTTTTCAGCTTCCTCCTCTGCCCATCACTGCTGCTCTTTATCAGACTGAATGAAGGCCAGTGTCATTTTACCTGTTTCTTTTGAGCTCAGTCTGACATTGACACATACACTGGAGTGAGTTGTCATGAGTATCAGTAGTCAGTGCCTGATCACTTCCTGGATTTACACTGACACAAACACACATATATAAACACAGACACACATACACATATACAGACAGACACCCTCACACCACTGCTTGCTTGCACATTTCTCCTCTCTAGATAAATACACATGGACCTCTGCAGTCTCCTGTTATCACCGCTCTCATTCAGCCGCCTCCAGCTCTGCAGCTCTCCTTGGCTCTCCTATGACTCATCCCTCCTTCGCACTCCTACCCCCCTGCTAGTAAACTCTCATGAGAGTCATGCCGCGTACACACGATCACTTTTTGTGATGAAAAAAAACAACGTTTTATCTCATGAAAAAAAACTATGTTTTTCAAACTTCATTTTCCAAAACGACGTTGCGTACACACCATCGTTTTTCCAAAAATCTCTAGCAGTGCGCGGTGATGTCCATCACGTACGACGGGACTATAAAGGGTAATTTCCATGCGGAAGACGGCCTCTTTTGCTGATATTGTGTTGCTGCGTGTTAGTAAAAGTTTGGTGAGAGACGATTCGCGCTTTTCAGTCTTCGTGCTTTTGGGTTCGTATCTGTGTTACAGTGCTTGTTTTCAGATCGTATCTGTTTTGGCAGTGCGTTCTTGTTTGCACGTTCCTGTTTTGCAGGTCGTTCTTCAGAGGCCTTTCTGTTCTTCAGTGCGTTTTTTTTTTAGTCCGATCTGATTTGACGACCGTTTTCTAGCAATGTTGCGGGTACGTTCTCGTCGCCGAGATCGTGCTGTTCATCTTGTTAGGATGTGTGCTGCATCCCGGCTCTGGTCCTTGAGGAGGGCGAGAGAGACTTTGTGGGCCAAGGACTGGTTTCTTCGCAGTGACCAGTTCTCTCATATGCCTCTGCTGCGGGAGATCCAAGAAAATAACCCTGATGATTTCAGGAATTTTCTTCGGATGTCTGACCCCGTATTCCAGCAGCTTTTGGCTTCGGTGTCGCCTTATATCACCAGGCAGGACACTGTTATGCGGGAAGCCATCACTGCTGAGCAGCGGCTAGTTGCTACCTTGCGGTACCTGGCAACAGGGAGAAGTCTTCAGGACTTGAAGTTCTCGACGGGCATCTCCCCCCAGGCTCTGGGCCTCATAACCCCGGAGACCTGTTCTGCCATAATCCAGGTTTTGCAGAGGACTATATTAACGTAAGTGGTGTCCTTTAAATGCAAAATATGACAGTGAAGTCAATATTGCATACATGTAAATGATAGATAATACACATGGAATGGTGATCAGTGCATTAAAACAAAAAAGTCCAACGTGAGTTTTTTTTTTGCTGGAAATTTTTTTTTTTTTTGCTGGAAATTTTTTTTTTTTTGTGATGTGAATGTTTTTGGAATGTGGGGGTGATAATCCTGCCGGCAAAGGGGTGTCACCCTCAGTTTTGGTGGAGAAGGGTTCCCCAGGACCAGGGAGAAGTGATTCCCAGGTCCGTGTGAATGGTGTATGAATGTACAGTGACATAATTGGAGCCGTGGCGTGGCGTTGCTGCTCACAAGCCCAGCATGGTGGGCCTGTGCTAATCCAATTAGGTGAGGATGTGATGTGTCTGTGCTAGGGACCACAGTGGTGTGCATGAATGCATTCTCATTGTGCCATGATTAATGTGTGTGTTTAACGTGCAAAGATGCCTAATGTGAGCTGTCTCCTGACTGCTCTTCCCTCAGAAGACGGGGTAACCTCGGTTAGGGGGGGATTGTCTGGTTCAGGGGTCAGGTCATCACGTAGGTCAATCTGCAGGCCCTTTCTCACTGCGAAGTTGTGCAGAATGCAACATGCACCAATGATCTGGCACACGAAGTTGGGGGAATACTACAGGGTCCCCCCAGACTTATCCAGGCATCGGAAACGTGACTTCAGGAGGCCAAAGGTGCGCTCCACCACTGCACGTGTTTGGGCGTGGGGTTCATTGTATCTTTCCTCTCCTGGGGTTTGGGGGTTCCGGATAGGAGTCATGAGATGGGGTCCCAGTGCATATGCAGAGTCACCTGTAAGGAAAAACACAGGAGGATGTTAGTCATGCATGTGCCCATTGTGATGTGTGCATCATGGGGGGGGACAGTCATGCCTGCCACCCATGTCACTCACCAACCAGCCAGGTGTCCCCATACACGTTCTGTTCGAATTCCATTCGGATGGGGCTCTGATTGTATATGTAGCTGTCATGGCTGGATCCGGGGTGTTTGGCACGGATGTGCCATATGAGGCCTTGGGCATCGACTATCACCTGTACGTTGATGGAGTGCTAATGCTTCCGATTGCGGTATATGTGCTCTGTCTCATGGGGGGGCTGGAGTGCCACATGTGTGCAATCAATGGCCCCCACGGTGCGTGGGAATCTGGCAATTCTGTAGAAATCTGTCATTGCCTTCAGCCGCAGGTCCTCAGTGGTGGGTTTGATGATTTGGTTGGCCATGCGTCTGAGGATTGCAGGGATAACCTGGTGCACACATCTGCTCATGGACGATTGTGACATCCCAGCCACCACTCAACTTGTTCTTAGAAAAGAGCCACTGGCAAGAAAATGGAGTGTTGCCATGACCTTGACCAGTGGCTGCACTGCATGTGAGCGGTGTGTTGGGCTGGTGATGTCCTCCTGCAAGGTTATGGTTAATTCCAGGATGACATGAGGGGTGAATCTGAAGATGCGATACACCTCAGAATCACTCATGCCAAAGAGGTCTATGCGGGTGCGGTATATCCTCTCCCGTGCCCTCCTCTGTGCCCTCCTCCTTCTTTGATTGTCTAAAGTCAGTAATATAGCTATGAGCGAGGATGTCCCTGGCATGTTGGCATACAGACTGGAACCCATCTCCATTCAGACAACAAAAAATATCATCGGCACTCTGCGCAACAGCACTGCGCCAAATGATATTATCCCCACCAAACTGCGCCGAAGGAATGCGCCGACATCCTGCACCTCCTGTCACGCAGCTTATCAACCAATCAGGGAGGGCATAATGCCCCCCCAGCTGAAGGAGGGCTTTATTCAACCCATATTGAAGAAAGCCACCCTGGATCCGAAGGATCCATCAATTGGCACCCCATAACAGGCCTAAATGTTCTCTCCAAGGTAATGGAGAAGGCAGTGGTACAGCAGCTGCAACAGCATCTAGACACCCACAACCTACTAGACCCATTTCAATCAGGATTCCGTCCCGGACACGGGACGGAAACAGCATTGCTTAAGATATGGGACGACGTTCTCGAGGCCGCAGACGAAGGAGAATTTCTCTTCTGGTTCTGCTGGACCTAAGCGCAGCCTTTGATACAGTAGATCACAAGCTATTATTGACTCGGCTGACTAAAATAGCCAAAGTCGCAGAAAGCGATCTATCCTGGTTCTCCTCTTTTTTGGATAACCGATCGCAAATAGTGAAGTTAGGACCCTTCACTTCTGAACAACGCACATTATCATGCGGGGTCCCTCAAGGATCTCCCCTGTCGCCGATGTTATTCAACATCTATGTGCGTCCTCTTTTCGAAATCATCAGCAGCCAAAAACTGCTATATCATTCATATGCAGACGACACGCAACTGTACTTCCGCATTTGCAATAAAAAGGATCACCACCTCAATCTAGAGACATGCCTCTCTCTGATAGAGGACTGGATGACAAAGAGTTATCTCAAACTCAACGGAGCGAAAACAGAACTTCTTCTGTTTCACGCTAAGCGTAGGAACCAATCAGCAACAACCTGGTTCCCCCCGCCCATTCTGGGCAAAATCATCTCCCCTAGCGCCAAAGTCAAAAGTCTTGGGGTCATCTTTGACTCCGACATGACAATGAACGCACAAATAGGGTCAGTAGTCAGCGGATCTCACCATCTGCTGCGCCTACTACGAGACTTATTCCTTTCATTCCCAAGGATGTAGCGCGTGGGGAGCAATGTTAACTCCAATTGGACTATGAAATGCCCTTTACGGACTCCCTAGACAAATTGCTCGTCTTCAAAAAGGCCGCCAGACTTGTGACTGGGAAAAAACCCTGGGAATCAATCTTTCACTGCCTTCACTGTACCAGTTAAAGACAGAATCATTTAAAGCTCTCTGTCTAACGCATAGGATTCATGGAATGCTCCCATTATCTATGGAAAGTAAAAATCGAAAACGTATTCACGATCCACCAATCAAAATCGGCTTCAGATACAAAGCCAGATTCCAAAGGGGACAGAAGATTCGCTGTCCAGACTATAACGCCCTACCAGCCACATTCGCAGGAGAACTCTTGGTCTTCAGGAGAAAGATGTCATCTCTTTTGATTCCAAAGAAGATAGGAACAACAAGGCGAGGCGATTTACTTCGCATGTGCGCTATATAAGTTTTCTTCATTCATTCATTCATTCATTCAGTGTTGGGCAACACGTGTGACTGCTCTGCCCAAACAGTGTTGCTTTATTGACATAACGAATTTCAATTTTAGACACCTTTTATATGGTCTAATTTTAGCTAGCCTGCATTTACAGCGCGTAGCCTGCGCTTCCAACGTTTTTTGTGGATCCCCGTATTCATTGAATTTGATAGCAAATCAATGTGTGTCTAGCGCAGTTTTGCGCGGACGGATGCGCCTGTCTACAAATATAGACAAAAAAAAGTAATTTCTTGCGTATCTCATTTTGGGGATATTAAAACGCATGCGCAAATTTAGACTTATGCACGCATTTGTTCGGTTTTTCAATGTATTTAATTTCACAGGGCCCTTATTATGAATTGTGCTTTTTTACATATTAAATGTATTATTTCCATTTGTTCGGTTTTTCACATTATTATGAATTGACAAACTATAGATTTATTGCCATAGTGCAGTCACAATTTTAGTATGTATTTTAAGTTCAGTTCGAACACCTGCATCTCTGATGGTATGGGGTGCATTGGGGCATATAGAATGGGCAACTTGCACATCTGAAAGGGCACCATCAATGTTGAAAGATACAATTAGCACCTGTGCTGCCGGGGGGAAACGGTCCGGCATGGTCTCTCAATTATTTATGCCTCCTTGACTAGACCGGTGGAGGGATACATTCCTCCCTTCCTAACCAAATGGGAGTCTGACCTTAGGTTTACCAAGACATAGACTGGGAGGGAATATTGGCATTGATGAACAAAAAACAGAAATGGGAATTATTCAAAAAGACTGAATGTGCACTCACTGCAAAGTATATTCTTAAGGGCAATAAGTTTAAAAGGCTAAAAATAAAACCTATCTGGCTCACGGTCAAAGTTAAAAAAGCTATAAACAATAAGAAAAGAGCTTAAAAAAAAATATAAAAATGAGGGAACACTATCATCGTTTAAATGTTACAAAGACTATAACAAAATATGTAAAAACAAATCAAGGCTACAAAAATTCATAACGAACGACTGATTGCCAAAGATAGTAGGAGAAACCCCAAACCTTCTTCAAATATAAAAATAGTAAAAAGGACAGGTTTGTGCATGTAGGCTCTTTACAAAATAATCTTGAGTGGGTGACTGGGGACAAAAAGATGGCAAATGTATCAAATACCTTCTTCAGATCAGTGTATACAAGGTATTGACACAGCCCCAAACGAACCACAATGGCTCAAAATTGATATGGTCCAGAACTAGTTAGACACCATAAAGGTGAATAAAGCACCTTGACCAAATAGGATACACCCATGGATTCCAAAATAATTGAGCTCTGTCATTTCAAAGGCAATGTTTCTAATTTTTAAGGACTCTTTAACCACTTAATCACCTTAGGACGTCCATGGACGTCCTCCACTTTGTGCGGTGATATCTGAATGATGCCTGCAGCCACAGGCATCATTCAGATATCCCCGTCTTCAGCCGGCGATTCTGTACACCATAAGAACGATCAAAGCGGCAGTTCCGCCGCTTGATCGTCCTTATAGACGGCGGGAGGGAATGTCCCCCCCCCCCTCCAGCCGCCATCCGGTGCTTCTCCGGGCTCTCCCGTGCCATCGGGGGCCCGAAGAGCGAATCGGCCGGCGTTCCCTGCAGAACCATAGAGATGACTGGTGACCAGATGGTCACAGTCATCTCTATGACCGTCAGAGGACCGGCCCCTGTCCCGGTCGCTCGCATGCAGAAGCGAACACACATGCAAGTCCCGCCCACATATGTAAACACTGTTTAAACCCCACGTGAGGCATCATCGCGTGCGTTAGAGTTTGTGCAACAATTCTAGCACTAGACCTCCTCAAAAATAGTAACCTGTAAAGAAAATTAAAGCGTGGCCTATGGAGATTTTTAAGTACTGAAGTTTGGCGCCATTCCATGAGTGTGCGCAATTATAAAGCGTGACATGTTAGGTATCTATTTACTCAGCGTAAAATCGTCTTTCACATTATACAAAAAAAAATGGGCTAACTTTACTGTTTTGTTATTTTTTAACTCATGAAACTGTTTTTTTCCCTAAAAAAAGGCGTTTGAAAAATGATTGTGCAAATACCGTGCAAGAAAAAAAGTTGCAATGACTGCCATTTTATTCCCTAGGGTGTCTGCTAAAAAAATTATATATATATATATATATATATATATAATGTTTGGGGGTTCTGATTAATTTTCTAGCAAAAAAATTTTGATTTTTACATGAAGGAGAGAAGTGCCAAAATAGGCCTGGTGATTAAGTGGTTAATGACTGGCATAGTACCACCAGACTGGCATAAGGCCAATGTGGTGCCTATATTTCAAAAGGGATCAAAAGTCTTTACCAAGTAACTATAGACCTGTTGGTTTAACGTTTATATTTGGGAAGATACTGGAGAGTTTAATTTAAAAAAAAAAACACACATAGATGAGTTCTTACTGGAAAAACATATTTTAAGCAACAGACAACATGGATTCATGAAAGCCAGAAACTGTCAGACAAATCTGATTTATTTTTATGAAGAGGTAAGTAAAACCTTGGACAAAAGGAGTGGCTGTGGACGTGGTATACTTGGATTTTGCAAAAGCGTTTGACACAGTTCCCCACACACAGCTAATATAAAGGGAAGGTCTACAGAATTGGAAATATCAGTTTGTAAATGGATAGAAAATTGTCTACAAGACAGAATTCAGAGAGTAGTGGTTATTGATTCTAAGGGCCCGATTCACACTACTGCGAACTCTATTGCGAATTTTATCTGTTGCGATTGCTCAAATTCGCAAGCATTTTACTAACATACAGTAGTTTTCCATGAGTGACGTTCACATCAATGTTTTGCGAATCTAAGCTGCGTTAAAAAAGGGTCCTGTGCGAGTTTGATCCATGTGCGATGCAAATTCAGCTCTATAGACTGGCATTCCCTGAAATCGCAGCCGCCGCAAAATTGCGGCTGCAAACTCGCGGTAAAATCGATCAATTTTGAAGTCGCAGTAGTGTTAACCGGCCCTTACTCTGAATGGTCTAAGGTTATCAGTGGTGTACCCCAAGGTTCAGTGTATACGGGACGCTTTTACAACCTCTCCTGAACGATTTAACTTGACAGATAGTAACGTTTTTCCATGTTTACATGCCGCATTAGCGTTTAGAGCTGTTTAACCTGTTCCTTACCGAGCCATTGTAAAATGACGTCGGCAGGAACCTTCCATCCCTCCGGGTGGATGTCATATGATGTCCTGGGCTAGGGGGCTCGCGCAGGCCCGCCGCATCGCTTGGGACCTGATGCGCATGCTTGCGATATCCGCCGGGCATGAATAAAAGCAATTCTGTCTTTTACTGGCAGCCAGTGAAGGGTTCTCAACGAAGGTGAGATTGATTCCCAGGGTTTTTTTCAGTCACAAGTCTGGCGGCCGTATTCTGAACGATTTGCAGACGAGCGATTTGGTACTTAGGGAGTCCGAGGTAAAGGGCATTTGCATAGTCCAGTCTGGAGTTCACAATTGTTCCCACCACAACTGCTACAACTTCTTTTGGGAAAAACGGAATAAGTCTGCGTAGTAGGCGCAGCAGATGGTGAGATCCGCTGACTACTGACCCTATTCGTGCGTCCTTTGTCATGTAGGTGTCAAAGATGACTCCGAGACTTTTGACTTTGGAGCTAGGGGAGATGATCTGGCCCAGAATGGGCGGGGGTGTCCAAGTAGTTGCCAGTTGACTCTTGCGACTGGCGTGAAACAGAAGGAGTTCTGTTTTGGAGTTGTTGAGTTTAAGATAACTCTTGGTCATCCAGTTTTCTATCAAAGAGAGACAATTCTCTAAACTTGGATGATGATCCTTTTTATTGCAGATGCGAAAATATAGTTGCGTGTCGTCTGCGTATGAGTGATAAAGTAGTTGTTGGCTACTGATGATTTCAAGTCGCAGCACCATCTACCATCACACATTTTGGTAATCCATCCCTACCTACCGGTGAGCTTATTGTTGTTTGCTTTGCCTCCCCTGTAATTTCACCTTAGGTGTCGGGCACTTTTTCCCCTCCCCCTCCTCCTCCCCCCCTTCCCCTCCACCTTCTCCTTTTCCCCTCCCTCCCCCCTCCCTTTTTCTCCTCCACTCCCATGCCTTCCTTTAACTCCTTCTTTCCCTGTTTTCCTCTCCCCCCCAAACCCCCCCCCACACACACACTCTTCCCCTTTCCTTTATCTTCTTATCTCCTTCTTTCCTTCTCCCCCCTCCCTTTTCCCTCCGCCCTCCCCCTCTCCCTGTTCCTTTTCCCACCCTGCCCCTCACTTCCTCTTCCCCTCTTCCTTTCCTCTCACATTGGTGATGCCCTTCCTTCCCTCTCGTGTCCCTTCACCCTTCCTACTCCCTCTGCCCTTCCTATTTCTTCCCCCTCCCCCTTTCCACCAGTGCCCATCACCTCATTATTTATTCATTTACATTATGCCCCCCTAGAGATCTTCGCTTACTTCCCCCAGTCCACCGCACAGGGTACTTAGTTCCGGCCAGCTGGTGCCGCCCTTGACCACCATATATGGGGGTAAGCCAGTGTTTATGTATTTTTATTGTTTATCCTAATTTTGAGCTGAATTTTTCTATCAATTTTCTTGTCTTAACTTTTATTGTATTGCTTTGTAGAATGATTCTCCTGAAGAAGTGGTTATACCACAAAACTAGTCGAGACTCAGATCATTCCATTTGTTTGTAATGTACAGAAACGGCCTCGAGTCATCATTGGCCTCTGTCTTTTCAATTTTAATCATGTATTAACTGTATAAAAAAAAAAATTATGTAATAAATGTGTCTTTTACATTACATGTATGTTAATTTTTATTGTACCAAGATAGTCCTCAACCTTTAGGGGGAGGGAATGTTTTAGGGGTCAATTTCAGCTACTGCCCCCTTTTCCCCTCTTGCCCCACTTTCTTTTGTTGTTACATACTTTCCCGGATGATGGTACACCTTTATTGATTATTAACTTATTTATAGGAGGCTATACTCAAATTTTTGCACAGAGGACGAAGATAGATGTTGAAGAGCACCGGTGATAGGGGGGATCCTTGAGGGACTCCGCATGACACCGTGCGTTTTTCAGAAGTGAAAGGTCCTAATTTTACTGTTTGTGATCGGTTTTCCAGAAAGGAGGAGAACCATGATAGATCACCTTCTGCGACTCTGGCTACCTCAGCCAGCCGAGTCAGTAACAGTTTGTGGTCTACCGCGTCAAAGGGTGCGCTTAGGTCCAACAGAACCAGGAGACAAGATTCTCCTTCATCTGCGGCCTCAAGAGCGTCGTCCCATATTTCGAGCAATGTTGTTTCCGTCCCGTGTCCGGGACGGAAACCTGATTGAAATGGATCAAGTAGATTATGGGTATCTAGATGCTGTTGCAGCTGTTGTAACACTACTTTCTCCATTATCTTGGATAGAATGTTTAGGCCTGTTATGGGACGGCGGTGAGTAGGGTCTTTGGGGTCTAGGGTAGGTTTCTTCAAGATAGGCTGGATTGTGCCCTCTTTCAGCAGGGAGGGCACTATGCCTTCCTTGAATGACTGGTTTATGAGCTGCGTGATAGGTGGTGCCAAGATGTCGGCACATTCCTTTCAGCAGCTTAGTGGGGATAATATCATTAGGCGCTGTGCTGTTTCACAAGGTACCGATGATATTTCTTGTGGCATCAACGGAGATGGGTTCCAGAGTGAACTTGGTTGATTGTAAAAGGTTTCTATGGGTGTTCTGTGGTTGATTAAGGGGGTGGTTGATTAAGGGGTATTGTTTTGTCGAATGCTTTCCCGGATTCCCTCAATTTTATTGATGAAGAAATCCGATAATTCATCGCAAAACTCTTGGGTATCTGAATTCGGGGCTTCAAGACAGCCTGGATTCATCCCAGATTGCCTGTTTTCACAGCAGGACCGTGGATCTGTGTGTGTAAACACACAGATCCATGTACTGTCAGAGGAGAGGAGACCGATGTGTGTTCCCAGTACAGAGGAACACAGATCGGTCTCCTTTCCTTGCGAGTCCCCTCCCCCTACAGTCAGAGTTACTCCCTAGGGAACATAATAACCCCTTGATCGCCCTCTAGTGTTAACCCCTTTCCTGCCAGTTACATTTACACAGTAATCAGTGCAGTTTTACAGCACTATATTAGCTGTATAAATGTGAACGGTCCCAAAAACATGCCAAAAGTGTCCGATATGTACGTTGCAATGTCACTGTCACAATAAAAAAAAAAAAAAAAATCGCAGATCGCCGCCATTACTAGTAACAAAATAAAAATAAATAAAAATGCCAAAAATCTACCTATTTTGTAGACGCTATAACTTTTGCGCGAACCAATCAATATACACTTATTTTGTGTGTGTGTGGTTGGCGCAAGTGGAATATCCTATGATTAGTGGGTGTGCTGCAATTTAGAAAAAACTGGGTCTGCTTACCAACCTGGTATCCTTTACCATATAGGCCTCGTACACACGATCGGACATATCCGATGAAAACGGTCCGCGGACCATTTCCATCGGATATGTCCGATCGGGAGTTTGATTCGATGGCGTGTACACACCATCGGATCAAATTCCCCGCCGCCGGACGGCGCGGTGACGTTGACGCCGCCACGTCACCGCCACGTCACCGCACCAGGAAGTTAAACACTTCCGCGCATGCGCCGCATCCATTCGGCGGCGGCGGTGGGGCACGACATGTCTGCTGGTAAGTGTACTAACCAGCAGACATGTCGGGCGGACAGATTCCACCGGATGGATTTCAAAGCATGCTTTGAAATGTGTCGGGTGGAGAAATCTGTCCGCTAGCCCATACACACGAGCGGAGATGTCTGCTGAAACGGTCCATCGGACCGTTTTCAGCGGACATATCCCCTCGTGTGTACGAGGCCATAGATTTTGGGTGTGTAGTGAAAATTGAACTTCCCTAAATTAATGTTGCTAAATGGTTTGTATTTACCTCCTTAGGCCACTAGGTGGTGCAATTTCTTACAAAGGTAATACACTCCACTGTGCTCAAATTATAATAAATTACAAGAAAATATATACATCAACTGTGGAAAAAAACCTTGTAAGGTGATACACTGAAAACCCTGTATCTCTATTTATACATGAGTTATCATCCCATAGATATATGTTTCAAAATTCTTAAACAGTTCATAAAGTGAATACTCCAATTATTCCCTCTTCTTATGTGATAGTTTTGCTTGTGCCGGTGTGTTCCTTTAAGGTGTGTGCAGGTTATCACCAAACCGTCACCATTCAGTGCTATGCCGTCACCTTCAGAAATGGTCACTCACCAGATATTAAATCAACCAGAGCCTGTGGTTCATTCGCCAGGATAACCAATCCTATTAGGACTTTCCTTTTTACCGTTGGGTACTTCAAATGTGGAATGCCATCACCTCCCGTGGAAGCTCACATAAAAAGAATGGTACTCCACATGGTGTAGTATGTTAAAATAATATTTATTATAAAATCAAAAAGATATTGCACTCACATTTGGTTGTGCCTATGTGCCGGCACTAAGCTTCTCCAGCAGTGTATGCATCAAAATGTGGGTAGGTAAACAAAGCCGCGTTCCTTATGGTCTCCCAACCGTCTTACAGCCTGTGTGGTTCAGCAGCCTCTACGTTTCGCAACCAAAGTTGCATCATCATGCATACACTGCTGGAGAAGCTTAGTGCCGGCACATAGGCACAACCAAATGTGAGTGCAATATCTTTTTGATTTTATAATAAATATTATTTTAACTAGGATTGTCCCGATACCGATACCAGTATTGGTATCGGGACCGATTCCGAGTATTTTCGGGAGTACTTGTACTCCCGCAAATACCCCCGATACCAAAATAGAATACTTCCCCCCCCCCCTCCAAGCAAGGGGGGAGTTTCTATACACGGATACGTCCATAGACACTCCCCCCTTGCTCGCGATTGGACGGATCCGTCCAATCGCGTGTCTATACATGGCGCCGCGGGTATGTGTTACACGGGGATTAACCCTGCAGCAGCGGCGGCGGCGGAGGTATGGGGGACATGACATGGCTGCATATGTGGGGGGACATGACATGGCAGCATATGTGGGGGGACATGACATGGCTGCATATGTGGGGGGACATGACATGGATGCATATGTGGGGGACATGACATGGCTGCATATGTGGGGGGACATGACATGGCTGCAATATGTAGGGGGACATGACATGGCTGCAATATGTGGGGGGACATGACATGGCTGCAATATGTGGGGGGACATGACATGGCTGCAATATGTGGGGGGACATGACATGGCTGCAATATGTGGGGGACATGACATGGCTGCAATATGTGGGGGGACATGACATGGCTGCAATATGTGGGGGGACATGACATGGCTGCAATATGTAGGGGGACATGACATGGATGCAATATGTGGGGGACATGACATGGCTGCAATATGTAGGGGGACATGACATGGATGCAATATGTGGGGGACATGACATGGCTGCAATATGTGGGGGACATGACATGGCTGCAATATGTGGGGGGACATGGCTGCAATATGTGGGGGGACATCGCTGCATTTGGGGACACGTTTAAAAAAAAGTATCGGTATTCGGTATCGGCGACTACTTGAAAAAAAGTATCGGTACTTGTACTCGGTCCTAAAAAAGTGGTATCGGGACAACCCTAATTTTAACACACTACACCATGTGGAGCACCATTCTTTTTATGTGAGCTTCCACAGGAGGTGATGGCATTCCACATTTGAAGTACCCAACAGTAAAAAGGAAAGTCCTAATAGGATTAGTTATCCTGGCGAATGAACCACAGGCTCTGGCTGATTTAATATCTGGTGAGTGACCATTTTTGAAGGTGACGGGATAGCACTGAATGGTGACGGTTTGGTGATAACCTGCACACACCTTAAAGGAACACACCGGCACAAGCAAAACTATCACATAAGAAGAGGGAATAATTGGAGTATTCACTTTATGAACTGTTTAAGAATTTTGAAACATATATCTATGGGATGATAACTCATGTATAAATAGAGATACAGGGTTTTCAGTGTATCACCTTACAAGGTTTTTTTCCACAGTTGATGTATATATTTTCTTATAATTTATTATAATTTGAGCACAGTGGAGTGTATTACCTTTGTAAGAAATTGCACCACCTAGTGGCCTAAGGAGGTAAATACAAACCATTTAGCAACATTAATTTAGGGAAGCGCAATTTTCACTACACACCCAAAATATACACTTATTGGCCTAAACTGAAGGAAATATTTTTTTTTTAAATTGTGATATTTATTAAATCAAAAAGTAAATAATATTGTGCTTTTTTCAAAATTGTCGCTCTTCTTTTGTTTATAGCGGAAAAAATAAAAACCACAGAAGTGATCAAATACCACCAAACAAAAGATTTAATTTGGGTAAGAGTGTTGCATGACCGCGCAAATTGTCCTTCAAAGTGCGACAACGCTGAAAACTAAAAATTGGTCTGGGCAGGAAGGGGGTGAAAATGCCCTGTATTGAAGTGGTTAATAAAAAAAAAATTGCCAAAAATTAAAAAATACCTGTGAAGGACTTTTATACAATTGCCTATATACTTCAGTCTAATCCTCTCCCTGCTAATGTTAATGTCTGTGCGTTATGGGGTTCTGCCTCTAGCCTGGATAATTGGATTACTTTCCCCTTTGTAGAGGCATCTGTAAAACCTGTTTAAACCAGATTGCCATGCTGCCAGTAAGGGACAATGACCTTTCAATGCTAAGTGGCTTGTGAAATACCTTTCCATTGTGTTCTGCAGATGAATAGCCGTGTCACAGACGAGACGACCTAACCAACCGATTAGATAATTGACTCATGTTAATTGTTGTTCTGATTGCTTCATTGTAGTAATTACCCCCTGGGGGCTTCTCTCTCTGGGAGATAATTACTAAATGTCTTTTAGATCTGTGATTGTGTATTCTAAAGGTTAATTGAATTCAAATTCAAGAATGTGATGTGTCAAGCTTGGCGGTGCCGAAATGCCTCTGTATGGAAACCCCCAGTGTGTGGAAAAGGGGGTGGAGATTTCATTGTTCTTTGATTGATGACAAGCTTGTAACTGTGTATATAAATGTGCAGAGTTTTGCCATTAAAGTGTGTCCTGTTACATCCAGTATTAAGCCATGGCTTATGTGTGGATGATTCGGCGATTCCAGGGATATTCCTAAGTTGGGGAATATTGGGTGATTTCTTTTATGGGAGAAGAAGGGAGAGGATGGCGGAGATATGCTCTAATACCGTCACACTGGATGGCAGCAGCGGGATTTTCCCTTCTACCTTCCTTTACACCAGGATTCCAAGCAGACACTGGGAACAGTGAATGGAAGACTGGTACACCCTGCTTAAAAGAAATACACGGAAAGGACTACTGGAAGTTTGTGGAAGGATTGCTAGCAACAAAACCGAGCGTGTCATCATAGCAGAATAAATGGAGCTAGACCAGGAGAACTCGGTTGCAGCGACGCCAGCAGTACAAGAGATGGGGACACCAGTGATTCAGGAGGAGGAATCACCAGCCAACAAGCTAATAAGAGAGAAATTAGCATGGTTCGGTCCGAACCCAACGGCGGATGTGGTGCTGAAAGTGATGACCCTGTTAGCGGAGGAGGCTAAACAAATAAGAGACGCAGAGCTACAGTTAAAACTGGCAGCAGTCCAACAAGCAGCCGCACATTCTCCAAACAGTGAGTACAGCACAGCAGACACAAGGAAGATTCCGTTTAGTGCTTTTGAAGCTTTTGATGAGAAAGAACGAGAGCGGCAACATGAGCTGAGAATTGCAGAAATACGACGATCGGTGACAACGCCTAAAGAAGATACAGATACCAGTAACCATGGAAGAGGAATTCAGAAGAAGGTTACAAGAGATGCGGATGCAGCACACAGGACCAGAATCAGAGGAGGTCCTGCTGGGATGGGCGGATGTGATTCGGTGCCAACTCTGGAAGGAAGCGCTAGCTCTGGAGCAGCAACACCAAGGAGAAGTCCTGCCCTACATCTATGCAAGGTACTGGCCGCAGTATGACGTACGACTGCCGTTGTTGGGGGAACAACCGAAGCAGGAGTGGATAGCGGAATTAAGCAGGCTGCTCCGGGCAGAGATGCAGCTGGATGAGAGCTACAGAGCCCTCCGGTGGTATGTAGCCCAAGAGTGCCCGTGGTCAGCGGATGACAGCCCCACAGAAGGCTATGACTATGATGGCCTGGGATTGTTGTATTGGAGGATGTCCAGTGATCCCGACATTGGGGATGATCGGGAGTGGCGCTTAGAGGACATAATGGAGCACAGAGAGAAAAAATTGAATATCTCGGAAGCGCACTGGGCACAGGAAGATTTGGAATTTCTGGCCGCTCGGGAATGGGACCTGGAGATCACCTACAAACAGCTGCTAGACTCTGCTCAGCACCAGGACCGGGCTCCCTTTGCCTGGGACTATCAGGAAATACCAGTGGACAATACTGAAATCCTGGCTGAAGAATCGTCCATGTGGCAGGGTAACCGTGTGCTTTCCCAACCTGCCCCTGCAGCTATGGACCCGGAGGTCTTATGGCCGATGCAGCAAGTGCCGACTGACCTTGATCCGGTTTCTGCATGGGACAATCTTGAATGGAGGAATGTGCCTGTCCAGCAGTATGCCAGTGAATCGTCAATGGAAAATCTGGAGATTGCCATTCCCAAAGCTGAAGTTCTGACCGCAGGGCCGAGCTCTGCTAACCTCTGCTCAGGATCTATAGCATTCTCTGGGTTCCATGGACAGGAGATGGTGAACCCCTATCCCCAGACACCAGTTCCAGAGACAGGGGATGTGATAGACTTCTCTGCTGAGGAAGAACAACCTGATGGGCCCCCAGCAGAAGAGCTGGTATCAGGGCCACACTTCACTGTGCTCTGCCCAGCCCCAAGAGCAGTATTTGTGGAGTTACAAGGAACTTCCCCAGCTGAAGCGCTGGTCACCGGACAGAGGGTTCAAGACCTCTGCCCCACCCCTGTGGCAGTTTTGGAGGCTCAGGGTGAGAAGATGGCGATCACTCCCCAGCCACAGATTACAGAATGTATAGACTGTTCAGAGGATGTTATGGATTATGCACCCCCAGCAGAAGTGCTGGCAACAGGGCAGATTGCCAGCCATCTCTGCCCAGCACCGGGACCAACTGTGGAGTTCCAGGGAGCCGGGGCGGTTGGCCCCCCTCCCCAGCAACCAGCTGAGGTGGTAAACCTCCTCCTCCAAGCGGAACCACTGGCAGCAGGACAGGCTGCTACTGGCGGCTGCACCCCACTACAGCTTGAGTGGATACCAGTGGATGGGACTTCAGTCTCCACTGGTATACCCCATAAATGGTGGCCAGTTGGCCCAGACCCCCAACAGCATGATGGACTGAGCCCAGCCACCCTGTCATCTCTCCAGCGGCTGAAAGGACTCCAGGGAGAAGTGCCAGTCCAGGCCTCTCCCCAGCGGCAGACGTGTTCCCTGAGAGAGTCAGAGGATGGCGGGGTGAGTAATGCTCGGTTTGGAGCAAGTGATTTGGGGTACTGTATGGATACCGGCATCGGGGGACTGGAACTACTGACTGAATTCAGAGACAACCCATCTGGTGTCTCCTACTGGGTTAGTCCCCTGCCAAAAGGGGAGATGTGTGACAGGCCTAGCCGGGACAGGGGCTTTTGGAGAGGACTGAATGCGAGCCTCTTGCCGTCCGATTATGGGCCAGGGCCTCAAACCAGGAAGGCGGATGGGCCCTCAAAAAGCTCACACCTTACCTTTATGGCCGGGCTTTCACTCTCATCACCGATCACAACCCCATGGTGTGGCTTAACCGGGTTTCAGGGGACAACGGCCGTTTGCTACGCTGGAGCTTGGCCTTACAGCCCTATGACTTTACGATTCATTACCGCCCAGGCAAGCAAAACGGGAATGCCGATGGATTGTCACGCCAAACGGAGTTAACCTCGGACTAGAAGCTCTGAACCCGTCAACTCTACTGGACCAGGAAAGGTCCAACCGAGTTGCCGGAGCAGGGAGAAAAAGGGGGGGGCCATTGTGAAGGACTTTTATACAATTGCCTATATACTTCAGTCTAATCCTCTCCCTGCTAATGTTAATGTCTGTGCGTTATGGGGTTCTGCCTCTAGCCTGGATAATTGGATTACTTTCCCCTTTGTAGAGGCATCTGTAAAACCTGTTTAAACCAGATTGCCATGCTGCCAGTACGGGACAATGACCTTTCAATGCTAAGTGGCTTGTGAAATACCTTTCCATTGTGTTCTGCAGATGAATAGCCGTGTCACAGACGAGACGACCTAGCCAACCGATTAGATAATTGACTCATGTTAATTGTTGTTCTGATTGCTTCATTGTAGTAATTACCCCCTGGGGGCTTCTCTCTCTGGGAGATAATTACTAAATGTCTTTTAGATCTGTGATTGTGTATTCTAAAGGTTAATTGAATTCAAATTCAAGAATGTGATGTGTCAAGCTTGGCGGTGCCGAAATGCCTCTGTATGGAAACCCCCAGTGTGTGGAAAAGGGGGTGGAGATTTCATTGTTCTTTGATTGATGACAAGCTTGTAACTGTGTATATAAATTTGCAGAGTTTTGCCATTAAAGTGTGTCCTGTTACATCCAGTATTAAGCCATGGCTCATGTGTGGATGATTCGGCGATTCCAGGGATATTCCTAAGTCGGGGAATATTGGGTGATTTCTTTTATGGGAGAAGAAGGGAGAGAATGGCGGAGATATGCTCTAATACCGTCACAATACCTGTACACGAAACACGCCTGTAAACTCTTGGGAGATATGGTCAACATGTATAAATACATAAGTGGTCCATATAGTGAACTTGGTGTTGAGTTATTCACTTTAAGGTCATCACAGAGGACAAGGGAGCATTATTTACATCTGGAGGAAAAAAGATTTAGGGCCAGATTCAGAAAGTATTTACGTCGGCGTATCTAGAGATACGCCGCGTAAATACTAAGAATAGCCGGCGTATCTTTTTTCTGTATTCAGAAAACAAGATACGGCGGAATTCAGCTAATATACGAGCGGCGCAAGTCTGTTACACCGTCGTATATTAGTTGCATATTTACGTTGGCCGCTAGGTGGCGCTTCCGTCGATTTACGCATTGAATATGTAAATTAGGGAGTTACGCCGATTCTCGAACGTACTTGCGGCCGGGTGTCATAGTTTACGTTGTTTGCGTAAGCGTTAGTCCGGCGTAAAGTTATCCCTGCTATATGAGGAGCAGCCAATGTTAAGTATGGACATCGGGACAGCGTCGAATTGTACGTCGTTTACGCCGTTTGCGTAAATCGTTCGAGAATGGGGCTGGACGTAATTTACGTACACGTCGTTTACATTGACTAGTTGCGACGTGATTTCACGCATGCACACTGGGATACGTCCACGGACGGCGCATGCGCCGTTCAGAAAATACGTAAATTGCGTGGGGTCATGATTCATTTACATGAATCTCTCCCCCACATTTATAATTTGAATTAGGCGCCCTTACGCTGGACACTTTACGCTACGCCGCTGCAACTTATGGAGCAAGTGCTTTCTGAATAAGGCACTTGCCCATAACAGTTGCGGAGGCGTAGTGTAAAGAGCATATGCTACGCCCGCACAAAATTACGCCACCCTTCTCTGAATCTGGCCCTTAATTTCCAAACATGGAAAGGTTGCTACACAGTAAGATCTGTAAAAATGTGGAATAGACTCCCTCAAGAGCTGTTTCTGACCAGCTCAGTAGATTGATTTAAAAAAAAGCCTGGATTATTTCCTAAATGTACATATTATAACTGGGTACAAATTATTTATAGGTAAAGTAAATCCAGGGAATATCCGATTGCCTCTCGGGGGATCAGGAAGGAATTGTTTCCCCTGCTGTAGCAAATTGGATCATGCTTTGCTGTTTTTTTTTTTTTTTTTTTTTGCCTTCCTCTGGATGAACTGTGGGTATCGGATTGTGTATATAGGATTGTATGATTTGTTAAAAAAAAAAAAAAAAAATCCTTTTTATTGGTTGAACTAGATGGACGTGTGTCTTTTCTCAGCCAGACTTAAAGCAGAACTCCTGGCAAATTTTTATTTTATTTTTTCTATGTCCTTGTTGCTGATCTCCTACCTTCACCAACTATGTCACCCATGTTCTTATGAGCTCTGTAGTTCCTGTGTAATAGGCTGATCATCTTGCTGAAAAACCTCACTTGACTGGTTAATTCCTGTTTGTAAGACCATTGGCTGCTAGTCCTCCAGTAACCTCAGCCTGCGGTCTGACACTCCCCCTTGTAGTCCTCTGAAAGCAAAGCAGGGAGGAAGCAGACATGTAGTGGGCAGAGGGGGTCTCTCAGCCCCCGATCTATGCCGCCCATGAAGGAGGTGTCCTTCTCCTCTCTGCTCCCTCCTCTGCTCCTGCCAGTCACTTTCCCTCCCCTCCGTCCCCCCCTCCCACACTGCCTCTCCGCCATCTCCGTGCAGAGCAGGGATTATTATCAGAAATCACTTGTATGTCACAGCAGAGTTCTCTGGCTGTGACAGGTATTGTATATAATAGGGTTGCAATAAGCTGCCCGCGCGCGCCACCCGAGTCCCGCGCGCGCCCGGCGGGCGCGATCGCCGCCGGGAACGCGCGCTTGTTCGTTACAGAGCGGGGACCGGGAGCTATGTGTGTAAACACATAGCTCTCGGTCCTGTCAGCGGGGAAACGCTGATCTTCTGTTCATACAATGTATGAACAGGAGATCAGTGATTCCCCCTAGTGAGGCCACCCCCCCCCCCCATACAGTTAGAACACACCAGGAACATACTTAACCCTTTCCCCGCCCCCTAGTGTTAACCCCTTCACTGCCAATGGCATTTTTATAGTAATCCAATGCATTTTTATAGCATTGATCGCTATAAAAATGCCAATGATCCCAAAAATGTGTCAAAAGTGTCCGATGTGTCCGCCATAATATCGCAGTATCGAAAAAAACGCTGATCGCCGCCATTACTAGTAAAAAAAAAAATATTAATAAAAATGCCATAAAACTACCCCCTTTTTTGTAAACGCTATAAATTTTGCGCAAACCAATCAATAAACGCTAATTGCAATTTTTTTTTACGAAAAATATGTAGAAGAATACGTATCGGCCTAAACTGAGGAAAAAAAATGTTTTTTTTTAGATATTTTTTGGGGATATTTATTATAGCAAAATGTAAAAAATATTGCATTTTTTTCAAAATAGTGGCTGTATTTTTGTTTATAGCGCAAAAAATAAAAACCGCAGAGATGATCAAATACCACCAAAAGAAAGCTCTATTTGTGGGGAAAAAAAGGACGCCAATTTTGTTTCGGAGCCAAATCGCACGACCGCGCAATTGTCAGTTAAAGCGACGCAGTGCATTTTCACCCCCTTCCTGCCCAGACCAATTTTTAGTTTTCAGCGCTGTTGCACTTTGAATGACAATTGCGCAGTCATTCAACACTGTACTCAAATTAAATCTTTATGTTTTTTTCCCCCCACAAATGAGATGTCATTGTGCTGTGGCTGCTTTTGCCTCATCTGACTGATGTCCCACATCTCTTTGTCTGTGGCTCTCCTCATTCATTGGTCTGTCCATGGACTAAGGGGGATCTATCCCCGCTTCAACTCCGGGGGAGACATTTCATTCCAGGACCACCATCCCACTCCATATTTTGGAACGCAAGGGCTATTCTACTTTGGGCCCAACCTAAAGGTAATATACTATACAACCAAACTCGCTTATGCTGCTACTATGATCCAATCATGTAGATTGCAGTGATTCACCTGTGTGTTTATCCACCCCCCCCCCCCCCCTATTTCTCTCTAGCTAATTGCTATGCACCCCACTCCTGATGATTGGCTTTAAACACTAAGAAACGCGTTGAGTCCACGCTCAGGGATGCCAAGATCAAGCTTGCCCAAATATGTGTTTTTTCATCATTTTGTTCATATCTACCAATTTTATTGTATACTCATGTCTACTGTATCTATATGTCAATTTATGGTGATTGCTTTTAATGGTCATGTCCTGGATTTTGAATATTTATTATATCAATGTTATTATGACTACATGTATTATGCCTTTGATTGCATGATCTCTGTATTATATATTATGATACAAATTACATTATTAAGTTTATATTTGACTCCTTCAATTTCTTTTTTGGATTGATCACCAAGTAATTTCTTTTGACCAGAGATCTCCCTGATGGGACTGTGATAGATTCTTTACTGTTGATATCCTCAATTACTTTACAAACCCATCCATGCCCCATTTAAAGTCCCAATGGCCCAATTTTTATTTTTCTCTATGTATACAGGGATGGGGGCACGGTCATAGTGGGTTCGGTTTCCAAACAGATCACTCTCTTTTTCTTTCACGCCCCCCACTAGTTAATTTGAATTACACCCGCGTACTCCGGCCCATTTACGCTACGCCGCCGTAAGCTACAGCGGAATTTCATTGAGGATTCGTAATACGCCGCTGTGGCTTACAGCGGCGTAGTGTAAATGGGATACGCCGCGCGGGCGTCCCATCTTTGTGGATCTGGCCCATAGTGTCTACAAAATAGGTGATAGATTTATGGCATTTTTATTTTATATTTTTTTTTTACTAGTAATTGCGGCGATCTGTGATTTTTTTTGTGATCGTGACATTGTGACGAACACATCGGACACTTTTGATGCGTTTTTGGGACCATTCACATTTATACAGTGATCAGTGCTATAAATATGCACTGATTACTGTGTAAATGTGACTGGCAGGGAAGGGGTTAACGCTAGGGGCGCTGAAGGGTTTAAAATGTTCCCTAAAGTGTGTTCTAACTGTAGGGGGGAGGGGCCTCACAAGGGAAGGAGACCGATGTGTGTTCCTCTGTACTGGGAACACAGCATTGGTCTCCTGATCTCTGACAGGAGGTGGATCTGTGTGTTTACACACACAGATCCACACTCCTGCCATGATCACCGGCAATCACGGGTGCCCGACGGCAATCGCGGTCACCGTGCACGCGCGCCGGGTCACGAGGGGTGCCCCGGCCACGCGCCCTAGATCGCCGGGAACAAAGGACGTCATATGACGTCTACCCGGATCGAATGAGGGTCGAAATTGCATTTCTAAAAAAGAGTCAAATCCCAATTAAAATGACTTGCGGTCAAAATTGCTGGCACCCAGCTATTGAAAAAAAAATGGCGTGGGGTCCCCCCCAAAATCTATACCAGACCCTTATCCGAGCACGCAGCCCGTCAGGCCAGGAAAGGGGAGGGACTGAGCGAGCACTCCCCCTTTGGAACCATACCAGGCCACATGCCCTCAACATGGGGGGTTGGGTGCTTTGGGGCAGGGGGGGCTTCAACATGGGAACAAAGCACTCACCCCCTGTTGAGGGCCTCTAGCCTGGTATGGTTCAGGAGATGGGCACTCGCTTGTTCCCTCCCCTTTCCTGACCAGCCAGGCTACATGCCTCGATAAGGGTGTGGTATGGATTATGGGGGGAACCCCCACTGCATTTTTTTTATTTTTTTGAGGGGTTTCCCTTAAAGTCCAAACCAGACCTGGCTTTTTTTTCCCTTTTTTTTTTACCGGTACTTTTTCTGCAGTGGGGAAACCCATTGACAGCTGATGACTCATCGGTTGTTAAGGACTCCTCAGCCTGCTTCCCGGACTGGCTCCTTAACAACCAGTGTACACTGCACCCTGATTGAGTAAGGCTTTGCCCAATCAGGGGGCAGAATGCACTGTGCAGAGCTTACTTCATTGCAGTGTGTTCTTCAGGGTGAACACCCTGCAAATTGGGGTGTTTGGTGAATGGCCGAACAGGCAAATATTCGGCCCGAGCAAGAGTTTGGACTGAACCGTTCACCCATCCCTAGTGACCATGCAGGGTAGTCAGGCTTCCTTGTAGTGCTGTATGAAAGTGTAATGGCGGAGGAGTGGAAGAGAGAACAGGAAGTTGATGGGTCTGATGGGAATTTGCAGGAAGGTGAAGTAGAAGAGGAAAGTAAAGAGCAACAGATGACCTGCCAGTGGTTTTGCCCCCTCTTTGGCTGGTTTACAAGTAACCAACCTGTGTTGGATTTGCAACAAAAAGAAGAGCTGTGCTGAAGCAGGGAAAGGTGTGTGTACATATAAGACCTCATGCATACTGGACGTTTTGCTCTATCTCCTAGATGCCTTTTCCCTCTTGGCAGCAGTGTTTGGTAGAAAAAATACTTGTCACATGTAAACACATGTAACGCGTTTAGGCGCGTCATGCTCTTGGGCGTGAATTCATTTAACTAGCCAAAACATGCAAACTCTATGCAGGGAGTGTCCAGATCTGGATTTAAACTAAGAACCTCTGTGCTGTAGGGCAGATGTGCTAATGATCCAGCACTGTGCTGCCCTAGTTTCCTAGTGTAAAATTAAATAAAGATTCCAAGGAATCATGTCCTAGTATGTCTACAACATTCAATACTTACTGTCAATCATATTTAGTAGCTCTTTTCCTGCCAGTAGCAGGCTAACACAGCCTGCAGCTGGGAAAATGGAGCTTTGATTGGCAGCTGCTGTTGCCATTTACATGGGGACCCTGCCACTGGGCTGTGGCTGACACTTATGAAGTCAGTGTGCAGGCAATATCAGCAAGCTTGCACATTGGCAGGATCCATTGTTTACAACTGTGCCAACCTGCAATGTCGCCAAAGCTGGGATCAGTTGAGGCTTTTAAATACTGGAGCCCCACACTCAGTGGCAGGCCACCTGTTGATATCAGGAGTTTAAGCGCTGTTTTAAGCCCTATGGGCTATAATTAAACAAAATGTCACAGCTTCATAATGCCATACAACAAACCCTATCAGATTTTTAACCATATACATCTTCCCCTAATACAGCTGATCTTCTTCTATTCAGATGCAAACGATTTCAATCAGCCTTGTGTTCCATCAGTCTAAAATCCTTTTGTCCCATACCAAGACTTGAGTTATGCTCTTATTACTTCAACCACCTGCTCACGTTCCTTTATTGTGCATGACACATGCTTTTTGTAGGGAACACAATCTTGAAGGTCCTTCCCTTCAACTTACAGCCCAGTTCTCTAAATCATTTTAAAATCCTTTCATCACCAGGGGTCAATAATGCCTAGATGTCAGGCCAGATTTAACAGGGTCAACATGTATTGATTAACTTAACAATAACACTTTTTAGAAACACCTGCTGTTTTTTATTGTAGACTGCAAAATGTTCAACAAATTTAGGGAATAAAAATCTATTTTGTAATTCATGTTATAATTTTTTTTTTTAAATATTGGAAAATTACAATAAAAAATAAAAGTGATAGAACTGCCAAAGCTACATCAAAATGTGAGAAATCACTATTTCCTGGCTCACCTCATGTTAGCAACAGTGTGTCAATTCCGCCCCCTTGACCCCCGAGGACCACCTGCAACCTCAGAATAAAAGACAGAGACCCTACCCTCAGGTGTTTTTTTTTTTCTGGTCCTGCTCCAGGACACCTGTCTCTTACCTTAGATAAATGATGGAATGGATAGTCTTACACACGACCGCTTTTGCCGTTGGGAAAACAAAAACGATGGTTTTTCAGACAGAATATCTTTCAAGCCTGCCTTGCATACACACGGTCACACAAAAGTCCAGTAAACTTTTGACTGCCAAGAACGCAGTGACGTAAAAGACTACGACGAGCCGACAAAATTAAGTTCTACGCTTCCGAGCATGCGTCTAATTGTTTCGAGTATGCATGTTTTTTTCCCGTCAGAAAAGCATACAGACGAACGATTTTCCCACTAGGATTTTTTCCTGAAGGGAAAAAAAGAGATCCTGCTCTCTTTTTTTTCCTGTGGGAAAAAGTCAGATGGAGCATACACATGGTTGGGATTCCCGAAAAAAAGCTCTCATCGCAGTTTTTCCGACGGGAAAACCTGTCGTGTGTACGGGGCATCAGATTTTCTCCCTACCAAGATTCCTGCCAGGATTCAGACTCTCCCTTGCTTGGAAGTTTTGAATGTTACCTTTACCACACCTCTATGTTGGTGAAACCAATACAGGTTCATGCTCCCCTGTAGTATGGAGTCCCAGCACTTAGGCTGCTAAATACGGCCAAAAAAATATGGGAGCCCATTTTTTTGTTGATTTTTTTGGGGGCCGTTAGGGATCTTGCGGCCCTAATTTGTTATTCCCCTTATCTCCCTATCTCCTTTCCTTGTGGCTTTGAGTTGGCTTAATCATCATTTTTTCTTTCTTTTTTATTTACCTTAAGCCAGAACTGCATTCCCCTCCTACTGTGGGGCCTGTCAGCTACAGCATTGTGGCTTTCTCCCTGGCCGTGCAGTGGCAGTTCTGGACCGCCCACCCACCCGGGTCTCGCATCCAACAGCGTTCCACCTGGCGGTCTCTTCTCGGCTGTCCACGTGTAAAAAAAAACTGTACTCTGTCCCGTCTCCATTCCTCACCCCTCCATCTCAGCCATGGCGCTGCGCATGCGACTGCTGGGGCCAGCTTTGCTGATTTGGGCCGGAGAGCGGAGTGACATCATCGGCGCATGCGCGGTAGCCGAGTGTAGCGGCTGGTGGCCATCTTGGTACACCAAATTGGCTCCTTTATATATACAGATCCCTGGGCTCAGTATAGAGGCAGGGAAACATCTCCCAGAAGGTCCTGGAGAGTTCACTCATTTAAAGGGATACCCCCTCTTTTGTCATGGAGTCCTCCCAAGGTAAAGGGGGCTGCCAGACTTGCCGGTTGGAAGCTGAACAGTGGGAACCTTGAGTGGAGAGTGTGTACAAGTTTTGCTTTTGAATGCTGGTGTTTGCTGTGTTGCATTTTTATTTATTTTTAAAAAATCATCTTGCAGCTTTTTTAACACCATCACTGACACTTTTTAAACAGTCTTTTTTTTTCTTCCTTCAGCCTACTAATTAAGAAAAGTGGTTAATTGGTCACAGATGCTTGAGACCTATTGTCACGTACCTGGTTGTAGAGTCCAACGTGCAGGGAGCGGCCTCTCGTAAGCCTCTGACACGGGGGTCCCTGATAGAGCAGACAGGGGAGCCCGGGTCAAGAGGGGCACAAGTGCCTAGTGGTAGCTGGTGGCGGACCGGAGAAGGACTGGCACGGGTCCTGGCGGGGTCCTGGCAGGGAACCACGGCACACTGGGATGGTGCGGTAGCACTTGCTGTGTTAGAGCCCAAGGATAGGTGCACACCGGATCAGATGACAGATCAGGAAACCGGAACAGATCCGAAGAGGTTAAATCAGTCCAGACTGGTTTGATACAGGCTGATGGCAGGTAGCAGAACCGGGGGGTCAAGCAGGATCGGCGGTCAGGTCAAGCCGGGGTCAAGGGCAGGCTGCAGGCAGAGGTAAGTCACGGGAAGCCGGGTCAGGTAAACAGAGATCAATCAGGTTTGGCAGGTGCAGAGTCTATCCGGAAACGCTGTAGACTGGTCAGCAAGATGCACCAGGACCAGACAGCTTAAGTAGCGTTCCTTGGCGCCAAAACAGTGTCAGCGTGCGCGCGCGCACCCGCCGCGCGAGTCGCACGCACGCGCGCAAACGCGCACACGGCCGCGCGCATGCGCGCGCAAACTGGCGCCAGCGCGCGTGCGTCGGGATCGGCTGGATCTTCCACCATGACATTGCCCCCCCCCTACGGGCAGCCTCCGGATGCCCAACTGTGCCAACCTTCTTGGATGCGCCCTTTTAAAGGCCTGGATCAGTCTCTGGGCGTGAATGTTGGCTACTGGTTCCCAGGAATTCTCTTCCGGACCGTAGCCCTTCCACTTTACAAGGTATTGTATCTGGTTTCGTCTCTTCCGGCAATCCAAGATAGATTCCACCTCAAACTCCTCTTCGCCGTTAACAAGCACCGGCTTAGGGGGACCGACATTCCGGTTGGTGAAGGGGTCCGGGACTGTGGGTTTGAGCAGTGCCACATGGAAGACTGGGTGGATCCGAAAAGAGGCAGGTAACTTTAATTCGTAGGCCACTTCATTAATTTTTCTGAGTATCTGGAAGGGACCCACAAACTTAGGGCCGAGTTTCTTGGACGGGCAGGCTAGCCTTAGATTCAAAGTGGACAGCCAGACTTGGTCTCCCGGTGCCAAGTCGAGTTCTCCTCTCCTCCTCCTGTCAAACACCTCCTTATTGTACTCCTGGGTCCTTGCCATGGTTTCCTGGAGTACTTTGTTGTTGGTGGCAAAGAAGTCCAGGGTTTCTTGTGCAGCCGGTACTGAGCATTCCGGAATATTGTTAGATAGGAATAGTGGATGAAAACCGTAGTTGGCGAAAAACGGGGACTGTTTAGTAGCTGAATGGACTGAATTATTATAAGCGAACTCCGCAAGGGGCAGCAGAGAGGCCCAATCATCTTGTGAGAAACTGGAAAAACACCGCAGATATTGCTCGAGCGTCTGGTTGGTGCGCTCGGTCTGGCCGTTGGTCTGAGGGTGGTATGCAGACGAGAAGGAAAGTTCAATCTTTAGCGCTGCACATAGCGCCTTCCAAAATCTAGAAGTAAACTGCACCCCACGGTCCGATATGATGTTAGCGGGTACGCCATGAAGTCTCACCACCTCTTTAATGAATATCTTTGCTGTCTCGGCAGCGGAAGGTGTCCCCACCATCGGCAGAAAGTGCGCCATTTTTGAGAGCCTATCAACCACCACAAAGATGGTGGTAAAATCTTCAGATGGGGGTAACTCAACAATAAAGTCCATCGAAATCATCCTCCAAGGTTTCTCTGGAACCGGCAGTGGTTTAAGCAACCCCCAAGCTCTGGTTCTGCTACCTTTATGCTGGATACAGGTGGTACAGGATTCTACATAATTTTTACAGTCTTTAAGTAATTGCGGCCACCAGAAGGTACGCTGAAGGAGCTCGGATGTCTTGTGTATTCCAAAGTGGCCTGCCAGCTCATGATCATGGCAGGACTTGAGGACCGCTATTCGTAGCTGTTGTGGTACAAAGATCTTGTCCTTATTCCAAAGCAGATTGTCTCCTAACTGAAGAGCAGGATCTGGGGGTAAGGAGATCTCTGAAGAAGCCTGCTTAATTTGAGAGAGAAGGTCTCCTTGCAACATGAGGAAATTGCCGGGAGCGAGAATGGTGTCCGGTGATGAAGGGGCTTCAGGCCCATTGAACATCCGGGAGAGTGCGTCCGGCTTGGTATTTCTCGAACCAGGTCTGTAGGTTATATGAAAAGAAAACCGAGTAAAGAACAGCGCCCACCTGGCCTGACGTGGCTTGAGTCTTTTGGCGACCTTTAGATATTCTAAGTTCTTGTGATCAGTATAGATCAGAATAGGGTGTGCAACACCCTCGAGAAGGTAACGCCATTCTTCAAGAGCTGCTTTGATTGCTAGCAGCTCCCTGTCCCCGACGTCATAGTTCCTCTCTGCTTCTGATAGTTTGCGAGAGAAAAACGCAACTGGGTGTAAAAGGGATTTGGACCCCTGCCTCTGGGAAAGCACTGCTCCGACCGCCACCTCAGAAGCGTCCACCTCCAAGATATAAGGTAAGGCTGGGTTAGGATGCTTCAGGATGGAGGCTGAGATGAAGAGGTCCTTTAGAGTGGTAAAGGCAACTTGGGCTTCGGGAGACCACAGGAACTGGGTGCCTTGCTTGGTCAGACTTGTGATAGGGGCAATTATGGCGGAGAAGCCCTTGATGAACTTTCGGTAAAAGTTTGCAAACCCCACGAAGCGCTGGACCGCCTTTTTATCGGTGGGAGCGGGCCATTCTGTGATAGCAGTGACCTTCTGAGGGTCCATCTTGACACCTTCTATTGAAATTATCAATCCCAAGAACTGAATGCTCACACGTTCAAACTCGCATTTTTCTGCTTTAACGTACAGGCTGTGTTGGCGGAGCCGGACTAGAACTTTTTGGACATGTTTCCGATGGTCTGGCAGGGAGGACGAGAAGATCAGAATGTCATCCAAGTAGATGATGACGAACAGATCGAGGTAGTCTCTGAAAATGTCATTTACAAAATGTTGAAATGTCGCGGGAGCGTTACAGAGCCCGAAGGGCATAACCAGGTATTCAAAATGCCCGAATCTGGTGCGGAACGCGGTCTTCCACTCATCGCCATCCCTAATGCGGACAAGATTATAAGCTCCACGGAGGTCAAGTTTGGTGAAAATAGTGGCTGCTCCAAGTCTCTGAAATAATTCAGGAACCAAAGGAAGGGGATACCTGTTTTTGATCGTTATCTTGTTTAACTCCCGGTAGTCTACGCAGGGGCGTAGGGAATGGTCCTTTTTCTCTACAAAGAATATACCGGCCCCTGCAGGGGATGTGGAAGGGCGTATGAACCCCTTTTCGAGGTTCTCGTCGATATAGATTTTTAGGGTGCCCAACTCCAATTCGGTCAAGGGGAATATCCTTCCGAACGGGATTTCGGCTCCTGGTAAAAGTTCGATTGGACAGTCATAGGACCTGTGTGGTGGTAAAGTCTCTGCTCCCTTTTTGCTAAATACGTCCAAAAAACTATGGTAGGCTTCCGGGACAAGCTGGCGGCTTTCCATTTCAGATTCTGAACACAGCAGGGGGGACAAGGTGCCCGCAGGTTCCTGGAGGCAATGTTGGCGGCAGTAAGAGGACGGGAAACGGATCTCTCCAGACTCCCAATCAATCTGAGGGTTGTGGGCTTTCAACCATGGCATGCCCAGGATTACAGGAAATATTGGGGACACGATTATGTCCAGGCAGAGCAATTCCCAGTGATTGTTGGAGATGAGTGCATACAAGGGGATTGTTTCGTGCGTGACAGGACCGGATCTGATGGCTGATCCATCGGCTAAGTGAACAGTGAGCTCCTGGCGTCTAGGACGTAGGGGGATTCCATGACGGGTGGCAAAGGAGGCATCCATGAAGCCGCTGCAGGCGCCAGAATCAATAATGGCGGGAACCTGGACGTTCCTTCCTGGGAGCTGCAGGGAGATGGAGACAGCCAGGTGAGTATCATTATTACATAGAGCAGAGGAAAGGACAGGTGGACAGACTGAGCACTTACGGAATTTAGCGGGACAGGTGTTCACATAGTGCCCGGATCCTCCACAGTATAGGCAAAGGTTGTTGAGTCGGCGCCGCTGGCGCTCCTCTGGAGTCAAAGATGGCCGAAGGAGATCTAGTTGCATGGGCTCCGGAAGGTCGGAGGAGGCTGGTACAGGATTTGGAGGAAGCAGGTGTGGAGGGCCTGGCACACGTGGCATCATCCACATGGGACGTGTGGGGCCGGATGTACGTTCAGCACGCCGCTCCCTCAACCGTCTGTCAATCTGAACAGAAAGAAGGATGAGAGCTTCAAGGGTTGCAGGGACGCCCACTCGGGCCAGCTCGTCCTTCAAGGATTCCGAAAGGCCCATGCGGAACTGGTGACGCAGGGCAGCATCGTTCCAGTTGGTATCGGAACTCCATTGTCTAAATTCTGCCACATAGTCCTCTACTGCCCTGCGCCCCTGCTGTAGAGCACATAATGCCGCTTCAGCAGTAGCTGCTAATTGAGTGTCTTCATAAATGAGGTCCATGGCTTCGAAGAAGGTGCTAAGGAGATTAAGACTTTCTTCCTTGCGCTCCAAGAGGCGGTGTGCCCATGTTTGAGGTTCGCCAGATAGTAATGAAATGACGAAACCCACCTTTGTGGTCTCCAGGGAAAAAGTTCTAGGTTGCAGAGCGAAAAAGAGTTCACAAGCATTACGAAAAGCTCTGTACTTGCTGCGGTCGCCGGAAAATCTTTCCGGGGTGGGAACTCTGGGTTCTGGTGGCAACATCACCACGGAGGGGGCAGCAGAGGTTCCAGAAGCTGTAGGTACTGCTGCAGCCAGAGTCTGAACACGCCCCTCCAGACGGGTATAACCTTCTTGCAAGTTCCTTACAGCTGCGGTGAGGCCATCCAAATGGCGGCATAAGTCCTCCATGGGAGACGCTCCCTGCGTGGGCTCGGACATGGCTGACCAGTACTGTCACGTACCTGGTTGTAGAGTCCAACGTGCAGGGAGCGGCCTCTCGTAAGCCTCTGACACGGGGGTCCCTGATAGAGCAGACAGGGGAGCCCGGGTCAAGAGGGGCACAAGTGCCTAGTGGTAGCTGGTGGCGGACCGGAGAAGGACTGGCACGGGTCCTGGCGGGGTCCTGGCAGGGAACCACGGCACACTGGGATGGTGCGGTAGCACTTGCTGTGTTAGAGCCCAAGGATAGGTGCACACCGGATCAGATGACAGATCAGGAAACCAGAACAGATCCGAAGAGGTTAAATCAGTCCAGACTGGTTTGATACAGGCTGATGGCAGGTAGCAGAACCGGGGGGTCAAGCAGGATCGGCGGTCAGGTCAAGCCGGGGTCAAGGGCAGGCTGCAGGCAGAGGTAAGTCACGGGAAGCCGGGTCAGGTAAACAGAGATCAATCAGGTTTGGCAGGTGCAGAGTCTATCCGGAAACGCTGTAGACTGGTCAGCAAGATGCACCAGGACCAGACAGCTTAAGTAGCGTTCCTTGGCGCCAAAACAGTGTCAGCGTGCGCGCGCGCGCACCCGCCGCGCGCGTCGCACGCACGGGCGCGCGCCCGCACACACGGCCGCGCGCATCGCGCACACTGACGCGCGCATGCGCGCGCAAACAGGCGCCAGCGCGCGTGCGTCGGGATCGGCTGGATCTTCCACCATGACACCTATATAATTTTCATCAGGCACAAATCAATTCACCTGGAACGGTGATACCTTAATTTTTTCTCCCTCCGCTGCTGATGTCTTCTTCCTCTGATTCTTCTCCCTCCGCTGCTGATGTCTTCTTCCTCCGATTCTTCTTCCTCCACTGCTGATGTCTTCTCCTATTAGGTTCTTCTCCATCCACTGCTCTTCTTCTTCCTGTTCTTCTCCCTCCGTTGTTGATGACTTCTTCCTCCGGTTCTCCTCCCTCCACTGCTCTTCTTCCTCCGGTTCTTCTCCCTCTGCTGAGGTGTTCTTCCTCTGGTTCTTCTTCCTCCCTTGCTGATGTCTTCTTCCTCTGGTTCCTCTGTTGGTTCTTCTCCCTCAAGGAAGAAGACATCAGAAGCGGAGGGAGAAGAACCAAGGGAAGAAGACATCAGCAGCGGATGGAGAAGAACCAAAGGAAGAAGACATCAGCAGCGGTTTTAATAAAGGATGTTGTCAAAAACCTGTGTACGGTTTTTCTTTATTGTTGACACTATTTTGGGTGAATGAGTAGGATTACAATGTAACAAAGCACCCACCCCCCATGATGAGGGCATGTGGCCTGGTATGGTTTGGGGGGGCGCTCACTCACCTCCCCCCTTTTTTATTTTGGTGCAGGGTTCCCCTTAAAACCCATACCAGGTCCGAAGGGTCTGTTTGGGAACCCAAGCCGTTTATTTTTATTTTTTGTTTGGCATTGGGTTCCCCTTCAAGTTCCTCAGAGCACAAGTCGCAAGCCACAAGTCAGGTCAGGTAAGACGATGGTCCGATTGGATGCGACTTACATTTAAATCCATGGGCTAAAATTGTCCCCAAGTCAGACCAAAGTAGTGCAGGAACCTTTTTCAAAGTTGGGATGACACAAGTTGGACCAGTTCAGATGGCTCCCATAGGGAAACATTGATTTATACACGTTATGTGAGCTGTCGCACCAGTGTGAACCGAGCCTAATAGGGGAATTTCCCACACTTTGGGAGATTTTCTATAACTTGTTAGTTGTATCTCTGTGATAGGAAGTGATGAGAAATGTCCCACATGGTACACAGCCAGCAAAAAATAAACCTGACAGGGATTTGAACCCTTTCCTACTCAATTCAAAACCAAAAAAAAAAAAGAATATACACCTGCTAAGGTGGATGGGAACTCACACATTCCAAGGTGGTCAGAAGCAGAGCTTGGCAGAAAGATTTTATTGTTGACATATCCAAGACATATAAATCAGTAGCCGATTCGACTGCACTCCTCCTACAACCAAATTATCATTTTTGAATGTAGCTCCAATTTATTTTCTTAATAGCTTTATTTCAATATGACAGTAGCCTATGGTCATATTTTAGCGTGACACGAAACCTAAGCAATGTAACCTGTCAATTTGTGGCACAAGAACATACAGATTAGGATTTACATTAATGGCATAAGGGATTGAATGACTTATTTTCAGTCCTCAATTTATCTCTATTGAAACAGTAAACAAGAGATGCAAGCTCTAAATGGTCCCATCCTTTGTCTATGGCCACTTCTGACAATAGTACAAGAGGGCTGTGGATTTGTTATTACATGATTTGTTTCTACTGTATATTTGTTTGTATAGTCTGTATTTAACTTAAATATCAGTATTCAACCCTATGTGGCATGCATTACTGCAAATAAAATATTGCATAAACCTAAACAGGCTTGATAAATTCAGTACATTATTAGGTCTAAAAGTTAGAAGTTAGAGAAGCTAGGGAAAGCAGAGAAACAGTGCTAGATAGTTCAAGGGGAAAAAGCCAACAAAGACAGTTGATGTGACAAAGCCAAAGCATAACAAGCCAATGAAATCTGCTCTGAATTAAATCATGTTAGCTAGTATGCTTTTCCATGAGCAATGGTGCACAACAAAACACATATTTCATGATACACTATGATTAAAGGGATAATAAAACAAAATGCAATATTTTCGTTTTGAGTAGATGATGTTGCATTGAATGGTCAAAATGTGTCTTGGGGATTCTTGTGGCAAGATCACTGGACCTAAAAGTCTCAACTCTGATTGTCTCTTACATCAGAACTCACGTGTTTACAATCAGTTCAAAAAGTTCATATGTCTATATAGGCCTTCCCTGGTGAGCACACACATCCCTTGTCCAAGCCTTCTTGGGAGGAAAGTTAATTGACTAGGATAGATTTTTCTTAGCTGATTGTTTTCTCCTGAAACAAGCTGATGCCAAGAGTGTCACTGAGTCTAGGGACACCCCCCCCCCCTCTAAAGCCAACAAACATGCTTGTAGAATCTATTATCAAAAACAGATTGTTTAGTGGCTGGATTGTGTATGCATGGCCAGTCACTACTGAATGTCTGTGGGGACAATTATTCAGAGGTATAGCATGAATGTCCCCGGAATGAGGTACAAAATTAGACTAAACGAGAGTCCTTTAACAAATATGCATCAAAAAAACAACCCACCCCATCCAGCTGAAGTGGATAGACCTCCTCTAAAGACAACCAACTTCAGTTCAGAAAAAAAAGATATAGCATAATGCCTAACACACGTCAGTGACACTTGTATGCAGCATCACCCAATGCTGTATATTTGTAGTGAGGTAAAAAAACATTAAGCCCTGGTTCACACTGGTGTGTTTTGACATAAAATTGGCAGCATTTGCCAGTGACTTGCCAGGCTTGTTCCGTTATCTGATTAGTTCCAAAAGCAACTGCGCAGACTCCGCGCATGCGCAGTAACAGGCTACGGAAATAGCCGAACGCAACAGCTGATCGTCAGCTGTTGATGCGCACGGCCACGGCGGCGTGCTCGCACACAGCGGGGCAGACACAATGGAGCCCCTGTAGTAAAACACACGCCCCTGTAAACACAAATATAAAAATATTAACTGTTTATTATCACATTCCTTTCCTACATGAGGTCATGTAGGAGAGGAATGTGATATTGAAGAGTTAATATTTTTTTTATTGGTTATACATGCTTCTATGCAGCAAGGGGGATCAAGTAATACATTTAAACATATTGGTAATGGATCTGTTAAACAGCGGTCATGGTGACCGCTGTTTAACAGATCCATCACCAATATGTTTAAATGTATTACTTGATCCCCCTTGCTGTATAGAAGCATGTATAACCAATAAAAAAAAAATATATTAACTGTTCAAAAAATACATTCCTCCCCTTCCTGCCGAGCGGCAGCGTGCATTACCTAGCCTCGGCATCGGGAGCGAGCGTATCTAACAAACAGCTGTTCCCGCTCGGTAGTTTTCCGTCGGCTCAGCTTTACTGCACATGGAACCAGTCAGATAGCTGGAACCAGCTTGGCAGATCACCGGCAATAGCACTGTCCTAATCGCTGTGGCGCTGCATCTGCATCTGATTTAAAAAAGCAGTTTCTGTACTACTTCTTGCAATTTTGGGCCGCGATTTACATCTGCACAGATGTCTCTGAAATCGCGGTCGAAATCAGGACTGACAAGCGGGAGTGAAATATTTTATTCCCGCAGCCCCCAGTGTGAACCTCGGCTTATACCTATGTTTGGGAAGGGGGAGGGAGTGGAACATCTCTGAGGTCCACTTACCAGTGAAGTCTCAGAGATAAAGTTTTTTTAAAACAGATGACCAAAAGCAGTTTGCAGCTACTGCAAGTTGAAAGGCCAATTTTGAATTTACAGATGCTGGTAAAAGTCATACTTCACTTAGTTCCCATAAATACCTCTAAGGCCGCGTACACACAAACCGATCGTGTGGGGGCCCCATCGGTTAGTTATCCTTCGGTTAACTCATGTCAAAACCGATCGTTAGTATGCAAAAGCATCGGTTAAAAAGCCGCGCATTATCAGAATCAAGACAACGCATGCTTAGAAGCACTGAACTTCATTTTTTTCAGCACGTCGTGTTTTACGTCACCCCGTTCTGACACGATAGTTTTTTTTAACCGATAGTGTGTAGGCACATCAGACCATCAGTCAGCTTCATCGGTTAACCTTTGGACCGTTCTCATGGACTGATCGTGTGTGCGCGGCCTAAGGAACCAGTGCACATGCACTTTCACTGACAATAGAAAGAGCACAATACACTTTAGGCACATCAGTTGCCTGGCAATTGCAGGATTTTTAAAAAAGGCTTTAATGTTGTGAATTCATTATGTACAATACTGTCATGCAGGGCTACACACCAGTTATGATACAATTACAAAATTGCAGAAGCGTAATCTGCAATTAAAATTCTATTCTTTAAATGTTGATCCTAGAACCTGTAGAGCGGAATTAAACAGCATAATCTTTCCCATGATGTGTGAAGTGGCTGTGCAGCTGTTTGCACAAACAAAAACACTCCAATAACAAGAGAGCAGGACTAAGCATGCATGTAGCATCATAAAATTCATGAAACATTGGGTGACGTTTCATATGTGCTCCTATAGTGAAAGTATCTGTGACAGGGTGTAAATAAAATGTTGTTATCTGTTTTAGCCTTCCATAGCTACTTACTGTGATTGCCAGCCATAGATAGGGGTGGTGGATACGTTTTGTTTCACCTGTGGTGTTTATATTGGTTCAGCAGTGCACCAACACCTTTGCAGCCATTGTGCTATATGCTGGGTGCTTGGTGTGCTCCTGTACCTTTAAGGAGGGGTGGCTCCCCTTCAGTCCACCTGCCCCTATCTATCCATTAAAATGCATGTGCCTCCATTGTGAGGACACTCACTGTTAGTGTTAGGACCACAGAATTATGGGGTGCCTTGGCGCGGCTCTGTGGCTCACGCATGCGTTTGCAAATGCGTGCGGACAAAACCCCTGTTTTTAACGCACACTGTTAGACAGGTTAATTGGTGGTTGTTCTGCTAGCTGGTCGGTAAGTAGGCTTGGTTATTCCCTGGGCATTCCCCAGGTTCTTGTTGTTATCTGTAAATAAAATGTAACTGCACTTTTACTCCAGTTACACTTATTACGTAATGCTCCTCTAGCCTCTAGCACTCCCTGCCAGTCCTATACTCACCTATCAACATTTCTGCAAGTTCTCAGCAGTAAGTCCTTCTTGTGGTGCCACAGAGCAGACTGTCAAGGCTCGCACATGTGCACCACAATCTCCATATATTCAATCTTATGAAGAGAGTTTCTTCTCTGGGCTATGCTACACACATGAGACATGAGAACCATCCAAATCTGACGTTTCACCCTCTGGCTAATCGTTTAACATCTAAAAGTTGCTTATATCTTTGGGGTATTCAGAGTGGAAATTTCTTTGCTTAAGTTCTCGGTTTGGATTTTTTATTTCGTTTTTTTGGAGTGCAACAGAATTTAGAAACACTCAATGATGAGTGGGCACAAATGAGATTTCAAGGTGGGCAGGAGTAGAACAAGAACTACAGCAGAAGACCTGCCAATTGAAATACGCATGAGATATTGGAAGCTAGCGTACCTCGGCCCAAGAGATTTTTGGTTAGATTTAAGCTTAATGTAAAAACCCAGGATAATTAAATTAATTAAATTAATTAATTAATTTAATTAAACTTACCAAAATCTGCCCATTATACTATAGTAAATTTGTAAAGGATTTCTAATAATTGTTAATTACAATTCTCCTCTGAACACACAATATAGCAGTCTAGTAACCAAAATTCTTAAATTCCTTAAAATGTACCTGAACTGTTTGGTTTTCCTTTTTATTCGTGCATATCATTGGTACAGGCAACACATACTCATGTCCCTCCCACCTGTGAGCAAATACCCACTGGCTAATCACTTTTATGGGGTAAGAATGACTGGACAGGTTTGAAAACATTTTATGATCACTAGAAAATAAAAATCTAGTGCCTGTGTTCCACCTCAATTCATATTAAGCGTATGTGGACATGGTCGTTCAAAAGGGAACCCGAACCCCATCTCCATTAGTCTAACTCTCAGCTAGAAGGACTGAATCACTTGGCTGATATGCTATGCAGAACAAAAACATTTCAAAGGTAACTTGCCCTGCTAAGATGCTTCCCCCCCCCCCACCATTATTAGCTCTCCCCTGGAGTACCCCCCCCCGTTTTTATATTTTGAATAATGATATACATACCTTTTTCCGTGGTCTGATTGTACGACATATTCCTCCTCATCTTTCTCCAGCGGTGGGGGCATCTTGCAGAGATGTGACCTTGTTCCACTATCTTCAGTATTCTCCAGTGAACCCAGGCCAGCACAAACACTCAGCTCCTGGGGGTTGGTTGATAATAGCCTGGATTCACTGAAAGCATGGTTAAAAGACACTGGCCATCATTTAACCTGGAAGACCAGTGGATCCTGAGGTGAAGTAGTACCTCAGGGGACAGCTCAAAGTGGAATAAAGGTTTAACCCATAAAAACTGAGATGTAAGGAAGCACTCTACTGGGGATAGTGACACCTGAGATGTAAGGAAGCACTCAGCTGGCTGGAGAAAGTGACACCTGAAATGTAAGGAAGCACTCCGCTGGCTGGGGACAGTGACACCTGAGATGTAAGGAAGCACTCAGCTGGCTGGAGAAAGTGACACCTGAGATGTAAGGAAGCACTCAGCTGGCTGGAGAAAGTGACACCTGAAATGTAAGGAAGCACTTCGCTGGCTGGGGACAGTGACATCAGAGCTCCCACTGATTCTGATTCTGCATTAGGGTGAGTTTTAAATTATATATAACAATGTAATAATAGAAAAAAATGCGCTTTAATCACCCTGACACCATAACAACCATGGTGCCGGGATGATTGAAGAGCTAACACCAGGTGTTTGGCGTATCTTTATCTGCTGATTGTTAAACTTTTTGGAATACACATATTTAGATTGTGGTTGGGGGAAGACTGTGATGGGGGAGTCTGTTATAGCGGGATCTGTGAGGGGGAGTCTGTTATGGGGGATCTGTTATGGGGGCTCTGTGATGGGGGTGTCCTTTTATGGGGGGCTTTGTGATGGAGAGGAGTTCGTGTTGGGGGGCTTTGTGATGGGGAGATTTGTAATGGGGGGTCTGTGATGGGTGATCTTTTATGAGGGGCTCTGTGATGGATGACCTTATATGGGGGCTTTTTGATGGGGGGAATCTGTGATGGGATATCTGTAATGGAGAGGTTCTGTGATGAGGGGGTTCTGTGATGCGGAAGGGGTTCTGTGATGGGGAGGGGGATCTGTGATGAGGGGAGTTTGTGAAATACCAATAAGTTTATGTTGATTAAAATAGTTTTTTATTTTAAATATTAAATAGTTTTTTCCACTTTTTTTGCACTACAAATAAGATGTGTGCATAGGAATGTATTCATATTTTTTTTAAACTATAGTCTGGCCCCCCAACAGTCTAAGGGACCATGAACTGGCCCCTTGTTTAAAAAAGTTTGAGGACCCCTGACCTAGAATCTAGCTCAATAAATTCTGATTTCCTGGTCAATACTGTAACTCTGTATTATAGCCAAGCTAGTAATACCTTTTAAATGGTATTGGGAATGGAAACCCCATTTTTCTCTTGTGACAAAAATACCTTAATACAGTATTATTTTTGTCTGGCCTGTGTCCTATTCTTTTTCAAAAACATATTTTAACCACTTTGAAGACCTACAGCCTTAACCATATTGTATTAAACATGATCCCACAATACTGATAAAGATAAGGACAATAACCAATATTTTTTTACATCGTTTTTAATTTGCAAATGCTCCTGACATGGACCTACTATAATAAATACAGACCACAATGCTTCTCAATAGCATCACTCTTTCCTGTTGAATAGTTAGGCTGTATCCTTATATTTAACCAACCACAAAACCAAGGCAACAGATATTACTGGTAATGTTACTGCCCGAAGACGGAAAAGAAGCACATCTAAAAACCAAATTATTTTACCTGCTGAAATCTCCATAATTTTTTTGCAATGGGTAAAAATAAAAAGGATATTTCACAATAAAAATGGATAATTAAAACTTAAAAAAACATATGCAAGAATCACACAAGCTTTTTACGTGTGAAATCACAAAAAATGTGGCTCATGCACTTGAATGATCTGAAGACTTTTACTTGGTCCCTTTCACCCCTGAGTTTGGTAGCAGCAGTGAGAGACAGGTTATCAACTTTTAGCAGATCATTAACCCTTTTAAAACAGATCTGCTAAGTATCAGTATCAGCCCCACTTTGCTGGTCAGAGGCTAAACTCCAAAACTAATGTTTCTCTCGGGGTGAAGGAGTTTTATGAGATTAGGATGGCCCTTCAAATATGGAAATACAGATAAAAAAAAAATCTGTTTAGAAAAATAAAATTGGAATGGATGGGAAAAAAAAGTAAATCTGAGATGAGGCCACACTGTAGAACCATCAAAAAGGTACCTGAAATGGCTGCTGCTGTGATGAAAAAGCAGCAGAAACATTAGGAGGAAGCTGGGTTGCTATAGCAACAGGAGTACCAGTCTGCCCATCTTTTCCTGTCACAATCTTTACCTGAGAGGAAATATGTCAAGAACAGGGAAAATCATTTGTGTTTGGAATTTTTTTTTTTACCCATATTTATATGGATTCAGATATGTAAGCATACAATATTGCGTTTTGTTGCAATGTGCAAAGTCAAATTTTTTTTTTTAAGACTGAATGAATTTTGAAGGTTGGGAAGAATTTTAATACGGTAAAATTTGATACGAAGGTGATTTGCCTTAAGTTGTACACAGAGCAATAATTGATACCAGGTTGTCTGTTCCCATTAAAGCTGGAATCAAGAGTCACTGGTTAGTCATTGCTCCACCTCTAAAAGAAGGCAAAGTGGCATGACAGACAGGTGTCACTGAAGAGAGCCCAAACACTGAGGAAGCAATGGAAGCTGGAGCATATAGTTGGTTACACAACCCTTGGAGAAAGGGTGGACTTCTGGAGATGGTTGAGAAGCACTGCAATAGCAAGAAGTGGGTAAACAACAAAACAAATAAAGAAAGAACAAAAAGGAAGACAACAGAAATAAAGCAGAAATATATAGGTTTGTTCTGTTTAAACTGTGACTGCACTACACTAATCTATAGGTAATCATTAGGTGATATATGCAGAAATATAAATCACTAGTTCTTTCTAAGTATTACTGAATTGTCAGTTAAAAATGTTTTGGTGCCCACAGCACGAGTACGTGACAGGGAAGTAACACTGTTTAAGTGGATAGGAATGAGGGTATCCTGAAAAAGAAATCCGTTCTTGCTAATCGTTAGGCGACAGCAACACCATTTAGGTTCATCACTCAAAACTGAGAAGACAAACTGCTTGCTCTAAACCATGACATTACTTAAAAACATGTGCAAGAGACCTTTGTAATCAATAAAATATTTTGACAAGGGAAAAAAAAAACACATGCAACAGAACATACTATTTATCCAAACTCTTATATAAATAAGGATTTTTTCAGGAGGAAAAGTCCCAAAGTATAACACCAAACAAACCATTTTATATTTTCATCCTGGGTAGAATCTATAAGAGAGATTTAGGCCCCTTTCACACAGGCGATAGGATCAGGTCTGCTTCCAGTCTCTTCTATGGAGCGACGGACACATTTCTGCTGACACCAACTGCCATTCGATCCTGTCCGCCAAAAACAGATGGATGGTGGTCCTATTCCCCATCCGTCTGGCAGATGCATAGCAGAGAGATCCCCACTGAGCATGCAAATTCAGCTTCACAGAGGCAGCCGTTTAAAAGAGGCCCTACTAAAACTGGTGCACACAGAATCTGGTGCAGCTGTACATAATAACCAATCAGCCTCTAAGGGCGCGTACACACGATCGGTTAAACCGATGAGAAAGGTCTGATGGTGTGTAGGCATGACTGACCATCAGTCAGCTTCATCGGTTAATCGATGAAAACGGTCCATCAGACCGGTTTATCGGATGGACCGATCGTGTGTACAGGGCTTAACTTCAGCTTGTTCAATTAAGCTTTGACAATAAGCCCCCGTTCACATCGGCGTGATTTGACATGTCGAATCACATGCCAAGTCACAGCCTATTGCCGGCAACGGCACTGTCCCAATCGATGCAACGCTTATTTTGCGGCACTGCACCGATTTCCAAAAATAGTTCCTGCACCACTTTTGGTGACTTCGGGGGTGATTTCAATAGACATCTGTGCATGAACCCGCATAGATGTCTTTCAAATCACCCCCCCGAACTCGCACTGAAATGCGAGTTTCAATCCTGTGTTCAGTGTGAACGAGGGCTAAAACCTAGAAGGTGGTCGGTTACTATGTACAGCTTCACCAGATTCTGTGTTCTCTAGTTTTAGTAAATCTCCCCCTTTGTCAAGTTTTTATTCCTGTCTATGACCTTGTGGGGAGAATTCTCTCACTTCTCTCACCATTTCCAGCTTTACAAAAAAAGCTGCGTCATTGCCTTCTGTATTGCCACTAGAGAACTTTTCACTTCCTGTGTGGTTGTCTGAAAGGGAAGTGAATAAGAGAAATTTCCCCGCTTAGGGTACAGGCAGCAGTAAAAAAAAAAACTGACTTCTGAGTTCTAACCCTTCCTTACTCTATGCAAATAGTACATACATTATGATATACTGAACATACCAAGTATCAAAACGTGCAGTAACCAAGTCTCAGTTCTATTGTTTTGACTTTAGAAAGATGATTGGTTGGTACTGGTTACCATACATCACTGCTCATTGCATGTTATTCATGAAAAGCTTTACAAAGCAGAGTTTACACTTCATGTAACTATACCGTTTTTTAACAGCACTCATTTTAATAAAATAACAAAGAAACACATTGGCTGCAGTTGTTGACCTCTCCTAAAATTGCAAAATTCCTGATTATCATGCTGATCCAATGACTAACATAGTTACGCAGTACATCAATAAACAGTAACACATTACATTGGGAGTTGTAACTTGCTCCATGCTTCTCAAAGTATTGAAGCCACTAACAGTCAAATAGGAATAATAGCAGCCTGTGCCCCGTAATGGCAGATAATTGGCTATACTGGAAATATATTTTCATGTGCAGTGTGAAGCTTCCTATCCTACATGTATGCCTTGGCAAGAAGTAACCACGCCATTGCCATCAAAAGTTTAACAGGGGCTTAACACATATCGCTGCTATTGCCTATTACTGTTTATAATGGTATTGGTAGTCATGCAACTCATGACCAGCTCTGGAATTTTTTCCCTATAAAAACGTGATTTAACCAAGCATTTTTCACCACCAATCTTTTATATTTGTACATTGTGTTAATGTGGTCATTGTGTTCAAGTGAAAATGTTTATTACCTGCTATTTATGCTAAATTGTGGACTACTATAGATAGATCTGAGCTCTAAAATAAAACAGAAAACAGTTTCCAATAGATACAGTGGATAGCATGCAAAGCAAGGAACAAGATAGATAATGCTTGCCATTTACAAAGATTATTATTACACGGCTTCATATGAGTAAGCAAGCTGTCAATCTAAAATGATGTAAAGTGGTCTAAAAACCTTTACTTTTATAAAAGTGCATTGTGGATGGGGTACAGACTTCATTAAAGAAGACATTAAGGGAATTTAATAAGTAATGTTTAACAAAAGAAGAAGAACCAAACTTACCTCATCGTTTATAACCTCAGACTGCTCCTCTTCTTCTTCCTCTTCTAGATCCAAGTCATTTTGCCTGAGATAACCATGAAGACCCAATGAGGGTTTCTTTTTAAATGCCAAGAAATCCATCATGTTTCCTTGAAAATGTTGTAGGAAGAAGAGCTCAATCAGATAATCCTTGAAATGTTCCTTCAGGCTTTTCATATACTTATTGTGATGCTCCAAGCACTGCTTTCTCATCTGTGCATCTTCAGCAGTTGCAGGAGGTATTTCCTCAAGCTTTTTACTTTGCTTCTTGATCGTACTTACTGTTGGGGTTAAAGAAAGACTAGAAAGTGCCTGGGAACCTGTTACTCGTGATGGACTTGTCGGGGTTGGAGATGACGTTATACCAAAAGATGAAGCTGCAGCTACTCCAGCTAACATTCCCCCAGAAGTCCTATCAAAGCTGATGGTCCTGCCCAACTGCTGCCCATGAAGAACTTGTTGTTGCTGAATAAGCTGACCTTGTATAATACTGCTGATTTGTGGGGGGAGGTTGGTGGTTGTTATGTGACTTGGTGTGGTCAAGGTCTGCAGGTTTGCCCCACTTGCCACAGGACTTTGAGGTCCAAGGTGATGAATAGTGCCTCCGGTCTGAGAATGAGGCTGTGAAAGCCTGCGCTCTCTTATTGTGGCTTGTGCAGCCCCAGATGGAAGCTGTACCTGTGCTGTTGCTCCCTGTGCAATTTGTGCAAGTCCAGACCCTTCTTGAAAGACAAAATGTCCACCATTTGAAGGACTTAAGCTTATCTGTCTCACCAGGACACTGGCATCCACAAAACTACGTGTTGGACTCTGGCTACACATTCCCAAGCTAGCTCCAGCTGTAGCAGCTCTAACGCCTTGTAATGCTTGGATTGGCACAGCGCTGGGCTGTGTGGGGCTTTGTGTTTGGACTTGCTGAGACATTGGAGAAGTGACCTGAATATAGGAAGGAGATCCATGTTCAAACCTCCTTGTCTGGGAGCTGAACTGGAATCCAGGAGAGGCTGGATTCGGGATAGGCAGTGGAGTCAGTGTTATCTGTTGATTTCCTGCAACCACTTGTCCTACATTTTGAAGTGTAATATTCACATTCTGACCAGCAACTGGATTACGGCTCATTATCAGTTGTTGTATCTGGTAACTGGGCGACTGGGGTCCAGGTGAACTGACCGCTGGTGCAAATGATGGAGCAGGTGCAGGAGACTGTGGCAAATTTGTCTGTATGGAAGATTCCTCTGCTTCATTGCCAGTGAATGATCTGGACCTTTGAAGTTGGCGTGGAGTATTTGAGGGACCATTCCCATGATGCATTGTTGTCCTTTGCTTTTACTTTAAATGGAATAAATCTGTTTAAAGTAAAAATAAAAAACAAAAACTTATACACAACAGTCACATTATATTTGCCTTTTTTGCAGGGCTGTGGAGTCGGTAGATAAATGTTCCTACTCCTAAATGTTCCGACAATCTAAATTTAGTAGGAGTCGGAGCTGGAGTCGGTGCATTGTTTGCCGACTCCGACTCCAGGTACCCAAAATTTCCTCCGACTCCACAGCACTGCTTTTTTGTCTAAGCATAAAATCTGTCATACGAAGAAAAAATCTGCCATTAATACTTCAGTTTGATATGTTAAAGTTATGCATGCTTGAAAGAATTGTGAAAAACCATATGTAGTGTTTTATTCTATATAATTCCACTTTAGGGAATATGTCAGATGGAAATATGAAAGCTGCCACTGCAGACTTCTTTTTCAAGATTCTAGCTCTGTGGGAGACATCATTATCCCTGTTACAATTGTCTGATTTACTGATCTAAAATTGTCTGAATACCTGATGCACATACGTTATATATTTAGTCAGGTTGAAAAAAGTCCATCTAGTTTAATCATTAGGCCCCTTTCAGGTGGGTGGACCGATCAGTTCCGCCTGTCAGTTTGTTAGGCAGACCCAATCGGACCCTCCTCCGCCAACAAAAGATTGAGAGCTGGTTCTCTATTTTTCCGATGGAAAAAGTTACCTATCGTTGAATCCGCTCGTCTGTATGCAATTCCAACGCGCAAAAAAACACGCACGCTCAGAATCAAGCAGCAGAGCCGAACTGCCTATTGAACTTCATTGATCTTGGCTCGTCGTACGTCTTGTACGTCACGCGTTCTTGACAGTCGAAATTTCCAACAAGATTTGTGTGACCGTGTGTAAGCAACACAAGTTGAGCCAACATTCCGTCAGAAAAAATTTCTTGTTGGAATTTCCGATCGTGTGTAAAAGATAAGATTCTCTGCTTGCAGGTAACATCTGGGGTTCCCATTTGCATTTGGTTATGAAGATCTGATTGGTTTTACTGGATTTGGAGTCACTGGTTCTAAGGCTAGATTCACACCTATGCAGTTTTGGTGCTTGGTGCTTTAAGACTGTAGTGCAAATCTGCAAAAAGCACTAGGGCCCCTTTCACACTGGGGCGTTTTTCGAGCGTTTTTCGAGCGTTATTTGAGAAAAGCCTCATCTGCAATCCCAATGTGTTGGTAAAGCACAGCTAAGACCCTAACGTTTTAGGGCATTTTTGCAGTGCCTCAGTGTGAAAGGGCAAGGCGTATGGGTCTGCGATTGCCTCATGGCAACCAAATGCATTTCTACAAGTGGAAACATTTTTAGCCCTTTGGACAGATTGCATCCAGTCACACACACCATCTGAGGAATCTATGGTTACTTTTTGTTACACTGTGATCTTTGTGATTGTTCAGCTGTATCCAGGCTTAGACATCTCTCCCTAACCACAGGTAACCACTTTGGCCCGGATTCACATACATCGGCGCATATATATGCCGCCGTAGCGTATATTCTTTACACTATTGTGTCTGGCTACATGTGAACAGCGGTAGCCAATGTCAGTCTGTCAGTTTATATGGGCTGAGCGGATGCTGCTATTTGCATACCTCTCATTCCAGCTGCAAGAATCCACCGATTGCCGCTGAAATCTGGCGGCCAGGCAAAAGAGGCCTTATCTTGTGTCTCTCACAGAAGACAGCAGCATATTTTGTGTATACATAAAAAAAAAAAAAAATTTTGTATGACATATGGCTCTCTTTTATTCTTATTTTATATAGTCGAGATGAATTGCACTGGTTTTGAGGATATGTGTTGTTTGGAATTTTTTTCTACAATGGACTTGTTATTATTTATTTATTGTTCTTTTATAAAATGTGTCGTCTTTATCAGAATTTTATGTGTGTTTAAAAAAAAAAATCCTCCAGCATTGATGAAGGAGGACTGTGTGGCCCGATGAAACACATTGGTGGTCCTTTGCCTTGCTTGTTGTCACCAGGAAAGTAAACACTTTGGACTCCTAAAGATTTTTTATTTGTCATTCTCGTTTACCTATTACACTTGTTTTTGCAGTCACTGTCCTCACTGGTGAGAGACACTCTCTCATGTAATTTGTGTATAACATATTATATATGAGTTTCTGCTTGTATTTTAAAAATCAACATGTTGTTTGTCCCCTGAAGACTTGAGTTGATACGTGTCGGGAACCTTTGCTTAAAGTGGATGTAAGTCCAAAAAAGCATTTTTTTTTTTTTTTATGTCACAGTGTAGAGTATAAGATTTCCTATCATCTGTGCCCAGTCTTGCCACACAGAGTTAATCCAGATCTGAGTAATCCTCTTTCAATGTTCAGTAAACTGAACAGCCTTCCAGATAAAAACCTGCCTAAATAAAAAGTCAGTTTTCTCTTTTCTTGCTTTGAGTGACAGGTTATTTACATCTCTAGCTTGGACATGTTTATCATATGTTATGTTATGTTTATCATAACATGAGGTATAAAAAGTGAGACATCCACCCCTCCCCCACATAACACATCCTGGTAATATACAATGAACTTTGGATCACCCCATGTTATGATAAACAAAACATAACATATGATAAACATGTCCAAGCTAGATTTGTAAACAACCTGTCACTGAAAGCAAAAACAGAGAAACGGACTTTATAATTTCGCAAGTTTTTATCTGGAATTCTGTTAATTTGCACTGAACATTACAAGAGGATTACTCAGCGCTGGATTAACTCTGTGTGGCAAAACTGGGCACAGATGATAGGAAATCTTATACTCTGCATTGTGGGTTTACATTCACTTTAATACAAACAATGGTTGTAAATGTTGTTTTTTTATATACTTTTGTTTTTATTTGCTTTGTAATAATAAAATCAAAGGATTTTTGTGTTGTTGATGCCTAAAAAATCCCATCCAATATTCTTAAACAGCGATTAGCCACCCTCTCTATATGTCCTAGTGATCATTCTTAACCACTTCATGACATTTCCATACCCGTACGTCAATATTTTGACGCCAAATAACGCTGCCATAACCCCAGTATTTTCGGGAAGGGCGTATATTTCTCTTTAAGATAAAAGTGGTTTTTGCGGCGGATTCGCTGCAAGATCACTTTTATTGGTGGTGGAGGTGGTGCCCACCCCTCTCCCGCCACGCTCCAGTCATCTCTGCCGCTTACCGGAGCCGACCACGTTCCATTCTCCTCACTGCCTTGATGCCGAGTGAGCTTAGCTCCATAGCATTGGAGGGCCGAAGCAACGTCACTTACGCCCAATGCTCTTAAAGGAGAAATTATTAATTTATTTATTTTTCAAATTATTATTTTTTTATATTGCATTTTAGTGTAAATATGAGATCTGAGGTCTTTTTGACCCCAGATCTCAGATTTAAGAGGTCCTGTCATGCCTTTTTTCTATTACAAGGGATGTTTACAACCTGATGGAACTTAAAGCGGATCTCCACCCTAAAGTGAAGATCCGCTGATCGGAACCCTCCCCCCCTCCGGCGTCACATTTGACACCTTTCAGGGGGGAGGGGGGTGCAGATACCTGTCTAAAGACAGGTATCTGCACCCACTTCCGGCCCGCAGTCTCGGGCAAAAGACGGGCTTTTCCCGTTGTGTGCTGGGAACTCTCGGCTCCCAGCACACAGTGGGAGCCAATCGCCGGGCGCAGCGCGACTCGCGCATGCGCCGTAGGGAACCGGGCAGTGAAGCCGGAGCGCTTCACTTCCTGGTTCCCTCACCGTGGATGGAGGGGGGAGCAGCAGGGAGACGAGCGATCGCTCGTCCTCTGCTGCGGACGCCGCTGGACTCCAGGACAGGTAAGTGTCCTAATATTAAAAGTCAGCAGCTGCAGTATTTGTTGCTGCTGGCTTTTAATATTTTTTTTGGGTGAACCATCCGCTTTAAAGAGGTGGTTCACCCTAAATATACTCTTTCCCATGTGATACAGCATACTGGCGTCAGCGCCAGTATGCTGTTTTTTTTTTTTTTAAATGCCCCACTTACTGTGTAATCCTTAATTTTGATTTATTTCCCCTGCGGTGGATGGCGCCTGTATAGCCCGTCACGGCTTCCGAAAATACCTGATTTAGGACTCGGGTATTTCTGCGCACAGACCTAGGACTCAGAGAAATACGGCGCCTGCGCAGTCAGCTCCTAAGTCTGTGCGCAGGCACAGTATAGCAACGGAAATACTCGAGTCCTAAATTGGCTATTTTCGGAAGCCGTGACGGGCTATAGAGGCGCCATCCACCACAGGGGAAATAAATTTAAATTAAGCATTACACAGTAAGTGGACCATTAAAAAAAAAAAACAGCATACTGGCGCTGATGCCAGTATGCTGGATCACATGGGACATAGTATATTTAGGGTGAACCTCCTCTTTAAGAGGTCCTGCAAATAAGAATGAGAGAAACGGCCCAAAAATTTGTGTGCAAAGCTTGTAGCATTATACTTAAAATTATTTGAGGCGGTAAAGACAATAAATGTTCGATGGGAGCTTTTGGTTGGATATTCCGACCGTGTGTATACTCCATTGGACATTTGCTGCCGGAATTTTCGACAACAAATGTTTGAGAGTTGAACAAAAGTTCTTGACGGAAATTCTGATCGTCTGTATGCAATTCCAACGCACAAAAATCATACACAAATGCTCGGAATCATTGAACTTCATTTTTTTTTTCGGCTCGTCGTAGTGTTGTACGTGACCACTTGATGTTCGCAATTTACGACAACATTTGTGTGACCGTGTGTATGCAACACAAGTTTAAGCGAACAATCCGTGTGAGAAAAATCCTCGGTTTTGTTGTCGAAATGTCCAATCGTGTGTATGCGGCATAATTGGTGCCAAACGTGCGTCAACAAAGTATTAAGTAAGGCCCCTTTCACATGGGCGTATCCGTGATGATACGCTCCGTGAACCTCCGCTTGCTCAGCAGGGATCGCTCCTTTGATCTCCACTGAGCCACCGGATGACAGGGTGCAGGGACCGCCCTGTCTTTTCTCCGCTCTCCCCTATGGGGGGATCGGATGAACACGAACCGTCTGTCCGTGTTCATCCGATCCGCAGACGGAAGAAAAAATAGGGTTTTATTGGAGGATTGCGGAACCGGGTGAGATCGGGTGTCAGCGGATGTCCACATGCTGACACCCACTATCTCATAGGGACCAATGTATGTCCCTTTTTCATCTGTACACGCAGGTGTGAAAGAGCCCTAAAGACTGTGAATACTTTTGTACATGTTTTTTTTTTGTTTTGTTTTTATAGATTTTCAAAGATTTCAAACAAACTTCTTTCATGCTTTGAAAATAATGAATTGAATCCATTTCGGAATAAGGCTGTAACATAACAAAATGTGGAAAAAGTGAAGCGCTGTGAATACTTTCTGGATGCATTGTAAAGAAGACACAGGACAGGTCTCTCCATTTCTGACAGATGAACAGATATAATTTCACTAATCAAACACGTAGACACTCTATAGAATTCTGTTGCGTCTACGCACAAAGAATGTCAGTGTTTGTGATGGATTTATGTACAAAAAAGGAAAACTAAAAACAAAAGTTTTATTTTTATTTTGGATAGAGTACCGATGGGTTATAACACCTATAAAGTTTTTTTTTTTTTTTTGTTTACCATCTATGTCCCATTGGGGAGATTATTCTTCACTTCCTGTTCCATATCCTAACAGGAAGTGAAAGGAAGTGAGGGATTCCCTGTTTGTCAGCAAAGTCATCAGAGCTAGTGCCCCATTGGAAGATTTCCTCTCTATTCCGGATTTGGCGACAACCCAAAACTTAGCATTTTCCTTCAGGACAGGACAGTTAGAGAAGGTGAATTCCACTTACAGGGACACAGACAGCAATACAAACCCAACAGGTGTTCTAATAACTCTTTGTTTTATGGAAGTCATTGCTGAGGTCAGTCTCCATACTTGGCACTCTATCCTCAACGCAGTTCAGTAGCATTGAGCTCCTTGCCCAGCAGCCGCACTTGTCACACAGACAGGCCAAGCAGCTGAGGATCTTTGCTTTCGCTGCCACTGATGTATGGCATTGCTCGGAAGCAGCAGGTAATTTTATACACATTCCCATCTGCTGTAGCATTTGTATAAGTCTGAGAAGTCAGCTGCCAGGTGGAAGCCTGTACAGCTGCCAAATTGCTTCCATGCACCCTTGGTCTGTTCACCCTACCCGCACAGGCACCCTGCTATGTTACACAGGCTCTGCTGTCCCACATGTAGGCTCAGGACTGGCATGGTGGGTGGGTGCCACCAAGTAGAGCGAAAGTCCATTTGCTGATCTCTCCTACCAAGTAAGAACTTGGACACAATGGGCCAGATTCAGGTAGATGAGAGCATCTTTGCTCCAGAGTAACGCTTCTCATTTACGTTACTCTGAAGACCCTTTCAGCGCAAGTCCTGTAATTCACATAGCAGTTGCGCGTAAACTTGCGCCAGAGTAACGATAATGCGCTGGCGTAACCCGACGCAAGTGGAAGTGGGTGTGATCATATGTAAATGATGGGCGGAGCCCAGCGCAGAGGCTTACGTTCAGCGCATCAACCACGGAGCATGCGCAGTGAGTGCGGCTCCACTCGCCCCCTTTGTGCGCATGCTCACAACTTCCGTCGGCACCACTTCACGGGAAACGTCAGCGCAATGCCTTCCGTTGGGCGTTTAAATGCGCCCGTAGAAGCGCCATTTCGGCACTAAAGTATATCCTGCTCCCCCTCCCCGCCAGTGATGTTACTTTTGTTTTGAGATGGCTGCTCCCGTTCCCGCAAACACACAGGAGAAAGCTGAACTTTAATGGCCAGGAGCTGTCAGCCGTCATCTCGGCTATGGAGACCTATGATGTCTTCCTCCATGGCTGTAAAATTTGACAGACAAGCATGGACAGAGGTGTTGTCCTGCAAGTGGGGGTGCTCAGCTAGCTCTTATCGTCGGTAACGCTGCTGTAGCTGCTCTCCTGCTGACCTGTGGCCATCTGGAGTAAAGATAAAGCAGCCTTTTGTAGAAATAACTTTGCGCCGGACGGACGAGATACGCGCGGCGCATGTAGCCAGCGTATGGTGCTAATCCGTTCGTGAATTGTGAAAAATCCCTCATTTGCATATTTGCAGGGGAAATCAATAGGCGCGACTGATGCGCCCAACGAAATTAAGCGCTGACGATACTCTGGCGTCGGAACGTTCCGCCAGTCGCAAATGACCCGTTATTGGGCGCATCTAGTTTGGTGGGTACGGGCACATAGAAACGACGGCGCATCATCACAGTTACGCGGCGCATATCGAAATACTCCAGCGCAAGTGTTCCTGAATCTGGCCCAATGTGTATTACATGACCATCACCACTTATGTACCTCCTGAAGCCTGACTGAAACTCTCATTCTCAATCCGTGGGGAGGGAGACGCGGGCGGAGCGGCAATGAGGGGGGATGTCGTCGGTTGTTATTAGAGGTCGACCGATATATCGGCCATTTTGAAGAAATCGGCATCGGCCGATTATTATCCAAATTAGGCTGATATTTAACACTGACCACACCTGTGTCAGCAGAGTGTGGAGAAGGGAGGAGGAACGTGGGGTTCCTCCTCCCTTCTCCACACTCTGTCTGCAGAGCAGCACTGCGGTGTGTGAAACATTATGGAGAGAGAGAAGGGAGCTGTCATTAGTGAGGTTGGATGTTGGAGTGGGCGGGACCGTGGGGTGAATGGGACCTGGGGTGGGCGGGACCCAGCTATCCAACACCAGCCAATGAGATCTAGGCGGACCACTACATGTATGTGGCCCCCGTCTCTTTCTTTAACAGCCCGATCATTGACTGGATAGCTGCTTGTGCCCGCCCAACCCAGGGCCTGCCCACATCTGACATCACGCTGAATCTGTGAGCTCCTCTCTCTCCCCATACAGTTTCACGGCGCTGCAGAGAGAGGTTTCATTATCGGCTGTGAAACCTGCCATTGCCAGTGACATCTGCTAATGCCAACCAGTGCCTGCTAGTGCCAACCTGCCAGTGCCAACTAGTGCCATCCAGTGCCGCCTGTCAGTGCCAACTAGTGCCACCTGCCAGTGCCAACTAGTGCCACCTGCCATCCAGTGCTACCTCCCAATGCCGACCAGTGCCTCCTGCCAGTGCCAACTAGTGCCATCCAGTGCCACCTACCAGTGCTAACTATTGCCATCCAATGCCACCTGCCAGTGCCACCTGCTAGTGCCACCTGCCAGTGCCATCTAGTTCCATCCAGTGCCACCTACCAATGCCATCCAGTGCCACCTGCCAATACCAACCAGTGCCACCTGCCAATACCAATCAGTGCCACCTGCCAGTGCCAATCAGTGTCAATTAGTGCCATCTGCCAATCAGTGCCACTTGCCAGTGTCACCTGTTAGTGCCACCTGGCAGTGCCATGTGCCAATCAGTGCCACCTGCCAATCAGTGACATCTGCCAGTGCCACCTGCCAATGCTAACTAGTGCCATCCAGTGCCACCTGCCAGTGTCATCCACTGCCACCTGCCAGTGCCAATTAGTGCCATCTAGTGCCACCTGCCAGCCAGTGCCAACCAGTACCACTTGCTAGTGCCACCTGTTAGTGCCTGCCAGTGCCACCTGCCAATCAGTGCCATCTGCTAGTGTCATCTTCCAGTGCCAACCAGTGCCAATTAGTGTCATCTGCCAATTAGTGGCATCCAGTGCCACCACCAGTGCTAACTATTGCCATCCAATGCCACCTGCCAGTGCCACCTGCTAGTGCCACCTGCCAGTGCCATCTAGTTCCACCAGTGCCACCTACCAATCATCCAGTGCCACCTGCCAATACCAACCAGTGCCACCTGCCAATACCAATCAGTGCCACCTGCCAGTGCCAATCAGTGTCAATGTGCCATCTGCCAATCAGTGCCACTGCCAGTGCCCTGTTAGTGCCACCTGCAGTGCCATGTGCCAATCAGTGCCACCTGCCAATCAGTGCTCTGCCAGTGCCACCTGCCAATGCTAACTAGTGCATCCAGTGCCACCTGCCAGTGCATCACTGCCATGCCAGTGCCAATTAGTGCCACTAGTGCCACCTGCCAGCCATCAACCAGTACCACTTGCTAGTGCACTTGCCTGCCAGTGCCACCTCACAGTGCTCTGTAGTGTCATCTTCCAGTGCCAACCAGTGCCAATTAGTGTCATCTGAATTAGTGGCCAGTGCCACCTGGAAAAAGTGGCACCTGCCAAAGTGCCAACCAGACCACTTGCCAGTCCACCTGTTAGTGCCTGCCAGTGCCATGCCATCGGCATTGCTAGCCATCCAGAGCAACCTGCCAGTGCCAATTAGTGCCACCTGCCAATCAGTGCCACTTGCAGTGTCACCTGTAAGTGCCACGAGCCAGTGCCACCTGGAAAAAAAAAAGATTTCTAAATATCGGCATTGGCCAGAGAAAAACCCATATCGGTCGACCTCTAATTGTTATTACAAGAAAGCCAGTACCAGGGCGATGCCTGCAGCTACAAGCATCACCCCTTGAAACAATATCGGTAAGTTTGTGACAGATACCGATGCTTCAGAAAAAGTGACTATCGGCCGCACTGATAAATCGGTTGACCCCTAATTTACACCAATGCTTGCAGTTCCAGTAAAATAGTAGAACATGCTGCATTTTTCCTGTACCGGACTGTACTGGAATGCTGTAAAACGCATAAAAAAAATGCACTGGAATGTACCGGAATGCACATAAAACGCACTGGAACACACATGTCCTTATTTAAAGCGGAGTTTCACCCTAAATATAAGATCTCCCATGCGCTTTAGCATACTGGCGTCAGCGCCAGTATGCTGGGTTTTTTTTTTTTTTTATAGCACACTTACTGTTTTATCGTAGAAATCCTTTTCTGTCCCCCGCGGTGGACGGCGCCAGTACAGCGCGTCACATCTTCCTAAGATACCCGATATGGACTCGGGTATTTCCGGCGCTATGCGGCGCCTGCGCACAGACCTAGGAGCTGACTGCGCAGGCGCCGTATTTCTCCGAGTCCTATTTCGGAGGGCGTGACGCGCCATAGCCGTAGGACTCGGAGAAATACGGCGCCTGCGCAGTCAGCTCCTAGGTCTGTGCGCAGGCGCCGCATAGCGCCGGAAATACCCGAGTCCATATCGGGTATCTTAGGAAGATGTGACGCGCTGTACTGGCGCCGTCCACCGCGGGGGACAGAAAAGGATTTCTACGATAAAACAGTAAGTGTGCTATAAAAAAAAAAAAAAAACAGCATACTGGCGCTGACGCCAGTATGCTGAAGCGCATGGGAGATCTTATATTTAGGGTGAAACTCCGCTTTAAGGTTAAGAAAAAAAAAGGAGGAAAGTGCACTGGACTGCATCAAAAGCACAAATGCAAAAAAGCATCTGGAAAGCATCCGAACTGCGTTCCTATGGTGTGAGATTATGTGAAAGACTTTGGGCCAGATTCACAGAGGCAGTACGCCGGTGTATCTCCTGATACGCCGGCATACTTTCAAATTACCCACGTCCTATCCTCAAACCATGATACGACGGCTTCGGGCTTCGATCCGACAGGCTTACGTCTTCGTACACCTTCGGATCTACGCTGCAATCTTTTTCCGCCCGCTGGGTGGAGTTCGCGTCGTTTTCCGCGTCGGTTATGCAAATGAGCTTTTTACGGCGATCCACAAAGTTACAATCGGCCGTCACATTCTCTAACGTCGTCGCTAGTCGGCTTTTTCCGCCGTAAAGTTAAAGCTGCTATTATCCGGTCTATATTTAGACGGGCCATGTTAAGTATGGCCGTCGTTCCCGCGTCAAATTTTCTATTTATTTATTTTTTGCGTAAGTCGTCCGTGAATAGGAATGTACGTAAATTACGCTACTAAAAAAAAATGACGTTCCACTGTAATTTCGCGCAATGCACGGCGGGAAATTTCTGAACGGAGCATGCACAGTTCGATAGCCGTGGGGACGTGCCTAATTAAAATGATTCACGCCCCCTAATCGCGTATTTCAATTCCGCCGCGAGAGATACACTACGCCGCCGTACCTTACGGGGCGAAATCTTCCTGGATTCGACTTAGAGCCAGGTAAAATACGGCGGCGTAGTGTATCACTGATACTCTACGCCGGGGCAATTCTCTGTGAATCTGGCCCTTTATGTCTATATTGAGGAGAAAATAATACTAAAGATAAATAATAATAATAAAAAAAAAAAAAAAAAGAAGAAAAACAGTAACAGCCAGTCATCCTTAACAAAGTCCTTGAATTTTTCCAATCTGGCTTCATCAGGGCTGGTTCACACCACAAAAAAACGCACTCCAGATCCGTTCCGGGTGCATTTTTAAATGCGTTCTGCTGCATTTTTGATGCGTTTTAGATGAATTCCAGGTGCTGTTTTTTGTTTTTTTATTATACATAGGTCCATTGCGTTTTTATGCATTCCAGTGCATTTGTGATGAGTTTTACTGCATTCCATTACAGTCCAGTGCAGGAAAAATGCAGCATTTTTCCTGCACTGGAATGTACCGGAATGCACCTAAAACACACTGGAAAACACATGTCCTTATTTAAGGTTAAACAGGATGTAAACCCAAAATGTTTTTATTTATTTTGCTGTCACAATGTAGAGTATAAGATTTCCTATCATATGTGCCCAGTCTTGCCACACAGAGTTAATTCTTTTTCTGAAGTCATGTGGTTACTTTTCTGGATTTTGACTGGATGTTGGTGATCATAGCAGAATTCAGTTTAAGGGGAATGTAGAGGAGGGCAGGGAGTCTACTGACATCACAACTCCACCCACAGAGCTCCAGACAACAGATCCACCCACAGAATCTGCAGTTTTTCAGGTCTAATAACAGACAGAGGGGAGACATTTGACAGGAAAGTATACATGCAGAAGGCATCTATATCCTTATAGATCAGCACTATGGCCGTAGTTTAGTAAGGATGAGAGTGGGTTTACATCCACTTTAAGAAAAAAAAGGAGAAAAATGCATTGGACTGCATCAAAAACACACATGGAAGGCATCGGAACTGCGTTCCTATGGTGTGAAGTGGTCCTAAGAGATTATGTGAAAGACTTGGTTTAATTTGATGAGAAAATAATAATAAAAATAAAATAAAACCAGTAATAGCCAGGCATCCTTAAAGGGGTGTTCCACCCAAATGTAATGTTTATTAAAAGTCAACAGCTACAAAAAGTGTAGCTGCTGGCTTTTAATAAACATTCACTTACCTTCTCCACTTTCCAGCGACGCACCGACTGGGGCTCCGCTCCTCTCCCCCCTCCCCGGCCGGCGTCTTCATTCCGACTGTGGGCACAGCCTTCGGCTTCAAGGCCGGGCACCCACTGCGCATGCGCGAGCCGCACTGCGAATGCACGCGCGGCTCGGCTCGCCGCTGATTGGACAGGCGATCGCCTAGGACCTGTCAGTGTCCTAGATGATCGCCTACAGGGAGGGGCTGCAATAAGGCGATTAAGCTTAATCGCCTTACCAGCCACTCGGTGGAAGCAGGAAGTGGGACAGGAAGTCCCACTCCTCCTGAAGCCCCCACTCCCCCCCCCCCAAAAAATGACATGCCAAATGTGGCATGTAAGGGGGTGTGGAGTGGAACAAGCAGAAGTTCCATTTTTGGATGGAACTCCGCTTCAACAAGGTCCTAGAATTTCTCCAATCTGGCTTCATCAGGGCTGGTTCACACCACAAAAAACGCACTCTGGATCCGTTCCGGGTGCGTTTTTTAATTCGTGTTTTAAAATGTGTTCTGGTGCGTTTTTGATGCGTTTCCGGAGGCATTCCAGGTGCTTTTTTTTTTTTTTTTATTATTATACTAGGGTCCATTGCGTTTTTGATGGGGTTACTGCATTCCATTACAGTCCAGTGCAGGAAAAATGCAGCATCTTCTACTTTTTTGCTTCTGGAACTGAGCGCACTGGTGTGAACGATGCCATTAGAAACCATACTTTGTTTTTGATGCAGAACAAAAACGCACTGGACTGGATCTATTGTGAACTGGCCCTCGTTTTTTTTTTAAATGTGTAGTATATTTTGGTTTATATAGCCAAAATAAAATAAACCCTGTGGTGATTAAAAACCACCAAAAGAAAGATGTATTTGTGTGGAAAAATATATACATTTGATTTGGGTACAGTTGCAATAGCCAGGTATTAAGTAGCGCAGTGCCGAACAGCAGAAAGCTGATCTGGTCATGAAGGGGGGTAAAACCTTTCCGGATGTCTGTTATGTAGCGGTCTGTCCGCCCCTGTACAGTGAGGCGCGCACGCGCAGAACATTGTACAAGTTTGGAAATGACGCGTTGGCTGCACGTGAGTGATGTCATCTCAGCCAATGACGGCGATCGATAACCGTAAGATGCCACCTCTGGATGGAGGGTGAGTATAAATCCTATGTAATTAATATTCAGGCCTAAAATTATTTTTCAACTGCATGCAAAAAAAAGGTAAAATGGCAGCAAAATGGTTAAATATGAATGCTACTAAAAATGTTTCATTTTCCCAAAGTGGTCCCAATAGAGAGGAGCACCTGTCAGGGGAGAGAGGAGGGGAGGACATGCCCAGCACTGGCTCAGTGCCTCCATTACAGGTGTGAGGATGTGGACAGGCTACATCACCGTCCTATACAATGTAAACAATACACCACATAACGGTCCGCTCCACCCAGCCAAGGATGCTGAGGAGAAGTGACAGTGGAGAGCTCCGGAGATGACAGCACAGGAGAGCCGTGCCGGGAGGGGGCGGTAGTACAGGGCCCGAGCTCACTCAGGGAGGCAGGCTTCTCTTCCACTGACAGGCCCCAGCACCAGGGACAGCGGCCAAGTCCAAGAAAAACGCCTTCCGCCCATACGTCCCGAATAACCCTCCCCCCGCTAGGACCCCGTTATGTACACTCACCTGTCTCCCCCATCAGTACCCGCAGCGGGCGCCGCTCTCCACTGACAACAGAGCGCTGTACGGAAGCCCGCACAGGACAGATGACCCGCAGCTGCTACGCATGCGCACATCCTTGTCTCCCAGACAAAGGCATCAGCTGAGATGGCCCGAGCCTTCAGGACTGGGAGGAGGGGAATGACAGCGGTTGTCATCTACACATGGATGTGGGAGGGGGGAAACAGAATAACAGAAACACCACTGACGTCATAAAACCATAACATTTATCAGAGCTGCGATGTGGAGTCATACGTCTGCCAAGTAGCAATATGTGTCAGCTCCACTAGGGGGCTCTTATTGAGCATTTAAAGCTGAAGTTTACTGTCTGTCTATATATATATATATATATGTGTAGCGCCTGTGTACTTTCAGTCCAGGTGCTATCTTAAATTTAGAGGGGGATGAGAGAGTTATGTAGCTTTCATCCATGTGAATTCTGTAAATTTGACTTTTTGTCCAGCTGGACTTTGCTGTCAGTTCATTCTGTGTTTCTGGGGTGTTTTTCCACCCCAGGGAGACAGGTGGTGGCAGTGCAGTCCAGGCTAGAGCGCCTTCTTGCCAGCAGCCAATCAGAGGGGTTTTTCCCTCACGGGGCATGCTGGGGGAGGGTAGTTCTTGTTGGGCGGGGGAGTTCGTGGTTGGATCCGGGTGCGGCACCCACCTTCAGGGTGTGCGCACATCACGGGCACCCGGCGATGGCCTACCTGGTCAGGGCACACGTGCCACGCGTTGTCTTTGGTTCTGGGACCATGTTGGCCCGGAGCGACTAAGCCCAGGTTCACACTGGTACGATTTGAAATGCGATTTGACATGTCAATCGCATCTCAAATCGGCGGCAATTGTCGGCAATGGCAGTGTCCTAATCGGTACGGCGCCGCATCACCGATTTCAAAAAGTAGTTCCTGTACTACTTATTGCGATTTGGGGCCGCGATTTACATTGACATCTGTGCAGAAACCTGCACAGATGTCTCTTAAATCGCGGCCGAAATCGTGCAAGTTTGGGATCTTCTCTTAAGATGGTTGGGGACCCAATAAGTCACTGGGTCCCATCTCAGCTTCAGCCCAGGTTCACACTGGGCTGCGGGAGTGAAGTCGTATGAGTTACTGCTGTTCGGTGGGGAGTCGGTCTGACGAAAGCCTGGAGGCAGGCGATCCAATAGGGTCTAGACGAACCATCGGGGATCTGAGTGACCGGACACTGGGAGTTTGTCTAATTGCAACCTGTCAGTCGGTGACTGGAAACCAAGAACTACCTGAGGGAGATTCAGGCAACTATTTTCATTGAGAAGGAATCACCCCATTAAACTGCGTTCCAGAGCAAGGGCCTGTGGCAGAGATTCCACTCTTATTTCCATTTGAGCCAAGTCTGTGGCAGAGACTTGTTCTCCTTCTCAAGGGTCCGAGTGATACTCTGGCTGCCAGTTCTGTGAGAGAGACTGTCCAGGTACACTACACCCACTCCGGCTGGAGTGGCGACGAAGCAAACATATCGTTGAAGAAGGACTGCTTCTGTATGGTTAAGGCCTGAATCTGCAGTTCTTCTTTTCACCAATCTTTCTCTGTCTACCTCAAGTTAACTGTTGGTAAGAGAATAAAAGCACAGAAAACGACTGTAACGGTCACCACCGCTTACGACCTTCCATCTATCCACGACAAGCTTATCTGACACACTCTGACAATCTTGCATACACGATCCATATCCATTCCCATAAACAAGACGAGACTCAAGCTCTGCACTTGCTTTCAAAGATATGACAAGTTATTGGTATTTTCTCAGCTTCTTATACAGTCTCAAGCATAATGCAGTTAATCACAGGACAATGTGGTCTCCACCCCCCTTCACACCATGGGGGGCTTCAATCACACTCTAAAAGGCATTCAGGTAAGCTAACCATGTAGACTTGTCGGCACCGCATTTTCAATAGAGTTCAATTAACCTTGAATAATACACAGACATCTAGTTGAATAAGTTATCTAGACAGCTTTGTCACACAATGGCAGAGTCTTGTGAGAGTGGGTGCAATCAACACCTTCAACGGAATGTCTTTACAGTGAATAGCCAACACCTTAAGATATTTCAATAGCATATTATACAAAGGTACGACTCACTGTCTGGTTCACCTGGCCATGTCATCATGAACTCCTTGTGATATCTCAGTCCTAAAATGAAGTATTATTAATGTCCCATCTTCTGTAATGAATGAATTATGATTCTTTGTCACCCTATGGCCCTAGTGGACATAAGGTGACCCTGGACATAGGAATATCTCAGTCTGTCACGGGCCATTCCGTTACATCTCTCCCCTTTCGGTGGGAGACGGACACAGGTGGTAACCCCAAACGGGTTGACTCCGAAGTCCGTCAGTAGTTCCAGTCCTCCAATGCTGGTCTCCATACTGTACCCCAAATAAATGGCTCCAAACTGAGCATTACTCACCCCGCCAACCTCTGCCTCTCTCAGAGAACACGCCTGCCGCTGGGGTAGCAGGCAGGGTGGCTGGGCTCAGTCCATCATGCTGTTGGGGGTCTGGGCCAACTGCCCCCCCTTCCTGGGGTGTACCAGTGGAGACTGAAGTCCCATCCACTGGTGCTTGGTGAAAAACCCCCGGTGCTTGCAAAGCAAAGCCGACATCCTCCTGTCCCAGTCCTGTACCATTTTCTGGGGTTGTGCCAGTGGAGACTGAAGTCCCATTCACTACCCCAGGAACCCCCTCTTCTGTTAGTGAGGAGCAGAGGCCTATGACACTCTGCTCTGTTGCCAGCTCTTCCGCTGGGTTGCTGTGAGTGAAGACCACAGCCCCATCCACTACCACATGGTCCCCCTCTTCTGTTAGTGAGGAGCAGAGGCCTGGGGCACTCTACTCTGTTGCCAGCTCTTCCGCTGGGTTGTTGTGAGTGGAGACCACAGTCCCATCCACTACCACAGGGTCCCCCTTTTCCGTTAGTGAAGAGCAGAGGTCCGTGACCCTCTGTTCTGTTGCCAGCTCTTCCGCTGGGTTGCTGTGAGTGGAGACCACAGTCCCATCCACTACCACAGGGTTCCCCTCTTTCGTTAGTGGAGAGCAGAGGTCCGTGACCCTCTGTTCTGTTGCCAGCTCTTCCGCTGGGTTGCTGTGAGTGGAGACCACAGTCCCATCCACTACCACAGGGTCCCCCTCTTCCGGTAGTTGGGAGCAGAGACCTGGGGCACCAGGGATGAAAATCTCCATTTTTTCCACTGCCGATTCATCAGTCAGGATTTCACAGTTATCTGACCTTTCCTCATAGTCCCAGGCAATGGGAGCCCAATCCTGCTGCTGAGCCGAGTCTAGCAGCTGTCTGTAGGCGACCTCCAGCTCCCATTCTTGAATGGCCAGAAATTCTAAATCTTCCTGTGACCAGTGGCCTCCCGAGATATTCAATTTCTCCTCTCTGTGCTCCATTATGTCCTCCAAGCGCCACTCCCGATCATCCCCAAAGTCGGGATCACTGGACATCCTCCAATATAATAATCCCAGGCCATCATAGTCATAGCCTTCTGTGGGGCTGTCATCTGCTGGCCACGGGCACTCTTGGGCTACATACCACTGGAGGGCTCTGTACCTTTCATCCAGCTGCATCTCTGCCCGGATCAGCCTGCTTAACTCAGCTGTCCACTCCTGCTTCGGTTGTTTCCCCAACAACAGCATTCGTACATCATACTGCGGCCAGTACCTTGCATAGATGGAGGGCAGGACCTTTCCTTGGTTTTGCTGCTCCCGAGCTAACGCTTCCTTCCAGAGTTGGCACCGAATCACATCAGACCATCCCAACAGGACCTCCTCTGATACTGGTCCTCTATGCTGTATCTGCATCTCTTGTAACCTTCTTTGGAATTCCTCTTCCATGGAGACTGGTATCTGCACCTCTCCTCTCCCTTTAGCTGGTGCTGCTGTGACTTCAGCTGCTGCAGCACTTCTTCGCTGTAGCAAGGTGGTATTCAGAGCCGCAATAACTCGGTCCCTGATCTTCGGTGGAGGGTTAGGACCATAATGTGCCAGTCTTAGGTTAACAGCCCGATCAAAACTTTCTTCCTCGGGTGTCCTGTCCGTTACGGCGGGCCTTTTAGCTCTATCCATTTCGACCAGTTCTGCGATAATGTCCCTTTTCTTACGGTTGCTGGCCGGTCTGCCCCGGCTCTCCAGTAAGTCCATGAGGGAAGAGAGCTTCATCCGTTCATACACCGTCTCCATTGTCATGTGCCTTCGTAGCCCTCCTTCTGGTGATGGAATCATCCCACTGCTGTGCCACCAAATGTAACGGTCACCACCGCTTACGACCTTCCATCCAACCACGACAAGCTTATCTGACACACTGCGACCATACTGCATACACGATCCATATCCATTCCCATAAACAAGACGAGACTCAAGCTCTGCACTTGCTTCAAAGATATGACAATTTATTGGTATTTTCTCAGCTTCTTATACAGTCTCAAGCATAATGCAGTTAATCACAGGACAATGTAGTCTCCACCCCCCTTCACACCATGGGGGGCTTCAATCACACTCTAAAAGGCATTCAGGTAAGCTAACCATGTAGACTTGTCGGCACCGTATCTTCAATAGTTTTCAATTAACCTTGAATAATAACACAGACATCTAGTTGAATAAGTTATCTAGACAGCTTTATCACACAATGGCAGAGTCTTGTGAGAGTGGGTGCAATCCACACCTTCAACGGAATGTCTTTACAGTGAATAGCCAACACCTTAAGATATTTCAATAGCATATTATACAAAGGTATGACTCACTGTCTGGTTCACCTGGTCATGTCATCATGAACTCCTTGTGATATCTCAGTCCTAAAATGAAGTATTATTAATGTCCCATCTTCTGTAATGAATGAATTATGATTCTTTGTCACCCTATGGCCCTAGTGGACATAAGGTGACCCTGGACATAGGAATATCTCAGTCTGTCACGGGCCATTCCGTTACAACGACACCCTGCTGTTTGGACATCCGTCATTGCTCGCATCATCATACCCCTAGACGCATCACAAAGGTAACACGCCGTCCCAAATCTATCCAGCGGCTCCTGAGGGGGTAGCGCTACATATATATTTTATTACTGTGGCAAGAAAAACAATCTGAGCCCCTGGCAATTAATTCTGCAGTAAACACCATGTGCTCAACCCGATGCGCAGGAGTGACATTACCGCTGCTCCGGCCAGTCACATCGCCGGAGCAGCGATACCCGGAAGTCACTTGGGTATCATGGCAGTGGAGGAGGAGAGGAACAAGGGTCGCTGCGGGGGCTTCGATCTCAGGCTCTGTGTGTCCACTAACACACAGAGCCATTACTCGACTCCGCTCCCTCCCTCTTCTGATTGGCTCACTGTGAGCCAATAGCTCCAGCTGCTGCCAAAAGCCAATCAGGAGTGCAAGTCCCCAGACAGCCAAGGCTCTCGTGGACATTGCTGGATCAAAATAGGGCTCAGGTTAGTATTAGATGTGTGCCTTTACAACCACTTTACAAAAGAATGCAGTAGTCAGGAGTAAGAAATGTAAAACACAGCGAGGGGAACTTATCAAACTGGTGCAGTCAGAATCTGGAACAGCTGCACATGGTAACCTTTTCATCAGCTTCTATCTTTAGCTTGTTTGGCTTTAAAAATGAAAGCTATGAGCTGCTTGGTTGGCAGGTAGGGATGAGCTTCGCGTTCGATGCGAACACATGTTCGCATCGAACATCGGCCGTTCGATTGTTCGTCGAAAACGAACAAATCGGGTAGTTCGCGCCAAATTCGAATGGCGCGCAACGGCCCATAATTCACTGCGGCGTTGCGCGCTGATGATTGGCCAAGCATGCACCATGACCCCGCATGCTTGGCCAATCACAGCGCCCAAAAAACGAAGAGACCTAATTGGCCAAAGCCTGGGTGCTTTGGCCAATTAGGGCTCAGGGCTTTAGCACACGCCCCACACTATAAAAGGCCGCCTCCCGGGCGGCCTCATGTAGTGTGTTCCGGCTTGCTTTCAGAGAGAGAAGTCAGACAGACAGAGAGAGAGAGAGAGATAGATAGATAGAGACACAGGGCTAGATTCACATAGATCAGCGGATCTTTTGATCCGTGTGATCTATCTTTTTTACGATCCGCCTGCGCCAGTTTTTGAGGCAAGTGCTGTATTCAGAAAGCACTTGCCTCGTAAGTAGCCCTGGCGGATCGTAAATCCCCCGGCGGAATGCAAATTCCGCGGCTAGGGGGAGTTTACTATTTAAATCACGCGCGTCCCCGCGCCGATCGTACTGCGCATGCGCCGCCGGCTAAATTTCCCAGCGTGCATTGCTTTAAATGACGTCGCAAGGACGTCATTGTTTTCGTCGTTAACGCTATTAACGTATGGCCGTATTCCCGAACGACTTACGTAAACGACGTAAAAAATTCAAAACTCGACGCGGGAACGACGGCCATACTTAACATAGGATCCGCCGCACTTACCCCGCATATAGCAGGGGTAACGATCCGCCAGAAAAAGCCGAACGCAAACAACGTAAAAAAATGACGGCCGGGCATTCGATTCTGAATCGGCGGTTCTCCTCATTTGCATATTCGTCGCGTATAATAACTGAAGCGCCACCTAGCGGACGGCGGGAGATTGCAGCCTAAGATCCGACAGTGTAACTCACTTACACCTGTCGGCTCTAAGGGAGATCTATGCGGAACCTGATTAGAAGAATCAGCCGCATAGATCCGAGCATCGGATCTCACAGATACGACGGTGTATCAGTAGATACACCGTCGTATCTCTATATGAATCTACCCCACAGTGTCTTTTCAGATAGATAGATAGATAGATAGATAGATAGATAGATAGATCAGGGAGGCTACTAGTTAGTATAGTTAAATGTACAGTTTGTAGAGAATATATTGACATCTCTAGGAGTTGTCAATATATTTATAAACTGTATAGCTTAGCTAGTTCTGCGATTAGTATCTGTCAGGCAGGAGATTGTGCTTGATGCTCTAACATGTTAGTGTACACGTGTTAGTTAATTGCACATAGACGCATTAACTGTTACTGCACGTGTGCTATTTATTTGCACAGAAAGGCAGTTGCTGTTAATGCAAGTGGGCTATTGAATTGCACAGAAACGCAGTCGCTCTGACTGTGCGTGTGCTGTTTAATACCACCTGAGCGCATTTGGGGTCACCGTACGTGTGCTGTGACATACCACCTGAGCGCATTTGGGGTCACCGTACGTGTGCTGTGACATACCACCTGAGCGCATTTGGGGTCACCGTACGTGTGCTGTGACATACCACCTGAGCGCATTTGGGGTCACCGTACGTGTGCTGTGACATACCACCTGAGCGCATTTGGGGTCACCGTACGTGTGCTGGTATATACCACCTGAGCGCAGTTAGTGCCACTGTACGTGTGCTGGTATATACCACCTGAGCACAGATAGTGCCACTGTACGTGTGCTCCTATATACCACCTGAGCGCAGTTAGTGCCACTGTACGTGTGCTGGTATATACCACCTGAGCACAGATAGTGCCACTGTACGTGTGCTCCTATATACCACCTGAGCACAGATAGTGCCACTGTACGTGTGCTGGTATACACCACCTGAGCACAGATAGTGCCACTGTACGTGTGCTGCTATATACCACCTGAGCACAGATAGTGCCACTGTACGTGTGCTCCTATATACCACCTGAGCACAGTTAGTGCCACTGTACGTGTGCTGGTATATACCACCTGAGCACAGATAGTGCCACTGTACGTGTGCTCCTATATACCACCTGAGCACAGTTAGTGCCACTGTACGTGTGCTCCTATATACCACCTGAGCACAGATAGTGCCACTGTACGTGTGTTGGTATACACCACCTGAGCACAGATAGTGCCACTGTACGTGTGCTCCTATATACCACCTGAGCACAGATAGTGCCACTGTACGTGTGCTCCTATATACCACCTGAGCACAGTTAGTGCCACTGTACGTGTGCTGGTATATACCACCTGAGCACAGATAGTGCCACTGTACGTGTGCTCCTATATACCACCTGAGCACAGTTAGTGCCACTGTACGTGTGCTGGTATATACCACCTGAGCACAGATAGTGCCACTGTACGTATGCTCCTATATACCACCTGAGCACAGATAGTGCCACTGTACGTGTGCTCCTATATACCACCTAAGCACAGATAGTGCCACTGTACGTGTGCTCCTATATACCACCTGAGCACAGATAGTGCCACTGTACGTGTGCTCCTATATACCACCTGAGCACAGTTAGTGCCACTGTACGTGTGCTGGTATATACCACCTGAGCACAGATAGTGCCACTGTACGTGTGCTCCTATATACCACCTGAGCACAGTTAGTGCCACTGTACGTGTGCTGGTATATACCACCTGAGCACAGATATGCCATACGTGTGCTGCTATATACCACCTGAGCACAGATAGTGCCACTGTACGTGTGCTCCTATATACCACCTGCACAGATATGCCATACGTGTGCTGCTATATACCTGAGCACAGATAGTGCCACTGTACGTGTGCTCCTATATACCACCTGAGCACAGATAGTGCCACTGTACGTGTGCTGCTATATACCACCTGAGCACAGATAGTGCCACTGTACGTGTGCTCCTATATACCACCTGAGCACAGATAGTGCCACTGTACGTGTGCTGCTATATACCACCTGAGCACAGATAGTGCCACTGTACGTGTGCTCCTATATACCACCTGAGCACAGATAGTGCCACTGTACGTGTGCTCCTATATAACACCTGCACAGATATATACCACCTGAGCACAGATAGTGCCACTGTACGTGTGCTCCTATATATCACCTGAGCACAGATAGTGCCACTGTACGTGTGCTGCTATATACCACCTGAGCACAGATAGTGCCACTGTACGTGTGCTCCTATATACCACCTGAGCACAGATAGTGCCACTGTACGTGTGCTGGTATATACCACCTGAGCACAGATAGTGCCACTGTACGTGTGCTCCTATATACCACCTGAGCACAGTTAGTGCCACTGTACGTGTGCTGGTATATACCACCTGAGCACAGATAGTGCCACTGTACGTGTGCTCCTATATACCACCTGAGCACAGTTAGTGCCACTGTACGTGTGCTGCTATATACCACCTGAGCACAGATAGTGCCACTGTACGTGTGCTCCTATATACCACCTGAGCACAGATAGTGCCACTGTACGTGTGCTGCTATATACCACCTGAGCACAGATAGTGCCACTGTACGTGTGCTGCTATATACCACCTGAGCACAGATAGTGCCACTGTACGTGTGCTGCTATATACCACCTGAGCACAGATAGTGCCACTGTACGTGTGCTCCTATATAACACCTGAGTACAGATAGTGCCACTGTATGTGTGCTGCTATATACCACCTGAGCACAGATAGTGCCACTGTACGTGTGCTCCTATATAACACCTGAGCACAGATAGTGCCACTGTACGTGTGCTGCTATATACCACCTGAGCACAGATAGTGCCACTGTACGTGTGCTGCTATATACCACCTGAGCACAGATAGTGCCACTGTACGTGTGCTGCTATATACCACTTGAGCACAGATAGTGCCACTGTACGTGTGCTGTTATATATCACCTGAGCGCATTTGGTGTCACTCCGCTTGTGCTGTAACATACCACCTGAGCACTTCAATATGTCTGGAAGGAGAACAAAGAGAGGCAGAGAGTCACGAGGGCAAGCAGGCTCTACATGTAGAGGTAACGCTGGTAGTGGATGTGGTGCATCCTCTTCAGCCCATGGCCGTGGCCGTGGCCGCTCGTCCTTCTTTTTCGGGAGCTGGCCGTGTTGAACCTCAACATGCAGAGGAATTAGTAGAGTGGATGACCAAGCCGTCCTCATCCTCCTCATCCTCTCTCACACAGACAGATCAAAGTTTATTTGGCAAAGCAGCTGCCAAGGCGTCCTCTTCCCTCTGCACAATGGCTTCACACAATACTTCCCTAGTACCACCATGTCCTCCTGAGGAGTCCCCCGAACTGTTTCAACACAGTGTGGGGTACATGCTGCAGGAAGATGCGCAGCGTTTTAAAGACTCCGATGACGGAACACTGATAGAGGAAGGCATTGATGTGAGCCCAGGGAGAGGGGGTGGCCGAGAGGGACAGCAATTTGTCAGTGATGATGTTCCCCCAGCTGGAGCATACTGCCAGGTTGTTGACAGTGATGAGGAGGGAGGGGATGATGAGGTCACTGACTCTACCTGGGTGCCTGATAGGAGAGAGGAGGAGGAGGAGGACGACGAGGCACAGGCACATCTTCAAAGAGGCAGGATGCCCTCCAGGGGTCAGCTTATGGTCACACCCACTGCATTACAGCGCACATCTACGGCGCTTGTGCATGGCGCTGCTGTGTCTGACCGGTACAGCAAAAGTTCTTTGGTGTGGGCCTTTTTTGAAACATGTCCACAAGATCGTACCTTTGCTATTTGCAACTTATGTCGCAAGCGTATCTCGCGTGGCCAAAACATCAACCGCCTGGGTACCACATGCTTGTCCAGACATATGTCGACCTGCCATGCAGCTCGTTGGCAAGCACACCAGAAAGACCCACACCAAAGACAAAAGCGTACCCCCCCTTGCCCTTCTGGGACCTCCAACCCCAGTAGACCCCCAGTCCTTTCTGAAGCCTGCAGTGAAGGTGTAGAAATAGGTGTGTCACAAGCTAGTAGTAGCGGTCAATCTACTGATAGTACCAGGCAAATTTCCCTGCCCCAGCTGCTGCAGCGTCGAAAGAAGTACAATCCCAGCCATCCACATGCCCAGCAGTTGAATGCTAGCTTAGCGAAATTGCTAGCACTTCAACTGCTACTTTTTCAGTTGGTAGATTCTGCCCCCTTCCGTGAGTTTGTGCAATGTGCAGTACCTCAGTGGCAAGTACCAAAACGCCACTTTTTCTCACGGAAGGCTATTCCGGCTCTCTACCAGCATGTGGAAGGCAATGTCCATGCCTCGCTGGACAGGGCGGTCAGTGGTAAGGTGCATATTACCGCTGACTCATGGTCCAGCAGGCATGGACAGGGATGTTACCTGTCTTTTACGGCGCATTGGGTGACTCTGCTGGCAGCTGGGAAGGACGCAGGGCAAGGTCCAGTAGTTTTAGAGGTTGTTCCGCCATCACTCCTCCAAAAAAATACTACTGCTTGTGACACACCTCTTTCCTCCACCCCCTCCTCTTCTTCTTCCTCTGTGGCCTCTTCCTGTGGGGATGTTTTCTCCGAACCAGCCGTGCTCCGTAGGCGTACGAGGGGATACGCAGGAATGCAGGCCAAGAGATGCCATGCGGTGCTAGAGCTGGTGTGCTTGGGAGACAGGAGCCACACTGGGGAAGAGGTTTTGTCAGCTCTGCAGGGTCAGGCTGAGAGGTGGTTGACGCCACGCCAGCTGAAGCCTGGAATGGTGGTCAGCGATAATGGCACCAACCTCCTCTCTGCCCTGTGACAGGGAAAACTCACCCACGTGCCCTGTTTTGCGCATGTCCTCAATTTGGTGTTGCAGCGGTTCTTGGGCAGGTACCCGGGCTTGCAGGATGTCCTGAAGCAGGCCAGGAAAGTCTGTGTGCATTTCCGGAGGTCATATAATGCCACTGCTCGACTGACTGACCTCCAAAGGGAATACAACCTGCCCAAGAACCGCCTAATTTGTGACATGCCCACCAGATGGAACTCAACGTTGGCCATGCTACAGCGGCTGCACACGCAGCAGCGGGCCATCAATGAGTACCTGTGCCAATATGGCAGCAGAACTGGGTCAGGGCAGCTAGGTTTTTTTTCCCCACGCCAGTGGGCCTTGATCAGGGATGCATGCACTGTCCTGTCACCATTTGAGGAGGCCACGAGGATGGTGAGCAGTGACAGTGCATGCATCATTGAGTCTGTCCCTCTTATTCACATGTTGGAGCACACGCTACGTGGAATAATGGACAGGGCCCTTGAGGCAGAACAGAGGGAGGAAGAGGAGGACTTCTCAAGGCCCCCTTTACCCAGACAGTGGTCCTGCTTGCCCACCTAGGACACAGGAAGAGGATGAGGAGGAGGAGGAGGAGGAGCAGGAGGATTGTATCAGCAGCATGGAGGTGGAGCCTAGCACTCAGCAGCAGCAGCAGTCTTCAAGGGATCATTTACAGTCCCAAGGAGCACGTGGAGTTTTACGTGGCTGGGATGAGGTGCCTGTGGATCCTGTCGTCCTCAGTGACCCAGAGGACTGTGGCCCGAATGCCTCAGCAAACCTACGCTGCATGGCCTCCCTGATTCTGCAAAGCCTGCGTAAGGATCCTCGTGTACGTGCTATTAAGGAGAGGGATCATTACTGGCTGGCGACTCTCCTTGATCCACGTTACAAGAGTAAGGTTGCGGACCTTATGTTGCCATCGCAGAGGGAGCAGAAGATGAAACTTCTGCGGGAGGCCTTGCAGAAGGGTCTGTGCAATGCGTTCCCTGAACCGGGGGGATTACCAAAACTTGGCTCTGGACAACGTCTTGCTGAGGCTTCGGTGAGTCACAGAAGGGGCGGTGGAGAAGGTGGTCGTTTGACCGATGCGTTCAGGCAGTTTTTTAGTCCGCAGCCCCAAGGTCTGACCGGTTCCAGCAACCATCGCCAGCGTCTGCTTTACATGGTCCGGGAATACCTAGGGGCAAGATCCGACTTGGTCACCTTCCCCACCGAAAATCCTCTGGCTTACTGGGTCTTGAGGATGGATCACTGGCCAGAGCTTGCCCAGTACGCAATTGAGCTACTGGCTTGCCCTGCATCCAGTGTTCTTTCAGAACGGACATTCAGTGCTGCTGGAGGCTTTGTCACTGATCACAGGGTGCGCCTCTCCACCAGCTCTGTTGATCGACTGACCTTCATCAAAATGAATCAGGCTTGGATCAACACCAGCTACCAAGCACCTGATGCTGATATTAATGAATAATATATTTTTTGTTGAAATGTCGGATCCCTTTTAGACTGCTGATGCTGAGTGACTGTCCTCTTATGCTGCTGATGGAATATCCTTCTCCTCCTCACTTTTCTTGCTGATAGCTAGTAAGAAATGTTGTGTTTCTGGGCTCCGCCACCAGTGCCTAAGGCACAATTTTTCAGCCCGTTTAACAGGGGCGCCTAATAACAATTTTTGTTGCAATACTTTGCACGTGGCTCCTTGTTGCGCTCCAATTGCAGTTATTGAGAGGGGTTGCAAGTGTTGTGTTGTACCCAAGGCACAATTTTCCAGCCCCTGTTTAACAGGGGCGCTTAATAACAATTTTTGATGCAATAATTTGCATGTGGCTCCTTGTTGCGCTCCAATTGGAGTTATTGGCAGGGGTTGCAAGTGTTGTGTTGTGCCCAAGGCACAATTTTTCAGCCCCTGTTTAACAGGGGCGCCTAATAACAATTTTTGTTGCAATACTTTGCACGTGGCTCCTTGTTGCGCTCCAATTGGAGTTATTGGGAGGGGTTGCAGTGTTGCGTTGTGCCCAAGGCCCAATTTTTCAGCCCCTGTTTAACAGGGGCGCCTAATAACAATTTTTGATGCAATAATTTGTACGTGGCTCCTTTTTGCGCTCCAATTGGAGTTATTGGGAGGGGTTGCAAGTGTTGTGTTGTGCCCAAGGCACACTTTTTCAGCCCCTGTTTAACAGGGGCACCTAATAACAATTTTTGATGCAATAATTTGTACGTGGCTCCTTTTTGCGCTCCAATTGGAGTTATATATCAGACAGGAGGCTCATATCTTATGCATTATCTCTCTTTAATAATGCCCACAGCAGAAATACAACTTCAGTAACTTTCAACAAGAAAAAACTTTATAATGAACTACAAGTCCCAGCAGTCCCCTGGGTGTGACTGCCAATCACGTGGCAGGTCAGACAGTATATAAGGGGCTGCCTCTTTGAACTCCTCCTCTTTCTTTCTGCTCACAGCAAGAAATCAGATAAGTTTTATCATATGCATTTATTTAAGTAATTTGGCTTATGCTTGTGTGCTGAGGATTTGTTTGCTGGGACTTGCTCCCCGCTGCATTTCTCTGCATATTCTATAGATATCCTACGGATATTCTATAGATATTCCTTGTCACTAGATACTGTTTATTTTATTTTATTTTATTGTATTTTTATTTTATTTTATTTTCATTTTTATAGATATATATCTACTGCTGTATCTTCCTTCCAGCGGCGCTCCGTGCGCAGCTGAACCTACTCCCGTTTGTCACTCGTGGCCCCACTCGGTACCTCAGTACTAGTCGGCGCCATCTTTTAAAACTATTGGCGCTTTTCCTGTGTCTTCTCCTCAGACACCGCACGCTCCCTTCAGAGCGGCTCGTCTCTGAGGGGGCGTGGCGGTGCGTCGCCGTGCTCAGTGAATCGCGCGCTGCGGGGGGCGGGGCGTGTCCCGCTGACCACGCAACATCCAATCACGGCTCGGGAGACGTAATCTCGCGAGATTACGCTCTCCTGAGCTAGGACGTCGCTCCCTTCGCCGCTTTAGCAGTGCGGAGTGAGCGGCTGTACTGGTAGGACACACCTGTGTGCAAGATCCATGTGCAGGATCTGTGTGTAGGAATTTATTCAGATTACCTCACTACTACTACTAGGCTTAGAGTGTGGGAAGTTTTTCCCCACTCTTTTTCCATTACCCAAACAGATTGTCTATTACATCTAAGTCAGACTACCTACTGCTGTTTGTGCCCCATCATGGCTGATGACAGATACACCGGGTCCCCTATCATACCAGCTGGGGGAGAACCTACCCTTAATGGTCCCATATTCCTGACCGCTGCCCAGATTCAGGATTTGATTAATCAATCAGTACAAGCAGCAATGGCTTCTGCCCCCATAGCACACCCAGCTGCGCCTGTCATGCCTGGTCCCTCAGGCTGTGGTGAACTGCCCACAAAGGGCAAAGCGTCTCACAAACGCAAGAATGTTACCACAACACTCGACTCCCCGGCAGGGGAAGTAAATAATGTGTCCCAGGCAGTACCCTACACGGTCTGCCGACCCACTACCCTCCCAGACTCTCACCGACCCCTGAGCCTCGGGGAGCAGCAATCGCAGGGGCTAAGATCCGCTAAGCGGTCAAAACCGGATTCCTATGTGGATGCATCAGATTCATCCGCAGAATCCGAGGCGGCAGACGCCTCTGAGTCTGATGAAGAAGTGGAATACGAGGGTAGTGGGCATATGGCGCCCCCAGAAGACGCCACCCCTGTAAACCAGGGCGAAACAATTCTAGACACCCATGGAGAACCTTTCTTCGACCCAGAAGGGATCTCTCACCCCCGATCTGGGGAATGGGCACCTCTCCCAGAGGTCGCTCAATACATTCAATACTGGGCCCGCAGATCTGTGGACAAAAATAACAGAAATAAATTGAGGGCAGAATGCCCTCGGCCTTTTATCCCAAAGAAAGCTGTAGTTACTCCCGAGGTGGACCCGGTACTCCTCAGGTACCTTACTAAACAGGGCAAATATTCAAAGAAAGGTATCGAACGGTCCTTTCGGTCCATCCAGGATCGAATCCTCGACCTGTTTGGCCCTGTCACAAAAATTTTGAATATAACTGAACAGGCCTCGTCCACCGATAACCCGGTATACCTGGAGCAACTCAGAGGCTGGGCCCAGAGAACGGTGTGCCTTTTAGGGTGCGCAAATACCATTTGCTCCACGGAACGTCGCCGTTCCATCTTAATGAGGTTAGATCCTCAATTGTCTCATCTGGCAGAATCGGAACCCGGCCCTGCGGCCGAGGGCATGCTCTTTGGTGACTCACTCATCAAGGATATTAATAAGATGGTCGGACTGTACACGAGTCTCGACAAAGCCAGACGTCTAAAAAAGTCAGGGACTCCTAGTTCTGCCGGTCGCTATTCTACTACAGAGCTCCCGCTCAGTACAGCCAGGCTCCTCAGTCGTACTCAGTCTCGATGGCACAGCCAGCACCCTTCTTTCTGCCCGCGGACGCCCCTGGAGAGGACGTGGAGGGAGAGGCTATCCCCGATCACGCCCTACTACCGGTGAGTACAATACACCCGAGTTCTTTTCACACGCTCCTAGGGGGAAGACTGAGACATTTTATCCACGCCTGGTCTGCGATTACGGCAGACGCCTGGATACTCGACACTGTGTCGGGATATCAGATAGAACTGTACTCCTTACCGGAGATGAATGTGGTCCCTCACCCCATCCGGTTCTCAAACCAAAACTCGACACTGATAGATCAAGAACTCCAAACCCTTCTCATCAAACAGGCAGTGGTAGAGGTGGACCCTCTCTCACCAGGGTTCCTCAGCAACCTCTTCCTTGTCAGAAAAAAGGATGGCGGATTCCGCCCCGTCATAAACCTAAGAACCCTCAATCAACATGTCGTTTATCGACATTTCAAGATGGAGGGGATCCATTATCTGCGGGATCTCTTACGTCCCGGGGACTGGTTGGTGAAGGTGGACTTAAAAGATGCCTACCTTACAGTACCCATTCATCCTTCCTCCCAACACCTTCTACGCTTCCTTTGGAGGGACAGAATGTGGCAATTCACTTGCCTTCCCTTCGGTCTCTCATCCGCCCTTTGGTGCTTCACCAAGTTGCTGAAACCTGTGGTAGCGGCACTAGGGAGCAGAGGTGTTCGGTTGATTATCTACCTGGACGACCTGCTCATAATGGCCCGATCCAGTCACCAGGCGAACATACATGCCTCCTGGACAGTCAAGTTACTCCAGGACCTGGGGTTCATTATAAATCACGAAAAGTCCATCCTGGTTCCATCCCAGGAGATGGAATTTTTGGGATTCTTAGTGGACACCATTTGATCTGTCCTCCGCTTACCCAAGACCAAACTGGCCTCTATCCGCAAGGAGATTCGGACCGTGTTGAACAAACAACGAGTGTCCCTACGCGGTTTGGCACGATTAGTAGGACTATTATCGGCCTCCTTACAGGCCATCTTTCCGGAACCTCTCCATTATTGGGCCCTTCAGAGACTCAAGGCGCTCCATTTACGCCAGGGACTTCGCTATGCAGACGAAGTACCGCTGGATGCGGAAGCCATAAAGGAACTGCGCTGGTGGTTACGTCATGCCGTCGAATGGAACGGCAAAACCATTTTCAGCTCCAATCCGGATTACATCATAGAATCGGATGCGAGCCGTCACGGATGGGGTGCTCGATGCGGACTCTCTTCCACAGGAGGGACCTGGTCCGCGGAGGAGTCGCTGCTCCACATCAACACTTTGGAACTCATGGCGGCTTTCTTCGCCATCAAGAGTCTTCTTCCGAACATGTCCAACTGCTGTGTGTTGTTACGCATGGACAATGTGACCGCAGTCCAATACGTCAACCGCTTGGGAGGCCCCAGATCGAGAGCCCTGGCGGATCTAGCAAAAGAATTTTGGCACTTCTGCCTGGAACGCAACATCGTTCCCTTGGCGGAATACATCCCAGGCACCTCAAACTTGATAGCGGATTGGAATTCTCGATTTCTCACCGATTCCAGCGATTGGCGACTGGATCGAGCGGTATTCCTCTCCCTATTTCATCTGTGGGGTCCATTTTCTGTGGACCTGTTCGCTTCCCGCCTCAATCGTCAGCTCCCACACTTTTACAGCTGGAGGCCGGACCCCGAAGCCCAGGCAATAGACGCTCTTCGCCAGATCTGGCCACAGGGGACGCATTATGCGTTCCCACCCTTCTCGATGATCCTCAGGGTCCTCTTACACATTGCAAACCTAGAGGCCTCGGTCGTGCTGATCACCCCGTGGTGGCCAACACAACCGTGGTTTCCTATTCTCCTGGGGATGACTGTAGACCTCTCCAGATTGCTTCCCCGCTTCCCTCATCTCCTATCCAACCGACCAGGGATCTCCACCCCCTGGTTGTAGATCACAACCTTCACCTCCTCGCATGGTTGGTGTCGGGGTGCCGGACGCGGATAGCGACCTTTCAAGAACGGCTAGGGACCTCCTCGCCCTGGCCTGGGCCCCCGGGACTAGATCGGCATACCGATCAGCCTGGCGGACCTGGGTGCATTGGTGTGATCAACGGCAAATTAATCCCACTCAAGCGCCTATATCGGTGATAGCCAACTACCTGGCGGACTCCTTTGAATCCGGGAGATCCTATAGCTCCATTAACGTCTATCGCTCCGCGATTTCAGCTTATCATTCTCCTGTAGACTCTCTTCCCATTGGTAAACACCCATTGGTGTGCCGCCTGTTAAGAGGCGTTAAATTTCAGCGCCCACCACGTCCCAAATATCAGAACACTTGGGACGTTGCTACGGTATTAACCATGTTTTCAGTTTGGGCTGACAATGACGCTCTCCCGCTAAAACTACTGTCCTTTAAACTTACAGTTCTTTTATGCCTGATCTCCATCAATCGCGTTTCCGATGTCAAAGCCTTAGACATATGTAGGCGTCAATTCTCACCTCATGGTGTTAAATTCTCGATCGTACGTAGAACAAAAACAGGAATCCAATCTGTCTTCTATCCATTTTTTCCCACACACCCACGCTTATGTGTGGTTCGCTGCTTACAGACTTATGAGTCACAGACAGCTTCTCTGCGATCGTCGTTATCTTCCCAACTCCTCATTTCCTACGTCCTCCCACACCGTCCGGTTTCTTCGGCTACGTTAGCCCCGTGGGTGAGATCCACCATGAACATGGCAGGGATTGATGTTTCCCTGTTCGGTGCCCACTCTTCCAGGGGCGCAATGGCTACCAAGGTAGTCACCTCTGGGGGCTCGCTGTCGGACCTTCTGATGGCGGCAGACTGGTCTTCCGAGACCACCTTCCGCCAATTTTACTTTAGACCGGAGGAACACGTATCTATGTCAGTTCTGTGATTATGTTATGGGTAGTTTTGTCTTTTACTATTAATGTATATGTATCCATGTATAACTTTGAACTTGCATAAGATATGAGCCTCCTGTCTGATATATAAATTGAGATTTTCCTAGCCTGTGACGGAAAATATTAGTTATATGAAGACAGGAGGCGATTATCTTCCCACCCGACCCAACCCTGTCACGGTCTTATCTTCTCTCATTCCAGGTTATTGATGGACGCAACACGCGAATCCAGAGCTAAACCTTCCGGAGGGATCTCCGTTGTTGTTCCCCGTTGGGATGTCTACCTGCTCGCTCGACTCACTGGGTCCGGTTCGTCGGTGGTCGGAAGATTAGTTGCTTTTGAGTTCCAGTTCCAGGTTCATATCGGTTCGCTCCAAGAAAGAGGAGGAGTTCAAAGAGGCAGCCCCTTATATACTGTCTGACCTGCCACGTGATTGGCAGTCACACCCAGGGGACTGCTGGGACTTGTAGTTCATTATAAAGTTTTTTCTTGTTGAAAGTTACTGAAGTTGTATTTCTGCTGTGGGCATTATTAAAGAGAGATAATGCATAAGATAATCGCCTCCTGTCTTCATATAACTAATATTTTCTGTCACAGGTTAGGAAAATCTCAATTTATTGGGAGGGGTTGCAAGTGTTGTATTGTGCCCAAGGCACAATTTTTCAGCCCCTGTTTAACAGGAACGCCTAATAACAATTTTTGATGCAATAATTTGCACGTGGCTCCTTGTTGCGCTCCAATTGGAGTTATTGGGAGGGGTTGCAAGTGTTGTGTTGTGCCCAAGGCACAATTTTTCTGCCCCTGTTTAACAGGGGCGCCTAATAACAATTTTTGATGCAATACTTTGCACGTGGCTCCTTGTTGCGCTCCAATTACAGTATGTTTGAGGGGTGCCCTTTTTTCTAAAAATGTTCTTTCACACAACAATAATGGCCCCCCACCACCGCTAAAATATTCGACATAATGTTGCCACACAGAACTTGCGCAGGTAGCATTAATTACTTTTTTTTTTGGTCCTTTAATGTTGTGCAGGGACATTTCTAAACACGTGCCAATACTATAGACACCCAGCAGGTGTGATATTTAAAGGAATTTTTTTTTTTTTTTTCACTTTAACCACTTAAGACCTGGACCAAAATGCAGGTAAAGGACCTTGCCCCTTTTTGCGATTCGGCACTGCGTCGTTTTAACTGACAATTGCGCGGTCGTGCGACGTGGCTCCCAAACAAAATTGGCGTCCTTTTTTCCCCACAAATAGAGCTTTCTTTTGGTGGTATTTGATCACCTCTGCGGTTTTTATTTTTTGCGCTATAAACAAAAATAGAGCGACAATTTTTAAAAAAATGCAATATTTTTTACTTTTTGCTATAATAAATATCCCCCAAAAATATATAAAAAAAACATTTTTTTTCCTCAGTTTAGGCCGATACGTATTCTTCTACTTATTTTTGGTAAAAAAAATCACAATAAGCGTTTATCGGTTGGTTTTCGCTAAATTTATAGCGTTTACAAAATAAGGGATAGTTTTATTGCATTTTTATTAATTTTTAATTTTTTACTACTAATAGCGGCGATCAGCGATTTTTTTCGTGACTGCGACAATATGGCGGACACTTCGGACAATTTTGAAACATTTTTGGGACAATTGTCATTTTCACAGCAAAAAATGCATTTAAATTGCATTGTTTACTGTGGAAATGACAGTTGCAGTTTGGGAGTTAACCACAGGTGGCGCTGTAGGGGATGTGTGACCTATGTGTTGTGTTTACAACTGTGGGGGGGTGTGGCTGTAGGTGTGACGTCATCGATCGCGTCCCCCTATTACAGGGATGACGCGATCGATGCTACGGCCACAGAGAAGCACGGGGAAGCCGTGTGTACACACGGCTCTCCCCGTTCTTCCGCTCCAGGGACGGATCGCCGCACTGCAGCGGCGATCAGGTCCGCGAATCCCGCGGTCTCGGTCCTGGAGCTTCGGACCGGGTCGTGGGCGCGCGCCCGCGGGCGCGCGCCCGCGACCCACGGCTGGGTACTAAAATCAACGTATATATACGTTGATGTGCCCAGCCGTGCCATTCTGCCGACGTAAATGTGCAGTAGGCGGTCCTTAAGTGGTTAAGCATCATTAAAATGGCTGCTCCGCAAAAAACGTCCGTTTTAAAAAAAAAAAATTCCATTGATACATGTTCCCTGGGGCAAGACCCGGGTGCTGAATGACGTTTTCCAACATTTAATTGAATTTTGGTCTTTAAAATGACCGTTTTTGAATTCGAACGTTCGGGTCCCATAGACTTCAATGGGGTTCGAAATGTTCGCGCGAACCCGCGGTCTGTTCGAACGTTCTGGTGCGAACCGAACCCGGGGGTGTTCGGCTCATCCCTATTGCCAGGCATAACTGCTCCAAATTCTGTCTGCTGTAGCTTTAAAACATTCCCCTAAGGGCTCATTCAGATAGGCACTCAGACAGGTCCTGTATGCTGAGCCACTTTTTGCTGCATCTGCTTCCACTAGAGAGCTTCACCTATAGAAGTGGGTGCACAGGTCCGAATGCAGACACTGTGCGTTGGGATACATGCATCTCTTCATGTCTGCATGTCAAATTTTGGCATTCAACTATGTCCATGCAGCTGCTGCATCCCAATTGACTTTGACTGGACTGCCTGCACAGGGATGCACAGAACAACATACATATCCACGCGGTACACGGCCACCACATTGGGCATGGACGCATATGCTCCATGTGAATGAGGCCTTATTGTCATGTGGGTCTGCACTGCTGTGAACAACAGGAGGAGTACAACCAAACAGGCTTTGGCTGTACTTCTCCTTTAATGAATCTATCACATGATCTATCACATGATTTGTCTCTCTGCTCCTGTTTGTCATTACTTGCGACAATTGATAAATGTCCCCATTTATAACTTCAGGCACCCTCTTTCCTAGTCTATAGGGCCTCCACAATCCCCCTCTCATAGTCCAGGGCCTCCAGACACCTGCTGGCCTAGTCCAGGGCCTACAGTCACCCCCTCACCTAGTCCAGTATCAAAGTATCTTCCTTGTACCCCCCTATCCAGAAGCCCTTGCCACACCAACCACCATTTCCTAGTCAATGGCCTCCTCTACACCCCATCCCAAGTTCAGAGCCTCTTCTGCACCCTGCTCTCCGAATCAAGGTCCTTTACAAAATCAATCCCACTTTTCAAGTCCAGAATCTCCTCTACACCTCCCAGTCCAGGACCTCCGGTGTACTCCCCTCCTAGTCCAGGGCCTCCTCTGAATCTCAGTTCAGGGCCTCCTGTGTACTCCTCTCCTAGTCAAGGGCCTCCTCAGCACCCGCCCACTCCAGCACCTCCTTTTGCACACCCCCCCAGTTCAGGGCCTCCTCCGCAGTAACCCCCCCAGTCCAGGGCCTCCTCTGCACCCCCCAGCCCAGGGCCTCTGCTCTAGGTTGTCACTGCCACCAGTTCAAGTCTAATGTACAGGCAGCGCACGCTGCATAGTTTGCCAATACCAGAGAATCAAATAGGAGGGAGACCACACAGGTGCACTAAAGCTGAATCACTCCGCTCCCCCCATCCTACAGGACAGGAGGAGCAGAGTGATTCAACACTAGTGCACCTATGTGGTCTCCCTCCTATTTCATGCTCCGGTATTTGGAAAACTATGCAGCAGGCGCTGCCTGTCCATTACACTTGGGCAGCAGTGACACTATTTAGAGCAGCAGTTCCCAGTATGGGTGGGGGTGGCACCCCTGGCAGCGCCCCCTAGATGCGTCACCCGGGCAAGTACCCCCCCCCCCCCCCTAGTTTCGGCCTTTAATGTTTCTAGGGCAGACCAATCCACTACTCTACTGCTTTGATCTTCTCACGATCCATGCTCACTCCTTCTGAAGAAATAATATATCCTCAAAACTGGATCTGGGTTTGTTGAAACTTACATGTCTCCAGTTTGATGTAGTCAATTCTTCCTTAAACTTTCAAAGACAGTGCAGACAGAAAAGATGTGAATATCATCCAGATGAGCAATCACAAACTGGTGCAACAGATCCCCTCCCCCGTAAAGTCTAGTTTTGTAAAGACTTTGTCAGAACGGAGTCTTTCCAACATTTCAGAGATTAAGGGAAGTGGATAACGGGTTATTAGTGATTTTATTCAAATCTCTGTAATCAATGCATGGATGCAAGGTGGAGGCTTTTATTTCAACAAAGAACAGGGCTGCCCCTGCAGGAGATGTTAAGTGTCTAAAAAGCCCTTCTCTAAATTCTCATCAAGCCATTCCCTGAGCACCTTTAATTCAGGCTCTGACAAAAAGGATGACCAAAAGATATTTCTGCCCCTGAAAACAGTATTGGTATTGTGGAGGCAGATTGTCATATGACTGGGTAGTTATTATATTAATGTGTGGTTTATTGGTCGGTGAACTTGTTCGACAAGGTTATATAATGGGGGGATAACATTTACTGTATAGTCCTTGGTCCTTAGTTGATGGAGGTATTATGGGTAGAAAGAAAACCAAGGAATGCCCAGTGTGACAGGAAATTTTAATTACGTAATCAGCTGAAAGCTGATAGTCCTATGGTGGTCAGCCTCAAACTGGAACTGGAGTACCAGAAGAACTGTTTCATAGGCAAAAAATGTCTCCATATCTATAAGAACAAATTTATTTCTTGTTTGAATGAATGAATAACTTGTATAGCGCAACAATTGCAAACTGAATCGCCAAGGCGTTGGTATCCCTTTTGCTTCTGTTTCTCCCTCAGAATAGGTGGGTCTTGAGTTTTTTCCTGAAGGCCAGATGATCAATTTCCGTTCGGATGCTAGTTGGTAATGCGTTCCACAGTCGAGGTCCTTGGACTGCAAATCGACGTTCTCCTTTGGTCTTGTAGCGGGTTTTGGGGATTTGTAGTAATCTTTGGTTGGTTGATCGGAGCACTCGATTGGGGTTTTGTTGTTTGAATATTACTGCTGTGTGCTAATTCCATGTACATAAAGTTCCCCCAGTCTCGGAGTTCAGCATAGCAGAGCAAAGAATTTCACAGCCCTTGGTGATAAGTTTTTTTAGGGAAGACAACATGAGATAGAGAATTAAAGCAACATTTTACCCATAACAACTTGATAATAAATAATGATCTTTAGGAAGGAACATTCCACATTACTATTTATGCTATCACAACTAATGTGTGCTAGAAATTTCCTCCAGCATTGTTCCCATTTCTTCTTGCCAGAGACTGCCATTTTGCTGGAGCCCAAAGCGCCTGAACAGCAGTAAATCACACATCCTTTACCTGTTCAGAGAGCCCTTGGCGGGACTGACTCTTTTGCACTGATGTCGTTCCAAGTGGTATCTGAGATTAAATGTCCTCAGCAACCCTGCCACAAACTATGCAACTTGGCTTTGGCAGTAGCGCAGCAGTTGGGGGGAAAAAAAAACCTGATTCAGCACGGTCACAAAAATCTCAAAATTATTCAGCTTGGCTTTGTCTTGTTCTGCATAAGGGGAAGCCCAAGATAGGGCTTCCTCAGCCAGGAGGTTAATAACAAAAAATACCTTTTATTTCTCAGAAGTAAATGCAGCTGACGTTTGTTAACCACTTGACCTCCAGAAACTTTGCACCCAATATTTCGGACAACGTGAAAGTTCGGACCCGAATAACGAACTCCATTTAAGTCAATGGGACCCGAACGTCAAATATCAAAAGTGCCCCAGGGTTCGACAAACCCCGGGCGCCAGAATTAGCGACCTGGCACCTGGGGCGGCACAGCTGGGGTAGTCTCTGTCTCCGTGCGTCTCCAGCTCCCCGCCACGCAATCGCGTCGGGCCACTCTGGCCGGTAGTTGAGGCCGTGGCTTTGCGGACTTCTGCAGGCCTATGCTTCCTTCTGTGATCTGGCGCCATCTTGTGGTGGCCGTTGGTATGACAAGACAACCAGCAATGCTAATCTCTTTCCCTCTAATTATAACCCCCAAACATTATATATATTTTTTATTCTGACACCCTAGAGAAAAAAATGGCGGTTGTTGCAATACTTTCTGTCACACCGTATTTGCACAGCGGTCTTACAAGCGCACTTTTTTGTGATAAAATACACTTTTTAAATAAAAATAAAAAAAGACACCAGTTTCTTTTTCATATTGTGAAAGATAATGTTACGCTGAGTTAATTGATACCCAACATGTCACGCTTCAAAATTGCGTCCGCTCGTGGAATTGCGACAAACTTTTACCCTTTAAAATCTCCATAGGTGACCTTTAAAAAATTCTACGGGTTGCATGTTTTGAGTTACAGAGGAGTTCTAGGGCTAGAATTATTGCTCTCGCTCTAACAATCGCAGCAATAACTCACATGTGTGGTTTGAACACCACTTTCATATGCGGGCGCTACTCACGTATGCGCTCGCTTCTGTGCGCGAGCTCAGTGGGACGGGCCGCGTTCCTGGCTCCTAACTTTTGTAGCTGGCTCTTAGATTCCAAGCAAATTTGTCAAGCGCTGAAATGCCCATTTTGAAGGCTTAAATGCAAGTAATTGGACATACGTTGGTATAGGGGTCCGGTTCCTGCCCTGGGGGACATGTATCAATAAAAAAAAAAGTTTGTGAAAAACATTTTTAACCACTTAAGACCCGGACCAAAATGCTGCTAAAGGACCTTGGCCCTTTTTGCGATTCGGCACTGCGTCGTTTTAACTGATAATTGCGCGGTCGTGCGACGTGGCTCCCAAACAAAATTGGCGTCCTTTTTTCCCCCACAAATAGAGCTTTCTTTTGGTGGTATTTTATCACCTCTGTGGTTTTTATTTTTTGCGCTATAAACAAAAATAGAGCGACAATTTTGAAAAAAATTCAATATTTTTAACTTTTTGCTATAATAAATATCCCCCCAAAATATATATAATTTTTTTTTTCCTCAGTTTAGGCCGATACGTATTCTTCTACCTATTTTTGGTAAAAAAAAATCGCAATAAGCGTTTATCGGTTGGTTTTCGCAAAATTTATAGCGTTTACAAAATAAGGGATCGTGTTATTGCATTTTTATAAATTTTTAATTTTTTACTACTAATAGTGGCGATCAGCGATTTTTTTTCGTGACTGCGACATTATGGCAGACACTTCGGACAATTTTGACACATTTTTGGGACAATTGTCATTTTCACAGCAAAAAATGCATTTAAATTGCATTGTTTACTGTGAAAATGACAGTTGCAGTTTGGGAGTTAACCACAAGGGGGCGCTGTAGGATTTGTGTGTTCCCTGTGTGTGTTTACAACTGTAGGGGTGTGTGGCTGTAGGTGTGACGTCATCGATCACGTCCCCCTATAACAGGGATGACGTGATCGATGCTGCGGCCACAGTGAAGCACGGGGAAGCCGTGTTTACACACGGCTCTCCCCGTTCTTCAGCTCCGGGGACCGATCGCCGCACTCCAGCGGCTGGGTACTAGAAACCAACGTATATATACGTTGATGTGCCCAGCCGTGCCATTCTGCTGAAGTAAATGTACAGTACGCGGTCCTTAAGTGGTTAAATGACCAGTGATTTTTTGACTTTTAAAATGAAAGCCTAAAAATGAAAAATTCCCTCCACTAGTGTGCCTGGGGGGTCCTTTTTAGTCTAACTGTAAATTGGCAGATCTGTACCATGTCTAAAATCTGCTGCAGCAATAATTGAATTTATAAAGCCAAAAAAAATGAAATTTTTCCTGCAAGATGCCTTTATTTTGCTCAGCAAGAGCTGGAGAGCCAGTGTATATGATAAGGCCACAATGTAGAGCACTGGGAAGAAGATTAGAGATTTTTTGGATACATTCTGGTGTCACTTTGACTTTGGATAGAAAGCCCACAGGCGTTCACCTGACAGCAAACAACGTTGTATTCTGTGGCTGGTGGTACATTAGGCATTCACCGGATACAGAAGTGAGTGTCGGCCAGTACAGGCCCCAAAAATTAGCCCACAGGCGTTCACCTGACAGCAAACAACTTTGTATTCTGTGGCTGGTGGTACATTAGACATTCACCGGATATAGAAGTAAGTGCCGCCCATTACAGGCCCCAAAAATTAGCCCACAGGCGTTCACCTGACAGCAAACAACTTTGTATTCTGTGGCTGGAGGTATATTAGGTATTCACAGGATAAATAAGTGCAGGCCCCAAAAATTAGGCATTCAACGGACATAAAAGGCCTTTAATGCCGCTGTATTTACCTAAGACAGGGGCCATGAATTGTTATGGGTGGTGGCGGATATTTGTTGCCTGTCGTGAGAAATTTTTATCAAACATGGTCTACTGGTCACATGTGTTGAATCCCTCCGAGATCCATGCCTCATTCATTTTTAGAAATGTGAGGTAGTCAACACTGTTGTGAGCTAGGCGAGTGCGCTTATCGGTCACGACCCCCCCTGCTACGATGAACGTCCTTTCGGACAGGACACTGGACGAGGGGGAAAGCCAACAGTTCCATTGCAAATTGTGCAAGCTCTGGCCAGAGGTCAAGCCTGCCCACCCAGTAGTCCAGGGGTTCATCACTTCTCAGTGCGTCCACATTGGCCTTTAACCTGTCGGTCTAGGCCTTCCCTGATGCTGGATCTGGAGGACAGCCGTCGATGGGTCGGCTGAAAGAATGATCTCATATCATTAGTTACCAGCACATCTTCAAACCACCCTCTTCTTGCAGGCGCTGTTGGATTGGTACCCGCAACTGTTTCTCTGTGAGTGGAAATTCCTCTGCCAGCGCACGCAAGAGCAGAATGCAGTATTTCTCGAAGCAAGGCCTGAAGGTGCTGCATTCTGATAGCCCTCTGTGATGGTGGTAACATGTCTGCCATATTTTGTTTGTACCGGGGGTCTAAGTACGTTGCCACCCAGTACTGGTCCTTGCCCTTTATGCTTTTTATACGGGGGTCCCTCTTAAAACACTGGAGCATGAAGGCCCCCATTTGCACTAAACTGGAACCGGTGTAGTGACCTGACTCCTGCTCATCATCCAGGATAATGTCGTCCTCGTTCTCCTTCCCCCATCTACGGACAACACCAGGGATACTAGAAAGGTTTAAAGCATGCTCTTCTTGCTCCTCCTCATCCACCCTGGCACCATCTTCCTCTGACTCCTCTTCAGACTCCCGTTGTTGACTTGTCTCAGGTGGAGTAGCCACTGGTTTATTGCACCAGTTATAAAACTTTTTTTCCAGTAACGTTTGTCACTGTGTGTAGCAGAGATAACACAGCAAAAGAGAAAAGACAATTCTGCAGTACCCAAATACACCACCAGTCAATGCTGCACAATACAAATCCACTATAATATGCTTTCTATATTAGAAATTATATTATAAGTGTATTACAACCCTATATACCAAACCAAACAATAGTACACCTATACCAGTCCTTAAAAATAACTTTTGTGGACGTTTTAGCTAGCGATTTGTTTCAATACAGCCTGTCCCTGCTCCACACAGCAACCTCTCCCTACACTGACAAAAAGCAGAATGTAAAATGGCCACCAGATCAGGTCTATTTAAAAGGTAGTGGGTATGTCCATGTGCTGAAATGTCTCAATTGGCTGTCCTGTACCACCTGATGGATGTGTCATGGGTCCAAGTTCTTCTCAATGTAAAATTGCGGACGGGCGCAAATATCGCCAGATGTCTGCCTGTTCGGTGAACTGCGAACGAGCAAAGTTGGCCGGCAAAATGACCGCCAGGCCATCCCTAGTCAAGATTACTCACACGGTCACACTACAGTACAGTTAAACTATCTGAGCTGTCCCTACTCTAGCTGCACACTATTCAAAGCTGAATGATGGTCCTCCTCATTACACTCACACTATCCCTAGACTGACACTAAACTAATATTCTACACTGAGAATTGAAGCAAAATAGCACAATATAGCACACCAACTAATAGCACTGAACAGAGCCCTGTTCTATCTCTCTCCACGCCAAAATCACACTGAAAATGGCTGCCATTTAAAGAATGGAGGGAAAAGGGGACAAGACTGTTTCAAGGCTCCCCTTTTCCTTATGGGATTCCTGGCAGGAGTAGTTTCAAGTCCTGTCTGTCTAGTTTGAGCGGGAACATCAGGGATTGGTAGTTGACAGCTGTTGCTAGGGGTAAAGGCTAAGGACAGGATAGGTCAGTGTGGTACTTAGGCGGGAAAGGCAGGGATTGGTGCAGCCAGCTGGGTTACTGGGGAAGATTTGGGAATTAGGTACACCCGATAGGTCAGTTAAGGTCACCTGACAGGTAGGAACATTCTAGAAGGTCAAAAACTCCTATTTAAGGAACTGTCTGAGGGAGTCCGGGGCCAGCCGCTCCTGAGGAGGACCGTTCAGCAGAGCTTGAGCTTTTCACGCTTAAAGAGCTATTACACACCTGCTGGTTCTCGGTCCTTCTCGGCGGCATGAAGACCCTCATCCGTCAGCTGCTGGAGCGGGTTGAGACTGAAGGCGAGGGATGGATTCGCCAGTGTCTCGACTTACCGGCGGGTCAAGATTTCGAGGAAGCCGTCGGGAGTGTCGCGGTCCAGCCTGAACCTTTCACGGACGCCATCGTTGAGGATGAGGAAGAGGAGGAGTCGGGTGCGGAGCTTCCGTTTCCAGGTCGGGCTTTGTTTTCCACAGCGGAGATGGGCGTAGAGGAGGGACTTCCGTTGAAGAGGCAGCGCACGTCCAGAACGAGGTTCAGCCCACCATCCAGTCTGTGTCGGGCGGCGAAGAAGGCGGAGCCGGCGCTTAAGGCGAAGAAGAGGAAATCGCAAGCGGTGGGCGGGACGGTTGTCGGAGAACCGAGCGCGCCGCAGAAGAACGGAAGTTCGGCGTCACATCGGAGGTCGACAGCGACAACCAATCGGAAGACGGCGACGGGAGATGACGTTCCGGCGGCAGTTTCAAATGCGCTGGGATGCGGGAAGCAAATGGCTGAAGCAGCCGGTTCCATTCCGGTGCTCGGCGAGCAACGGCAGCAGGTCCGGGCGGAGGCCGGATTAGCGCCGGGTGAGCCTGCATTGAATGTTTTTCAAAAAATGTCTAGTGATTTTTCTAGGTTCATGGCGGAGATGCAAGGTAAGGTGTTGGGTATACAGGGTTCCGCCCCCAGTAGGTCTGTTTCCCCAGAGCCAGCTGCAGTGGTTTGGTCAGCGGACAAAATATCCTCAGTAAGGGGGGAGCTGGCGGTCCCTGAATCGGCAACTGTGCCTTCTGCGGTGTTGCCTGTCCCTCCCAATATAGGGGTTAATATGCATATGAGGGAATCAATGCCTTGTTTTTTGTCTCCCTTGGGTTTTCATTTGTCAGCTAATGTAAAGGACAAAATATGGCAGGGGGAGTTTGTTGATGTTTTGTCATTATTACCATCAATAAAAGAAGCAATGGTAAAAACAGATAAATCTGACAAAGCGGATGATGATCGTCGCGGGTTGGTACCTTATAAGTCTTTCTCCAATTGGCTCCAGGGTTTTTGTATTTTTGCTAGTGTGTTGTGCGAAAAATCTCCACATCTAAGCTCGGGGCTTTTTCAGCATATTGACATTATACAGGAGGCTTATAAGAGTTTTCCTGGTTATTCCTGGTTTGCGTATGACGAGGCATTTCGTCATAAGCTAGCCATCTATCCAGGTTTACAATGGGGCTCAAAAGATGTGGGTTTGTGGCTCAATTTATTCCTTCCACAGAAGCCGACGGTACCTAGAGTAAGTCTGGGTAATGCCACTACTGTAGCTGCTACTACTTATAAAAAAGGTTTGTGTTTCGCATTCAACGACAGCCAGTGCAGATGGCCCACTACATGCAGATTCAAACATGAATGTGCTCTTTGTGGTGGTTCGCACCCTGTGGCGAAATGTTTTCGCAGGATGTCCACCACCAACCAGCATTTGCCCCAGAGGGACTTTTTTCCTAAGGGCGCCCACACCTGTGATGCTGGAAAAGTTGCTTCCATGGCTACAACGGTATCCAAAACGCCGGACAGCGGAACTTCTCATTGAAGGTTTCTCTGAAGGTTTTTTGATCCCTTGATTCAATGGTTTAGGCGTTTCCATGGTAAAGAATATGAAGTCAGTGTCCGTTTTTCCTCACGTGGTTGAAGACAAATTGAAATCCGAGATTGCTTTGGGCAGGATTGCGGGCCCTTTCGTGCATCCTCCTTTTGCGGATTTCCGTCTGTCTCCCTTAGGGCTGGTGCCTAAAAAAGAACCCAATACTTATAGGTTGATTCATCATCTGTCGTTCCCGTCAGGTTCTTCTTTGAATGATCAGATAGATGGTGAGTTATCCTCGGTTTCCTATGCTTCCTTTGATCAAGCAATTCAAAAGATTGGAGCTCTGGGTTGTTCAGCGGTCTTGGCCAAAGCAGATGTGAAGGCTGCTTTTAGGCTTCTGCCGATTCACCCCAGTTGTTTTAATTCTTTGGGATTCCATTTTAAGGGTCAATTCTATTTTGACCGCTGTTTGCCTATGGGCTGTTCCTTGTCCTGCTTCTATTTCGAGGAATTTGCTACTTTTTTGGAGTGGGTGGTCTCGTGTAGGACGGGTTCCCATTTATTGATGCACTACCTGGACGATTTCTTATTCATGGGTCCTCAGGATTCACCGAAATGTCTGGAGCTGTTGCATCAATTCATGGACATATGCACGGAATTTGGTATACCGTTGGCTACGGAAAAGACGGTGTACCTTAGTACATGCATAGAATTTTTAGGTATTACCATAGACACGGTTAAGCAAGAATTCAGGTTGCCAGGTGAAAAGATCCTCAAACTGAGGACTCTTCTTCTGTCGCTACTGAAGAAAAAGAAGATATTGTTAAAGGAATTGCAGTCCTTATTGGGAATGTTGGCCTTTGCTACTAGGGTTTTGCCTATGGGAAGGGTTTTTTCCAGGCGGCTGTATTTAGCAATATCTGGGTTCAAGAACCCGTTTGCTCATGTTAGGTTGACTATTGATTTGAAGGAGGATGGCAGAACTTTCTGGCAAAGGGAGTTTGTACTTGATAGGTATTACTGTTTGTCTACGGATTTGGCTGGATCCGTGAGTTTTGCAGCGGTATGGGGGAATCGTTGGTGTGCAGCTGGTTGGCCTACAAGGTGGGTAAGTAGAGGTTTATGCAAAAACATAGTGTTTCTTGAACTTTTTCCTATTATTGTTTCGTTAGAGATTTGGGGTGAGAATTTTGCCAACAAACGTATTCTGTTTAGCACAGACAACAGAGGCGTTTTGTTTGCAGTGAATTGTTTGGAGTCCAAATTTCCTCCAGTGATTTCTTTACTTCGGTATCTGGTGTATAAATGCCTTTGTCTGAACATTTGGATTAGGGCAAAATACATTCCAGGTAAAGTGAACGAGGTAGCTGATTCCCTCTCTCGTTCGCAGATGGAAAGTTTTTTCTCCCTGCTGCCTACTGCGGACAAGGAAGGGACCCCTTTCCCTGCTCAGTTATGGGACATCGTCTAATTTCTGAAAATATACAAAAATCTTTGGCTACGGCCTCTTGGTCCAGCTATAAGGCAATATGGTTGGGTTGGATCAGATTCTTGAACACTAGGCACGCCCAGGCTTGGGATACTTCCGAAGTTCTGATATTAGCTTACTTAGAATCCTTAATGGCTCAACGTTATTCTTGGTCTCACATTTACAAAACCTTATGTGGTATTTCGTTCTTTCAGAAATTAAATAATGTGCCTTCTTGTTTGTCGCAATTTTCAGTACAGCAGGCATTGAAAGGCTACAAAAAATCCAATTTTAAAGTTGATGGGAGATGTCCTATTTCGCCAGCCATATTAGCGGCCCTCTGTAACATTACTTCCTCGGTGTGCCATTCATCATTTGAGGCAATCCTTTTCAAAGCTGTGTTTACATTGTCTTTCTTTGCAGCTCTACGAATTTCCGAATTGGTGTCTTCTATCAGGAGGAACCATTCAGGTTTGCTGTTGCAGCATGTTTTTCTGGACAGTCTACAATTAAAAATATTTATTCGGTCCAGTAAAACTGACCATTTGGGCAAGGGCACGTGGATGCATCTGGTGCCCTGCCCAACATCTGAGATTTGCCCAGTAGCTAGGTTAAAAGAGTATTTGGAAGTTCTACGGGAGTGCTTTTTAGGCATGAGGATTCATCCCCGCTCACGAAGTATCAGTTTAATATAGTATTGTCCAGGTGTTGCAAGGCGTTGGAGCTAGGTCATTTGCGTATTTCTTCACACTCATTCCGGATCGAGGCTGCAACAGAAGCTGCTATGTTGGGTTTGGGTTCGAGTCGTATTAAGTCCCTAGGTAGGTGGAAATCCAATGCTTTTCAGCTCTATATTCGTCTTAACCTTCTTTGTTGATATTTTTAGGTGTGCCTGGAGTGGTCTGGATCATTGGACACTCGTTCGTATATTGGGCACAGCAGCGTGCGAATGGAAGGTATTACACATCGAATTTGGGTCTGGACCCCAGTCATTTTCAGGTTTTTTGGTTTGGTAGGAGAGGTATGTGCTAGGAAGAACTTTTGTTTGAATTTAATACGTTGTTGCTGTAATATCCTGAACCCAATATTCTGATTCTACACCTAGGGGGCAATGATATTGGCCAAATGAAAACTTTAGATCTGATATTTAGTATCCGGGACACAATTCTAATCCTTAAAGAAGCTTGCCCGGAGTTAGTGTTCGTTTTTTCAGAAATCATCCCTAGGTTAAGATTGTTGGAGTCGGCAGTCCTGAAGCCCTTTGAGAAGGTTAGAAAGAGGGTCAACAAAGCTATCGAGAAATTTCTGGCTCCAGCTCTGGGTTTCTCATTTAGGCATGTGGACCTGGAAGGTGGGATTGCGGGTTTCTACAGAAATGATGGGGTGCACTTGTCAGAAATAGGCTTGGACATACTAAATATTTCCTTCCAAACTTGTATTGAGCGTGCCGCGGGTGGGGGGTTTGGTGCCAGTCAGGGTTGAGGCACCCCTTTCTCCTGGCTATTGGGGATAGTTAAAGTATTTTAAGTCAATTGTTAGTTCAGCTTGAGTCTTAGTGACTGAGCTGTAATTTGTAGTTGATAAGGTGAGTATGTGTTTGAGTTAATGGTTATAACAATTAAATCCAATAGCTATACTGCGGCCATAATTTATCGAAAAGTTGATATTAATAGATAATAAGGTGTGTGTGTGTTGTTTATTTATTTAATTTAATAAAAAAAAAAGAAGGTGTGTAGTTTCAAGTTATTTGGTGTGTCCAGGCCTCCTGCCTATAATCCCATGGAGGGAAAAGGGGACAAGACTGTTTCAAGGCTCCCCTTTTCCTTATGGGATTCCTGGCAGGGGTAGTTTCAAGTCCTGTCTGTCTAGTTTGAGCGGAAACATCAGGGATTGGTAGTTGACAGCTGTTGCTAGGGGTAAAGGCTAAGGACAGGATAGGTCAGTGGGGTACTTAGGCGGGAAAGGCAGGGATTGGTGCAGCCAGCTGGGTTACTGGGGAAGATTTGGGAATTAGGTACACCCGATAGGTCAGTTAAGGTCACCTGACAGGTAGGAACATTCTAGAAGGTCAAAAACCCCTATTTAAGGAACTGTCTGAGGGAGTCCGGGGCCAGCCGCTCCTGAGGAGGACCGTTCAGCAGAGCTTCCCACCCACCCGACCCTTGTCGCGGCATTAAGCTATGTGGATAAATCTCTTTGCAGAAGCAGAGGGGATAGTTGAAGTATTTTAAGTCAATTGTTAGTTCAGCTTGAGTCTTAGTGACTGAGCTGTAATTTGTAGTTGATAAGGTGAATATGTGTTTGAGTTAATGGTTATAACAATTAAATCCAATAGCTATACCGCGGCCATAATTTATCCAAAAGTTGATATTAATAGATAATAAGGTGTGTGTGTTGTTTATTTATTTAATTTAATAAAAAAAAAAAAAAAGAAGAAGGTGTGTAGTTTCAAGTTATTTGGTGTGTCCAGGCCTCCTGCCTATAATCCCATACTTTTATACTGTGGGGTGGGAGTGAGCCAAATGTTCGGCCTGAACTTATGCTTGGGCCGAAGCGTTCGCCTATCCCTATATGTTAGTACCAGCTCACTGTCTTTAGCAGAAGCGTAACTAGAATCTTCAGGGCCCCGGTGCAAGAAACCATGAAGGGCCCCCCCATGGGCATTGCTAGGTCTACAAAAGATCTTGGGCTAGAGCCCATAGCAGTGTAGCAAGCAAGTAAAGAAAGTCATATGCTTGGGCGGGTATACACATGTATACAATATACGTGTGTGTATGTATATATTGTCACATAACTGAGTGCAGATCCTCCTTGCATCAGGGTCCCCAGAGAGACAATTCCTTACATAAGAGTGCCCAAAGAGCCTTCCCCACTTACATCAGGGTCCCTAGAGAGCCCCCCTTACATTAGGGTCCCCAGATAGTCTTCCCCCATACATCAGGGCCCCCAGAGAGTCTGCCCTTACATCAGGGTCCCCAGAGCCCCCTATACATCAAGGTCCCCAGAGAGCACCCCCCATACATCAGGGTTCACAGGGAGCCCTCCCATACATCAGATATCACAGAGAGCCCAGCCCCCATAAATCAGAGTCCCCAGAGAGCCAACCCCCCCCATACAGAGTCCCCAGAGAGCCCCCCATACTTCATGGTTCACAGAGAGCACCCCCATACATCAGAGTACCCAGAGAGCACCCCCATACATAAGGGTTCACAGAGAGCCCCCCCATACATCAGAGTCCCCAGAGAGTTGTCACCTGTTAGTCAGTGTCCACTTGGGAGGGGAGAATGGCTTGGTGAGGGTGAGAGAAAAGGGGTGAGAGAGAGAGGGGGGAGGGGATGGGAGAGAGAGAGAGAGGTGGGGATGGGGGAGAGAGAGAGGTGGGGATGGGGGGAGAGAGAGAGGTGGGGATGGGGGAGAGAGAGAGGTGGGGATGGGGGAGAGAGAGAGATGGAGATGGGGGAGAGAGAGAGAGGTGGGGATGGGGGAGAGAGAGAGAGAGAGAGAGAGAGGGGGTGGTTGAGAGAGAGAGAGAGCGAGAGAGAGAGAGCGGGGGTGGTTGAGAGAGAGAGTGGGGATGGGAGAGAGAGAGATGGGGATGGGAGAGAGAGAGGTGAGGATAGGAGAGAGAGAGAGGTGGTAGAGAGGTGGTAGAGAGAGAGAGAGGTGGTAGAGAGAGAGGTGAGGGAGAGAGAGAGAGGTGAGGGAGAGAGAGAGAGAGGTGAGAGAGAGAGAGAGAGAGGTGAGAGAGAGAGAGGTGAGAGAGAGAGATGAGAGAGAGAGAGAGAGGTGAGAGAGGGAGAGAGAGGTGGTAGAGAGGGGGAGAGAGAGAGAGAGAGGTGAGAGAGAGAGAGAGAGAGGTGAGAGAGGGAGAGAGAGGTGGTAGAGAGAGAGAGAGGTGGTAGAGAGAGAGAGAGGTGGTAGAGAGAGCGAGGTGGTAGAGAGAGAGAGAGGTGGTACAGAGAGAGAGAGGGGTGGTACAGAGAGAGAGAGAGGGGTGGTACAGAGAGAGAGAGAGGTGGTACAGAGAGAGAGAGAGGTGGTACAGAGAGAGAGGGGTGGTACAGAGAGAGAGAGAGGTGGTAGAGAGAGGTGGTAGAGAGAGAGAGAGGTGGTAGAGAGAGAGGGGTGGTAGAGAGAGAGGGGGGTGGTAGAGAGAGAGGGGGGTGGTAGAGAGAGGGGGAGAGAGGTAGTTGAGAGAGAGAGAGGTGGTCGAGAGAGAGGTGGTTGAGAGAGAGAGAGGGGGGTGGTTGAGAGAGAGAGAGGGGTGGTTGAGAGAGAGGGGTGGTTGAGAGAGAGAGAGAGAGGGGGGTGGTTGAGAGAGAGAGAGAGAGGTGGTTGAAGGAGAGAGAGGGGTGGTTGAGAGAGAGAGAGGGGAGAGAGAGAGAGAGGTGAGAGAGAGAGAGAGAGGGAGAGAGAGGTGGTAGAGAGGGAGAGAGAGAGGTGAGAGAGAGAGAGAGAGAGAGGTGAGACAGGGAGAGAGAGGTGGTAGAGAGAGAGAGAGAGGTGGTAGAGAGAGAGAGAGAGGTGGTAGAGAGAGCGAGGTGGTAGAGAGAGAGAGAGGGGTGGTACAGAGAGAGAGAGGGGTGGTACAGAGAGAGAGAGAGGTGGTACAGAGAAAGAGAGAGGTGGTACAGAGAGAGAGGGGTGGTACAGAGAGAGAGAGGTGGTAGAGAGAGGTGGTAGAGAGAGAGAGAGGTGGTAGAGAGAGAGGGGTGGTAGAGAGAGAGGGGGGTGGTAGAGAGAGAGGGGGGTGGTAGAGAGAGGGGGAGAGAGGTAGTTGAGAGAGAGAGAGGTGGTCGAGAGAGAGGTGGTTGAGAGAGAGAGAGGGGGGTGGTTGAGAGAGAGAGAGGGGTGGTTGAGAGAGAGGGGTGGTTGAGAGAGAGAGAGAGAGAGGGGGGGGTTGAGAGAGAGAGAGAGAGGTGGTTGAAGGAGAGAGAGAGGGGTGGTTGAGAGAGAGAGAGGGGGGGGTTGAGCGAGAGAGAGAGAGGGGGTTGAGAGAGAGAGGTGGTAGAGAGAGAGGGGTGGTTGAGAGAGAGAGAGAGGGGTGGTTAAGAGAGAGAGAGAGGGGGTGGTTGAGAGAGAGAGGGGTGGTTGAGAGAGAGGGGTGGTTGAGAGAGAGAGAGAGAGGGGTGGTTGAGAGAGAGAGAGGGGGGGTGGTTGAGAGAGAGAGAGAGGTGGTTGAGAGAGAGAGAGGGGGGAGGTGGTTGATAGAGAGAGAGAGAGAGAGAGAGAGAGAGGGGTGGATGAGAGAGAAAGGGGTCCATGAAAGAGAGAGAGAGGGGGGGTTGATGAGAGAGAGGGGGTGGGGGGAGAGAGAGGGGGATGGGAGAGAGGGGGTGGGAGAGAGGAGGGGTCGATGAGAGAGAGAGGAGGGGTGGGTGAGAGAGAGAGGGTGGGTGAAAGAGGGGGATGGGAGGGAGAGAGAGAGAGGGGGGTGGATGAGAGCGAGAGAGAGATAGGAGGGGTGGATGAGAAAGGGGGATGGGAGAGAGAGAAAGGGGGGATGGGAGAGAGAGGGGGTGGGAGAGAGAGAGAGTGGTGAGATACAGAATGAGAGGGGGGTGGATCCGTGGATGAGAGAGAGGGGGATGGGAGAGATAGGGGGTGGGAGAGAGAGGAGGGGTGGATGAGAGGGGGGGGTGGGAGAGAGAGAGAGGGATGGATGAGAGAGACGGGGGTGAGAGGGGGATGGGGGGGAGAGAGAGAGAGAGGAGGGTGGATGAGAGAGTGGGATGGGAGAGAGAGAGAGGGGGTGGATGAGAGAGGGGGATGAGAGAGAGAGAGAGGGATGGATGAGAGAGAGATAAGAGGGGTGGATGAGAGAGGGGGATGGGAGAGAGAGGGGGGTGGGAGAGAGAGAGAGAGTGGTGAGAGACAGAGAGGGGGTGGATCCGTGGATGAGAGGGGGGATGGGAGAGATAGGGGGTGGGAGAGAGAGGAGGGGTGGATGAGAGAGATAGGAGGGGTGGATGAGAGAGGGGGATGGGATAGAGAGGGGGGTGGGAGAGAGTGGTGAGAGACAGAGAGAGAGGGGGGTGGATCCGTGGATGAGAGGGGGGATGGGAGAGATAGGGGGTGGGAGAGAGAGGAGGGGTGGATAAGAGGGGGGTGGGAGAGAGAGAGAGAGGAGGGGTGGATGAGAGGGGGTGGGAGAGAGAGAGAGGGGGGTGGATCCGTGGATGAGGGGAGAGATAGGGGGTGGGAGAAAGGAGGGGTGGATCAGAGGGGGGTGGGAGAGAGGAGGGGTGGATGAGAGGGGGGTGGATGAGAGGGGGGTGGATGAGAGGGGAGTGGGAGGGAGAGGGTGGATGAGAGAGAGGAGGGGTGATTGAGAGGGGGGTGGGAGAGAGAGGGGGAGAGAGAGAGAGGGGTGGATGAGAGAGGGGGATGGGAGAGAGAGAGAGAGGGGGTGGTGAGTGAAGTTGACCCCCTAAGCTGGCCTGCAGTCCCTCCTGTACCCCCTGTCCCAGCCCCTGTCTGTGTGGGTAGGTGTGTGTGTGTTGCACCTACCTCCAGACCATCCTTGTCCTCGGTCAGCCTATGTTTCTTCTTGATGACAGGCACAGCTGGAGCAGACATTGGGGGAAGGTGTGCAGGCTCTGGGACTGGGAGGATGTCACTGCTGCTCAGGTCAGGTCTTCTCTCTCTCGCACTGTTCCTTCCAGCCAGCCTCCTGCTGCTCACCGGGGCCCCCACTCTCTGTTGTTGTTCTCAGATGCTGCTGCTGCTGCTGCTCTTCCTCTCAAATGCTGTGAACCTGTGCCTCTCTGGTATGTCAAGGGGCAGCCTCGGAGCTCAGATGTGTTGGACCCCAGGAGACAGAGGCAAAGCAGTAGCGCGGAGGACGGAGGAGGAAGTGAAATCATCCTGCGCTTTCAGCTCTGAACACAGAGGGAGTGCACTGCAGCCGTGATGTCACTGGTTGCTACACGCCAAGCGGCTCTAGCAACCAGTGTACAGAAGGTAGAGGTGGTTCTGCGTGCGGAAGCCAGCGCTACCGCGGCTCAGACTCCGCCACTGAATTAATCATGACATGACTGTATTGTGCAATGAAGGCACCTGGGAACTAGGGCCCCCCCACAGCGGCAGAACGGCAGTGTCCAGTCGCAACGACGACTGCAGCGACACTGAAAGTTCTGCCACTGGTCTTTAGGATTGCTCCACCAAGAGGTGAGCAAGCCATGGTAAAGTAGTAGATATAGCAGGTAGGAATTAAGCAGGAGCATAGTCATTAAACAAGCCAAAAGGTTGGTAACAGGCGGTCGCAGGTTGCGTAGTCGAGGAACAAGCCCGAGGGCAGCAAGAGTGACAAGAGCTAGATATTAGCTGGAGAGAGGACAATATTCTGGCAAACAGGAATTGCAGAGCCATTGCTAAAATAATAAGCTCAAGGGAGAAGCAAAGTTAACAAGAAACAAGGATTAGGGCAAAAGCATTCATATATTTTCCAGGTGGCTCAGCAAGAGGAGACATTGCCAGACACAGCACAGATGTTTTAGACCAGGGTCCTGACACCTGGAGCCAATGGCTGTCTCTAAGACTATGAAGAGCAAGAGCGCTGCTGCTCTTGTGCACACCACTAGATTGAGATCAGGCTCAGCAAGTAAAGGAAAGAGAATGCATTAAGGTTTTAAAAAAAAAACAAAAAAACTTTAGCCTTTAGAACCACTTGAATACCAACAGGTTCACATACTTTTCTTTGCTAAAATATACATACGCCGTATGTATATACTGATTAGCCATAACTTTCTGACCACCTACAAGTTAAGTGAATAGTGTCGGGTACTGTGTTATAATGGCATTTAAATGTCAGTGCTATATACAGTATTTCAATGTGATTTTCGAGTGCAGCTGCAGTGTGACTTGATGTGATTTTGATACATTTTGTCCGTCGGCCAGCAGGGATGAAGCATTGGTTATTAGGATCTAGCACCCACAGCAGTGGTCAAGATGACGAGGTAAGCACCCATGCAGGAGCCAGTGCCACGCTGCCCCACAGCATGGAGTATGTGTACAGTTCCTAAGACTTTACCGAGGTTGCACTGATTAAAGAATCTGAATAGAAAATAATAAAGTAGTTAAACGAAGAGTGTTTTTCTATAAAGGAAGAAGACCTTAGAACACTTGTACAAAATTAGCTTTTTTTGCTTGTGTTGCCTATAAATATACATTCTAAAACATCTCCACATGTGAATAAAATTACACCATAGATCCAAAATTGTATGGCATTTTAGGGGATAGTCCTATGTCTTTTACTTTGTTTTAAGCACATACACCCCCTTCCTGCCCAGAAACAAAATTTTAGCTTCTGGCACTGCGTCGCTTTAACTGACAATTGCGCGGTCGTGCGACGTGGCTCCCAAACAAAATTGACATCCTTTTTTTTCCCACAAATAGAGCTTTCTTTTGGTGGTATTTGATCGCCTGTGCGGTTTTTATTTTTTGGGCTATAAAAAAAAAAAAGCGTACATTTGGAAAAAAAAAACACAATATTTTTTGCTTTTTGCTATAATAAATATCCCATTTTTTAAAAAATATATATTTTTTATCTCAGTTTAGGCCTATACGTATTCTTCTACATATTTTTGGTAAAAAATTGCAATAACCGTATAGTGACTGGTTTGCGCAAAAGTTATATTGCCTACAAAATAGGGGACATAATTATGATTTTTTTAAATAAATTTTTTACTAGTAACTGGCGGCGATCTGCAATTTTTTTCAGGACTGCGACTGTATAGCGGACACATCGGACACTTTTGACACATTTTTGTGACCATTCACATTTATACAGTGAACAGTGCTAGAAATATGCATTGATTACTGTATAAATGTGACTGGCAGGAAAGGGGTTAAATGTGTAGCCTAGTGAGTGTTCTAACTGTAGGGGGAGGGGGGTGACTAAAGGGAGGGGACCGATCTGTGTTCCTATGTACAAGGGACACAGCATCGGTCGCCTCTCCCTGACAGGATGTGGAGCTCTGTGCCCGGCGGCACACGCATTGTGTTCCCAGTAACGCGACGGGTGCGCGCGCCCCCTAGCGGCTTTAAATGACAGGACGTCATATGACGTCCTGTCATAACAATAGGGCATTCCGCCCGCCGTCATTTGACAGCGGGCGGTTGCCAAGTGGTTAACTACTTCACCTTGTACTCCCAAATAATGAACCGTTATTCACAAGCTGACGACTGCAGTAGCAGCCATCAGCTTGTGCGGGTTTTCTTCAGCTGGCTACTAGCTTGAAAGCGGCTGATCACTTTCACAGAGCTGGCACCAACAGCAGCCCCCCACCATCTGTGGTTCTTGGGCTTTGCCACCATTACCAGGAGCCTGGCATCACAATTGCTGGCTTTTAGGGGGCAGAGCGATGCGAGACAGAAACAAAACAATGCCTCAATCTCACATGTAAACAATAAAACCGCAAGCAACATGATTTCATCACTTCCGGTTTCAGATGATCCATCATCTCCTGCCCGGTATACAGTCAGGGGACACATCTATCCAAGCCAATCTGTACTTGGTTAGATGGTGTGAAGGGCAGGATAGACACTGGGGTCTGACCAATAGCCAACCTCTCACAACATTGGAGGAAATCTGTAACACTTCAGGCACCATGACACATACACTCTCCTTAGCCTACGGCCTCTTAAATTTACCGCGGGCGGACTTTCAGCCCCCGGGACTAGTTCAATGGGAAATCGACCTACATTGCCATTTCAACGAGGCCAGGAAACAGCAAATCCTGAGATTCACGCACCGGCCCTCCATCTGTGCCAAAACGCAGGAGACTAACTACAAGCTCCTGTCGAGGTGGTACAGAACACCTGCGCTGCTCCACAGGTTTTTTCCGACGACGTCGGACACTTGCTGGCGCTGCCGGGCGGACAGGGGGACACTGGTACACATTTTCTGGTCCTGCCCCGACCGGAGCCACTTCTGGCGAGTGGTACGCAAAGTCGTCCAGAAATTCACAGACCATCCTGTCCCAGACGATCCTGCATTCTTCCTCATACATGCATCTACCATCCCGGAGAAAGTGTACAAAAAGTCCGTAATAAGACACCTCTTAGACGCAGCTAAGGCCTGCATACCACTCCTCTGGAAAGCCACACGTCCACCAACAATATCCCTATGGATCACGAAAGTGGAGGACATAAGACACATGGAAGACCTCATCTTCACGGCACAAAATAGGCAGGAAACATTTAAGAACACCTGGCAGCTATGGAACATCTTCATATACTCAGCTGAAGGTCAAGCGTTGAGAGAGCCAATTACTGATGTGTAAACATACACTCCCTATCCCCTTTTTTTTCTCCTCTTCCCTCCCCCTCTATCTCTCTCCCCCTTTACTCCTTGACCAATGACCTTTTTTTTTTTTCTTCCTTCTCTTTCCCCTCTCTCTTCCTTCCCTCAAAAAAAAAAAAGAAAAAAAAAAGGAGGGGTCTGGGCGCAGGGGCCCGACAATCTGCCTGACATAGCAATATGCGTACCCTCTCTTGAGGGGGGGGGGTTCTGTTTCTTTATTACTCTTCATCTCATACCCCTGACAAAAGTACTGATTAGACAACCTTTGAATGGCATACGCGACACCCCACCGTCATGTTGTATATTGATATTGCCCATTGTTAGTATTCAGCCGCCAAAGTGTTGTCTTATTTGATACCACCTCATCAATTGTGTACTGTAACTGGAGTATTGCTTTGTTATACGCATTCTTTGTACTGTTTTGGCCACCTGGGCCTTGGCCCTGTTATAAATAAAAAAAATAAAAAAAAAAAGACACTGGGGTCTATTAGACACCAAATATCTCCAAAAAGAGTACCCGTCACCCGCTCAATGTTATCACACGGGGGTTTATTAACCCCTTGTGATAGCAATCAAGTAAAAAAATAAATGAAAACAATAAAATACATTTAAATACTGTATTTATTGGCTTATAACACTCACTTTTTTACCTTGAAAATAGAGGGTAAACTGTGCCTGCGTGTTATACGCAGGGGACTGTGGATAGTTTTTTCTTCCTGAAACTTTCCTCTTAAAGTTAGGGTGCGTGTTATACGCCTATGCGTGTTATATGCCGATAAATACTGTAATAATAGAAAAAAATTGCTGTATCCCGTTGCCCTGCACACATGAGCAAATGCAGACCCATGGTGCACACGGACATGTAAACTGTGGTCTCACCACACGTGACATATCGCTGCAATCATCAGCATGAGAGCAATGATTCTAGCACATGTGCTCGCTCCTGGTTAACGCTAAACTCTGCCGGGTTTATCCTCATGACACATCACAGGAAGCACCTTCTTGGTTAACAGAGGACAGAATTAGACTTGGGAAACTTAACATTAATAAAACACTGGGATCAGAGGCCTGTGCCCGAGTGTACTTAAGGAACTCAGTTAAGTAATTGCCAGACTATTGTTCCTAATTTTTACTGACAGTCTACTGGCTGGAATGGTACCAGCTGATTTGAGAAAGGCCAATGTAGCACCAATATTTAAAAAGGGCCCAAAATACATGGGAATTACAAACCAGTTAGCCTAACATCAATAGTATGTAAGCTCTTGGAGGGGATAAGGGACTATATACAAGATTATAGTAATGAGAATTGTATCATTAGCAGTAATTAGCATGGATACATGAAGAATCGTTCTTGCCAAACCAATCTATTAACCTTCTATGAGGAGGTGAGTTGCCATCTAATAAAGGAAGGCTCATAGACGTGGTGTATCTGGATTTTGCAAAAGCATTTGACACAGTTCTCCATAAACGTTCACTGTACAAAATAAGGTCCGTTGGCATGGACCATAGGGTGAGAACATGGATTGAAAACTGGCTACAATGGCGAGTTCAGAGGGTGGTGATAAATGGGGAGTATCAAAAAATGGTCAGGGGTGGGTAGTGGGGTGCCCCAGGGTTCTGTGCTGGGAACAATCCTATTTAATTTGTTCATAAACAACCTGAAGGAGTGGCTGTTGTTGGGGAAACAACCGAAGCAGGAGTGGACAGCTGAGTTAAGCAGGCTGATCCGGGCAGAGATGCAGCTGGATGAAAGCTACAGAGCCCTCCAGTGGTATGTAGCCCGGGCCTTTGGGAATATTATATAGCCAATTTCTATGATGGCAGCTGGTGATGGGAAGGTAGCTATTCCTATCGACATTTTTAAAGAACGTCCTGGTTGTATATCTTCCTTTTTTCCGAGAGATCTCTAAGTCTAGGAAGGGGATGTTCTCTTCTTCGATCTGCCATGTAAGGACTATGTTCATGTTGTTATTATTGAGTTTAGTGCTGAGGGAGTTGAGTGAATCTCTATTTCCCCTCCACACTATAAAGATGTCATCAATATACCTTTTATATACAACCAGATTCTCGGGTAGTGTTTGGAATACTGCTTCCTCTTCCCATTTGGCCATGAATAGTCCTGCGACGCTTGGAGCAAATTTGGCTCCCATGGCCACTCCAGTTCGCTGTTGGTAATGCACATGGTTGTACCAGAAATGGCTATGTTTGACACAGAAATCAAGGCATTTAATAATATATTTCCTCTGCGCACAAGGGAGTTTGGTGTATCTGCGAAGTCCCCATTTGGTGGCTTCGCAAGCTAGGTAGTGGGGAATGATGGTGTATAGCGATGACACGTCTGCAGTTGCCAACAGTAAGGGACCAGGGTCTGTTCTTCCTTCTAGTAGGTTAAGGATATCTTTTGTGTCCTTAAGGTTGGCCCTGGTTTTTTGTACAGCTGGCTGAAGGAACTTATCGACATATTGCCCCAATCTTGCTGTGATAGACTCTATCCCGTTCACAATTGGCCTAAAAGGCGGGTTGTTTTTATCTTTGTGCATCTTTGGTAGGGCATATATAATCGGAGTCCTACATGCTTCCGGTACAAGATACTTTGCTTCCTTCTTATTAAGAACTTCCTTTTTAAGACCTAGAAGTACCACTTGTTCCAGTTCTTTTTTCCATTTGAAAGTAGGGTTGCTAGGTAGTACACTATAGGTATTAATGTCGCCTAGCATCTTCATCATCCCTCCATGATATTGTTCTGTGGTCTGGATTACAATCCCACCCCCTTTATCGGAGGGTCTGATGACCAAATCTTTCCTTTTCATCAATTTCTGTATTCCTATTTTTATAGATATTGGTTCTTCCATTTTTTTCACTTTCAGGTTTCTTAGTTCTTCAGTCACTAGTTTTTTAAAAACTTCTATATGTTTGTTGTCCTTTATTTTGGGATTGAAGGTGGATTTGTTTCTCAGATTACTGTGTACCACTGTATTTTCTTCTTCGACACGGACATTGATAGGTTTTTCTATGAGATATTTCTTGATGTTCAGTTTTCTAATATATTTCTGAACATTGATATAAGTCTTAAATTTGTCAAGATTTCTCACAGGTGCATATTTCAGACCTTTATCCAGTGTCGTAAGTTCTTCTGGGGTCAGTGGTATTTCAGTGAGATTAAATATCCCTTCTCCCATTGATTTTATTTTCTGTTTTCTTTTTCAGCCTCTGCATCCTCTTTTCTTGTGGGGCTTCTTCTCCCTGTCTCTTCTCCTTTCTTTAGGGGAGGGGGTTCCCTCCCTTTGTCTAAAAAAGAAGAACGACTGGGTCCCTGTTCTTGTCGATCATATTCTCTTCTCTCCTCTCGGTATATATCCCGCAAATCTCGAAGCGGGGCATAGTAGTTGGAAGTATGGATGGGACTTCTTTCACGATCCCTAGGTCTCTGAGGTATCGGAGCCCATCCATCCCTGGGATAATAGTAATGGCTTGGGCCTGGACTCCTAATGTAGGGTCTGGGTGGATAATATTGATCACCTCTGAAATCTCTGGTGTCGTGATACCCTCGTGGGTCGCCTCTAAAATCTCTAGTATCATAGTACCCTCGTGGGTATGGTGGACTCCTGATTGGTTGTTGAGTCTCATATGGAGGTCCTCTCGAATCCTTTTGGCCTTGGTTCTGTTTGGTCCAGTGATTGTTATGCGTTTTTTTGCTTTTCCAATGATTCGGTTTCTTCCAATTCTTTTGCAGAGTGCGGGTGGTTTTGGTGTGATTCCCTTTGCTGTTGTGTGGGGTGTGATGGCTAGGATGCCTCTGTGTCCCTTCATTGTTGCTCTGTCTAGGGTGTTCTTCTGTGATGGGAATGTCCTCTGTTGGCCTATGGTTTTCATCCGGTGGATTCTTCCCCACAATGGGAGACAGTCCGGGATATGTACGTCTGGTGGAGACGGGCCTCTCCGGTGTTGAGAATGTGAAGATGGGTTCATTGATCTCCAAATTATTCTGCCATTTGTAGACAAGATCATTCTTATAATCATTAATATCTCTTGAATATTTGTTGCTTTTCCTTGCTTGTATTTCTGCGTCTTTCTTAATTAAATCTTTGTTAAGTTGAGTGGTGAGCCTTTTGAAATCTGCTGAGTCCTTGTGGGTTTCTAATTGGATTTTGAGTTCTGCTATCGTTTGATCTATTTTGCGAATTTTCTTTTGTTTCCTTTTGAGCAATAAGTGAAGTAGTTCTTTTCCTTTCTCATTGAAGAACAAAAACCATTCATCAATGGACTCCTGGTCCTTCAAGCCGTCATTTGGGAGTACATCCCACCTCAAACGTCGAGGGACTATATTGGCTTTGAGGTACCTGTCAAATGTGGTAATATCCCACCATAGGCTAATCTTCTTCTCTAGCCCATGTCCTAGATGGCGCATAAGATATTCAATGTTGTTATCTGTTTTGGGGTCCTCTGGATTGAACACTAGGTCCAGATTGACCTCTCTCTGTTCTAAAAACGTGAAGATCTCCATGGTTGCTGCAGGAGTGGAGTAGGAAAGGAAGACACAGTATTGTAGATAGAGGCTCCTGCGCTACCGAGGGGGGTGGTGGAGTGGGATGGGGTCACTGCTACAAACACCTGACACTCTGTCCTGGGCAGAGAGAAGTAGCAAATGGAAAAACAAGGTGGGGGGTGTCTGCGCTGTGAAAAGTGGGTGAAATCCAAGGGTGGTACGGGAATAAATCCCTGGGCTGGTGAACGTGGGGGAGGGGTGGTGTTTTTAGAACAGAGTGATAGCGTACATAAGTTTAGTGTCAATACGTAAACCGTCAAAATGTAGCACAAAAGATAATATTGAATACTAAACAATGGCAAGTGACAAAAAAGGAGTACAAATTCACAAGCAGTAAAATGTACACAATGTGCTGGTCCAAGTAATGTGAAATCAGGAAGAACTACCGCTAGGGGCGCCCCTGAATGTTTAACACAGTGAACAATACAAATAATAATACATAAATCAGTGAAGAAATGCAAAAAAGTCTCTGAAAGTGTTTCCCAAATGTCCCAGAAGACAGGTTCCAAAGATGTCCCAGAAGACAGTTTCTAAAAGATGGAGAAAATGGTGCCGGGAAAGGACGTGGTACAGTGAACACCTCAGGTGGTCTCTAGCCCCTCACCTCACGGCTATGGCACGGATAGCCAAATAAAACCACCTCTGGCAGGGGAAGGAGGAATACACTTCAATGGACAGAAACGACATCAGCACTCAGCAGTAAGGCATGGAGAAGATACAAAGCAAGTAGGATATGGTGTTATGGAAGTGTCTAAACAGGCAACATCATTCACTCATACATCCACTCACATGGAGGTGATGGATGGTGGGCCTATCTCCCACGATCACCGAGTTCGTCCTAAGTCCTGGATGCACACCTGGCTCCTCTTCTTCTGTGTCTGAGCTGGGTGGACACTTGGAGCAGATAGAGGGGACCCTCACACTTTTCACAGCACAGACACCACCCCCCTTGTTTTTCCATTTGCTGGTAAGTGTACTAACCAGCAGACATGTCGGGCGGACGGGTTCCCATCCGATAGATTTCAAAGCATGCTTTGAAATCTGTTGGGTGGCCAAATCCGTCGGCTCGCCCGTACACACGATCAAATCTGTCTGCTGGGACGGTCTAGCAGACTGTTTCCAGCAGACAGATTTGATCGTGTGTACGCGGCCTTAGAGAGTGATTGAAGCCCCCCATGGTGTGAAGGGGGGTGGAGACTACATTGTCCTGTGACTAACTGCATTATGCTTGAGACTGTATAAGAAGCTGAGAAAATACCAATAAATTGTCATATCTTTGGAAGCAAGAACGGAGCTCTGTCTCGTCTTATTCTGGGAAAGGATATGGATCGTGTATGCAATATTTTCGGAGTGTGTCAGATAAGCTTGTCGTGGGTGGATGGAAGGTCGTAAGCGGTGGTGACCGTTACTCTTTGTGAGAACCATGCAAAAGGGGTTGTAACACATTATCCAAATAGGGCAGAGACAGATGAATGACAGTGATCCTTTCCCTACTCATAGAATACGTTAGATTCTCTGAAAACAATACAATAAGTCTTGTAAATGGAGACGACAGAAAGGGGAGGGAGGCTGCCGGGACTTTTTCAATGTTAGACCTGAGGTAATAACCAATGCAGCATCGAAAGTTCAGCTCTGAAGAGGACGTAACTTCCCTAAAGAGAAGTTTGCTACAGCACATATCATTCAGCAGTAGAGATGGGCTCGGGCGTTGAAATTCCACATGTCCGATCCTGGGATAGTGTGGACTAGGACACTAATATGGAATTGACAAAAGGAGTATAGATAAAAAAAATATATATATTTATTGAATATAGTAAACAAAGTTAGAATAATATACAAAGATTATAGAAAAATATTAAAAAACAATGCAATTGAAGTTGCCATTATACATTATTCCACACCCAGATTGTTGTTGTTGACAGATGAGTCAATACAAAAGGGGGTGGATGATACCCGACATGTTTCGGAGACAGATGGCTGAGTTTATCCAGAGCACATATGTATAGTTACTTCTTCAGGGGTTTATGTATGGGCAGAGATGTTAAATTTTTCTAATAAAAAAAGGAATTACAGCAATGCGGTGACGTCAGACATCAACGTGACTGACAGCACAGGGAGGGCGATAATGAATGGGCTGGAATGGAAAGTGCCCTCTGCACATGCGTATGGGAGAGATTGTCTCCCAGGCAACGCTACCGTCATGTTGCACTCAAAGAGTGCTGCCCCAAGGTGGCTGGAAGCCAGTCGGAGATCCCCTGTGCTGGGGAGCTTCGATGCGTCAGGCGGGCCAAAACAGCAGACCAGATAGTCAGTATGAATGAACATTATTGAAGGTGTATATGCGATCCTCAAGGCGGGGCTACAATACTGTCGGAAGATCCAACCTTACATAAACGACATGCCATTTGGTTCACTTTACAATTGTCTAAAAATAAAGAAAAAATAACATGAAACTTCTCAGTATATACAGCATGTTGGAAGATATATATTTTTGAACTGTGTATTTAAACATCATATATATTGGATGCTAGATGTCAAGGAATATAGAATATCTGCAGAGCTGCAGAAAGGGAACCTAATAAAGGGGGGGGAGGAAATAATAAACATGTATAGCTGGACTGGGGGGCATCTTTGGATTCTACATTTTAATGTAAAAGGTCTCTGCCAAAGGCACCTGAAGAGAAATTAGGTAGAAATGGTTTAAAATGTAAAGCTTGGTTAAGGCCTCGTGGCATTCAGGTTCGAGATCCACCTTAGCCCCCGCTGGAGGAGAAACTTATCAAAGTCCCCTCCGCAGGAGCTGTGGTGCACACGATCCAAAATCAATACCTTGATTCTTGGGCAAACACTACTGTGGGTTTGCAAAACATGTCTGCCCAGAGGTAAATCCACGTTGTCCTTCATGGCCTTGAGATGGCGATAGAGTCTCTGCCAAAGTTTTGGAGTAGTTTTCCCTATATAAAAACAGTTACAACTACATGTTAAGAGGTATACCACTCCCGTGGTTTGACAGTTGGCATGGTGTTTGGGAGAATTTCATGCCATTCGGTAGATAGATGTCTTTGTTTATGTTCATGTATTTGCAATAAGCACATGAACCGCATGGGAATGTACCTATATTTTTTACAGGGATCTCCTCTTGTGGAGGCCCGAAATTCGCTCTGGACAAGTAAATCGCCTATAGAGGTGGCTTGTCTGTAAGTTATTACGGGCATCGGAGGCACAAGGGGTCCAATGTTAACAGGTGCCAATATTTTTTGCAAATATGTTTTTGAGTGTGGTTATCAAAGTATGTGGTGATGATACGGTGACTATTCTCTGAAAGTTTTGCCTGTTTAGGTACCTACAAATCATGTAGATTTTTGGTTTGGGTGCGATTGAACGCCTTTTTTTAAACATTTGTGACTATACTCTCTCTCCAAAAGCAATCTTTTCAAGCTATTGGCTTCACGTTTGAAATCTGTTAGATTGGAACAATGAAGCTTAATTCTCAAGTATTGTCCATAAGGAATGGACTCTTCCAGCGGTCTGAGATGAAAGCTGCTCGAAGAGTGCAATATGGTGTTCCCTGCTGTGGGCTTATGAAACAACTTGCAGGACAGCATGTTATCGTGATCCTTGAATATTTCAACATCAAGAAATGTGATGTTGGTCCTTTCAGACACCATGGTAAATTTTTAATTAAAATTATTCACATTAAGAGCCAAAAGACATTTGTCAAGTAGTTGTTGGGGACCGTTCCACACGACGAGGATGTCATCTATGTACCTGTGCCACATAGCAACGTGGCACAGGTACATAGAGAGACCCTCGTCTGAAAAGATGGTCCGTTCCCACTCCCCCAGGTACAGATTTGCATAGCCAGGGGCACAGCAAGTGCCCCTGGCTACGCCCTGTACCTGGAGGAATGTTCCATCATCAAAGGTGAAGACATTGTGTCCGAGTATAAAATCTTAGGCTGAAAGTATGAACTCATTGAGTGTTCGTGGTGGCTTTTTTTAAAAAGACCAAGCTCAAAAAAAGAACACGTCAAATGCAGGACAGGCCCTGGGAATGTGGGATGGAACTGTATAGAGATTCTACATTGATACCGACAAGGATTGATTTCTCAGGAACCTGAACACTTTCAATAATACGCATGTATAGATGAAGTTCCTTTGTGACCTCAAATTTGTCAGTTGTCTTATTGGGGCAAAAAGTCAACCCCTTGGATAGAACAGAGATTTCATTAGGTGTGAGAACATGTGAGGAAAGATTAATGATGTTGAATGTAGAAGATCCGGGATGTGCCGTTAGGGTGGAGTCTGAATTTGGGGGACTTTTGAGTTTCCCTGGTTCCTAGAGAACATTGGAGGAACTTTTGGAATAACAAATGTGTCAGTGCTTGTTACCGCTGTTGGTGTTGCGCCAGCGCCGGCCGCATCAAATGCGACTGAGGCTGGGGCATTCGAGACAGCAGAAGAGGGGGTACGTAAGTATGGTTTGGGTGGATGTTTTTTTTGTGCTAGTATTGGAGGAGTTGTCAAAATCACAACTTCCCTTCGGTTGTCTGGTTAGTTTAGATCTAAATGATAAATGCTAGATGACACTGAAGAAGTGTCGGACATGTCAGATTGTGCTGCATGTTGTGATTCATTTCTACGTGAAAATCTAGGATTTGTATTGTGAGACCACTTGTAGGCTCTACCCTCCTCAATGGCCTGTTTATCTCTCAGATATTTTAATTCCTTTTTGGATAAGATAGATTTGTTGAATATTTCAATGTGAGTTTTTAACTTTTCGTCAAGATTATTGTAGAAGGAGTGCGTCTGAAGGGGCTTGATTTTAGAATAAATTTCATCTATATAAGCATTGATGTCGATCAGATGTTTTTGATATTCGTCAGTTAAGAGTTTCATCATACCTAAAGAGCATAGTTTTAGATTGTTTTCCCATGCGATTTTGAACATTGGGTCGAAATTCTCAAAGGAAGGGAAAATTTGGACTTGTAGTCCAAGAGGGTTCAGATCATCCCCAATGTATTCATCAACGGTTTTTACATGCCAGTGCATCAAAGAAGTTTTTTCTAGCTATTTGGTCAGATTGGAAAAGAGAAAGCTTAGTTCGGATTCTCGGGATTCATTTTGACCATAATCTACTCAAAAACTTTGACAGAGACTCTATCAAGGCCATGAAGGACAACGACCCAGATTTACCTCTGGGCAGACATGTTTTGCAGACGCACAGTGTTTGCCCCAGAATCAAGGTATTGGTCTTGAATCAGGTGCACCGCAGCTTCCGGGGAGGGGACTTTGATAAGTTTCTCCTCCAGCTGGAGCTGAGGTGGATCTTGAACCTGAATGCCACAATGCCACCAGGCCTTGAATTTTTAACCATTTCTACCTAGTTTCTCTTCAGGGGCCTTAAACAAAACTTTTTACATTAAAATGTAGAATCCCAAGATATCCCCAGTCCAGCTATACATGTTTATTATCCCCCCCTCCTTTATTTTTTTTCTCTTTCTTCTTCCCTTTCTGCAGCTTTGCAGATATTCTATATTCCTTGATATCTAGTATCCAATATATATGATGTTTAACCACTAAACCCCCGGACCATATTCCTGCCCGAAGACCAGAGCACTTTTTGCGATTGGGCACTGCGTTGCTTTAACTGACAATTGCGTGGTCGTGCGACGTGGCTCCCAAACAAAATTGGCGTCCTTCCCCAAAAATAGAGCTTTCAAAAATAAAGCGACAATTTAGAAAAAAAAATATTTTTTACTTTTTGCTGTAATAAATATCCCCCAAAAATATATATACAATTTTTTTTTTCCCTCAGTTTAGGCCGATACGTATTCTTCTACATATTCTTCTACATATTTTTTCGTAAAAAAAATCGCAATAAGCGTTTATTGATTGGTTTGTGCAAAAGTTATAGCGTTTACAAAATAGGGGGTATTTTTATTAATATTTTTTTTACTAGTAATTGCGGCGATCAGCGATTTTTTTCGGTACTGCGACATTATGGCGGACACTTCGGACACTTTTGGGACCATTGGCATTTTGATAGCGATCAGTGCTATAAAAATGCATTGGATTACTATAAAAATGCCACGGGCAGTGAAGGGGTTAACACTAGTGGCGGGGAAGGGGTTAACACTAGGGGCGGGGAAGGGGTTAAGTGTGATCCTGGGTGTGTTCTAACTGTATGGGAGGTGGACTCACTAATCTTCCTTTCATACATTGTATGAACAGAAGATCAGCATCCCCCCCCCCCCCGACAAGACCGGGAGCTCACGGTCCCCGCTCTGTAACGAGCAATCGCGGGTGCCCGGCGCGATCGCGCCCGCCAGGCATGCACGCGGGACTCAGGGGCGAGCGCGCACGCCCCCTAGTGGCCTGCGAGAGCCGGCGTAGAGCTATGGGCTCTCGCGCAGGGGAGCCAACCTGCCACCGTAAAACGACGGCGGCAGGTCGGCAAGTAGTTAAATGCACAGCTCAAAAATAGACTGCTTTTACCAACATGCTGTATATACTGAGAAGTTATTCTGAATCCTAACATACTTTTTCATGTTATTTCATTATTTCCCGTTTTTTCTTTATTTTTAGACAATTGTAAAGTGAACTAAATGGCATGTCGTTTATGTAAGGATGGATCCTCGGACATTATGGTACCCCCGCCTTGAGGATCGCATATACACCTTCAAACATGTTCTTCCATACTGACTATATGATCTGCTGTTTTGGCCTGCCTGACGCATAGCGGCTCCCCGACAGGCTTTCAGCCACCTTGGGGCAGCACCTTTCGTTTGAGTGCATCATGACGGAAGCATTGCCTGGTAGACGTTCTCTCCCATACGCATGCACAGTGGGCACTTTGCATTCCAGACCATTAATTTCCGCCCTCCCTGTGCTGGCGGTCACGTCGTCGTCTGAAGTCACTGCGCATTGCGCGGTGACGCCGCAATGATCGGGGGATCACACTGGCATAGCTCAGTGCTGACACACCTGAAGTGTAGGTGATGCGGGATGAACCAGAATCATTGGTCCCCTGCGCTTACAAATCCTTTCTATTCTCCGCCCCCCCATCTGGCGTGAACTTTAAGCCAATATGATTGGCTTGAATTTACCTGCTGATCTATTTAATCCAGGCTGTGATGGCTTCACACTGCCGCACAGCCAGGATTCACGCACACATACCAACACAGGAGCCAATGTATGGGATCTTTATCCACATGACCCATACTCAATATAACCCTTCTGCCAGTGGGTGACTCCACACCCATCTGGTATCCTACATTACCTTGTTACATTTTTATTTTATTTATTATTTTTTATCCTATTTTTAATTCTCATTAGATCTCACTCTGCTTTGCCCTTTGGCTGTCCCTGTGAGCATTGGTGTGTTGCGTGGGCCTTCATCAGCAGATCTCAATATGCCCGATGCCTCTGAATGAAAATCTCCACTACTCGGTTGGATAATAGTATCCTTATACTTTTAGTACTCCCTTAAAGGGCCATGCTCCTTTTTTGGCTATGCGCGACTATATCTAGGCTGGACTATTTGTTCTCCGAGGATCCATCCATCTGACATGCCTATGTTGTCCATACATCAAAATATTCTTATGGAATTTAAGTACCATGCACCTTACGAATTACTGAATGTACTTTAATCTATCATTGGATGCATGAGAGAAAAACAAAAAAAATCTAATATTATTTAATCCACTTGTATGTTGATACAATATCTGTTTTTCTTCCTTTTTTTATTAGAAAATTTTAACATTTCTGCCCATACATAAAACCCTGAAGAAGGAACTGTACATATGTGCTCTGAATAAACTCAGCCATCTGTCTCTGAAACATGTCGGGTATCATCCACCCCCTTTTGTATTGGTTCATCTGTCAACATCTGGGTGTGGAATAATGTATAGTGGCAACTTCAATTGCATTGTTATTTAATATTTTTCTATAATCTTTGTATATTATTCTAATTTTGTTTACTATATTCAATAAACATTTATATTTTCATATATTCTCCTTGTTCAATACCATATTATTGTCCTAGTCCACACTATCACAGGGGCATTCCTTTCCAAATTATCTGATTTAAATTGCGATGTGACCAGGACCATTGGAATTGTACACTCACTGGTTAGATTCACGTCATCGTTTTTATATATACCTTATTTCGATGTGGGTTTTTGCTGAGTTACGCGGATGCAGAATTTAATAAGGAGGCATATGTCCTCTACTAGACCAGACATTTGAAGAACTATGTAAATGCCAAGCATTTCTACATTCAGTATGGAGCTTATTTTTGATTCAGAAATTCACATACAAGCATGGTATGCATGTCAATGGGCTCCACATTTATGCTCCACTCAGAGAAAGCTGGCATAGTTAATGCAAAGGAAAACCGTTTTGTCTTTCCTCTGAAAACTATAAAAATAAAAAACTCTAATACAGATTTAGTACCATAAAATGCAGGATCAAGCCAACAGCAGCAAGAAATACTCCCCAATAACCTGAAGGTTATAGTTTAAATGAGTGACTCGATTTCGTTCTTACTCAAAATAATTCACACAAACACAATACATTTCTTTACAAAACTTTCTTGGAAAATAAAAGAAAAAAAAATGGGAGAATCAAAGTTATACAATCTCATACACTAATGTTCACATTTAAGATTTGCATCTTGGTTCTTTGGAAGGGTGCAAGAAAAGTGACAGAAAACCTTGGACCCTTTTTATTAAGTCCTGTCTTATACCTGATAGTTACTTCAAAAAGAAGTTACTGTGCAAGAGGCAAGCCCTCGTTTACAGCGGGGTACCTGCAATTATTACTGCCGATAACACTGGACACCACTCATTGCTAAAGTTCTCATTAAAGAGTAAACCTTATTTAAAAAAAAAAAAAAAGAAAGAGGAGGTGTGTGTGCACATTTAAACCAATCTATTGTTTAAGATCAAATAAACGACAGCTCATATCATCACACAAGTCCTCTGAATGATGATAGAAGATGTAGTCCACATGCTCAAAATTACCCTTCTTTTGCTATATCTGAACTTATTCTGTACAAAAAAATATACACAGCTGTAGAATGCTACATGTATTAGAACATAATGATATAAATTACATTTTAAAATATTACCATTTGTGTAACTGTAAACTTATAATCAATGTATGTATTAGGGCTAATAAAAATAAAGAAACAATGTTGTTATCTATCCAATGTTTTAAGCAAGGAGTTGTTTCCTCTTCCAGCAGTAAAAGGCTTATTATCTGAATACAGGATTTTAGGTCTATAAAAACTTCCCACTGTAGAATAATTCATGTTCATATAAAAATAGTTAAGATGCCCAAATGCTCTAATTTTTTAACCTGATTAAGAGAATCTTCTATGAAAACAAGAGGCTGTGGGTGACATTAGGGGTTTCTTTCTTTTTTTTTTAACTGCACCCACAAAGGCAACAAATGTGAAACCTGTTATTCCAGTTATGGCTTTCATCCCCATTGTGGTTGGTCATCAGTAGATAGGGTTATTCACCCATAGTGTGATCATGTGAACATGTATTTATCATGCACACACATTGTTCCTTTCCAATAGATATACAATCAATTTAAATGTAAGCCTGGTAATTACATTGATTTGTGCTATTGTGAATAGAGATATAATTAGTCCATACAGTAAATAGTTATGCCATTAAAGTTCAGCCACCAGTGTCCACTACTCCTCCACACAACTGAATATTTATACACATTGACAGTATGTATCTGGACCAAAAGTGAACTGTTTCATGGTAACGCTCAGCAAGACTCTGGCAGGCTTAGGCTCAGTTCTGGTACTCCAATACATAACTCCTGGAATTCCAGGTCTTTAGCAAACAACGTTAATCAAGTTTTGTCTTCTGGAAAAAAAGCATGATTCTTTTGAACGTTTTTAAAAGCCCAAATCATAAGAATGATCTAAGAATGTCCATGATCAATGCATAACGAGGCATTGTGCATAAGATGTCTTATGTCCTAAATGCAGCTCAACTGGGTTTTGTGGGAGCTTTAATCCTGACTGTCTGGGTTCGTACTTGCAGCTTTGCCTGCTGACTCTGGGAATCTGCTGTGCTGGATACAGGTGCTGTAGTCTGATTCTGGAGTTGTTGTGAAGCAGTAGCCGCCATTACTTGCTGCTGTAAAAGCTTCTGTTGCACCACATGGGCTGCAGCTGTGCCTGCTGGTATCACCTGTACCTGCTGTGGGCCTGTGGCTGTAGCTTGGGTTAATGTAACAGTCTGTGGCTGAACCTGTGGGTTAAAAATCATTATTTTTAAGTGACAAACCCAGGACAAGTAAGCAATCAGGAATACAGATTTTTAACAAGTGCATGTTTGTTCCAGATCATTGACTAGGTAAGTAATAAAGGCAGAGGTGGTTATCTAAAGGATATCATCAGTGGTAACCTATACTGGGACAAACTTGTTGGTTATGTAGAAATACATTGATCAAGGGTAGTACATTCAATAAACATACACAAACATTAATCTGACTAGTGAAATATCTTTTGCCAATGTTTAAGGGTGCATTTACACTTGCGAATGTACCTGCACCGCAATTACAGGCCCATTGAAAGCAACAAGAAACTGCTAATCACACCAACTCGCATGTAATTGCTCATGCAGTGATCACATGCATGTGATCTGGACGCAGACTGTTATTAATGTTATAAAAAGGTCAAAAAGGCAGGGTCCCTTTAAACAGAAGGGATGGGCTCTAGTGGAATAAAACTATCTTTCAAAGTGGCTAGCATAAGGAAATACCCAGTAATATTAAACTCAGAAAAGCAAAGACATAGTCCTCTTTGTATTAAAACACAAAGGCATTTATTAACCACTTAAGACCCGGACCTTTAGGCAGGTAAAGGACCTGGCCAGTTTTTGCAATTCGGCACTGCGTTACTTTAACTGACAATTGTGCGGCCGCGCGACGTGGCTCCCAATCAAAATTGGCGTCCTTTTTTCCCCACAAATAGAGCTTTCTTTTGGTGGTATTTGATCCCCTCTGCGGTTTTTATTTTTTGGGCTATAAACCAAAATAGAGTGACAATTTTGAAAAAAATTCAATATTTTTTACTTTTTGCTATAATAAATATCCCCCAAAAACATAACATTTTTTTCCCCTCAGTTTAGACCGATACGTATTATTCTACCTATTTTTGGTATAAAAAAAAAAAAAAACACAATAAGCGTTTATCGATTGGTTTACGCAAAATGTATAGCGTTTACAAAATAGGTGATAGTTTTATTGTATTTTTTTAATTATTTTTTTTTTTTACTACTAATGGCGGCGATCAGCGTTTTTTTTTGTGACTTCTACATTATGGCGGACACTTCGAACAATTTTGACACATTTTTGGGACCATTAAAAATGCATTGTTTACTGTGAAAATTACAATTGCAGTTTGGGAGTTAACCACAAGGGGGTGCTGAAGGGGTTAAGTGTGACCTCATCTGTGTTTCCAACTGTAGGGGGGTGTGGCTGTAGGTGTGATATCATTAATTGTGTTTCCCTATATTAGGAAACACAGGATCGATGACGTCGCCACAGTGAAAAACGGGGAAGCTGTGTTTACACACAGCTCTCCCCATTCTTCAGCTCCAAGAACCGATTGCAGGACTCCAGCGGCGATCAGGTCCGCGGGTCCCAAGGCCACGGAGCTTCGGATCGCGACCCATGGCTGGGCACTTAAAGAGAACGTACCTGTACATGCTTGTGCCCAGCCGTGCCATTCTGCCGACGTATATGTGCAGGAGGCGGTCCTTAAGTGGTTAAAAAACCCACTCATATTAAAAACCACTCTTCAATAAAAGCACACAGGAGGAAGGACATTCCCCACAGTTCACCGTTCTGTCACTGTGTAGCTGATACCTCTAGAACTAATCATTCAAGTTAGGCTGCTGGAAGACTGTCCTCTCTAAGGCTGGATTCACACCTATGCATTTTTAGTGCTTTTTGCAGGTTTGCACCAAAGTCCATTTAACACAGTTTCCTATGGAACACGTTCTGTAGTGCAAATCGGCAAAATGCAAAAAGCACTAAAAATGCATAGGTGTGAATCGGGCCTAACACTGAAAAATCTCCGTGATCCACCCTTTGTCATCGATATCTTCAGGAGCCCCATCCCGGCTGCTTGACTACTTGCATAATGGGCACTTTTACTCCATCCCTGCCTAAGCCAATTTTCAGCGCTTACTTAGAGTGACAATTGCGCAGTCATGTACCCAAACTAAATTTAAAACAGATATGGCTTTCTTTGGGTGGTATTTAATCACCACAGATGTTTTTTACATTTCTGCAAAAAAAGTTTTTTTAGTTTCGGTTATAGAATCTTGTACATTTTTCTCCTTCACTGATGTGCGCTGATGAGGCTGCACTGATGGGCAGTGATAGGCTGCATTATGAGGAGGCATCAATATGCAGCACTGAAGGGAATGGATGAGAATGCACTTAAAGACAGCATTGGCTGGCATCACTGATTATCTATGCAGATCTCCCCTGTGAGGAAATACCGCTGATCGGTTCTCCTCTCACAATGTCAGTGTGAAGAAAGGAATGCCAATAACCGGCATTGCCTTGTTTACATGTGAACAGCTGTGATTGGGCACAGCTGATCACATGGGCAAACAGCCTCGTAATCAGCTCTTTACCGGGATCGGTGATGCACCGTGTCCCAGGGACAGAGCGTGCCTCCACAGGCATACACGTGCAGCGAGAGTGGGACAATGTCATATATCGTCCCAGAACGAAAGAGCTATATGGCGGACGGGAGGTGGTTAAAATTCCTGCTTTTTTATCTTTTCTTAACCCCATTTTCGCACCAATGCACTAAAGTCCATTTAACATGGTTTCCTATGGTACATGTTTACATCAATGCGTTTTTCAGTTGCTGTGTTTTTGGAAGTGAGAAGTTTGTCTCATTTTGGATAGTCACCATTAAAGATGATCAGGTCAATGGACTTTGGGATATTTTACTATTTCAAGCCTCATCATTTGCACTGGTTGAATTATTGAATTAAAAAATATGTTTTGGAACACAATTTTTTTTTATTTCGTGCTGTTGAAAACATCGGTTTGAAATATTGAATACTGTTTTGCCGTACCAGTTGATTTCACATAATTTTGCCCACTTAATTTAAGCTTTGGATACTGCAGCTTTTTAGAATCTTAATAGGCGAGGGTGAGGGAAAGATTGTTTTGGTTAATTTGTACATCACAATCCACAGCCCTGGAGTTAGTATCCATCATCATTTTCCCATTGGTCAGCAGAGTTACATGGCTGTGCTAAGCAATTGATATTGTGAGCATTCTCATGGATGCTCACTCCAGGGCTGTATATTGAGGTGTATGGACACCTACACCAGGGCATCATGACTACTATGTGCAGCATAGTCCAAAGGGGTGGCCAGGATATTGTTTGACAATTGACAGTGCTTTACAACTTGAAGGTAGACAGTACAAATACAATACACGTTAGTACTGTAGGAATCAGAGGCTCCTGTAAGAGAGAACTTACAATCTTTGGAATCTTTTTTCATGAAAAGGTGAACGTACCCTCACCTTTAGCACTAAAAATTAAATTCCTTCAGATATTATGCCCAACAGATGGCAAAACTATTTTGCATAATCAGTTTTATAAGAAAAAAACAAAAATTCTTACCCCGGTATTCCGAATATCCCTAATTGTCTGAGCCATTTAAAAAAATGCATTAAAATGTTCTCTTCCTGCTTTCCTTCTGGCAATGTCACCTGGGGCTATAGTTTACTGAATAAGAAACTACAACCGCCATGAGTCACTTGTATTTTCCATGTGCCATTATAGTGTACTATTAAGGCACATGAACTAGCTATTCACTCTGCTCAGCTTTCTCCTCCCCACTGTGATCTCCACACTGAGGTGACTGGAGGAAGGGAGAGCTTGAGGAACCACTCATTCTGCGGTCAGGGTAGTCGGGACGCTCTCTATGTTGCAGATAGAGAAAGGAGCTGTGCGTTAGTGGGCATCCTGATGCTCCTGTAGTCCAAGGGAGGGGGCGAGCACGACACTCCATACCAGGGAGAAAGCCTCGCATTACTGTGTGGAGTTACAGACAGAAGAACAGGAAGTGAGGATTTCTCAGAAGAAATAAGGACATTTAAAAGCAAAATGGAAGGTAAGGAGGACTGCACTAAGGTAAAGGAAGCTATTTAGCTATTTAGGGAAAAAAAAATTGTACCCTTACCCCTTTAAAAATGGGAAGTTGCAAGAGGTAAAAACAATGCAAAGTCTGAGAATAAACTTCTGCATTGTAGAACATTGTACAAGGGGTTAGTGATGTTCTGTCTGTTTCATGTTAATATATGTGCATCTTTCTGCCGAGAGAGAGCCAGCACAATATAAAGATCAAGCAAATATACACTATATACCTATATATAAATATATATAAAAAACTCATCTCGAAAAGAAAAAAGAAAAAAAAAAACACGAAAAGTGTTAATTCTTTAAATGCAAGAATTAACGGTTTTAAAATATATTGTAAAAAAAATTGTAATATAGTCAATTTACTTAAAAAAAACACACATTATTTCATGGTCTCGCTATTTAACAAATAACGTATACATTAACCACTTGGGAACCGAGCCTCTTTTTGACACTTGTTTACAAGTTAAAATCTTTTTCTTTTGCTAGAACATTTTATATATTTTTTTCAGAAACCCTAGAGAATATAATGGCGGTCATTGCAATACTTTATGTAACACCGTATTTGTGCAGCGATCTTACAAGTGCAATTTATTTGGGAAAAAATACACTTTGAGTTAAAAAAAATAAGAACAGTAAAGTCAGCCCATTAATTTTTTTGTAACGATTCAAAATTGTACCTGCTCATGGAATGGTGACAAACTTGGACACTTAAAAATCTCCATGGTTTTAGTTTTAACATTTCTACCATTTACAGAGGAGGTCCAACGATCGGTTATACCTCACATGTGTGGTTTAAACACAGTCTTCATATGCGGGCACAACTTATGTATGCGTTCGCTTCTGCACGCGAGTTTGCTGGGACAGGGCCCTTTAATTTAATTTTCTTATTTATTTTACCTTTTATTTTTACACTTGCCTCTTAAAAATAAACTAAAAAATTGGGTCACTTTTATTTCTATGACAAGGAATGTAAACATCCCAAGTAAAAAAAAAAAAAAAAAGGCATGACAAGACCACTTAAAATGTGAGATCTAATTTAAAAAGATCTCAGATCTCAAATTTACACTAAAATGCAAAAAAATAAAAAACATATATATATTAAATAATAATGAAATGTCATTAAAAAAATATATATATATTCCCCTTTACTTCCACCCTCCAATGCTATAGAGCCAAGAGGGGGCCATCTTTCCATCACTTGGCATCCAGTTAGTGAGGAGAGCGGATGCGATAGTCTCCGCCACTACCGACGGCTCCGGTAAGTGGCAAAGATGACCGGAGCGCGGCGGGAGAGGGCCCTCTCTCACCACCGATAAAAGTAATTTTGCAGTGAATCTGCCGCAAAGACAACAACGTTTATCTTAAAGAGAAATGCACGTTGTTCCTGAAAACACTGGGGTTGTGGTTATATTTAGCATCAAAGTACAGTGATTTGTGTGAAGTGGTTAAAAGCTGAAACCTGTAGCAATGGTATTCAGACCACTGTTAAAGATGACAGTTCCAGCTCAGGGATGCTTGCTGTCAGGGAGCCGACACTCATCCGCATCCTGCTATGAATTTTAAGGGGGACAAAAAATTACCAAGAATTTCATACCAAACCTTTATCCGAATGTGCGCCCCCCACCTCTCCTGAACCATACCAGTTCACAAGCCCCCAGCATTGGGGGGGGGGTTTGAGGGCATCTTGGCATGAGGGGAACCCCCTAGCACAGTGGTTGTGTGGGTTTGCAGGCTTTTCACAATCTGGAAGTCATCTGTAACAAGGGGACACTCCGGTTGCACCGCACCCAAATCATTTACACACAAAAAAAGGAAAATAGTAACCCTAAAAATAAAGACACCCAAAAGTACTTTAACCTCCCTGGCGTTATGATTCTGTCTGGAATTTTGTACCAAAAGCGTTGCAATTGTTTTGCAAGGAAATGTGGTGTTATGTATTATAGGCCTGCAATTCTTAGTAAGTACTTACTTAAATCTATCTAAACAAGAGTCTAATAGGCATCCCGGGTATGATTTTTTTTTTTTTTTTTTTATTAAAAATTATAATATAATAAATAATTATAAAAAATTATAACAAATAATAATATAATTATAGTAAAAATTATTCAATAATGTAATCAAATCAAAATCACTGAAATTTGCTCAGTTGCAGAATTTTTGCTGTCATAATTTTTTTTTTTTATGACGAATTTCCCCACAGATCGCTATCGCTAAATTCTGCAAGTGATTATAATTTATTATCGCTGTTTTTTAGCTGCTCTAAAACAATTTTTGCCATAAAGGGACACTTTTGGTTGCTATGGGCAATCTACAGTTTGCAGGGAGAAAGAAAAGTTTTTATTATATAAAATGACATGCAGGGCACTGGGAAGACCACTAGGGACATGGGGGGTGTGTATTTTTTACATACAGTACTGTAATCTATAAGATTACATTGTACTGTATGTAAAGTGTTTGTTTACATTTTTGAATTTGGCGCCGTTCTCCGTCCCCGTGCGACGTAACGTCGCAGGGAACGGAGCTCGGCGGCACACGGGGACGCTGTGTGAATCGAGCGAGCACCCGCTCGCTCACACAGCGTGGATGCATCGCTGGATCCAGGGAGAAGGTAAGTAAACAGTCTCTGGATTCAGCGAGGCGAGCCCGTGTCTGACACGGGATCAACAATAGTAGCAGCAAATTTTTACCCCGTGTCAGACACGGGAAAAACGCCAAGGAGGTTAACCACTTGACCACTGGGCACTTAAACCCCCTTAATAACCAGACCAATTTTTAGCTTTCGGTGCTCTCACAGTTTGAATGACAACACTGTAACCAAATGAAATTTTTGTCTTTTTCCCACAAATAGAGCTTTCTTTTGGTGGTATTTGATCACCTCTGCGGTTTTTATTTTTTTTGCTATAAATGAAAAAAGAACAACATTTTGCAAAAAATAATAATTTTTCTTAATTTCTATTTTAAAATTTTGCAAAAAAGTATTTTTTCTTCATAAATTTGGCCTAAATGTATACTGCTACATATCTTTGGTTTAAAAAAAATAAATAAAATGTTGGATATTATTTAGTCTGGGTAAGAGTTATGGGGTCTACAAGCTATGGTACCAATTACTGAAAATGTATCAATTTCATCACATCTGATGTACTGACAGCCTCTCATTTCTTGAGACCCTAACATGCCAGAAAAGTACAAATACCCCCCAAATGACCCCTTTTTGGAAAGAAGACATTTCAAGGTATTTAGAAAGAGGCCTGGTGAGTTTTTTAAAGTTGTAATTTTTTCCCACAATTCTTTGCAAAATCAAATTTTCATATTATCAGGTTATTTCTCACACACAGCATATGCATTCCACAAATTACACCCCAAAACACATTCTGCTATTCCTCCCAAATATGGCAATACCACATGTGTGAGACTTTTACACAGCGTGGCACCCAGGCAAATTCTGACATTTCTCTCCTACATGTAAAAATCATCATTTATTTGCTAGAAAATTACATAGAACCCCAAAACATTATATATGCTTTTTAGCAAAGACCCTAGAGAATACAATGGCGGTTTTTCGCAACTTTTGCATGATATTTGCACATCAATTTTTCAAACGCGCTTTTTTTTTAAATAAAACAGTTTTGTGAATTAAAAAAAAAAACATTAAAGTTAGCCCAATGTTTTTGCATAATATGAAAGATAAAGTTACGCCGAGTAAATAGATACCTAACATGTCACCCTTCAAAATTGCTCACGCTTGTGGAATGGCGCCAAACTTCGGTACTTAAAAATTCCCATAGGCGACGCTTTAAATATTTTTACTGGTTACATGTTTGAGTTACAGAGGAGGTCTAGGGCCAAAATTATTGCTCTCGCTCCAACGTTCGCAGAGATACCTCACATGTGTGGTTTTCAAATGGGGGCGGGACTTGCGTATGCATTCGCTTCTGCATGCAAACTCACTGGACAGGGGTGCTGTATGCCCAGAGTATGCCCAGAGTATTGCGAAGTATGCCCAGAGTATTGCGAAGTATGCCCAGAGTATTGCAGAGTATGCCCAGAGTATTGCAGAGTATGCCCAGAGTATTGCAGAGTATGCCCAGAGTATTGCAGAGTATGCCCAGAGTATTGCAGAGTATGCCCAGAGTATTGCAGAGTATGCCCAGAGTATTGCCCAGAGTATGGGCCCAGAGTATGGGCCCAGAGTATGGGCCCAGAGTATGGGCCCAGAGTATGGGCCCAGAGTATGGACCCAGAGTATGGGCCCAGAGTATGGACCCAGAGTATGGGCCCAGAGTATGGACCCAGAGTATGGACCCAGAGTATGGACCCAGAGTATGGACCCAGAGTATGGACCCAGAGTATGGACCCAGAGTATGGACCCAGAGTATGGACCCAGAGTATGGAGCCAGAGTATGGACCCAGAGTATGGACCCAGAGTATGGACCCAGCCGAGTATTGCCCAGTATTGCAGCAGGGATGGCTGAGCAGGGAGGGATGGATGGATGGATCTGTGACTGCATTTGTCACAAATCCAGCCCACAGCACTGCCGCTGCCATCCACTCCCTCCCCTCTCCTCTCACACTCTACCGATCAGAGAGAGGAGGGAGGAACCGGCGTCAGCACATGACGCCGGTTTGTTTACAAGTGATCGCTCCGTCATTGGACGGAGCGATCACGTGGTAAACCGCCGGTCTGGACCCGGCGGTCACGGATGCTCCCGTGTGCGTGCCTCAGGAAGCGCGCGGGAGCGCGATTTTAGAAAGCAGTTAATTAACGGCCACTTAGAGTTAAGCAACCGCCCTGTAGCCGTACTTTCTCTATAGGGCGGTTGCAAAGTGGTTAATAAAAAATAAAAAAAATGCCCCAAAAATGTCCCTCATTGGAAATCCTTTGTCAAAACATGTCATCCAGCAATGCTGATCTATGTCAATCATGATGCCCGATAGCACGTCATAAGAAAATAAAAATCCTCTTGCTGAGATATGTCCAGCTCCTTCTCTTATACCCCACCGAATGGAAAGTCCAGCAGGTAAATGCTGTTGTATAACAAAGGGATGGGGGTCTTCTGGTAACATCACTGACCATATATGGACATGATAATATATGCTCAATGACATCACTGGGATCCCGCCCCTTTGCTTAAGGACACCAGTGACTTACATGGTTTGTAATGGAAACAACCATTGAAGTTACCTGCCAAAATAACACATGGCCAAAGATTCCCGGCCATGCAACTCAATGGGGGCGGTGACTTCAATGGTTGTTAGGGATGTCAGTTTGCACAGGCTCAGGGGGGTGGGGTGAAGCTGCAGAGAACGGTCAAGGAAGGGGGAGGGAACAGGTGTAATGTTTGATGAAAAAAGTGGTGGTATCTGCGCTGTGCGACAAGGGGGGGGGGGGGGGGGGAACGACGACACCAAATGTGACTGGTGCACTATATATGCGTGAGAAAAAGAAAATAAACCTGAAATTGTAACCACTGAGTGATCCAAGTACTACAAGTCTATTGATGCGTGAAACAAATAACACAAATCAAACATGAATCACAATGAGGTGATTAGCAAGATATACACAAATGGATAAATTGCAGAAATACATATATGAGCTTAAAGGATTGGCATAAAGAACACCCGTGCAAAAAAAATTATGAATAATGAATGAAAGAATGGAAAAGTCTGAGTAGTTATCCCAAAGCCAAGTGTTGAGGAATGGAAAGCTTTAGTGTGCAAAACACCTCTTGTGGCTCTTAGCAGCTCACCTCACAGCTGTTGCTCTGACAATCCTCTAAAGAATACAGGGAATGAAGTCACGTGACGATACGCGGCGGGATTGGAGCACCAGACACAGCACCATCTGATGGCAGGCAGACGAGCTTGGCGCTCGTGGATATATGTCACCATACATTTGCTTATAATGTGAGTTTTTTTATACTGTTTTTACCATTTAAATGTGTTTCTATTACGGGGTTATGCGATGTGTCTCCCTTGTTTTCCCTATTGCATTGCCACCCTTCGAGCAAACCATCCGCTGCAAGTGTGAGGCAAGGAGGGATAAGAAAGGCCACGCAGGATTCTATTGCGAGCTCGGCGCTCGTGGAGATATGCCCACCAGTTCATCACTTTAAGTGAGTGTATTGGTGTTTCATCCATTTGTGCCACGGATTGGGTTACAGAGTTAAGCTATATATCCCCCTGAATACCAGAGATTGGGTCCTTTAGCCGCACTCTCGGGCTTATCGTACCATCGGTTGTGTATCCATTAGAGGATTGTCAGGCTGTCAGAGCAACAGCTGTGAGGTTAGCTGCCAAGAGCCATGTAACGGAATGACTTGTGATGCCCAGAGACTTTTGAGGGATGGGGGGTACTCCTGTGCCAGCGTCCCTGATGACTCTTGGGTCTAAGGTCACCATGTGCCTCTTTTGGGCATAGGGTGGCTGATAAATGATAATTCATGTTTTGCAGGAGATCTGGACATATTACAAGCTGTAAAGGTCAATGTTTCATTCATTCAATGCGTCAGCTCCTAAGACCTTTCATTGTCCATTGTGTGAGGCTGTTGAGATGCTAACTAAGACTACTACTGTGGACTGAAACAGTCAGCCTGGCTCCTAGAACTCTCAATATGTATGCTAATACTGTTTTATGTGTGGAATGTGTCTTGTCAGCTGTAGTAATTAACTCCTGTAATTCGGGGCCCGAACGTCTGACATAGGAATGTGTATTCTGCATGTAAATAGCTGTTGTCAGAGACGGGATGTCTGGGGAATAATTACTTCACCTGAATGTCATTATCTAAAAGAATGTGATTGAAGCCCCACTGTGTGATGAGGGGGGTGGAGAGTTTCTTTGTTCCTTTCATGCTTGAACTGTATAAAAACCTGAGAGTGTACCATTAAAGCGTTCATACATTTGAAACCAGAGAGAACAGAGCTTGTCTCGTCTTAATTCTGGGGAATGTCTACAGGGATTGTCAGCTAAGCTGAGTGTCGGCTAAGCTGTCGTGGTTGGGGCGATAGAATGGATATCGTAAACGTCTGTGACTGATACAAGCCACAAGAGGTGTTTTGCACACTGAAGCTTGCCATTCCTCAACACTTGGCTTTGAGATCACTTTTCCATTCTTTCATTCATTATTCATACATTTTTTTGCGCGTGTGTTTTTTTTGCCAATCCTTTTGGCTCATATATGTATTTCTGCAATTTATCTATTTGTGTATATCTTGCTATTCACTTCATTGTGATTCATGTTTGATTTGTATTATTTGTTTCACGCATCAATAGACTTGTAGTACTTGGATCACTCAGTGGTTACAATTTAAGGTTTATTTTCTAATTCTCACGCATATAGAGTGCACCACATTATCTGGTCCCCCCCCCCCCCCTTTGTCACACAGCGCAGATATCAACACTTTTTTCATTTGACATTTTTTCTGTTTGGGATAGATCACCAGGTGTCTGCAGCAGGGCCCCCACTTTTAGCTTATTGCCAGCGCGGGAGTACCTCTTGTATACAGGTGAAATGGTTGGTTGGAATGTCCATGTCTGGACTCAGCAGAAAGCTCTATTCAAAATTAAAGTGGGATAGAGTCCAGGAATGTTAGCATGGAAGTTTAAATTCGGACAGGCAGAAATGATGGTATTACTGCGGAGTCAAATTAAGATTTATTTGTTTACTGCTTTGTAGTGTTACGTGCCCCCTTTTCATGAAAATACGTTTTGTAAAGGTGAAATAACCCTTTAACTTTATCTGCAGATTGAAGCTTTGATCTGCAGATGAATGGAACAGAGTAACTACAAAAAAAACAAAGTTACTTTGTATCTCTCTATTTCACGTCTAATTGGTGTTGATAAGCACCAATTAGACGCAAACCTTTTTTTAATTCAATATATATATATTTTTTTAGACAGCAGCAGCTGCTAGAGTACACAGCACATATGCAGCAATTTGGCTTACTTTTAAGAGCTGAGAACTACTGGAAAGTGGGAGGGGGGGTAGGTGTAAGCAGCAGGGCAGAAGAGCTTGATGTACTGCAGATGCCTTGTGTACTGCGAAGGAGAAATTGTGGACGTTTGTATCACGTCCTGTGTCCTAAACTAGTTAAAGTGTTGAGTATACTGTATAAACAACATGGCAAGCATCAAAAATAAACAGATTTTAAATTCCAGATTGTAATGTTGCAAAATGCAAAAAAAAAACATTTTACCTGCTGAGGGGCTGACACCACCTGCTGTAGAGTAGCAATTGCAGCTTGTTGCTGAACCACCTGAGGGAGTTTGGCAACCTTTAGAGGAAAGAGAAAGAAATCAGCAAGTAAAAATAAAACCTGCTCACAGAAAGACAAGCATCAATGTCAGGTTTGCTTTGTTTTCACATAGATAATAAAACAATCTAGTTGGTTCTCCTTTAGCACATTTAGCCTAGGTTCACACTTGTGCGATGCAGGAACCAGTGCAATTACAGCATTGCATCTCTCCCGCAAGCAGTTGACACTGCCCTCTGCAAACCCGATGTGGGTGTCAATACATTGTTGTAGACACCCCCAGAACAGTCCACGGATTGCAGTGCAAACTGTGAACTTGCACAGGATTTCAGTGTGGGGGAAAAACAGACCCTGCACTTTTTTTTTTCTGCGCTTCTAATGCAAGTTCAGCCATACAACTGTATGGCTAAAATTCAGAGATGCTCCTGACTCGAAAGGGCTAATAGCAGGGCTAACACTTATGTAAACCCGGAGGTGATATTTCTCCTAATCCTGGTCCGCCATTTTCCAACTGTAAGCCACATGTCCAATACCCCTCCTCTGGCAACCACCACAATTTATATCCTCAAAGCAGCCAACCAATCTCATTTGCCCTTTGAAACTCCCATTCCATCTGTAACAAGCTAACATCGGTACATGACCTCTTCATCTCTCATGGCTTTAACATACTCACCATAACCGAAACCTGGCTTCAAAATTTGGACTCAGCTTCTCCTACTGCCCTATCCCATGGAGGCCTTTATTGGACTCACTCCGCCAGACCTAACGGACAAAATAGAGGTGGAGTGGGATTTCTTCTATCCCCACAAAGAACCTTCCAAGTCCTTCCTATCCCTCCCTCTCTATCCCTCTTTCGAGATGCACTGTATCCGTCTGATTTCTCTTATTTCTTTGAGGATTGCAGCAATTTATCGGCCTCCCGGACCAGTATCGCGCTTTGATGACTTTGCTGCTTGGCTACCCTACTTTCTCTCCTCTGAAATACCCACTATCATAGTTGGTGACTTCAACATTCCTGTCAACGTTAAAAGCCCAACTACAGCTAAACTTCTCAACCTAACCTCTTCTTTTGACCTAACCCAATGGACACATACTTCCACTCACTCCAATACCCTTGTATTCGCCCATCTCTGCAATCCTGCCAACCTCACCAACATCCCCTTTCCTCTCTCTGATCACAACCTCATCAGTTTCACCGTATCCTTGCCTCCAACCAACCATCCCGCCAAGCAGCAAACAATTACTTGTAGGAACATTCGCAACTTTAACCCTTCTCTTCTATATTCTGCTACTGAATGACATAATCTCTCCCCTGTCCTGGCCACCTCTGTCTACAATAGTTCACTCTCATCATCACTAGATACACTTGCTCCTCTAACCAGGCCCCGACCGTTACAACCCTGGCAAACTGACAACACTAGAAATCTCAAGAGACATTGCTGTGCACTTGATACGACTGTGGCATAAAACTAAATGCCTGCAGGACTTCACCCTATATAAATCTGGCTTTCTAAAATACAATTCCTGCCTCCATGCTGCCAAACAAGACTATTTCGTCCCCCACCCCCTCTACCCACTAACTCACTGCCCAAGAGACTGCAAATCACTTCAAAGACAATATTGATGCAATTCGCGAGGATACCTCCACTGTCCGTACATATTCACCACCCAACGTAACTTGCCTAACGGCACTTTCAACACTCCTCTCCCCTCTCTTTTGAATTGGCTACTATTGAAGAGGTTACAAAACTTTTCTCAGATACCCACCTAACCAATTGTCCCGTGGACCCTGTTCACTCACAACTACTACGGTCACCCTCTTCTTCTAGCCTATGCTCCCTCACTCACATCTTCAATCTCTCCCTCTCTAGTGGCACCTTCCCCTCCCCTCTAAAACATGCACAGATCACTCCCATACTTAAAAAGCCCTCAATGGACCCCACCAACCTGAACAAGTTAAGGCCCATCTCACTGCTCCCATTCACCTCTAAACTTCTAGAACGCCTAGTCTACAACCGTCTTGGCTTCTACCTCAGTGAAAAAAACCTTCTTGACCCCTTACATTCTGGTTTTCTCTCGCAGCACTCCACGGAAACTGCCTTGAGGCCCTTTCACACTGGGCGGATCAGTATTGATCCACCTCCGTGTGTCCGTTTGCTCAGCGGGGATTGCTCTGTAAATCCCCGCTGAGCCGTCGGATGACAGGGCGGTCTCCGCACACTGTGCAGAGACCGCCCTGTTTTTTCTCCACTCTCCCATATGGGAGACCGTGTGTCCGTGTTCATCCTATCCGCTCTGCAGACGGAAGAAAAAATAGGGTTTTCTTCCGTCTGCAAAAGCGGATCTTTGCGGAGTCGGACAATCACGGGTGTCAGCAGATGTTCACCTGCTGACACCCGCTATCCCATAGGGTTACATGTATGTCCGTATTTCATCCGAAAACGGATGGATGAAATACGGACATACGGTCCCGTACGTGTAAAAGGGCCCTAACTAAAAATCACTAACGATTTACTAACTGCTAAAAGCAACAGCCAGTACTCCATACTCCTTCTACTTGACCTCTCTGCAGCCTTTGATACCGTTGACTAGGGGTGCACCTGTGGTCAACTGTGCTACTGTTGGTGACTTTAGGGGCAATTTAAATAGACATCTGTACATGAACCTGCACAGATATCTTTCAAGTCACCCCTGAAGTCAGACTGAAATGCGGCTTTGAAATCGTGCGAGTTTAGATGAACTTGCACGATTACAAATTCGTGTTCGGTGTGAACGAGGGCTGAAACTTACTTCATGTTTGTTACAGGTTCTCATAGCATAACTATATTTAAAGCCGAACTCCAGGCAGAAAATATTTTACCTTGCAGTGGCACTGTGCCCACACTGCAAGGGTAAATAGCAAATTTTTGCCTGCCGGAGAGATGAAGACATATACTTACCAGATCTTCTAAACCCCCCCTGCAGTTTCTGCACCCCCATGCTTTAGCAGTCTTGAGTGGTGGACAGTTCTAACAGAACTGTCCATCAGGAGGTCGCCCAGATGATTGAGGTCTGTTCCCCCCGGCGGATAAGGCCCCACCCCCTGTACTGCGTAGGCACGCACGAGTTACAGGGTTTCCGAAAGAAGCCGAACATGCAGAGCGCAGGCGCCGTATAGAGCCGACTCACATCTCTTCATGTTCGGCTTCTTTCGGAAACCCTGTAACTCGTGCGCGCCTATGCAGTACAGGGGGCGGAGCCTTATCCGCCGGGGGAAACAGACGTCAATCATCTGGGCAATCTCCCAGATGACAATCCCCCTAGGCATAGAAACGCCTACTCCCGCTGGGAGAACTAGATTGAAAAGATGGATTACAAGGTACGTACAGCATAAAAAATAAAAAAATTGCAGACTGTACTTGTTAAGGAAGTTGGTCAGATATAAATGTTATAAGGGTGAACCTCCGCTTTAAGTGGTTATTCTAAATTATACATACAAGTGCACAGATTGGAGGCTTGTTGTGTTTAACCTGTTGCCGACCGCCCGCCCGCCGTCATTTTACTGCGGGAACATGGCTCTCCTGGGCGAGAGCCCGTAGCTATACGTCCGCATTAAAGCGGCCACTAGGCCCGAGTCCCGCGCGCGTGCCAGGCGGGTACGATCGCCACCGGGCACAGGCGATCGCTCGTTACAGAGCGGGGAACGGGAGCTATGTGTGTAAACACAAAGCTCCCGGTCCTGTCAGTGGGGGAAACGCTGATCTTCTGTTCATACAATGTATGAACAGAAAATCAGTGATTTCCCCTAGTGAGGCCACCCCCCCATACAGTTAGAACACACCCAGGAACACATTTAACCCCTTCCCCACCCCCTAGTGTTAACCCATTCACTGCCAATGGCATTTTTTATAGTAATCCAATGCATTTTTATAGCATTGATCGCTAAAAAAATTGCCAATGGTCCCAAAAATGTGTCAAAAGTGTCCGAAGTGCCCGCCATAATAAAAAATGCTAATCGCCACCATTACTAGTAAAAAAAAAAAAAATAATAAAAATGCCATAAAACTACCCCCTATTTTGGAAACGCTATAACTTTTGCGCAAACCAATCAATAAACGCTTATTATGATTTTTTTTTACGAAAAATATGTAGAAGAATACGTATTGGCCTAAACTGAGTTTTTTTTTAATATAATTTTGGGGGATATTTTTTATAGTAAAAAGTAAAAAATATTGAATTTTTTTCAAAATTGTCGCTCTATTTTTGTTTATAGCGCAAAAAATAAAAACCGCAGAGATGATCAAATACCACCAAAAGAAAGCTCTATTTGTGGGAAAAAAGGACACCAATTTTGTTTGGGAGAAACATCGCACGACCGCACAATTGTCAGTTAAAGTGACGCAGTGCCGAATCACAAAAAATGCTCTGGTCGTTGGGCAGCAATATGGTCCGGGGGTTAAAAAAGGAATTTTTAATAACAGCTTACCTGTAAAATCCTTTTCTTGAAGTACATCACGGGACACAGAGCGCATAGCCATTACATATGGGTTATATGGGTACCTTCAGGTGTGGACACTGGTGTAATCAACTTCACAGGAAGTTCCTCCCTATATAACCCCCTCCCACTGAGAGTGCTTCAGTTTTGTAGCAAGCAATTTCTCCGAGGTTATACAATGTTCCCCAAAAGAGGGGTGGGAGCTCTGTGTCCCGTGATGTACTTCAAGAAAAGGATTTTACAGGTAAGCTGTTATTAAAAATCCCTTTTTCTTTATCGTACATCACGGGACACAGAGCGCATAGCCATTACATATGGGATGTCCCAAAGCAATGCTCCATGAAGGGAGGGAGACCGTAAGGCCAAAAATAGCCAAACAAACATTATCAGGAGAAAAAAATAGCTCCACCAACAGAAAAACAAGGGGGCGTGAACCGGGCCAGAGGATTCTATACTGCTGCCCGTAGGACCGCCTGCCCAAATGCTGCGTCCGTAGCTTTTGCGACGTCCAACTTATACAATTTAATAAACGTATGCACGGAAGACCAGGTTGCCGCTTTGCAAACCTGTGCCATAGAGATCTGATGGTGTGCCGCCCAAGAGGCACTCATGGCCCTCGTAGAATGGGCTTTAACTGATAAGGGAGGTGGAACGCGCTTCAGACCATAGGCCTGAAAAATCAGCTGCTTAATCCACCTAGCCAAGGAAGACTTGGCAGCCGGCTGACCCTTCTTGGGGCCATCCGGAAGAACAAAAAGCACATCTGTTTTCCGAATCTTCTCTGTAGCCCTGAGATAAACCCTCATGGCTCGGACCACGTCCAAAGTATGAAGCAGTCTTTCCTCTCTGGACTGGAGAGTAGGAAAGAAGGATGGTAGGACTAGGTCCTGATTCAAGTGAAAACTGGATATGACCTTAGGAAGGAAAGAAGGTTGAGGCCGCCGAACCACTCTGACCTTATGCCGAATCAGGTACGGTTCCCTGCAAGACAAGGCTGCCAGCTCGGAGACCCTTCTGGCCGAAGCCATAGCCTCCAAGAAAACCGACTTTCGGGTTAGCAGCACAAGAGGGATTTCTGTCAGAGGTTCAAACGGTTGTCTTTGTAAAGCTGACAAGACGAGTTTCAAATTCCAGGGGCAGAGGGGAGCTCTAATAGGGGGATTTACATACAAGACCCCCTGCAAGAAGGTTTTCACAAGCGAATGCGCGGCCAAAGGCCTTAGAAACCATATCGATAAGGCAAACACCTGCCCCTTTAGAGTACTAAGAGCTAATCCCTTATCAACGCCAACCTAGAGGAATCGCAAGATCCTGTCGATAAAACTTACGAGGATGCCCTCTTTGAGACTCGCATCACTCCCCATAGAACCTCCAGACTCTGTAATAGATATTTCTAGAGACTGGTTTCCTAGCCTGAATCAACGTAGATATGATCTGGGCTGAGAGGCCTCTGCCCTTAAGAATTAGGGATTCAGCCGCCAAGCCATCGAATCTAGCTGCTGTGAAGCAGGGTGGCATATCGTGCCCTGAGATAACAGGTCTGGGCGCAGGGGGAGTGGCCCCGGTGCCCCTACTGACATCCTCACGATGGGCGCGTACCAAGCCCTCCTGGGCCAGGCTGGGGCCACCAGGATCACAGGCCTGTGCTCCACCCTGATCCTTCGTAGAAGGCAGGGAATCATCTGCAGTGGAGGGAACGCATACAGAAAAATAACGGCGGCAAGGTGGTTGCTTAACTCTGGGATCACGTTATATAACGTGATTCCAGAGTCGCGCGCCCCCTGGGGCGCGCACACGGGAATGTCCGTGACCGCCGGGTCCAGAGGACCCGGCGGGTCACGGATCACGGTAAATCGCCGCTGATAGCGGCGGTTTACCACGTGATCATGCCGTCCAATGACGGCGCGATCAGATGTAAACAGACCGGCGTCATTTGATGACGCCGGTTCCTCCCTCCTCTCTCTGTACCGATCGGTACAGTGTGAGAGGAGAGGGGAGGGAGCGGATGGCAGCGCCAGTGCTGCGGGCTGGATCTGTGACAAATGTAGTCACAGATCCATCCATCCATCCCTCCCTGCTCAGCCATCCCTGCTGCACTCTGGGGGGGCAACACTCTGGGGGGGCAATACTCTGGGCATACTCTAGGCATACTCCGCAATACTCTGGGCATACTCCGCAATACTCTGGGCATACTCCGCAATACTCTGGGCATACTCTGCAATACTCTGGGCATATTCTGGGCATACTCTGGGCATATTCTGGGCATACTCTGGGCATACTCCGCAATACTCTGGGCATACTCTGCAATACTCTGGGCATACTCTGCAATACTCTGGGCATACAGCGCCCCTGTCCCCGTGAGCTCGCATGCAGAAGCGAACGCATACGCAAGTCCCGCCCACATATGAAAACGGTGTTCAAACCACACATGTGAGGTATCGCTGCGAACGTTAGAGCGAGAGCAATAATTTTGGCCCTAGACCTCTTCTCCAACTAAAATGATGTAACCAGTAAAAATATTTAAAGCGTCACCTATGGGGATTTTTAAGTCGCAAAGTTTGGCGCCATTCCATGTAGCCACGCTGTGTAAAAGTCCCACACATGGGGTATCGCCATACTCGGGAGGAATAGCAGAATGTGTTTTGGGGTGTAATTTGTGGTATGCATATGCTGTGTGTGAGAAATAACCCGCTAATATGAAAATTTTGTGGAAAGAAAATAAAAATGAAAAAAATCTTGATTTTGCAAAGAATTGTGGGAAAAATTACAACTTCAAAAAACTCACAATGCCTCTTTCTAAATACCTTGGAATGTCTTCTTTCCAAAAAGGGGTCATTTGGGGGGTATTTGTACTTTTCTGGCATGTTAGGGTCTCAAGAAATGAGAGAGGATGTCAGTACATCAGATGTGATCAAATTGATCAATTTTCAGTAATTGGTACCATAGCTTTTAGACCCTATAACTTTCACCCAGACTAAATAATATCTAAATTTTTTTGTTTTGTTACCAAAGATATGTAGCAGTATACATTTTAGGCCAAGTTTATGAAGAAAAATTACTTTTTTGCAAAATGTTATAATAGAAATGAAGAAAAATTCATTTTTTTACAAAATTTTCGTTCTTTTTTCATTTATAGTGAAAAAAATAAAAACCGCAGAGGTGATAAAATACCACCAAAAGAAAGCTCTATTTGTGGGAAAAAAAGGACAAAAATTTCATTTGGTTATAGTGTTGTATGACTGAGTTATTGTCATTTAAAATGTGAGAGCAACGAAAGCTGAAAATTGGTCTGGTTATTAAGTGGGTTTAAGTGCCCAGTAGTCAAGTGGTTAAAGAACCTAATGAGGATACTGCAGGGGCTAATAGTTCTGACACTGGAAGTTTTTAAAAGCAGTGCGAACAATATCTGTCAGAGACTGGATCCACAGGCTCTCCGCTTGAGAAGCCGAAAAAATGTATCTAGAGTGGAACCCTCCATGTCTGAACCGTCGGGACTCTGGTCCGCTTGATCCCCTTGTGGGTCCTGTCCCTCCGGCGAGGAGACCCCGCATCTGAAACCACCAATCTAGGTGACGGGGATCTAGCCCGTTTGCCACCTGGCAAAGAGCGGGCAATCAAAGCCGTTAACCTTTCCTCTAGCCCACCCAGGGTGGTCGCTAGCATTTCTTCCGTAACGTAAACGGGAATAGGTGGATTGGGGGCCACCTATGCCCCCAGCACCCTCAATGGCTCCTGTAAGATGCTACTCGGTGGCCTATCTAGCGAGGGTGGGACCATCCTGGCCCCAATCCTCTGACCCCGATGGAGACTTGTTCTTTGGCACCCTTTGCAGCCTTAGCTGGTCCTGATCCCTTGGGAGCCATTGCACAACCTTGAGACACCCCTGTAGCCAACACCCGACTGTTGTAGCTAGGAGTGAACTAATAAGAACAGGCTATGGAAAAAAAAAAATTTCCACGCTCTAGAATGTGGCAATACCGAGGAAAACCTGTGAGTATTGCAACACCAATGCCCGTTAGCTGGAGCCCAAGGTAGACTCGGATGCTGCCGGATCTAAGGCTGATTCCCTTCAAGAAAAAAAACTTTTTTTTTTTTTTCTTTTGGTCAAAGTGGACTTTAAGTCCAGACCTGAAGATCCACCAACCGCCACTAGGTGTCACTGCATGCCAAAAAATGGCTCAGCTGCGCGCTCTGTGTCCTTTCTCCACCGCTCTCAGAAGGGAAAGACCAGCCGGAAACAATGCTCTGTATTAACTGAAGCCCTGACCCTGCCGGCCCGCCCCCCCCATGCACGAGGACGCCATAAAAGACGGCGTGCACACGCGCGCACCCTCCCCACGCTGAAATCAACATGGAGGAAGCAGAGAGCAGAGGAGAAGCATGGACCAACGCCAGCAGCCCAAACTGACACCAGGTAAGCACTAATTCTCAATGTAGTGCACACATAGAGGAAGCTGTCCCCATAGGCTTCCTAAGAAACAGGAGTTTCACCAGCATTCCCTCTTTATAGTACGTGGGGGCTGCAGTATCAATGCTAACAGGCAGATCTGGGGGGAGTAGCAAAATATATATCTTAAACAAGCATACGTATATCTACATGTTATCTGGGTAAACATTAGTACATCCCATCCTGTCAAAAAGACATAGTGGAGATAGTGGCTGATGCACAAGCATACCATTAGCCAACCCAGAACCCCCAGGGGGATACCTACTGTCGAACCAAGTCCCGCAGGTTCCCTCTTACCTGCTCCACGCCGCAGGGTATTGCAAACTGCAAGAGGCCCAGCCTTCCCCCATCTCCGTGGGTATTGTCTTGGACCTTCAGGGACCGGGGTCCTGTGTTTAAGGAACCCACACCCCTGGACCTATATAGCATCCTGGCATCAGTAGCGTTTAGTTCTTGGAAGAGACTAAGGCACTGGAGCCCAGAATCCAGCCCTCCAAGGAGAGGCATTATAGGCAAAAACCCCACTCCAGCAGGGCCCGGGTACCGTACACCTTGGCTTTGAAGCACTTCGGACGGATCCGGCTAGCTATCCTGGGTCCCGAGACCTCCGAGGGACAGCTAGACGTGACCAACACCTAAGACACTGGCGAAAAAACTGAAGCACTCTCAGTGGGAGGGGGTTATATAGGGAGGAACTTCCTGTGAAGTTGATTACACCAGTGTCCACACCTGAAGGTACCCATATAACCCATATGTAATGGCTATGCGCTCTGTGTCCCGTGATGTACGATAAAGAAATACATTTTTAAATGTAAGACATTTTCTGTATCGCTTATTACTTAGCGGAGAAATAATGGTACTTCCGCTTTTGGGAATCCTCCCCCCCTCTGGTGTCACATTTGGCAGCTTTCAGTGGGGAGGAGGGAGCAGATACCTGTGTAATCCAGGTATTTCCTCCCTCTTCCGGGGCATAGATCACTGTGGTGACCTACGCCACATCTGAAGCCTACTCCGCCCCCCAGCTGTCTTCTGGGAGATGCACAGGTCCCAGAAGACAGCAGGGACCAGTGGGATCACACAGCACGACTCGCGCATGCACAGTAGGGAACCAGAAAGTGAAGCTGCAAGGCTTCACTTCCCGATTCCCTTACCGAAGATGGCGGCAGCAGCACCCGAGGGAGAGATCGGCTTCGGGTGCTGACATCGCGTGCGCCCAGGACAGGTAAGTATTCATATATTAAAAGTCAACAGCTGCAGTATTTGTAGCTGCTGACTTTTAATTTTTTTTGCAGCGGAACTCCACTGCTTTCACACGGGACTGTCATTCTTGTGGGGCCATTTGGCTGCTAGTGAATGGAGAAGTGCTGCTGCGCCACCACTTAAGTGTAAAGTGACCGTGAATGCTATATTCTGTGCTCCTTGATCTAAATAGTGAATAAATGAATAATTCCTATAGTGAATGAATGGTGAAATCAGCACTTACTGCACTCATAGCCACGCATCATCTACCTATTTTTTATTATCAGTCTCACTGATCAATTTCCCCATTCATTTGGCTGCTAGCCCGGCGCTTATATCCCAGCTAGCGGCCGATGAAGGGGTTAAATGCTCTCGTGTAGCGCCACTGCAGAAGCGCTTTGCAGGCTCTTTGGCAGCGGTGCCATTCATTTCAATGGGCAGGAGTGGTGGAGGAGCAGTATACACCGCCCCAAAGATGCTGCTTGCAGGACTTTTTTTAAACGTCCTGCCAGCGCACCGCCTCAGTGTGAAAGCACTCGGGCGTTCACACAGACTGCAGGGGGAGCCGTTTTTGCAGGCACTTTATAGGCGCTATTTTTAGCCCAAAAGGGCCTGAAAAACACCCCAGTGTGAACTGTTAGATTTTATGAGATGAAGGGCGGGGAAAAAAATAAAATCGGCCTAACATAATCGGCCAAAAAAAAAAATCGGCATCATATATCGGCCGCCGCGATTTCTAAATATCGGTATCGGCCAGAGAAAAACCCATATCGGTCGACCTCTACACAGGATGCATTGATTTTCAATATATGTTTTCATATTTGATACATAGTTAATGTTTTTAGAACAGAATCAAAACTATCAGATTGTTGCTACTGGTCACCAGAACATACCTGTATCTGAGCTTGAACTTGCTGGTTTCCAGATGCCTTCTGTGCCTGAGTTAAGGAGGTTGTTAGGAACTGAGTTTTAATGGCTGACTGATTGGTATAGGTGACTTTTTGATGCTGGGATGCAGTGGACACTTGAGGTGAGGTTATCTGGAGGGAGAGGTAAGGCTGAGCATTAAAAGCCCAGGGGAAAGCAGATAGGAAGAGATAAACGTAGCACCAATTAACCACTTAAAAAACACAAACTGGAAAGCAATAATACACAAACTCCCACTTGTTACTTGTGTGGGAAGTCTATAAAAGGAACAATTCAATATATAACATAATACATTTTTTGCATCAATGTAACTAAACAAAACAAAAAAAATGTTCAGCAGTCTAAGGCGGCGTACACACGAAATACGGGCAAACACATCGTCCGCCCGTCGAGGTTCTCTCCCGGCCGTCGAATTCCGCATGGCAACCAGCCATTCTTCCAATACAATGCTAAAATTCTCGCTGAAAATGTTACGGGGCCTTAAAATAAAAGTCAGCCGCATTAATACAATGCTAAAATAAAATGTTAAACATGTTACAAACATTGATAGGCCAACACACGGATACCGCAGCAAACCTGAGCAGTTAAATGCTATCCATTTTAAGGCAGATTTATTATTCTCTTGGGTAAAGAGACAGTTAACAATGAAGCCACTTACCTTCTGTTGTCCCATGGAAGCCTGAGTCTGGAGAGCTTTTTGCTGTTGCTGGGCAGTATGGTGTTGTTTCAGCTTCAACAAGGGCTGCATATGCAAAGGCTGAGCCATAAGAGTTTGCCCACCTAAACATGCAACAACAAATAAATGCTTCACTACAACATTTTAAAAGGTGCAGTAGTAGCATGAAAGTTTAGGAGGTCCCTGCAAGGTGTTTTTTTAATTTACTATATCTTGAAAACCAGAACTATGAGTAGACTTACTAAGATTTACTTTTAAGCAAGAGGATGAATTTTGCCTTTTAGAAACCGTGCCACAACAGAACACATGGTACTGTGGTGCCGGTAACATTACTATGACACCCACAGCAGACAAACACCCGCAGGGACAATAATAAAAGGATAAGTATTTAAAGCACACTTTGTTTTGACACATTTTTTTCAGTTTAAATGGTACAAAATGTATTACTACACAAAATGTCATTGTGTGTTTAAAATATATTTTTGTCATGCAGCACATAATTGATTTCCACCGACTCACCTCCAAGACTAGATACTTTTTAATAATTTTCAAAGCTACTAGTGATTTTCCGCTGTGCTGTCTCTATGCTTTTAACCAGTGACTGATTATTCACACCACATATACAATAGTTAGGCCTCAAATAGCAGCAGCTGGGCATTTTTTTCAGCAGCCCTGAACTCTCCTCAATGTTATCTTATGTGTACATGTACACTCAGTCGTTTATAGTAGTATAGAGGCAGTTGAGTTTACTGATGTTTTTTTGAAAGCAGATAAATCGCATTCAGGACTGTAGTTTACCAGCATTTCTAATGCCAAATTCTTGTAACTGCTTGTAGACGTATGTAAACATTAAGATACAGCATTAAGTGTTTTTTTTTTTCCTTAATATGACAAAATCAATGGTTCCCTATGAGAAGTGTCTTAACTGATCAGACTTTCAGCCCATTGATTTGAATGGAAGTCACAGATCATCACGATCGGACTTGCGGTATGCTCTAAGGATCTTGAAGACCCTACGCCAAAATAAAAAAAAAATTAAAACGGTGCGGTGTCCACCCCATGATCCCTACCAGGCCCTTTGAGTCTGGTATAGTAAATCTTGAAATGGAACCCAACACCAGACCCCCCCCCCCCCCCCCCCAGACCCTTATCCAAGAATGCATCCCGGCAGATCAGAAAAAGGGGTGTTGGAGAGCGAGAGGCCCCCCCCAAACCTGGCCACACAACCTAAACATGGGGGGTGTGGGTGCTTTGGGGACTCTGCGCCCCCCCTACCCCAAAGCACCTTGTGCCCATGTTGATGGGGACAAGGGCCTCATTCCGACAACCCTGGGCGGTGGTTGTGGGGGTCTGCGGGCAAGGGGGTTATCAGAATCTGGAGGCCTCTGAAACCCGTCCCCCCATGTGAATGAGCATGGGGTACAATGTACCTCTACCCATTCACCCCAAAAAAATAGATTTTTAATACAGCTTACCTGTAAAATCTTTTTCTTGGAGTACATCACGGGACACAGAGCAGCATATTCATTACTATACGGGTTATATGGAGTACCTTCAGGTGATGGACACTGGCAATCTCAAACACGAAGTCCCCTCCCTATATAACCCCCTCCCATAGAGGAAGTACCTCAGTTTTGTAGCAAGCAGTATGCCTCCCAAAAATGTTCCCCAAAAGAGGGGTGGGAGCTCTGTGTCCCGTGATGTACTCCAAGAAAAAGATTTTACAGGTAAGCTGTATTAAAAATCTCTTTTTCTTTCTCGTACATCACGGGACACAGAGCAGCATATTCATTAATATACGGGATGTCCGAAAGCAGTGCTTTAATGAGGGGAGGGAGACATCTTCCAAAAAAGGATTTAATTTAGAGGTATACTCAAATAATAATAAATCCAACTTAGTCAAGAATGTAAATCTGAAATCTAAATCAAGGGAGCCCCCTCAGATCCTGAGGAGCTTGAATCGCGGCCTGCAGTACTGCCTGCCCAAAGGCTGTATCCGCATTCCTTCTTACGTCCAATTGATAACAATTTTGTAAACGTGTGGACTGACGACCACGTTGCTGCCTTGCATATTTGAGCCATAGAGATCTTGACGATGTGCTGCCCAGGAGGTGCCCATGGCCCTGGTAGAATGGGCCTTTACCGACAAAGGAGGAGGCAACCTCTTCAAACCGCAGGCCTGAATGATTAATTGTTTAATCCATCTTGCGATGGTGGATCTAGCAGCTGCCTGACCCATCTTGGGCCCCTCAGGTAAAACGAACACCACATCTGTTTTCCGAACCTTCTCTGTAGCTTTAAGATAGGCCTTTATGGCCCTGACAATATCCAACGTATGCAGCAACCCCTCCTTTCTAGAGGTGGGTTTTGGAAAGAAGGATGGAAGTACCACATCCTGGTTCAGGTGGAAACTGGATATAACCTTTGGTAGAAAGGAAGGATGAGGACGGAAACCCACCCTATCCTTATGTAAAATGAGATATGGTTCCTTACAAGATAAGGCTGCCAATTCCGATACTCTCCTGGCCGAAACTATGGCGATCAGAAATACCGACTTTCTAGTCAGTAAAACCAAAGGTACCTCAGCCAACGGCTCAAAGGGTTGTTTCTGTAGAGTTGACAGAACAAGATTTAAGTCCCATGGACAAAGTGGTGATTTGACCGGAGGATTAACACGTAAGACTCCCTGTATGAAGATCTTAACCAGAGAGTGGGCGGCCAGCGGCCTCTGAAACCACACTGATAAGGCTGAAATCTGTCCCTAGATCGTGCTTAATGCCAGGCCTTTATCCACTCCTAGCTGGAGAAAACTTAATACTCTATCAATGGTATACTTGCGGGAAAACCATCTCTTAGGATCACACCAGCCTACGTAGGCCCTCCAAACCCTGTAACAAATTACCCTGGAGGCCGGCTTTCTAGCCTTAATGAGGGTAGGGATTACCTGCCTAGACAGACCTCTACCCCTGAGAATCAGGGATTCAGCCGCCAGGCCGTCAAATTTAGACGCCGTAATGCAGGGTGGAGGATCGGGCCTTGTGAGAGTAGGTCTGGCCATAGAGGAAGAGTCCAAGGGCCTCCTGCTGCCAATTTCAGGACTAGTGAGTACCATGCCCTCCGGTACCAAGCTGGGGCTACCAGGAAAACCGGCCTGTGCTATGATCCTGCGCAACAGGCGGGGTAGTAACTGCAGTGGGGGAAATGCATATAGAAGTTATGATTGATGCCAAGGGCGAACCAACACATCGGTTCCGCAGGCCATAGGGTCCCTCGTTCGAGACATGAACCTGTCTAGCTTCTTGTTGAATCCTGATGCCATGACATCCATCCACGTCTGGCACTCCCCACTTCTGGCAGATTGTCTGAAAAACCTGTGGATGCAGAGACCACTCCCCCGGCGACAGGGTTTGGCGACTTAGGAAGTACGCCTGCAGGTTGTCCACCCCGGGAATGAATGTCGCCGATATGCAGGGTACATAAACCTCTGCCCACCGAAAAACCAAGTTCATCTCTCTCTGAGTGGCTTGACTCTTGGTTCCCCCTTGGTGGTTCACATATATGCCACTGCTGTGGCATTGTCTGAATGAATTCTCACCGAGGACCCCTGTAATCTGGTGGGCTAGCCGAGCCGCTCTGATCTCCCAGACATTGATGGGCAGCTGCCTCTCCGCCTCTGCCCAAGTTCCTTGGCGAGTGAACCCGTTCAAGACCGCTCTCCAGCCTTCCAGACCACTGGGCAGAAAGACTCCCCTTCAGAAGGTTCTGAGGGTTTAACCACCAGCATAGACTCTGCCGGACCTTTAATGACGGCGTCAAAGGAAACTCCAAGGCCTTTGCTCCCTTGCTCCAAGCTGCTAGAATTGCTGTCTGTAGGACGCGAGTGTGGAAGCGTGCGGTATCGCCTCGAACATGGCCATTAGTTTGCCTAGTAATCGCATACATAGGAGAATAGTTGGTTCTCTTTTGCTTAGAACCAACTGAATCAATTTTTTGATAGCCTCGACCTTTACCAGGGGCAGGAACACCTATCTTCTGTTCTGTGTCTAATCTCATGCCGAGATATTCCAACTGCTTTGTAGGTTGAAATGCTGATTTTTCCCCGGTTTAGGACCCAGCCGAACCTCTCGAGGTACTGAACCATGAGGGCTACTGCGCATTCCAGCTAAGGAAGCGAGTGATCTATGATTAAGAGGTCGTCCAGGTATGTTAGGACCGAGACCCCTTGGATCCTTAGACGACTAGAATTGGAGCTAGGACCTTCGTGAATACCCGGGGGCCGTAGCCAGCCCGAAGGGGAGCGCCACGAATTGGAAGTGACGCTGTATCACTGCGAAGCGTAAAAAATATTTGATGTGGCTGAAAGATTGGTACCTGAAGGTAACCATCCTTTATGTCTATAGAAGCCAGAAAGTCGTCCTTCTGGAGTGTGGCGGCTGCTGACCGAACGGATTCCATCCGGAAAGAGCGAACCCTTAGGTAAGCATTTAAACCTTTTAGGTCCAAAATTGGTCTGACATCGCCGATGGGCTTTGGTATGACAAACAGATTGGAATAGAAACCTAGCCCCTGTTCTTGGGCTGGTACCTCTACCATTATGCCCTGGTAAAGCAGATGATCCAATGCCGCCCGCATTGAGGCCTTCCTTGTGGAGGAAACTTTAGAAATTCTAATCTGTAGCCTGTGGCCACAGATGATCGGACCCCCCTCTGTCGAGGATCGATACCATGGCCCCTTGCCCCCAGAGGCCTGTCCTTGCGATCCATTGTTAAAAGTTTAATCGCGCAGGAGGCCCGATACTGCCTGGAATTTGAGGGCCCCGGAACAGGGGGGAGCTGCCTTTTAAACGCAGGACCCCGGAACTTCTTTTGACTGGTAAAAGGGTACTTTTGCCACTTGAAACAGTCTGAATGTATTTATCCAGATCTTTCCATGGAAGGGAAAACCTGCCAGTAGTCTTTTGCATGGGGCTCGGCCGCCCAGTTCTTCAACCATAAGAGCCTTCTCATATGCACTAAAAATAGTGACAAACGAGACACCTGCTGGATGGAGTCTTTTATAGCCTCTACCGCAAAGCACAGAGCTCTGGGAATATCCAATAACTCCTCTGCCTATTGGGCAGGGATGTCTTTAAGCATCTGTTTTGTCTGGTCCTTTAACGCCTGACAAACTCCAATTGCAGCCACTGCTGGCTGTACCACTGCTCCTGCCGTAGCAAAGGATGCTTGAAAAAGTGTCTCTAAACGTTTATCTACCGGGACCTTAAACATTTGTATGTTTTCCCCCAGGCCAGTTAATGATTTATTCACACATGAGATGGCTGCGTCCACAGTTGGGAGCGCCCATTTCTTAGAAAAATTTCTTTTCCATAGGGTAAATAACAGAAAACCTTCCAGGCGGTCTCCCATCCAGGCACTAACCAGGCCCGACCCTACTTAGCCTCCGAGATCAGACGAGATCGGGCGCTTTCAGGGTGATGTGGCCGTAGGCTTTAGGCGGCAGAAAAAGTTCTGTCCGGTCGTCCCAATCCTGGAAAAAACAATTCCTCTAACAGAGGATGGACCGGAAAAGCTGCGTTGCTTAAAGGCGCTTTAAAAGAACCCAAAGAGGGTTCCTGAGGCTCTGGAAATGGCAAATTAAATGCCGAGCGGACCATGTCTGTCAAAGACTGGACCCACAGACTCTCCGTCTGGGAGGCTGAAAACGATTCTTCAGTGGTAGATCCTTCCTCTAGGTTCTGGTCCAACCGATCCTCCTGAAATTCTAATTCCTCCGGAGAGAGAATCTCAGCATCCGAGGATACACCTTTTGGCGATGGGGATCTAGTCCGCTTCTTGCCAGAAAAAGAGCCAGCGATCATAGCTGTTAACTTTTTTCTCTAGCCCCCCCCTAGGGTGACGGCTAGCATCTCCTCTGTGATAACACAGGGTTGGGCCGATCTGGGCCAGCCTCAGCACCAGACCCCCTTAATGGCTTATCCAAGGTGACCCCTATAGGAATAACCTGTGGGGAAAGTATTGGCATATCATCAGAACCAGAGGAGGAACCCCTTTGTCTTTTTTTTTTTTTTGTGTTTTGATCCTTAACCTTTGGAAGCCATAGTACAAAACCGAGGGACTCCGCCTACAACAACAGACTGTTATAGCCAGGAGTACAAAAAATAAGGTTTAGGGGACAATAGGATCACTAATGCCCAAAAACGGTGGGGCTCAGTATGTTTTCCTTTATATTATTATTGTTTTTCACAACATACAGCCCCACCCCCAACATGTTTGCCAGCATTCAACCTGTTGCCAAGGGGATTTTTGGCTTAACAAAAAGCATTGGAGCTGACTCCAGCATGTACTACCCCTTTCTCGCCACCGGGAGTCACTGTGCTGCCAGCTCTGCGTCCTCTCTCTTCCAGCTCAGCTTTGATCTGAGCTAAGATCGTGCCTGCTGTGTATAACAGCAATTGAAGGCACGCCCACTCTACACTGCAGTCACGCTCCCCGCCCCCCCCCTTCCCGAACGGCGCAAACAATTTTCTATATGCATGCGCGCGCGCGCGACTGTCGGGGGCGGAGAGCCCAGGAGGAGACGCACTCTGGAGCCCAGGAATGCAGGCTGGAGGTCGCATCAGGCGGCAGATTTGAATCCCGGCTAGGTAAGGCTTAAAACAGGCCCCTAAGGAGTCCCTTTAGCCTAGAGACAGATCTCTTTTTTTTTTTTAAAAGACCTTCAACCAGCGAGCAGCAGGTAGCTAGCAAACATACATAGATAGGTAGGGGGATCAAGTGATGGGGGGGAACATTTCAGGCCATCCTGTCCATCAGACATAGTGACCATGGTGCCAATGCAGAGCATACTCAGGCTACCCCCCTTAAGATCTCCCCTGGAGAGCCTGCTGTCGAACCAAGTCCCGCAGGCTCCCCTCTTACCTGCTCCATGCCGCAGGACGTTTGCATAGCAAAACGGTCCAATCTTCTCCCATCTCCGTGGGTAGCGTAGTAGACCTTCAGGCACTGGGGTCCTGGAAGGAACCGACTGTCCTGGACCTATACAGCACCCTGGCAAACAGGATCTTTTGGTTTAGAAAAAACTCCAAGTCCTGGGCCCAGGGTCCAGCCCTCTAGAGAGGAGCATTATAGGCAAAACCCCACAGTTTGGGGCCCAGGTACTGTCCACTTTGGCACTGAGGCTCCTTGGACAGATCCGGTTAGCCCGCCTTAATCCCAAGGATGTGGAGGCAAAGCTATTCCGTGACCAACACCTAAGACACTGGCGAAAAAACGGAGGTACTTCCTCTATGGGAGGGGGTTATATAGGGAGGGGACTTCCTGTTTGAGATTGCCAGTGTCCATCACCTGAAGGTACTCCATATAACCCGTATAGTAATGAATATGCTGCTCTGTGTCCCGTGATGTACGAGAAAGAAAAAGGCAGTGTGGTGTACATAAACTCAAGAGACGGTTTTGACAGGCCCTTTAAAAAAAAAAAAAACGTCCTCTGGTTTTCTCCCCCTGCCGACCCGGTCTCCCATCGCTGTGCTAGCTCCGCTCTCTGCCGGTTCACATATGGATATATATACGGAGGGGAAGACAGGAGGAAGATTTTTAATAAAGGACTTGTCAAAACCATCTCTTGTTTTTACACTACACAGACTTTTTTTTGGGGTGAATGGGTACAATGTGCCCCATACTTGTTTACAAATGCCGGCATCTGGTGCGACCCTTTTTAAAGGGGGCCTCCAGTTTCCGGTAAGCCCCCTGCCCACAGACCCCCACAATGACCACCCAGGGTTGTCGGGAAGAGGTCCCTGTCCCCATCAACAATTGAAAGGGAGACATGTTTGCATTAACATTTGGGTAAATAGTTACAAAAATAAGGTTTAGGAACCTTGTATCCAAAACCTTATAGTATATGAATGTTCAGAATGTAAATATTGGTCTAAAAAACCAAACCACCGAGTGCGATGATTTTTGCAGCAATGCAGGGACTACATCGATGTTTGAACAGATAGAAAGTATCTAGGAAATCATCTAGGAAAAAACTCTCATATGAAAGATATAGTGGCAGGTCTACAGGAAATCAGGCAAAAGCCCATCGATTGCAGCAATTAGGACAGATGCTTTAAGGCCATGATGAGACATGTGTCCCTAAATGGACAGGGGCCCTGTACAGGATCTGGAAAGTCCTTGTACTTCTTCCTAAAATGGGAAGGAAATTACCACCCCTTGTGACTGTAAAGCTGCAACGAGGTTTAGAGAAACCACTTGAAGGGAAAACTGCAAGTAGGAGCAGTATAAAAAACAACAGAGGCTTTAATTTACTCTACTTTGGAGAAGTACACAAAGGGCCTGACTGTCACTTCTCTAAGCTTCCCCACACATGCAGGGGTGGGGGCAAAACTTTATTGTGAGGAAGACTTCTGAGTAAGTCTGGTGGGTTTAGAGGTTAAGGGTCTGCTACAAAAGGTTACATCTTCAGAAGATGAGGATGTCTGAATAGGGCTAACAAATCATACACATGAGGTTAAAGAAGACAAACCAACAGGGAGGCGTGAATGTATACAGTGGGGTAGGAACCCCCTTGCATTTGCAACTGCCTCAATGTATTACTCAAGGGATTTTGCAAAGTAGTAAGGACACAGAATTGACAAATTACATTCACCCAGGCTTCTACACAGAAGGGTGGTGCAGAGCACAAGAGTTATCGTTTTGCAGAAAGAAAAGGATTATCTATATCAAGAGAAAGTTCACCGTTGATTTTTCCAGTGCACCATTGTCTACTGACAGAGGGACACTAGCCAGCTGCAAGGCTGGACCTACCAGAGCAAAAAGAGGATTTCAAAAAAAGTCTCTAACACTTATTAGTTGAATCCTTAAAGGTTAAAGTGATACGAAAGTCTTGTTTTTTGTTAAAAAGAACAAACATGCTATACTTACCTGCTCTGAGAAATTGTTTTGCACAGAGCAGCCCAGATCCTCCTCTTCTCGTGTCCCACTTCTGCGTCTCTGGCCCCTCGCTCCTGTTCAACGCCCCCCACAGCAAGCAGCTTGCTAACATATGCAAGAAAGCACCGCTCTGAACAGTGGAACCAAAAAATAAGGTAAGTAGACCATGTTTCTCAACTCCAGTCCTCAAGTACCCCCAACAGGTCATGTTTTCAGGATTTCTCTCAACTGAAACCGCGGTGGTAATTGCTAAAGCAGTGAAACTGATCAAATTACCTGTGCAAAATAACGGTAAGCCTGAAAACGTGACCCGTTGAGGGTACTTGAGGACTATAATTGAAAAACATTGAAGTAAACAGCGGCAAACCCGCTCCAGGTGCTTTGGTTTGGATGTCTTCTATACAGACAAAAATTCTAACATGTGGACAAAAAAGCCAGCAGCTCTGAAGATTCCATCTGAAGTCTTTATTTAAACATGACTAAGTTAAAAGTAAAAGGGTAATGTATGCGGCAGCACAAGTGTTCACAGCACAATTAAAACGAGAAACACATCATAATGAGCACAACTGTATCTAACCAGAGACTAGTAGGCGCTGCCTCAATCACTGTACCTTAGCCAGAATTTGGCAAGAATTTAAAAGAGTAACAACAAAATTTTGTTGGTGAAAAATTAGCAGCCTCTGCTAAAATGTCAGCGTTGCCCTAGCATTTGGCAAATGTAAGTGAGCAATTCAGCTTCTACTGTATGAATATGGCCACAGGGAGGAGAGGCAGAAGAGCATTTATGGCTGGTGGCATCCACGGTTTTCAGAGGCGATGGCCTTTGGAACACATCAGACATAGTGGCAGAGAATTCTGCTTTAGTCAGACAGAATGCATGTTACATGTTTATTGGGAGTCCATTTCAGTGCGCTAGAGCAGTGTCAGAGCAAGACATTGCTCTGGAACGAGGCAGCTATTAACCTGAGAAAAACGCAACGTTTCCCCAGGGCCTGATGTGGAAATTTGTCTCATTTGCTGCCACTTCCAAGTCCCCAATGAGGTACTCACAGTATTGACATGGACTCGAGAAGATTCAGCATGCCTGCATTGAAGGAATCACAACACATGGAACCGAGTTCCTGTGGCTGTCCCTCTGAGATATTAGGCAGCAAGTGAGACCACAAACGATCAGTTTGTGTCGTCAGAAAATGGGGACTGTAAGGCTGCATTCACACCTGAGCGTAGCGTTTTGCCGCGACTTTGCAGTGTTTTTTACTGTGTTTTGTCGCGATAATTACGGCGTTTCTTACCGCGATTTTTGACAGGTCTAGGGTCACCAATGTTAAAAGCAGAAAAACGCCCCAAAAAAAGTCCCAGAACTTGTTTGAGCTTCAGGCGTTTTGGAGTGGAGATGTGAACCATCTCCATAGAGAATAATTGATCTTTTCCCCTCCAGCGTTTTGTAGCTTCAGGCTTCAAGCTACAAAACGCCCAGGTGTGAATGGGGTCTAAGTGTGCAATTAGAAGTGTTCCAAGCACAAAGTCACTAGTCAGAGAGGAATGGATGCGGAGGAAAGATCACCAAATTTAATTAGGCAAATTCTTTATTCTACAAAGCAGAAGAAAGAAAGAAAGAGAACAACTATGAAAAACACACAAATAGTGTAGATTAACCCATAACCTGTGCCGTCAAAACTCTTTGGGCCAGATTCAGAGAGAACTTACGCCGAACTATCTGTGTTCTGTATTCAGAAAGCAAGATACACCGAAATTTGGCTAAGATAAGACCGGCGTAAGTCTCTTACGCCGTCGTATCTTAGTTGCATATTTACGTTGGCCGCTAGGTGGCGATTCCGTAGATTTACACGTTGAATATGCTAATGAGCTAGATACGCCGATTCACGAACATACGTGCGCCCGGCGTATTGATATATGAGGCGCAACCCATGTCAATGTAGAGTATAAGATTTACCTATCATCTGTGCCCAGTCTTGCCACACAGAGTTAATCCAGATCTGAGAAATCCTCTCTTATGTTCAGTGAAAATGAACAGCCTTCCAGATAAAACCCTGCCTAAAGCAAAAGTCAGTTTTCTCTCTTCTTGCTTTGAGTGAGAGGTTATTTACATATCTAGCTAGGACATGTTTATCATGTGTTATGTTTGGTTTATCATAACATGAGGTGATATAACATCATAACACATCCTAGTAATATACAATGAACTTTGGATCACCTCTTGTTATGATAAACATGTCCAAGCTAGATATGTAAATAACCGGTTACTGAAAGCAAAAACAGAGAAACGGACTTAACCTAATTTGGCAGGTTTTTATCTGAAGTCCGGTTAATTTGCACTGGACTTTAAAAGAGGATTACTCAGCGCTGGATTAACTCTGTGTGGCAAGACTGGGCACAGATGATAGGAAATCTTATACTCTACATTGTGACATTAAAACAAAAAAATGTTTTTTTGGGGTTTACAACCACTTTAACCACTTCCATACCAGGCACTTACGCACCTTCCCGCCCAAGCCAATTTTCAGCTTTCAGCACTGTCGCAATTTGAATGACAATTGCGCGGTCATGCTACACTGCACCCAAACAAAATTGGCGTCCTTTTTTCCCCACAAATAGAGCTTTCTTTTGGTGGTATTTGATCACCTCTGCGATTTTTTTTTTTTGCGCAACAACTAAAAATAGAGCGAAGATTTTGAAAAAAAAATAAAGTTTTTATTTTTTTCTGTTAATTTTTTTGTAAATGAGTATGTTTTCTCTTTCAATTACGGGCACTGATATGGTGGCACTGATGGGCACCGATGAGGTAGTTCTGATGGGCGCCGATTAGGTAGCACTGATGGGCACTCATAGGCGGCACAGGTGGGCACTCATAGGCAGCACAGGTGGGCACTCATAGGCAGCACAGGTGGGCACTCATAGGCAGCACAGGTGGGCACTCATAGGCAGCACAGGTGGGCACTCATAGGCGGCACAGGTGGGCACTCATAGGCGGCACAGGTGGGCACTCATAGGTGGCACAGGTGGGCACTGATAGGTGGGCACTGGGCATGGATTGGCACTGACAGACACTGGGGTGGCACTGATGATCACTGAGGGGTGGCACTGATGGATCAATGTTGCCAATCAGTGCCCATGTGTGGGCACTGATTGGCATCATTTTTTTTTTACTGCCCCTTTTTTTTTTTGTTGTCTTTTTTTTTTTAGTACCCTGGTGGTCTAGTGTGGGCACTCCCTGGTGGTCCGTGTGGCGATCCGAGGGGGGGCTGCGCTGATAAACAATCAGCGCGAACCCCCCCTGTCAGGAGAGCCGCTGATCGGCTCTCCTCTACCCGCGTCTGTCAGACGCGAGTGAGGAAGAGCCGTCGGCGGCTCTTCCTGTTTACATCGTGATCAGCCGTGATTGGACACGGCTGATCACGTGGTAACGAGGCTCCGCCGGAGACTCGTTACCGAGATCGAAGGTGCAGGGTGTCAGACTGACACCCCGCATCACCGATCGCCGCGATGCGCGCCCCCACGGGCGCGCAGCGGCATTGAAATCGTGCTAGACGTTTGAGAACGGCTAGTCACGATTTCATAACCACTTCCCGGCTGTAAATCTGCTATTGGCCGGGCGGGAAGTGGTTAAGTATGGACGTCGAAACAGCGTCGTATTGTATGTCGTTTGCGTAAGTTGTTCGGGAATGGGGCTGGGCGTAAGTTACGTTCACGTCAAAATCAATGAGTATTTCTGACGTGATTTGAGCATGCGCACTGGGATACGTCCACAGCCGGCGCCATGCGCCTTTCGTTCGGTGCGTCATTTACTTAGGAGCAGCAATTAACATACAACACGCCCACTACCAGCCTACTTTGAATTACACGCGGTTACGCCGGCCCATTTACACTACGCTGCCGTAACTTAGCAAGTTCTTTCTGAATAAGGGCTTAACACATATATAAACCAAAAGAAAACAAAACAAAACAAAAACGAAAACAAAAACAATAATGTAGGTTAAAACACCATAGGTGCACTTGAAGTGTCCTTTGAAATAATATAAAGTCCACAGGAGTCAATACAGTGACTTGAGTGAGAATAATCCACCACCATAGGATAAGTTGGAGAGGCTTACCAGATAAATAGTGACCACATTAGGTGTACACCTATTGGTCAACTATAGCTTAAGGTTAGACGCTGTTCTCACAAGGACTCAGAAAAGGTGAATATCAAAGGTGACCGATCGTTTTGAAGAATCAGACTTAAGGTTTTTCCTCTTCATCACAATGCATTCAGCCAGAGACATGACTCGGAAAGTCCAATGGCAAAGAAAAATAGAGCAGACATAGTATAACTCGGATGAAGCCGGGACAGGAAGTGGCTGCTGTGCTCTCTTGTCATGGCAACGCGAGAAGCTCCTGCTTGTCCTGTGCGCGGAACTGCAAGCTGGGAGTGAGGTTTCCGGGGGAAGGGAAAGGTGGCACCACCTTTCCCTTCCCCCGGAAACCTCACTCCCAGCTTGCAGTTCCGTGCACAGGACAAGCAGGAGCTTCTCGCGTTGCCATGACAAGAGAGCACAGCAGCCACTTCCTGTCCCGGCTTCATCCGAGTTATACTATGTCTGCTCTATTTTTCTTTGCCATTGGACTTTCCGAGTCATGTCTCTGGCTGAATGCATTGTGATGAAGAGGAAAAACCTTAAGTCTGATTCTTCAAAACGATCGGTCACCTTTGATATTCACCTTTTCTGAGTCCTTGTGAGAACAGCGTCTAACCTTAAGCTATAGTTGACCAATAGGTGTACACCTAATGTGGTCACTATTTATCTGGTAAGCCTCTCCAACTTATCCTATGGTGGTGGATTATTCTCACTCAAGTCACTGTATTGACTCCTGTGGACTTTATATTATTTCAAAGGACACTTCAAGTGCACCTATGGTGTTTTAACCTACATTATTGTTTTTGTTTTCGTTTTTGTTTTGTTTTGTTTTCTTTTGGTTTATATATGTGTTAAGCGCTACATATTTTCTTTGTTTATATTGTGTTTTGCTAAATTGATCACTTAGTTATGTTGGCTGCTTTAGTATTTTAGTAGCGCGGTGAGTGTACATACTCAGGTATTTACCAATTTTTTCTTTCTGAATAAGGGACCTGCCGCTCTAAGTTACGGCGGCGTAGTGTAAATGAGATACGCTACGCCGCTGGAAAGATACGAAAAAGTATCTGAATCTGGCCCCTGTGTGTATCACTGCCATGTGCCTTATAGGATAAGAGGATATAATGTAGTTTGTGTACTACAAATCCAAGTAATGATCCAACAAGTCGCGTAGAACCATGAACAGATATTTAACGGTACAGGGAAACGTCTTACCCTGTCCATATTGATGGTCCTGTTCAGAATAGAGTTTGCCCATCATGGTGACCATACCCCTTGGAGGGGTCTTCAGGGTCTGGGTGTTCTAGATAGGACCACGGCCGTGGACCTGTATAACACCCTTACACCATGTGTCAAGGTGAGAGCCTAACACAAATTCAGCACTTGAAGGAAACATTACAGGCTGGCCCCGCTGCTACAGGGTTTGGATATGGTTCCCAAGGTATACACTGAAGGTAAGTGATCCAGAAACAAGTGAGCCATAAGCCAATAAGCAGTGAGACCTTGATATAAGTGTCAGTTTAGGGGAAAAAAATCTGTTAAAATATAGAAAAAAAAAATTCATTACCTAGGGACACTATCAAAAAACGATAGCCTGACAGTGTACATGGTTATATATATATATATATATATATATATATATATATATATATATAGATACACCTAAAGGTAGCAAAATATAGTCAATTATTGTGTACTGTACAATTGAAGGGGTTGTAAAGATTCATCTTTTATTTTCTAAATAGGTTCCTTTAAGCTAGTGCATTGTTAGTTCACTTACCTTTTCCTTCCACCTGCCTTCTAAAAATGTTCTTTCTTTGTTTGAATTTCTCACTTCCTGTTTCTCCTCAGTAAGCTTTCCACCATCATTCGAGCGGTGGAAAGTCAGTCAGAACAGTTTAATGAACACCTTACTGAGGAGGAACAGGAAGTGAGAAATTCAGACAAAGAAAAAAAAACATTTAGAAGGGAAATGGAAGGAAAAGGTAAGTGAACCAACAATGCACTAGCTTAAAGGAACCTATTTAGAAAATAAAAAACAAACCTTTACAACCCCTTTAAGATAATATTTTTTAGCTATACATATAAAGTGATATTAAATGCTCCATTTGTAAACACTTCAGCAACTGATTTATTAACCGAGTAGGCACCTTCTTGTTCCTGTTAAAACTAGTGCAATGACAGCTACCCAGCTCTCCGGTTTGAGAATGGCGCCATTCTCTTGCAATGTCCTATGGAGCCACCCTTAAATGTAGTGACTACAGCTAAGTCTCCCTACACTTCATGAATCCATTGAAACACACAGCCCCATAGCCTATGATGGAAAGACACTGTCCTGCTCCTCCCCTCCTCTTCCTTTCTCCAAACAGACCAACTAGAGACTGCACTGCCCACTGTTAACTCTTTCCTGTGAAGTTCACATTTTCGAGAAGCAGCACTGAGATTGCAGGAGACAGCAGCAATGAAAGCTGTGAAATTAAAGTGTTGGGGTGGGAATTTTATAGAACTGATTACTGGGAAATTTTATTTTTTATTGTGCTCAGTTTGTTAAAAAAAAAAAAAGCTGAGGGTTTAATGCCACTTTTTACAACATATTGAGGAACATTTCCAGAACATAATATAAAAAGTTATCAAATGCAACACATGCTTATTACAGTATTCTACCTGCAACTTTCTGGGGCTGGTTGATAGAAACACTGATTCCTGCCATGGTAACTGGAAGGGTAGTCACGCCTCCAGATGAAACAACAGCTGATACCACAGGTGGTTTAGCCAGAGCAACTTGGGCTGTCTGCCCTGGTTGACCTTGGATAGGCCCCTGAGCCTGCAACTAGAGAAAGACAATTGTTAAAAGACATTCATCTAAGCCAGTGGTCATCAGAGCCCACTAACAGGCCAGGTTTTAAGTATTACCTTGGGGAGATGCAGACTGGGAAACTGCAATCACTGAGCAGCAAATGATATCACCTGTGATGCATTTCAGTTATCTTGCAAACCTGGCCTTTTAGTGGGCCCTGAGGACAGGGTTGATGACCACTGATCTAAGAAAACAGTATCATGTTGTAGATTTGTCTATCCAGTTTAACTCTCACCAGACGAGTCACTTGTAGATTTGCCACTGTGGCTCCAGTAAGCACAGCGCCTCCTCGAGAAGTAGTTACGGTTGCCAGCTGCTGCTGTTGCTGCGGCTGAACTTGCACTTGCGTTCCTGTCTGCGCCACTTGCTGAGAAAGCTGCAGCTTATGCTTCTGCAACTTCATTAACTGTTCCTGTCAAAGAAAAATAGAATAGCAACAATGTAACCATATTTGTCTGCCTACGTCCCATGTTGTATAAATAAGTTGCCTATTATCCTGTAGTGTATGATTAAGAGAACAGAAATTTAAACATATCTGTATTTTGGAGTACAGTACAGGACACGGGTCATTCTCCCAAACTCTCCGTAAGGCCCCTTTCACATTGAGGCGTTTTTCATGCGGTACAGCGCTAAAAATAGCGCTGCTATACTGCCTGAAAAAAACCTGCCCTGTAGTCTTCAATGTGAAAGCCCGAAGGCTTTCACACTGAAGCGGTGCGATTGCAGGACCGCTCCAAAAGTCCTGCTAGCCGCATCTTTGCAGCGGTATAGGAGCGGTGTGTTTATCGCTCCTTCCCATTGAACTAAATGGGAAACCGCGGTAATACACCTCTACGGAGGCGCATTGCGGGCGCTATTAACCCCTTTTCGCCCGCTAGTGGGGGGTTAATACCGCACTGCTAGCGGCCGAATACCGTGGTAAATACGACGGTATAGCAGCGCTAAAAATCGCACTGCTATACCACCACCGCGGCTCCACTGTCCAATGTGAAAGCAGCCTTACTGTGCACTGCATGCTACAAAACTGAGGACTCATGGAGTGGAGTAGAGTCATAGGGGAGGTTCCCCATGAGGCACGTGCTCAAAAGCTTGACGGTGTCTAATTACCTGAAGCTACAAGCCTATAACTCATACTGTATGAATAAGTTGCCTGTGTTCTGTACTGTACGATTAATATAATAACAGTTTTAGAAGTGTGCATGCATGCACTATTTCTAACATGCAATATCAAAAGGTTTGTGCTAACTTTATTTCTGCTTTTGGGTCAAACGGCATACATATATATAGGTGAAAGGCTAACTGCAAATGGATTCTGACGTTAATTAAAAAAATATGTATATATTTCTATTATATTATTATAAATATTATATATATTTCTATTATATTATTGTATATGCTCCGTTAATGGAAGTTTGTTGATAATTATAAAATTCAATAAAATATTTGAAACAGAAAAAAACCAAGATATTTGTTTCAAGCTCACTTTCGATACATAAGCCTCTTTGTAACTTTTATTTACCATTCCTATTTGAATATCCTGCAGCATATTTTAACTTACCGAGGATATCTTAGCAACGGCCTTTATTTGCCCCGGGGATTGTGCTTGGGCCTGCATTTGAGGTACTTGCACCTGGGCAGTAGCCGGTTGTCGAAGCAGCTGAAACTGAGCTTGGGTTATGGTTTTTCCGGCTATTTGAACGCCAGTGGTAGAGGTGGCTGGAAAATATGACAAAAGAGTTAGACGGAATGGAAGGTAAACAGCAATTTGTTAAAAAATATAAAAAAGCATGCAGTATGCTACCTGTTGTTACTTGGGTCACAATAGTTCTTGCCTGAGATTGAATAGGTGTAAGGTTTGTAGATACCACAGTCCCTGCAGTCACAGCTCGAACTCCTGGACTGGTTGCTATGGTCACCATCTCTGTAGGTGTTGTTGCTGTCCTCTGTTGAACTAACTGACCAGTGGCTACAGACTGATAAAGAAGAATTTATATGGTAACACATTGTTAAAGTGTTAAAAAGCACCTGTCCTACAAAAAAAGTTAAAGGATAAGTAAAATATACAACATCTGGGGGGGCGTGTCTAGCTGCAGGAGAAGATGGCTGCTTAATAGCAGAGCTCCCACCACTACGGGGATTTTTAAACATAATAGAGCATTCATAGGCTTTGGACCTGGTCCTTTCCGGGCTACTTTCGTTCCTGTACTATCCGGCAACCTGGTGTGAACTTTTGGTGATACATACGGGAAGATTTTTTCCCCTGTCACGGCTTCTTACCGAGACCGAATGGACGCTATGGCTACTACCGGATCTACCCATACAGATGCTCTATCAACTCCGACAGGTAATCCTGCCTCAAATCCTGCCCCTATGTTTGCCACAAGCATCGCTGCGGGAAGCACTCATCTCCAGCCTAGTCTGAGTGACCTTCACAATGTAGCCGATGATATTAAAAATACCTTAACGGCAGCCATTGCGGCACTGAGCCTAGAGGTACGCGCTATTACTGCGCGGGTAGTTGAGGTCGAAAATACTACTGCGCAACAGGGTACCATACTGCGTCATGTTAATCGCAAGATTGACTCACACACCCTCCATCTAAGAGACCTCCACCGCCAGGTAGAGGATTTAGAAAACAGAAGTAGACGCCATAACCTGAGATTGAGGGGTCTCCCGGAAGCGGTTGACCACGATCATTTAACTCCCGTGATATCAGACATCTTTAATAATCTGTTGGGACGTCCGCCTCAAACCCCTGTTAAAATGGAGCGTATTCATCGCGCATTGAGACCAAAGGGTAAATCTTCTGATCCCCCTAGGGATGTCATCTGTTATATATCTGACTTTCAATTAAAAGAGGATATCATCAGGAACGCCAGACTGCGCCATAAGTACCTGTATGAGAGATCTGAATTGCAGATATATCAGGACTTATCACAAATTACACTTCAGAATAGGAGGGACCTGAAACCCTTACTGGAATTACTTAGGGAAAAAGCTATAATTTATAGATGGAAGTTTCCCTTTGGTTTGCTCACCACCCATCAGGGACGCTCTGCCCTGTTAAGGGTACCGGAAGATCTACAAATGTTTTGTGACACGCTATGTATTCCCTATGTTGATGTGCCTGACTGGTATGCAGAGTTTCGCTTCAGAGCTGCCAGGAAAGATCAACACCAAGTGGAAACCATGGAAACCATCCCTACACGTCATCGCAGACGTCGCTCTCCCTCGATGGATAAGTCCCTAGGAGCCTCCAGGGATCACAACCCTGAACTGAGTACAACAGGATCCCCGCGTATGAGAAAACCGAGACGTGACTTTTAATTGCTTAATGCTTTTCTTTTTCATTAAGATGGCTGCTCCTAATCCCTTACCTTCACAGGTTGTACTTAAGTTTATTTCCTTTTCTCTTATCCCCTTTCCATGACATGTCTTTATCTGCTTTCCTTTATTGGGCTTATTTCATATCAACTGAAAAGGTTATTTTATTTATAATTATTTTGGGATTGGTAAATGCATGTTATCTGTGGCATTTAGTTTTTTTAATTGTAATGGATTCCTTATGTTGGTCTCTATATTGACACACTGATCAGTGTTTCTATTTAGTTGGGTAAATGGATACTTTCCTGCTTCGTGCTTTAGACAGTATTTGTAAGTTTTCCCTTTGATCTTACTTGCCTGGGGTTGAAGGATCACTAAAGGAAATTTTTTTTTTGGCTAAATAGCTTCCTTTACCTTAATGCAGTGCTGTTTTTATGTTCTCATTGTTTGTTTTTGCTTTGAAGTAGCTGTAATACTTCTTTGATCTCCACGCTTCCTGCTTGTCTGGCTCCTTATGAAAAATCTCATGGCAGCTTTTCACTGTGGTCCAAGCTGTGTCTCTAAAACTCCTTAGACCCAATCAGATTCATTTTAAAAACAAAACACTGCCCTGGATGTGTTTGTTTTTGTTCTGTCTCTCTCTCTACTTCACATAAACACAAAACCTTTTTAAAAAACGAAAGTGAAACTAGAGGCATATTATATGATTGATTTTTATCTATTTTTAATCATTTTTAAAAGGAATCAGTTAACTTTTATGTCTCTATACCCTGTATACAGTCATTTCATCGGGAAGGGGATTTTCCTTTGGTGATCCTTTAATGTTTTTTCTTTTATGTTGTGCCCGGGAATTCGATACATTTTACCTATTTGTTTTCTTTTTTCTTTGCAGTCCCACATGATTTTTTGTCCTTTCCATAACGTGTCGTGTAGTTTTGGATGGGGATGGTTAAAAGTTGCAGAACTAACTTAATGGTTATATCTGTTTATAACTACTTCCTTTTTTTTTTTTGCTAGGGCACTCTATGAGGAAACATGGATATCTTTTCTGTGTTGTCTCTCGTATCCCTATCCACTTCTATATTTATAAATATACTGTTCCCTTTTTTTTTTTTTTATATTTTTGATATTAAACAGAAGGAAGGGGAATCTCTTTTGGATGATATAAATAATAATAGTAATAAAAATAAAAAAATAAATAAGTAATAATAAAAAAAAAGAAGGGAACGGAAAAAAAAAAAAAGAAAGGAAATATGTGGTCATATGACACCAAAATAAATATGTTGAGGATAATCTTTTGTAATAAAATTCAGGCTCTGATTTTTATCTATAGACTACTCTTGCCGGAACAAACATTTTATGTTAGAAATTTTGACTTAAAATCCTTCGGAATTAATTATTATTTTTTTTTTTAACATGAAAAAAATAAGAAACAAAAGGAGAAAGTTTATATATATGAACGATAATATGAATTGTCATGTGTGCTTTTCTTATTTTTTCCCTGTAGTGGTGGGATGTATGGTTTTACATCTCATTCATCTTTGACTGGGTTATTTCCAACCCCACAATAGCTGCTGTAGTAGTCGTCGGTCGCTTTATGACTGACGTGCGCTATTGCCGTAGCGATTTCTACTGATTTACCTTATTGAGTGAATCTTCACGTTTGGTTCCTCTATACGGTAATCAGTTACTGGGTTTTTACCCGACGTTCTCTGCCTTTACTTTACAATTTACAGTTCTTTTGTTTTTGACCCCTCTCCATTTTTTTTCTATTTAAACCTCCTTCCTTACACATCAGCCTATTCCTGAATTTCTTTCCCTTTTTTTTTTTTTTTGGGAAATAAGACGTTATAAATATGGCCCTTCCTAATAATATTTCTGAAAGACCACCTAAATTGAAATTTTATTCCCTAAATGTTAAGGGTCTCAATATCAAGGAAAAGAGATCTAAACTATTTATGGTATTGAGAAAAGCGAAAGCGGATATTATTTTTCTGCAGGAGACTCACTTCAAAACTGACCACATGCCTATTTTTAAAGACAAATGGTTCCCGTTATCTTTTCATGCTACCAATCCTGAATCCAAGACCAAGGGGGTTTCCATATTAGTTTCCAAGAATTGTCCCCTTCAGATCCAAGGCTCTCTGTTGGATAGTGAGGGTAGATTTGTCTTTCTCAAAGGTTCTTTATATAACAAACCTATTACTTTGGCCAACTTATATATGCTCCTAATAAAATGCAAGTGCCATTCCTTACAGACACATTGCAAATACTTGATACCTTTAAGTTTGGGATGCTCATTGTGGGGGGTGATTTCAATTTGGCTTTGAACCCTTTACTTGACACATCCTCGGGCTCCTCTAATATTTCCTATAGGTCCTTACATTCCATAAAGAAGGTGCTGAGAGACATGTCCCTTCATGATGCGTGGCGCACATCAAACCCCACTTCCAAAGATTATACGTTTTATTCTTCTCCGCATGATAGATATTCGAGAATTGATTACTTCTTCCTATCCCAGAACGATCTTGAGGATCTTATTGACGCTTCAATTGAGCCAATGTTTTTTTTTGACCATCATCCTATCACTTTTTCTATAATTTTTCATTCACGGCCAGTAAATAATAGAATCTGGAGACTTGATAATTCTCTGCTTAGCGATCCCGACAATGTTAACGCACTAAATTCCAAGATTGATCTTTATTTTATTGAAAATTACACTGAAGGCTTAGATCCTGTATCTCTCTGGTCTGCACACAAATGTGTGATTGGGGGTAACTCATTTCTATTGCTGTCAAGAGGAATAGGGTGAGACAGGCTCGTATTAAATCCCTCACAGAACAAATCCAGCTACTAGAAAACAAACACAAACAATCGCTGGCGTTGGACACTATCTGAATTACTGGAAGCTAGGGAGGCTCTCTTAAGATTACTAGATGAAAAAATAAAACGCAACTTCGCTCTATCTCAAAAGCTGTTCTACGAATTTGGCAATAAATCTGGCAAACTTTTTGCCAGAACTCTTGATTCTAATAAACGTTTTAACAATAATAATATATACTCTATCTCCGATCCAAATGGAAAAAAATTGTTCTCCTCTTCCGAAATTGCCGACCGATTTAAACAGTTTTACGCTGGATTATATAATTTACCTGTTGATGATAAACCCGCTAGCTTAGATGATAGGAAAAATAAAATTTCTGAATTCTTACATTCCTATAGTCCAAATCCTATTAGCGCTGTAGATGCTATTGCTTTGGACAGACCTATTGATAGAGAGGAAGCAATCACTGCTCTTAAACAACTTAAGACAGGAAAATGCTCAGGCCCAGATGGCCTTTCTGTATCATATTATAAAACCTTCTCAGATTCTATTATCCCTCATTTTTTAAAAACATTTAATAATATCCCCTCTTCATCCCCTTTTATCAAAGATATTTTGGAGGCACATATCACCATGATTGCCAAACCTAACAAAGATGCATCCCTAGTTTCTAACTACAGACCCATTTCGCTTTTAAACGTCGACATTAAACTGTATGCTAAAATTATTGCTAATCGCCTGCTCCCCTTACTACCAAAAATTGTATCTCTAGACCAGGTGGGCTTCGTCCCAGGCAGAGAGGCGAGGGATAATACCATTAAGGCAATTAATATACAACATTGGCTCTCCAGATCTAATAAGTCTGGCTTCTTTCTTTCCCTTGACGCAGAGAAGGCTTTCGACAGAGTAGCATGGGACTATATGAGTGCAGCCTTGAGAGCGCTAGGGTTTGGAGAACGTTTCCTCAATCTTATTCTCATGCTTTACTCTTCTCCCACAGCAAAAATTAAAGTGAATGGTTGTCTGTCGGAGGCCTTCTCTGTGTCCAACGGAACACGTCAAGGTTGCCCTTTGTCCCCAATTGTCTTTATCCTTCTCTTAGAACCGATGCTCAATAGACTTAGGAGTAATCAAGACATAGTTGGCATTGAGATTGGGAGAAAGAATTACAAACTTGCAGCATTTGCGGATGACATTCTTCTCTTTCTCTCGAATCCCATAGTGACTATCCCCAACTTGTTAAATGACTTCTCCCTCTTCAATTCGCTTTCAAATCTTAAAATTAATTTTGATAAGTCCACGGCCATGAACATCTCTTTGCCCAATGCTACTGTCTCCTTATGTAAATCAAACTTTCCTTTTCACTGGGGAGAGGACTCACTGACGTATCTAGGGATCAAGTTGACTCCGAATATTAAAGATCTTTATGGTACAAATTTTCTACCATTGCTCAAGACTATTAAAAAAGACTTGCTGTCTTGGGATAAGGTTTTTTTTTCCTGGTTCGGAAGGGCAGATATCATTAAAATAAATGTTCTCCCCAGAATTCTCTATTTACTACAGACTATACCCATTATGATTCCAGCTACTTTTTTCTGAGAGGTTTTAAACGTATGTGTACAACATTTATTTGGAATCTGAAACAACCTTGTGTCAAATGGGACAAACTCGTTATTCCCAAACTTAAAGGGGGTATAAGACTACCTGATATACAGAAGTATTACTGGGCTTGCCACATGACTCGTATCTTGGATTGGCACTTACATACACATACTAAGGCTTGGGTCGAATTAGAAGGTACATCCTCATCTCCTGTTCTTCCCCTAATCCATTTACCTTGGATTATAGCACGAAAAATCCCACCCATCACTTGCTCTCACCCTCTAGTGGGTTCCACCCTTAAAATTTTTAGGACTCTTTGTAAGAGTATACATTTCTCTTCCGTATATGGTCCTCTGACTCCTATAAATTTTAACCCGGAGATTTCTTTAGGACAATCGGTTATTTACATTTCTGATTCCGCATGCGTCGGTTCAATTAGAGCGGAAACCTTTTTCGACAAGGGTGTTCTTCTTACCCTCGATTCTTTTAGGCTCTCTCACCCCAACATAGTTATATATCCTTCTGGATATGAACAGGTTAAACAATTTTTGTGTCGCGCTGGAGCGAGTTCAGTATGGTCCAGAAGCAAAAATCCTTTTGAGACCCTGTGTCTCCAAGATTCTCCTAAAAAACATTTGATTTCCATAATATATGCATCTTTTTTCACATCATATGACGTCAAAAACGACGTAACAAATCTCAAATGGGAAAGTGATCTGGACATCTCCCTCTCTGATGATGAATGGGAACATGTTTTTCAGCATATCCATAAGGGTTCCCTGAATGTATTGACCCAGGAAAACAATTACAAATTGTACTCTAGATGGTATAGGACTCCTGCCATCATTCATAAATATAATGTAAACATTTCACCACTATGTTGGCGCTGCAACCGTGATCGGGGCACACTCCTACACATTTGGTGGGAGTGTGATCTGATCAAACCCTTCTGGAAGGAAGTCCACCGACTGATTTCTCACATTACATCATATACCCCTGACTTCACGGCTGCCCAATATTTGCTGCACCACTCCTCGCTTCCTCAATACATTTATAGAAAATCATTGATGTTTCACCTGATCAATGCTGCCAAACTATGTATACCTATTAGATGGACACAGTCTTCACCTCCTACCATTTCGGATTGGTTTACTAAAATTGGGTACATGGCCGATATGGAAGAGCTTATTTTTCAATCCAAAGACTCACCTAAGGCCTTTTATGATAAATGGGCATGTTGGATATGTTTCAAAAGCTCCGCTGAATTTCATTCATTAAGGATAGCTTCTTTATAAAGTTGTTTTATGTCACTTTCTCCACACTCTCCTTCTTTTACAATCTCAATAGAAGGTTATTACCTAATAAAGTGCATGCATTTTCCTTCTCATATGGAAATCCCCCTCTTTTCTCCCCCCCCCCTTTTTTTTTTTCCCTCCATTATCCCCCATTTTTTTTCACCCCCATCCCTCTTACTCTCCTTACATTGGTTATTTATAGACTTCATGAATATCAGCTTATTGCTTGAATTTGCCTTTTGAAGTCTGTTTTATATGTTGTGCATATTCAACTATTTGTACATGTATTGTATTCTGTATTTATTTATGAAAATTCTCAATAAAATATTTGAAAAGAAAATATACAACATCTAACTAAATTCACAGTTGATGATCAATGAGGTCTATCATGGGCCGCTCGTTTTGGTGTAAAGGCCTTTTTCCATTATTGATCAGCTGCTGCACTCGCAGGCTTCAAATGAGGAATTTGGCAGGATCTGTATCCCTTTGATAGCATCTCACCAAAAATAATTTTGTTGTTGCAGAGTACGCAAGGACTCACAAAATTTGATTTGCATCTTAGTGCAGAGTTCTGGGAAAACCAGTGAGCCAATCACAGAAGCAGGAATCTACATACCTCCTCAGTTACCATTTTGCATTTTACATAAAACTACAGTGAGGCAAATCGAAAAGAAAAGTTCATTTTAAATAACGTTCTATCACAATATGGCTTGTGTTGGATTTGTATATGTTGTATTATTGTACTGTAGGATTAAGATACTTATTTTATAGTTTGTCATTAAGGTGATACGATTTAAATGTCAGGTTTTTGCTGTTTTTGACTCTGTTGGAGAGATAAGCCATTACAATTTTTCCTGGTTATCATTTTGTGGAAAATCCAAAAATGGTGCATCTGTCAGTGTCACATGGTACAAGTGATATCTTCCATTAGAAAGACCTTCACTTAAGAAAAAAAAAAAAAAAAAGAAGACTTTCTTTCTTGCTATTTTAACTATGTTTTAGGAAATATCAATAGTCAGGGTGAAAAAAGACACCAGTCCATCCAGTTTAATCAAAAAAATAAATACATAGAAAACCCCCATATACAGAGTGCTATACCCACATCTGATTTTGAGAAAGGCAATAAAGCATGGAACATTATCTGGTGAAATCATCAGACAACAATCTAAAGTCTATGCAAAGTCTAAAGCCCTGGTAACGACCAGTTCAATAAAAACAGGCAGACATTCGGCCTGTGTGTACGGCAGACGGTCCGGCTTCTGTTGAAGGGGCATGCCTGAAAAAGGTGTGCCGATCGGTATCTAATCAGTGTTCTCAGCCAATGGCTGGGAGCGCTGACCGGTGTGCTCTGACAGAGGGTCCGCCCCCCTGTCATAACACAATAGCTCAGCGGTAGATTGCTGTAATAACATAGTTAGTACAGCGGCTCATTCTGAGCTTTTCAATTTTTTTTCTCGTTCACCCCACCAATTCTTACGGATTAAAAAAAAAAAAAACTGCTGGTGTGTACCAGGCTTAACCCACAGTAAAAAAAAAAAAAAAAATCAAATGCTGTTTACTTCAGTCAGCTCTCACACTGCGGCCAATCACCCTGTATGGTACCTGCAGGGGTTCAAATCCAAGGTGAAAAAGGGATACTCCATTGGGATAGATTCATTAATATTGATCATCCCTAGTATCAATGTGATGCCATTGAACCAAGGAAAGGAATATGGTTATCTTCAATGAAGAAAGTTTTTATAGGGCACGACCCCTCTGAAGCTTACTACCAGTATATGAAGTATACGTTTTAGGAGTGATACAATTATCAGCCTTTGAATTTCTTGGCTTCTTATCACAACAGGGTGTCAATTAAAGGCTAGTGTCCCCCCTTTATGGCCCTCTAATACCTCATTGACCGCTTGGCGGGCCTTGAGGGTCCCTTTGGGTGACATTGTATAGAAGGTCCTACAAAAGCTCCAGAAGAAGCCATGATTATGGCGAAACATGTAGAGGCAACCAACTTTTGTATTATGACCACATTCCCTTTTCATGTTTTAAATTTTATTATTTTTTTTAACCATGTTTGTTCAAATAAAATTATGAAATTCCTAATATCAATTTAATTTTTTTTTTTTTTGCACCTCAAAGCTCCCAATTTTGTTTCTTGGTATTTTCCTTTAGAAATGAGAAAAGAGATGATTCCTGAGCACCTGCTATTGATTACTGTACTATGATATTGTAACTTTGTAGGCATATCACAAGTTATTATTAAAGAACACTTACTGAAACTGCACTGGTTACCACAGGAGACACCAATCGCTTGTTGATAGGTTGGAAAGTTGCAGAGGGAACATTTGCCATGCCAGACATTGTGTTTACAAGAACATTTGCAGTGACTGGTCCTAAATTAGAGAATAGAAAAAAGTGTTGAATACTTAAATATCTAAATTTAGACACCCACAAGAGCAATATCCACTAGAGATGTGGCCCTTTGCTTGCCTTTATCCGGCCCTTGGGGCACTATCTCTCCCACTGATACAAGACACTATTCTGCCATCTGACACCGACAGTGATGCACCATTTCTCCCACTAAAACCACTAATAGGACACTATTCCTCCCTACGATACCAAGATGGGGCACTATTCCTCCCCCCAATACCAGATGTTTAGTCCCACTGATGCCAGGAAAGTTTCCACCCCCCCTGGTCAAAGTCCGGCCCTCCCGAAGAACAATAAACCGGCCCTTTGTTTAGAATGTTTGGAGACCCCTGCACTAGAGCATATTAGGACTACCCACACATACAGCAAATTATATTTTTGGTGCAATTAATAGTGAAACAATGAGTCTCAATGGTTCTACTAAGAGTGACTGGGTGACAGGCAAATAAATAAAAAATGCCAACAGATGCAAAGATACAGTGCCTTGAAAAAGCATTCATACCCCCTTGAAATTTTTCATATTTTGTCATGGTTCAACCAAAAACCTAAATGTATTTTATTGGAATTTTATGTGATAGACCAACACAAAGTGGCACATAATCGTAAAATGGAAGCGCAATTATAAATGGTTTTCAAATAAATATCTGAAAAAGTAGTGTGCATTTGTATTCAGCCCCCTTTAGACCCCTTTCACACCGATGCCTTTTTTCAGGAGCTTTAGTACTGGAAATAGCCTCTGCTAAGTGCCTGAAAACCTCTCATTCGTTCCAGTGAGACTTTTCACACGGGGGTGCTGCGCTTGCGGAACAGGAAAAAAAGTCCTGCAAGCAGCATCTGTCGGGCAGCTTGGGAGCGCAGTATACTGCGCTCCCAAAACGCCCCTGCCTATTGGAAGGAATATGCAGTGCTTTGAAAGCACTGCAAAACGAGAGTATTTAACACCTTCTTTGGGGTTAAAAGCTCCCCGCTAGCGGCCGAAAAGTGCCGCTAAAACAAGCGGTGCTTTAGCGCTGACAGGGGCACAGCCCCAGTGTGAAAGGGGTCTTGTTCTGATACTCCTAACTAAAATCTAGTGGAACCAATTGCCTTCAGAAGTCACCCAATTAGTAAATAGAGTTCATCTGTGTGTAATTTAATCTCACTATAAATACAGCTGTTCTGTGAAGCCCTCCAAGGTTGGTTAGAGAACCTTAGTGAACAAAGAGCATCATGAAGACCAAGGAACACACCACACAGGTCAGGGATAAAGTTGTGGAAAAGTTTAAAGCAGGGTTAGGTTATAAAAAAATACCCAAGCTTTGAACATCTCATGGAGCACTGTTCAATCCATCATCCAAAAATGGAGAGAGTTTGGCCCCATTTGCAAACCTACCAAGACATGGACGTCCACCTAAACTGACAGGCCGGGCAAAGAGAACGTTAATCAGAGAAGCAGCCAAGAGTAACTCTGGAGGAACTACAGAGATGGTGGGAGAATCTGTCCACAGGACAACTATTAGTTGTGCACTCCACAAATCTGGCCTTTATGGAAGAGTGGCAAGAAGAAAGACATTGTTGAAAGAAAGCCATAAAAAGTCCTATTTGCAGTTTGCGATAAAACAATGTGGGGGACACAGCAAACATGTGGAAGAAGGTGCTCTGGTCAGAGAACAAAATTTAACTTTTTGGCCTAAAAGCAAAAAGGCTGTGTGTTGCAAAAAGGCTGTGTGTTGCTTAAAACTAACACTGCACATCATCCTGAACAAACCATTCCCCCACAGTGAAACATGTGGTGGTAGCATCATGTGGTGGGGATGCTTTTAAAATCTGGTGAAAGTTCATGGGACGATGGATGGAGCCAAATACAGGGCAATCTTAGAAGAAAACCTTGGCTCCATCTTCCCATTAACACTGACCAGCTTCCCTGTCCCTGCTGAAGAAAAGCACCCCCACAACATGATGCATCATTTTGTGGGGGTGCATCATGTCTAACAGTGGGGATGGAGTGTTCAGGGTGATGTGCCGTGTTAGTTTTCCGCCACACATAGCGTTTTGCTTTTAGGCCAAAAAGTTACATTTTGGACTCACCTGACCAGAGTACCTTCTTCCACACATTTGTTGTGTTCCCCACCTGGCTTCTCGCAAACTGCAAATGGGACCTCTTATGTTTTTTTTTTTAAACAATAGCTTTCTTCTTGCCACTTTTCCATAAAGGCCAGATTTGTGGAGTGTTCGACATATAGTTGTCCTGTGGACAGATGCTCACACCTGAGCTGGGGATCTCTGCAGCTCCTCCAGAGTTACCATGGGCCTCTTGGCTGATTCTCCGATTAATGCTCTCCTTGCCCAGCCAGTTTAGGTGTTTGGCCATGTCTTGGTAGGTTTGCAGTTGTGCCATACTCTTTCTATTTTCGGATGATGGATTGAACAGTACTCCATGAGATATTCAAAGCTTGGGATATTTATTTTTTAACCTACTCCAACCTACTTTAACCTTCTCCACAACTTTATCCCTGACCTGTCTGGTGTGTTCCTTGGCCTCCATGATGCGCTTTGTTCACTAGGGTTCTCTAACAAACCCCTGAGGGCTTCACAGAACAGCTGTATGTATACTGAGATTAAATTACGCACAAGTGGAATCTATTTACTAAATTAGCTGACTTCTGAAGGCAATTGGTTCTACTATATTTTAGTTAGGGGTATCAGAATAAAAGGGGGCTGAATACAAACGCACGCCACACTTTTCAGATATTTGTAAAAAAAAAAAAAAAAAATGAAAAACATTTATAATTTTCCTTCCAATTTGTGTTGGTCTATCACATAAAATCCCAATAAAATACATTTACATTTTTGGTTGTAACATGACAAAATGTGGAAAATTTCAAGGGGGGTAAGAATACTTTTTCAAGGTACTGTACGTACATACAGACAATAGCCAATTCTAGGAGCAAGCTTATTAACCTATTAGTGTGTTTTTGGGGAGTTTTCAGTAGAATTAAACTATTTATTCAAGTGCAAAGAAGTTGGCATTTCTTTGGGTTCATTGTCAAAACCCACTTTTGAGTAGTCAAATTAGAATGGTTGGCTGTGTAGCGAACGTATATTTGAGGGACTCTTCTCTGATAAACACATAAATCACAGCTATGTCAGCATTCTCACTATACATTCAAAAAATAAAATAAAAATATACACCAAAACACCACAGACGAGATGATATTATTCTAGCTTTCACACACCAAATAAAACACTGACCTGTGGTTATGGTTGTTCCTGGTACAGCAGCCTTGATGGTGCCAGTCTGCAACATGAAGCATTGCTGTTACACCAGTGCAAAATGTAATGTCATAATTCATAGCATACAAATATCACAAGATGGGGACTACCACTTTAAAACTGCTTAGATGTTGTATGACTAGGATGAGCTGGTATTGTCATTATTTGATATGACGCTTGACATTTAACTGTACATAATTGTACTTTATCATCTTGTCTAAACTTCTTCCATTACAAATTATTGGAAAGCGTAACCTTGTTCTTCCGCTGCTAACCATGGTTACCTGTAAGGAAATGTGCAGTCATCATTTCTTTTCACAAAAAGGGGTTCACAGGCAAGGATATTGCTGCTTCTAAGATTGCACCTAAATCAACCATTTATCAGATCATCAGTAACTTCATGGAGAAGTTCAATTGTTAAGAAGGCTTCAGGCCCAAGAAAGTCCAGCAAGCGACAGGACCGTCACCTCCAACAGTTGATTCAGCTGCAGGATCAGGGCACCACCAGTGCAGAGCTTGCTCAGGAAGAATAGCAGGCAGGTGTGAGTGCATCTGTACGCACAGTGAGGTGAAGACTTTTGGAAGATAGCCTGGTGTCAAGAAGTGCAGCAAAGAAGCCACTTCTCTCCAGGAAAAACATTAGAAAAAGACTGATATTCTGCAAAAGGTACAGGGATTGGACTGCTGAGGACTGGGGTAAAGTAATTTTCTTTTATGAATCCCCTAAGGCAAAATTGATAATAACGTTGCTTAGGTGGCAAAACATTTTGGGTCCACGGCAAGGAAACCCCCCCAGATCCTAATCCTATTGGCAACTTGTGGTCAATCCTCAGGAGGCGGGTGAAAAAAAACCAAAAAAAAAACACAAATTCTGACAAACTCTAAGCACTGATTATGCAAGAGTAGGCTGTCATCAGTCAGAATGTGACCCAGAAGTTGATTGACAGCATGCCAGGGTGAATTGCAGAGGTCTTAAAAAATAAGTGTCAACACTGCAAATAATTGACTCTGCATCAACTTAATGTAATTGTCAATAAAAGCCTTTGACACTTAAAATGCTTGTAATTATATTTCAGTATACCATATTAACATGTGACAAAAAGATCCAAAAACACTAAAGAGCTTACTTTCTGAAAATGTATATTTGTGTCATTCTCAAAACTTTTGGTCAGGGCTGTATTGGCCCTCACAGCTGCGTTGACTCAAAGTCTCAGATGGAAGTAGCAACAAGTAAGGCAGTGCTACAACCTCTGCTACAATCCAATGACAAAACCCCCGGTGCTCTGGCTACAGGTTCTCCTCACAGCTGCATGGTCTACAAAGTAAAACAAGCTCATCAGTGGAAATCAGCAAAATGGTTATCATGAACTATAAAAAGTGACATACAGCCATAAAAATGACAATGTGTTTTGACCAATCAGGCCAAATCATGGCAAACGATAACGGTTTTGCGAATCTACACCGATGCACAGAATTTTATTTGTGGATCAAAGTCTCAGGTGACTGTGTCCAAAAGCTACAATCTGACCCAACAAATGACAAATTATGGGTAAACATTGAACGTCTAGCCACACACAATTTTGACCTCCCTTCTCTTGCAATACTAGCGCCATTATCCCCAAGATAAAAATCCCCAACCTAATAAGCATTAAAACTACTTTGTTCGCTTGGAAACACATTCTCTCAAAAACCAGACATGTAGAGAAAAAGGCTAAATTACATCTTCCCACAGAAGTCATTAATTATTGCAGAATCAGATTCTCTGTAAACGAGTGGATCAGTAATGGATATAATCTATACCAGAACCTACCCTCTAATGTTAAGAACAGCATTGAGACTAAGATTGGTAAGTGTACCCGACTGAAAGATTTCTCTCCCAGTAATTTGATCGAAATCCCTATGAACCTTTGGGAGTTCCTCTCTCCTCAGAAAAATGATAACAGGAAAGGTATATCTTTCTTCTACGATGGGTTATCCTCCCAACTGTTTACCAAAAACACAAATATGCTGAAATGGGAAAGAGATCTGGAGCAACAATCTGACCCCGTCTCAGTGGATTAAAGCATTTCAAACAATAAGTAAATCATCTTCTTGCATTGAACACTGGGGTAATGCCCAAAAAATAATTAATAGATGGTACTTAACACCATACAAGTTATCCAAAATGTATCCAACTGCATCCGTCATCTGTTGGAAATGTAACAAGCAAACGGGAAACCTCCTGCACATGCTTTGGAGTTGCAAGACTCTAAAAAGTTTTTGGAACTCTATCTCATCCTTTATCGCCAATCTTACGGGTAACCTTGCCAAGCTTACTCCTACCAACGCATTATTAGGTATAGATCTAGACAAATACACCACTATGTACGGGACTATTGTCTTACATATTTTGATAGCCTCAAGAATTACAGTGGCCTCTCTATGGAAATCCGCAGACGCCCCAAACCTACCAATGGTCATCACCAGATTAAACACCCAAGCTCAATTAGAACTATTATTAGCCTATAAGAATGATTCTATAATACCCTATCGTAGAAAATTGATAATGTGGTTAACCCACCCAAAAGCTTCCAAATATTTAAAAGATTCCTTACTTTAATAATCTTCCTATAGTCTGAAGAAAAACATTATAAAATACTGAATCTTTGGTATAGATAATGACTAACGGCAGCCTTTATTTCAGTTTTCTCCATCCCTCCCCCTCCTTTATTTGTATTTACTTTAGCTGTATAGGTGTACCACTGATCATCTTGGTGACCTCCCAGTCCTACAGTTTGTACCCAATTGGGGTAGGCTGGTCTAGGTCGCCGAGTACCGTATTCTTTTTCTGTTAAAAGTTTGCCTGTACAAGGTGATTATACTACTTAAGTTGTATATTGAATGCAACTACCGCAAGTGTTGTAAATTGATAAACCCAATAAAAATGTATTGATGAGTAAAGTGGATGTAAACCCACTCTCATCCTTTCTAAAACTACTGCCACAGTGCTGATCTATAAGGATATAGATGCCTCCTCTTACCTGTCAAATGTCTCCCCTCTGTCTGTTATAAGAACTGAAAAACTGCAGATTCTGTGGGTGGGTCTGTTGTCTGGAGCTCGTAGGTGGAGTCGTGATGTCAGTAGACACCCCGCCCACCTCTACACTCCCTTTGTCAACATGCATTTTGTCCTCTGTATTACTTACACTACATTCTGCTATGATCCCTAACATCCAGTCAAAATCCAAAAAAGTAACCACATGACTTCAGAAAAGGTGTGGGAATTAAAAAATAATGCCTGTCTCCAGGCTAGTGCATGAGATATGTAAATAACCTGTCATTTACAGCAAGCGGTTGTAAGGTTTTTCTCTGTAAGTCCGTTATATTTCACTGAACAGTAAAAGAGGATTGCTCAGAGCTGGATCAACTCTTTGTGGCAAGACTGGGCACAGATAAGAAATCTTATACTGTACATTGTGACATCAAAAAAATAAATAAAACATTTCAGGTTTCAAAAGCTACAATCCGGAGTTTTGCCACTCCTCCCATCAAGCTTTTTCTTTAAATCGAATGTGTGACAGACCCCCTCTACTCCTGAGGGGTATGTCTGCTGCATGACCTTCTCTTGCCTGGTACCAGCATGATTGTCCCAGATCCCTCAGCTCAGCCAGTCACTTGTCGAGACATCAGTGCAGGGGGAATAAAAGCATAAGACTTTATTTGAACCACAGACACAAGTATATATCTCTGGAGACTTCTTGTTGGCATCAAATTAGCCCTTCTTGTTGGCATAGAGACACGGGCAGGGTAAACATAACACCCAATAACATCAGGCACAGGTACATTAAAACTTTTCAACACATCTATAAAGAAAATCAGGGCATGCAGCCAACAACTTGGTGGCATTGGGAGCTGAACCAGCAGTTTCCTGTCCCCTCTAAGGTAAGCTAGGTTCCACGGCCCCCGCCCAAAGTGACTCTCATTACATATCTCCCCTTTCGGCAGGAGACTCCAGACGGGTTGACTTGAAGTTAGTTTTCAGTTCCAGTCCCCCAATGCCCATATTCACACAGCACACCCAAACAACTTGCCCCAAACCGAGCATTACTCACCCAGCCGACCACTGCTTATCTCGTAGAACATTCCCAACGCTGGGGAGAAGTGCACACTGGTCCTTCTCCCTGATGTCCTTTCAGCCACTGAAGAGAAGACAGGGTGACTGGGCTCACCCCGTCATGCTGTTGGGGATCTGGGCCAACTTCCCAGCATCCCTGGGGTATACAGATGGAAACCGTAGTCCCATTCAAAAAAAAGTCATCCACTTTTTCTAGATGAAAATCCCCCAGTGTTGTCAGAGTAATGCTGATATTCTCCTGTCCCAATGCCAGACCTTTTTCTGGGGTTGTGTCAGTGGAGACCGCAGTCCCATCCACTACCACAGGAAATCCATCTTCTGTTAGTTGAGGGGAGAGGCCAGCAGTAAGTTGCCCTGTTGCAAGCTCTTCAGCAGGGTTGATGACAGTGGAGACCGCGAGGTACGATTGCATCCTCTTTCTGGTGCTCCTGCAGAGTTGATTGTTTTATAAACTTGTATACAGAGATCAACAGCACCATACTCTGAAGCCAGCTCTTCTGCTGGAGGTTCACCGGCTTGTTTCCCCTCAGCAGAAAAGTCTATTAAATCCCCAGTGTCTGGGGATAAAGGTTCGCCATCTCATGTCCGTGGAACTCAGAAGATGAGTTGCCTTGTTAACAATACTTCAACTTTGGGAGAAAGAGACCGCCGCTCCAGATGAGTGCACCTCGGTGGTGAGTATGGACTCAGAAAAATCCAATGGGTGCAGGCAATGCACGAAGCATAAATGGAAGCAAGAAGGTATGGACAGCCGCACTCCGATAAATGTAAAAAACAATAAAAGCCTTTAATCCAGTAAAAAAACACTGCACAAACAGAAAAACAGCAAACGGTGGGATGATATAGCTGACGCGTTTCACATTGTTGTACAATGCTTAGTCATAGCTCCAACTTCAACTTTGGGGATGACACTCACCGAAGCTTCCACTGCCAATTCTAGGTCATGCTGATGAACGTATCCCTGTATGCCCTTTCCAGGTGCTGTTCTTTCCTTAGCAAGTAATCCAGATCAGGTTTAACCTCTGAGACCCCTTCAATATTGTGGCATTAACCTCTTGGTATTCTCGCAAGTCCTCAAGAGCAGGTTGCCCTTCATCGCCAATCACGAAACCATATGGATGGCTCTCCCACAGCAATCCAGGGCTGCCAAAGTCCTATCCCTCTGGAGAAAATTCTTTTCTCTCCTAAATATTCCTGCTCTGCATGCCATTGCATAGCCTGATATCGATTGTCTAGCTTCATCTCCTGCTGGACCAGCCTGGCCAACTCGGACACCCATTGCTCCTGGGGCCGCTCTCCCAGGAATGGCATCCGCAACTCTTGTTGGTCACGGACTTGTTGCCCTGGAGTTGGAAAGCACTTGCCCTGGTGTATAGCAGGAACCTGGAGGGCTCCAGTCCAGAGCTCCACTCAAATCTGCTGCCTGAGCTTCAGGTATTGATCCGCTGGGGTATACTGAAAGGGCGATCCGCAGGACCCCCTCGAACTCTGATGCCAGGTCCATATCTTCGCTGGGGTGACCAAAGTCTGCGATCCTAATCTTGGATCCGGGTGGTGGCTTGGACGTGTTCACAGCAAGGAAGCATAATACCACCAATGACCCCAGGCACTTGCACTTGTACATTGCGATTACTTACGTTTACATGCAGCTGTGTTTAGCTGTGGTGGAACATTCTTGCCATTTCTGATGTGCTTCCCGTTTTTCTTTTCTTGTTGCCGCTATCCGCAGGTAAATAATACACTGTGATTATCTGCCGTTATGTACAGATTAGCTGCGTTAAATCAGTCCTGCATGCAGTAAAAAAAAAAAATCTAACCACACAAAACCACATGCAACAAAACCTTTGCTAAATGCAGTGTGTGAATTGGGACAAAGGGAAAGCATTGTCTTAGTTTGGCTGCAGTAGATAACTTCATCTATGCGCAGCTAAAAACCGAATTCTATCCGCCTGTGTGAAAGAGGCCCAATACTTTATTTAAAGTATAGACACAAGTATATATCTCTGGAGACCATTCCCCCTTCATGTTGGCATAGAGACACAGGGTGGGGTGAACTTAACATCCAATGAACATCAGGAACAGGTACATTGAAACTTTTCAACACATCTATAAACAAAATCAGGGCATGCAGCCAACAAACGTGGTACGGAAACATTTACCCTTTCAACAAACTATTTAAAACAGTAACTGGGCATGCAGATTACTTTTTACATGAAGAGACTTGTTAAAAGAGCTTCTCCTCTGACTTCAAAATTCAAATGTCCAATTCAAATGTTCAATGTCGGTGTTCTAATCATAGTGTAAACAATCTGGCTGGTTCAGTGGTAAAATTAAATGCCGAATCCAGTGTGGTTGTACTGAGTCCGATTAGTGCAGATCAGACTGGGCTTCTCAAGTCACCCTGTGCCGCTAATAAACAAAGGGTGACTTGCACATAAGAGGGGCCTGGGTAGCTGAACCAGGAGTTTCCTAACCACTCTAAGGGATGTTGGGTTCCACGGGCCATTCGCCCAAAGTGAATCCCGGAATCTATCGTCAGTCCCTAAATAACAGCATGTTTTCTTTGTGGCCCTAGAAAGATTGCTTTCCCAAGGGTTCATTCGCACCTGTTCCAGCAGAAATGCAGTCTCACTATTTCTATTACACTTTTTTCATAGTTCCCAAGCCAAACTGAGACATCTGGCCCACTCTGGACTTCAAGAATTCCATCAAGTTTTAAAAAATGCTAAAATTCTGAATGGAGTCCTCCGAGTTGATGGACTGACCTCCAATGACCTGCATATGGTAGAAGTTTTGGAGAACTTCAGATATGTAATAATTCTTCAAAAGTCAGCATTGGTTCTCACTCAATACCTGCTGCACCTAAGCTTTATCCAATCACCTGGAGATGGAGATCGGCCAAAATAATCTAAGGATTAGTGCTCCTGTGTTTTGTGACGGATGATTAAGAAATTTCACTCAAATCCAATGTTTAAAGCAAACTAAACTTCGAGGTACTTTCATATGACATTTGTTAAGTCTCTGTTGACAATATCGAATATACTATTGGGACTTTTCTTAACATTGGTTCACAAATCTACCAGTGTACCACAAGCTTAAATGTGTCATGATTTAGTTTACAGTTCCCTGGGTCTTCAGTATCACTAGCTAACTAGGGGGTTTAGTTTAAAAATACCAGTTATCCAATTAAACTTTTGGTTCTGGGTTACACAATAAAGAATTACTAAAAGTTCATAGCCAATTTGAAGGGGCAGACTTTGATATTCTAAAGAATCCCAGCCTTCACAAGTCTGACCAAGATCAGACAAGATATTGGTTACAATTTGACATAACACATTGTACAATCACCCAAACACAATTCAAATAATACTCATGGTAAAAGGGGCCCAGTGTAAGTAATGATTAACCAACATTTAATCAAATTTGTGTGTACACAAAATGTCTACTATAGTAGAAAAGTAGCATGTTGCATTGTTTGTATTTTACGTTAAAGTACTTTAAGGTCTCATGCACACTGTCCCTAAAAATCTAAATGTTTAAGCCTCTAAATGCCCCTACAGAGGTATTCGAAGAGCAGTATTTAGAGGCTGACCAAAGGAGAAAGAAAAAAATCACTTGCAAGCTCAGGAGAAGAGCATCTGAGAAGAAAAACCAAAATGAAGACAAAGAAAAATGGATAGCCGCACTCCAAAACCTGATGGGTGGTCTTTTATTCAATAGACAGCATGTACAAAAATAGGGTCACAGCAGTGGAAACAAGGAACAGCCGACGCGTTTCGCACTGGATCAGTGCTTATTCATCAGCCATGAATAAGCACTGATCCAGTGCGAAACGCGTCGGCTGTTCCTTGTTTCCACTGCTGTGACCCTATTTTTGTACATGCTGTCTATTGAATAAAAGACCACCCATCAGGTTTTGGAGTGCGGCTATCCATTTTTCTTTGTCTTCATTTTGCTTAGTGCACCGCCAGCACCCTCGGTATCCTGCACCACCTGTAACCATTTAGTGATCCCACCTGGAGCGGTGACTCCTTTCTCTCACGCATTTGCAAAACATGGCTTTAGGTGCTTTTTTAGGCAATTTTTCCTGGAGAAAAGACGTTCCGAGGAGCTGTAAAAAAAAAGAATGGTCTACCACTCTTTTGTCTTCTGTGATAATGACATCGACCGAGGCCGAGGGAAAGAAGCAACTCCTAAATAGTGTAACCGCAGATCCGGACAGCTGTGCGCCATTTAATGATGCCTGATTTACCATATGAATATTGAAAGCACATCAGATGCCTGTTGCAATTTTTTTTGGCAAGTACTATACCCTCAACGATATTTAGCTGTCAACATAAATGTAAAATGTTTGAGTGATAGTTTTCTGAAAATCAGCATGACTTACAATGAGTGCTGGAGTAGTTATGGGTGTTGTACCCGTATTAGGATTCTTGGCTGCAGGTTGCTGCTGAACGACAACTTGTGCCTGAGTAACTGCGGTAATGGGTGTCGGAGCCTGTGCTGTCTGCACAGCTGTTGGTTGAGTTGGTTGTTGTCCGTTTTGCTGTGGCAATGGTGCAGTTTGCTGTTGTGCTCGAACCTGTTCCAAAGCCTTGAAAAAACAGCACAATGGAGATTTACAGTTAAGTCTATAAGTTGCGACGACATGCACATCCCCATTATTAAATACACAAATACAGTACAGAGATAACCCACCTTCTTTTCTTTGGCTATACGGTCTGCACGCAATGAGGCCACTTGAATTGGTGGTAATGGTTTGTCATAGCTAATGCCACTAGACATAAAAAGAAAAAAATATATAAAGAAAAAAAAAAATGAAAAAACTATCTGGTATATCTTCTAATGCTCAAAAGGTAATTTTTAAAATGTTACCTCTCTGCAAGCACAGATGCATGCTTGGGATTTTTCTGGAATGGATTCATGCCAAGTCTAAAATGTACAAATCAATAATAAATGTTAGGTATAAGCGACATATAAACTTTTAAGACAATGAAAAACCAAGGGTACCGAAGGGTAAAAAAATAAAAATAAATCTTAATGCCTAAGCACAATTTTGCAACTTTGACATGGGTTAGTAAAATGAATTTTTTCAGGACAAATTGGGCTTTTATTTTTATCAAAGAAAAACTGGCCAAAAATAGTAAAAACAAATCAACTAACAATAGTAAACATATTGCTTCTTTTTTTTTTTATCCTACCGAAAACACACACTGGGGGTTATTTACAAAAGGCAAATGTCCCCCTCAGATCTACAGAGACTGCACTTCCAAATGCACTTTCAGTGCAATTTGCACTTGTAGTGCAAAGTGGCTTTGCCTTTAGTAAATAACCCCCACTGACACTAACAAACATAAATAAATAAAATCATAATATATATATATATATATATATATATATATATATATATATACATACATATACATATACATACACACACATACACACACACACACACACTAGGGTTGTCCCGATACCGATACTAGTATCGGTACCGATACCGAGTATTTGCGCGAGTACTTGTACTCGCGCAAATGCTCCCGATGCCTGACCGAATACTTTTTTTTTTCCCAAGAGCTGGTGGAGAGGGGGTGGAGTGCGGGTGGAGAGGGGAGCAGAGCATTCCTCGTATGGAGGAGAGGAGAGCTGCTGCTGCCGCTGCCGCCTAGTCCCCTAAGACAAAGGCAAGCCCCCCCCTCCCCCCGCCGCTGCCGACATCTAGTTAATATGCGCTGGGGGAACACAACAGCTTTCATTTGAATAGCTGTGTGTTCCCCGCCGCGCCTCGTCATGTATAGCCCCCGCCCCCTTGCCCAGAAACTTTGATAGACAGATCACCCGTCCCAGGATTGGACGGGTGATCTGTCTATCAAAGTGCCCGGGCAAGGGGGAGTGTCTATACATGACAAGGCGCGACGGGAAACACACAGCTATTCAAATGAAAGCTGTTGTGTTCCCCCAGCGCATATTAACTAGATGTCAGGAGCAGCGGGGGGGGGGGGGGGGGGCTTGGCTTTGTCTTAGGGGACACAAAGCTGCATCAGGGACATGGCTGAATTTAGGGACAAGGCTGCATTTGGGGACAAGGCTGCATTTGAGGACAAGGCTGCATTTGGGGACAAGGCTGCATTTGGGGACAAGGCTGCATTTGGGGACACATGGCTGCATTTAAAAAAAAAGTATGAGTAATCGGTATCGGCGAGTACATGAAAAAAAGTATCGGTACTTGTACTCAGTCCTAAAAAAGTGGTATCGGGACAACCCTAACACACGCACACACACACATTATAATATATAAAAGTGGTATCGGGACAACCCTAACACACACACACACACACACACACACACATATACATACATATACACACACACTAACCTTTTGACCCTGATCCAAACACTAACCTAACACAGGTCCTTTTTATACAGTGGCCGGATGGGAGGCGGTTCTCCTGCTCTCCAGGATTGAGTCTGAAAGAGTGACTCCTCCCCAGGGCTTGAACTGACTCCAGTAGTAATCGGCGTGCGTCCTAACAGTAGGACGTACGGCTCCTGGAGCCAGATAGGCAGGGTTTTCCTCTCCCAGCATCAGCCTCTGCTGTCAGATCCGTTCTGACCTCGAGCCGCCCCTGGATCCCCTGGTTCTCTCTCCCTCCGGAGCCTCCACCTACCAGAGACCAGACAGGCAGATAGTGACAGGCAGACTGCTAGGCAGGCCTGCTCTATCCCTCCATTCCTCCAGCAATTCACCACTTGGCTTCCCTCGGCTTTACCTGACCCCCCTGGCTTCCCTCCTTCACCCTTCTCCAGCAGGTAAGCCATTTCACTGCCATTTCACTGAGGCTGCAGGCGGCCGTCCTTTTTAGGACAAGCCGCTGCTGCCACTTAAGCCTCGGCTTTCCCCCTATCCACATCTCCCCACCTATACCCCCACACTACCAGCCCTTCTCAAGCTACCCATCCGCCACCTTCATTGCAATCCTTTGCAATTTTCCGCCGTTTCTGGCGTCTTTTCGATACGTCTGCGCCGGCCTGGTAGCAATCGCGGCAGCCACAATCTAGGAAAGGCCGCGGCTTCACCCGCGGCCTAGTGGCGCGCCGCTTCTTACCCCCTCCAACCGCCACCAAAGTCCCAAAACGGACTAGAAACCCACCCCATACCCCCAGGAAAGTACCTCACACCCCGGTCTATCAATCCTGGCCCCAAATAGTAGCACCGATCCACCCAATCTGGAAGCTTTACCAGCCTGGATCCTGACGATCGGCAGGCCATCTTACTACTCCCAGCCCCAAATCTCAACACCATTACAACTTGATCCAGGGTTCGCCCGATCACCTATCAAGGGGTCAGGAAGGAATTTTTTTTCCCTGTCGTTGCAGATTGGCGTAGCACGGTCAGGGTTTTTTTTGCCTTCCTCTGGACCAAGTCAGGTTAGAGGATTCAATCAATCCTTGACAATCCCTCCCCCCCTCCTCCTGGTGTTTGGCGACCATGGTCAATCTGCAATACACGGCAGAGGCCATGTGGGGTTTGAGGCGATTTGCCTCAATACTACCAGCCTGCACCAAAAAAGCCCTCCAAACTGAGCGCCTATTGAGGATCGATCGAAGATCAATTATCAAAAGGTCTCTGCCGTTTGCCCCAACCTAAGCACATATGTGCTTTGATCAACACCAGATCGGCAGTAAAACACCGATTAGAAATCCATGATTTCATCCTACAGCACGATTTAGACTGCCTCTTTATTACAGAGAGCTGGCTTACAGCCGATTGTAACACCATTCTAGGAGAATTGGTGCCAGAAAACTACCGTATTATAACGGAAAACAGAATAGGGCAAAGAGGAGGAGGATTGGCGGTGATCCATAAGACGCGTCTTGCGATCACAAAATCAGTTCTTCAAAATCCTCTTCCATTCATGGAAACCCTTACTCTACAACTGCAAGCAAACTCCCAGGAGACCGTCCGGATTCTACTCTGCTATAGGCCACCCGGCCCAAAATCGCAGCTTCTCCCTTCATTGACGGACTTTATCTCCACTTATACCCTGAACAGCAAACACCTTTTGCTGCTCGGGGATTTCAACCTCTGGGCCAACTCCCCGCAAGACCCCGTTGCCGACGCCTGCATTGACCACCTGGAAGGATTAGGGCTTCAGCAATTAGTATGTGGGCCCACACATGCTTCAGGTCACACACTCGATCTTATTTTCAGACACGATCTGGAAATAAAAATCTTGGAAAATGAACCATTGCCATGGACTGATCACCATGCAATTAAATTCATTATTTCCGAATTCCCCCCCTTAATAAAAACATCAAATCCAGTGACTACACACTGGACTAGATGTCAGAAGAAGCTCCATTCGGAATTCTTTAAAGCCACATTAAGGGAAAAAATAAATTCAATTCAGCCGCATCAAAAAAAGGAGGAAACACTGGAGGCCATAAACACAGCACTATTACAGTCAGCCGACTTAATAGCACCGAAGCATAAAACCCACATCCGGAAAAATAACGCAGGCTGGTTCAACAACCAGCTGGCGTTACGGAAGCAAGAGCGCAGAAGGGCAGAAGCCGCCTGGAAGAGAAGTTCATCAGATGAGAACCTCTCCATCTACAAGGAAATAACCAGAAAATACCACAAGGAAATCTTCGATGCCAAGAAAAATTATTTTTCTGAGGCCATCAACAATGCCCTCAACCGCCCCCGCGAGCTCTTCAAGCTGGTCACTCAGACCATGAATCCAGGATGTCTTGAAGCCCCCAATTCGAACTCACAAGAATTTTGCGATGAGTTATCAGATTACTTCATTAATAAAATTGAAGGAATTCGGCAAAGCATTGAGCAGAACAACGCCCCCCATAGCCCCCCCAGTAATTATTCACATAGCACCGGCAGTAACTCGCCACAACCAGGTAAGTTCACGCTGGAACACGTCTCTACCCATGACATTAAAAATATCATTGGTACTCTGCGTAACAGCACTGCGCCTAATGATATCATTCCCACCAAACTGCTGAAGGAATGCGCCGACATCCTGGCACCTCCTATCACGCAGCTTATTAACCAATCCTTCAGGGAGGGCATAGTGCCTGCCCAGTTGAAGGAGGGTATTATTCGACCTATCTTGAAGAAACCCACCCTGGACCCCAAGAATCCACTTCACCGCCGTCCCATAACAGGCCTAAATTCTCTTTATGTCATGGAGAAAGTAGTGGTACAACAGCTGCAACAACATCTAGATACCCACAACCTACTTGATCCATATCAATCGGGATTCCGGCCCGGACACGGGACAGAAACCGCATTGATCAAGATATGGGACGACGCTCTCGAGGCCGCAGACGAAGGAGAATCTTGTCTTCTGGTTCTGCTGGACCTAAGCGCAGCCTTCGACACAGTAGACCACAAGCTTCTATTGACTCGGCTAGCTGAAGTAGCCAAAGTCGCAGAAGGCGATCTATCCTGGTTCTCCTATTTCTTGGAAAACCGATCGCAAATAGTGAAGCTAGGACCTTTCACTTCGGAAAAACGGAAAGTATCATGCGGAGTCCCTCAAGGATCCCCCCCTGTCGCCGGTGTTATTCAACATCTATCTGCGTCCTCTTTTTGAAATCATCAGCAGTCAAAAACTGCTCTATCACTCATATGCAGACGACACGCAACTGTATTTCCGCATTTGAAATAAAAAGGATCATCACCTCAATCTAGAGACTTGTCTCTCTTTGATAGAGGACTGGATGACCAAGAGTTATCTTAAACTCAACGGAGCGAAAACAGAACTTCTCCTGTTTCACGCTAAGCGTAGGAACCAACCAGCAACAACTTGGACCCCCCCGCCCATTCTGGGTAAATTCATCACCCCTAGCGCCAAAGTCAAAAGTCTTGGGGTCATCTTGGACTCCTACATGACAATGGACGCACAAATAGGGTCAGTAGTCAGCGGATCTCACCATCTGCTGCGCCTACTACGCAGACTTATTCCTTTCATTCCTAAAGAAGACGTAGCAGTCGTGGTGGGAACAATTGTTAACTCCAGACTGGACTATGCAAATGCCCTTTACCTCGGACTCCCGAAGTACCAAATCGCTCGTCTGCAAGTCGTTCAAAACACGGCTGCGAGACTTGTGACAGGGAAAAAACCCTGGGAATCCATCTCACCTTCGTTGAGATCCCTTCACTGGTTGCCAGTGAAAGACAGAATTGCTTTTAAAGCACTCTGTCTAACGCATAGATGTATCCATGGGAATGCTCCCCTATACCTATGCGAAAAAATAAAAGTTCATAACCCCAATCGCATCTTGCGATCCACCAACCAAAATCTACTCCAGATACCGAAAGCCAATTACAAGTCCAAAGGAGATAGAAGATTCGCGGTCCAAGGTCCCAGACTATGGAACGCTTTACCAACCAATATTCGGTTGGAGGAGAATCACCTAGCATTCAGGAGAAAGATCAAGACTCATCTCTTTTGATATCAAAGGAGACAGGAACAACAAGCGCCCAGAGGCGATTCAATTCGCATGTGCAGCGCTATATAAGTTTTCATTCATTCATTCATTCATTCATAACCCTGGATACTGACCTAGATCAAATCTGGATCTAAGTATTTTTTTGTGACTGATTGCTTAAATAGCCTATCAGAGGCTTTCAGTGATTAGGTGAGCTGGAATCGGCATTTCAGGTCCCAAGGCTCGCTGTGAGACACGGGTCTCTGTGCTGGGAGCTTGCTGTTCGACACGCTCCCAGCACAAAGCGAGATACACAAATATGCAGCCCCACAGAAAAAAGCCCAGTCTAGTGGGGACGCATATTTGTCTTAGGTCGGCGTGAAGGGGTTAAATTCTTGATAGAAAGTGTTCAATACTGTACATCTCTGTGTGGAAAACCATAATGGTGAACTTGTATTAACAAAAAAAAAAAAAAATAAGATATTAAATAAAATTAAAACTTGATAAACAAGCTTAACAACAAATATATAGTGTTCACAATACTTTGCCTAAAATCCTATTTATATGATATATTTATCATTTATATTATAGCCATAATGAAATCAATGAATGCATATTTCAAGGCACAGCCTCACTTACAGAGGTTTGATAGGTGGACTTCTCTTTCCAGCTGTCATTTTCATCAGATCAAAGCGAGTGATATACAATTGCAAGTGTGATTGTCCCTCGTCTTGTGCATAGATTTGGCTTGTTCTTAGGGGTTTATTCTTCAGAAAGGAAAATAAAACAAAATCAGTACATGCTGTCATCAATGCAATTAAGTAGAAGAGAGACAAGTGGCTACAAAAGAAGCAATACTGTAGCATTTGCAATTATTTTTATTCTTTAGCAGCAAGATGCTACCGCAGTTAAATCGCTTGTTAATCTCACCAAAAAAACACACTGTTACTGTTCCTTTAAAGCATGTTATACAGCACAATGTTTGTGCTGTGTCATTTGGCCCCCTGTATACTCTAAAAAACCTGGCTGATCCTGCCGGACCACGACAATCATTGCTGCTGAACCCTGACATTGTGGACCTTTTCTGTAATTACTTCATCCGCAGCCTGCTCTCTGCAGCTCTCCCTGCGTCTGCCTCCTCTTCCAATTAATGACCATTACCTCTCTTCCCACACTCAATTCATTTTGGGCCCTACACATCTATACTCACTCTGCTAGAGCCCGATTACTTCAACGCTCTCAAATCCTTGCCTACTTCAACAATGTTGCAATGAATTTGGAGCTCAGTCAAAGCTATTCTAAACTATGAAGGTTATTCAAATTATACTCCTCTGTGGGATAATGATACTTTACCCAAAATTGAAAAATTGAAAATATTTGACCAACAGAAATTCAGGGGTGTAATGCATATACATCAGGTGTATACCAAAACACGTTGAAATTATTCCAACATCTACAAGAGGAATATGGGACCCCCAAGAGTTTATTTTAATCAGTGCCTCCAAATTGTGCTATGCAGCAGAAGCAATTCCCACTTATATTCTTTAACCACTTGTCCTCAAAATAGTAACTAAAGCAACATCTAAATGGGGGAATGTCTTCTATGTCAATTCAACTTTACTAGATCCCCACCTAAACCTCACTTGTAAAGCAAAATGGGAATAAAATGTTGTGATCTCCACAGAACAATAGGATTGTATTGTACAAATTCCTACCATCTCTTTATCCAACTCTAAAAAATGATCACAACTCTATTTCCTTCAAAGGGCATAACAGACACCTGAATGGCTGTATAAATATGGTTAAAGAGACATTCCAGAGATGAAGGGGACCTACGGCACATATTTTGGTGCTGTCCTAAGCTAGTTCACTACTGGTGCTATATAGTAGACCTAGTCAGTCTGGTGTTTGATTCTCCAATCTTTAACTCTGCTCACTTGTGTTTTGGGCTGGCTGGAGCTGTCAGGGGAGAACAATGTGCTGACTGTGGCCATAAGTCAAATATTTATAGCCAGAAAATGAATAGCCATTAAGTGGTTGTCACCCTCTTCATGAATCAAGGAGGTAATTATTCGTCTCTGCTTGGCAACAGGGTTGCCAACAAAAATTCAATTTTTTTTTTGGAAAGCTTAGTTAGATGCGCCTAATGTAGCACCTGTAGACCTGGCACAGGACAGACTTCTGTTGTAATGGCCCTACCCTGAGGTAACACTATCAGGTGATTCCCTTAGATCTCCTTAGACTGGGCCATATTGTTTCTTTGTTTTTTGGGGAAGATGATATCACTGACTTTCTAAATACCGCACTGTGCAGGCTAGGCTCTATTTTAAAGCCTGTAGTGAGTGATCTCTGAGCAGGAGGTCGTCCAAGTACTCGAGCACAAAGATCCCCTGGGCCCTTAAAAGACCCAATACTGGTGCTAGGACCTTTGTGAACACCTGGGGTGCTGTGGCAAGCCCAAAGGGCAGAGCCACAAACTGGAAACAATGTGCCTCTACTGCAAATCACATGAATTTCTGATGAGGATAAAAGAGGGGGTACGTGTAAATATGCGTCCTTGATATCGATGGAGGCTAGAAAGTCTCCCATTTGGAGAGAGGCTACTACCGAGTGGACAGACTCCATCCAAAAGCACTGGATTAGTAGATACTGAGTCAGGGATCTTAGATCCAAAATGGGTCTTGTATCCCCATTTGGTTTTTGAACCGTAAACAGGTTTGAATAAAACCCTGCACCCCTTTCTGATACAGGAACCTATATGATCACTCCCTGATGCAATAAATGATATAGTGCCTGAAACAATAACTTTCTCTTCAGAGGATCCGAGGGAAAGCTGGATCTTAGAAACCTCTGAGGGGGAACCCCCCACAATTCCAAATTGTAACCGCGGTATACTGTTGAGGTGACTCACTCATCCTGAACCACTGTTCTTCAAATGTCCACAAAGTGCAGCAGCCTTCACCCCCCACCCGATAGAGTGGGGGCGTCCCCTCAAAAGCAGGTCTTGGTGTCGGGTTTGAAAGAGTTTTGGACCCAAAAGACAACTCTTCCCTCTGGAAATCTCTTGAGTTTATTTGTCCAAATTGTCACCAAACCCCCTTTCCTCATGAAAGGGGAATCCTGCCAATAACTTCTTACAAGGAAGCTCAGCTGACCAGTTCTTAAGCCACAAAAGTTTGCGCATGTGTACAGACCGGAGAACCAAATGAGAAACCTGCTTGTATTGAATCCTTTAAAAAGCATCAACAGCAAAACACAGTTCTCAAGCTAAATCTGCTTTGATTTCAGCAGGATCATCCTCTTGGTTAGCCCTGTCAGGCCATCTGACCTCATCCTTTAAGGACTGTCAGACTCTAATTGCTGTGTCAGCTGGCTGAATAGCTTAAAGGGGAGGTTCCCCTAAAAATAAACTTTTAACATTGCCTGTGTCTTCTTAATAATAATTAGAATCGGCTGGTACTTTTTTATTTAAACCCCCGTACATACCATTTTCGGCATGTACTCTCACCGCCGCTTCCGGGTCTGGCGGCCGGGGATGGGAGGGCCTGCTTCATTGACAGGCATCTGGCAGCCGGGGACAGGCATCCGATCGACGCATACAGCGCGTCACGGGATGCCGAAAGAAGCCGAACGTTGGTACGCATGCGCCGTATAGAGCCGCACCAACGTTCGGCTTCTTTCGGCATCTCGTGACGCGCTGTATGCGTCGATCGGATGCCTGTCCCCGGCTGCCAGACCCGGAAGCGGCGGTGAGAGTACATGCCGAAAATGGTATGTACGGGGGTTTAAAAAAAAAAGTACCAGCCGATTCTAATTATTATTAAGAAGACACAGGCAATGTTAAAAGTTTATTTTTAGGGGAACCTCCCCTTTAACTGGCTAAAGCCTTTAATAGTGACTTCAGTTTCTTATCAACAAGGTCCTTTAAGCCCTGTGCGTTATCCACCGGACAAGTTACGTTCTTGTTTAAGGAAGAGATTGCCATGCTTCACTTCTTAACTAACTTTACCTCTATGGAATATAAAAGAGAAAACATTTTAGGAGGAACAAAAATCCTGTCAGGATGTTCCCAATTAGCATATGCCACCAGTTCCAACAATGGGTGCAAGAGGAAAGCCTGTGTGGCCTGAAGAGGTCTCAGGAGACCCAAAGAGGACCGGGGGGCTCAGAAACCTCTGCATGAGGCAACTGAAAGGCAGAATGTACCATCTCAGTAAGAGTCAGGATCAAAAGCCTCTGCGACTGAGAGGCAGATAACAACTGGACATCTTCTGGCCCAGATTGCTCAGAAGCAGACTCACCTGCCAGGCCCTCCAAAGAATCCTTGGCATTTAGCACTTCCCCATCCTCAACCCATTGCTGCTCCAAATTAGGAGGCCCAGGGGAGGGGGCTCTGTCACACCTCTTGCCACCCTGCGGGATGGAGGCAATCATTCCAGCAATCCTGTGCTCTAACCTGACTAGGGCTGAGGACAGTTCATTCCTGGTGATAAAGGGTAAAACAGCAGCGTTGGTTGTAGGCACAATAACAGACAGGCACAGTGGCTCAGATTGCCTGGAAGCCTCTGGTCTCTCAGGGGATACGACTAGGCTTCTTCGGACTGACGACATAGGTGCCTTTCTCTGTAGTGTTAGCCCTGCTCCTCTTTTTTAAAGACAATGCAAGCCACAAAAAGGAAGTACCTGTTTTTTTTTTGAATACCCTAGAAGGGAGACCCTTAACAGGGCTCAGCAAGCCCCTATGCAACAATCCTGCTAAGCACCTCAGCCTGCCAAGCAACACCTACCTGGTGATTCACGCGACCCGGGTAAGGAGAAATGAACTGCTGAAAATAGCTGGTTCAGAGTATGCTCTGTGTCCCACAGCTGATTTCTGGGAGCACTGCATGCTTGGCATACACAGCTACGAGCTAATGGGCTAACATAGGAACCAGTGCCTGAAGCAAACATTACAAACCGGCCCCACTCAGTGGGATCTGGGTATGGTTATCAAGGTACACAAATAGAGTAACCAATAGCCATAGGCAGAAAGCAGTCAGATCTTAACAGAAGCTTCAGGAAAAAAAAATCGGAATGGATTAAAAAAGAAAGATACTTCTCCAGACAAGAACAGATTAATCTCGTACGAAGATTAGCTTACGGAGCCCTCTGGGGGCGGCCCTAGCACAGTTTTGCCAGCTTCCAAAAAACCTGAAGATAGCATGCATAACCCATGGTCTATAAGTAAAGTGGAACTGAAATAATTTTACAACAGACTGCGAGCAGGAAGGCTTATATCACAGTAGAGATATGCAATGTCTCTTCTGCAATACACCTACCTGCCTGCTTACAATCTTCTGTGGCATGTAGCTCCGCTTACATTGCCAGCACGATCCCTGTGTACTGAGAAGACTGACACACCTCACTGACCAATTAAGTTGCCTGAAGACCAGCACCTGGGGAGAAGATGCTGACGCTGGACCCAGACTGTTCAAGAGGAGGTAAGTGCGTTAATTCCACTTTAAGATAAAAATACTCCAAGAATTTTTCAACTTAATTTCACCCATCGGAACTTTTGTCTAACATAAAATAGCCAAATGTGAATGTTATGATTCATTTGGCGTTAATAAAATCTGCATACCTTAAACACATTTTCTGACTTCTTCTTTGGGCTTGCATCAAATAGCAACTGCAATACAAAAAGACTATTGAGAGTCCAGTTTAATTAGACAGATGTCTATCAGAAAATGCAATGCATCAGGAGAGCTGGGATGACATGTGATTATTATTTACACATGGCAGCAAGGAATGAGAAAAAAATAAATACAAAAAGACCTGTTTTCAATCAACTACCCCATTTATAACTTTCAGATGCAGATTAGGAATTCATTCAGAATACTATTCACTCAGGACCTAAACAACCAACTGCTAGAACTCAGTGAAGTTTGTGCAATGTACTGCCTCCTTGTGAAACAGCAGAGAACAATAAAACCAGTCCCAATGAGGATTATGTCAGATTTCTCATTCCCCCCAAAACTCTTACATTTAGGTTATACAAACATATACATTTTTTTTTTTAAGGTATACAACCATGTTATATTTGGTTGGAGCCATTTACACGAAATTTTTGGGACACATACTTAATTCATATAATATATACATTTTCTCTTAAAGAGGAAGTAAACGCTGCCTCTTTTTTCTTTCTGCCCTGCAAAGTAAAGGCATAATGTATCGCATACTAGCACATTAAGTGAAACTTGATGCAAACTAAGCACACATTGTCATGCGTGTGGGAACCGCTGGTCATGGCACAGGGCTCTGAAGAAACAGAATGGGTCGCCGTTCCCTCAAAGCGATGCGCCAACAATGTCATTGGCGGCGTATACAGTAAATATTGCCTGAACTGTGCATGTTTAGGAGATATTTACAGTATCTATAGGTGCAAACAATACAAAAAAGATGACTTTTGCTTTAAAATTTGGTGCCTTAAGAAGATTCACATTTATTCATCTTAACAAAACACTACAAGCTATAAAACACAGCTTCAAACTCCATTGCCTATATACACACCAACTGCTGTACCTTTAGGCCCCATGCACACGAGAAGCAAATGCAAACACATTTGAACTCATGTTTTCAAAGGCAAAAACCGGCGTTTAAAACGCCAGTTTTTGCCGCGAATTTCGCGGCGTTTTGCCGCGTTTTACCGCGTTTGCGGCTATCAGCGTTTATAGCACAGACATTGTAGACCCTCCCAAAGCTCTGAAAGCTATATATTTTTAACTATTTCTGCCATTTTCAACAGAGAGAGCAGCAGCAGACTTGCATATGCAGACTTGCATACTTTCATTTGATTCTTCTTTTTTGAAATGGATCCCATATTGAATATATGCCAAGAAATTGTCCATATGTTGCTCTTGCTGAGGATTCAACGCCGTCGCAAACTACGCGAGAGATCCGTTGGCAGAGCTCATCACTATTGGACCCATCCGTTGATGGCACAGAGATTTTCAGTTGGCTATTTTACCAATATGTATGTCCAGCTGCGTACTTATCCAGAGAATTTTTTTAAATTTTCGAATTTTTCAAATTCTGAAGTACGAAAATTGAAAAATTTGTAATTCGAAAATTGAAACATTTCGAATTTCCTATTTTCGAAATTTCGAATTTTTCAATTTTCGAAATTTCGAATTTTTCAATTTTCGAAATTTCGAATTTTTCAATTTTCGAAATTTCGAATTTCGAATTTTTCAATTTTCGAAATTTGGAAATTCGAATTTTTCAATTTTCGAAATTTGGAAATTCGAATTTTTCAATTTTCGAAATTTTGAATTTTTCAAATTTCGAATTTTCAAATTTCGAATTTTTGAAAAATTCGAAATTCTAAATTACGAAAATTGAATAATTCGAATTTCGAAAATTCTAAATTCAAAATTTTTAAATGTTCGAATTTCGATTTTTTTAATTTTTGTATTTCCGAATTTGAAAAATTCGAAAATTCGAAATTTGAAAATTCGAAATGTGAAAAATTCTAAATGTGAAAATTCTAAATGTCAAAATTTCGAAAATTTGAAAATTCGAAATTTAAAAATTCGAATTTCGAAAATTTCACAATTCGAAATTCTAAATTTCGAAAATTGAAAAATTCGAAATTTGAAAATTGAAAAATTCGAAATTTGAAACTTCGAAATTTGAAAAATTCGAAATTTGAAAAATTCGAAATTTGAAAGATTTCGAAAATGTCGAAATTCGACATTTCGAAAATTAGAAAATTCGAAATTTGAAAAATACGAAAATTGAAAAATTCTAAATGTGATTGTCCACTTGCCATGTCACCTGCCACAAGTTGTGGATTGTCCACCTGCCACATCACCTGTTCACATCACCTGCCACGTCACCTGCCACAAGTTGTGGATTGTCCACTGGCCACGTCACCTGTCATATCAACTGGCCACTTCACTTGCCACAAGTTGTGGATTGTCCACGTGCCACGTCACCTGCCACATCACCTGTTCACATCACCTGCCACGTCACCTGCCACAAGTTGTGGATTGTCCACTTGCCACATCACCTGGCCATGTCACCTGCCACAAGTTGTTGATTGTCCACCTGTCATGTCACCTGGCCACGTCACCTGCCACAAGTTGTGGATTGTCCACAATGCAATGCAAGCAATTACAGTTGTTTAGTTTTTTTTTGTTTTTTCATCATTTGCCATCATTTTTGAGATTTCTAATGTAAAAAAATAGGTCACCTTTAAAAACGCCTATAAACGAAATCGCGGCAAAACGCCGGTACCGCGTTTTGCCGCGATTAGCGGCGTTTTGCCGCGATTTGCGGCTGAAACGCGAAAACGCGAAAACGCCAAAAGCTTCTGAACCCAAAATTTTGGGTTTGAAAAAACGGCCCTAAACCCAACTGCTTTTAAACGCCAAAAAACGTGATTGTGTGCATGGACACATAGGATAACATTAAATGTGTTCAGGGGCAGTTGAAAAAAATGCCCAAACGCCTCTGAACTCGAGTTTACCAGCGTCTCGTGTGCATGGGGCCTTAGACTGCAAATCACAATCTAACCAATAAAGACAATTATTTTTTGATATGATCAACAATGTTGAAAACAATGGATCATCAAAATCAATTATATTATCGTGGCTGGTCTGCGACAGGCCCATACAACTATGTATGCTATACAGCTAGTCAACTTGTAAATTGAATAGCTGTAGCTAGACCAGACAGTCCGTTGACCTGGGTATGATCATACGAAAATAATGCTTGTAGGTGAATGTTTAGGTGAGAGATCAGCAGGCTATACTGTATATACACCAATCATAAAAAGATGACAAATGTTTACACATTTAGAGAAAAAAGGGACAGATAACTAAAAGAATCTAAATTGCAATGTTTAAAAAGATTAGGGTTAAAATAAAAATAAAAAAATCACTATCTATTAGAACAGTGGTTCTCAACCTTACTAGTGCTGTGACCCCTTAATAAAATTTCCCAAGTTGTGGGGACCCACTAACAGTAAAATTATTTTCGTAGCGTGGGTTGTCAGCATCCAAGGCAAGACAAGTAATTTGCACCCCTAACCTACAAACATTTAGCGCTCCCTGAGTCCTTTCCACTCGTAGAGTATTAAAACCCCTTACGGTACATTTTAGGATGTACCACTTATTGTCTTTCTAGCTCTCTCAGGAGATAGGGTGTCATCCAGCCCCTCCCACTTCACATTCCTCACCAGTCAGCTGACCTCTAGTCTCTGCCCCCCAGCCATGCCGTGATCTGAATGGGTGGCTGTGAAGAGGCTGAGTGGGCAGCTGCGGGCTCCAGAGACAGCCCGGGTGGGCTTCCACAGGCTGCAGAGACAGCCCGGTGGGCTTCCACAGGCTCCAGGGACAGCCCGGTGGGCTTCCACAGGCTCCAGGGACAGCCCGGTGGGCTTCCACAGGCTCCAGGGACAGCCCTGCTGGGCAGCCGCAAAAAGGCTGGGAGAGTGGTACGGGCTTCAGGAACAGCCCAGGATTTGGTGACCCCTGGCAAATTGTCATTTGACCCCCAGGTTGAGAACCACTGCATTAGATGTTTCCATTATGTAAAAGTAATGACAACCTTGCAGTGTACCATATAAAGAACTTACTTTCCCTTCTTCTCTTGGAATGATGACATTTTCATAGCGAGTGCGGCACTGCTTGGATGAACGGTAGATACGACTGCAGGAATTCACAACATCGCTTACCAGATCCCAATTTGGTGTATGAGCAGGGGACACAACAGAGAGGTTAAGAGGAAGCTCCAACAGCTGCTTCACTGCCTGTAAAATTGTACACAAAGTTTGAATGTAAAGGATGAACAGATTCCTTATAGCGCAAAAAAAACAAGTACCAAACATTTCTCCAATGTTCCTCTCCCTCAACTCACATAGAGGACACAACACAGTCTGAGCAGCCAATAACTAAGCCACAGCACTATCATCTATGCTGGTGGGAATGTGTGAGGGGGGTTAAAACAAATCATTTCCAGAAAGTATTTTAATAAGATACTCAGGAGTTGCCTCAGTGGTTAGAAAAACATTAATGGAAAGATTGAGGTGCGCTCTCGTATAACAGGTTCTCAACCTTAAGCCAGGTACACACTACAGTCGAATGGCTGACTTCTGTTAGACAGACCGACATACACACGGGCAGAATGTCAGCTGTTTTGTTTTTGTGAACCTGCAAATATCTCCGACATTCTGCCTGCGTGTGGAAGGTGTTAACGTAATTGTACATATGGCTACGGAAGAGAGTTCCAAGGAACTGTATATGTATGTAACGATTTTTGTACTCACTGTAAAAATATTTTTCTTACAGATCATTGAGGGTATATTTTCGCATGGCCATTGAATTCGATTGATCGGGCATGTTGGAAATTTTGGGGAAAATTTGCAAATTTATAATCAATGCTGGGAAAATCAAGAGGAAAAATATAAAAATCGAAAAAGAAATGCGCATCATTGCCAGAAAAGTAAAGAAGATTTCCAGCCCCAAAAATTCCTTTCTGTTGCAACGGGAGATAAAATTGAAGGCTTGGTTGGTCAAATTTTCTAAATCAATGGTGGCACCATCGGATCACAATACGCACAACATTTCTGATTATTGAAAGAAAATTTGTTCGGCATTCAACCCATGCATTACAAACTTGAGCTGAGGAAGTTTGATAAATGAAAAGAGACGCGTCTCCACGCAATCACTCTTACCATGAACTCAAACTAAGCTGCTGTCACTAAAGTGTGTCACTCACATATAAATAATATATATAATAAAATACTGCGCAGCACTTTACTAATAACGTGAAAAATCTTACTTTGCTCTTCTACCAAAAAAATTACTATACATACAAACCTCAAATAACGGTGGAAGATCAAGACAACCATCAGTATAAAAGCTTTATTATATCATAAGCCTAAGAAATTAGCTAATGGATCCTTCTAGAAATGGTAGATTTATACGCTGCTTGACCTTTTTTGTGGTTCTTCAGGAAGAACCACCAAATCAAATGGCTGAATCAAAGCTGTCGACTTCAGATAAGCCTTAATTGCACTAACCACGTGCAAGGTATTAAATGCCTTATCTGCCCTTCACCTGAGAAATAGGACAGGACAGGAGGCAATGCAATATTTTGGTTGGGATGATACGCAGAAACCACTTTAGGCAAAAAGGACAACTGAGGTCACAAAACCACCTTATTTTGATGAATGGCCAGGAATGCTTCTTTATAGTGAAGTGTCATACATATTCAGACATCCTGCAAGCCAAAGAAATAGCAACCAGAAGGACAACAATTCTTGTCAAAATCACTAAAGCTGGCCATACGCCATACACCATACAATTTTCCTATTTGATTTCCTTTAGATTTGCCTTAAACTGTGTAGTAGAAGGGCCTGCCTGATTGCACACAAATTGAAAGCATTTAGATATGACCTTGTATTATATGGTTTTGGTAACTCTAAAGGAAATTTATAGAAGAAAATTGTATAATGTATGGCAACCTAAGGGAACATTTCATATAGGCTCAAATGGAGGATTTCTTTAAATTGGTCCGAATCATCTCTGCTGGGAAACCTACAAAATGCTCCTTTGTGTTTAAGACAACCATGGGCACTGGGGTTAATTGGAAGACTATTCAGAAGATTATTCACTTTCCTCATTCAGTCTTCTTCCTTCTCCAACAGATCAACCAGCTTCTCTCCTCCATGAGAAAGGAAGGGGTGTTTCCACCTGCAATCTGTGCAGTACAAACCAGAAAGGGCACAGCAAGGTGGTAGGTAGTAAGCTGACAAAAGCCCATGAAAAATTCTCCATTCTAGAATTAAATGAACCAGAGGAAAGTGCCCCTAACGGGGTAGAAAACCAAGATAGGCGTAGAGAATCAGAGCTACTTGGAACTCAAACTCATTCCCCAGCTACCGACGGAAGATTCATCCAGGCCTAATTTAATATGCATAAAGCTAAAGAACAAAACATGGCTATTTTAAAGCCTATTAAAGTTTACCTACAAAGGATAATGGGATTAGATTTCAAAATAACATGGTCAACAGTGACTTAAAGACCAAGAACATGACAAATACTTTGCAGTTATTTTTCTTAAAAAATATACTGGTATGATCAGCAAACAAAGTTATGAATTGCTGCCAAGAGATATTGCTGTGTAGTGTAAAGCTACCATACCTGCAGCAGTGCCCAGTCCTCACTAATCAACCACTCAGGATTGTCTGGTCCCGTCTCCATAATTGGTTTTATGAGGGTTGGCAGAGGTTTTGCAAATTGGGTCTGCTGTTTCAGCAGAATGTTCTTCTTTTGCTCTTTTCCTTCTTTGCGTATCTTGAGTGGATTTGGAGCAGCTCTGTCAAAGAGGGAGCGAGGAGGCACCACAGCTTCTCCATGTCTCATCTTCTTCTTTCTGCCAGCCGCTGCAGCAAAAAATTAAATAAATAAATTATATATATTTAACCCGATACTAGAAACTTCAATACAGTTTCATGATGTATCTCTTGAAATGCTAAACATGTTCCATGCAGTATACAGGCTTCACACTTACAGCCACTAAAACTTACCCGATGGATCAGTTTTGTGCCTCTTGCGTTCCTTCCTCACATAGACAAGGGGAAGTTTTGATTCGAGGATGGGGTTGGCATCATACATCAAACACATCACAGAATCAATGTAAATGTCATTTTCATCTTGAGGGGGAGTTGGCGGTGTCCATATCTATAAAAATTATTTAAATACCAATAAGACTTGCCACTGCCCTAAAATCTGACCAAGCATTAGGGAATAAATGGTCAAACAAATATTGTGACAAATAACTCACTGGCATTATTTCGGTCTGTCCTTCTTGGTCATCATAAATAAAATCCTAGCAACAGGCAAAAAAAAAAAAAAAAAAAAAGTATCAGATATAGCTGCATAAAGGATATACACTACATCGCATTCCTGAAAGTTAACAAAAATGGTATCCACTATTTCTCATAAATGTCAAATGCAAGTACATTTTAATGTAATGTAGAGATTAGGGGGGTCTATTTAAAGAGTCCCAGCTGAATTTTTTTTTTTTAAACAAAGCAGCTACAAAACACTGCAGCTGCTGAATTTTAATAAGGACACTAACCTGTCCAGGGAGCCCGCAATGTCGCCCCCCCCCCCCCCCCCGAGGCCGATCCGTCCACCGGATCGGGTCCAGGCGCTGCCATTCCGACTAAGGGAAACCGGCAGTGGAGCCTTTAAGATTCACTGCTGGTTTACTAGTACGTATGCGCAAAACGCAAGGTGCTTCCCAAATTGCCCCGTCATCTTCTGAGACACACAAAGGTCCCAGAAGGCAGCGGGGGAAAGAGGACATGACACACTGGGCCGCAGAGAGGCTGGGGCGGAAGTACACAGGGTACTTCATAAAAGTTAAGAAGAAAAAAAAAAAATCCAAAATTGAGTGGTGGAGGGGCTGTCATTCCTTTAAGATAAAGTTGCAAAAGTGGGTGGAACTCACACAAGATTCATACAACTTTCACCCATGAATCATATTTTCCCAACTGAATCTACTTGTGCGACTCCTGGGCGAAAGCTGTGTAAAATGCATGAAAACAATTATAGATGGACCCAGAGTATGATATGTTTAAAAAAAAAGTGATGCATTTAGAACTTCTAATTACATAAAATGCAAAGATATGCAGCATGAATGCATGTGTGATATTTTCTTAGCAGATTTCACGTCTAAAAAGGTTGCTTTAGATATTACAATAGTTGTGAGTGCGATATATTTTCAGCAGATGCCACGTGCCAAATTAAAGTGTATAAACTTTCACCTTTAAAAGGATCCTTGGCACTGTAATCAAAATGTATTCTTTTATAAAAGATAGGCTGCAGATATTACCATATTATAAGCATCTTCCCGTGTGTATGTCAGCAGCAACTCATGTTCTTCCTCCTCCCATTCCATCCTTTCCTTTAATTCCTTCAAATGCTGCGAATCCCACTCTTTCCTAGCTGCGTTTAGTTGTGCCTGGAAAAGAAAATAAGTCAATTGCCACGTTGGTTTTCTGATAACTCTCCTTGCTATCCAGATGTCACAGTGGAAACCCTGGAAAAACTGAATTAGAGGACATATCAGGGAGTGAAAACACTTACCTGTTGGCCTGTCGACACACCGAATTGTTTTTGAAACCCCAAAGCTTAATATTAAATATGTGTATCCTGGTCTTATGTAAATGCTTTTAAAACAAGCGTTTTCAGTTTTACATTAAGGGGGAAATACCCAGAGATCTTGGCACCCTTCCTTCTTTCCTAATTCAATCTGACAATGCCAAAACACAGAAGCAGATTTGTGTTGTGTTGTCAGTTTACACGCTGTGCAAACTGCTTGGCGTTACAGGATGCTGTGCCAACACACAGCATTCCTATATCAATTCTGCCCGCCTTGCCCTCAGACCAGCTCTGCTGTGTTGGTTGATAGTGGCTTCTGTGGGAAGCTGATGCTTGCGAGTACAGGCTTCAGAAAGCCCAGATATTTGGTCAAAAGTGAGCTGAGGTTAGCTAATATTAACTCCAAGCTTCCGCTCAGTAGAGATAACATGACCGAGTGCCTAGGCCTTTAGAAATATGGCCAGCTCCAAAGGTAGGTTTAGACAATTGCCTTCAGTTTTATGACCCTCCAATACTCTTCATTTACACATCCCAGCTCGACTATTAAAGTGGTTGTAAACCCTTGTTTACAACTTTATGTTACAGGTAAGCCTATATTAAGGCTAACAATGATCTCTCCTAAACCTGCACGGTTTGGGAGATATCCCTTTATTTGCATGTGCCAACGTCATGTGTCACATGCGCACTTAAGCCAACTGAAGCAATGGCACCATGTGCCGTTGTTTCAATTGTACTGTGCCGTTCCCTCGCGCATGCGCGGGAGTTACGTCATCACGGCTCCGGCCAATCACAGCGATGGAGCCGTAATACCTGGAAGTCACTCCAGGACAACATGCCGGTGGGGGAGACGCTGCAGGGGCTTCGATCTGAGGCAAGTAATACATAATCAGCTAGCATGCTATGCATACTAGCTGATTATGCCTTTGTCTTGCAGGGTTTATTTTTTTTATTTTTTTTTTCAGTTTTCTGAAGGTTTACTTCCTCTTTAAAGTGGAACTGAAGGTTTTCTTACCCTAAAGTGTTACTAAACCAATGCTTGTTATACTCACTGTGGAACCTAAGGGGTTAATCCTTTGCATTTTGTATAAAGGCTACTTTATCTTGTCTCTCTGATCCTCCACTGTCTCAAAAAAAAAAATAACCTGATATTTACAGAGCCAGTGGATGGGCTCCACATGCTCAGTTTGGTGCGTTTTGCGCAAGTGTTTTTTTTTTTCCTCTGCAGCGTGCATGTTATCACAGGGCCAATCAGCACTGTCCAGAAATGTCTAGACAGAGGATCAGGGGAGAATGAAAACTCCTTCACAAAATGTTTACGAGGAACCAATAGAAGTCACAAGGCTGATATATACTGCTAATGAGAAAAAGTATTTATCAGTTTATAATTACTAAAATAATTGCATTGCCATGTTCCATGTACTGTGGCAGACCAGATATAGTGAATGCAGGTTTCTAGGTTTAGAAACAGTTTAGTACCTTCTCTACATTAAAGCGGAGGTTCACCCTAAATATAGTCTTTCCCATGTGATCCAGCATACTGGCGTCAGCGCCAGTATGCTGTTTTTTTTTTTTTTTTTTTTAAATCCCTCACTTACTGTGTAATCTTTATTTTTTATTTCTTTCCCCCGCGGTGGATGGCGCCTGTATAGCCCATCACGGCTTCCGAAAATAGCCGATTTTGGACTCTGGTTTTTCCGGTGCAATGAGGCGCCTGCGCACAGACCTAGGAGCTGACTGCGCAGGCGCCGTATTTCTCCGAGTCCTATTTCGGCTTTTTTCGGAGGGCGTGACGCGCCATAGCCGTAGGACTCGGAGAAATACAGCAGCCCCTAGGTCTGTGCGCAGGCGCCGCATTGCGCCGGAAATACCCGAGTCCTAATTCGGGTATTTTCGGAAGCCGTGACGCGCTATAGAGGCGCCATCCACCACGGGGAAAATAAATAAAGATTACACAGTAAGTGGGGGATTTAAAAAAAAAAAAAAAAACAGCATACTGGCGCTGACGCCAGTATGCTGGATCACATGAGAAAGACTATATTTAGGGTGAACCTCCTCTTTAAGGTACAAAGTGTGTGCAGCTCCTCCCTACCAGATCTTCCTTGTACTTATCCAAGCCCGATCCCAGCAATGTACACAAGAGCAGCAGCTCTCTCCCCCCTCAAAGGTCCAGTGAAAGCAGTGGGAGCCAGGGCCGGTACAAGGGGTGGGTGGAAGGGACGGATGCCCTGGGAGGAGCAATATATTGTAGCAAGGGGGGCGCAGTGTGCTGTTAAAATTTCCAGGCAACAAGTGACCGACTACCGCTGTTTGGCTCGGAGCTTGCCCAGTTGCCTGTCAGTAAAATAAAGAGTATCGGCAGCCGTCGCAATGCCTCCTCTTCTGATCCGGCGCCGCCCACTGAACTGAGTGGCAGGAGCTGCTCGATTTCTCCTCCTTCCATCTGGCCCGTGCCGCACCAGCCCTGCCCACTAGTCTGCATGCAGAGTCATGAGTGAGGGCAGCAGGACTGAAGGGAGTTTGCCATCTTCGCCTTGGACACCAGATGGCCTCGTCCCGGCACTTGTGGAAGCTATTGGGTCACTCGAGAGCTAGCATGCACTAGAGCCACCACAGCAAGCGGCTGAAGGGTGGGGGGGTTGCGTGTGTCAGGAGAGCTGGCGGGGCACCTGACAAGAGGAGGATCAAAGATCACACGTTTGTTAGTTAAAAAAAATTGCATTTACAAATCATATTAAAATATTTTTTTGTAAATTACTGCGTAAAATTCTGCTCAATCTTGTTGTTACTACTTTTAAAGAAGTCCACATAGCTTCCTGCTTTCTACTAGTTGACGTTAATATATGCAATTGCAATGATGTTAAATACCCAGTTCAAATAAAATAATAAAAAAATACCTCAATGTATCCTGGGTGGTCACTGCTGCCACGAACGTGAAACAGTTCCAAATATTGTAGAGCATATTTCTCTATGGGTGTTAACTAGAAATAAATTACAAAGAAAAAGAAAGAAAATAGCACACACATTTAAAATCCAAAAATGTAAAAAGGATAAAATAGCTATATTGGCCACATTACACACAGTTTCTTACTTGCTGCATAAGGTCAGTCAATTCCTGTAGCTGTGAAGGTTCTTCGGTCCCCATAGGCTCGGAGTCATTAGAAAGGAAAACTCCAGCACTGGGCTTTGGTCCATCATGTTCAGCATATTCAGTGATGAACTGCTCTTGTCCAAATTCAATTTTGCCTAATGCCTATAAAATAGTAATAAGAGGATTAAAATGGATAGCAACCAATTGTAGTTTTAGGTGATAGAAATATAATTAAACATTAGTTAACTCAAGTGACCAAAGAAACCCAAGCCACCGATTTCTTATGGCACCATTTTTTTTAGAATTGGGATGTCAACCCTGGATCTTGAGTGGTTGAAACAAGACATATTTGTGAGCAGGAAAATGCAGAAATGTTTAAACTCACAGAATTGTGCCACTAAGAGAATAACACACCACTGACCATTTAAATAGCCAAGCAGTCAGATAAGTTCTGCAACTCTGTCTTTAAAATTGAACAGTGACAAAAAAGTCTCCCTGAAAAGAATAAAGTAATATGAAAATAGTTAATCCGCCCCCCCACAGCTTTTAAATCTTTTTACATTAAAATATTGCCACTATATATCTTTTTGGATGATCTGTATATCACGGTTACATGATAAACTGCAGTTTCTCCAGTGCTGAGAGTTCAGGAAGGAGGAGATTTTCACCACAGCCTGTACACACGCCCACATGTGTGATGTCAATATCATGTGACCCGGCTATCTCTGAGAACAAGTAAATGTTCTCTCCAGCATAAAAGACACAACTGAGCCAGTGCAGGTCGGACACTATGCCTCCGTTAGCTAGCCTTCCCCAGATAGACAGTGCAGAAGGAGGAGGAGAATCTATGCATACAGGATAAATACAGCATTTTTACACAATGCAGAGGATTAACCCCATTAGCTGCATATACAAACTGATTTTATGGTTGTGGGTTTAGTAACACTTTAATCCTCCCACTGCCATTACCACTTAATGAAGAGAAATATGTAGTCTCTTCTGAAACGGACACTTTCAGGAATGCCGATATCCTGGTCCTCCAGTGAATGCTATATCTCCAATAAACAAAGTACCGATTTAGGGGATGTCAAGAGTGGCCAATAAGCCTAGCAAGGGACTCAGAGATTCCGTTTAATAGTCTTCAGGTGGCTACATCAGTATTTTACAGAGGTGTGCAGCAGCACAGGCAGTTAAAGGGTAAGGATTTTATGATGTTCTTTGCAGGAAAACCAATTATTTATTCACCGTTTGATTTTAGTGAGAGCGTTGCTTTAAAATGGTTCTAAAAGGCTCAAGGTTATTTACCTTAAGGGATAAGTACACCTTTTGAAACATGTTGCACATCCACCCGTATTTAGGGGGAAACATGCAACATGTTTCTGCAGCTGCAGCCTCGCTCTTCGCTGCCACTATTTGAAAATAACACAGACGTACCGGGCTCCACCCACACAGCTGCATCATTCATTAACAGTTTCTTGTGAATGCATGAACTACAACTGCAGTCAGCCACTGTGGCTTGCAGTTAAACTATGGCTGAATATGCTGCGAGGTTGCTGATGAACAGCCTCATAGTTCAGTCACAAGGCCCTGCAGCTCAACAGTCAGCTCATATGCAGCTAAAAGCAGAAAGCTGCAGGCCTTGTCTGCAGGAATGTGGCACTGCACCTCTGATCAGAGGTGCAATGCTTTCCAGGCTCCTTAGGGGAAAAAAATAACAAATGCAATTTATTTGTTTCCTGCAAAAACATGTGTAATTATTATTTGCTTTACAAAAGGTTAACTTATCTTTTAATGCAATAGGGTAAAAAAAAAAAAAACTGGGTGCTGCAAAAACATGTGCATTTATTATTTGTTTTCCAAAAAGGTGAACTTATTCTTTAATGCATTTAGGTAAAACACTAACTGGGTGCAGCCCCTCCTTATAGTTACCTGAGCCCCATCTCAATCCAGAAATGAGCATGAGAGCAGCGTCTCTCTCTTCTCATTGGCTCAAACAGCAGTGGGAGCCATTGGCTGCTGTCAATCACAGCCAATGAGGAGATAGCAGGGCGAGACGTGCTGTGTGTGTGCGCGTGCGCAAATGGACAGAGCAGGCAAGTATAACATGTTTGTTAATCTTTCCTTTAGAAACATTTTAAGACCTTTTAACCACTTGTTTTTGAAAAAAAGAGGGGGGGGGGGGCTAATACAACACATGTGTAGTGCCGGACTTTAAAGAGGAAGTGAACCCTCTCTAGCATACTAGCTCATTATGAATTACTTACCTGAGATCGAAGCCCCCGCATCGGTCCTCGATCACCACCATATCTCCCGGAGTGACTTCCGGGTATCGCTGCTCCGGCGCTGTGATTGGCTGGAGCAGCGACGATGTCACTCCCCCGCATGCACGCGGGAGTCGGCAGTGACGGCATGATTGCCTTCACTAACGGCAAGCTCAGTGCGCCTGCGCCGTGGACATCGGTGTCCATTTTTTGGAAAATGTCTCCTTAACTGTGTAGGTTAAGAGATATTTATTGAACCTACAGGTAAGCCTTAGGTTAAAGTGGTCTTTAAGGGTTTACAACCACTTTAAATATGCCTTTAAGAACATAAAATGTCAGAGAATATATATATATATATATATTTGGACAGGAAGTCAGTTAAATCTGTGGGTGTTGTCACAGACGGGAGATACACTTCTGCCTTGTTTAGACAATTCACCAATTACTATTAGGCGTCGGCTGCAGAAATAGCCAGAAAGGTTTAAGGGCGTTGGAAAGCTTCAGCTGTTCAGATTGAGGCAATTAAGGCCTCTATAAGTTATCCAGAGGATGACTACTGATTGCTGCATTCTGAGGCTTTTTGAGTTAAGGAGAGCAGTGAGCTGAGAAAGACTTCTAAAGAGGTGAGGTGGTGTTGATTTTTCTGTGTGGTAAAAATCAAAAAGACTATTGGTTCCTGTGTGGTGAAGGTAGACGCCCCAAGTGGCCCGGATTTATTTTATGTTTTGTTTTGTTTATGCTGTTTGGATGCTTGCACTTGTTTCCAGCAATATGGAAGAATAAACCATAATCTTTGTTTTCAACCGTCCTCGGCTGCCTCTTTGTATAGTTCAGTGTGTAGTGAACCCACCCAGGGGGTCACACACACCCGCTACCGAGCTAACCCCTTACAATATATGTATATATAACACACACACACACACTTCCTGAGTATGTGTGATCTGGTGACACATTTCGTGAACTTTCGTTTTTTCAAAACCAAACCAATATTAACCACTTGAGAGCCGCGCTATAGACGAAAGATGTCCACAGCGGGTGGACGTCCTGCTGTTTACAGTCACGTGATGCCGATGCATGTGCCTGGAGGCCACAATGTCTGCCAGGTGCCCGCAATCGCCAGTGACAGAGCAGGGACGCGGAGGTCTGTGTGTAAACACAGAGCTTCACGTCATGTCAGGGAGAGAGGAGACCAATGCTGTGTCCCTTGTACATAGGGACACAGCCCTGTCACCTCCCCCAGTGATTCCTCTCCCCCCACAGTAAGAATCACTCACAAGGAATACATTTAACCCCTTTTTTCTTAGCATCGGTTATAAAATTTAGCAAATTAGTAATTTTTCTTCATAAATTTTGCCCAAAATTTATACTGCAACATATGTTTGGTAAAAATAACCAAAATAGGTGTATATTATTTGGTCTTTGTGAAAGTTACAGAGTCTAAAAACTATGGTACCAATCTCTGAGGCCCTGTACACACGATCAGACGGGTCCGATGAGACTGGTCCGACGGACCGTTTTCATCGGACCACGCTGAAGTGGCCTGATGGTCTGATGTTCGTACACACCATCAGTCCAAAATCCCTTCGGGCCAGAACACGGTGACGTAGAACACAACGACGTGCTGAAAAAACTAAGTTCAATGCTTCCAAGCATGCGTCGACTTGATTCTGAGCATGCGTGGGTTTTTGGTCCGATGCTTTTGTGTACTAACTATAGTTTTAAAGCAAGTTTTAAAACTTTGGTCCGACGAACAACGGTCCGATGGGCGGTACACACGCTCAATTTGGTCCGATGAAACTGGTCTTCGGGCCAGTTTCATTGCACCGGTCTGATCGTGTGTATGTGGCCTCACGGCACAGTACATCTAATTTCTTGAGACGCCAAGAAGCCAGGAAAGTGAAAATACCCACCCCCCCACCCAAACCACGGCACCCTGTGTTTTTAACGCAGACTGTTGGACAGGTTGATTTAGTTGATCAGCAGACTGGTTGGTGAGTTGAGCTATGGAATGTTCAGCTTTTGTCTTTTATGCATTTGCCCTTCCATGTGCTCCTTGCTGTGAAGGCCAGTTATAGGTGGGGCAAGGGCCATTTGTTTGTTACTGATGTGAATATGGTCCAGGGACACACTGGGCAACTTTGCTGCCACTGTGCTACATGCTAAGTTTCCAGTGTGCTCCTGTTCCTTTAGAGAGGGATTGGGCTGCCTCCAGGCCCACATGCCCCTCATCTATTCATTGAATGCATGTGCTCCCACTGTGGACACACTCATAAAATTCAGTAGCGTTCAGGACTGCAAGCATACACTGGGTGCCGTGAAGAGCCATGGATGGGACAAGGATGGACACGGATGGAGCCATGGATGGAGCATGGACGAGCCATGGGTGGCGAATGGATGGCCAGAGATCAGCACTGTGGGCACTTCAGATCCAGCCCTAAGTGCTACTGCAACCCAACACCTTCCTCTCCTCGCACACTGTACCGATCGGTGCGAGGAGAGGGGAGGAGCTGAACACGACATGCTCCGATCTGTTGACAACTGATCGCTCTGTCATTGAACAGGGCAATCACGTGGTCAAGGGCAGCTGGCATTGGCCCTTTACCCCATTCTGTGACGCTCACGGACATTCCAGGGTGCACGCGATTCTGGGAGGACATCGTAGGGTACACCCTCCCATATTTATTCGACTGCGCTGTAGCCGTCATTTGGCTGGGTCGGAAAACTTGTTAATAAATGACAAATTATTAAATTAACCACTTCATTCCCAATCACGTCCCTAGACGTCCTCGGCTTTGTGCGGGGATATCTGAGTGATGCCTGCAGCTGCAGGCATCATTCAGATATCACCGTCTTCAGCCGGCGATTCTGTGCACCAGAAGAACGATCAAAGCGGTGGTTCCGCCGCTCGACCGTTCTTCTAGGCAGCGGGAGGGGACGTCCCCCCCTCCCGCCGCCATCTGGTGCTTCTCCGGGCTCTCCCGTGCCATCGGGGGCCCGGAGAGCTAATCGGCCGGCGCTCGTTAGTGAAGCATAGAGATGACTGGTGACCAGACGGTCACAGTCATCTCTATGACTGTCGGAGGACCGGGCGCGACGTGATGACGTCATGCCCGGTACCCGGAAGTAAACAAAGCCGCTATCGTGGTTGTCGGCATGTAATCAGTGATTTTTTTTTTCACCAATTTCATGCTTGTAAGCCTGTAGGAGAGATGTGGGGTCTTATTGACCCTGAATCTCTCCATAAAGAGGACCTGTCACAGTGATTCCTATTACAAGGGATGTTTACATTCCTTGTAATAGGAATAAAAGTGATCAAAAAAAAAAAAAATGTAAAAAAAGTGTAAAAATAAAAAAATGAAGTAAACAATAAAAATAAAATAATTATTATTTTTTAAAACGCCCCTGCCCCGATCGCTCGCGTGCAGAAGCGAACGTGCATGCAAGTCCTGCCCACATATGTAAACCGCGTTCAAACCCCACATGTGAGGTATCATTGCGTGCGCTAGAGCGAGTGCAATAATTCTAGCACTAGACCTCCTCTGTATCTTAAAAATTGTAACCTGTAAACATTTTTAAAGCGTCAGATAAAATAAAAAGTGATCAGCGCATAAACATTTACCACTGAGAGTCTGGCATCAAACCAGGGCAAAAATTGGCACTGCGCTGACAAGCCATTCACCTCTGCAGCCAAGGGTGCCCGGTCTCGGCTAAACCAGTCCCGGTGGGTGTGCTATGCAAGGTACGCCTGTGCTTAGTATGCCCACCCCCCCCCCACAAAAACCACCACACTTGCACGCACACGAAATTGCACACGCACTTTGGCCATAAAATAATAAATCATCCCTCATAATTGGGGTCCCGTTGGGCCCCAGTTGGGCTCCCAATTGACCCCCCTTCAACCCGCCATACCATGGAGAAGGATCCCTCCGGGGGAGGGTCTGCCTACTCCCACTCCTGCAGTGGCTCCTCTCTCTCGAGTGCACAAAAATTTTAAAAAAAAAAAAAAAAAAAAAAAAAAAAAAAACCAGCGTGCATGCAACAAAGTGCAAATGCATAAATAATAAATATCAAATAAATTGACAAATAATTCCGTCCGTGGTGTTGTGATTAGTTTTAAAGGTGATATTCTTGGATGAAGTTAGCTCTCATTGCGCTTACCTTGGTAAGGCAAGGAAAAAGCATTAATATGTGAAACACTTTAGATGGATCTCCAGCAGATGTCCCTCTATCCTCTGTATGGGATGTTGTGTTAGTCCTAGTGTGGGTCCAACGTTCCAGGGTGTGTGGTTGGAGCTGTTCCAGTAGTACTCAAATAAAGAAGGATGGTACCATAGTGAAGTACGTAAAATTAAGATTTAATGAAAAAAGTAGCAACTTACATTTAAAGTAATAACAAACAGACGAGTAAATCTTAATTTTACGTACTTTTAATATGGTACCATCCTTCTTTATTTGAGTACTACTGGAACAGCTCCAACCACACACCCTGGAACGTTGGACCCACACTAGGACTAACACACCATCCCATACAGAGGATAGAGGGACATCTGCTGGAGATCCATCTAAAGTGCTACACATATTAAGGCTTTTCCCTTGCCTTACCAAGGTAAGCGCAATGAGAGCTCACTTCATCCAAGAATATCACCTTTAAAACTAATCACAACACCACGGACGGAATTATTTGTCAATTTATTTGATATTTATTATTTATGCATTTGCACTTTGTTGCACGGTTTGCACTTTGTTGTTTTTGCCCTGGTTTGATGCCAGACTCTCAGTGGTAAATGTTTATGCGCTGATCACTTTTTATTTTATCTCATCACTATTGTATTATTATTTACTACAACTTAGATTGAGCAGCATCTATATTATTTTTCACTCTTTTCTATTTGGTGGCGCAAGAGCCTCACAAATTCATTTTTAAAGCGTCGCCTATGGAGATTTTTAAGTACAGAAGTTTGGTGCCATTCCATGAGTGTGCCCAATTTTAAAGCGTGACATGTTAGGTATCTATTTACTCAGCGTAACATCGTCTTTCACATTATACAAAAAAATTGGGCTAACTTTACTGTTTTTTTGTTATTTTTTAATTCATGAAACTGTTTTTTTTTTCCCTAAAAAAAGGTGTTTGAAAAATTATTGCGCAAATACCGCTATTTTATTCCCTAGGGTGTCTGCTAAAAAATTATATATATATATATATATATATATATATATATATATATATATATATATATATATATATATATATATATATATATATATATATATATATAATGTTTGGGGGTTCTGATAAATTTTTCTAGCAAAAAAATTTTGATTTTTACATAAAGGAGAAAAGTGCCAAAATAGGCCCGGTAACGAAGTGGTTAAAAAAAAAATGTTACATTATCATTTAACATCTTAACCAACATCAATCTGGTAAAAGCTGAAAGGAAAGGAAAAAAATAAATAAAAAAACAAACACTCATAAATGTGTGTGCTTTCATCCTAGTTCCTAGTCCTAGTGGGCATACCTCTACAAATGGTTTAGCAACTTTGGCGGTGATGATGTCAGAAGGCGATGGTTCCTGAGAGAGCAGAACAAACTCTTCAGCTCTCACTCTGAACCCAGAATCATCCAGTGGAGAACACACTTCAAAAAGTTCTTGGATAGTTTGCTGAGCGAGAAGAACAGAAGAAGAGACGAGTCATATAAAGATATTTAAGTAAAATATACTGTTTGTTTTGGATTATTATAAATGAACAAATTTAAAGCTGAACTCCAGGCTGCAAGACACAAAAACACAGCTCTATTAATTTATCACTTTTGCTGTTGTAACAATAATTTTTCTTAAACGTTTTGCACATTGATGGCCTGAAGGACACCTACAAACCCCAAAACATTAAATAACCTGAAATAAGGGGCCCTGGACAGGTAGATTTTCATGTTGCTCAATATTTTTCCAACTGTTAATCAAACTGTACATGAAAACCACATTAAAATGTAATTAACTGCACACGAATAAAACATAATCCCCAGTTGTTTTGTAAAATATAAAAGATGAGACTGGATAGCAGAATGTGTCAGGCACCACAATCTGCGCAAAACAACAAAATACAATAATCAATAAAACAATACGTTTTCTCTATGGGATGCCTTAAAAATTAGATTTAGATTGCCCTTGAAGGGGTGCGCTAAATCTACTGTTATCACAAGGGGGCTTTACATGCCCACTATTGGATAGCATTGTGCAGGTGGCAGGTTCTCAAACGCTTTCTGCTACTTGTATAAGGCATATGGCCAAACAGAACAGCTTCAAGCTGACCAGGTCAGAATGCCTTACACCGGCTGCATTCTCCATTCTGCTATTAGTTTACGGTCACCTGAGCAGCTATGTAATTTTTCTTATCAGACGTGTACCCCTGACTGTCCCAATTATGTAAATTGCTATACAAGCAGCTGATAATCATCAGATCATCACCAATGAGCACCAGCACAGCCCGCTCTCCCCAGACCCCACTTCAAACAAGAGCAGTAAGGCCCCTTTCACATGAGCGGACCGTTCGTCTGCTTATTACAAGTCCGTTTACGGACTTGTAATGGGCCCCTATGGGATCGCGTCCGTTAGCGGATGATGCATCCGCTAACGTCCGCAAGATCCGCATCCGTTTTTTCGGACGGAAGAAAACCCTATTTTTCTTCCGTCCGGCGGATCAGATGCAAATGGACAGACGGTCCGTTTTCATCCGATTCCCCATAGGGGATAGCGGAGGAGAGGCAGGGCGGTCCCTGCACAGTGTGCGGGGACCGCCCTATCTGCCGACAGCTCAGCGGGACCCCACGCTGAGCCGACGGACACACACGGAGCGGACCAAAAAAACAGACCGCTCAGTGTGAAAGAGGCCTAATTGTTAAAGCTGATCTCTGGGCACAAAACTTTAATACTAAACTTAAATATATTCCTTAAAACACAAAAAGGATAGAAATCCACTTTGGGTGCACCAAATGCCTTTACAAACACAGTTATTATCTTATAAAAGTAGCAGTGACAACATTATTGTGCTGTACATAGTCTGTGCAGAGGGGAGAGCAGTGGGAGGGACCAAGCAGGCTCCACCTACTACAGGCTGCCTGCAGAAAACTACAGGAGGGGGTGGAGAAAAGACTAGTCACCCTGCACAAGGAGAAAAAGCAGCAGTGGCTGGTCTATTACAAGAAGCTCCTGCACAGAGGTTACATTTTACACTGGATTGCCACATAGATTTAGAATACACAAAGTACACCAAGATTCATGTAATAATACACGTGTATTGTATTTACACAATATTTGCTTACCCTGGAGTTTCAACTGCAGCAGAGTAAAATCAGGTCACCTGCTTGCCAGACAAGGCTGTGCTGAGTGGCAGAGCTGTGCAAATCTCAAGATAGGATGCACAGAAATAAAAATCCATTGGTAAAACAGCTTCCGTACATGTATCTTATTTGTGTATTTATCCGTTTTGCATGGAGTTCAGCTTTAACATGACATGTTAAGCTGCATTGACTTACTTGTGTTAGAAATGCCAGAGAATAATCACTGCCCTGAGCTGCCACTTCTCGAATAAGATCCTTCGTGCCATTCCTCAACAGCTTCTCTTCTATCGAATTGGCACTCACAAGCCTACACATATAGAACAATAAGAATACAGGTTTAATTTGCTTGTATTCCTCATACAGAAGGCAGTTTGTCAAAATTAGGAAAATTAAAGAAAATTATTTTATTTGCATGTACAAAACAATGTTAGCCTTTAAAAAATGAATAAAAAGAAAATAAAAAGACAGGAGATAACACCAATTGGAGAGATTTCTTTAGGGTTAGGTTCATAGCTATCCACGTGCTGTTAATGCATCTTTGTGGCACATTTTCATGTACTTTTTTGATGTGTTCTGCATTTCTTAGAAATGTTAATGTTGTTAGGAAGGGTGTCTGTTGACATGCTGGAAAATGCAACAAAAGCGCATTAATGCATTTTTATGCAATTCCACTACAGTCTATGGAGCCTAAAACACTGCGTTGCACTGTAGATCTGTAAACGCACAAAAAAAGCCTAGGTGTAAACTTAGTCTAAGTAAACATAATGGAGAATTTCGTTTTTCCAAGCTTGGTTTCAGTGGTGTCCTCCACACAATGAGACTACTTTACATTTATTTCCACTTGTCCAGTCCATGAGAAAAAGAAAAAGGAGAAGGAGAAGGAAGAAAAAAGAAGAAAGAAGAAGAAAGAAGAATAACTAGGAACAGCAGATCTCTCTCTCCACTTCCCTGATAGAACGGGAATCTGTCTGTTTACATTGACAGCTCCCCATTCTGGCTCTCTGAGGAACGGTCGTGAGTCGCTGGCTGACATCGCGGCCGCGCTCCCCCTAGAGCCCTTAGAACGGCCGCCGTACAGCTATGGCGATTCTTGCCTACATCAAGTGGTTAAGGAAAGGTGTAGCAACCATTCATGAAAACCAGAGAGCAGAAGTGCACGCCAAGTTTTCCCCACTCTCCATTTTCAGCCCAAGTTTTTTTCCATTTTCTCTCAAACTTCTTAGATGCATAACGTTGAAGATAAGTATATTTCTCAAATAGTACATGTTAATCCATTTCCTGTACCCAGTCCCCAAGAATAGGAGGGTTAGGTTATAGCCTCTCGATGGGTATTAATTAATGTGCCAAAAAAAAAAGCATTCTCATTATGGCCACTGCTTCGTCGTATTTTAAATTATTAGAGTTTTTATACCCGAGGAGACATAGGACAGAATCAGGAGTCAGTGAGATCTCCACTATGACCATATGCAAGATACTGAAAAATAATTTGACTAATATTGCTAAGCATTTCAATGAACGTCGTTGAGGGGATTCCACACCTATCTGTATTCAGGTTGAGAGTAACATGCCCAGAGAGAAGTGGTGGTTTATTCAAACTCCTCTGTAAAAGAGAGGTATTCTGGATTTTCCAGGTGTAAACAAGGAGACCCATAGGGGCTGATTTTTGAATCTGATGCCACTCATTTCTGCGTTGTGTTTCCAAAAAAATAAAAATAAATTGTGCTGCAATGTTTTGTATCATTTGTGTTTGTTAGTTTTAGGCCTCTGGCACACTCCGGCTTGAAAAAGCTCAGAACAGCTTTTTTTTTCTTACCGAGCTAAAATATAGCCCATTAATTGTAATTTGCCTAAGCACACAGGCACGTAAAAAAAGAGCAGTGCAATCATCAGCAAAAAAAATAAAAAATTGCATTTGTGGTCAGTAACTTGCTCCTCATGCATGCAAATATGTGTGCAAATGCCCATTTACATGCTGTGCATACAAGAATACATTTTTGCGCACGTGCGTGAATTTGTGCAAAAATTGTGCAAACACACATGCATGAAAATGCGCCCTTTCCTTGATGCTTTTATCCGGTCTGGTGATTTTCTAAATACAGGCGATTTCTACAGCAGTATGGCCATCTAGACATCCTTTTTCCTTCATCATCAGCTGTGTACGCTGGGCTGGCATTTGTTCAGTGCCATCATGGCAATGTGTGGCTGACAAACCAGAAGCAGCATTTTCTCTCTTGCTTTGTAATGTAAAACTGAAGAGTGCAATATCTGGTGCAGCTCTGCATAGCAACCAATCAGCTTCCATTTTTTTTTTTGTCAAAGCTTAATTGAAAAACCTGAAGTTAGAAGCCGATTGGCTACTTTGCAGAGCTGCACCAGATTTTACACTCTCCAGTTTTAGGACATCAAACCACTAGTGTGGAGCACAATAAAAAATATAACACCAAAATCATTTCATTACCTGTATACATGAATATCTTTTGCTCTTCCAATGAGATCACACCATGACTGTGTCTTTCCATCCATAACAGGGTTTACATCAGTGTCATAGAATATTACTGTGTCTGCTTCTACATGATGCACTCCTAAAGAACGGACGTGAGTAGAAAGCACCATACTGAAAATGCGTGGGTCTCTGTTGAAACTTTTCATGAGATCCTAAGAAAAACGTTTTTTAAAACAATATTCGTTAACAAAAAAATATAAATATATATATATATATATATATATATATATATATATATATATAAAATCACATTTTTTTAAATCTGAAATAGGAACTGCCTATTCTGCTGTACAAAAGATTTAAAGCACCACTGGAAAAGTACATCTGGAGAATGAGACTGTCTTGTTTTCGGCAGCTCTTAGAGAAAATTATTTGATTAATTAGTACTACATTGAGCAAGAACAGGAGAGCACATAACCGTAATTATATGTATGCTCAACTTTGCTGTTCCTTTGGAAAAGGGATTCCAGAGGTAGCAAGAGAACATTTACTTTATCCTCAAGTAATGCCAGAGAATGTATAGACAACAATAACCCTGGAGTAAGGATGAGGAATGACATAAATGGTCCAAAAAATTCTGATAAGCCGATGAACAAATATGTGTAAAAAAATAAAAAATACTAAAGTAACAATCACTGCAGCAACCTGGTCACACCTGGCACTGATTGAAGTTGGCATTTTCATCAATCCTTAAAAAGGTAAATGAATGGTAGTCCAGAAAGATCTCCAATATATCCAGCATAAGTACCATCTGGGAGAAAATCAGCACACGCCGACCCTCAGACCTCAGTTTCTGGAGGAGTATGGATAAAGCCTCTAGCTTTCCTGTGCATGTAAAAAAATAAAAAATAAAAACCACTTAAAAGTAATTGTACAACATTATTATATATACACACACACACACACACACACACACACACACACACACACACACACACACACACACACAATGCTTACCCTCTCTATGCAATAATTTTGCACAGAGTAGCCTTGGTCCTCCTCTTCCGATTGACGCCTGTCAGCGCTCCTGGCTCCTCCTCCATGGCGAATGCCCCCGTAAAAGCTGCTTTTTATGGGGGCACTCGTGCAAGCTCACTCCCAAGCCAACACGTCCGACACAGACTGCACGACTCGGCCCTGCATCACAGTATCTAATTGACAGCAGCGGGAGTCGATGGCCCCCACTGCCAATCAATCTGCCCTGTGAGGGGGGAGTGCATGAGAGCAGCGTTTTTCTTTGCTCTCATGCACAGCACTGGATCAAAATCAGGCTCAGGTAAGGGGAGTTAGGAAGGATTCTGTGACACAGACTTTATTTTTTATTTTTTGATCTTAATGCATAGAATTACACATAAATTAATTTCTGAACGTATTCGTTTTGGTTTCTTTTGGAGTTATTTTGAGGGAACAGCAAATTTACACTGTTAATCAAACTGTACACTCACTACTTTGAAGCAAAGTGTAATTTCTTCAGTGTTTTCACATGAAAAGATATAATAAAATATTTACAAAAAATGTGAGGGATGTACTTACTTTTGTGAGATACTATATATACGCACACTTTATTTTTTATGGTCAGGACTGCTGCTGCATACAAATGTTTTGTATTTTCAAAAGTAGCTGAAGCGATGTTCCTTTTCACATTAAGATTGCATACTAACTAGACCAGTGTTTCTCAACTGCAGTCCTCAAGGTTTCCCATAATAATAAAAAGCCTGAAAACATAACCTGTTGGGGAGCCTTGAGAAACACTGAACTAGATCATAAGGTGATCATTTTTAACACTTACTGGGGTCTGGAATCAATGTGATCTTTAATGTGTAAAAATATGCATGTCTTTTTAGACCTTCTAGGATTGGTATGACAGTTAACTATGCATAATTTTGTGACAGAAACCTAAACATTACATTTCTTTCCTTCATGTCAATCTGCACTTTGTCAAGCATATGCTTGGTTTCATTGCAATCTGCATAATGTTGCAATGTGTACCTCTCCTGCTGTATCTCACCTATTTTTTCAAAACAATGCATACAAAATTTGATTTTTCCTACATATTACCTGTAAAATCCTTTTCTTGGAGTACATCACAGGACACAGCCAGTTATATTCATAACCATCTTGGTTATACACCACCTATAGGTGAATGGACATAGGTTGATCGATGAAACAGGAAGTCCTCCCCTATATAACCCCTCCTATAGAGGAAGTACTTCAGTTTTGTAGCAAGCAATAAAATACCAAAAAGATGGAAAGGAACCTCTGCGTCCTGTGATGTACTCCAAGAAAGGGATTTTACAGGTAAGATGTAAGAAAAATCCAAAATGTCTTTAAACGTACATCACAGGACACAGAGTCGGTTATATTCATAAGTATTTGGAATGTCCTAAAGCAATACCCTTACAGAGAAGGACCTACTCTTGCTGTTTGTAATATGTTGAGTCCAAATGCAGCATCTCCCACGGTTCTGACATCCACCTGGTAAAAAAATCTTGTGAATGTATTAATCAAAGACCAAGTAGTGGTCTTGCAAATTAGAGCCACTGATGCCTGATAGCCAAAGATGCATCCACAGACCTGGTAGAGAAGCTCTCCCCAGAAAGGGTGGGGTTTTACCCTTTCCAACCATAGGCTTTGTTGCAAACTACGGTGAACGAGAGTGAACCACAACTGCGGTTAAGGGAAGATTTCAATGCACTTCTCTATGTAATGTGATTATTCAGTAATGGGCCCCAGGCGTCACTCCAATCAGAGAACAGGATTTTGAGGGTTCACTATATCATCTTTATCACATATAAAAATGCGTTGAGCTACTAAGGGGGGGAGGCATTACAACATGGCTTCAACCCCTAGCGTTGAAAAGGTACAGTGAACATGTTCAGTATTTTTAGGGCGTAAGTCCGTATACAATTACAACAAATGTCAAGCACGCAGCATATGAAAATACTGTATGCAATTAGCAATTACTTGAGCAAAGTAACTTTAGCTTAAATGATCTGAGAGTGTATGTGCCTTTAAGATATTCCACAACTGTTACTTGAAAGCACAAGTAATGCCAAGCAGCACAGTAGTAATGGTACTTATCCGTTTGTAGCAGCAATGGGATTGCATCATGGAGGGTTTCCTGGTGCAGGATATCTTAGGGTGTCTCCAGCCACAGCAGTAAGATCGGCAGCATGGAAGGAGACATTGGATAACTAAGAGCTATTGGCTTGAGTTGAGGGGATATGCCAGTAGCTTGTATGTAGCGGTCCGGCTAAGGCCGGCAAGAATAGGACCCTGTTTGAATGCAAGCTGGATGCATTTATAGGCAGCAGACAGGTGCATGGGAAAACGGCGGTGATCATACGGCCCACTTCTGTGTTCCAGACTGGAAAGCACACGGCGCCGGGCGAAGACGTAATCGCGCGGCTGCCGTATGCGTTCCAGCGTGGAACGCAATACGGCGACAGAAGTGCCGATTACAGGCTTCAATGATAAACTGGCCAATTCAATGATAAATAGTTGACCTGGATGCTGCCTGCCCTTTCTTCTGGCAGCACAACCAGAATTCCTGACCTGCACTAAGAACTCAATCCTGAGTGCCTGAACTACCTCCAGTGTATGTAGCTTCTTACAAGAAAAGAGCCGCCAGCTCTGACACTCCACTTGCTGAAGTAATGGCAACCAAAGAAGCTACCTTTCAGAGTCAAAGGACTAACAGAGTTTCTCAAATTGGTTCAAAAGGTGACCCCTGCAAGGACAGTCAAGAGCAAATTCAAGTCCCAAGGACACAAGGGTGGCCTGATAGGCAGTACTGTCTGCATTATACCCTGTATTAAGTATGAATCAAGGAGTGAGAAACAACAGCCTCTGGGCAAAACTGATAGGGACAAATCTGACCCTTAATGGTACTTAAGGCCATTCTCATATCCTTTCCCAATTGGAAAAAGGAAAAAAACTCCCACTTACATATTTCTGGGGGCACCACCTCGGTCTTCACCCTAGGCAAAAAATATCTCCAAGTCCTGTAACTGAAGCTTCCTTAAGCCGTCTTTACTGGGGGGGGGGGGGGGGGGGGGGGGGGTGGTGGTTAAACAATGCAGAGATAACAGGACCCAGAATCATTAGGTCCAGCTGGACTGCAAGTGTCCAAGAAGCTTCACCTAGAAGATTTGCTGTGTCGGTGTACCAAGCCTTCCTGGGCTAATTTGGCTAAAACTATTATCAGCTACCACCTCCCGGATTCAAAAGATGCTGCAGTAGTCGAAACAGAAGGAAGGTGTCAATTAGGGGGAAATGGTAAACCAAGTTATTACCAGTGGATCTACCCCTATTGTCAGTGAGACTCTCGTCACAGACACAACTTATTCAACTGGATTCAGAATCCAGTTGATCCACCTGTAGAGTTCCCCAACATTGGCCGATTGCCAAAAAAACATCACGATGCAGGGACCACGTGGTCCCGGCATTAACTGCTGATGCCTGGAAATCCCCTCTTGCCATTTTTCTATACTTGGGATATTTCTAAAAATGGAGAAACTGCAAAATGTAGACTTGCCCTTTTTGCTGTAGGACTCTGAGCATAACAGGAGTCCAATCATCACCCATCACCGCGGGCTCTATCATAAAAGACCTACAGGGACTTGGGTCCCTTCTTAATCTGGGGTGCACTCCCCTGGACCTGTATAGCACCCTGAAGGAAAGCAACTTGGTCAGAACACTGCACAGGATTCCATTACGCAGGGTCCATCGCTGTAAGGCTGCATTACAGGCAAACCTCAAGGAATCTTCTTTCCTATCCAATGAGGTTCGGGTACCATCTATTTTGGCTGACAGCTTTTTTGAAAGGATCCGATTGAAGTCCATAATTCTTAATAGAACCTCCAAGTATGCTCCAAGAGAACATGTATCACATCAGTGAGCACCACCTTACAGACACCGGCGAAAAAACAGGAGTACTTCCTGTAAAGTTGGGGTTGTTATATATATATATACACACACACACACACACACACACACACACACACACACACACAAGGACTTCTGGTTTGATTGATCTGCCAGTGTCCATTTACCTACAGGTGGAGTACAACCCACATAGTTATGAAGTTAACTGGCTATGTGTTCTGTTATGTGCAATAATAATTTTCAAATAAGATTTACCCAAACCATAATAGTTTTCCTTTAAGGTGCTTCCTAAATTAACGTTTTCCCTCACTCTACTCCAGTGTATCAAATTTTATTAGAGCCGCTTTCATACCACGGTTCAAAACAATTTTGTCTTTGTAGCATTGAAGAACATCTACCCTATTCAGACTTGCATCTACCTAAAGGCTCTTTACATCTGGTTTAACACATTTGATATAGGCTAAGCCTTATAAACTTTGATAGGTGGTACATAAATACTACATCTTCCTCAAAAAGTTAAAAAAGTAATAGGCATATGTGAAAAAATAAAATAATAATTCTGAAAGGAAAAAAGCATCAGAACTACAAATGTGTCTTCAACCTACCGGAGTCCCGCTGGATAAGCCGCAAATCTGGATCCTGTACACAGTGAGGAGATGTTCGCTTTCGTAGGTCCTGAATGCAAGGATCTGCATGCTGCCTCAGACAGTGTTTAAGGATCTTCATGTTGTGAGTGTACATGGGAGGAGGATGCAGCACTGTCATAGATAAAGGAGTTGCAACAGCTGCAGGGACTACACACAGTAACCTAAAAAAGAAGAAAACATCATGAGCGCAACATCTTGCTAAAAGGCATTTTTGTGATTTTGTTAGGTTCTTTACTGTTCAGGAACAAATTGAGTAAATGTACAGGACACATGGCTTGTAATCCCAGACCATGGGTTATATTATTCAGGCTACTTCTAGGTGACTGGATACTGGCAAAAAAAAAAACTTGCTGGGGCCATCCCTAGTGCAAAAAAAACCCAGAAGACAAAGAAGAGGGGCCGGTGTTCTGTATCGTACCTCCAATATAAAGATTTTGCCAAAATTCATATTTTCCTAATCAAAGTACAGGACACATGGCTATTAAACTTAGGGGTGGACCACAACACAGCAAACGGAACTGCAAACAGACCTACAAAAAAAACAAGGGTTTCAACTGAGTGTCTTCAACAGCGTGCAATCGTCAGTGCATTAATTTCCACCCAATGTGGGTCTCTGATGACACATCAACGTTTGCAGGCTGTCATCTTAGCAGAATCTCCAAGGATTACCAGAACACTTTCTACCTTTATCTTGTGCAGCAATTAAGGGAGAATCTTTATTTGGGAAGGCATACATCAGCTTGAATGGAGTTAAAGTGGATATAAAAACCCATTTGCAAAATCTGACTTGAGCACATATATCTGTAGTGTTTATCTCTCTCCAAAGTCCTGTGTCTTTCTGCTGCTCCATTCCTCTTTTATCAGCGTAATAACTTCGAACAAACTCCCCGACACAGGAGATAAACCTGTTGGAAATTTCTGGGGAGGCAGCTTAAGTGACACATAAGCAGAGAGGTTATCTATTTAACAGCACAGCTCTGCAAGTTTCTTCATGCCTATGCCTATGTGGAGGATGTGTGCCTTTCCTCACACACAGTGTATGCCCAGACTCCCCCTCCCACTGCTGAAACAGGAAGAAAAATTTCTAATACAATGTACACTTTCTAAAAAAAAATTAAAGCTGAAGACAGCAGATATACATCCAACACTTATGTAGGGAGATTTGTTTCTTCTCTGTGCATCACCTGAGGTTGTTCACTTCACTGGGTATATATATATATATATATATATATATATAGGTTTACATCCACTTTAAAGGAATCACCAGAGCATCCACTGCAAAACCTGAAGGATCCCCAGTCCTGGGTACAAATGTGTTCAATCTTGTTGTTGAATCTGGAGGCCAGGATGTCCACACCTCATCTCCCACCATTGACAGATTCTGGAAGATCTCAAGGTGCAGAGACTACTCCCCCTGGGTCTAGACATCAGCGGCTTAAGTCTGCCTGCCAATTGTCAACATCAAAGATGTGGACAGCAGAGAGAGTGGAAGTGAGGATTTCTCCTAGGGCATCTCAACTTCAGGTGTCCCCCTGATGGCCTAAATAAGCCACCTCTGTGGCACAGTCTGACTGCACCCTGGCTGGGTAACCTTACAGAAGGGGGATCCGGTGTTGTAGAGTTCATATGATAGATCTCAGCTCCAGAAAGTTAATGCAGAGTCTGGGTTCCTCTGAGGACCAGGTCCCCTGGACAGTTAGCGAGTTGTAAACCCCACCCACTAAGCCTATAATTCTGGCATCCTTTGTCAACATCTTCCAGGGCACGTAAAAGAAAAAACTTTCCCAACTCCATGGCAACGTTAGAGATCCACCATGACATGGAGATTTTTTTTGTCCGGCTGGTTAGACACATAGAACAATCCAGGAAGTGGGTCTGTTTGTACCAGGACATGAGGATGTTGATTTATATTAACCTAGAGTGAAACTGGACAAAATGGAGCTGCCTCAGAGGAGACTGCGATTAGACCTAGAACTCTCATACATAAGCGCACTGCCCTTTGAACTGAGAGTCACCATATGGGGTGAACCATTCTGGAAGAAGAAAAATTCTAGGTTGGGCTGTGTCCAAGATTAGGCCAACAGACTTCAGTTGGTGTGAGGACTGGAGGGCTGACTTTAGAAGTTTATTAACCAGCCAAAGGTTTGAAGGACTGAATCATTCTCTTGTAACCCTCTGCAATAACAGATTGGATTCAGAGTCCTGGGACATCTAGAATGGTATAAATGCAAATAGATGCCCCCCACTCCACAAGCAGTGAGGTGCCAATTCATTGGGACGTCTGGCTGGCTTGGTGGACTTACAGGTCCCTAGTTTGGCAATGAAAGGAAGCACCAAGCCTTGGTTTGAAGGTGGGTGGCTGGAAAGAGCAAAAATTACCCCATTAGCTGATTAGAGACAGTAGCCATAGAAAACGTAGAGGTTTTTTTGTGGGTAAGAGTACCTTTCTCCTAGTGACTTCATTGTATTTATCAAGGGATTTACCAAATAGTCGTTCTACACCAAAGGGCATGCACACAGTGGGGAATTATGTGATCCCTTGCAGATTTTGTAACTTTACCCACTTATAAAGAAATTAAGGGTCTAACATAAATGATAGAGACAGAATATCCACCAAAAATCCAGAAACAAACACATTAAGACCCCTTTCACACTGGGTCGCTTTTCAGGCGCTATAGCGCTAAAAATAGTGCCTGCAAAACGACCAGAGGGCTTTCACACTGAAGCAGTGCACTAGCAGGACGGTAAAAAAAAGTCCTACTAGCAGCATCTTTGGGAGCGGTGTATATACCGCTCCTGCCCATTGAAATCAATGGGAAACAGCAGCTATATCGCCGGAAAAGTGCCAATTTGCGGTGGTTTTTTAACCCTTTCTCAGCTGATAGGGGGGGGGGGGAGCGCCCTGCTAGTGGCCAAATAGCGCCATAAAATAGACAGTAAAGCGCCTCTAAAAATAGTGGCGATTTACCGCCGCCGCCCCCGTGTGCATGAAGGTGAAAAACCTTCTGTCACTAAGCAGCCCTCCGAGTGAACATTATACTTACCTGAGCCCTGCGTTTGCCACGACCAGAACAAGCACACCAGCCGGTGTCTTGGGTCCTGATTGGATAGATTGCTAGCAGCATGGCCCTTGCTGTCAATCAAATCCAATGACGTGGATGTACCAAAGGAGAGCGCTTCTCCAATGGGAAACTTGAGAAGAGGAGGAGCCAGGAGCACGACTGAGGGACCCCAAAAGAGGAGGATCGGGGTAAAACGAACTGCACAGCGAAGATATGTATGACATGTTATTTTTTTTAAAACCCAAAACCTTTACAACCACTTTAAAGTGATTGTAAAGTCTTTTTTTGGCTAAAAATCCTCCTCTTCTCGGGTCCCTCTTCGGCTCTCTTAGCCACTCCCTCCTATTGAGTGCCTCCACAGCAAGCAGCTTGCAATGGGGACACCCAAGCCGAGCCGCAGCTCCCTGTGTCCATTCAGACACAGAGCCGCGGGCTGGCCTCGCCAGATTTATCTCATGATTGGCTCACTGAATTTGATTGGCAGCCACGGGAGCCAATGGCGCCAAGCTGGCGTCTCAGCCCATCAGGAGGGAGAGTCTCAGGCAGCCTGCAACATCTCTAGATAGAGATGAACTCAGGTAAGTATAATGCTGCGTACACACGATCATTTTTTGTGATGAAAAAAAACGACGTTTTCTGTGAACTAAAAAACGACGTTTTGAAACGTCACTTTTCAAAGACGATGTTGCATACACACCATCGTTTTTTTCACAAAAAGCGAGGTTACGTTCACCACTCTTTTCCATTGAAGCTCGCTTCATAACTAGCTTCTGGGCATGCGCGGGTTGTGAAACAAAAAACAACGTTTTGAAAAACGACACAAAAAATTCAAGCATGTTGGAATTTTTTTTTGGTCGTTTTTTTTAAGACAAAAAACGACGTTTTGCCCACACACGATCAATTTAAATGACGTTTTAAAAAACAACGTTTTTTTTCATCGCAAAAAACGACCGTGTGTACGCGGCATTAGGGGGAAAGAAGCATGTCTATATTTATAATGATACTGATGTACCAAAAATCATATAAACATTAACAGCGCTAGAAGGAGCTCAAAAGAAGCTCAAACTAAAAAAAAAAATATGTTACCATATCCTGCTAAATAAACAAACAATTTCTGTAATGAAGTGTGTGCACGTGAATGCACACCCACTGTCTCTCAGAAAAAAAAGGTGTATATGTTTCGCCTTAATCAAAGCTCCTCATATGCCGATGCTAATACAAGGCTATGTATTAAGAAAAAATACAAATCACCAAGTCCATCAGTCAATTCTATAACAATAGGGAAAGGAACACTTTGGATGAAAGAAATTCCTGCCGATAAAACTTATAAAACGATGTAAGTATATTTGACATGACGGGATCCCGCAAAGGGACCTCGCTCACCAGATAGAAGTAATTAGTGTGCAGTCAGATACTCGCTGTCAGCTCTGTTATTTCTCATGGGATACTCACATGGGCTTATGGTCATGTAAAGATAAAGAGGGAACTCCACATAGTGTGAGGCCGGATTCACACCTATGCGAATTGGTTGTGGCTTAAACCGCATCTAATACGCAGAACATTTCTAAATACATTGTTTTCAATGAGGCTGGTTCACATATGTGCGATGCATTCGCATTGCGCATTGCAGAAAAAACGTGTGCGGATTTTATGCCTTGCGGTGCGGCTCAGGTGCAAATTCAGTCCCATCATCTTCTATGGGTACGCAGCTGATTCGCAGATGTGTTCAGTTCTCTTCAGGAATTTCTCTCATTCAGCTCAATACATTTCTCCCAGGTCTCCAAATTCGCAGCTAAAACGGAGCTAATCTGCTGAACACTTCCCTTATCTATCTGCAGAGATTACAGAGCTGAAATTCGCACCACTCAAGTGTGATTCCGGCCTAAAACTGTTTTATTAAATGCTGGGACACACTCTTTATAATTATACGCTTACAAGATAAAAATGTAGCTTGTCACAATTCGTATACTGAGCAGCTCTCACTGTGCTGTCTGATGGTGATTGCTCCTCCTGACGCCGTGAGTCCCGGGATGCTGCTCACCCGATTGGACGGTTGGATCACGTGGCCACGCCCTGACGCGTTTCGTGATTGGACGCACGTCTTCAGAGGGCACCCTCTACATTTTTATCTTGTAAGCGTATAATTATAAAGAGTGTGTCCCTGCATTTAATAAAACAGTTTTACACTATGTGGAGTTCCCTCTATCTTTACATGACCATAAGCCCATGTGAGTATCCCCTGAGAAATAACAGAGCTGACAGTGACCAGGGGTGAGCAGAGCAACTGAAGAGCAATCCAGCTACACTGCACCATACCACTGAGAGACAGCGAGTATCTGACTGCACACTAATTACTTCTATCTGGCGAGTGAGGTCCCTTTGGGGGATCCCGTCATGTCAAATATACTTACATCGTTTTATAAGTTTTATCAGCAGGAATTTATTTTATCCAAAGTGTTCCTTTCCCTATTGTTATAGGATTGACTGATGGACTTGGTGGTGATTTGTATTTTTTTCTTAATACATAGCCTTTTATTAGCATCAGCATATGAGGAGCTTTGATTAAGGCGAAACATATACACCTTTTTCCTGAGAACATTAGTGGGTGTGCGTTCACGTGCACACACTTCGTTACAGAAATTGTTTATTTAGCAGGATATGGTAACATATTTTTTTTTAGTTTGAGCTCCTTCTAGCGCTGTTAATGTTTATATGATTTTTGGTACATCAGTATAAGTATAGACATGCTTCTTTACATGTGATTTTTATTTATAGAAAAGCTGCTTAAACTGCTTTACACCATAAATAATTCGATATTACGCCTGCGTGAACGTCTTTTAGTTATTTTCCATTTTAGCGCTGGGTTCAGCATTGATCACCTGATCTACGGTCAGACGTTTTTAATACTGAGTTTCTTTGCATAAGTATTAGGGGGGCTGCCGCACACAGAAGGTTTATTATCTCCATTAGGGTTGTCCCGATACCAGTATCGGTATCGGGACCGATACCGAGTATTTGCGGGAGTACTCCCGCAAATACCCCCGATACCCAAACAGAATACTTGACCTGCCCCGCAACCGCCGCAATGAAAGCCGCCGTCCGCCGCAACGAAAGCCGCCGCCGCATGGTTAAAGCGTGCGGGAACATCACAGCTTTCAATTGAATACCTGTAGTGTTCCCGCCGCGTATAGACAGACACTCCCCCTTGCTCGGGATTGGATGGGTGATCGTGATCTGTCCAATACCGAGCAAGGGGGAGTGTCTGTCTATACACGGCTGGGAAAACAGCTATTCAAATGAAAGCTGTGATGTTCCCCAGGCGGCGGCTGCTAGGTATGGGGGACATGGATGCAGGGACATGGATGCAGGGACATGATGCATTAGTGTGGGGGACATGGCTGCATTAGTGTGGGGGGGGGGGGGGACATGGCTGCATTTGGGGACACATTTAAAAAAAGTATCGGTATTCTGTATCGGTGACTACTTGAAAAAAAGTATCGGTACTTGTACTCGGTCCTAAAAAAGTGGTATCGGGACAACCCTAATCTCCATGCAAAAAAAAACTTCTAACTTTACAGCCACTTGTGGCTGAGGGAAGAAGGTTCTCATCCAAGATTTTACGATACTTGTCCCCATCCATGCGGCAAAGTCAGCCTGTACCTTTAGCAGAGATACCGTCCCAAAGCATATTGTTATCACGTCCGCCGTTTAAACACGACAATTCGAGTTAATGCCAAAGAGCTTGATTTTGATTTAAAAAAAAAAAGTTTCATAAATTAAAAAAAAAAAAATAACAAAACCAGTAAAGTTAGCCCAATTTTTTTGTATAATGTAAAAAAATGATGTTACGCCAAGTAAATAGATACCCAACATGTCACGCTTTAAAATTGCACACACTCATGGAATGGCGCTAAACTTCGGTACTTAAAAATCTCCATAGGCGACACTTTAATTTTTTTTACAGGTTACCAGTTTAGAGTTAGAGGAGGTCTAGTGCTAGAATTGCTGCTCGCGCTCTAAAGCACGTGGCATGTGTGGTTTGAATGGAGTTTACATATGTGGGCAGGACTTGCGTGTGTGTTCACTTCTGAGCACGAGCTACCGGGGACAGGGGCATTTTACATTTTTGTTTTTAATTTTACAAAATGTTGATTACTTTTATTCCTATCACAAGGAATGTAAACATCCCTTTTAATAGGAATGGCACGTGACAGGTCCTCTTTATGGAGAGATGCAGGGTCAATAAGATGACTGGTGACCGGAAATCTCTATGATCGTCATCTGGCGCTGGATGATTATTTCTCTCCGGGTCCCCGATGGCACGGGAGAGCCCACATAAGCACCAGATTGCGGCGGGAGGGGCTTCCCCTCCCGTCACCTATAAGAACGATCAAGTGGCGGAATGCCGCTATGATTATTCTTATCATGCACAAAATCTTAATTTTGCAAAGAATTGTGAGAAAAAATTCAAAACGTGAAAAAAAACTCACAATGCCTCTTACTAAATACCTCGGACTGTCTACTTTCCAAAAATAGGTCATTTGGGAGGTATTTATACTTTCCTGGCTTGTTAAAGCCTCAAGAAATTAGATAGGCTGTCAGTTCATCAGGTGTGAGATTTTCAATGATTGGCACCATGGCTTGTAGACTATAACTTTCACAAAGACCAAATAATATACACTGATTTGGGTTATTTTTTTTACCAGAGATATGAAGCAGTATTAATTTGTCAAAATTTATGAAGAAAAATTACTTTTTTTTATAACAGAAACTAAGAAAAATTGTATATATATATATATTTGTGTGGAAAAAAATACAAAAATGCGGGTACAGTGTTGAAGACTTAATAATTGTCATTCAAAGTGTGAGAGCACTGAAAGCTGAACATTGGCCTGGTTAGAAAAGGGTTTTAAGTGCCCAGTGGGCAAGTGGTTAATACCTAGGAACCAGTTCAGAATACAGGGAAATCCTGCCTTACTTTATCCACATCACTGGGCCTGTAATACCTTGTACACATGATCGTTTTTCCCATCTAAAAAACTGCAATGAGAGCTTTTGGCCAGGAATTCCGACCGCGTGTATGGAAGGCAGGCTTGAGAGGAATTCCGTCGGGAAAACAATCTTTTTTATCCAACGGGAAAACCGGTCATCTGTACGGGGCATTATTGGTCCAAGCTTTGCCCAACACGGTGGACCAAAGACCTGGTAGTGTAAAACACCCTGCTTTGCACTTTATAACAAAGTGAACATTTAACGCAGGATCCAGTACCCAGAGCAAACATCACAGGCTGGTATAGTTCCTAACTGGTAACACCAAGCGGTACCTTTGGCTAAAAATGGAGTCTCACAGAGAGCGTGAGGTTATACGAGTGTTCACTAGCAATTTGTTTGCCAGTGTCCAATCACCTGAAAGTATTCTGCATGTAAAGCTGTGTGTCCTGTCCTGCAAGATTAAGGTATAGACACAGTAGCGATGGCTACTTGGTTATGATTTTACAGTGCTAGAAGATATGGGGAAAAAAAACAGATAGTAAATACATAATATTGTAATTTAGAAGGGGGTTTGGTTTCAAATGGTTTTCTAATACAAAAAAGAACACAACACCAATTAATTGTGCTACTGATTAATGGTTGGAAATTAGGAGACCACAATGCAACTTACCTTTTAGCAATAAGTTCCATGACTGTTTCCTGCTGCTTTATGCTCAGGATAAAATTACGCAATGGATCATTGGAGTTCTCGGGAGATTTAGACGAGATTGAGCAGTGTACTGATCCAGTCCAGCTCCACTGTGTATTCAACATGAAAGGCCGCGTATCAGGATAACGCAAGGTAAACAGTGATAAGAGGTCTGTCCCATATACAGGAACTCGCCCACACCGTCGTTCATTGCAGCTGAAGAGTCTATCCAGGCGCTCTCTTAATGAACGCTGCTTGTCTTCTGTAGATTCCTTTTTGAATAGAAAATTTAGAAAAGTAATTCACTTGAAAGCCATCTTAAAATACATATTAGGTTGACAGTGAAAGCAGGGAAAATAATGTACACACACAGTCAATATACCTTTGTATAATAAAATAAATTCCAAAATAGTACAAAAAAAAAAAAAGTAAAAGGATAGGAAAACAATCACAATGGCTATAAGGAGCTTTACGATGGAGATGTTTTGGATTAAAAATTACTGCAGCGCAAATATTTGTATTTTTTTTAAAGAAAAGCAGTATAGCAAATAAAATGTAAATATAAAGTGAAGGTATAATCTTCAGTTTTTGTTGATGAGCTGAAAAAACTGCAACTCAGGCAATGTTAGAAAAATACAAAGCACAAGCTGAATTCCAGTTTTACAGTTTGTATGCAGACAAATCATTTTCTAGAAGTTCTCAATTTGAAAGCCTCTTTACAAGACCCCTTTCACACTGGGGCGGTGTGGGCTTTAGCAGTAAGGCGCTGCTAGCGGGGTGCTTTTAACCACCCAGAAGGGGTTAAAAAGGGGGTTACAAGCAGCCATTTAGTGCCGGTTTCAAAGCGATTCGAAAACGGCACCCATTCATTTCAATGGGAAGGGGCTGTGGAGGAGCGGTTTATACACCAAAGATGCTGCTTGCAGGACTTTTTGCTTCCCCGCGATGTGCACCGCCCCATTGTGAAAGCACTGGGGCTTTCACACTGGAGCCGCAGAAGAGGCAGTTTACAAGCGCTTTACAGGCACAATTTTGTAGTACAAATAAGCCTACAATAATTTTTTTGTACAAATAAGCCTGTAAAGCGCCTCAGTGTGGGTCTAAACCATATCTTAAAGGGACACTAAAGTCAGAATTTGTTTTAAAAAAAAATAACAAACATGTTATACTTACCTCCACTGTGCAGTTCGTTTTGCACAGAGTGTCCCCGAAAGCTATCTTCTGGGGTCCCTCGGCGGCTGTCTCGACTCGACTCGCGCAGTGGAAAGCTTTTGCGAGCGTGCTCCCGTGATACAGCGGCAGCCATAGCCACCGACTGTGTATCACTCGGCCCCGCCCCCGGCGCGCGGAGTCATCCTCTGTGATTGACAGCAGCACCAGCCAATGGCTGCGCTGCTATCAATCCGCCCAGCCTAGCCAATCAACGGCCAGGCTGGGCACAGAACAGGACGACCAGCACGCGCACTGGACTTTCGAGGGGTGAGGCAAGTAAAACAGGGGCTGGGGGGGGCGGTGCTGTCGGATGTTTTTTTACCTTCATGCATAGGATGCATGAAGGTAAAAAAACTTTTACCTTTACAACCCCTTTAAATATACACACACATACATGCACACATACACACACCTGGGAATGTGAAGGTGGAGCAGATTTTGTAGCTGGATCTACTGCAGGCTGCGTGCTTTTGGCAGTCATAAGAGCTGTAAATAAAACAAAGATTACATTATCTTTAAGAACAGCAAACACTAATACGTATGTCAGTTAAATCTCCCCTATGAAAGCAATTATTAAACAAGAGGATGACTCAGTTAAAATGAACTAATAAGGTAGTAATACTTACCTGTCCAATGGTCACTTGCCAGCATCTTCTTTTGAGTGGCGCTCTGCGGGTGTTTTCATTGGCCAATTCGGAATGTCGTCACTCCTGAACATGGGTAGGAAGCTAGCCATCCCAGCATGATGGTGTAAACTGAGCTGCGCATATGCAACTCAGTTTATGGCGCCGGAGACGGCAGAGAGCAGGCAGGTAGGGGCATTTTACTGATGAAGAGAGACTATTCAGCAAATATATAAGCTTGCCTGCTCACTGTTTTTTACAGCAAAACTTTAGTTCCATGTTAAACTCTAGAGATAGTTCATGAGCTATAAGGATACCAAATTGATTTGGGAACGGAGCAGGGGCATCTAAAAGCTTTGCCAGTGTCAAATCACCTTAAGGTAGAAGCCTATAACCCAGAGTTGGTGACTATCCTGCACTGTAGGATTATGATAACATGTTTTAGTTCAGACAGGGAAGGCTAGATCTGCTGTCTTTGTATCACTCTATATATCCCTGCTACAGAGATTACAACCCTACTTTCTGAAGTGATACATTTTCAATGGGATCAGAGAGAGCAAGACTGAATTAGCAGTAGGGTCCAATACACAAAAGTGGAATAGAAATCTTATGAGCTGTTCTACACAAATCCTAGAATAGGACAGATAGGACAATAATTCTTACACACATAAAAACAGAAATCTATTACAACCGCCTCACCAGCTGATGGCACATTAGTAGGTTGAGGAGCTCCCACTTGGGCTTGGCTTCTTATGGCATTAGCAGCTGCACTCTGTGGCACAGATGGAAGAACAACAGACCCTTGAGTGCGCAGGTACTGGCCTGGAGCAGAAACAATCTGCAGAACGTTACCTAGAATAAGCAAAGATCAAAGCGCCTGTTAAGCTCAATGCATAGGACATCAGTGCACTAGAAACAGTCAAAATACAGCTGCTGCATAATAAAGTCAAGCACTTACCGGTAAGAGGTACAAGCTATTTTCAATGAAAATGCTGCATTATTCAAATGATATTACACTTATTAGGACGCCAACTGAAATTCTATCTTTATTTGCATACCGGTGATAGAATCCTTATTTGGTGTTAGAAAAACCTCTACAACCCCTAAATAAGAGGCAATAGTTTAAAGAATATTATATTTGAATAAGTGAAAATCTGCTAGTGGCATCCTGTAATTTTATAAAAATAATTGAACTCGAACAATGTCACAATCAAGTGAAAACTGCCTATGGTGCACAATTACTCTGGATGAATGTAACTCCAGTTAACCACTTCTGGACCACCCATGCAGATATACTGCGGCATGGCGGCCTTCCTGTGAGAAATCACGTACCTGTACATGATTTCATGGTCTGGGGCGTGCGCCGCCTGCGACTGGGCTTAGCAGGTCCCACCGATCGGTCTCAGGAAAGGCAGAACTTTGGTCTGTCAATGTAAACATGGTAGACCGCCAGTTCTGTCAGGGGGGGAAATGGAAATCTTATCTACCAGTTAGGAGATCTTCCCCCACAGTCAGAAAGCACCCCCTAAGGACACATTGAACCCTTTTTATTGCTCCTATTGTTAACCCACTCCCTGCCAGTGTCATTTGTGCATTTTTATAGCACTAAATCACTCTATTGGTGTCACTGATCCACAAAAAGTGACACTGATTGTCAGATTTGTCAGCCACAATGGCCTGTAAAAATTGCTGATCAACGACATTACTAGTAAAAATAAATAGAAAATTCCACAAATGTATCCCAAAGATTGTAGATGCTATAACTTTTGCGCAAAATAATCAACACCAAATGGAAGCACGATTTGTGGGAAAAAAAGGAACATGAATTTTATTTAAGTTCAGCGTTGCATTGTCAGTTGAAGCAACAAAGTGTCATATCGCAAAAAAATTGCCTGGTTATAAAGGGGGTAAAATATCCTGGGGCTGAAGTGTTAAAAGTGATCCCTGCTTAATTTCATGAAAATAGCACAACAGTGATTACCCTTTCATTGAACTACACAGAAGATTCTAAACCAGGGGTCCACTTTACAGTGAAAGCAAATTGAATACTACCCTTTAACCAAACAAATATAGACCTACACACCTAGAACAATAATCATGTCTTTTGCATGTGTGACTATTCGGGAGGTTACCTTGTAGCTGTAATGGCTGGCCAGCAGTAAGTTGACGCAATTGGCTCTGAGACAGGGTGAATTTGTTTCCTTGGAACTGTAGGGTGACTGGAGTTTCAGGCTGAGGGATTCGCCCCTGGCCTGCCCCAGCTGTAGCCAGCTGGGCAATTTTTACAACTTCACCACCTGTAAAGACCAAAACAAGCAGGAACAGCACAAAGGTTTCAGATCAGAAAACAAGTTAAGCAGTAACCATGTCAAAAGAAAATTAAAACAAAATGTGGCACAGTTATGTTTGAAAAAAATGTATACTAATCACCTTTACAAGTACCTTAGTAGAAATGTTATAGTTTACATAGCTTGGCAGAACATTATAAATGTCTATTCAAATAGTTGACAAGTAATAGTTTAAAAATATTACTATAGGAATGCAATAAAATGTCATTTAAAGGGAATCTTTTAAAAATATTGGAGCAATCACTGCCAAGTTATTTTTTAAGGCATAAGTTCAGGGAAAGAAGAAAGGGGGTGTTACCTTCACCTTCGATTCAAAACTCAGTAAGCCCCTCACACTAAAAGCATGCAACTATGGAAACAGGACCTTACTGGCTGCATACTCATATCAGATCTTTGACTCACTAGGAGAACAACAGTACAAGCAGCTTCCAATCCAAAAAAAGCAATACTAGCTTCCATAATGCTATTGTGACAGTTTCCCTTTAAAAAAATTACATCACAGAATTATTGTATATGCTTAGTGTTAAAGCCAACTTAAATAGAAACAAGTTTGGCCTTTGGAGAAAGCACGCTGTGCTCAGAATTTAAATATGTTCAAATAAATAAAAATAAATATTGTTGATTTTATTTTCTATCAGAAGGTGGGGCAGCTGTAAATTAGCTGCAACATTAAAAATTAATAGCACCTCGGTGCGATAATGGATTATGGGGTTCTGTCAAGATATGCAGGTTTCTGCATGCATGTGTTATTAGAACAGCCATTTAAAATTATGGAGGCTTCATGGGATACAACTTACTTGGAAGCCTGGCCTGAGAACTGAGCACCAGCCTTGGAGACAGAACATTCTGCTGGACAGCATGCTGAGAAGTCTGAGCCTGACTTAGTTGCCTTACTGAAGGGGCAGCTGCAAAGGTTGCTGGTGCCTGAGGCCTAGGAACTCCCAGAGAGACATGTGTGGTTTGACCCTGGGTAATAGGTACTGAGAATGACATTGCTTATTAGATAAGGAAATCCTGCATACAACATACGGATATTTATCAGTGCCAAGACTTGCAGGCACCATCATAGAAAACGTAATTAAAACTTAAGACATTTTGATCTGAAAATACATAAAAGGGGTTCGGCATACAGATTTTGATACTTTGCAGAGCCCCCAACAGCCTCACAGTGATGATTTATACACATCTTCAGCAGCTCATGTCAAGCTCAGCAAACCCCTTGCACCCTACTATTGTCCATACTTATGGATCAAATGTTAGCTGCAGCGGGCAGGCTCAAGCTTGAATGAAGTTTAGATTGACATCGTGGAGGTATCAGGGCTCTCTTTGGTGCTCTTCAAAGTCTGTAGCCCCTTTACTGTGGTCAAAGTGAGTACAGGTTTACTTAAAGGTTTAACAGCCTATTCACATAGGTGAAAGTGTATCCAGGCTCTGATACAATTAATAAAAAAAACAAAAAAAAAGTTATAATATTAAATACACACACACACACAAAGGCCCAGACGTCAGCTTAAAAGGACAACATGTATACTTGCTGTCTATTATATGATTAAATCCCACAGACTTTCAAATGCCATTTTAACAAGATAATCAATGTCATTCACTTAACCTGTGAATGGTTAAATGTTACGGCTGATTGGGGGGTGTGTGTGTGTACTGCCATGGATTGCTAGTGTATATGCTAAAGGGTTTATTGTTGCTGGCTACTGGGGCATCTACAGTCGAGGGTGTAGGGATGCTGGGAGGGTCTACTGTTGCCTGAGGGGGAACTGATGTTGTGGGGGGGTCTATTTTTCTAGGAGACGTCTATTGTTTCTAGTGTGTGGGGGGGGGGGGGGTGAATTGTTGCTAAACCAAATATAAACCAACATTACATCAAGAACCAGCGTATATCTTACATATGTTGCAATAAAGTGGAGTGAAGCAACATAATGGAATATAAAAACGCAATACAATAAACTTGATAAGTGATAAAAGGTATCTCATACTCCGTGTTCATTTAAATGAATGAATGGCTTACCAGATGACCCCTTAATACGAAGTAAGTCACGGAATGATATTTGCAAGTAAGCAAGGTAGGTGAAACATCCAGATGACTCCTTTTTTCCCCACCAGGCCTGCTAACATACATAAAACGGTAAAATCACAGCCTTTCCTTCACACAGGAATTCTGGTAAATTATGGCATCACCAGCGTATGTCATCATATGGGAGAGAGGGGGGGTTCTGGATGTTTTTAACTACCATACTTACCTCAATATGGTGTTCCATGACTCACTAATAAGAAATCATGGTCCTCTGGTGAGACTTTTATTCAATTAGCATGGAAATGGAAGATGTGTGATTTTTCGAAGTGTGACATGGATTATAATTGTTTGCACAAGAACTTTTTATCACTTATCAAGTTTAATGAATTGCGGCTTTATTATTATTCCATTATATCACAACACTTTATTGCAGCACATGTGGGGTATATGCTGGTTATATTTATGTAGCGCTGCTTTATTTTTACATTCATTGAAGATACTAGTGGGTGCTTAAATTCTCCAGCTGCTAAGGGTTGGGGTGTAAGGGTTTTTCTGGTGCAGAGATGGTCATTGTTATCTACTAATGCTGGCTGCTGGGGTGTTTGCTTATGCTGGCGGGGGAGTCTATTGCTGCTGAGGAGGATCTATTATTGCTTGGGGAGGATCTATTGTTCTTGGGGGGGGGGGGGTCTATTATTGCTTCTGGTTGCAGGGGGTCCATTTTACTGCTTTTCTTGTTACGATCAAATTTCATAAGAAGGACTCCTAAAAAGAACACCTGCTTCTGTGTGTTCTAGAAGTGGCAGTACTAGGTGGTGGTGACAAGGGGTAACTCAGAAATATATATTTATATACACATTCTAGGCTTGTGTGAATTCATAAGTATATGAAAAAGAAAGTGTAATGAAACAAAACAAAATCACACCAGTACAATTAAACATAAAACTCTGTTGATACGTAAAGTCTACATAGAATGCAATTTATTAAAAACCTTTATTATACTAGGATTATATATAATTGTGCCAATAAGTTTACAGAATGTATGATTTATTGGCCATTTTTCAGAGAATATGAATGATAACACAAAAACTTTTCTTCCACTGATGGTTAGTGTTCAGCTAAAGCCATTTATTATCAATCAACTGTGTTTACTCTTTTTAACTCATAAACACAACAGAAACTACCCAAATGTCCCTGATCAAAAGTTTACATACCCCAGTTCTTAATACCATGTATTGCCCCCTATAAAATCAATGACAGCTTGAAGTCTTCTGTGGCATTTGTGGTTCACAGATGGTAAAGCTGACCATTCCTCTTTGTCAAAAAGCCTCCAGTTCCTGTGAATTCTTGGGCTGTCTTGTATGAACTGCATGTTTGAGATCTCCCCAGAGTGGCTCAATGATATTGAGGTCAGGAGACTGAGATGACCACTCCAGAACCTTCACTTTATTCTGCTGTAGCCAATAAACACAGTTGATTGATAATAAATGGCTTTAGCCAAACACTAACAATCAGTGAAAGAAATGTTTGTGTTATCAATTATATTCTCTAAAAAAAAAAATGGCCAAGAAATCATCAGGGTATGTTAACCTTTTGAGCACAACTGTATCTCAGGTTTTGCTACATATTCATCTACAGTTCACTTTTAAATAGAAAAAATTAAACCATAAGAACTCCCATATACAGTACCAGTTTCTAACATAGTGAAACAAGGATCATCTGTTTTGTTTGGTTTGAAAAGCACCATTTTTACAACCCATATGATGTCTAAGCCTCCTTTCCCACCAATACATTGTGGTTTCCCTATAGAGTGAGTGTAGTGCAGGTTACCCACACTTTTCCATAGAATTCCATACGATTGGCCAGTTTGTGTTTGTTTACTAAAAGAGCACCAAAAGTCCTGTTTGAGCTTCCAGATAACACAACAAAAGCGCTTTAACTATTGCAAGTCTATGGCAAAGTGTGGGTAACCCACTCGAAAACCATAGGTACACTGTGATGCATTCACAAGGCAGGGAAATCGCAGCAGATCAGTGTGAAAGGGGTCTTATTTGACGGCAAGTGTTATTTGTAAATAAATAGTTATTTTTTTCATTTTAGAAAATAAATATCCTTGAAGAAACATTGATCTGCAACTGAAAAGTTCAGGTAGGTTTAACCAAACCACTTAAAAATACTTTGGATAGCAAATAAATTCCACAGCATGTACCAAATGATAATACCAAATAATGAAATAGTGTTCTGACAGGATATTAAATATGAGGTAATAAACTAGACCAGCTCTTACCTTTGATCCCCTGTGGTACAGCAGGTGTGACTGAAGATCTTTTAATTTGTCCCTGCTGTGTAACTGTAGTTGTAGTAGTTGTAACTACACGTGTTGCAGATGTACTTGGCAAAGCAACTGTGCGTCCTTCAGGTTTCTGTCCATAGAGGACTGGCTCAAACAATCTTTGCATATCAAAGCATTAAAGAAATGAAAGGAAAGGAAAAATTAACTTGTAAGCAACTGAACATAAAGATGAAATGAAGGTATTCGAGTAGTAGTAAATCATAAAACCCAACTACCTGCTTGGTTTCATTTTCACCCGGCTGGGCCGAGGTGCAGGTTCAGGGGAACTATAAATTTCCTGTATCATCTTTCTAGTCATTTTCTGCTTAGGAAGCTGCTGACCTTCATATTGTGTCATTTTATTTTCTAGCCCAAGTAAATCAAATAAAGACAAGTCTTTGTTCTGGAAAGGACAGAAAAAAAAAACAAAAAAAACAGGATGATATGAAAATGCAATTTGAGTACAAAAGTGGAATTTTGGCTTACGTGCAACTTCCTCATCTTGGAGTACAGTAAGGATTATTTTTTAAAGCAAAAACCAACCCACTACATGGTTTTCAAGGTAATTTAGCAAACAAAGGGGTGATCAATACACAGTGGGGAGATGCCTGTGTCCTTTGCTGAACTGCAAGATACATAACAGACAAGCCAAAATTCCTATTATCCTAATCATATAGAACGGCCCAAACAGCAAACAGAACTGCCAACAGGCCCACAAGAAAACAAATAACTCAAACAAAAAAACACTCAAATGACAGCTGAAGTACCTTGCAGCTGAACCTCACATCAGCTTAGACCTAAACACCTACCTGCAAGAACTTCGAAAAGGTGTATACAGAGGACCAAGGATGAGCCTTGGCGTGTTCGCACAGCCAACGTGCAGTGCCCGCCAGGAAGTCAGCGCTGCGCTAATTACAGGCAGTGAGACATTTCCTGATCTCTGCAGCGGCGCATCGGGACAATGTCTCACTGCCTGTAATTAGCGCAGCGCCATGCCGACTTCCTGGTGGGTTCTGCACGTGCGCTGTGCAAACACGCCGGAGCTCATTCTTACAAGGGACCAGGTGGCAGTCTTGCAAATCTGTAAGGTAGATGTTTATGCTGAAAAGCTTAAAAAAGACTCCAACAGGCCCGATGAAATGAGTTAGAATAGGGAAAATAAACTGTGCCTCGAGGTGTATGCCCTGGAAACGAGTTTCGCGATTCACCTAGCAATGGCGGAATAGGAATTGGGATCTGGGCAGCCATGCTTAGGAAGTCCAGGAATCTAGATAGGCAAGAGAACTGGAAATGCGAGTTTCGGCCCAGAGGAGAGAAACACTTGTTTATTCTGCGGTAGCCCAACTTGAGTTGCAACCTGATGGTTTATGTAGACCACTGCTGTGGTCAGACAGTACTCTGGCTGGTTGACCTTGCAGAAGGGAGGTCCATTATTGTAGGAGCAATCTCAAATGCAGGATGTTGATGTTTCGACTCCTATGGGGACCAGGTCACATAAACCGGTCAGAGAGTTTTAAACTCCAGCCCCAGCCTGTAACGCTGGATGGAAAAGGACCCGAGGGTCCTAGTAGATGATAGCAGCAGCTTTGCATTGCATGCTATTGCTGAGCCTAACAAAGAAAACAGAATATTGGCTTGAATTAAAAAGTGATTGACTCCAGGAGATAAAACGATGATTCGCCAGCTCTATAAGACTCTGGGTTGGCTGCACCTACAGTATGCTGTCCAGTTCTGGGCACCAGTCCTCAGGAAGGATGTACTGGAAATGGAGCGAGTACAGAGAAGGGCAACAAAGCTAATAAAGGGTCTGGAGGATATTAGCTATAAGGAAAGGGTGCGAGCACTGAATCTATTCTCTCTGGAGACGACACGCTTGAGTGGGGATATGATTTCAATCTACAAATACCATACTGGTGACCCCACAATAGGGATAAAACTTTTTTTGTGGAAGGGAGTTTAACAAGACACGTGGCCACTCATTAAGATTAGAAGAAAAGAGGTTTAACCTTAAAACTACGTAGAGGGTTCTTTACTGTTAGAGCAGCAAGGATGTGGAATTCCCTTCCACAGGTGGTGGTCTCAGCAGGGAGCATCGATAGTTTCAAAAAACTATTAGATAAGCACCTGAATGACCACAACATACAGGGATAAACAATGCAATACTGACATATAATCACACACATAGGTTGGACTTGATGGACTTGACTTTTTTCAACCTCACCTACTATGTAACCTATGACATGAATACCCGGGTTTGCGGAAGAGGCAGAACTTTTGTGAACATTTGAGGTGCAGAAGAAAGCCTGAAAGGTAGCGCTACATTTTGGAAGTGTTGGTCTCCAAAAGCAAAAATGCAGAAAGAACTGATGCGAGGGGAAAATGGGGATGCGTAGATAGGCATCTGTTATGTCTACTGGTGCTGGAAATTACCCTGGTCTTAGAAGCGAATGGCAGATCTTATCATTTGCATCTGTAATATTAGAACAAGAAGAGATTTATTTACAGATTTATGGTGGATAATTCCATTTGGCTTCGGGACTGTGAAAAGGTTTGTGTAGAAAAAGTGAGTGTCGCCATTAAAGTCAATGGAAACGAAAATAATTTGTTCTGCATTGACTTCAATGGCATGCAATACCGCATGCGGTCAGAGGCGGGGGGCACCGGAGAGCCTCCGAAGTGTCCGGAAAGGCCGAGTACTGTTCAGCTGACCTCGGAAAGCCTTTCTGAGGTTTGCCAAGGTCAACCAAGCTGTCCTCCGGGTCTTTCCGTGCATTTCTGAACAGCGCCGATCGGCTCTGCTCGGCTGCGGTGCCCCCCTACCTCAGGCCAAACGCGGCACTGCACACCGCTTTGGACTGAATCCTGCTAATTTTGCGAGACAACACTCGCAAACCAGATTTTTAGGAATACAGTGCTCGTATTGCGAAACGCTCGTTAACCGCGTTACTCGTAATCCGAGGTTCCACTGTACTCCTCTTACGTGAAGTGGAAGCAAGGTAGGTAATTAAAATAACCTTCTTTTGGTCGGAAGCTGGCAGATTATAAGGCAAAATGTAATTGGGGGGCAGAGATACGCTTATACAGAAACTAGTGTTTTGTACCACTTTAAAATGACAGACTGGACCCAGAGGCTTGGGATGTCTCAGATTCAGACAAGTGCAAATGCCAATAGACATAGCAGCAATAGTTGGCTGCAAAGCTAGATGGAGGAGCAAAAGAAGGACTTTACAAGGGCTCAAGAGACCCCTTAAAAGACAGAATATCTTCAACTGGTACTATAAAGTGTTTATAGAGAACTAAAGTGTCAGTATTCACCACCTAAACAGTCCACTTTTCAAAATCATTTTCTACAAGATAAATCTCAGCAAAAGGCTTAGGAGTAGAAATCCATTCAGAATTGGGCTAGTCCTCAAAGTGCTTTGGAGAGTCAGGTGCTTAAGAAAAGACTGCAGACTCTGCTACAAAATCAGGATCCTTTAGCATATCATCAAGGGAAGGTGGTTTCATTTTTGGATTAAGAACAGAATCAGAAGAAACAGAGGATATGCCGCATTTCTGGCCTCTGGAAACCAAAGGTATTGGAAGTGCTAAGAGTTTTCCAAAGAATTCAGACATAGTGGTATAAAAATCTTCTTAGATAGGCCAAATGTTGCCCGTATAAGAAGGAACTAGAGTCAGTAAATAGGAGCGGTTTCATAAAAGGCTATTGCTTAGGGACAAATTAACAGCTATCACCCTGAGCAGTGGTTCGTTTTCAGTAGGTCGCGTGTCTAATGCATGCTATCTGGCCCAGCTCACGGTTATGGAATGCTGAAAGGATGGAGTTGTGCAAGTCCAAATACAGGAGCTGCTGTAACCTAGGCACTGACAATGTTCCTGTGGCTATGTCTCTGTAGAAAATGGCAGCAGGTGTGCAGCAACATGCTCTGTTTATTTTGGTCAGAAAAGGCAGGCTGGAAGGTGTCATCCAGGAGGCATGATGCAGTTACCTCATCCTTCTGAACTGAAGAAAAACTGGCAATTTTTAATTGAACCAAAAGGTTGCCACAATAAAGTGAATAAAACCTAAAGTCTTTGCCTACAGAACCACAAAATGTTGCTAGGCACTGCAGGTTGTTTTAGTAAGGGCCAGGAACTGGTATAAAATATACAGGGAAACATTGTCTTAACTTATCTTCAACGCTGGGCCTACTAGAGGTCTAGGCTTCGCACATCACTTTGCATATACCCCCAAAGGGGTCTTCAGGGTTTGGGAACCATAGAAATGGAGTACAACCCTGGACTTGCACAACACCCTGAGGCTAAACTACATATGTTGCACTATATTCCATGGTGAATGTGTAATGCAGTATTCAGTACCTGAAAAAAGCATTACAGGCTGGCCCCAGACAGTGGGGTGCAGGTAACTTTCCCAATGTACACACTGAGGGTAACCAATCCAGAAACTGCTAGACAGCCCAGAGCAGTAAACAGTCATGTCATGTGTCCACAGAAGGGAGTATTTGACATGAAGCCACTGCTTGTGCCTCATAAAATGCAGGGGAGATTTTTTATTTTATTTTGCAGCCTCTGCTTCTTCAGAGGACAACATTATAGGCTGTGGAAAATCGGGCGCTGGTAGGCAAAGACTGGTACACACAGCATTAATTAGTGTGTCTACAGTAGAAAGCATTTGGTAAGAAGCCGCAGCTGATACTTTAAAAAGTGCAGTAAAGGAAAAAAATCACCTACGGACAGAGTGGGGGAGGTTATATGGTGTCCTTAACGGGTGTTGCAACGATGCAATCACCTGAAGGTGGGCTAGCTGCTTAAAGCCCACCGTCTCCGTTTCCTATATTGTACAACTGAGATAGTAGGAAATTTACTACAGCAAACATTCTGGCTGTGTGCAAAAACACTGAATGCCAACAAGCACCCAAAGCTTGCCATTTTCATGGAAAAATGACACATTTGTACAGACAGGTTTCAAGCAAATGAAAACTGTAAAAGATAACATTTACTATAACAAATTATTCATACAAATGATTAATATCCATGCAAATTATGTTTTCCTCCTACACAATCTTCAAGCAGTATTACATTGGAAATAAGAAAATTTGAAAAAACTACTGCAAAGTATTTTTGAAGCGTCTTAGCCTTCAAGAGGAGAACGTTTCTTCATACGCAAACATATATCGTGAGAAGATATTGGTCTCCTGGAAATACATTTATAAAATCATTAGAAGATACTGCAGCTATAGAACAAGCAGAATCAACGCATGTTTAGAATCGATTCCTAAACATTCCTGCTTCGGAAACAATTTCCTTTATTCATTGAGCATTGTTTCTATAGCGTTTCTCAAATTATTCGTGAGACTCCACACAAACAGTCTAATAATTCTGTCAATAAGAAGGTTAAGCATGAATATGCTGCTTTTAGTCTACCTCAATACCTTCTTAATGAGCTTAGCAAATCACTGTGAATATCTTCTCACCTTCCAAGGGTCATATTCTAAAGCCTTCAATACTAAAGATGCAGTTTCATATTGTAGAGCTTCACATGAATAGGAGGAATGCCCAGGCCTTGGATCCACCAGATCTGGATGATTACAAATCCTCTGCAGCTGCGTCAGAACGTGAAGAACACTGACAAAATGGCCACCCTTTAAGGAATCTTGAGTTCTAACCAAGAATAAAAGAAACTATTAATACTAAAAAGAGGTTTAAAATATATCTATTGTAAAAAAAATATTATGTATTTTTTGCCTAAGCCTCTAAAAACTTACCCAGGCTGCATCATGATATCTTCATACAAGACCTTTTGGCGGTTTGATAATTGACACTTAAGCACATGCTCAGATTTCTTGTTTAGCTGCCTTTCCACATCTCTTTTGGTCCGTCGCAATATAAATGGTTGAGTGGACTGGAAAAACAACACAATGGCGGCATAACTACACAAAATAATATGAACAAAACATAAAAAACATATTACAGCTATAATCCATAACAAAAAAAAAAAAAACATTTAGAAATTGTTTTGCATTTTTCTTCAGGTTAAAAACCTTCTTTCAATAACCAATTGCTTGAAAATCTGTTGCATGTGTCCATTTATTATCCTTGACGCACAAAATGTCATGACAAGAAACAGGATATGTCAATACTACTAGTCACTGGTCCACGAAGAGAACACTACTAGTTCGAAATGATTAGTTCCAATGCGATACTAGGTCTTACTGCTGTCACAAAATATAGGGTACACGTGGAAAACCCACTGAGAAGAGAAGACCAAATTAGCACACTAAAACTAGTGTATTAAAACAAACACTCCAATTGTACTCTAATGCAGTAGAAAGGATGCAGACATATCAACTGCCCCACTGGTTAGGGAATAACGCCAGAACAGGATAGAGGCTAGTGGTACTGTACACTGTTAAAGAGGATCTTCAGATGTGTCAAAATTAAAAGTCAACAGCTACAAAAACTATAGCTGCTCACTTTTGACAGACAGACACTTGCCTGTGCAAGGATTTTTTCCAGCACTGTCCTCACCCGGACCGATTCTTCATTAGTCTTCGGGTCCCTGGCATCTTAACTGGGGGCAGCTGGCTGTGACTGTTTGCAGCTTCACAGCTGGCTGCCCACTGCGCTTTGCAAGTGGTTTTGCAGCCTTCTGGGACCTATGTTGTGTTCCAGGAGGTTGCGGGCAGGGAAGAGGGGAGAAGTTCCACTCGAATGGCTAGATCGGAGCAGAAGAAGCAGGAGCAGTTACCTGTCAAAACTAGATAACCGCTTTCCAACTCCCAGAAAATAGAACAAAAATAATCCAAATGTGGAAGAGGAGGAAAAGCAAAAATCCCCTTTCGGGCAAATTTCCACTTTAAAATCCTCAGCTCCCCTCCTGACAGTGCAGGTTAAATAGAGCAAAAAACATACTAGCCAGAATACTGTTGTCACTTGCATGTGGGTGTAAATAATTTATGACAATGTTTTTTTAGGTCATTGCGCTTTATTCTCCTTTTATGTTCAACACAAAGAAATTGAAATTATCTGTCACCAGAGTTTTTATTAATTACCCGATGCAATCGTATTGAAATGGTATGTCGATATTCTTGGTCCTGGTCACCGCCATCCTTTACTGGGAAATCCATATAAGGTCTGGACAGGCCTGGAATAAGGAAATGCACCATGGTCCACAGGTCCTTCCATGTGTGTGGTAATGGAGTGTCTCGGAGAAGCAGCCGCCTTTGACTGAACAACAAAAATAGAAGATTCAGGAAACACATAGCAAATAATGGTACCACCCAGTAATGCATATCCATCTTTTTGTCTGTATTTGTGTTATTTTCTATCCCTCTTACACCTTTACATCCACACAAGTGCTATTTTACAATATATGTTATTGGGCAAACCTTGGAAGATTCAAAATGGCATCCCAGTGCTTCTCATTCATATTTCGGATCTGATGGACCTCATCTAGCACTAGATACTTCCATCTCATTTTCATGAAGGCCTGGAGTCCTTTAAACAATTGCTTATAGGAGGTGATACAGACATGGAAGCTGTTGGGTTCATTCCAAGTCTAGTATAAAAGTATATATAATTACTTCATTTTAAAAAACATGGATTAAAGAATTTCAAAGCTTTAATGTAAAAACAGTACCTGACGTTTCCTCCTGAGCTCTCGCTGACTACCAAAATACAGCAGCAGTTTAAATGCTGGGCACCAGCGTTTCAGTTCCAGTTCCCATTTAAGAATGTTGCAGCTTCGTGCAACAATTAGGTGTGGACCCCATACACCTGAGAATAAATACATTTTAGATTAGTGCAGAACTTTTATTTAAATAGAACTTGAAAAGTAATTTTTGAGAGGGATTTTCCTTCAATCAGCTAGGAATAAACTTGAGAGGTTAGAACTCTTCTTGATCTTATTCTGAACTAGAAAAATTAATTACCTGTGGTTGGAGTTTTACTTTAATGTTCTGCTAGCCAATTACTCACCCTCATTGCTGGCCAGATGAGCTAGGAGAGCTATCACCTGGATGTTCTTGCCCAGTCCTGACTCATCTGCCAGGATCCCATTAAGATTTTTTCTGTACTGTTTGGCTAACCAATCTAGCCCAATCATTTGATAATCTCGAAGTTTGCCATGTAGAAGTGGTGAAGCAGCAGTTTTAACCTGTGAATATTAAAAAATCAATTTAATAACTTTGCTTAAAACAAAAACAAACAAACAAAAAAAAAGACAAAGAAATAATTTTAGAACTTTTGCCACCTTTAATGTGACCTAAAAATCTACAAACTGTACAACTCAGTTGAACAACAAACTGAAAACCTTTAAGGTGGAGGTAAGTAAAAAATAAAAAATAATATGGTTTCATAAGTATGGACACTCTTAAATACTTTGTTGAAGCACCTTTTGATTTTATTACAGCACTCAGTGTTTTTGGGTATGAGTATCAGCGTGGCACATTTTGACTTGCCACTCTTCTGTGCAAAAACACTCCAAATCGGATTGCGAGGGCATCTACTGTGTACAGCCCTCTTCAGATCACCCCACAGATTTTCAATTAGAATTAGGTCTGGGCCATTCCAAAACAAAAATCTTCTGGTGAAGCCATTCCTTTGTTGATTTGCATGTATGCTTTGGGTCTGTGCCATGAAGTTCCTCTTCACGTTCAGCTTTCTAGCAAAAGCCTGAAGGTTTTGTGCCAATATTGACTGGAATTTGGAACTGTTCATAATTCCCTCTACCTTGACTAAGGCCCCTGTTCCAGCTGAAGAAAAAACAGCTCCAAAGCATGATGCTGCCACCACCATGCTTCACTGTGAGTATCATCAGACCATAACACATTTTCCCACATGCTTTTGGGAGACTTCAGATGTTTTTTGCAAAATTTTGCCTTGCTCGTCTGTCTTACCATTTTACCTCCATAGCCCAGGCATATGAAGAATACGGGAGGCTGTTGTCGCATGTACCACACAGCCAGTACTTACCAGATATTCTTGCATCTTCTTTAAAGGGGTTGTAAAGGTACATTTTTTTTCCATAAATAGCTTCCTTTACCTTAGTGCAGTCCTCCTTCACTTACCTCATCCTTTGATTTTGCTTTTAAATGTCCTTTTTTCTTCTGAGAAATCCTCACTTCCTGTTCTTCGGTCTGTAACTCCACACAGTAATGCGAGGCTTTCTCCCTGGTGTGGAGTGTCGTGCTCCCCCCCCCCATTGGATTATGGGAGACGCCCACTAACACACAGCTCTTTTTCCGATCTGCAGTGTAGAGAGTGTCCTGACTCTCATGTAGTCCAAGGGAGGGGGTGAGCACGACACTCCACACCAGTTAGAAAGCCTTGCATTACTGTGTGGAGTTACAGACAGAAAAACATGAAGTGAGGATTTCTCAGAAGAAATGAGAACATTTAAAAGCAAAATCGAAGGATGAGGTAAGTGGAGGACTGCGCTAAGGTAAAGGAAGCTATTTAGGGCGAAAAAATTGTACCTTTACAACCCCTTTAATGTTGCTGTAGGCCTCTTGGCAGCCTTGGCAGTTTTCCACTGGTCTTTTCATCAATTTTGGAGGGACGTCAAATTCTTGGTAAGGTCACCATTGTGTCAAATTTTCTCCACTTGATGATGACTGTCTTCACGTTCCAGAATATAGCCAATGCCTTGGAAATTCTTTTGTACCCTTCTCCTGACTGATACCTTCTAACAATGAGATCCCTCTGATGCTTTGAAAGCCATCTGCGGACCATTGCTTTTGTAGTAGGATGTGACAAATAAAATGTCAGGAAAGACCTACTAGAACAGCTGAACTGTGGGGTTAATCAGAGGCACTTTAAATGATGACAGGTGTGTACTGACTCCTATTTAACATGAGTTTAAATGTGATTGCTTAATTCTGAACACAGCTACATCCCCAGTTATAAGGATTCAACGGAGTTGTGCAGTTTATAGGTCAGATTAAAGGCAAACAAAAGTTCTGGAATATTTTTTTTAAATTACAGAAACCTGACATTTTATTTCCACTGTAGGTAGATCGATACCAACAGCTCTCTATGGATTCTCTAAATGAGATCAAAAGCTTGACAACATCAGAGGATGAAAACGTTTGCCATAGTAGGTTACTTTTTTGCTTCATGATCACTCATGTATATATAGTTTCATTGCCTCAGAAGATGGTTAATAAAGCAAACATTTTAGAGTAAAAGGGATTCTGCCATGGCTTCTGAAAAACATTCTGAGGGTTATTTACAAAAGGCAAATCCACTTCGCACTATAAGTGCACTTGGAAGTGCAGTCGCTGTAGATCTGAGGGGAAGATCTGAAATTAGGGGAAGCTATGCTGATTTTATTATCCAATTATGTGCAAGCCAAAATGCTGTTTTTTTATTTTCCTTGCATGTCCCCCCCCCTTATGCCCTGTACACACGATCGGTTTGTCTGATGAAAACGGTGGGCCCCATCGTTTTTTTTTCCCCATCGGTGAAAAAAAATAGAACCCGTTTTAAAATGTTCTGATGGTTAAAAAAAACGATCGTCTGTGGGGAAATCCATCGGTCAAAAATCCACGCATGCTCAGAATCAAGTCGACGCATGCTCAAAAGCATTGAACTTAATTTTTCTCTGCACGTCGTCGTGTTTTACGTCACTGCGTTGGACACGATCAGATTTTTAACTGATGGTGTGTAGGCAAGACTGATGAAAGTCAGCTTCATCGGATATCCGATGAAAAAATCCATCGGTCTGTTTTCATCGGATAAACCGATCGTGTGTACAGGGCATTAGATCTGCAGCGACTGCACTTCCAAGTGCACTTGTAGTGCAGAGAAGATTTGCGTTTAGTAAATCAACCCCTCGGTCTTCAATACTTTCAGACACTGAGCCGAAACAAGGGTGCCAGGAAGGACATTTTCAAAAGAGGCAGCAATGGTAGCTTACATATCAATTACTTATGTTGAGTTCCAATAAAAAAATTAAAAAAATAGGCGATAGGTGAGGTATATATATATATATATATATATATATATATATATATATATATATATATATATATATATATCACCTAACAGGGAGCTGGCAAGAAACATGCAAGAGGGAATCTTACATTTTTTTTTTTTTTTTAAACATGACAAACAGATCTACATACTTACCACCCCAGAGATGCGTGCACTACCACGAGGCAGTAATAGTTCTGCAGCACCAGCCACTTCGGCAATGTCACGATTGTGTTTTCGTGAACCCGCATGGGCAGCACTACTTCCAGTCAGCAAAGAGTCTATGAGAACCACCTGCTTCTGTGCACCATCTGAAACTGTGTCACCTTCTGAAAAAAAAAAGAAGGGGGGGGTATATTATTAGCTTTAAGAAGTTAATGTTACCAACCATCTTACAAAAGTCCAACATATGTGGTTTCTTTTCCTTGCACTATTTGCTGAGTTATATCGTATTTTTTCCCTCAAGTCGCTAAAGTTTTTTTTAGCACAAATCATAAAAATTTACCAAATACATATTCTATATCATAAAGATTGTCTCACAGGTTTTCACTACAAAAATGTAACCCTGGCATCAACGGAGTTACAATGAGAAGTTTATTGACCAAAGCTGGAAAAGGAGTCGTTTAGGCTTGGTTCACACCGGGGCCGCTTCAAAGTCGCCCGACTCTGAAGCCGCCCCACGTGACTGCCAAAGGACTTCTTTAATAGAAGTCAATGCAAGCCGCTCCGAAGTCCCTCCCAAGCAGTGCAGGAATCTTTTTCTAAGTCGGAGCAACTTGAGTCACTCCGAATAGAACGGTTCCATTGCACTGGAGCACGACTTGTTAGGTGAAGTCACCCTAGTGTAAGAGGCTTTCAATGGTTAAAGTGATAACAAAGGCTCCCAATTTTATCCTAAAGCAACAAAATAGGTTTATACCTACTGCTCTGTGCAAGGATATCATTCCCTTACCTCTACTTCTGCAGTTTCCAGCTGACACTGTCTGCTCCTTCTCTCCTCCGTGTGCCCCCCAAACAGTGCGCTATGGGGGCATACATGCAGGCAAGCTCCTTAGCCGGGCTGTGTGTATGCACACCCCACCGCTCCCTCCTCACTGGATTTGACTGAAAGCAGCAGTAGTCAATGGCTCCCACTGCTCTCAGTCAGTCCTGTGAGCGCAGGAAAAGAGAGAAGACTTAAGGATTTAGGGGGGAGGGGAAGGAACAGCAAGTGGAAGGCTTATTACCCTAATGCAGGTGGTAATGCATTAAGGTAAAAAACCTACTGACTTTAGAACTAAATTACTATTTTATGTGGAAAAATTATGATTCTCCATAAGATGCAATAACAAAATATAGTGAAATTTATTGTAAAAAAAAAAAAAAACAACATGTATAAAGAAAACAACACACACATTTAAGAAACAAAGTGACAATGCACCTCATGAATAAGGATTAGCTCAGGCGTGGTGACAACCAAATGTGCAGAGCCCGCCAGGAAGTCACAACTGCACAGTGCTCATCACAAGAGAGACATTTCCTGATCTGCGGCTGCAGATATTGGGAAATGTCTCACTGCTTGCGATTAGCGCTGTGCAGTACCGACTTCCTGGCTGGCTATGCATGTGTGGCTGCAACTACAACTGAGCCCACCCTTACTCATGAACTAGAGCACCTTATGGAAACAAACAATTTGGTAAAGGTTAAAAACAGACAGAAGTCCTAAACAATTTGTAACAAAGAAAAGCAAGGACAAATCAAATACAAATAAAAAGACTATATTAGATGGTGAACATTTGCAATTATTTTTTTAACCTAATCAGGTCATGCTTTAAACAAACTCTGCTAGAAAATAAAAACACAAACCTTTACTTTCCATTACTTTATAAACATTCCCTGAGATAACTGGATTCTGAAAAACAGAAAAAATGAAGAAAGTAAAATTTGAAGGAATCCGCTGATTAAAAATCCAAAATGGAAAAAGCAAACATCAGTGCATACTGCAGTTTTGCACAAAATAGACAATGTTCAAATTAACAATTACAAAGCCAGTAAACACAATCTCATAAGCATACAATCTGTACAAGTGGTATAATACAAGTGATATTTAAATGCAAAAAAAAAAAGAAGCAAAGTGGCAATCTAGTTATTTTATTTAGTATCTAAAAGGGAGATCTCTTGAAATGAGAGTTCGCTACAATGTAAAGTGTAGTGAGTGTACAGCTTGTGTAACAGTGTCAATTTCCTGTTCTCTCAAAATAACGCAACACACAGCCATTAATGTCTAAACCACTGGCATCAAAACTGAGTACACCCCTAAGTGAAAATGTCCAGATAGGGCCCAATTAGCAGTTTTCCCTCCCAGTGTAATGTGATTCGTTAGTGTTACAAGGTCTCAGGTGTGAATGGGGAGCAGGTGTTTTACATTTGATGTCATCGCTCTCACTCTTTCATACTGGTCAAGTTCAACATGGCACCTCATGGCAAAGAACTTTCTGAGCATCTGAAAAAAATCATTGTTGCTGTACATAAAGATGGCATAGGCTATAAGATGATTGCCAAGACTCAAGACCCATGTTCGACCAAAGAAGTCGAGTGCACGTGCTCAGTGTCATATCCAGAGGTTGTCTTTGGGAAATAGACGTACGAGTGCTGCCAGCATTGCTGCAGAGGTTGAAGGGGTGGGGGGGGATCAGCCTGTCGGTGCTCAGATCATATGCCACACACTGCATCAAATTGGTCTGCATGGCTGTCATCCCAAAAGGAAGCCTCTTCTAAAGATGCACAAGAAAGCCTGCAAACAGTTTGCTGAAGACGAGCGGACAAAGGACATGTATTACTGGAACCATGTCCTGTGGTCCGATGAGACCAAGATAAACTTATTTGATTTACATGGCGTCAAGTGTGTGTGTGGCAGTAACCAGGTGAGGAGTACAAAGACAAGTGTGTCTTGCCTACAGTCAAACATGGTGGTGGGAGTCTCATGGTCTGGGGCTGCATGAGTGCTTTCGGCACTGGGGAGCTACAGTTCATTGGAGGGAGCCATGAATGTACTGTGACATACTGAACAGAGCATGATCCCCCCTCCCTTCAGAGAGACTGGGCTACAGGTCAGTATTACAAAATAAAGACCCAAAACGCACCTCCAAGACGACCACTGCCTTGCTAAAGAAGCTGAGGGTAAAGGTGATGGACTGGCCAAGCATGTCTCCAGACCTAAACCCTATTGAGCTTCTGTGGGGCACAAGGTCTCTAACATCCACCAGCTCTGTGATGTTGTCATGGAGGAGTGGAAGAGGATTCCAGTGGCACCCCGTTAAGCTCTGGTGAACTCCATGCCCAAGAGAGTTAGGGCAGTGCTGGAAAATAATGGTGGCCACAAAAAATAAAGACTTCGGGCCCAATATGGACATTTTCACTTAGGGGCGTACTCACTTTTGTTGCCAGTGGTTTGGACATTAATGGCTGTGTGTCGAGTTATTTTGAGTGGACAGCAAATTTACACTGTTATACAAGCTGTACACTCACAACTTTACATTGTAGCAAAGTGCAATTTCTTCAGTGTTGTCACATGAAAAGACATAATAAAATATTTACAAAAATGTGAGGAGTGTACTCACCTTTGTGAAATGCTGTAAATTTGCCCTCCCATGTTCTTCAATACTTTACCGTAGATAATACTACAGCAGTTAGGTGGTGCAGTGGAGAAACAAAGTTTTGGCTGTGCCATGCAAGTTATTAAAGGCTCAAGGCACATATATTGCTCCATGGAGATAATTGGGAGAACCAATTTATGCACGCCCACTCATCTCCATGGCATGTTCATAGATTAAGAGCCCTTAATCCCTGGTGTATAAATATCTAAGCACAGCATTTTCAAACAAAGAGATCAGAACCAATGCTCCCCCCTTCTTTTACCACCTGCCTCTATTGGCGAATAAGTCCGATAATGATGTCTGGGGGGTGGGCATGCGTTAGCTACTTATACGGTTATTTCAGTTTAGAGTACCTATAGATTTGGGGTTTCCTGAATAGAGTATTCATGAATACATTTAAGTACTATTCACACCTGTGTGTTGCATTTTATTTACTTGTTTGTTTGCGTGTTTGTTGCATAGGGCAGCCCATTCATTTGAATGGCTTGTCCTAGGCGCAACAAACATCAAAATAGCTTTGGTACCTTTATTGGGCAGTAAGCCTCACACGTGTTTGTATTAAGAAATAATGGCACCACAATCACAGTTTGTGCGTTTTTTCTTGCATTCCTATGACACACAGGCACAGGTGCATGCATTTTGTCCTGCAGCCACTTTAGAATATTTGAATTATGGAGATACATTACTTAAATGCAACTACTGATGATTATTCAAACACATGTCATTAAGGGACTGTTTACAAGACTAAAAATAAGCCTGTCATTTAAGAAAAATGTGTTTTAAAAGGAAACCAATTTTGCATATTATATTTCATACATTTAGCTGTTATGTAAGCTTTCACTGTGACTTACCAAACATCTCCCTGTTCTCCCCTGCTGGTTAGCTCTTTTGGTTTCTTGATCTAGAGAAAGATAAATAAATAAAGCGGGGAATTTCTGTGGTTTTGTTTTGCATGCTTTATCCCTCCATGTGCTTCTTGCTGCAAAGGCCAGGTATAAGTGAGGGTAGTGGCCATTTGTTTGATCTGGATAGATGCCTTAGGCCCTTTTCACACTTGTGCGACTTTTCCTGCAAGTTAGGACTGCAAAGTTGCATGACAAGTCGTACCCCATGACTTCCAGTGAGTACCATTCATATCTGTGCGACTTCATAAAGTAGTCCCTGCTTTGTTACATAGTAGGTGAGGTTGAAAAAAAGACAAGACCAATGTGTGTGATTTTATGTCAGTATTACATCGTATATTCCTGTATGTTGAGGTCCTTCAGGTGCTTATATAAAAAAAAATTGAAACTATTGATGCTCCCCGCTGAGACCACCACATCCTTACCACTCTTACAGTAAAGAACCCTTTATGCAGTTTAACCACTTAAGGACCCGCTCATGTACATATACGTTGGTATTTTAAAGATTGATATCTAGGTAACGGCAGCAGCTGCTGCCACAACATGAGCGGTCCTCTTTACGATAACGGTGGTCTCCGTGGCGGATTCGCCGGAAGATCACCGTCATCGGCGGTGGGAGAGGGCCCCCCCTCCCGCCAATCTCCTGCGCCCTCTGTCACTGACCGGAGCCGTCGGTAGCGGAGGAGGCGATCGGTCCTGCTGCCTGCTGTGTGGGGATGCGAGTGAGGGCAAGATGGCCCCCACCTGTCCCCATAGCATTGCAGGGCAGAAATGACGTCAAAACGTCAGTCCCGCCCATGCGTCTTAAAGAAACTTTTTTTTTTTTAATGACAACATTTCCTTTTTTTTTTTGCATTTAAGTCTAAATATGAGATCCGAGGTCTTTTTGACCCCAGATCTCATATTTAAGAGGACCTGTCGTGCTTTTTTCTATTACAAGGGATGTTTACATTCCTTGTAATAGGAATAAAAGTGATCAATTTATTTATTTTTTCAGTGTAAAAAATTATAAAATAAATAAGAAAACAAACATTTTTTTTTTTTTTAAAGCGCCCCGTTCCAACGAGCTCGCGCGCAGAAGCAAATGCATAAGCGAGTAGCGCCCACATATGAAACCGGTGTTCAAACCACACAAGTGAGGTATCACTGCGATAGTTCGAGCGAGAGCAATAATTCTAGCCCTAGACCTCCTCTGTAGCTAAAAAATTCTATAGGTTGCATTTTTTGAAACATCGCCTATCGAGATTTTTTAAGGGTAAAAGTTTGACGCCATGCCACGAGCAAGCGCAATTTTTAAGCGTGACATGTTGGGTATCATTTTACTCAGCGTAACATTATCTTTCACAATATATAAAAAAATTGGACCAAATTTATTGTTGTCTTATTTTTTTATTAAAAAAGTGATTTTTTTTCCAAAAAAACGTGCGCTTGTAAGACCGCTGCGCAAATACTGTGTGACAAAAAGTATTGCAATGACCGCCTATTTTCTCAAGGGTGTTCAAAAAAATGTTTATATATATAATATATATATATAACATTTTTTTTTTTTTTTTTAGTAATTTTCTAGCAAAAAAAACTGTTTTAGTCTTGTAAACACCAAATCTGAAAAACACCCAAGGTCCTTAAGTGGTTAAGGTTAATCAGCTTTTCTTCGAATTTTAGTGAATGGTCGCATGTCTTAATAAATTCCTGTCTTAAATGTCTTAATCAGTAGGTCTAGTAACACTTTGTTTCTAGTTGGAGCATCTACAATCTGACCCAAAAAAATTGTCCTGCAAGACATTTTGGAACCATCGAGCCTTAGATGAATGTGCGGTTCCTTCCACCCAGTCTTTATCTGGATGAATTAAAAACCCCCATTATGACGCCAATCCAAATTGTGATAAAAGGTTTGCCACTGCCTTCTCCCTCTGGTAAGGGGCCCTTTAACATACTCCCAGTATTACTTTCCCCTTGCATACCGTCTCCTTATTGGGTGTTGTGAGGTTGCAAATAGGACATGTTACTATACCTACCCCGGATTAAGGTGCTTTAGTGAACCTATCACTAATGGCCCCAATACTACCCTCTGGAATATGTTCCACGCCGACTAACTCTACCTTTGGGCCCCCCTGTAGCCTAGTTAAAAAGCCCATCTAACTTTTCGACCATCTTCACTCCCAGTAGATCTGCACCCTACCGATTTAGGTGCAGTCCGTCCCTTTTATAGAGCTAATGACCGACTGAGAAGTCAGCCCAGTTCTCCAGGAACCCAAACCCCTCCTTACTACACCAGCTGCTCAGCCACTTGTTTACTTCCCTAATCAACCAATGCCTTTCTGGTGTGCTTTGTGGTACTGGTAGTATTTCTGAGAATACTACCTTGGAGGTCCTTTTCCTCAATTTAGCTCCCAAGTCCCAAAAATCGTTTTTAGGACACTCCATCTTCCTATGACTGTCATTGGTGCCAACATGCACCATGACAGCCGGGGCTTCCCTAGTCCCTCCCAGTAATCTGTCCACCAGATCCGTCATGACAACATACAGTTCGGCACTTCAGGTCTTGTGACAGATTGCCCTCTCTGTCCTCTAAGTCCCTACCACCAGAATGTGATGGGTTTTACTTCCTCTTTTGCTCCCTGCAAATTAAAAGCATAGTGGGCTAGTATGCATCACATACTAGCCCATTATGTGACACTTTCCTGCAAAAGAATCCAGCACTGTCCCCTGTGCAGGCTGCGTCCATCTTCTCGCCCCTCTTCCTTGATGTCACTCCCGCACATGCGCTGCCATGTACGGCACGGAATTTTGTTTCTTCCCAGCGCATGTGGGGTTTACATTATTGGCGGACTACAAGTGAAATATCTCCTAAACGGCGCACGTTTAGGAGATATTTACACTACCTATAGGTAGAAGTCACAAAAAAAGGGTTTACAACCACTTTAAACCCCAACAAAAAAACTGAGGTATATTGGGCAAAGAAAGGGTTACCCTGGGCTAGCCCCCATATTTTTTGTTTGCAACTGTCCAATTGTCCTGTTAGCTGCAGTTTAATTAGATAATATAAAAGACTTCCTGTGTCTCTCAACAGACAAGAAAGAATCAAAAGATAATGCTTTGAGACAGCAATCCATTTAACAAATGTATGTTTCATTAAAAAGTAACAGGCATACCTTTTTCATGTCTTGCACAGAAGACCTTCCTTCTCCTCTCTTGTAATTGCACCTGAAGTTTTATCTCCACCACCTAATAGGAAAACAAAGCATATGTGTGCAAGAGACATACACGCAAACAAGTCACACATATTACTATGCAAATAGCACATTTTCATTGTTTAGTAACCGTATAGCCGTATGCATTTCACCACGTGTCAATGTTGGGGCCTGATGATAGGTTGCTGAGGCAACTAGTCATAGCACTCTTCAATGTGGGAAGGAAGTTTGACTAGTCTTAACCAGTAGAGAGACCATGGAGACCATAAAAAAAACCTTACACTCTTAGACCTTAAAAGAAAAATGTATTTGCCGATACCATAGGTTCACAAATCAGGTGCAGGCTGCATCTAAACAACTTTTAGGGTTTACAATTTAAAAGTCAAAAAAGTCTTTAACATCACTTGCACAACCTACATATTGTTTAGTATGAAAAACTAGGTTGTGGCTTGGTGACCAAGAAATTCAGCTCTGCAATCAGGAAAGAAATTCTTTCCCATCTTCTGTAAGATGCTCACGATGGATTCCAACCTGTTGGGCTGGGACACTCGGTTAGTGGAGGGGACTTGGTCGTCAGAAGAATCTCAACTCGCAATCAACATCCTGGAGTTTCGGCACAATATGGTTATCTCGGCAGCGCAAGACCATCTTAATGGAGGGTCATCCAATCCATATTGTCGTACAATGCAACAGCAGTGGTATCCTTCAACTGCCGAGGAGGAACAGGAATTCTTACTGTGGCAAGGGAGGTAGAACAGATGCTTTTCGGGGCGGAACTTCATGGTCCAAGCTTGTCTGTTGCCTACATCTCAAGCATGGACAATTGCCAGGCAGACCTCCCCTGCTGGCAGTATGAGCTCAAGGGAGTCATGGAGTTGTTCCAGGACCTGTGTCACAGGTGGGGGATTGCCTGATGTGGACTTGGCCTCCAGGTTCAGCAACAAAATGAAAAGGTTTGTCTTTGGGTTCAGGGATCTGATTACGAAAGTACACTCTGATCTATGCCTTTCTTCCCTTTAAATCTTGTCCTTGTCTGTTTTGCAAGATCGGGATGGAGAGTATTCCAGTGATTTTTTTTATTGCTCCAGACTGGCCCAGGCAGATTTGGTAGACTGACCTAGTTAGACTTCTAGCAGACTCTACTAGGCTCTATCAGATCACCCGTTTCAGCTGCCCCAAGGACAGATTTCCTATCCTGCTTTACGGCTGCAAGCTTTAACAGCATGGTTGTTTAAGCTCAGATTTTGAGTGACAAAAGGCATCTCAAGATTGGTGATGTTAAAAGCAGGGAAGTCTACTTCTAGCATAGCAAGGTGCATCATTGGACATGGAAGGCTTACTTAACTTGTATTAAGTCTCAGCGCTTCCATCCAATTGAATGCTCCATGGGATGAATCCTCTTTCCTACACAGCTGAGTCTGGGCCAGCACTATCATGTGTAAGGTTTCTTCTCTTGCCATCTTCTAAAAACCATCGGCCTCTCGATCGTTGATTAAGAGCTTTTGTAGGGAGTCTTGCCTGAAGAGCCCCTTGCTTGGTTCCCCGTGGCTCCAGGGATCTAAATCTGGTCCTCTCTGCTATTCCAAAAATGCAGTTTGAAAACCTAGGGTAATTTCTCACTCTATGTCCACCCACAAGGTGGTGTTCTTTCTAACCAGCTTCGGACTTGAGGACTTTCAGGCTGCTCCTACTTTATTTCCCGTTTTCTTGGCCTGTTAGCGTTTGTTGCTCTGCCGCTTACCTTCCAGTTTGACTGCTTGTGGATGCCCTGGAGGTGAAAAACTTCCCGTGTACAGTAAGTACCTCAGTGGGTAAGAAAAAAAAAAGTAGGACTTTTGTACTTGCCATAAAATTATTTTCTTGGATTTCATTGAAGTACACAGGTCTAGCTCCTCTATTTATTATGGTCCTGCTCTTTGTAAAACTTTGCTACAAACATGCTGAGTTTTATTTACTAAAGCTTGAGAGTGCAAAATCAGGCTTACATCTGCATAGAAACCAATCAGCTTTCAGGTTCTATTGCCGAAGCTTATTTGAACAAGCTGAGGTTAGACACGGATTGGTTTCTACGCAGAAGTGAGCCCGATTTTGCACTCTATGGCTTTAGTAAATAAACCCCATTGTGTAGTAGGAGGGTATATTCTGGGCCTAGATGTTTTTTTGTTTAGTACTGCCCAGTCCTTCTGTAGGTGGCAGTATAAAGTGAAAAACTTCCTGTCTCTCTCAATAAAGTCCAAAAAATACAAATACTATTATTGCTGAAACTGAAAACACTATGGGCCAGATTCAGAAAGAATCGCCTATCTTTAGGCGGGCGTAGCGTATCTCAGATACACTACGCCACCGTAACTTAGAGCGGCAGGTACGGTATTCAAAAAGAACTTGCGCCCTAAGTTACGGCGGCGTAGCGTATCTGTTCCGGCGTAAGCCCGGTAATTCATAATAGGACGGAGGTGGGTCGTGTAGTATTGAAATGAGCCGTGACCCCACGTCCGTGGACGTAGCCCAGTGCACGAAAATCACGTCGCAAATAGTCAATGCTTTCGACGTAAACGTAACTTACGCCCAGCCCCATTCCCGAACGACTTACGCAAACAACGTACAATACGACGCTGTTCCGACGTCCATACTTAACATGGGTTGCGCCTCATATAGCAGGGGTAGCCTTACGCCGGTCGAACGCCTACGTAAACAACGTTTATCAATACGCCGGGCGCACGTACGTTCCTGAATCGGCGTATCTAGCTCATTTGCATATTTTTAATGGGAAAGTCTAATGCGTCCAGCATAACTATGCGCCCACGATACGCCGGCGTAGGCAAGTTATGCCGGACGACTGAAGCCATGTTTTTCGGCGTAACTTGCTTTCTGGATCGGCGTAAAGATGCGACGGCGCACATTTGAATTTACGGCGGCGTATCAGGAGATACGCCGGCGTAGATTCTTTCTGAATCTGGCCCTAATTATTATTATTTTTGCCGCCTCTGCTCTGAGATAGATGCAGCTCCATAGTTACCCTGATTGATCCCGGCTATACAGTGTCTTGAAAAGGATTCGTACCCCTTGAATTTTCCACATTTTGTCATGATATGACCAAAAACATATATGTATTTAATTGTGATTTTATGTTATGGACCAACACAAAGTGGCACATAATTGTGAAGTGAAAGAAAAATGGTTTTCGAAAATTTTAAATACATTTCTGAAAAGTGTGGCGTGTATTTGTATTCAGTCCCCTCTACTCCGATACCCCCAACTAAAATCTAGTGGAACCGATTGCCTTCAGAAGTCACCTAATTAATAAATAGAGTCCACCTGTGTGCAATTTCCTCTCAGTATACATACAGATGTTCTGTGAAGCCATCAGAGGTTTGATAGAGAATACAGTTGTGGAAAAGTTTAAAGCAGGTTGGGTTATAAAAAAATATCCCAAGCTTTGAACGTCTCATGGAGCACTGTTCAATCCATCATTTGAAAATGGAAAAAGTATGGCACAACTGCAAACCTGTCAAGACATGGCCATACACCTAAACTGACAGCCCGGCCAAGGAGAGCATTTATCAGAGAAGCAGCCAAGAGGCCCATGGTAACTCTGGAGGTGCTTCTGAGATCCACAAATCTGGCCCTAATGAAAGAATAGTAAGAAGAAAGCCATAAAGAAGTCCCATTTGCAGTTTCTGAAAAGCAATGTGGGGGACACAGCAAACATGTGGGAGTAGGTGATATGGTCAGATAAGACCAAAATAACTTTTTGACATTCCGCTGAAGAAGTCCTGTCCTAGGGACGCAACGTTCGGAGGGAAGGACGTGACGGCACCCGCAGCCACTGCAACACATGTTTTTTATCGCTGTTTACCCTGGCACTGGATCAGTGCCTTGAAAATGTGAGTTTTATACATTTGTTTTATTAAACCTTGTGCGCATACAGAGTACACTATGTCATCTCCTTTTTTTTTTATGAATGAATCATCATCTGGTCGGAGTGTATCTGTTTTGGCTTCATGCTTGTCAGCTGGCAACTTCATCCCCTGGATTTATCCCTTATGGGAAAGCGCTATTGACCCTGATCTCATTATAGGGTCTGATCTGGGAGGTGAGAGGCCATTTTTACTACTGGTGGAGGTGTTTTTCTTCTATCCACGATTCATCACCTGCATGTGTGTGAATTTTACCACTATTGGATTATCACAAGGAGGATCTTTGGATGGACTTTTATATAGCGCTGCACTATTCTTTGTTTATATCTTTCCAGGAACTTATCTAATTGATTCCTAGTGTTCAGCTGCTTACTATTATATTATTTTGTGTTTTTATTGCGCTGATTGATTTTCTTTTATATTTTATCTACAAAATAACTTTTTGGCCAAAAAAAAAAAAACACTATGTGCGGCGGAAAACTAACACTGCACATCGGCCTGAACACACCACACCCACCGTGAAACATGGTGGTGGCAGAATCATGTTGTAGAGATGATTTTCTTCAGCAGAGACAGGGAAGCTGGGAAGATGAATTGAGCCAGGTACAATCTTAGAAGAAAATCTGTTAGAGTCAGCAATAGACTTGAGACTGGGGTGGAGGTTCACCTTCCAGCAGGACAACAACCCTAAACACACAGCCAGAGCTACAATGAAATGGTTTAGATCAGGGATCCTCAAACTACGGCCCTCCAGCTGTTGCAGAACTACACATCACATGAGGCATTGTAAAACACTGACATTCACAGACATGACTAGGCATGCTGGGAATTGTAGTTCCTGAACAACTGGAGGGCCGTAGTTTGAAGACCCCTGGTTTAGATCAAATCATATATATTCATGTGTTGGAATGGCCCAGTCAAAGTCAAGACCTAACCCCAATTGAGAATCACAGACGCTCTCCATCCAATCTAAAAAGCTTGAGCTATTTTGAAAAGAATGGGTAAAAAATTCAATCTCTAGATGTGCAAAGCTGGTAGAGGCATACCCAAAAAGATTTGCAGCTGTAATTGCAGCGAAAGGTGGTTCTACAAAAGTATTGACTCAGGTGGGCTGAACACAAATGCACGCCACACTTTTCACACATTTGTAAAAAAAAATAGAAAACCTTAAATCAATCACTTTCCTTCCACTGCACAATTATGTTGGTCTATCAAAATAAATCCTAATAAAATACATTTACGTTTTTGGTTGTATCATGACAAAATCTGCAAAATTTCAATGGGTGTGAATACTTTTTCAAGTCACTGTGTATGCATATCTTTTCCGGTTTATGTTGTAAAATGTGAATGATGAGCCTTCCCAATCTGTGCTATAGGTTTCTGTGACAGAGAGGGTTAGGTGTTCATACCACCAGTAGTATCCTTGATAACCCTATCCAAAGCAAATTTGAAGAGACTTTGCCCCTTCGAAGGCAATGCGGAGCAGACGCATTTTAAATTCGGTTTTCGCAGTCTAGCACTTTCATAACTGCGTCCTGCACATTTGTACCGACGAGGCCCATGCTGGAGATGAGATGGGAAACCTCTTTCAGCTAGTCACAACTACAGTCCAATGCAACAATCATTTGCTCTAAACATTAGACCAAGGCATCGCTTTAGTGAAAAAATTCCATTCCAACGGACTTTGACCAATCAGCAAGTTTGGCAAATTAAAATCATAGCTATGACAGGATGAAGACCAGCGAATGAGAACAGAGCTCTAGGGAGGACTTCCAACTGCTTAAATGTTGGGTTATTAAAGACAGACGCACCCTCCAATTAAATGGTGCTCACTTTGTTATGGAGAGACACTGCCTGATCTACAGTGGGGGCAGTCCACTTCAAATAAACAAAATACTAATGAGCACATGTCGGGAGCACTCAGCTTGTCAGATTGTTTCAAACAGCTTTAGAGGAAAAATCTAACAGTGGATGCGCTTGGAGGTGTGAAGAAGCTGTGCAGGAGCTGTAAAGAACCCATGTCTGGGAATGGCACTGGCAGAAGCAGCAGGCTGACCCTCTAGTTTGGGAGTGGTGCACACTCTGCATCAATTAGTGTAAAAATGGTTTCCTAACTAGGGACTAATATTAGAACACTGCAACGGTTCAGAAGGCAAGCTCATTGGTAAAGGACTGGATTGACGGCTCAGAGGCCACAGGCAGAAGAGATACATAATCTACAGGGGAGGCCAGGGGAGAGAGCACTTGGGGCCTCTACAGTCAGATTGGCAAAATAACTGGATGATTTAGGCCTTTAAGTGGTTTTAAAAGCTCAAGGTTTTTTACTTCCTGTATATTTAAAGGTGCTCAATTTTTCAAGTGAATTATGTAGCCCCCAATGCTCAGTCTTACCAGCCTACTCAGAGTGAGTCTTTAGAGTCAGGGTTAGTGCTGAGGTAATGCTGAAAGATCTGGACCTATAAAAGTGATCTGCAGCTAATTTGTTAAAAGAACAGCATCTAGAAAGTGCCCTTTTGCAGTACCCAGTGCCCAAAAGGTCACTTCCAGGCCAGCCCTGCAACGTCCTATGTCCCGCAGGGTCTAGCAACAGCATCCTTATAGCTGCAATAGAAAAAAAGGATTTTTAATAAACAGCTTACCTGTAAAATCCTTTTCTTGAAGTACATCACGGGACACAGAGCGCATAGCCATTACACTTGGGTTATATGGGTACCTTCAGGTGATGGACACTGGTGTAATCAATTTCACAGGAAGTTTCCTCCCTATATAACACCCTCCCACTGGGAGTGCTTCAGTTTTGTAGCAAGCAATTCCTCCGAGGTTACACAATGTTCCCCAAAAGAGGGGTGGGAGCTCTGTGTCCCGTGATGTACTTCAAGAAAAGGATTTTACAGGTAAGCTGTTTATTAAAAATCCTTTTTTCTTTATCGTACATCACGGGACACAGAGCGCATAGCCATTACACATGGGATGTCCTAAAGCAATGCTCTATGAAGGGAGGGAGACCGTAAGGCCAAGAATAGCCAAACAAAATTTTTTTATCAGGAAGTAAAGTAGCTCCACCAACAGAAAAAAGGGGCGTGACCCGGGCCAGAGGCTTCTATACTGCTGCCCGTAGGACCGCCTGCCCAAATGCTGCGTCCGTACCCTTTGCGACGTCCAACTTATAAAATTTAGTAGACGTATGTACGGAAGACCAGGTAGCCGCCTTGCAAACCTGTGCCATAGAGATCTGATGGTGTGCCGCCCAGGAGGCACTCATGGCCCTCGTAGAATGGGCTTTAACTGATAAGGGAGGTGGAACGCGCTTCAGACCATAGGCCTGAAAAATCAGCTGCTTAATCCACCTAGCCAAGGAAGACTTGGCAGCCGGCTGACCCTTCTTGGGGCCATCCGGAAGAACAAAAAGCACATCTGTTTTCCGAATCTTCTCTGTAGCCTTGAGATAGACCCTCATGGCTCGAACCACGTCCAAAGTATGAAGCAGTCTTTCCTCTCTGGACTAGGGAGTAGGAAAGAAGGATGGTAGGACTAGGTCCTGATTCAAGTGAAAACTGGATATGACCTTAGGAAGGAAAGAAGGTTGAGGCCGCAGAACCACTCTGTCCTTATGCAGAATAAGGTATGGCTCCCTGAATGACAAGGCTGCCAGCTCGGAAGCCCTTCTGGCCGAAGCCATAGCCACCAAGAAAACCAACTTTCGGGTTAGTAGCACAAGAGGGATTTCTGTCAGAGGTTCAAACGGCTGCCTTTGTAAAGCTGACAAGACCAGATTTAAATTCCAGGGGCAGAGGGGAGCTCTAATAGGGGCATTCACATGCAAGACCCCCTGCAAGAAGGTTTTCATAAGCGAATGGGTGGCCAAGGGTCTTTGAAACCATATCGATAAAGCCGACACCTGCCCCTTTAGAGTACTAAGAGCCAAGATCCTGTCAATAAAAAACTTTTGAGGATGCCATTTTTGAGACTCGCACCACTCCACATAGGTTCTCCAGACTCTGTAATAAATATTTCTAGAGACTGGTTTCCTAGCCTGAATCAACGTAGCTATGACCTGAGCTGAGAGGCCTCTGCCCTTAAGGATTAGGGATTCATCCGCCAAGCCGTCAAATTTAGCTGCTGTGAAGCAGGGTGGCAGATTGGGCCCTGAGACAGCAGATCTGGGCGCAGGGGGAGCGGCCACGGCGCCCCGACTGACATCCTCACGATGAGTGCGTACCAAGCCCTCCTGGGCCAGGCTGGGGCCACCAGGATCACAGGCCTGCGCTCCACCCTGATCCTCCGTAGAAGGCGGGGAATCATCTGCAGTGGAGGGAACGCATACAGGAGAGAAAACTGGTGCCAGGGGCAAACCAACGCATCGGTCCCGTAGGCCGAGGGATCCCTGGCTCGGGATATGAATTTGTCCAACTTTTTGTTGGATCTCGTTGCCATAATGTCCACATCTGGAACTCCGAATCTTTGGCAAATCTCTTGGAATACCTGGGGGTGAAGAGACCACTCCCCCGGGAGCAACTGTTGACGACTCAAAAAATCTGCTTGAGAATTGTCTATCCCTGGGATGAACACCGCCGAGATGCAGGGTACATGGGCTTCGGCCCATGAGAAAATCAGGTTTACTTCCCTTTGGGCCGCTAGGCTCCTCGTGCCCCCCTGGTGGTTTATGTATGCCACCGCAGTGGCATTGTCGGACTGTATCCTTACTGGCAGACCCTGAAGGGGAAGAGTCCAGGCGACCAGGGCCAGCCGAGCAGCTCTGATCTCTAGGATATTGATGGGAAGCAGTTTTTCTGCCTCCGACCACTGCCCTTGCTGGGTCTGTCCTTCTAGAACTGCCCCCCAACCTGACAGGCTGGCATCCATGGCTACTATCTTCCACGTGATGGGGCAAAAGGATTTCCCCTTTGACAAATTTTGAGGGACCAGCCACCAGAACAGGCTGCGCCGGACCCCTGGGGAGAGAACTAACGGACGATCTAACGCCTGAATGGACTTGTTCCAAGCAGAGAGAATGGCTGCCTGGAGATATCTGGTATGGATCTGGGCGTAGGGCACTGCCTCGAAGGCGGCCACCATCTTCCCCAGCAGTCGCATACATAGGCGAATAGTCGGCCTCTTCTTGCCTAAGATCACTTGAACTGCTTGAGTTATTGATCTGACCTTTGCTTGAGGTAAAAATATCCTCCGGCAGTCTGTATCTAGCCGAAGGCCTAGATATTCCAACTGCTTTGTGGGTTGCAATATCGATTTTTCTTGGTTCACAATCCACCCGAATTCCTCTAGATGCCGAACTGTGCGAACTACTGCATGATTGAGGTTGGAAGCTGATCTGTCGATAACCAGAAGATCGTCCAGGTATGCCAGGACCAAAATGCCTTCTGCCCTTAGGACGGCTAGCACCGGGGCTAACACTTTTGTGAATACCCGCGGAGCTGTTGCCAACCCGAAAGGGAGGGCTACGAACTGGTAATGACGGTGATCTATCATAAAACGAAGAAACTTGCGATGTGCCGGGTAGATCGGCACGTGCAGATACGCATCCTTTATGTCTATAGATGCTAGAAAGTCGTCTTGATGTAGGCTGGCTGCCACCGAACGTATGGACTCCATACGAAAGGTCTGAATCTTTAGAAAGCGATTTAGGCGTTTGAGGTCTAAGATAGGCCTGACGTCGCCATTGGGCTTTGGTATTATGAAAAGGTTGGAGTAGAATCCCAGACCCCATTCCTGGGTTGGTACTTCTACAATTACTCCTTGGAGCAAGAGACGATCCAATGCTTTTACAAGAGAGGCCCTCTTTAATGGGTCGCTTGGAAGACTTGACCCCTGAAAATGAGGAGGGGGGACTTCCCGAAACTCTAGCTTGTAGCCCGTGGCTACCACGGACAGTACCCAAGAGTCAGGAATTCTGGCCTCCCACACTTCGGAGAAAAACCGAAGCCTTCCCCCCACCCAAGAGAGTGGGGGCGCCCCTTCATGAATCTGACTTGATGACTGGTTTAACCGGCTTGCGAGACCATGGCATCTTGCCTGCCGTGGCTTGTCCTTGTGGGCGGCTATTAAATGCTGAACGCCCGGGAGGCCGTCGATACTGACGGGAAGTTGAAGGGGCCGAGCCTGCGAAGGCCTGTCGCTTAAACGCGGGCCCACGTGGTCTTTTCTTGACAGGTAAGAAAGAACTTTTACCACTTGATATGGTCTGGATATATTTATCTAGGTCTTCACCGAATAGTCTCCCACCATGAAAGGGAAATCCTGCTAAAAGCCTTTTGCAGGGTGCCTCTGCTGACCAGTTCTTCAGCCACAAAAGGCGACGCATATGAACCAATAGCAGAGATAAACGGGACACCTGTTGAATGGAGTCCTTAATAGCATCTACTGCAAAGCAGAGAGCCCTTGGGAGGTCAGCCAATTCACGAGCTTGCTGAGCCGGTATGTCCCTTAATATTTGTTTAGTCTGATCCTTTAAAGCCTGACAAACGCCAATGGCTGCCCCCGCTGGCTGAACCACGGCACCTACTGTGGTAAAAGAAGCCTTCAGTAGGGTCTTCAACTTTTTGTCGACCGGATCTTTAAACATCTGGACATTTTCAACCGGACAGGTCAGGGATTTATTCACGCAGGAAATGGCTGCGTCCACGGTAGGGAGTGCCCATTTCTTTGCAAATTCCTCTTCCATAGGATAGAGAATAGTGAACCTTTTAGGAGGGATAAAAATCCTATCAGGTCGAGCCCAATCCTGAAAAATCACGCTCTCCAGAAGGGGGTGAACCGGAAAAGACGCACAACTCAACGGTGCCTTCAAGGAACCTAAAGAGGATACCGCAGGGGCTAATTGTTCTAACACTGGAAGTTTAAAAGCAGTGCGAACCATATCTGTCAGAGACTGGATCCACAGGCTCTCCGCTTGAGAAGCCGAAAAAAATTCATCTACAGTGGAACCCTCAATGTCTGAACCGTCGGGACTCTGGTCCGCTTGATCCCCCTGTGGGTCCAATTCCTCCGAAGAGAGGACCTCTGCATCTGAAAACACCAATCTAGGTGACGGGGATCTAGCCCGCTTGCCACCTGGCAAAGAGCGGGCAATTAAAGCAGTTAACCTTTCCTCTAGCCCACCCAGGGTGGTCGCTAGCATTTCTTCCGTAACGTAAACGGGAATGGGTTGATTGGGGGCCGCCTCTGCCCCTAGCACCCTCAATGGCTCCTGCAACATGCTGTTCGGTGGTCTATCTGGTGAGGGTGGGACCGCTGGAGCCTGGCCCAAATCCTCTGACCCCGACGGAGACCCCTTTAGTTTTTTGGTACCTTTTGCAGCCTTAGCTGGTCCTGATCCCTTGGGAGCCATTGCACAACCTTGAGACACCCCTAAAGCCAACACCCAACTGTTGTAGCTAGAAGTGAACCATTAATAAGAACAGGCTATGGTAAAAATTTTCCAAATTTCCATACGCCCGAGAAGGCGGCAATACCGAGGAAGTCCTGTGAGTATTGCCACACCAATGCCCGTTAGCTAGAGCCCAAGGTTGCACCGACTCAGATACTGCCAGATCTAAGGTTGAGTCCCTTTAAGAAAAAAAAACCTTTTTTTTTTTTTTTTTCTGGTCAGTATGGAGCTAAGTCCAGACCTAAAGATCCACAAACCACCACTAGGTGTCACTGTATAGCCAGAAATGGCTCAGCTGCGCGCTCTGTGTCCTCAGCCTCCTCTGCTCTCAGGAGGGAATGACCAGCCAGGAAATGCTTTACTGCTTTAACTGAGACCTGACGCTGCTGGCCCGCCCCCCCCACCCACGCCGACGTTGTAAAAGGCGGCGTGCACGCGCGCGCCCCCCCCCCACGCTGAAACCAACATGGAGGAAGCAGAAAGCAGAGGAGAAGCATGGACCAGCGCTAGCAACCCAACAGACACCAGGCAAGACACTAATCTTATTGTAGTGCACACATAGAGGAAGCTGTCCCCATAGGCTCCTAAGAAACAGGAGTTTTGCCAGCATTTTCTCCTTATAGCACGTGGGGCTGCAGTATCATGCTAACAGGCAGATCTGGGGGGAGTAGCAAATACATATCTTTAAAAGCATACATATACCTACATGTTATCTGGGTAAACATTAGTACATCCCATCCTGCCTCAAAAGACATAGTGGAGATAGTGGCTGATGCATAAGCATACCATTAGCCGACCCAGAACCCCCAGGGGGATACCGACCAAGTCCCGCAGGCTCCCTCTTACCTGCTCCACGCCGCAGGGTATTGCAAAATGCAAGAGGCCCACTCTTCCCCCATATCCGTGGGTATTGTCTTGGACCTTCAGGGACCGGGGTCCTGTGTTAAGGAACCCACACACCTGGACCTTTATAGCATCCTGGCATCAGTAGCGTTTAGTTCTTGGAGGAGACTAAGGCACTGGAGCCCAGAATCCAGCCCTCCAAGGAGAGGCATTATAGGCAAAACCCCACGCAAGCAGGGCCCGGGTACCGTACACCTTGGCTTTGAAGCACTTCGGACGGATCCGGCTAGCTATCCTGGGTCCCGAGACCTCCGAGGGACAGCTAGACGTGACCAACACCTAAGACACTGGCGAAAAAACTGAAGCACTCCCAGTGGGAGGGGGTTATATAGGGAGGAAACTTCCTGTTAAATTGATTACACCAGTGTCCATCACCTGAAGGTACCCATATAACCCATGTGTAATGGCTATGCGCTCTGTGTCCCGTGATGTACGATAAAGAAATAACAGCTCCAGCAGCAATGTAGAGAACAGTCATGATTGAAGGGGTGGGGGTTGTTAACTATGCTTGCAGAATTAGGTTAAAAGAGAAGTATGAGTTTATTTTTTATTTCAGTCATACTTACCTATCTAGGTGGATGCAGCATTGGCCTGATGCCGCATCTGTCCCCTGGTGCCTCTGCACTGAAAACCGAGTCATCAAACAAAGCTGATCGCTTGGGTTTTCACAGCTCCATGAGCAAAGAACTGTAAACTGTCAGTGACAGCTCTCTGCTCATCTTCCTCCCCATTCTTTGGGGAGCTGAGCTGTGGAGAGGGCGAAGCGGGCCTCACCCGAGAGGCTGAGACTGGTGTCAGTTCGGGCACCTGGTGGATCCAAACCTTATTGTTGTGATGATGCGGTGCCTGGACTGCCATCTGGGACTTCAGCAGAGAGCGGACTGAAGTCTCTCTGCTGAAAACGGGTCAAAGGCGTGCACTCCTGTGATCCAGAGGAGAAGCCCAGCCAAATAAGCTTTTCTCAACAGAGCTAAATAGAAGACCTCCATCCCACTAGCAAGAGTTATTCTAGACAGCCACCAGTTTTCTGCTTGTCAGTGTCCAGCACTTCTGTAGGTGCCAGTTGAATCTGAAAATAAAAACCTTCCTGTGTCCCTCAATGGACAATAAATCACAAAACTTTCAGAAGTGGTGGTAGTGGCTGGCAGCAACAAAAAATATTTGTGCACATATATTTTCTCATATATTATTCATTCGGTAGCTATTTTTATGGAACATTACAGAAAATTTGTACTTACTGAAAAACATAAGATTCAATTTAAAAGAAGCTCTATAAAGAATTTTCAATGGAATATACTAAAAAGCTAAATATATAACAATTTATGAATATAAAAATAATAATGGTCAAAGACTTTGCAGTGTATTTTACACTGCACATTCAGTAAACCATAGGACATAGTACAAATCTGGTGCTTCATTAGTTACCAGCCTTACCTGCTGAATATTTGCCCAGAAATGCTGAATCTCTCGAGCAGCTAGCCATGCTATACGTCTAAGTCGGTCTTCTCCTTCCTTCTTGGCCCTGGCAACACTTTTCACTTTCTCGGACAAGTGTCTTGCAGCTGTTCTAGCCACCTGCAAACAAACACTAACTGTAAAAGAAAAATCTCTAAAAGCATTATCCATAAATGTGAAACTGCTCCAAATAGGGAAATTACTAATACGTTATCATTCATCTATGTAGAGATGGGAAATGTTTACACTGCTTTAGTTACACTGAAAAAAGTGCTTTAGTTGAATTAATGCAGAAAAATAATTTTGATCGATGCAGATAACCTAGCAATACTGAATGTTTCTTTCATCTACTGAATGCAATTCCTGACATTTAAAGATACTGTAAAAAAAAAAACCCTGCTGCAATAAGAGTGTCTGCATATACAGCGGGGAAAAATGTTTGATGCAGATCTGCAGATTTTGTAAGTTTGATGGAGATTTTGTAAGTTTGCCTACTTACAAAGAAATTAACTATCTATCCTTTTTATCATACAGTTAGGTTCATATACAGTTGTGCTCATAAGTTTACATACCCTGGCAGAATTTATGATTTCTTGGCCATTTTTCAGAGAATATGAATGATATCACAAAGAGTTTTCTTTCACTCATGGTTAGTGTTTGGCTGAAGCCATTTAATATCAATCATCTCTGTTTACTCTTTTTAAATGACAACAGAAACTACCCAAATTACCCGGATCAAAAGTTTACATACCCTGGTGATTTGGGCCTGATAACATGCACACAAGTTGACACAAAGGGGTTTGAATGGCTATTAAATGTAACCATCCTCATCTGTGATCAGTTTCCTTGTAATTAGTGTGTGTTTAAAAGGTCAGTGAGTTTCTGGACTCCTGACAGACCCTTGCATCTTTCATCCAGTGCTGCACTGATGGTTTCTGGATTCTGAGTCATGGGGAAAGCAATAGAATTGTCAAAGCATCGGTGGGAAAAGGTTGTCGAACTGCATAAAACAGGTAAGGGATATAAAAAGATATCCAAGGAATTGAGAATGCCAACCAGCAGTGTTCAAACTCTAATCAAGAAGTGAAAAATGAGGGGTTCTGTTGAAACCAAACCACGGTCAGGTAGACCAACTAAATTTCAGCCACAACTGCCAGGAAAATTGTTGGGGATGCAAAGAAAAAACACAAATAACTTCAGGTGATATAAAGGACTCTCTGAAAACATGTGGTATGGCTGTTTCAAGATGCACAATAAGGAGGCACTTGAAGAAAAATGGGCTGCATGGTTGAGTCGCCAGAGGAAAACAATTACTACACAAATGCCACAAAGTATCCAGCTTACAATACACCAAACAGCACAGAGACAAGCCTCAAACCTTCTGGCACATAGTCATTTGAAATGATGAGACCATAATTGAGCTTTTTGGCCACAACCATAAACAATTAATTTAGAGAGGAGTCAACAAGGCCTATGATGAAAGGTACACCGTTCCTACTGTGAAACACGGAGGTGGATCGCTGATGTTTTGGGGTTGTGTGAGCTACAAAAATGCACAGGAAATTTGGTCAAAATTGATAACAAGATGAATGTAGTATGTTATCAAAAAATACTGGAGGAACATTTAAACCTATACAAACAACGGGGGGGGGGGAGACTTTAGTTCTCACATTGTGCCTTGCCTGTGCGGGGTGGCTTTACAGTGTGCTGATGGTCCAGTTTTGTCTGTGTTGCAGGGTGGATTTGCAGTCTTGAACGGATTCAGGCGTTCCGTGTGCTGAATGCTAACAGAAATTACTGCTGTGGGCAGGGAACCACAGCACTGATGGACGTACGGCCATCTTTGAAACATTTACACCATTCCAATGTTTTACTGAGGTTGAGTGTCTCATCACTGTACGGTGTATGAAGTCTTCTGTAGACATCAACAGGTTTTACCCCTTTCACAAGAAACTTCATCATGACATGCTGTTCCATGCACGCACTAATAATATTGCCTGTCATCTTTAAACAGAGCTTAGTAAACACGATAAAGTTCTGTTATTTTCATCATCCAATAATGTGCAAGCAAAAATGCTGTCTTTGCATGTGATTGGGTATTCTTTGTGCATAAAGTGAAGGGTACTTTATTTACTAAGTTCTGGGGCTACTTTCAGTAAAAGCAACACTACCATCATTAAGAAATGGACAATTAAACCACATTTCACTACCTTCTTAGCACTGGCAATTTTCCACATTCTCTCTTGTGCAAAGTCAGCAGCCATCCACTGCATCTCTTCCAAAAGATAGTCCCAGTGTGACTTTGGTCTGCTGGGCTCCATGAGTTTGGGTAACCTCCTCAATGACCAAATGCCTTCTTTGCGAAGTTCTGTGATTCGTTGATGAATATGGTTTTCCTGCACAATGCATGAAAGAAATTATATGTGTATGAGCAAGTAAACATTTTTGTAGATTAAACAATTTTTTGTTTTACAGAAAATCTGATAATTTTTTACAGCCAAAAAAAAAATCAAGGCCACTTCTTTTTAAATATAAACATGCGTTAGTTGGTCAAAATAAAACGTCACCAAAATACACAGTAGCAAGAAAAAAAAAAATATATATATATATATATATATATATATATATTATTTTTTAATGAAGTTACATGTGATTTGCACATTATTTAACATAAATTGACTAAGAGAGTCCTTCAAAAAAACACTATACATATCTAAGATTTCTCCTCACAAAGCCAACTGTGTTTTTCCTGCTTTGGAAAAAATGCAGATCACCGATAGGGCACAAAGGAAACGCTTTCTTTGTGCCCCATTCACACCACAGTATTAGTGCGATGTGCTGGGCAGAAAACCAAAGCATGTCTTCCTTTTCTCCCCAGAACACTGGATGGCATTGCACTGCAGAGCAACATACAGTTTTGCAGAGACGTGAATGGAGTGTCACTTTAACAACTTGCCAACTGCGTCAGGCAGATATACTGTGACACAATGGCTCTCCTTGGCGAAATCCCCTACGGGTACATCCTACCCATATTTTTTTGGTTCACCAGAAGCACGTCCGTGGCGCATAGCAAGCGGGCACGATTGCGTGCACGAGCGCCAGCACAGGGATTTTTGTGTGTGTGTGTGTGTGTGTAAACACACAAATCCCTTTGCTGTCAGAGAAGAGGAGCCATATCATTTCTTGCTACCAAGTAGAAAAAAATATATGGCTTCTCTCCTAGTCACTCACATCTCCACACAGTTAGAACATGCTGAGGGAACACACATTTAACCCCTTGATCACCCTCTGGTATTAACCCCTTACCCGCCAGTGACATTTACACAGTAATCAGTGCATTTTTATAGCACCGATCACTGTATAAATGCAATGGCCCCAAAACAGTAACGTAACATTTTAACACAATGTGATTTTTTTTATAGATTTTTTTTGTCTAGGGTTGTCATTCAAACATGGATTCTACTATTTATTGTGCAATTCAATAAACGTTTCTAATTTTCTACCTATCTCTTATTAGCATTTCAATAGCTACATTCACACGTTAACATTTGTGATTTATGTTGTACAATGTTGGCTACTGTCAACCTAACCTTATTCTACTGGGGACAAAAGACTATGGGCCAGATTCAGGTACACTTAAATTTGCGCAGCGTAATCGAAATACTCTACGCTGCCGTATTTTACCAGGCTCTACATCGAATTCTGGTAGATTTTTGCCCCTACGATACGGCGGCGTAGTCTATTTCTCGCTGCGTGATCGAAATACGCGATTAGGGGCCGTGAAGCATTTAAATTAGGCGCGTCCCCGCGGCGATCGAACTGCGCATGCTCCGTTCAGAAATTTCCTGCCGTGCATTGCGCGAAATCACGTCGTTACGTCATTTTTTGTTTGAGTAGCGTCGTTTACGGACATTCCAATTACCGGACGACTTACGTAAAAAATAATAAAAGACGTCGGAAAACGTTGAAATTCGACACAGGAACGACAGCCATACTTAACATGGGCTGTCTAATATTAGAGCAGCAAAAAGCTGGTATAGTGTTACGCAAAAAAAAGATGACTAAAGATGCCGTAAGAGATTGCGATTGAAGATCGTAATTTCGGGATCGCCGGCAAAAGCTCATTAGCATACCCGGACGCGGAAAACGACGGGAAGTCCACCCAGTGGCCCCAATTTTATTGCAGCGTAGATCCGAAGGCGTACGAACACGTAATCCAGTCGAATTGAAGCCCGCAGCCGTCTATTCATGGTTTGAGGTTTCAGACTAGCTAAAAAACGCGCGTAATTTGAAAGTACTCCAGTCTAACACCAGTTAGACAGGAGTTACGGCTCTCTGAATCTGGCCCTAAATCTCTTTAAATTAAAAAGGTAAAATTAGACAATTGCCACCAGAACAAGTGTTACCACCTGACAGGGATTCTAACACTTACCTACTGTATGTTAACAAAAATTGGTTTTAAGTACAAAATAACCTTCCTAAAACTATGAACTTAGATGAACTTTTAATTACCTGCTCTAATGGTTTGGACATTTCCTGCGGCAGGTCATCTGTAACTGCTTGTAAACTCTGGGAGTCCTGGGGTAAAGGAGACTTGGATGAAGCAGGTGACAAAACCTTGCTGGCCCCTGGGGACATCATCCTCTTCGGTGAGACACCTGCAGTTGAAAAGGCAGGTTCTGAAATACAGGTCGGGGTGGAAGGTGAGGAAGGGGCAGGAGTTGAGGGCTTTGCAATATCAGAGCCTGACTTCGATGAAGACACCTGCTGGGAAAATGTAACTCAGAATAAATGAAAAACAACCAAGTGTATATATTACAGTTCAAAAACAGTTCAAGTTGAACATAAAAGGCTAAATGTAAACATCCCTTGTCATAGGAATAGTGCATGACAGGCCCTCTTTATGGAAAGATGTGGGGTCTATAAGACCCCACATCTCTCCTCTAGGCAGAAAAAAACAAGATAAAAAAAACAAACAAACATCTTGGTCTTTCCAGCCGAGTACTCAGCAAGGTTTACGTCTGTCGGGCCAGACGTCATATTGTCGTGCCCAGGCCTCCAAAAGTTATAGAGATGACTGGGGAGCTTCCTGGGGGGGGGTATGGGACGTCACCTCCTGCCGCCAGTAAAAAGGATCAAGCAGCTGAACAGTCGCTATGATTGTTATTATGGTGATGGAAATCGCCGGCAGAAAATAAGGATATCCGATGATCTGTAGCTACAGGCAATATTCAGATATCTCAAACAGAGCAGTGCAGCGCAAACCTAAATAGCATAATATTAATATTAAAACGAATATGCTCATACCAGTGAAGACATAATTGAATTAATAACAGTGAAAAAATAAAATAAAATAAAATAAAAAGAAAGTCCACATTTGCAAAGTGCAAACAAATCCTGTGATCAGAACAGTCAGAGTATCTCCACCATGTGACTTGGAAAACCAATATTTCAAATATTTCAAACGTGATCCCTTCACCAGTAAAGATGGGTACTCTCACCTCACACCAAGACCCTTGTTTTACCAAAGGTCTAAAACGCTTAGAACAAATGGCAGGAAATCCAGATGGCTCAAAGATGTGCAATTGTCAGCTGAAGGACCCGGAGATATGCAAGTATCCTCAGTGGCACCAACGAATCAATATGCAAAGAAAAAAGGCCAGATCTAAGAGCTTCCATATAAACCAGGTCTCTTTAATGAGTAAAAAATGTGCAGGGTACTCACATTCAAGTAGAAAATACAGGCATAAAACACCATAACAGACAGCTCAAATGAAGATGTGGGACATCAAGGAGTGACATGGGATGGTTCCTGACCCCGGACGCGTATCGTAATACTACTTCCTCAGCAGCCGCCCTGCTGAGGAAGTAGTATTACGATACGCGTCCGGGGTCAGGAACCATCCCATGTCACTCCTTGATGTCCCACATCTTCATTTGAGCTGCCTGTTATGGTGTTTTATGCCTGTATTTTCTACTTGAATGTGAGTACCCTGCACATTTTTTACTCATTAAAGAGACCTGGTTTATATGGAAGCTCTTAGATCTGGCCTTTTTTCTTTGCATATTGATTCGTTGGTGCCACTGAGGATACTTGCATATCTCCGGGTCCTTCAGCTGACAATTGCACATCTTTGAGCCATCTGGATTTCCTGCCATTTGTTCTAAGCGTTTTAGACCTTTGGTAAAACAAGGGTCTTGGTGTGAGGTGAGAGTACCCATCTTTACTGGTGAAGGGATCACGTTTGAAATATTGGTTTTCCAAGTCACATGGTGGAGATACTCTGACTGTTCTGATCACAGGATTTGTTTGCACTTTGCAAATGTGGACTTTCTTTTTATTTTATTTTATTTTATTTTTTCACTGTTATTAATTCAATTATGTCTTCACTGGTATGAGCATATTCGTTTTAATATTAATATTATGCTATTTAGGTTTGCGCTGCACTGCTCTGTTTGATATATTTACTTCAGGAATTTTGTGATTGTTCTTTTGGTGTTCAGCTTGCATCCATATGAAATTCACTCTTTGAGTATTTTTCATTTTTACACTTATTATTTTTATTTTTTTCTGATCTTTATATTTTTGCGCTGATTGCACCCCCCCTGTTTTAAATATTCAGATATCACCACTCAAACCCCAGGACGTCATATGATGTACCATGGGCAGCAAGTGGTAAAACTGATTTAAATTATTAGAATAGATTATGCCTAGTTCAGACCTTCACAAGGTTCTCATTACAAGTATTAAATATAAAGGCAGTTGGTGGCTGATGAAAAGTACATGCAACATATTTAGAAACTTTTGTTTGGTTTATTCAGAAGTGAGTGAGTGAGTGAGTGAGTGAAAAACTTATAGAGCGCAACACTAGCGAACTGAATCGCCTCTGGGCGCTATTTTCATTCCTTCGATAAGGAAACGCTTTTCCCTCAGAAGAGATGAGTTTTAATCATTCTCCTGAAGGTCAAGTGGTCGGACTCCAATCGGATGGCGGTTGGTAGTGCATTCCACAGTCGCGGACCTTGGACAGCAAATCTCCTATCTCCTTTGGACTTATATCTTGCCTTTGGGATGTACAGTAAATTTTGATTTGTGGATCGCAGAGTGCGATTGGGGTTGTGGGCTTTTATTTTTTCGCATAGATATTGGGGAGCATTTCCTTGAATACACTTATGTGTAAGGCAGAGAGCCTTAAAAGTGATTCTGTCCTTCACTGGCAACCAGTGAAGAGATCTCAGCGAAAGGGAGATTGACTCCCATGGTTTTTTCCCAGTCACTAATCGAGCAGCCGTATTTTGAACGACTTGCAGGCGGTTAATTTGTATTTGGGGAGTCCTAAATAGAGGGCATTTGCATAGTCGAGTCTGGAATTGATGATTGTGCCCACCACTACTGCAATGTCCTCTTTAGGGATGAAGGGGGTGAGTCGGCGTAATTGGCGTAGCAGATGGTGGGATCCGCTGACTACCGCCCCTATTTGTGCATCCATTGTCATGTGGGAGTCAAAAATAACTCCGAGACTTTTGACTTTGGTGCTCGGGGCGATAATTTTTCCCAAGATGGGCGGTGGGGCCCAAGTTGAGGTGGGGAGACTTTTCCTGTTTGCGTTAAACAGGAGAAGCTCTGTTTTTGATCCATTAAGTTTTAGATAACTGGATGTCATCCAGCTATCTATAAGGGTGAGGGATCTCTCTAGTCCCAGCGAATGATCCTTTCCGTTGCTAAGGCGGAGATACAGTTGAGTGTCGTCTGCGTAGGAATGGTAAAGTAGCTTCTGGTTGCTGATGATCTCAAAGAGGGGACGGAGATAAATATTGAACAGTACCGGCGACAAGGGAGACCCCTGAGGGACTCCGCATGATACCGTATGCATTTCTGACGTGAAAGATCCCAATTTCACTGTTTGTGATCTGTTTTTCAAGAAGGAAGATAACCAAAGTAGATCCTCTTCCGCGACTTTGGCCACTTCAGCTAGCCTGATAAGTAGTAGTCCGTGATCTACCGTGTCAAAGGCCGCACTTAGGTCCAACAGGATCAGGAGAGAAGATTCCCCTTCATCTGCGGCCTCTAGGACGTCATCCCATATTTTTACCAGAGCCGTTTCAGTTCCGTGCCCGGGCCGGAAACCTGATTGAAACGTATCGAGTAATTTTTGGGTTTCTAAATGCTGTTGTAACTGTTGTACAATGTCTTTCTCCATGATCTTGGAGAAAACATTTAGACCCGTTATGGGCCTCCTATTGTTTGGGTCTTTCGGGTCCAGGGTGGGTTTTTTCAGGATAGGTCTTATTGTACATTGTTTCAACAAGGAGGGCACCATGCCCTCCTTGAATGATTGGTTTATGAGTTGCGTGATAGCTGGTGCCAGTATATCGGCACTTTCTTTCAGCAGTTTAGTGGGAATAATGTCATTAGGTGCTGTGCTGTTGCGCAGAGTCCCAATGATATTTTTAGTGGCAGCGATGGAGAAGGGTTTTAAGGTTAATTTCTGTGCTTGAGGCGGGTATATAATGGTATCAGGGTTGGGATTCATGCAGATTCCATTTTGCTCAATGCTCACCCGGATTTTTTCAATTTTATTAATGAAATAATCCGATAGTTCGTTGCAAAATTCTTGTGAATCAGCATTGGGGGGCTCTAAGCAGGCTGGATTCATCGATTGCGAAACCAACTTGAAGTGTTCATAGGGGCGGTTTAGGGCCTTGGAAATGATGTTGGCGAAATGATTTTTTTTCGCCATAAAGATTTCTTTATGATATTTCTTTGTTATTGTCTTATAAATAGTGAGGTTTCTATCTGAAGAGCTCCTTTTCCACGCAGCTTCTGCTCTTCTACGCTCTTGCTTTAGCAACGTCAGCTGGTCGTTAAACCATCCAGCGTTGTTTTCCCGAAAGCAAGTTTTGCGTTTTGGTGCCACCCAGTCGGCGGACTGAAGTAGCGCCTTGTTGATGGCGTCAAGGGTTTCTACGGCTGTTAGTTGTTGTTGTATTGTGTTTATTTTATTTCCTAGGGTCGTTTTGAAGAGTTCCGAGTGGAGCTTCTTCTGGGACCTAGTCCAGTGCGTTATCACCGGTTTTCTTGTTTTATTTGGCCTGAGGTGACTGGCGAGTTTAAATTTAATGGCATGGTGATCGGTCCATGGTAGTGGCTCATTTTCCCCAATCTCTATTTCCAGATCCTGTTTGAAAATGAGATCAAGGGTATGGCCTGAGGCGTGAGAGGGGCCTCGAATTAATTGCTGCAGACCTAGTCCTTCCAGATGGTCGATGCAAGCGTCAGCGACTGGGTCCAACGATGAGTTGGCCCAGAGGTTGAAGTCCCCCAGCACCAAAAGGTGTTTGATGCTTAGGGTGTAAGAGGAAATAAATTCTGTTAATGACGCGACAAGGTCAGTTTTTGGGCCAGGGGGTCTGTAGCACAGTAACATATGAACCGTGTCTTGGGGATTTGTTTGCAGCTGAAGAGTGAGGGTTTCCATGAATGGAAGCGAGTATTGGAGGACTGGTTTGGTGATCGAGAGGTGAATCTTGTGGATCACCGCCAGACCTCCCCCTCTTTGCCCCACTCTGTTCTGCATTTGTATGCGATAACTTGCAGGTACCAATACTCCCAGAATGGTGTTGCAGTCGCCTGTGAGCCAGCTTTCTGTGATAAAGAGGCAATCTATATCATGTAGAAGGATGAAATCATGGATTTCTTGTCGGTGTTTTACTGCGGATCTGGTATTGACCAGAGCGCAGGATATGTGTTTGGGCTGGAGTGTTCTGATGCGATTTTTTCCTGTTGATCGTCTATTGATTCTCAACAGATGTTCGCTTTTTAAGGCTTTTTCGGTGACCGTTGGGAGTGTTGAGGCGAACGGTTTTAATTCCCAGATGTTTTCTGCAGAGTATTTCAGATAACCCATAGTTGCAGAAAATACGGGAAGTATTTGTGGGGGGGGGGGGGTTGGGCGATGCTGGGGAGGGGGGGATTAGGGAAGCGAACCTGTCACTTCCCTATGTCCTCTATTTTTTCAAATTTGGTCCAGAGGAAGGCAAAAAAAAAATAGGTGTGCTGTGCCAATCTGCCTTACCTGGGGAAACAATTCCTTCCTGATCCCAATAGGCGATCGGTTGCACCCTGGATCAATTTATGAAAAAGAGAGGGGGTGTTTAGCTTTCCAAAAAATTAAGAAGGACCTGTGTTAGGTAGAGTAAGGGAGTGGGAGGTGTATTGTGGTCCTATAGGTGTAGCAAGATGGCCGCCGACCGGGACTAGGCCCGAGCCGGGGGCTAAAGTACAGGGGAGAACCGACTGGGGAGAGAAGGGACCAATAAGGGGGTAGCGCGTGGGGGGGGTCGACCTCGGGGGGGCCCGAAGACAGGTGGTGAAGTGGTGCTATTCGGCGTGCGGGGGGGGTCCCGCTAGGCCGCGGACGAAGCCGCGGACTTTCCTGGGACGCCCTCCCGCGCACTCGTGGCCGTGATATAGGTATTCGGGGCTGTCTAGGAGCCCCGAGGATTACCGTGGTGAGGTGGAGAGCGATGGATCACAGGAGGGGCGAGGGGGACGACGGGATGGATTGTCGAATGCCGGGGGGAGGGGGGGGCCCGATCGTTCGTTCCCTGGGACTTGGAGAAGCTACAGCTATCCTAAGAAGGACGGCCGTATCTAGTCCCAGGGGGTAGCGCAGGGTAGTCAGGTACCAGCTTACCTTAGGAGAGAGTGTCAGGGGGAGAGGAGGGTTGCTGCTCCTGGATACGATTGTTGAGAGGCTGGGACAGAGCTGATCAGAGACCTGCCTACCTGCCTGCCTGGAGCCAAAGCATACACGCCCTACTACTAGGGAGACGTGCGCCGTAGTGTGCTCCTGATGCTAATCCGTGGGTTTCATTTAGGTCTGTACTTTGATATGTGGTGTATAATGCATGACCTTCTCATAACAGCATTTGTGATTTATCATTCACATACCGGCAACAAGGGCGATTTCAAGGAAGACGTCTGATCTACCAACATCCCTTGACTCTGCTGAGAGATTTGATTCTGGGTAGACTGTAGGATTGGAATGCTAAAAGCCTGAGGCTTTCCTTTTGAAGGCTGGGAATCACTGAGGAGCTGCTGCTGTGTTATATGTGTACTGGTGGGTACAGTCGAGACGGCAACTCTTGGAGCTGGAGTTTTGCCTGGGTAAACGCCAGTAGCGTTTGGCACCATAGAAACTTTAGGTGTTTCAGTATGCTTGTTACCCAGAGCAGGCAAGTGTAGAGAGGATGGCACTCCAATAGCAGCAGCAGAGGAACCTACAAAAGAAAGAAAAGGATAAATACATAGGCTACAATCTCATAAACGTTATATTATAAACAGCATAGTGCAGCCAACACCTGTAAACGTTATAAAAATTATAACACCTTGGAATTGCTTACCAAGTTTGCCAGTTGTTTGCTGCTGGGGAGACAAATGTGTAATATTTTGTAAATGGGATCCTGACTCTGAGAAGTTGGAATCAAGAAATAGGTTCTGTGTTGGGTCTAGAAGCATAGATTGAAAAGAAAAAAATATTAATTTATATATATTTATTACACACAACACTATACACACACTCACACACACAGTTAAAAAAAATCAAAAGCAACAGTTTTTATTCAGAGTATAGCATCAAGTCAATTAAACGCCTGGGATATTGATCTGGTCAGTTAAAGCGGCATTGCAACCAGAAGAGGAAATCTTGCTTATGTTTCCTCCCCCTCTCCGCTGCCACATTTGGTACATTTCAGGGGGAGGGGGACAGTTTATGACAGGACCCCGCTTCCCCACTTCCGGGAGATGGGCTGTGGCCTGATCACCAGGAAGTTAGGCCCCCCTCCTGCTTTCCCCTGCCTCTGGGCCAATAAAATGCGCTTTAGGGAACCAGGAGTGATGCCGAAAGTCTTCACTGCCCGATTCCCTTACCAGGAATAGCGGCTGGGGTGCCGACATCACAGGCTCCTTGGACAGGTAAGTGCCCTAATATTACAGTATTTGTAGCTACTGACTTAAACATTTCACCCAGGCTGGGCCTCCTCTTTAAGTATAAGAGGCGGTTGTTAATCTGTTTCAGCTGCTTTGGTGTTAATGAAATTAAAGCGAAGCTCCGCTGTTAAAAAAATATTGAAAGCCAGCAGCTACAAATACTGCAGCTGCTGACTTTTAATATTAGATAACTTACCTGTCCTGGAGTCAGCAGCAGAAGACGAGCAATCCCTTGTCTATCTGCCGCCCCCACCGCCATCCTCTGTGAGGGAATCAAGAAGTGAAGCGTTCCGGCTTCACTGCCCGATTCCCTACGGTGAATGCGCAGCGCCGTCCTTACTGGTCCCCGCTGTGTTCTGGGAGCCGAGTGTTTCCCAGAACACAGACGGGCGGGGGCGGGAAGTGACGCACTACCTGCAGAATCCCTGCAGAGAGGACTCCCGGAAGCGGTTGCAAATACCTCTCTTAGACAGATATCTGCACCCCCCTGAAAAGGTGTCAAATGTGACACCAGGGGGGGGAGGGTTCCGATGAGCGGAAGTTCCACTTTAGGGTGGAGCTCCGCTTTAACAACAGGTGCATTTTTTTCCTACCTTTCTGACTGTTTTTCATTAGTTTGTCATTTAACTAGGGTCAGTGGTAGCCTGAGGTGATACCTGGACCCATTGTCACACCCTAAGCTGGTGCAGTGGGTCCTGGGTTCCTCCTGGTACACGATAATGCCCGGCCTAGGATGGAGCTGCTATGGAGCAGAGTGACACAGCAGCCGCGGACACAGCGTGAGGAACGAGTGGTCCAGCTTGGGATCCCCAGTAGTCTGTCATCCCCACTGCTGCTGCCGCCCTGCCCCAGGGTATTGCGGCAGGCGGCGATGGCAAGGCTCATGAACATGGAGGATCCAGAGTCAGTGATTCCCCGGCAACAGAGGACCCGGCTCCTCTGGCTGGAGGAGAGGCTGAACACGGCAGAAGTGCTGGATAGTTATTATAAAGAGCATAGCTGCTGTTCCCAGGTGGCGATTAGCGAGGGACTAATATTTTCAATTTCGGGCGCCAGTGTCTAAAGCCGGTGCCGTACTTTTTTTTTAAGTTCCTGCTGGCTGCGGCTGATGACACGCGATCTCTGGCAGAGTGATTCTTCTTTCGTCCCACCGCAACTGAGGAGGGCAGAGGACGGGGCTGTAGCCGGGCAGAGGGAGATTGAAGAGAGAAGTGTCCGAGAATGCAGGCAGCACAAAGTTTCCTGATGCACGGACAGGCTCACAATTTCTGCTTTCTGGAAGGTACAGAGACACATCCATACATACAGACAGAAATGCAACCACCTTTCGTACCGTGTGATCATCATTATGATAACGATGATGATCGATCACATAAGCACAGCGAGATGCTGTTAGGTCTTGTTTACTTTTGTATGTGGGGGAGGGAATAAAAATGTCGAGTTCAGCCACAGTTTTACCTTCTTCCAATCACTCCTCCTTATGCTTCCAAGGCACTACTGCCATAGTGCGGCAGTAGTGATGGGATGTGGTGTAAAACACCCTGCAGCCATACTACAGAAGTAGTGCCTTTTCAGCCTAAGGGGGATTGGTTGGGGGATGGTAAAACTGCCTTAGCTGCACATTTTTACTGCCCCCCCCCCCCCCCACTGCCAATCATAAGTTGAGGCATTACCCACAGCCACACATATACATGGATCCTGTATACATGTGGCAGTGGAGCAGGGAATTTCTTGACCACTTATGATTGGCAAGGCACTGCGGCGGCAGGATGATGGGTGAGGGGGGCCCTGTCAGGTAGGCTGCACCAGGCCCCATGATTTCTAACAGCGGCCCTGTCCGCATGTATGACAGCGTGGCGTACAGCCCTGTACATACATTTTCCAATACGGATTCTGGGCAGGCTTGCCGCCACAACGACAATATATGACCTCAGGAGGTTAAATCAGACAGTTCCCCCTAAGTGGGCTCATCACAGAGTCATAACAACAAAACAAAAAACCCTGGCGCCTAACTTTTTTAGATGGCTCCTAGATTGAAAGCAAATTTGTCAAGCCCTGACCTACAGGCCTCCATCCCAACATATATATGTATAAAGACCAGAAGGGGTAGGATTGGGACTTTAAATGAGACCTGTGGGTGTATGTAATGATGTGGATCTGTCACATGAAAGGAGACTGAATGCCAGAGATCCCTAGGAACAGTACATGATCGTACAATTGGAAAACATAATAAGACCATATAATAATAAAGCATTCGTGATGCAAATTCAACATAAGTTGATACAATTATATAAATTTAATAATAAAAAATTGATCACTAGGGCATAATTAACAGCAGGCAGTAAAGTTCATGACATCAAATAATTACGATTCAGACATAAATAATATATACAGATTCATAAAATTAGTACAATCGAAGAACATGATTAGTAAGATATATTAGAAAAAACATGATTGGGCACCACTAGATGCATACTCTACGCGTTTCATGGCCTTCCGCCACTCATCAGGAGTCTGATGCATGTGTTGTATTCTAAAATAGGATGTGAAACGATTTTAGTGGTCAGCTAGGCGTCATGTTCCAATATGGGAAAAATGGGAAGCATATAATTATATCAACTTATGTTGAATTCGTGTGACTGTATTTTTAAATCACAAATCTGTTAATAGCTATATAGTTGTAGCTGCTTAATTTTTTGCTGTGGGGGCGGAACTTCTCTTTATTGTCTCTTTATTGTCTTAGAACAGTGAATTTGTTCATTTTTTTTTTTTTTTTTTTACATCAATTAACATAAGTAAAAGAAAAAAAAATGGATCTCTGTTAAAGAATATGTAAATCCAACATCTCATATTCCCGATATGTGCCTGCTGTACCATGTACTTGTATGAAAAAGTATTCTGTTCTCTTTGTATTGCTTCCTTTGATTGAAATCCCTGGTGTTGCTGTCAGCCCCTCTGCTTTCCTATTAAAAACTGGCCACACTAAAACAGGACAGCACAGTGTGGTCAGTTTTCTGGTTGTGCTGGCAACAAACCTAAGGATCAAGCTTGTGCGAGCACACCCCTCACCTGCACAGCCATTCACTAGGAAGACCAGAGTGCTGCCACTTATACCCCCCTAGCTCTTATGCAGCCGAGAACAGAGGGTATGTGATCCCTTATATCTCTGTCCTTAGAACACCGATCTCAGTCACCGATCTCAGTAAAGAGTCGAAGATGACGCTCTTTACCCATGTGATCAGCGGTGTCCAATCACAGCTATTCATATGTAAACAAAGAAATTACGCCAATGGCGCCTATCCATGCCAATCAGTGCTGCCTATCAGTGCTGCCTATCAGTGGTGAATAATCAATCACCAAACAAATAACAATTTTGTTTGGGTACAGTGTTGCATGACCGGGCAATTGTCACTCAAAGTACGCCAGCGCTGAAAGCTAAAAATTGGTCTTGGCAGGAAGGGGCTAAAACTGCCCAGTAGGCAAGTAGCGAATATGCCTCAGGTTTACAAAACTTACCATTCTTGTGTTTTCCCAATCCATTTAGCTGTCTGGAACCAAGAAAACCTCTTCTACTGGGTATAGAGGGGCAAGTAACTCAATCATGACAGCAGTGGGACAAGCAGTGAATTTTGTTACATGAAAAGAAGGGGGGGGGGGGGGGTCTGAAACAAGGGGGAGTAGGGATCCTGTTAAATATTAATTCACAGTGCAGTTCCCCTTTAAGAAACTAAGATTTATGTTCACCATCAATACTTGGACACCAAAAAACACACACAGTTTGTCAGTTTATATACCAAAATAATATTAAAAATAGTACCAAATGAAGTCATGTCCTCCATGGCAATTGGAATTTCTGACACTGGGCTGGCAGGAGTATCCAAAGACTAAAAGAAAAAATAATCTAGATTTCAGAAAGCAAATACACATCAATCTCTTATATTATGTGATAGTATTGAAATATTACAACTACACCACAAATCAATTCAAACATAATCAGTTGCAGTAAAAATACATTTGTCATAATAATTATAAAAGTATGACATAGGTTTCAGAGGGTAATAATCAAACTTTATGGCAGAGATTTCCAGCTTCCTAAAGCCAATATATGGTTGCTGTGTTGATGGGAGATTTTAGCCATTTTCTTTTCTTTAAAGGAGGAATGAAAACTGCATACTCTGGCCAGCCTTACTCCATACTGTCTCAATAACCACATGTTCCACATTGAATACTTTGTCAAAATCAAACACACTACACATTTACAGAGTACACTTTCACTTAAAGACACACACAATGCATATACAGTGGGCAAAATAATTATTTGATCCCCTGCACTGCCTGCAGGTTTTGTAAGTTTGCCCACTTACAAAGAAATGAAGGTTTTATCATTTTTATCATAGGTGTATTTAAAAATGATACAGAATATCAACCAAAAATCCAGAAAAAACAAGGGGAAGATGACCCCCACCCGTCTCCATATCATTACAGGGTGAATAGTAATAAAAGTGAAATGTCTTGCTTTTAAAAGAACAGTGTGCAGAAGCGAACGCATACGTGTGCAGTGCCCGCGGTAATTTAAAACATACAACCTGTAGAATTTTTTAAATGTTGCCTATGGAGATTTTTGAGGGTAAAAATATGTCGCTATTCCACGAGCAGGCACAATTTACTTGGCGTAACATTATCTTTCACAATATATATATATAAAAAAAAAAAAAAGATAAAAAAAAAAAAAAGGGGGGGGGGGGGCAACTTTACTGATATTAATTTACAAATATGATGCAACAGAAAGTATTGCAACAACCACCATTTTATTCTCTAGGGTGATTATATATAAATAGAAAATATGATTGGAGATTCTAAGTAATTTTCTAGCAAAAAAAAAATAAAGTTTAACTTGTAAACACCAAATCTCAGAAAGAGGCTCGGTCCTTAAAGTGGATGTAACCCCTCCATACACCCAGTGAAGTGAACAGCCTCAGATGATACACAGAGATGAACCAAATCTCCCTACATAGGTTTAATGTGTATATCTGCTGTCTTCACATTTATATACTGTTTAGAAAGTACAGATACGGGAGGCGCGGTGGCGGTATAGCAGCGCGATTTTTAGCGCCGCTATACCGTCGTATTTCCTGCGATATTCGGCCGCTAGCGGTGCGGTATTAACCCCCGCTAGCGGGGTGCAGAGGCGCATTGCGGGCGGTATTACCGCGGTTTCCCATTGATTTCAAAATAGCTCCTATACCGCTCCAAAGATGCAACTAGCAGAACTTTTGGAGCGGTCCTGCTAGCGCACCGCTTCAGTGTGAAAGCCTTCGGGCTTTCACACTGAAGACTACAGGGCACGATTTTTTCAGGCGGTATAGCAGCGCTATTTTTAGCGCTGTACCGCCTGAAAACGCCCCAGTGTGAAAGGGACCTTAGAGTGCGATGTCTGGGCATACAGCCAAGACAGCGTAAATTGCTCATTGGAGGAAAGGCACACACCCCCTCTTCTCATAGGCAGAGACTCTCAGAGCCGTTTTGTAATAGGAGCTGCTCTCTGCTACTCTATTTCAGCAACCTCCTTTGACAAAAGATTCTGGCTGCTTTTCATCTAAAAAGTAAAAAAAATATGTCAGGAGTTCTCAGGCTGATAACAGAGGAACGGTTCAAAAGAGAGCTATAAAATTGGCTCATTGAAAAGACATACCAAAATACTGCAGATAAATGTGCCCAGCTCAAATTTCATGAATCGGATGTACATCCACTTTAAAACCCTTTAACGCCTAAGCCTATTTATGAATTTGGTGTTTACAAGTTAAAATCTGTATTTTTGGCTAGAAAATTACTTAGAACCCCCAAACATTATATATATATATATATATATATATTTTTTAGCAGAGAATCTAGAGAATAAAATGGTGATTGTTGCAATATTTATTGTCACACGGTATTTGTGCTGCAGTGTTTTAAACATAATTTGTTGGTAAAAATTAGCTTTCATGAATTTTAAAAAAATGAAAAAGTAAAAAGTTAGCCCAATTTTTTTGCATAATGTGAAAGATGATGTTACGCCGAGTAAATAGATACCAAGCATGTCATGCTTTAAAACTGCGCACACTCTTGGAATGGCGACAACGACGGTACCTAAAAATCTCCATAGGCGACGCTTTAAACTTTTTTTTACGGTTACCAGGTTAGTGTTACGGAGGAGGTCTAGTGCTAGAATTATTGATCTCGCTCTGACGATCGCGGCGATACCTCACATGTGCAATTTGAACACAGTATTCATATGCGGGCGCGACTTCCGTATGCGTTTTCTTTGTTGCGCAAGCTCGCAGGGAGCGCTTTAAAAAATGTTTTTCTTATATTAAATTGTGATTTTTTTTTTTTTTTTACATTTTGATAATTTTTATTGCTGTCACGAGGAATGTCACAAGGAATGTAAACATCCCTTGTGACAGTAATATGTGGTGACTCTTTATGGAGGGATCGGAGGTATAAAAGACCCCCAAACCCTCTTTTGCACTTCAAAGTATTCAGATCGCCGAAAACAGCGATTCTGAATACTGTGTACTTTTTTTAATCTGGCGCCATTGACAGCCGAGAAACCCGGAAGTGACGTCATGACGTCGCTTCCATGTTTTCAATGCAGATACTGAATCAAAGCCGTTTACGGCTTAGTTTTAGTCCGCGCCAAGATGGAGGCGCTGGATCGAGGATCAGGTCTCCCGGTGGGACGGGAGGCCTGGTCAGAGCGGCGGGCGGCGGTATAACCCCCGAAAGCCGAGGACGCATATAAGCGTTCGCTCGGCGTGAAAGGGTTAAGTGGTTAAGAAGCAGTGTGTTTTGGCTGCACCCTGTAAAACTACTGTAGTCCTCCGTTTGAAGAGATACAACTGGAAGATGAGCAGGCAAAAATATTTAGACAATGCACAGAACCTAGAGACTGACGGATTACAATTTGAAATATAAATTTCCCCATGTTTTAAATTTAAATAATAGTGCAAAAATCATTATCTGTTTATCCTGCCAGAAATCCCTCTGGCTTGACAGACACAGCTGCTCCTAATTCGACATCTGGGCGAGTGCAGTTACACAGCCCCAAAAGCAACCAATGTGCATTCTGGGGAGGGCATGCACACAGATGTTTGCTTGCACAGTTCAGCCCCATGTATTAGGTTGGTAGACGGTGGAGATTCATATCTTCAACTCATCCAGTTACAGGGTTTATAATACAACCATTATCGAGCTAATGTATTGTTTTCTTTTTAGAAAGCCAGCATCCTTTTCAAAGTGTAGAGGAGGAAGTATGTATTAAATATTTGTTATTTAAAGTAGATGTCACAATGTAGAGTATAAGATTTCCTATCATCTGTGCCAAGACTTGCCACACAAAGTTAATCCAGATCTGAGAAATCCTCTTATGTTCAGTGAAAATGAACAGCCTTCCAGATAAAACCCTGCCTAGATAAAAAGTCAGTTTTCTCTCTTCTTGCTTTGAGTTAGAGGTTATTTACATATATAGCTTGGACATGTTTATCATATGTTATGTTTTGTTTACAATAACATGAGGTGATATAACATCATAACACATCCTAGTAATATACAATGAACTTTTGATCACCTCTTGTTATGATAAACATGTCCAAGCTAGATATGTAAATAACCTGTTACTGAAAGAAATAACAGAGAAACGGACTTTATAATTTGGCAAGTTTTTATCTGGAATTCTGTTAATTTGCACTGAACTTTAAAAGAGGATTACTCAGCGCTGGATTAACTCTGTGTGGAAAGACTGGGCACAGATGATAGGAAATCTTATACTCTACATGTTTACATCCACTTTAAGCTTTTATACAAGAAAATAAAGAAATGTATAATAGACATTAAAACCATTAATGTTTCCCCTTTAAGTGTACCTAAACCCAAAAAGGTAATATATTGCAGCTTAGTAGTCCTTAGTCCCAATTAGTACCTGCATGAATATATATATATATATATATATATATATATATATTTTCTTACAGGACTTGGTAATCCTGCAAAGAACACACTTTTTGATGACTACACTTACTCCTCCCGTGTATTTATGGAGGGAGCCATGACAGCCACTCAGGCTGGACCTCAAATGTATGCCTGCCTTTGTTCATCCTAATTTTTGGGTTAATGGGATTAGTAGTTTTGCTTTCCAGTTTGTCTCACAAGGGTACTGCATTTCTGGTAAGATCAACAGGTATTTTCTGTATTTGTTAAAAAATTTCTTAGCCTAAAATAAAAAGGAAAAAACAAAACAATGCATCCACGACATCCAAGGACTGGCAAGCTGCAGTTTATTACCGGTATATTTTTGTTCTTGGGTTTAGTTATGCTTTCAGTGTTTTAAGGCCCAGTCATACATATAGGTTTCAATGATCATTGTATGGGAATGGCAGCGCATTTAACTACTTCAGGACTGCACATGTACTGTGGCAGTGCGACCCAGCTGCGCGAAACAACGTACCTATACGTTGTTCGCTTCTTCCAGGTCTGGGGTGCACGTTGCCAGCGACCAGCTCCTGCTGTGATTGGGCACAGCGGGAGCCAATCAGATCGCCGATTGTTCGCTGGAGAGGCAGAACGGCGGTCAGCCTATGTAAACAGGACAGACAGCCATTCTGTCGGCAAGGAAGAGAGATCTTGTGTTCCTCCTAATCAGATCTCCCTTCCTCCAGTGTCAGCATCTCCCCCTCACAGTTAGCACGCTTTCCCTAGGAGCACATTTAACCGTTTGATCACCTATGTTAACCCCCTTCCCTGCCAGTGTAATTTATACAGCAACCGTGATTTTTTTTTAGCACTGATCATTGTATGTGTCACTGGTCCCCAAAAAGTGTCACTTAGTGTACGATTTGTCTGCCGCAGTCTTGTTAAAAAATCACTAATCACCGTTATTACTAGAAAAAAATAAAAAAGTCATAAAAATATCACATTGTTTGTAGACGCGTTAACTTTTGTGCAAACCAATCAATATACGCTTATTGGGATTTATTTTACTAAAAACATGCAGCAGAAAACATATTGGCCTAAATTGATAAATACATTTGTTTTTTTACATTTTTATTATGTATGTTTAAAAAAAAAAAAAAAATTCAGTTTTTTCAAAATTGGTTGTCTTTTTTTGTTGATAGTGCAAAACAATAAAAAACTGCAGAGGTGATCAAATACCACCAAGAAAGCTCCATTTGTGGGTAAAAAAAAGGACATCAATTCTGTTTGGGTACAACATGTTGACTGGGGGGAGGGGAGAGTTTTTAGTATTTAAATTAAACGCATGAAAAAATATATACGTCTCCATCCCTATTTTTACAAAATGTAATTAAAGTAGTTGGAACTTTGAATGAGGCATGTACAATATGGCAAAAAAAAAAAAAGTGTAATATTATATGTTTATTGAGGGAAGTCTGCTAGAACATTTTTCTGCTTGGCGACCATATATGTGCGCTCCATCTCCCCACGTGACCCTGTCACCACAGTTCCCTAAAATAGACACCACAGGCAGCCTCCAGGTTCTAGCCTCACAGGTTCCAGACTTTGCTCATATGTGAGTAAGGCCTTTCTACCCCGATCGCTCAGTTTGGCTGGGCAGTCCGCTCTAGGAAGAATCCTGGCGGTTCCAAACTCCTTCCATTTACAGATGGAGGTTACTGTGCTCATTTGGACCTTCAAAGCTGCAGAAAATTTTATGTAACCTTCCCTAGATCTGTGTCTCGGAGGTCTAAGGACAATTGCTTGGATGCCAAGGCTTGGTTTGTGCTCCGATATGCACTTATGCACTGTTAACTAGGGAAGGGGAGTTGGGTCTGCTTAGTGAGTAGCCTCCTTTCAGAAACCATGAGTGCTGGCAATGCATGTAGCAGAAAATAAAGAAGAATCTTGGACAGCCGCGCTCCGAAAAAAACTGTTGTCTTTTATTGGTAAAACAGGATAAATACAGCTGTATCCCTGATATGGGGGGGGGGGGGGGGGAGAAAAAGAAGCACTATCTCAGTGTAGAGGTTTAACATTACATTTAATTAAAAGTTAAAATGCACTTACGCAAGTAAGTGCTGTATTTATCGGCGTATAACACGCACCCTAATTTAAGAAAGAAGTTTCAGGGAAAAAAAAACTCTTTTAAAAAAATAAACCACTTTGAAGAAAAATAATGGTCAGTGTGCATCTGCAGCCTGTGTGTCCATTTGCAGACTTGCCATCTCTTCATACAGCCGTCATCTCCTGTTCACTCGGCGTCGGCAGTCACATACACAGTCTCGCCTCCGCCATTGGCATTGAACCAGCTCCTGTGATTGACAGAACACTGGTCCAATCCCGGTGGTGGAGGCAGGACTGTATGTGTGACGTCAGAACCATGTAAACAGGAGATGATGGCTCGGTGAATTCCAGCGGCACTCGTTCCCCTCCGAGTCCGAGGTGCACTATCGGTGTATAACACACACCCGTGATTTCCCCCTATTTTCAGTGTGTGTTATAAATATCAGGCTCAAATGACTGCAGTGGGAGGGAGACATTCTGTTGCACAGTTTTCTAATTTTCCCCCCCACAGCAGGCCTTTATGGCCCAGAATACATATGTTGGGGAGTTTCCTCCACTCCTTTTCTCTTTTTTTTCATCCATAGTAAGCATTTCATTAATCATAGCCCAAGGTATTTATTCATAATTGTCTAAACCTTTATTTAGCATGTACTACTAGCACCCCAAACAAGACCATCAACATAACAAAGAAACTGAAACTATGGATGTCCTTGAAATTACTATTATTGGTGCCCATTTCTATTTATCCATCTTTATTTTTTTTATGAATTCATCTATTCTCGTTGTTCAGATAAATGACACCTTTTTTGTTTTCCCATATTCATCTTTTAATCCCTTGTTTTTAATCATTATGGACACATGTATATATGCAGGCCTTCGACAAAATCCGGGCGCCCGGTCACAACTGCGACATGAAATTTTGACTTGGCGCCTGTGGAAGCTTAGGGCTGCAAAGCCGCGGCCTCAATTACCGGCTGGTGCGGGGCACGGGCCGGATGGTAATTGAGGCCACGGCTTTGCGGCCTCAGCTTCCTTCTGTGATCTGGTGCCATCTTGTGGTGGCTGTTGGCATTACAGGTTACATTACAAGTAGCAAGACGCATGTCTTTAGTAAAAAAAATAAAAAAAAATAAAAAAAAAATATGCTACCTAGCGGGAACAGCGACACTAATACAGCGATCAGAAAAATGATCGCTTAGTGACGCTGGCAATAGGGAGTGAAAGGGTTAACTAGGGTGGTGATCAAGGGGTTAACATTTTTTTAGGGGGGAGGTAGGGGGCTACCCTGAACCTAACACTAACTGCCTGTCACACTGACACCAACTGCAGTGATCATACATATAATCACTGCATTCAGTGACACCGTGGCAGGGGGGAGGGGGTGGGGAGGGGTCGATCGGGGGGGGGGGGGGGTTTAAATGTTCCTATGTGTCCTGGTGTCAGTGTGCTGTTGTGTACACTTACTAGGTGATGTGATCTCTCCTCAGCTGTGGTCGAAAAAAACGCAGAGGGAGCGATCACATCACTTCCTCCTTCCTGTGTTTACACAGGAGGAGGAAATGACACGCAGGGGGAGCGTGCGGATTGGCTGAGAGCGATCCGGAGGGGGCGGACAAAAACCAACCGCCGCCCCCTGATCCCGGATCGCTCGGCCAGGTAACCGAACAGCCGAATGTACGGGGGGGGGGGGGTCATATCGGACCCCCGAACCCCCCCAAAGCACCAACGTATATATACGTTGATGTGCCTGTCGGTGCCATTCTGCCGACGTAAATGTACATGCGTCGGTCCTTAAGTGGTTAAAATCTCCACATAGGCGACGTTTAAAAAAAAGTTCTACAGGTTGCATGTTTTGAGTTACAGAAGAGGTCTAGGGCTAGAATTATTGCTCTCGCTCCACCAATCGCAGCGATAACTCACATGTGTAGTTTAAATCGTTTACATATGCGGGCGCTACTCACGTATGCGTTCACTTCTGCGCGCGAGCTTGGCAGGACGAGGCACGTTTTTTGGCTCCTACATTCCAAGCAAATTTGTCAAACCATGATATATGGATCATTGATCAAATTCTCGGTTTTCTCTGTATTCCCGCACCAGTGTCAAGGTTTTTTAACAAAACAGAAAGGCCCGAGGACAGCCTTAGCTGACCTTGGCAAACCTCAAAGGCTCGGGAGCGGCATCTCCAAACAGTGCCTCTCGGCTCTGGAGCGCCGTACTGCACACCAATTTGGCTTAAATCCTGGCCATTTTGCGAGACACTCGCAAACCAAGTTAGGATTTTTAAAAATACAGTGCTCGTATTGCAAAACGTTTATTAACCGCGTTACTAACAATCCGAGGTTCCACTGTACTTACTTGTGCAAGTGCATTTTAACTTAAATTAAATGGTAAACCTCTACACTGAGTTGGCGCTGCCTTCTCTCTTACCCTCCTTTCTCATTCAGAGCTGACTTACTCTTAGGATAGCTGCATTTTAACTTACTTCCATCAACCTCATTCCACAAGAAGTTCAACCACTGGACAGCTTAACACATATGTATAAACCATACGAACTGCCTGTCTTCATCATGCGACTATCTGCATGCCCATTCAGCTATTGATTTTGCACCAGGAAACTGTATTTTTCCCTGATATACTATGTAATGAGAGTATCTTTACGTTGCAAAGATTTTTATCTACCTCTCGGGGGGGGGGGGTTACACAAACAAATGGAAGTAATTCACCAATTATTGCTCTATATACAAGGAGATAGGTTATCAGGGATACTAATTTTGGAACCATGTAATTGAAACAAACACATCCTGATTTTATGGAAGCAAAGAGTTTCTTATTATTATTTACCTTTGGGAATATGTTACACACATTTTTAGGGTGCAACACGTTCCCGCTCCCCACTGCCTCCTGTCCCTGTGACAGCAGAACAGGGAGAAGTTCCCCATACAAGCCCTCACGGCCGCATCATAACTACACAGATTCCCTCACCGAGGATGACGGCAGAAGCAGCCGAGGACCGAGGGATTGCTTAGCCTCGTCTGCCGACATTGTGGGCACGCTGAACAGGTAAGTGTCCATTTTTAAAAGTCAGCAGCTGCAGTATTTGTAGTTGCTGTTTTTTTTTTTTTTTTAAACGGATGCACCTCCGCTTTAACGAACAAAAAGAAAAATAATTGCTTTTTGAGAAGTAGTACAAAATATAAAAAACGAAAAATGGTAAACTCTATTGGCTGTAATGCAATAGGACATATTACCTAAATAGATTACCAACATTAAATATTAACCACTTTAGCCCCGGACCATATTGCTGTCCAAAGACCAGAGCACTTTTTGTGATTCGGCACTGCGTCGCTTTAACTGACAATTGCGCGGTCGTGCGACGTGGCTCCCAAACAAAATTGGCGTCCTTTTTTTCCCCACAAATAGAGCTTTCTTTTGGTGGTATTTGATCATCTCTGCGGGTTTTATTTTTTGCGCTATAAACAAAAATAGAGCGACTATTTTGAAAAAAATGCAATATTTTTTACATTTTGCTATAATAAATATCCCCAAAAAAAGATATAAAAAAACATTTTTTTCCTCAGTTTAGGCCGATACGTATTCTTCTACATATTTTCGTTAAAAAAAAGAAAATCGCAATTAGCGTTTATTAATTGGGTTGCGCAAAATTTATAGCGTTTACAAAAAATGGGGTCGTTTTATGGCATTTTTATTATTATTTTTTTTTACTAGTAATGGCGGCGATCAGCGTTTTTTTTTTTTTCGGTACTACGATATTATGGCGGACACATCGGACACTTTTGACACATTTTTGGGCCCATTGGCATTTTTATAGCGATCAATGCTATAAAAATGCATTGTATTACTATAAAAATGCCATTGGCAGTGAAGGGGTTAACACTAGGGGGCAGGGAAGGGGTTAAGTGTGTTCCTGGTGTGTTCTAACTGTATGGGGGGGGTGGACTCACTAGGGGAAATCACTGATCTTCTGTTCATACATTGTATGAACAGAAGATCAGCGTTACCCCGGCTGACAGGAATGAGAGGTATGTGTTTACACACATACCTTCCGTTCCCCGCTCTGTAACGAGCAATCGCGGGTGTCATAGTCCTGATTAAAATGCCATTTTAGTTTTAGTCAGGGGGGATAAAAATCAGTAGACATTTTTTTTTTTTAGACCAAATTTATTAATAATATGCTTTTGAGAAAAAAATCTATCTAAAGACAGTTTTCCATTTAAGATGCATTATAAATTTAGTTTATTCAGCATGAAATTGAGCTTAGTTATGTAGCATGAGCTTGTATATTCTGCAATATTTACATTTTTGGTAAACTCATTCAATGAATCTAATCTCTGCAAGCCGAAAAACATGCATGCAATTCTATGTACACTACAAACTGTAGGATTGAATCAGTTCTGATATCGCCGTTTTAACTTGACAGCTTATTATCCACTTAACCACTTGTCATCTGCCCACCGTCAAATGACGGTGGGCAGACGACTCCATTATCCTGACATCACGTCATATGACGTGATGTCCCTTTAAAGCCGCGGGCGGGCGCGCACCCGCCGCTCTGCGGGGATGCCGTGCGAGTGCCCGGCGGCAACGATCGCCGCCGGGCACACGCGATTGCTCAGTAACTGAGCTGGGACGTGCAGCTCTGTATGTAAACACAGAGCTGCACGTCCCTGTCAGGGAGAGAGGAGAGCGATTGTGTCCCTTGTACATAGGGACACAATCGGTCACCTCCCCCAGTCACCCCCCCTCCCCCCACAGTTAGAACACTCATAGGACACACATTTAACCCCTTCCCCGCCCCCTAGTGGTTAACCCCTTCACTGCCAGTCACATTTATACAGTAATCAATGCATATTTATAGCATTGTTCACTGTATAAATGTAAATGGTACCAAAAATGTCAGAAAAGTGTCCGAAATGTCCGCCATAACGTCGCAGTCCCTCCCAATAAAAAAAAAAAATCGCAGATCGCCGCCATTAATAGTAAAAAATAAATAAAAAAAAAATAAATGCCATAAACTATCCCCTATTTTGTAAACGCTATAAATTTTGCGCAAACCAATCGATAAACGCTTATTGCATTTTTTTTTACCAAAAATATGTAGAAGAATACGTATCGGTCTAAACTGAGGAAAAAAATATTTTTTTTATATATTTTTTGGGTTATTTATTATAGCAAAAAGGAAAAAATATTGAATTTTTTTAAAAATTGACGCTCTATTTTTGTTTATAGCGCAAAAAATAAAAACCGCAGAGGTGATCAAATACCACCAAAAGAAAGCTCTATTTGTGGGGAAAAAAGGACGCCAATTTTGTTTGGGAGCCACGTCGCACGACCGCGCAATTGTCAGTTAAAGCGACGCAGTGCCGGAAGCTTATATTTTGTCTGGGCAGGAAGGGGGTGTAAGGTGCACAGTAGGCAAGTGGTTAAGGACCCCATTTATGGCCACAACATGGCTCGTACAGGCACAAGGGCGTAAATTTACGTCCTCGCCTTCGTGCGGTTCGGGGGTCCCATCGGGACCCCCTCCGCGGCGTGCGGCGGTCCCCCTGGCTCTGGGAGCGATCGCCGACGAGCGGGCGGATGTCCGTGTTTTCCGCCCCCCCCGCGATCGCTCCCAGTCAATGGGAGCGCTCCCCCTTCGTGTCAGTTCCTCCTCCTGTGTTTACACAGGAAGGAGGAAATGATGTCACCTCTCATCGCAGCGGTGTTTCCCACCGCTGCTGATGAGAGAAGACATCCACAGTAAGTGTGCACCAACACAACACTGACACACACACACACACATAGGCACATTAACCCCTTATGATCGCCCCCCCACCCCCCTGTCACAGTGTCACTGAATGCAGTGATCTAATCACTGCATTTAGTGTCAGTGTGACAGGCAGTGTAAAAGTCAGTTAGTGTTAGGTCCAGGATAGCCCCCCCACCCCCCCTAATAAAGTTTTAACCCCCTGATCACTGCCCTAGTTAACCCTTTCACTCCCTATTGCCAGCATCACTAAGCGATCATTTTTCTGATCGCTGTATTAGTGTCGCTGTTCCCGCTAGGTAGCTATTTTTTTTATTGCGATTTTTTTTTTTTTTTACTAAAGACATGTGGCTGAATTAATTTTGGCCTAAACGTTTTACTAAAATTTAGTTTATTTGATTTTTTTTATAACAAAAAGTAAAAAAATAGTGATTTTTTTCAAAATTGTCACTCTATTTTAGTTTATAGCGCAAAAAATAAAAATCGCAGAGGCGATCAAATACCACCGAAAGAAAGCTCTATTTGTGGGAAGAAAAGGACGCAAATTTTGTTTGGGAGCCACGTCGCACGACCACGCAATTGTCTGTTAAAGCGACGCAGCGCCGAATTGTAAAAACACCTTGGGTCATTTAGCAGCGTATGTGTCCGGGTCTTAAGTGGTTATTCTAAATAGGAAACTTTCATTTTGTTTGAAAATATTAAAGGGGTCGTAAAGGTTCTCACTGCATTGTTGGTTCACTTCCCTGTTCCTTCTAAATGTTTTTTTCCTTTGTCTGAATTTCTCACTTCCTGTTCCTTCTCAATAAGGCTGTTCTGGCTGACTAACCCCCAGCCAGAATGGCTCGGATGATAGGGGTAAACTTACTGAGGAGGAACAGGAAGTGAGAAATTCAGACAAAGAAAAAAAAACATTTAGAAGAAAAAAAGTGAACAATGCACTAGCTTAAAGTGGTTGTAAACCCCCAAAAATATTTTTTTTGTTTTAATGTCACAATGTAGAGTATAAGATTTCCTATCATCTGTGCTCAGTCTTGCCACACAGTTAATCCAGCGCTGAGTAATCCTCTTTTAAAGTTCAGTGCAAATTAACCGGACTTCAGATAAAAACCTGCCAAATTAGGTTAAGTCCGTTTCTCTGTTATTGCTTTCATTAACAGGTTATTTACATATCTAGCTTGGACATATTTATCATAACAAAAGGTGATCCAAAGTTCATTGTATATTACTAGGATGTGTTATGATGTTATATCACCTCATGTTATTGTAAACAAAACATAACACATGATAAACATGTCCAAGCTAGATATGTAAATAACCTCTCACTCAAAGCAAGAAGAGAGAAAACTGACTTTTTATCTAGGCAGGGTTTTATCTGGAAGGCTGTTCATTTTCACTGAACATAAAAGAGGATTTCTCAGATCTGGATAAACTCTGTGTGGCAAGACTGGGCACAGATGATAGGAAATCTTATACTCTACATTGTGACATCAAAAAAAAATAAAAAACATTTTTGTTGGGGTTTACATCCACTTTAAGGGAACCTATTTAGAAAATAAAAAACAAACCTTTACAACCCCTTTAAGTTCAAATCAATATTTTTTGCTAGAAAATTACTTGGAACCCCCAAACATTATATATATATATTTTAGCAGAGACCCTATTGCTGCAATATTTTATGTCATACTGTATTTGCCCAGCGGTCTTTAAAACACATTTTTTTGGGGTAAAAAAAATACACTTCAATAAATTTAAAAAAAAGGTTGGCCCAATTTTTAGGGTTTTAATGTGAATGAGGTTACGCCACGAGAATCGTGATCCATCTTCTAAGCAAAAAAATCGTCCCTGGAAGATTTGGCTGCTCAATGACCAGGCTATTTTTTGCAATACGCACCGCTTTGACGGACAACTGCGCGGTGGTTTGACGTTGTACCTTAACAAATAATAAGTATTTTTTCTGTTCTGTAGGCCATGATAGGAACTGGGAGGGCTTTCGAGATAGCTAAGAAAGTGTGCACAGGTCACAGTATATAACAGGATATCAAATGATCCGTTTAAATAACAAACATGTCACACTTGCCTGCTCTGTGCAATGGTTTTGCACAGAGCAGCCATGATTCTCCTCTTTTTGTGCCCCCCCTAGCTAGTGTTTTCGAAGCAAACTTGCTCTGTGCCCTCATAGACCCGAGCAAGCTTGCTCCCAAACCACTGTCCCTTCACACACAGAGCACAATTCGTGCCCACCCCCTTGTCATTGGCTGTGATCAACAGTAGCGGGAACCAATGGGTGCCACTGCTGCCTCAGCCAATGAGGGAAAGACCCGGAACAGCCGAGGTGCTCGTGGGTATATTATAGGGTTGCACCAATACGAAGCATTTGCACGAGTACTCATGCAAATGCTCCAATACCTGAAGCCGATACCTGTGCGGTGAGATTGGAGCCCATACAACCATCATTTAGTATGCACCGCAAAGGTATCGGTACTCGGAACAGCAAGTACTTGACCGAAAGCATTGGTAGTCGTACTCACCGGTAAAAAACGGTATTGGTACAACTCTAGTATATTTAATACACATATAGAGAACAAATGAGAAAGGTTTATATATTTGGAATTTACAATTACATATACTTTTAAGTGCAACATCTCTCAACCATTAATCATGGAGCAAAGTAAACAAACTTACCGGCATTGCAATGGCCATGGAATTTTTTTGTACTTCTTCCTCTTCCACTTCCATTTCTACTTCCAGATCCAAATCATTTTGTTTTAGAAAGTGTTGCAGGGATAATGGTGGCTTCTTTCTGAATGCCAAGTAATCCATCATGTTTCCTTGACACTGCTGCAGAAAGAATATTTCAATCAGATACTCCTTAAAATGTTCCTTGAGGACCATCATGTTTTTGTAGTGATGATCCGAACACTGTTTTCTTAACTGAGCAACTTCAGCATTTGCAGGTGGGATCACTTCAAGCCTTTTCGTTTGCTTTTTTAGGGTACTACTCATTGTTGGAGTCAGAGGAAGACTAGACAGTCCCTGAGGAGCAGAAGCCCGCGATGGACTTGTTGGAGTTTGTTGTGATGGTACACCAAAGGTCGATGTCCCTGTAACACCCGCTATCATCCCTCCAGAAGTCCTATCAAAGCTGATGGTCCTTCCCAGCTGCTGGCCATGTATAACCTGTGGCTGCTGAATGAACTGTCCTTGTATAATACTGCTTATTTGCGTTGGTATATTGGTGGCTGTTAGGTGACTTGAAGTCGCCAAGGTTTGTATACCAGTTCCAGCTGCAACAGCATTCTGTGAACCAAATTGATGAACGGTGCCAGCAGGCTGTGAATTGGAGTGCAACAAAGTACGAGTCTGAACTGGTGTGGAGGTGCTAGAAGGAAGATGCATTTGTGTTCCCGGTGATATCTGAGTAATTCCAGAGCCCTCCTGAAAGACAAAGTGCCCCGTGCCAGAAGCACCAAGACTAAGCTGCCTGACAAACAAGCTTGCATCTACAAATCCATGAGTGGGACTCTGGCTGCACATTCCCAAGCTAGTTCCAGTTGTTGATGTTCGAACGCCTTGTATTGCTTGGATTGGCACAGCGCTGGGCTGTGTCGGACTCTGTGTTTGGACTTGCTGAGACATTGGAGAAGTGACCTGAATATAGGAAGGAGATCCATGTTCAAACCTCCTTGTCTGGGAACTGAACTGAAACCCAGGAGAGGCTGGACTTGCTATTGGTAGTGAAGTCAGAGTTATCTGCTGGTTACCAGCCACCACCTGCCCCACATTCTGTAATGTAATGTTCACATTCTGACCGGCAACTGGATTACGGCTCATTATGAGTTGCTGTATTTGGTAGCTGGGTGACTGTGGTCCAGCAGAACTGACGGCTGATGTATAGGACTGTGCAGGTGACTGGGGTGTGGCTTTGTTAGGCCTTTGCTGCTCTCCATCATTCCCTGAGCTGTTTTTAGGTGGCTGAGGTGTAGATTGAGTATCCTGGGGACTGCTACCATGGGGCATTATAACCCCAGCCCCCAAGCACGATTCAATCTATGGAATCCTGAAAAATAAAAAATAAAAAATTAGCTTTGATACAAGTCATAATGAACACAAGAGCAAAAACATAAAAGAACATGGTCGCAATAGTTTTCACAGAAACATACAAATTGCACCTTACTTGTGTTCAATAACATTTTTCATGTACAAAAAACAAGCAATTTTAATTCCAGGTTAAAAAAAATTACAACATTAATAAAAAATTATCCGCACAGAAGTGTTAAAACGACCACCATATATGAATGCAAATCTCCCATCTCCTCACAATCAAATGGGATAAAAGCTGGTCTTTCCAGAAACACAATTATTTTTTTTATTCAAAATAAAAGTATTTCCATGTATGTCCCCATTGTACGAAGCAAATCCAGTATTAAGGCCCATATACACGATCGGATATTTCGACAATAATTGTCCGACGGACGAGTTTTATCGGATAATCCAACCGTCTGTATGCTCCATCAGACAATTGTTGTCGCAATTTCCGACAACAAACGTTGGCTATGCATGCTCTCAAATTGTCCAACAACAAAATGTGTTCCGTCAGATTATTTGATCGTGTGTACACAAATCCGTCAGACTAAAATCCAAAGTACAAACACGCATGCTCTGAACCAATGCTAAACATCAGACAACAATAGCAGAAGTTGCCCAAAGGGTGACGGTAAAGAGCTGAAAGGCCAATTCAGTGGTGAACCGATGTGGAAGGTAGCAAGTTTTGAGACCCTCGGAAGTGTCAGATATTTTACAGATCAGAATTGCCTGGTATTCAAGCGTAACCCTTAGTGCCCATTTACACTACAACACACAGAAAAAAACATGTAACTGCACATCGTTTAAATGTAAACTCTACTAGGATACTCGGTAGCCTCGCTCCTCTCTGCCAGCCACTGTGGTCACCCGGCCATCACAGCTTTTGGCTTCACAACTGGGCACGCACTGCGTATGCATGAGTCGCACTGTGCTCTCTTCTAGGGGCTGTGACGAGTCCCAGAAGATTGCAGAGAGGGAGGGGTCGTCTAGGGGAGGAGGAGGAGTCACCTAGGCGGCCAAGAGCAGAAAGGAGGAAGTGGGACAGGAAGTCTCACTCTAAACTAAGTACCCACCTCCAAAACAATGACATGCCAAATGTGGCATGTAAGGGGGGCAAGGAGTGCTTAAAGAGGTTGTAAACCCTTGTTTACAACTTAATGTTACAGACAAGCCTATATTAAGGCTTACCTATAGCTAACAAAGATCTCTCCTAAATATGCACGGTTTAGGAGATATCCCTGTATTTCCAGGGGCCGACGTAATGCGGCCGTTGCTTCAGTTGTACTGTGCCGTCATCGCAGCTCCGGCCAATCACAGCGCAGGAGCCGCAAAACCTGGAATTCACTCCAGGACAACATGCTGGAGGGGGAAATGTAGACCGCTGCGGGGGCTTCGGTCGGAAGGTAAGTAAAACATAATCTAGCTGATTAGGTCTTTGTCTTGCAGGATTTTTTTTTTCTTCATCTTTAAACGGAGGGTTTACTTCCTCTTTAAAGTGGGTGGAACTCCACTTTAAGGGCTGTACTGTAGGAGTCTTTTCTAATTTAACTGCGTTATGTATTAATAAAATGTATAGATTTTAATTTTTAAAAAAATCTATTGATTTAGTATGCACAAATCTCCAATATACAAAGTATCCAAGGGATGTGGTGCTATACTGTCCAGACGCAGAGTTTTGGCCTCAGAACACCAAGAGTGGATACATTTTCCAATGGGGACACTAGTTCTGGTGACATCCAGGGATTGGCTCACTTTGAAAGATTTACAATCACTTCCTGTTTTGGCTTTGGGACAGGAAGTGGAGGGAAATCTCCCCAATAGGGACACAGATGGCAAAGAAAGACTGAAAGGGTGTATAACCCCCCTTTAATCTATCTAAAATGAAAACAAGTTGGCACCTCAGATGGTACAATCAGCGTGTATGGAGAGGGAAGAGCCAGCAGCTGGTTGTCTATCCAGCTTGCTCTGTGTTAGTAGATACAATACTGGTCACTACCTCCTATGCACAGCCAGTAGCCAGGCTCTGGAGGACGCACAGCTCTCCACCTAGCAGTCTGTTCAGGCCGAGCCGCCCGCGGGAGACACACAATGGAAGGATAGGAAGTTCCCTGTGCAGGCCTCGGTGTAGGCCTGAGCCATGTCTGCCTCTAACACACACAGAGAAAAGGCCGCTCCGGGCCCGCACTGCCCCCCGCTGGGTGGAGGGGAACACACACATAAGGAAGGAGAGGCGCCTCCACACGTTGTTTGTGTGAGTGCGGAAAGTTCTCCTTATCACCAGCCCGCCCGAACCTCCCTTCTCTCCGAGTCCAGCCACATTCCCCCCCCCGACTTCCCACGGTACCGCTCTGCTCTTCATACTCACCCCACACACGCTCCGGCACCGCTCCTCCGCCCGCCACACTCACAAAAGGCAGTCCGGATCTCCGCCGGAGGATCCCCTCACTGCGGTGCCCGGCACGGGACACAACAAAACAAAGACTTCCTTTGCGTGCCGCTAGGGGGCGCAGCTAGGAGTATTCCTTGCTGTGTCCCCAGTACAAGCCTGTTCTCTCATCTATTTCTATGTACAGTTTACGTGTGTGTATAGATAATGCATACAAAGTGTGCGGAGAGGATGAGGGGCTTTAATCTCTTCATTTACCCCCTTCCTGACCAGGCCATTTTTTGCGATACGGCACTGCGTCGCTTTAAATGACAATTGTGCGAGTCGGTGCGACACTGTACCCAAATAATATTTACGTCCTTTTTATTCAAACAAATAAAAAACGCAGAGGTGATCAAATACCACCAAAAGATAGGGGTATTTGATCACCTCTGTGTGTGTTTTTTTTTTTGCACTATTAACAAAAAAAGAGCGACAATTTAAAAAAATAAAAATAAAAAATATTTGTTACTTTCTGCTATAATATATCCAATAAAAAAAAAAAAAAAAAACATCTAATTTCTTTATCAATTTAGGCCAATATGTATTCTGCTACATATTATATATATATATATATATATATATATATATATATATATATATATATATATATATATCACAATAAGCGTATAATGATTGGTTTGCGCAAAAGTTATAACGTCTACAAACTATGGGATATTTGTATTTATGTTTTACTAGTAATCAGTGGTGGCTTATCCATTAGGGGGGGCCCAGGCACCGCCCCCTCTATTAATGCCCCCCACATATATATATAATAGATAAATTCACGCAGAGCATGAATCTATCCACAGCCACCCTCTATTCATGGAACTTGGACAGTTTCAGTACGCCGGGTGCCAAAATTACAGCGCCGGGAAGTTTTTTTTAAGCACCTGATTAAAGCCATAGGCTCTAATGGGCTTCAAAATAGGGTGGGCTTGTGGCGCAGAGCATTGCACCATGAGCCCACCCAGATGTTACAACAGCAATTACATTTTTGCTGTTGAAACACTGATCCTCAATCTGGCCAATTAGAAGCAGGTGTGAGACCCGTTTTCCGATTGGTCAAAAAGAGAAGATTGGCAGCTGCCGAGTAGAAGGGAGGAAACGGAAAACTGCCACCGCAGTGACCCATGGAGAGCAGGGGCACATTGGGCTGCTGTGATCACCCATGGAGAGCAGGGGCACATTAGGCTGCCGTGATCACCCATGGAGAGCAGGGGCACATTAGGCTGCCGTGATCACCCATGGAGAGCAGGGGCACATTGGGCTGCCGTGATCACCCATGGAGAGCAGGGGCACATTGGGCTGCCGTGATCACCCATGGAGAGCAGGGGCACATTGGGCTGCCGTGATCACCCATGGAGAGCAGGGGCACATTAGGCTGCCGTGATCACCCATGGAGAGCAGGGGCACATTAGGCTGCCGTGATCACCCATGGAGAGCAGGGGCACATTAGGCTGCCGTGATCACCCATGGAGAGCAGGGGCACATTGGGCTGCCGTGATCACCCATGGAGAGCAGGGGCACATTGGGCTGCCGTGATCACCCATGGAGAGCAGGCGCACATTGGCCTGCCGTGATCACCCATGGAGAGCAGGCGCACATTGGCCTGCCGTGATCACCCATGGAGAGCAGAGGCACATTGGGCTGCCGTGATCACCCATGGAGAGCAGGGGCACATTGGGCTGCCGTGATCACCCATGGAGAGCAGAGGCACATTGGGCTGCCGTGATCACCCATGGAGAGCAGGGGCACATTGGGCTGCCGTGATCACCCATGGAGAGCAGAGGCACATTGGGCTGCCGTGATCACTCATGGAGAGCAGGGGCACGTTAGGCTGCCGCTGAGCAGGGGAATCTGCCGGTGAAGCGATGGGTTGTCAGTGGCATACTGTTTGTCGCCACCCCCCCTAAAAAAATGTTTTATCTCCGGCTGCCACTGCTAGTAATCGTGGCGACTTATAGTGGGACTGCAACATTGCAGCAGACAAGTCTGACACACTCTTTTTTTTTTTGGGGACCAGTGACACTAATACGATGGAGAGCAGGGGCACATTGGGCTGCCGTGATCACCCATGGAGAGCAGGGGCACATTAGGCTGCCGTGATCACCCATGGAGAGCAGGGGCACATTAGGCTGCCGTGATCACCCATGGAGAGCAGGGGCACATTAGGCTGCCGTGATCACCCATGGAGAGCAGGGGCACATTGGGCTGCCGTGATCACCCATGGAGAGCAGGGGCACATTGGGCTGCCGTGATCACCCATGGAGAGCAGGCGCACATTGGCCTGCCGTGATCACCCATGGAGAGCAGGCGCACATTGGCCTGCCGTGATCACCCATGGAGAGCAGAGGCACATTGGGCTGCCGTGATCACCCATGGAGAGCAGGGGCACATTAGGCTGCCGTGATCACCCATGGAGAGCAGGGGCACATTAGGCTGCCGTGATCACCCATGGAGAGCAGGGGCACATTGGGCTGCCGTGATCACCCATGGAGAGCAGGGGCACATTGGGCTGCCGTGATCACCCATGGAGAGCAGGCGCACATTGGCCTGCCATTGCTCACCCATGGAGAGCAGGCGCACATTGGCCTGCCGTGATCACCCATGGAGAGCAGGCGCACATTGGCCTGCCGTGATCACCCATGGAGAGCAGAGGCACATTGGGCTGCCGTGATCACCCATGGAGAGCAGGGGCACATTGGGCTGCCGTGATCACCCATGGAGAGCAGGGGCACATTGGGCTGCCGTGATCACCCATGGAGAGCAGGGGCACATTGGGCTGCCGTGATCACCCATGGAGAGCAGAGGCACATTGGGCTGCCGTGATCACTCATGGAGAGCAGGGGCACGTTAGGCTGCCGCTGAGCAGGGGAATCTGCCGGTGAAGCGATGGGTTGTCAGTGGCATACTGTTTGTCGCCACCCCCCCTAAAAAAATGTTTTATCTCCGGCTGCCACTGCTAGTAATCGTGGCGACTTATAGTGGGACTGCAACATTGCAGCAGACAAGTCTGACACACTCTTTTTTTTTTTGGGGGACCAGTGACACTAATACGATGATCAGTGCTAAAAAAATAAACACTATGACTGTACTAATGACGACAGTGGTCGTCTTGGAGGTGTGTTTGGAGTCCTTATCATGTCAGAATACTGCCCTACGGCCTGAAGGGAGGGGATCATGCTCTGTTCAGTATGTCACAGTACATGTTGGCATATTCATGGCTTCCTCAATGAACTGTAGCTCCCCAGTGCCGGCAGCACTCATGCAGCCCAGACCATGACACTCCCACCACCATGCTTCACCGTAGGCAAGACACATTTGTCTTTGTACTCCTCACCTGGTTGCCGCCACACATGCTTGACACCATCTGAATCAAATATGACGCTGAGCACGTGCACTCAACTTCTTTGGTCAACCATGGCGAGTCCTATTCTGAGTGGAACCTGTCCTGTAAACCCGCTGTATAGTCTTGGCCACTGTGATGCAGCTCAGTTTCAGGGTATTGGCAATCTTCTTATAGCCTAGGCCAGGGATATGCAATTAGCGGACCTCCAGCTGTTGCAAAACTACAATTCCCACAAGGCATAGCAAGACTCTGACAGCCACAAGCATGAACCCAAAGGCTGAGGCATGATGGGACTTGAAGTTTTGCAACATCTGGAGGTCCGCTTATTGATTATCCCTGGCCTAGGCCATCTTTTGTAGAGCAACAATTATTTTTTTCAGATCCTGAGAGTGTTCTTTGCCATGAGGTGCCATGTTGAACTTCCAGTGACCAGTATGAGAGAGTGAGAGCGATAACACCCAATTTAACACACCTGCTCCCCATTCACACATGAGACCTTGTAACACTAACGAGTCACATGACACCGCGGAGGGAAAATGGCTAATTTGGCCCAATTTGGAAATTTTCACTACTTTACATTGTAGTAAAGTGTCATTTCTTCAGTGTTGTCACACGAAAAGATATAAAATATTTACAAAAATGTGAGGGGTGTACTTACTTTTGTCAGATACTGTATATAGCATATACAATTGCAACACAATTAATATTGTAATTGAATGTCCTTTCCTTTTCAATCTGCAGCTCTGTCATTTTCTTAAAATGCAATGCAATATGGCTACCTGGAGGTGTTCTGTACACAGCAGCCAGACCCAGGCCACAGGACCAGTAGCCAAGCCCCAGCCCCAGCAGCTGTGTGATCAAGGCTGCATTTCATTGGACATTGGTATAGCTGCATTTAATCGGCACTGATCAGGCTGTATTTAAATGGGAGGGGGAGGGTCGGCACCGGCACCAGAGTGAAGCGTCACCTCCCTGAAATAAATTTTGGGATGTCTGACACTGCCCTCCCGTCTGACAATGCTGCTGTTCAAAGGTGCCCCTGTGGTCATTCCTCCAGAATGGGGGCACTCTAATACAGGAGGTGCGTTACCAGGATTACCAGGTAAAAACAGAGGGAAAGAAGCCTAAAAAGAAAACTAGTACAGCCATCACATCTAAGGCGGCGTACAGACGATCGGACATATCCGATGAAAACGGTCCGCGGACCATTTCCATCGGATATGTCCGATCGGGAGTTTGATCCGATGGCGTGTACACACCATCGGATCAAATTCCCCGCCGCCGGACGGCGCGGTGACGCGGCGGTGACGTTGACGCCGCCGCGTCACCGCCACGTCACCGCACCAGGAAGTAAAACACTTCTGCGCATGCGCCGAATCCATTCGGCAGCGGCGCGGCGGCGGTGGGGGCCGACATGTCTGCTGGTAAGTGTACTAACCAGCAGACATGTCGGGCGGACAGATTCCACCGGATAGATTTCAAAGCTTGCTTTGAAATCTGTCGGGTGGAGAAATCTGTCCGCTAGCCCATACACACGAGCGGAGATGTCTGCTGAAACGGTCCATCGGACCGTTTTCAGCGGACATATCCCCTCGTGTGTACGCCGCCTAAGAGCTGATAAGCTGCAAAATATTACATTTTTGTTTTTGGGGTTAATACCATTTTCAAAGTAGTATTAAACTTTCAGTATTTATTTTTTATTTTTTTTAAGCTTAAAGCTGATCTCCAGCTTTTGCTACACATTACATAGGTCATTTGGGTCAAGCTGGACAAACTACATCCCTCACTGACATGTGAGGCCACCGGATGTGAGGTATAAACTGTATGTAACTGAGGCTAAATACAGCATACCACACTGTGTTCCGGGCATTCCAGAGAGGGGGCTGATGATGATGATTGCTAGAATACATAACTTTCTCTGATTGGCTGATGGCCAATGAGACAGAAAGTCTCGGCTTAAACCGAGAACACAGCGCGGTATGCTGTATTTAGCCTCAGCTACAGTACATACAGTTTATACCGCACATTCAGCGGCCACACTTGTTAGTAAGGGACGTAATGTGTTTGGGCCAAGCTGGTCCAAATGAACTACACTATATAACCAAAATTATTGGGACGCCTGTCTTTACATGCACATGAACTTTAATAGCATCCAGTCTTCGTTAAATATTGACTTGGCCCACCCTTTGCAGCTACTATAACAGCTTCAACTCTTCTGGGAAGGCTGTCCACATGGATTAGGAGTGTGTCTTTGGGAAGGTTTGACTATTCTTCCAGAAGCGTATTTGTGAGGTCAGGCACTGATGTGGACGAGAAGGACTGGCTTGCAGTCTCCACTCTAATTCATCCTAAAAGTAGCCTATCAGGTTGAGGTCATGACTGTGCATGCCAGTCAAGTTCCTCCACCCCAAACTCGCTCATCCATGTCTTTATGGACCTTTCTGTGTGCACTGGTGCGCAGTCATGTTAGAACATGAAGGGGCCATTCCAAACTGTTTCTACAAAGTTGGATGTAAACCCGATTCATGAAATTTTACCCATTTAGGCACACATATCTGTAGTCAGGGGTGGACTGACCAGTCGGTCCATTCGGTTGTGATTCGAGGGCCGGCCTCGGAAAGGGTGCCCGCTGGCCTGGGGTTGCCACCTGTTATGTTTTGACTTTTTCACTGCCGGGATCACTCAGAGCCCAGCTCAGCGATAGGCGGCTAGCACTTTGTGATTGGCCCAGCGGAGCTGGTCACAAGTGGAGGAGGGGCTGGCCTGTGGGTGATCGCAGCCACTTGATCTCGGGGTCCTACCTCGCATGCTGTGTGTTTTCTAATGTCTCTCTCTCATTTGCCACCCTCTCTGCCAGCTCCCTGCCCTTCTCTGTCAACCCCCCTCCCTGTTTGCGCCCGTCCCTCTCTATCAGCCCCCGCCTCTCTGTCAGAAACCTTTTCTGTCAGCCCCCCCTCACTTTCAGCACACCCCTCTCTGTCAGCAACCTTCTCTTTCAGTGCCCCCCCCCTTTCTGTCAGGTCCCCCCTCAGCCACCTTGAGTGTGCACCCCTGTCAGCCACCCTCCCTGTCAGCCACAGCAGGGTGAGCCTTGCCAGCCAGATAGCAACCGCCCCACAGCAGGGTGCACTGTGTCAGCCACCCACCCAGTGACCCACAGCAGGGAGCCAGGCCAGCCACCCACAACAAAGTGCAGCGTGCCAGCCAGTCACCCTCTGACCCACAGCAGGGTGCACCATGCCAGTCAGCCACCCACAGCAGGGAATCAGCCACCCACCCACAGCAGCCAGCCACAGAAGATGCAGGAGTCAGCCAACCACAGAGGATGCGGGAGCCAGCGACAGCTACAGTACCCATTGTTTAGGTAAGAGGAGCACTAAACGGTGCCAATTTTATTTCTACTTTGTGAGAGGTTAGGGCAGGGGTGAGATTCATGGCACAAGGACGTGGTCCCGAGAGGACCAGAGTGAATGAATGTGTTCACTGTAAACTTTGTTAGAAAAAGACCCCCTCCAGGTCCCATTATACTCCTTTGTAATCTCTAATGGGGTCTGGAGGGGGGTTTCTCTCTAACAGAGACTCTCTAATGGCCACTGAGAGAGCCTCTACTAAAAAGAATCCCCTCTAGGTGCCATTAGGGACTGCAAGGGAGTAAAATGGGACCTGGAGGGGGGTCTCTCTCTAATAGACCCTCTAATGGCAACTGAGTGTGCCTCTGTTAGAGAGAGACCCTTCTCTAGGTCACATTAGTCCAGTGTTTCTCAACTCCAGTCCTCACGCCCTCCCAACAGGTCAGGTTTTCAGGATTTCCATTATTTTGCACAGGTGATTTGATCAGTTTCACTGCCTTAGTAATTCCCACAGCCTTTTCATCTGAGGGAAATCCTGAAAACATGACCTGTTGGGGGGGCGTGAGGACTGGAATTAAGAAACACTGGATTAGTCTGATTCATTTCCTGTATTTTGTTTATTGTTGAATGTGAAGAGACTGTGGGAAAGTCCTGTAAGCAGCATCTTTGAGGCGCTTTAGAAGTGGTGTATACATCACTCCTAAATTGTTCCTGCTCATTGAAATCAATGGGCAGTGCTGGGAAAGCTAGACAAGAAAAACAGAAAACTGCGCTGATGCCTGAAAAAGAAAAACAAAAAAGCAGCAGCTGGCCTGTGATACGCACAACAACATAAACATAAAACCAAAACCGCGCCACACAATTGAGCAATACCAATGATTTGGGCGAGATAAATGTGAATCAAGTCCATAAAACATATATTGATGGTCAGCATGAATCTCCCTTAGGTCAGTTCATACAAAGAAATCCTGGAATTACACACCACCACAGTGACAAGTATATACTTTGTAGTGATCCCTTCACCGGTAATATTTGGTTGCTTACCAGAGGGCAAGCACAGTGCGCAATCGGCTATAGTCCAGCTGCGGCCTTTAAAATTCCTAGGATCGATGAGGGAAGACGAGTCCCAACAAATCACGACAGGAGCAGACTCACGTTCATCCGATGATGTAAATGAAAGAGAGGATGCACCATAGCATAATTCCGTTTACAGGAAAGGCGGTTTATTTAAAAACACATTATGCTTACAAACAAGTAAAAGTAGTAAAAAACAACATAAACGAAAGTGCCGGCCGGCAGATACTAGGAGCCCTTCCTCTAGCAAAGCGAGGTGACGTACAACACGTACGACGGCACTATAAAGGGGACGTTCTATTCGGATGGCGCCACCCTTGGGGCTGCTTTTGTGTTAATAAAAGTTTGGTGAGAGACGATTCGCGCTTTTCAGTCTGTTACAGTGTGATGAATGTGCTATCTCCATTACAAACGCTACTTTTACCAGAACGAGTGCTCCCATCTCATAACTTGCTTCAGAGCATGCGCAGGTTTTTCAGGTCGCTAAAGCCTACACACATTTTTTACGACGTTAAAAACAACGTGCGAAACGTCGCGAAAAATGCCCCGGTTGGAATGCAGGGTGGATTAGGTTTAAATCAAGTTGATTTAAATCGCTAGTAAAAAGGCTTGATTTAAATCATATTTTTTCAAGCGCAACTGTCACCTTTGTCCCGCAGTGGCTCCTCCTCTGACCTGCTGTTGACTCACCGACAGTCCCAATCACTTTAATAGGACGGCTGGTGATGCGGCAGTGACACAAGGTGAGGGACATGGCAGCAGCAGGTGAGTGGATGCCCACTAAAAAGGCACTGCCATGATGGATCTGAAATGACAGGTGCTCTTTAAAATGTAAGGACTTATTCTTGCTGGTAGCTAGAATCTCAAATATTTGCAAATAAAATGAATGTTTCCAATTTAGAAGAATAAGCTGTCAGGTTAGTGAAACAGCGATACCAGAACCGATTCAATCATACAGTTTGTGGTGTACATAGATTTGCAAAACAATGGCATAAAGGAATATTCCTGAACTTTATTTTATCTCATGGTTACTGTAAAATTGTATGAATGCGTCAATGCAGTGCAGAACTTGGATTAAATTTCAGCTTGCAGAACTTGGATTCATTGAATGAGTTTACCAATATGTAAATATTGCAGAATATACAACCTCATGCTACATAACTAAGCTCCATTTCATGCTAAATAAACAAAATTATTGATGCATCTTAAATAGAACCATCTTTAGATAAATTTGATAAAAATCCAAAAAATCGTATTTATAAAAGAAATAAAAATAATCATTGATTCACCCTGGTGGATGGCTTTTCAGTCATTTGACAGTCGATGGGGAGGTGATACGTTGCCCAATTTAACAGCAGTGCAGCCACCTAGACTTGCATGGATCGCATTTGGCAGTGGTAACACCCACTAATTGCAACATGCTGCTTCATGTTTGTCAGGTATGCGACTGCATATCTGTGTGCAGGTGGGACAGAAAAACCACAGCTAAACCACCTGATTTTACCATCCCCATGGACGCACGTGTGCAGAAGCCCTACCCACTGCTAGGAGATAATAGTCACCCAGTCATGCCATTTGTCAACTGTAGTGAAAGTCTTCAACCATGCCAGCAGTCCACGGTCAGGGAGAATGAACAATTGACCAGACTAGATAACCCAACTTAAACCTTCTAAATGCATGGAGTACATTAACACAACGCAAAATAACCACATAAGATATTGAGTATCAATGTGGATGAGATAATGCACCACAATGGAGAGTAGGCTTCAATGATCATATTCCTGACTTCAGAAAGATTTGTTGGGCTGTTTAAATTGAAAGCAGGCCATTTCCTCTTTGATAAAAATAACATCACCATGCAGTTCTGCATACTGATAGGAAATCATCTTTCATTCATTAGTAAACATTTTAGATTTTTACCTACTTTTTTGCAATTATCAGAAAGTAATTGTAGATTGCCAATACAATTCCGAAGGTGCATTGATTGTAATTTTTAAGATAAGGGTGAAGTTCCTTTTTAAAGGAATCACTCGAATATGGAGATTTGATCTTTTTAGCCTGACTCAGTCCCCAGACCTAGGATCTAAGGCCGCGTAAACACGACCAAATACATCAGTCAAAATCGGTCTGGCAGACCGATTTGAACAGATTTGTCTGCTGGGATGTATTGGTTTGATCGTGTACACCAAAATCCCCACCGGCAGACAGCGCGGTGACGTGGCGGTGACGTTGACGCCACCGGCACCAGGAAGTAAAACACTTTTGCGCATGCGTCGAATCCGTTCGACGCATGTGCGAGCAGATATGTCTGCTGGTTAGCGTACTAACCAGCAGACATGTTGGACGGATGGATGGATTCCCAGCCGACAGATTTTAAAGCATGCTTTAAAATCTGTCTGTCCGCCCGTACACACGATTGAATCTGTCTGCTGAAACGGTCTGGCAGACCGTTTCCAGCAGACAGATTTGATCGTGTGTACGCGGCCTAATAGGTCTATTTTGCCATCACAGTCTTTTTCAATTTCAAACGCATTAGGCTTTTTTTTCCATTTTATCTTAGTGAATATGCACATTGTTGTAGACTGGTGTATCTTGATCTGGTTTGAAAATAAACCAAAGTGGAATGTGAAACCACCAAGTTGGAGTTCACATAGCTCTATTTTGCAGAGAAGATATCTGGTAAGGTGCCTTTTGCCTGCAGGGATTCAACTTGGCTAACTTTTGATTCTTCCTTAAAGTGGAACTACACTTCATCTGAGCGCCACAAACCAAAAATGCTATTTATTTTTAATAAAAAAAGCAAACTCATCCATCCATCCATACATGTCTCAATCACTTTGAAAAACACTGTGGCTATCTTGCGTGAGTGCAGATAATTCATGAAGCATTTAGTTCCTGGAATCCACCTGCCCGTAGCTCATGCATGCAAGCAGGTGTGTACTCTGCTAAGAAAGCCCCTCCTCCCCTACTGAAGACTCAAGGGATGTATGACAATTTGCTTAGGCATTGAAAGAAAGAAGTAACTGAAGAAAAGTAAAAAAAAAAAATTATAAATCCTGCAAATATGATATACTTACCTATCCATTTACTAATGCTAGCAGCATAAGGATTAAAAAGGTCAATGTTGATTGAGAGGGTGACATTCCGCTTTAAAAGTCCAAGAAAGTGGGGCCGTGGCCTGACACTGCATGGAGTAGGACACTTTCACGAGTAGCTCTGTCCATTACTCCTGATTAACAACCATCCTGTGGTCCGCAGACAACCCACACACTCCTACCTCAACTCCCACGTTGCACGTGACCTCCGGCGTAATGTCTCCTTCGAAGGGACAGAAAGCCATGGTAAAGCTGGATCAGTTTCGCCATCAGGATAGAGAGGAAGCGGATGAAGATGGCGATGGGGAGAAGGGGGGGGGGAGTGAACGACCGGAGACACAGACCCGGCTTCTGGAAGCTATCACCCTCTGCAGGACCTCGCTCAGAGCCCAAATTGAGGAGGTCAAAAGTGGACATATCCCTAGACGAAGGAAGCAGAATCGCAGCCAAAGGCAGCAAGATTGCAAACAAAAAAGAAGTGGGACTTTAAATAAGGCTCATGATGGAAAACAATGAATATAGTTGTGGAATATAAAATATTTAATAATGTCACATAACAAACAAGTTTAACATACATTGGATTGCATATACAAAGAAGAGCACCTCGTGAAGGTGCCGGTTTCCAAGCTGGCAAAAACTAGTACTAACGTGTATGCACATTACAAATTGGTAAAGTTCAGGGGATCCACCCACATTCATAGTTGTGTATAAATATAACAATGATAGCATCCGCACAATCCATAGTCTTTCCAAGACCTGCACAAGCTCCGGGACCGGGTCAAAACTGCAGAGATGCCCCCCCTGCAGGAAAGCACAGACCGCATGCAGCGTCAGATCCACCAGCTCTTCTCCAAGCAGGATGAAATGGAGAACAGGCTCAGGAGGTGCAACCTGAGGTTCATTGGCCTGCCTGAGGGTGCGGAGGGTAAGGATCCCACTGTGTTCCTTGAACAATTACTTGTTAATACTTATGGCAGAGAGGCCTTCTCCCCCATACTTACAGTGGAGAGAGCCCACCATAAGCCGCCCCCACAGGGAACTCCCCCTCGTACTTTTATCGCCAAACTCTTGAATTACAAGGACCGTGATGCAGCCTTGCGGATGGCCAGAGAAAAGGGCAATATACCGTTAGCAAATGTTAAAGTTGACATTTTCCTAGACTTCTCGGCCGAGATCCAACACGCCGTCAAGGGTTTATCAAGGCCAAACACAAGCTACGTACTCATAACCTCAAGTAGGCCATGCTATTCCCAGCCATCTTCGGGTGGAACGAGACAGCCATGCCTTCTTTTTTGAGAACCCAGAAGATGTGATCACCTGGCTGGAGCGCAGAGCAGCTCCCAAGAATGCCAACACCTTATGAGTATCCTTCCTACCATACTTTTCGTACACGTGGCAGTGGGTAAGGCAACTTAATTTTTACACGACTGACTGGGGCCTCGAACCAGGTTTTGGGCGCAACAATACGCACTTACTGGTTGGGGAGTTTGATTTTTTTTTTTCTTTTTCTTTCCCCCCTTTGGTTGGTCCATCAATGCCACGTTCCCTGACCCACTGCCTGAAGAGAGTTACCTTGTGACTGGACAAGAGCCCATGTTTTAATTCCCTGCTCTTCGGGAGTCAAGTTAAAACTTTATCCTTTACTCGAGCGCCCAGAGGCGATTTAGTTCGCATGTGCTGCGCTATAGAAGTTCTTCACTCACTCTCCTGGGGTCTTATGTGACCCAATATGTTGCATCGGAAGTCAAAGCCTCAGGACTGTGGTAGTCTTACTCGCTGAGTGCAAAGTGCAGCGAGACTTTCCCCCACTTAGCACTAGGGAATACAGCTGTAATGACTGGAGCGGCTAAATACATACTGGAAAGATAAAAAACACTTAATTTCAAAAGAGCACATTTTCCAAGGATGAGGGCTGCTCTCCAGGACTTGGACTGGGAGGATGAATGAACTGGATGAACACAGAACAGAAATGGAAATTCTTTAAAAAGACTGTCTGGAACCTCACTGCAAAGTATATTCCCATGGGCAATAAGTTTAAAAGGCTAAAAATAAAACCATGTGGTTCACGGTCAAAGTTAAAAAAGCTTTAAACAATAAGAAAATAGCTTTTAAAAAATATAAAAATGAAGGAACACTAGTGTCGTTTAAATGTTACAAAGAATATAATAGAATAAGTAAAAGGAAATCAAGGATGCAAAAATTCAAAATGAACGACACATTGCAAAAGATAGTAGGACAAACCCCAAAAAATTCTTTAAATATATTAATAGTAAAAAGGTGAAGTCTGAGCATGTAGGCCCTTTACAAAATAATCTAGAGTGAGTGACTGAGGACAAAGAGAAGGCAAATGTATTAAATGCTTTCTTCAGCTCTGTGTATACAATGGAGTATGGGGGAGCTCATGTCCATAATGGGGGTGGGAGTGACACAGCCCCAAATATACAATGGCTCAAAAGTGATATGATCCAGAAATATTTAGACAGAATAAAGGTGGATAAAGCACCTGGACCAGATGGCGTCCACCCACAGATCCTAAAAGAATTGAGCTCTGAAATTTCAAAGCCACTGTATCTAATATTTAGGGACTCATTAATGACAGGAATAGTACCACTGGATTGGCGTAGAGCCAATGCGGTGCCTATATTTAAAAAGGGAACAAAGTCTTTACCAAGTAACTATAGACCTGTTAGTTTAACTTCTATAGTTGGGAAGATACTGGAACGTTTAATAAAAGACCACATGGATGAGTTCTTGCTGGAAACAAACTATTTAAGCAGCAGACAGCATGGATTCATGAAAGACAGAAGTTGCCAGACAAACCGGATTTCCTTTTATAAAGAAGTAAGTAAAACCCTGGACAGAGGTGTGGCTGTGGACGTGGTATACTTGGATTTTGCAAAAGCATTTTCACACACGGCTCATGTGTAAGGTAAGGTCTACAGCAGCCCTCAAAATTTCCACTCGTCTACTAGCATTTGGCGAGTGGATTTAGGCTGGGGGCGAGTGATGACAGGGCTGCATGACCAATCTTCCTGCAATCTGTGCCTACACTTATGCCGCGTACACACGGTCGATTTTTGTGATGAAACAAAACGACGTTTTAAAAAACGTCATTTAAAATGATCGTGTGTGGGCAAAACGTCGTTTTATGTCTTCAAAAAAACAACCAAAAAAAAATTCGAACATGCTTGAATTTTTTATGTCGTTTTTCAGAATGTCGTCTTTTGTTTCACAAAAAATGATCGTGTGTGGGCAAAACGACGTTTAAAACGACGTCTTTAAACCCGCGCATGCTCAGAAGCAAGTTATGAGACGGGAGCTTCAATGGAACAGAGTGCCGTCGAAAGTGTCTTACGTAACCGCGCTTTGCAAAAGCATTTTCAGAAAACGATGGTGTGTATGCAACATCGTTTTTTAAAATGAGGTTTGAAAAACGTTGTTTTGTTTCATGAGATAAAACAACGTTTTTTACATCACAAAAAGCGATCGTGCGTACGCGGCATCAAAGTCCCGATGAGATTGGCGGCCAAAGAGGAAAGGTGCATGCTCGGGAAAAGTAGTCTGGTGAGCAGCGCACAGGCAGAGCAGTACACAGGTGCTCTCCTTACAATTCTCATTAAGCCATGGGACCTAACAGTATGACCTCTCTGAGCCTGCCCCCCTCCCCCGGGCCCCGACCAATGTAGCTGTAGAGCAGAAAGTAATGAGTGAGGTGGAGGATTGCGAAAATTACCACTCCAGTGCATCGCTCACTGAAAATTGCCCTGACATGAGAACGGCAGCCTTCCAGTTTGTGCAGTTTTCTTCTCCTTGTGCTCTATGTAAGTGTCCAACAGTTTAGCCTGAGCACTGTGAACAGACTGGTCTCAATGTGTGCTGTGCGGTGTCAGTGTGCGCTGTGCTATGGTGTCAATGGCTGTGCAGTTGTGTGGATCTCAGCGCTGGATTGTACTCCCTCCCGCTGTGCTGCAGCTCCTCTCCTCTCTGCCAGCCTGAATAAAAAGGGGAAGTGGGGACATGCAAGCGTGGAGCCGCACACACAGGCTCCTGATGATGAGATGAATGAGAGAGAGAGAGAAGATGGATGGGAGTTGCAGAGGAGACAGCAAGAGAATAGGGAAGAGACCCAGTTCTAGTGCCATGTCCCTCTGGTCTGCCCCCAGTGCCCTGTTCCTCTGGTCTGCCCCCAGTGCCCTGTCCCTCTGGTCTGCCCCCAGTGCCCTGTCCCATTTTGTTAAAGTTGTTGTTGGTAATATTTAATTTTGTAACTTGATTCTGCATAAAAAACTGTCATTCCATGAGATAATCTACGAGGGCGTGTTTACAGGTGCAATTAGGCGCAGGGCAGTGTATGAATTAAGTGGGGCAACTGGTGGCGAGTAACTCTTGAGGCCTGGCTAGTAGCTCAGGACTTGACATTTTGAGCCCTGGTCTACAGGATTGGATATAGCAGTTTTTAAATGGATAGAAAACTGGCTGAAAGACAGAATTCAGAGAGTCGTGGTTAATGATTCATACTCTGAATGGTCCAAGGTTATCAGCGGTGTACCCCAAGGTTCAGTGCTGGGTCCCTTACTTTTTAATATATTTATAAATGATATTGGGTCTGAGATCAAAAGTAACATTTCTGTCTTTGCAGATGACACCAAGCTATGCAGTGGAATAACGTCCGTACAGGATGTTGCCAATTTACAAGCCGACCTCAATGCTCTGTCTAATTGGGCAACCAATCGGCAGATGAGGTTTAATGTTGATAAATGTAAAGTTATGCACTTGGGGGCTAAGAATATGCATACATCATACATGCTAGGGGGAGTACAACTAGGGGGATCTGTAGTGGAGAAGGATCTGGGGGTTTTAGTTGATCATAAGCTCAATAATGGCATGCAATGCCAAGCTGCGGTTTCCAAAGCGAGCAAAGTCCTTTCTTGTATTAAGAGAGGTATGGACTCCAGAGAGAGAGATATCATTTTGCCCCTGTACAAATCATTAGTAAGACCTCATCTGGAATATGCAGTCCAGTTTTGGGCACCAGTTCTCAAAAAAGGAAATCGGAGAACTAGAGAAAGTGCAGAGAAGGGCAACCAAACTGATAAGAGGCATAGAGGAGCTCAGCTATGAGGAAAGATTAGAAGAACTAAATGTATTCACTCTTGAGAAGAAAAGAATAAGGGGGATATGATCAACATATACAAATATATAAGAGGTCCATATAGTGAACTTGGTGTTGAGTTATTCACTTTACGGTCAACACTGAGGACAAGGGGGCACTCTTTACATCTAGAGCAGTGGTTCTCAACCTGGGGGTCGAATGACAATTTGCCAGGGGGTCACCGAATCCTGGGCTGTTCCTGAATCCCACACCACTCTCCAAGCCTTTTCATGGCTACCCAGCAGGGCTGTCCCTGGAGCTTGCAGTGGCCCACTTAGCCTCTTTGCAGTCACCCATTCAGTTCACGGCATGGCTGCGGGGGCAGAGACTAGATGTCAGCTGGCTAATGAGGAATGTGAAGTAGGAGGGGCTGGAGGAGACCCTATCTACTGATTTTGGCATAGGTGTCACTGTTGCGGAAACACAGTGAGTACCATAAGGGGTTTAATACTGTACGGGTGGAAGGAACTGAGGGAGTGCTAAGTATTAGTGGGTTAGGGGTGCAAATTACTTGTCTTGCCTTGGGTGATGACAAACCACGCTATAAAAATTATTTTACTGTTAGGGGTCCCCACAACTTGGGAAATTTTCTCATGGGGTCATGGCACTAGAAGGTTGAGAACCACTGGTCTAGAGGAAAAGAGATTTCATCTCCAAATACAAAAAGGTTTCTTCACAGTAAGAACTGTGAAAATGTGGAACAGACTCAGAAGTGCATGCTCAGAAGCAAGTTATGAGACAGAGCTTGAATGGAACAGAGTGCCGTCGAATGTGGTGTACGTCACCACGCTTTGCTAGAGCATTTTGGAAAAACGATGGTGTGTATGCAACGTCGTTTTGGAAAATGAAGTTTGAAAAACATTGTTTTTTTTCCATCACAAAAAGTGATCGTGTGTACGTGGCATAAGAATGGGGCACTATTGCTCCCACAGATATGAAACACTATTCTGCCTACTGACACCAAAAATTATTCACAATTTCTCCTACTGACAACAAATGCCCCAACAATGGGGTACTATACCTCCCAACAATGCCAATAATGGGGCACTATGCCTCCCCCTATTACTAAATGTGGCAATGTTTACTCGCACTGATGCCAGGAAAATTTCCACTCCCGCTAGCTTAAAATAAATATTGATTATACATACATTATCCATTCTCCACTCTGCCTGCAGAATTTTGGGCATCTACAAAAATTTACTTGGACATTCAACCCCTGCTGCACTCTGATTTCCATGTTATGAGCACCAATACTGAGGTCATGTAGCACCCACATCACAATTCAAACAATCCTGCTCTGGAAGGTACCAGTGCTGTAGTGGGCATTCATGAATTACAGAACATTTCCCAAGGGGTCTAGAGTTGGGCTAGCAGCTCTTTAACCACTTAACCCCCAGACCATATTGCTGCCCAATGACCAGAGCACTTTTTACGATTCGGCACTGCGTCGCTTTAACTGACAATTGCGCGGTCATGCGACGTAACTTCCAAACAAAATTAGAGTCCTTTTTTTCCCCACAAATAGAGCTTTCTTTTGGTGGTATTTGATCACCCCTGCGGTTTTTATTTGTGCGCTATAAACAAAAATAGAGCGACTGTTTTGAAAAAAAAAATGCAATATTTTTTACTTTTTGCTATAATAAATATCACCCAAAAATATATATAAAAAAACATTTTTTTTCCTCTGTTTAGGCCGATACGTATTCTTCTACATTTTTTTTGTAAAAAATAAATTAAATCACAATAAGCGTTTATTGATTGGTTTGCGCAAAAGTTATAGCGTTTACAAAATAGGGGATAGTTTAATGGCATTTTTATAAAAACATTTTTTTTTACTAGTAATGGCGGCGATCAGCGATTTTTCTCAGTACTGCGACATTATGGCGGACACTTCGGAAACTTTTGACACATTTTTGGGACCATTGGCATTTTTATAGCTATCAGTGCTATAAAAATGCATTGGATTACTATAAAAATGCCACTGGCAGTGAAGGGGTTAACACTAGGGGCGGGGAAGGGGTTAAAGGGGTGTTCCAGACAAATGTTGTGTTTATTAAAAGTCAGCAGCTACAAAAAGGTGTCGCTGCTGGCTTTTAATAAACATTCACTTACCTTCTCCAGAGGTGGTTCTGGCCAGATCAGTAGATTGGTTTAACCCAGTGTTTCTCAACTCCAGTCCTCAAGCCCCCCCAACAGGTCATGTTTTCAGGATTTCTCTCAGATGAAATAGCTGTGGTCACTACTACGGCAGTGAAATTGATCAAATCACCTGTGCAAAATAATGGTAAGCCTGAAAACATGACCTGTTGGGGGGGCCCTGAGGACTGGAGTTGAGAAACACTGGTTTAACCACTTAAGGACGTAAGATGTTTTTCAGATTTGTTGTTTTTCAAGACTAAAACAGTTTTTTTTGCTAGAAAATTACTTAAATCCCCCAAACATTATATATATATATATTTTTTTTTCTAACACCCTAGAGAATAAAATGGCAGTCATTGCAATACTTTTTGTCACACCATATTTGCGCAGCGGTCTTACAAGCGCACTTTTTTTAATAAAAAAAAATAAGACAATAAATTTGGCCCAATTTTTTTATATATTGTGAAAGATAATGTTACGCTGAGTAAAATGATACCCAACATGTCACGCTTAGAAATTGCGCCCGCTCGTGGCATGGCGTCAAATTTTAACCCTTAAAAATCTCGATAGGCGACGTTTAAAAAATTCTATAGGTTGCATTTTTTTGAGGTACAGAGGAGGTCTATGGCTAGAATTATTGCTCTCGCTCTAACGATCGCGGCGATACCTCACTTGTGTGGTTTGAACTTCATTTCATATGCGGGCGCTACTCGCGTATGCGTTCCCTTCTGCGCGCAAGCTCGTCGGGACGGGGCACTTTAAAAAAAATATTTTTTTGTTTTCTTATTTTTATTTATTTTATCATTTTTTACACTGAAATAAAAAAAAATATCACTTTTATTCCTATTACAAGGAATGTAAACATCCCTTGTAATAGAAACAAGCATGACAGGTCCTCTTAAATATGAGATCTGGGGTCAAAAAGACCTCAAATCTCATATTTAGACTTGAATGCAAAAAAAATATGAAAATTGTCATTTTTTTCAAATGACAAAAAAAAAAAAAAAAGTTTCTTTAACCACTTAAGACCCGGACCAATACGCTGGTAAATGACCCAAGGTGTTTTTGCGATTCGGCACTGCGTCGCTTTAACAGAATTGCGCGGTCGTGCGACGTGGCTCCCAAACAAAATTTGCGTCCTTTTCTTCCCACAAATAGAGCTTTCTTTTGGTGGTATTTGATCACCTCTGCGATTTTTATTTTTTGCACTATATACAAAAATAGAGCGACATTTTTGAAAAAAACCCACTATTTTTTACTTTTTGTTAAAAAAAAAATCAAATAAACTAAATTTTAGTCAAACATTTAGGCCAAAATGTATTTAGCCACATGTCTTTAGTAAAAAAAAAAATCGCAATAAAAAAAAATAGCTACCTAGCGGGAATAGCGACACTAATACAGCGATCAGAAAAATGATCGCTTAGTGACGCTGGCAATAGGGAGTGAAAGGGTTAACTAGGGCGGTGATCAGGGCGTTAAAACTTTATTAGGGGGGGTGGGGGGGCTATCCTGAACCTAACACTAACTGTTTTTTACACTGCCTGTCACACTGACACTAAATGCAGTGATTAGATCACTGCATTCAGTGACACTGTGACAGGGGGGTGGGGGGGGGCGATCACAAGGGGTTAATATGCCTATGTGAGTGTGTGTCAGTGTTGTGTTGGTGCACACTTACTTGTGATGTCTTCTCTCATCAGCAGCACTGGGAAACAGCGCTGCGATGAGAGAATACATCATTTCCTCCTTCCTGTGTAAACACAGGAGGAGGAAGTGACAGGTTGGGAGCGCGCTCCCATTGGCTGGGAGCGATCGCGGGGGGGCGGGTATTCGCCGACATCCGCCCCCAGATCCCGGATCGCTCCCGGAGCCAGGGGGACCCCCGCACGCCGCGGAGGGGGTCCCGATGGGACCCCCGAACCGCACTTAGGCGGGGACGTAAATTTACGCCCTTGTGCCTGTACGTGCCATTCTGTGGCCGTATATGTGCGTGCGGGGGTCCTTAAGTGGTTAAGACGCATGGGCGGGACTGACGTTTTGACGTCACTTCCGCCCAGCAGAGCTATGGGGAAGGGTGGGAGCCATCTTGCCCTCACTCACATCCCCACACAGACACCAGAAGTACCCGATCGCCTCCGCCGCTACCGACGGCTCCGGTAAGCGGCGGAGGGCGCGGGAGAGCGGCGGGAGGGGGCCCCTCTCCCGCCACGGATAACAGCGATCTCACGGCGAATCCGCCGCAGAGACAGTCGTTATGGTTTACAGGACTGCTCACTGAAAAGATGGATATCTCGGTTGTGGCAGCAGCTGCTGCCGTTACAGAGATATCCATCTTTAAAAAAAAGGATATATATATATATATATATATACATACATACACATATATACAGTGGGCGGTCGTTAAGCGGTTAAGAAAGGTCTGGATACTTTCCTAAATGTACATAATATAACTTAGTTCTAAGATTTGTAGGTAAAGTTGATCCAGGGTAAATCCGATTGCCTCTCGGGGATCAAGAAGGAATTTTTTTCCCCTGCTGTAGCAAATTGGATCATGCTCTGATGTTTTTTTTTTTTGCCTTCCTCTGGATCAACTGTGGGTATGGAGTTGGGGGTATGGGAGGGATTGTACTGCGTTTTTTATTTTGTTTATTTTTTTTGTGGATGGACTTGTGTCTTTTTTCAACCTGACTAACTATGTCAGGGGTCTCTGTCAGAAAATTAAGCGGTCAGTGGTCCTGGTATTCCTTAAAAAAATTGCGGGTGGAATCCCTCTTTTTTTTTTAAGTCAGCATCTACTAACAGTGTGGCTGCTGACTTTTAATAAGGACACTCATCTGTCCTAGTTGCCCGCAATGTCGGCCCTGGTGCCTCCATCCTTACTAAGGGATTCACTGCCAGTTTCCTACTGCGCATCTCGCACGCCACTTTATGGATGGGCGGCTGCCTCCTGGGATATACACAGTTCCCAGAAGGCAGCGCGGCTCATTCACATAAAGACATGGCAACGTAGGACGAGCCAGAAGATCCACTGCGGTGGAAGAAGAGGCAGAAGAGCTACTTCCGCATAGCACCCGCCCTTTCAGGGGAGTATAAATTTTAATTTTTTTAATTTTAAGAAGCAGCGCTAGTAGTGCTGGTCGAGACTCATGTTGAGGGCAGGTTGCATATGGCACTCTGCCATCCGTGGGTAGGGTGGGGTGGGCATTTCATTTGGCCCACACACGTGAAGTCTCTGTGCTAATTGCTAAATCGGTGTATTTTGAACTATGTGAGGTCTCCATGGACCCACAGGGCCGTCGTGTCTTCCTCTCTACCAAACTCTATGGGGAGCCTTATCTTCTTCTGGCCTTCTATGTCCCCCCTCCGTTCTCCATGGCTACAATACTAAAGGGGATTTCATTTATGGTTCAACAGCCCTCAGTTCAAGCAGTTTGGCTGGGACATTTCAATAACACACTGAACCCCACTGTGGATAGGCTCCAACTCCCGCTTTGGGGACAGCGAAGGACACAATTTTCCAAACGGATATCCTCCTTTCACTTAATTGACACCGGGCGACATAAATTCCCACACAAACGATCATATTCCTGTTTTTCCTCCTCAGATAACTCCATGTCTAGAATTGATTTCATCCTTATCTCACAGGGCCTCACACCTCGGCTGCTGGAGACCAGATTCTGTCCAAGGCTATCTGACCACAGCCCATACTGTATTACGATAAGCATTCCTGTAGACAAACCAATGCGAGCATGTCGCTTGAACCCGTTCTGGCTCTCATTGTTGCCTGAGGATGATGAGCTTGTCAATGAATGGCAGATGTTCTTCAGGGAGAATGACCAATCCGCGGCGGCAGTATGGGAGTCCTTTAAAATTCATGCCCCTGGTATCCCGCATAAACAGGATCAAGGCGGATTCTGCGGATGCCTTTGATAAGGCAGAAAGGCAGAATTGCCATTAGCATACGATTTATGTAGCGAGAATTCTTCTTTAAGTATTTGTTAGGTTTTGAGCTTTTCGGCCGAGAGTAGATGATGTAAATAGACACCCTGTGCGGCCCATAGCTCAGATCCCTGAACACGGAGGAACTCTTGTAAGCCCTTGTTATGCCATAGTGGCGTGTAATCACTGTACTGAGGTACCCCCAGCTTGGTAGATGCAAGATCCCAGATACGCTTATATTGGTACAGCAGGGGGCGTGGCTTGACGCTCGGTGAGAATGGCCGCTTAGAGAGTGAGCTCTGCTCTCCCCGCAACATGCACGTTGTATATTGACCTAAATAGACCTTGCTGAAAATCGCGCTTTCTGATGCCTGCTTTTAAGCTATCTCTGGCTATCCCTGGCTAGATCTGGACCTTAGAGACCTGCTCAGATATCCGCTCAGACCCACAGGGATCCCCGCTAGCTACCGCTACCACTAACTACACGCTGTTTCCACATCAGCTGTTGCAAAAGAATTAGACGACTGAGGTCTGCACAGACATCTGCTGACAACCACTGAGATACACGCTGGGACATCTGCTTCGCATCTTCTCTGCTTTGCACTGCTTTTGACATACCTGAATGCTGCATGCCCTCAGCCGTATAGCCATACAACCAGCTGGACGAGACCGGACTTCGGTCGGACGCCAGACGCTGAACGCTGAACAGATCCCTGTGTGGAACGTCGCTCTGTGACCCTGCATAGATCCAGGCTTTGACTCAGGTCTTGATTTTGAATTTTCTCAAGTACTTGCTGTGTCTTCGGCCGTTGTCGGCTGATCCCGACTGGGACATAAGTACATGCTGCTACATGTTGCCCATACAGTTGTTCAGCATAGCCATATCAGCTATATTCTTACAGCTTGCTGACCCCTGCTGGGACCGGGACATAATTACATGCTGCTACACGCTGCCTATACAGTTGTATAGCATAGTATAGCATAGCTACAATCAACTATAATCCCATAGTCTGCATAATTACTCGTTGCTTACACAGCAGTAAAGTCCAATAGTCCCACAATACAGCAATACAGCATAGTATACAGCAAAGTATAGCAAAGCAGTAAAGTTCAGCACAGATATAAGCATATAAGGCATATATCCATATAGTTCAGTACACATAGTCTATATATAGTATAGCACTGTTAATATGACTATGACTATATGATTATATTTAGTTATATACGGACCTGGCTCCGATTCTGTGCTGACCCTGTGCAGATTATTGTTTGGCTACCATTCAGTTTCTGTAGTAATCCAGACTTATCCTCAACTAAATCAAACTATTTACAAACTATTTACCTATACCTATAGAACATGGTCAAAATTAATCCACCGCCTCCTTGCCTGCCTGCTACCCGCTCCTCCTCAGCAATGCGGTCACAAAGTATCCCAGACCTGTTTAGGTCCCGCACAGCTGCCTGCAACACAGATGCCCCTTGCACTGCAGGAACCTCAGACAGTCCAGATACCTTAGATACCCTTACAGATTCTTCAGGAACTTCAGGAATTTTAAGTACTCCGCCCAACTCGGATACCTCTAGGAAGGTCGCAGATGACAAGGATCGGGAGGACGGGGAGTATGGCGAGGATTCGCAAGCAACGTTAGAGGAAACGGTGAGGCAGTGCCCCCCCACTGATCATTTGTTGACTTATTCTGATATGACTGTGTTTGTAGATGATATTAAGCGTACACTTGCGTCTATTACGGAACTTAAAACTGATATGTTAATACTAAATGAGAAGTCTCGCACGGCTGAATGCCTGGGTCTAAAAAGAGATGCTGCAATATCCCGATTGGAGTCGGTTTCAAATATACATACCGCACAATTAATTGCTGTAAACCGACAATTGGAAGATTTGGAAAATAGGGGTAGGAGGCATAACATTAGGGTTAGGGGGGTACCCGAATCAGTTATACCTGAGCAAATTGCTCCAACATTGTGCTCCATTTTTAACAAACTATTGGAGAAACCAGCGGATAACTCAATTGACTTTGATAGAGCCCATCGAGCTCTGCGTGCGCGCCCAAGCGAATTAGCACCTCCTAGGGACATTATCTGCTGCATTCAGAGTTATAAGCTTAAGGAGGACATTATGGCACATGCGCGTAAAAATTAGGCGATTTTCTTTAAGGAACATAAGATTTCTTTATTTCAGGATCTTTCACCTATTACACTGGGCAATCGTAGAGCCTTGCGCCCTTTACTTGAAACACTGAGAGAGCACAATCTTACTTATAGATGGAAGTTCCCTTTTGCTCTCGGTCAGTGTGGAGGGGGTCGTCCACACCCTTAAGACTCCGGATGACTTACCACACTTTTGCGAAGCCCTTCATTTATCACCAGTGGATTTACCAGACTGGTATAGGGAATTTAGGTTCCCGCCAGATTCCCCTAGTCTATCAGTCATACAACAACCAATTTCCACTGCACAAGTACTAAAGAAGGGGAAATATCAAAAGCATCAGGGTGTGGACCCCGAAAGTCAGGTCCAGGTGACCAGAAGCACGAGGGCAAGAGAATATACTTAAGATATTGCTTTTTGCTTCAAGGACTCTCGATATGTGTATGATGTTTTTTTTTTTTTTTGTTCTTTGTTTTTTTTGGACCCCAGCATAAGTTTAGCTCCCTGATGGGAATATTTTCCTCCGACGAGATGCTTTGATGGCTTATAATTTGTATGCTATGGATTGTGTTGTTCGATTGCTTCCTGCACCTCAGGCCGCGTACACACGAGGGGATATGTCCGCTGAAAACGGTCCGATGGACCGTTTCAGCAGACATCTCCGCTCGTGTGTATGGGCTAGCGGACAGATTTCTCCACCCGACAGATTTCAAAGCATGCTTTGAAATCTATCCGGTGGGAATCTGTCCGCCCGACATGTCTGCTAGTTAGTACACTTACCAGCAGACATGTCGTCCCCCACCGCCGCCGCGCCGCCGCCGAATGGATTCGGCGCATACGCGGAAGTGTTTTACTTCCTGGTGCGGTGACGTGGCGGTGACGCTGCGGCGTCAACGTCACCGCCACGTCACCGCGGCGGGGAATTTGATCCGATGGTGTGTACACGCCATCGGATCAAACTCCCGATCGGACATATCCGATAAAAATGGTCCGTGGACCGTTTTCATCGGATATGTCCGATGGTGTGTACGCGGCCTCAGGGTTGCTGGAGGAAAAGAAAGGGGAAGGAAATGGGAAAAAAAAAAAGAAAAAAAAAAAGAGGAAGTATTATTATTATTTAACAAAAAAGCATTCAAAGTCCAAAATGAATCATTAAGAGATAAATGCAAAACAGCGCTAAATATGGATATAAGTGTCCAACTCCACCATAAAGTAGGCAAAAGGATGGAAAATCTTGATATCAAAAAAAGATAGCCAAAGTCTGTGTGTTTATCCCAAAAAAATAGTGTCAGATACAGAGAAAGGAAGCGTGCACCAGCCTGCCCACTCTCAATCCACCACGTGTTGGAATCAAAGTCCCCGCAGGGGTTCAAACTCACCGAACAGACAATAATATCAGACACTTCATATATATATAGTCGGTCACTGATCGAATTTCCATCCAATGGGGATCACTTGCATGGAGTTAACCTCATAAAGGTGGGATATTGAAACAAACAGAGGAAACAAATATAGTGTAACTCAATTTATTAAAAAGCCCCTTTCCAGCAAGTATCCCAAAAAATCCTACGTACAAGAAAAACATTAACAATGGACAATGTATGTATCACATCACCGGTCAGGCGTCCTCAACGCGATCACCGAAAGGTTTCCCAGCAGATCAACTCTTCCTGGTTCCTGCAGTGTGGCGTGGATAACATAACATACCAGGCGTAGCATGCAGCTATCACTCTGACTAGTTTCGTCAGTAAATGACTTCAACGGAGAGTGTAGCTGCACATGCGACGCCAAGAACTTAATAGTACAGCTCCACTAATCTCAGCCAATCAGAGCCTATGGTTTGCAAACATATTATTATTATTTATATATTTTTTTTTCAAATATACGGGTCAACGCTTTATAAATATGTTTTTCTTTTATAGGTTGCGGGTGGGAGTAGTGGCTTTTCTGTTATCCTGACGTAATAAATATATTTAGTTTTTTGACCATTTCACGGGTCTTTCCCACGTACCCTATACTGTGTCTAACCTGGGTTTTTTTTACAGGGTTATCTTCTTCTGCCCTTGTACACCCGGCTGGACACAATTTGAGGAGCCCCTCTGCAGCGGTAGAGGAGTGCTCGATCGGTTAATTGTATATATCTAGCCTGTTCCTTCAGGAGACTTTTTTCTTTTTCTCTCCCTTTTTTTTTTTTTCTCTGGGGGGTTTATTGACATTGTGCCGAAATGGCTTATTATTCATTAGGCAAACACCCTACCCTGATCTCACATAACCTAAGGGGACTCAACATTCCGGAAAAGAGGGTATCACTTTTAAGAGAATTAAAAAAAGCTCAACCTGCTTTTGTGTTTATTCAAGAGACCCACTTTCAATCATCCTCTGTAACTGCGCCAAACCCTAACTCTAAGTCCAAAGGTGTATCTATTCTGTTGCATAAACACGCAAACTTTAAAGTGTCCAAGCAATATAAGGACCCTAAGGGGCGATTTCTGTTTCTCAAAGGAATGTGGCATAATAGAGAGATCACTTTGGCAAACGCTTACTTCCCTAACTCAGGCCATCTTACATTTTGCCGACACTTAATAGACGAACGAAAGGGATTTGCCACTGGCTGTATTATTTTAGGTGGGGACTTTAATATTCCACTGTTACCCCTACAGGATACCTCAAATGGTAGGTCTAGCATTTCATATTCTATTATTCAGAAAATTAAATCACAGCTGAATTCTTTGGCCTTGGTGGATGCTTGGCGCCTGGTATATCCAACGGGCAGAGACTATACGTATTATTCCCAGTTGCATAAAAAGCACTCTCGTATTGATTATGTGTTTATTTCACAACGTGATTTACCTTTGCTCCAGGCAGCCAATATAGGCATACAATCCCTTTCGGATCATTGCCCGGTATCGATTTCCCTCTCCCAATCAGATAGGCCTTCTAGATCATGCAACTGGCGGTTGAATTCCACCCTATTGACGGACCCCTTTACTTGTCAACAGATTCACGAGGCGCTCAAATTATATTTTGAGCTTAATACCACAGAAGATATGTCACCTTTGACAATTTGGGAGGCCCATAAGTGCGTTATACGCGGAGAAATTATGCGCCTAGGTTCTATTAAGAATAGAGAAGCGGAAAAAGTTACCTCGGCGTTGGCGGAAAAAATTGCCCTCTTGGAAAGCCAACATAAACAGTCACATTTAGAGGCGCTTATGTTGGAACTGTCAAAAACGCGGGAAAAACTTAATTCCATACTTAATCTTAAAGCTAAACGTATTCTCTATTTTAAGAAGGGCTTTCACTATGAACATGGGGATAAGTGTGGCAAATACCTGGCAAAAACCCTTAAAACAATTTCTCATGCACATTCCATTCTTTCTATTAAGACTTCTAAGGGCCAACTTATACAAAAAACGGACCAAATTGCGGCACAATTTCATGCTTTTTACACTAAGCTTTATAATCTCCCTGCGATACATAAACCCGCGGAGCTTCAAGGAAATAGAGAATCCGTTTTGCGAGAATACATTATGGACAGTGGTATGCCTACTTTATCTTCGGCCGAGTGCGATTTCTTGGAAATGCCGATCTCTGAGGAAGAACTTATGGTGGCAATTAAAACTCTAAAACCGGGCAAGAGTCCAGGCCCAGATGGGTTTACAGCCCATTATTACAAAACTTTTATAGACACCCTGAAAGCGCCCTTACTCCGTGCCTTGGATTATTTCCGAACTTCCTCATCAACCTCAAGCACTTTTACGACGGCATATGTAACACTGATCCCTAAACCCTCGAAGGACCCTACTGATTGTACAAGTTACAGGCCAATCTCATTGTTGAATTTGGACCTAAAAATATTGGCAAAATTATTGGCATCTAGATTGACACCATTCCTTTCAAAACGTATAGGCCCAGAACAGGTGGGATTCATGCCAGGAAGGGAAGCACGGGATAATGTCATAAAAGCCCTTAATCTGGTTCATTTTGCACATACTCAGGGAATTGAGGGCCTTCTCCTCTCAACTGATGCGGAGAAGGCTTTCGATCGTGTCGCATGGGACTATATGTTTGCTACCTGCAGACATATTGGGCTAGGATCTCACATGATGGCGTGGATATCGGCTTTATATTATAAACCTCGGGCACAGCTTAAAATCAATGGCACTCTTTCAGAAGCAGTGGATATAAACAATGGCACAAGGCAGGGATGTCCTTTTTCCCCTCTTTTATTTAATTTATGTTTAGAGCCTTTTATTCGCACAGTTAATGCAAATCCGGAGATAAAGGGTTTTCAGATAGGCCAGCGTGACTTTAAAATGGCAGCATATGCGGACGACCTTCTATTTTTTTTGACACGGCCTGATGACTCAATTCCGAACCTTTCTAAAGCCTTTAAATTTTTCAGCTAGATTTCCAATATGAAAATTAATGATTCTAAATCGGAAGCCCTTAATCTTACACTGTCACCCGATTCCTTAGAGAGTGCACGCTCTTCCAGCTCGTTTAAGTGGGTAACGTCATCTATTACCTATCTAGGAATTAAACTGGCGGCTAACTTTGGAGATATCTATAACATTAATTTCCCCCCCTTGTTAAAAAAAAATCAAGTAGATCTTAAAGGTTGGACCTCTAGACCTTTCTCCTGGTTTGGCAGAGCTGCCATATTGAAGATGGTAATCTTACCCAGAATCCTATATTATTTTCATACTTTACCTATTCCACTTCCAGGTCTTTTTTTTAAAAGACTTCAGGCTATTGTACATACTTTTATTTGGAAGGGGCAAAAACCTCGGATAAAGCTGGATACGCTCTCAAAATTTAAGGATGAGGGGGGTATAGGCCTGCCGGATTTCAAACTCTATCACTCCAGGATGCATCTAGCTAGAATTGTGGACTGGAACTGTCATAGGGAGCAGAAGGATTGGGTTACATTAGAGGAAACATTTTCCACACTACATCTTAGATTCCTACCTTGGATTCCTTGGGGGAAACTCCCGCAGAGTTTGCAGCAGCATCCCTTGGTGGGGTCTACGCTTAGAGTGTTTCATAGGATGTTGAAACATCATAAATTGTCCTCATGTCCCGGTCCACTTACCCCTATTACACGTAATCCTGATTTCATGCCGGGGATGGACCTGCATTTTTTGGCATCAACTGATCAATCGATGCCCCTCTTAATGATACATTGTTTTGAGGCTAACACCTTAAAATCTTTTGATTCCCTTAAAAAGGAGATACATTCTCAGAGCTCTCTCTCATTCTGGACTTACCGCCAGCTGCATAACTATACACAGGTTTCCAAGACTAAAAAACAATTTCTTAGACCGATAACTCCCTTTGAACAAATTTGCTTGGCTGGAGCTCTGGTTCCGAGATCTACTTCTCTCATGTACTCCTGGCTCCAACTAGATAGGGGGGGTTGGCTTCCGGAATACGAGTACAATGGGAAAATGCGCTTAAAACAAACTTTACTGATAAGCAATGGAAAGGTGCCTGCATTTTTGCCCATAAGTGTGCGATTGGCACGAGATTGCAGGAAATGTCGTATAAACTTTTGACACAATGGTATGCTACTCCGGACAAAATAAAAAAATGGTACCCGCTGACATCGGATTCTTGCTGGAGATGTGAGCAAGACCCGGGTACCATTTTTCATATTTGGTGGGAGTGTTCTTGTCTGAGACCTTTCTGGGATAGGGTGTGTGAAATGATCAAGGCCATTACGGATACCACAATCTCTCTTACGCCTGCATGTTGCTTACTCCACATTGCCGACTGCTCTATGCAACATTATAAAAAATCATTGACTAGACATCTATTGAACGCAGCGAAAGTTTTGATTCCCAGGCACTGGAAATCGAAAGATATCCCTTCCATAATCGGAATGGTTTAGCTCCATAGAGAATATTCATCAAATGGAGGAAACTGTAGCAATTGCCAGGGAATCGTCAGAAAAATTCAATCAGAAATGGTTACCCTGGGTGACGTTCAGGTATTCTAATCAATGGTTACAATTTTATACGGCATGAGATTGTAGTCCTGACTTTGATCATTTCCTCTCCACTCCTCGTTGTAGGTAGAAGACGTTAGATAGTTCGTTCACTACGGTGTCTTTGGCCCCCCTCTCTCTTTTTTATTTTTTTATTTCTTCCTTTTCTTCTCTCCTTCTAGCATTAGTTAGTAGAGGGTAATATCCTAGATAAGTGATGTTTCCCTTTGCTTTTCTTTGTTAAAAGATATAAAAGTTGCTTACTTTCAGAGTATGTACTTGATATGTTTTGACTATGTGTTATTGTGTGGTACTTGGGTACCCTGGCTGTAATTTGTACTCTGATTTTTTTTTCTTTTTCTCTAATAAAAAAAAAGATTGAAGAAGTTATATTGGTACAGCAGGGACTTCGTATCCCCCATCGGTTCATCACCACCGGACCCTGCTGATATTGCGTAGAACGCGTCTCCAGTGAGCCGGGCTCCCCGTGGGCAGAGCAACAGTAAAAACCATGCATTGTCTGCTTTGTCAATGTGGAACAATTGGGACAGTTGTGATGCAACATGGTAAAGGTTAAAAGCGGTTGGGTTTTTAAGTGCTTGCCAAGCAAGTTAGTGCCTACTGTTACCCCATACAAAAGGGCTTGAGGAGAGCTTTGAGTGATTAAAATTATTTCAGGGGTAGGAATATCTGGGTGTGCCATAGGACATACAAGATTTTGGGGAGGACCATTTTTATAAGATTTACGTGGCCCCATACCCCTAAGGGTAAACTGGCCCAAATCCGGATTTTGGTTCTAACCAGTGAAAAGAGGGGTTCTATATTAAGGGCAAATATAGTCAGCTGGGCTCCTAGAAATGTGTATTTAATAGTGTCTGTCCTTTGCAGCGGTGTTCCTGCCAGGGGCTCAGGCGGTGGGAAGCTATCGATCGTCAGAATCTGCGATTTATTTTTTCAGTTGATCTTGAGCCTGGAAATTGTTCCGAACTGTTCGATCACCTGGAGCGCAGCTTGGGAGGGACCCGAGTCAGCAAGATCGAGCAGTGTATCGTCTGCATACATACTAATTTTTTTCTGCTAAGGGCCCTGTCTATAATCCTACGATCTGAGTTTGTGCGAATGGACATGGCCAAGGGTTCTGCAACAAGAGCATACGAAAGTCGGGAGAGCGGGCAGCCTTGTCTCGTACCTCTACTGAGGTTAAACACCGGAGACGCCACCACTTTGGCTGTGGGAGCCCGATAAAGTAGTCTGACCCATTTACGGAATCTGGGACCAAAGCTACAGCTCTACAGGCATCGCCACATATCTCCATTCCACAGAGTCAAATGCCTTAGCCGTGTCCAGTGTTACAACCACCCGGGAACTCACATTTTCATGAGTAGCCTGTAAGTTAATGTAAAGCCTGCACAGGTTAAAGGAGGTATTATGGCCTGGCATAGATCCTACTTTGTCTGTGTGTATCAAAGAGAGTGTAACTTGATTGAGCCTATTCGCTAGAATACGGACATCCACCGGCAGGAGGGAAATGGGGTGGTAGGATTCTGGGTATCCCTGGTCCTTTCCTGGTTTTGGAATAAGTACTATGGTCGCCTCTCTTATAGACAGTGGAAGCATTAATGTTTCAAACAGGTGGTTGTAGCCCAGTAGCTTAGGGGTCAGAACCTCGCTATACTGGGAATAAAATTCAATTGGAAGACTGTCGGAGCCTGGGGAGCTGGCAAACCCGGAAATAGCTTCTGCCATCTCCTTCGTGGTGAGGGGTGCCTCAAGAAGGCCGATTTGGTTGGCAGATAAGTGGAGAAGTGTAATGCCCTTGAGAAAGGTAGTCATCAGACCTTCGTCAGCCGAAATCGTGGATGTATACAGCTTATCAAAAAAAGTCTAAACGTGGAAGACACCACTGATGGATCTGTGATTTGTTGGCCATTGGGGCCATGCAAGGAGATGACCACTGGGGGTCTGTCCTCACTGTGGACCAGGTAAGCCAAAAGCAGTATCCCCTAGACTTTCAGACTGTCCCAAATCTTCATAACACATAGGGCATACCTTACCCCTATACGAGTGGCTAGATACAAACGTGACCAGCCTACCCCGTGTTTGTTGTGTGGCCAAGAGACAGGCACGTTTTTTTCATCTCATTTGGGCCTGCCCAAAAATCCAAGACCTCTGGAAACAAATCGTAACTTTCTTGCACGATAATATGGGTTCTCCAGTCACGCTTGACCCCAAGCAATAATTGCTTGGGATATTCCCCCAAAGAGATGGATAAATATACCAAAATATTCGTCCACGAATCATTCTTTTCGGCCAGGAAAATCATAGCTAGGAGATGGATGAGGCCGCTGCCCCCCAGTTTCTCAGAGTGGAGGGCAGAGGTAAATGTAACTCTACCTTATAAGAAATACATGTACATTAATAGAGGCTGTCCAGCCAAATATAATAATCTGGGACCTCTGCTAGGAGACTCAGAGACATGCGGATAATAATAGAGCCTAAGAAAGTTCATGAAGTTCATAATTCAGATTACTATAGGCCAGAGGTAGGCAACCTAGGGCCCTCCAGCTGTTGTGGAACTACATTTCCCATGAGGCGTTGCAAGGCTGGCAGTTAAAATTTCTCCCAGAGGCATGATGGGACTTGTAGTTCTGCAACAGCCGGAGGGCCCCAGGTTGCCTACCCCTGCTATAGGCATTATCGGTTCCTATAGTCTTAACTTCACAAAACAAAACATGAAAGTCAAACTGTCCAAAAAATGTTTATTAAAACAAAATTGTGTACAGACTGTTAACTGGAAGAGTTTAATTTCTGTAAAGCTTGTTTTTTCACAGTTTTTTAAAGTGTATGAATTAGCAGCAGAACTAGGCACATACATTTACAATCAATCAAACTGTAAGATGTTTTTATGCATTGTCTGATGAGGCCAACCTAGATGATTTGGTCATCGGGGTAAAGCCTGCTAAACCACCCATACTGCAAGACTGTGACATAATTCACAGGCATTGTTTTTTTTATGAAATCTTCTTTTTAAAAAGGCACAGTAAGAAAAACCATGGACATGTATTGCTGCATTTACGATGATGCAACATCATACTCTGAAATCACAATTGATCTCAGTCGCCTTACAAAAAAAACACCTGTAACCATTGGCAACAAATTCTCTTATACCCATGAAGACAGTATGGGGCATTTCTTCAGCTTATCCACAGGAAGTTATAAAATAATCTTTGGGGCGAGTGGTTAAAAACAAACATGAAGGGAGCTTATTCTTTAAGGCAGTGGAAAGTACAATTCCAATGCAAAGAGCTGTAACCCATAGTTAAAATTCATCTTTATGAACCTAGTAAAATTTGATTGGCCACCATGGGTCACTGCACTTTCCCCATTTTTACTGCAGTTTACATTAACTTATTAAATAAACAGAGTACACGTTGACTTAAGTCAACATGCCAGAGATCATCAAATCTCTACATCTTCTAGCAGCAGAATGTTTTGTAATACTCTCAGTCTGAGTCCCCTCCATCATCACTCTGATCAACTGCAGCGTCCCCCACCTGCAAAATAAAGGAAGCACATTAAAACAGTGAGTGAACTACCTGACTACCCCCAACCTCACATTTACTGCCATAATGGGATTGAAGCAATGTTACATAAAGCTGTTAGAGACTGGTGCCAAGTTACAAAAGAAAATGAAAGACTGACACCAAAAATGTCATGAAGCCGCCTACCATGTTACAGGCCGATTATATAGACGGCTTTCACACATGCATAAAATGCAGAGGCTACAAAGCAGCAGTGTTCAGTCATTGTAGTGGAATGATGAGCTCCCATGTGGCAACAAAAATGCTGATTACCCAGTAGCACAGAAATGCATTACTCCATATAGGCTCAGAGACCATGACATCTCTGTGTACTTCCTATTTCTATAAATAAGCATAACCCAATCCCAATCTAACCCACAGCCATGTGGTACTGTTATACAAAATAACACAAGTGAACCTTCTGGTTAAAAAAAAAACAAAAAAAACAAAACAAAAAAAAAAAAACACAGGACTTGTATTTAGATCCCCTTTGCCTAGCAGGGTTTGGGAAAAGGGGGGGGGGGGGGGAAGCATAGGGTCCTTTGGATTGCCATGGATCAAGGCGCAGGGTCATTTCCCTGGTCATGAGACTACGCTATAGAGATAATATCTAGAGATAAGGGTATATATTTATTATGCAACATACTTTCTCAACTGCAAGGAATTACTTTTTAAATACTGAGAATCAACAATTTCAGATCAAGAAAATTGGATTAAAAAAACAAATATAAGCTGCCTTGGACTGTTGACAACTACTAGTATATATAAAATGTCATCAGTTACCTTATGGTCATTTGGTTGCTGTGAAGATGCATCATAGTCATGTATAGATAAAGTTGCAAGCCAGCTTGCCATTGACTTTTCTTCAATTTCTGTTTGGATGATAGTGGGATAGATGTGCTCCTTTTTAAAGGCTTCAATGTTCCCTTCTTTTTCTGTCCAGTCTAAAGACTCATGGAAGCCATCATTGCCAAAACGACGGTTGTATTTCTCAAAGTGAACCGTCTCCAAAACCAGCCCCAGGCCAGGAGCTTTGGGAATGTCAACTTTATCGTCTCCCCAGCTGCGCTCCATAATGGAAGGAGCTGCATATCCTTTCACCACTGCAATAACCAACCCAATCATCTTCCGTATCTGATGCATCATGAAGCTTTGGCCTTTTACTTTAATTACAGCCAGCTCCAGCCCCCCCTGTTCAAATGGAGGCTCGCAGTGCATCTCCATGATGTATCGCTTTGCACTGGGGTCCTTGGGCCCTTTTTGTGATGTGAAATTATGAAAATTGTGAGTTCCCTTGTATAGGGAAAGTAGTTCATTTACTCTGTTCAATGTTTCCTGACTAAGTCGGAAACTTTCATCCTGTGTTTCATGGTCCTTATTTGCAAATGCAAAAGTAGGCAGTGTGTAGGAATAAGTCCGAGCATCACAAGAGTTTTTGGAGTTAAAGCGTCCTGTCACTCTCTTTAAACCTTGAAATAGAAAATCAGAATTAGAAAAGTAAAAAAATTTTAAATGTTCTAATCATCCAATATTTTATTATGGGACGGAAGAAGGAAGGCGGAAGACAACCATTTGCCTTAAAAGTTTTATAACCAAGAAATTACAGCAGTGATAAAATATCAATTGAAGCATAGCTACAATTGGAGAAAGCAGCTCTGACAGCAATGTAGAGAAGAGACTTAATTGAAGAAAGAGAAAAAAAAAATAGAAAAATTAGGTTACTCTTTTACATAGCAAAGCTTCAAATATGAGCTGGCCTACAGTTTTTATCATTTGCCAGTGTCCTGTCCTCCTGTAGGCAACATTAGTGAAAGACTTCCTTCGTCCCTCAATGGACCAGAAATAAAAAGGTAGCATACATTAGGTGATGCACCTTTCTCAATGCAAATAATCACACACGGTACAACCATTACAGCCCTTACCAACAACTGTCTGGCTAACCCTCACAAGTGCTGGGAAAATGTCTTGAGAAAGGTGAATTATGTATCAAAACTTGTCCGTTACAATGAATGAAGCCAAAGTTAGTTTTAAACACTATATACAAAAATAGAGTGACATTTTTGAAAAGAAAAATTAATATTTTTTACTTTGTTATAAGAAAAATCAAATAAACTAAATTTTAGGACAAAATTTATTCAGTCATATGTCTTTAGTAAAAAAAAAAAAAAAAAAAGCTACCTAGCGGGAACAGTGACACTAATACAGCGATCAGAAAAATGATCGCTTAGTGACACTGGCAATAGGGAGTGAAAGGGTTAACTAGGGCGGTGATCAAGGGGTTAAAACTTTATTAGGGGGGGTACAGGGGCTACCCTGGACCTAACACTAACTGCCTGTCACACTGACACTAAATGCAGTGATCAGTAAATATATGATATGCATTCAGTGACACTGTGACAGGGGGGTGGTGGTAATCGCAAGGGGTTAATGTGCCTGCATGTACTGGTGTCAGTGTAGTGCAGACTTACTGTGTGATGTGATCTCTCCTCAGCGGCAGTTAAAAATACCGCCAAGAGCAGAGATCACATCACTATCCCCTTCCTGTGTTTACACAGGAGGAGGAAGTGACACATGGGGGAGCGCGCGGATTGGCTGGGAGCGATCCGGAGGGGGCGGACAAAAACTAACAGCCGCCCCCTCATCGCTCGCACAGCAAACCGGACCGCCGCATGTACTAGGGGAGGGGGGGGCGTCCCGATCGGACCCCCGATCCACGTCAAGGCAGCCACATACAGGTACGCCAATGTGCCTGTCCGTGCCATTCTGCCGACGTAAATGTACATGCAGCGGTCCTTAAGTGGTTAAAGCACAGTAAACTGTAAAGCTTAGACAGATTTCCATAGTTTGAGGGGGGGGAAAAAATAGTCATTAAAAAGTTTCCAAAAGAAGAGATTGCTCACCCAGCACTCTGATGTGTGAAGGGAGGTGACCATTTATTTTCTCTACTGTGTCATCGATCAGCCTAATCTTCAATGATACAACTTGTCCTGCAGCAGAAACTCCCTACAAAAGGAAAATAGAAAACAAATGTATGAAAGCTAAACTCTAAAATCCACCTTATAATGCTCCGATCATATCCCCTATTATCTTTTATAAAGTTTGTAGTGAAGTTTAAATAGCCCATTAGGACCAACTCTTTATCATCAAGGACAGATGTAGTGGCTGGGAGTGCAGTATATAGCTTCAGCTACATACAGTATTCAGCGCTGTGTTACAGCAGGGGAATGGGAACTTCCTGTCCTACTCCTGGAACAATAGAGTCAGGCCAAGTTCTACTCAGGTATTCACATGGAGGTTTGCATTCTATGAATAAATACAAGGCTTTCTATTAGCTAAGGTGGAGGGATGGGCAAGATGACACTGCAATCTTAGCCAGTCAGAGAATCTTTGTTTTAATGCAAATACAAAGCATGACATGTATGGCTGAGCAGCACTCAGCCCGATTTAATTTTGTTCTGGGAGTGGGCCAGGATGTTCCTCTTCACTTTGCTTCCTATGGGGGCACTCATGCAGGCTCACCTCCAAGCCTCGCTGTCTGCATATCTAGATAGACAGCGGGGCTTACCCCCGCCCCCTTGTTACCAGCTTTGACAGCAGCAAGAGCCAAGGGCTCCTGTGTGACCAGGAAGTGGGAGGAGAGGAGAGAAGAGCTGCAGACATGCACAGCGCTAAATCCAATGAGGGTTCAGGTAAGGAAACTTGGGGCCAGTGACCATCAGATGAAAGAAAAAAAACGTATACGAATAAAAAAATATTCCAACTACTTAGAATGGGAAAAAGTATGGGTAGTTCCTTCCTTGCTGAATATCACAAGCAGACAAGGATTTAGCCATTGTGATATACAACATCTTTATACATAAAACCAAGATTCATAAACAACCCGAGTTAGACTTACCAATACTTCTAGGAGTCTTTCAGGACAGCACCTGGAGAGAGCTTAGCTCCACCCATTTTCCCAGGAAACACTGAAGTCCCCGCTTTAAAGACTGGACACTTCCACCATGGCCTCAGTTGTTATCGAGTAGCTCCAGCCAAGCTGAAATTATATAAAAACATAGCAACACTACCACCCTAAAATCACAAATCGAGGGTCATAGGTGCTGTCCGGAGAGACTCCTAGAAATACCATTAACAGTAAGTCTAAGGTTTTCCCAAATCGTCTTTCAGGACAGCACCTGGAGATAAGCGAGTACCTTCTCTAGGGCAAGACCACTGCCTGTCGAACAATTGCTCTGCGGCTATTCATCCTATAGTGGCAGGTGAAAGGGGAGAAAATCGTCCCGGTGAAGCACCAGTTCATTCTGCCCAGGATGTTGCCACAGCACGGGTTGAATGGGCCACTACCTCTGCGGTAGGTTCTACTTCCGCACCCCCATAAGCTTACTTGATGGCCATTCAAAGCCATCTTCCTATAGTGCTTTTAGAGGTACTGCAACCTTTATGCGGACCCGAGAACAGAATGAACAGAGAATTTGATTAATTCTAAATCCCCTTGTAACCTCAAGATAGTGTAACAAGCATCTTCTTATGTCCAAACTGTGAAATGCCCTTTCTTTAGGACAGGATGGTGCTGGACAGAAAGTTGGAAGGACTATCTCCTGTGATTTATGAAAAAACAGAAGAGTCCTTTAGCAAAAACACTAAGTCTGTCCTCAGAACTACCCGGTCTAAAAAAATAAAAGAAGGTTCAATAATACAGGCCCGCAGCTCATTGACCCTTCTAACTGATGTAACGGCTACTAATAAAGCTAGTTTTAACATTTTTTTTTTATTATTGTAGTGTCCTCAGGCGGTTCAAAAGGTTTTTTAGTCAAACCCAGAAAAACCTCATTTGTGAAAAATTAACGACACTGGCCTATGCCCTGAAAAAAAAAAAAAAATAATAACGATCAAAGGGTCCCGAGATAATTGTTTCTCTATGAATACTGACAAAGCAGCCACCTAAACCTTCAACGTACTGGCTACCAAACCCTTCTCCATTCTCTCATGGAGGAACTCAAGAACGAAAATTACCCCCTGTGGATAAAAATATTTTAACGTGCACCAGGAGTTGAAACATTTTCATGTTTTGAATTAAATGGCCCTTGTGACCTATTTCCTGCTATCTAGCAGTGTCTAAATTAATTTTCTTTAAAATTTGCTCCTCAGTATCCAGGCTGCCAGCCTGAGATGTCCTACATTGGAATGAAGGATGGGGACCATGCCCTCTTGGCCCAAAAGGTGGCTACTAGAATCAGGCTTGTGGATTCCTTCTGTAACTTTTTGAGTACTAGAGGGATCATCTGAAAAAGGTGTGGGGGGGGGGGGATGTAACACAAGCGGAAGGCCCAAGGCTGAGCTAATGCATCCCGACCCTCCCTTTGGTCCTGTCTTTTTAAGACGTAAAACTACACCTTTTTTATTTTCCTGTGATGCAAATGGGTCGATCTGGGGAGCTCGCCATCTGTCTACTAGCATCTGGAAGACTTCTGTACTCAGGCTCCATTCAGATTCTAGCACTTTTCTCCTGCTTAAGTCTACTACCCGATTTAGGCAGCCTTTTAGATGTACCGCTATCAAAGAGGCTAGATTGTCCTCTGCCCATGTCAGAATCTGAGGGGCAGAGAGCAGCAGAACCCTGCTTCTTGTGCCTCCCTGCTTTGAGATGTAGGCTACCGCCGTGGCATTGTCGGATAATACTTGGACGTGGTGGCCCTTGATGATTTCCTTGAATGATCTAAGTCCTAGGAGAATGGCCCCCATTTGGAGGATCTCTTGGTCTCCTTGTTTGTCCAAGATCCTTGAGCAATCTGACCCTCTAAATCAGGTGTCTCCAACCTTTCTAAACAAAAAAGGTTCAGTTTATTGTCTTTCAGACTTTAGTGGGGCAAAAATAGGGCCAGTGGGAGTAGAAAATGCCCAACCGCTGGTTTCGGTGGGAGGAAGTACTGCCCCACTGCTGGTTTCGGTGGGAGGAAGTACTGCCCCACTGCTGGTTTCGGTGGGAGGAAGTACTGCCCCACTGCTGGTTTCGGTGGGAGGAAGTACTGCCCCACTGCTGGTTTCGGTGGGAGGAAGTACTGCCCCATTGTTGGTCAGCGGAAAGAAGTGTACCCTTTTGATGGTGTCAGTGGGACGAATAATGCCCTATTGGTGTTAGTAGATGGAATAGTACCCCAAGGTCCAGATAAAAGTAAAGGCCCGCATCCGGCACCCCCGGACCAGTTTGGAGACCACTGTTCTAGATGGGCATCCCAACCCCAGATGCTTGTGTCCACCGTTAACCCTTTCGCTGCCAGAAAAGGCCTCTGTTTAAATTGGTCCGCCCTTCACCACCTAAATTTGCTCTTGACCCGAGAGGGAATCATGATTTGTTTCTCCAATGACACCCATAAGATTGGGGGTGGGCCACTGAACCGCTGGGATCAAGGCTGTGAGAAGGCCCATCGTTGACATGGCTGCCTGGATCGTAATTGATAAAACTCGTCTGGACATTTATTATTTTTTCCCCTGCACAGAATCGATGGTTTAACCCAAGATTATTATTATCTGGGAAGGGACCAGGTTCGACTTCTCCCTGTTCAGAAGCCAGCCCAAACTAAGGCTGCTTTCACACAAGCCAGCCCAAACTAAGGCTGCTTTCACACAAGCCAGCCCAAACTAAGGCTGCTTTCACACAGAGGAGCTTTACAGGTGCTATAGCGCTAAAAATAGCGCCTATAAAGAGCCTCTCCTCTCACTCCAGCGTGAAAGCCTAAGTGCTTCTTGTAACAAATAGATTTGTTTAATACTTTTTTGACTAAGAAAATGTGTGAATAGAACCCTAGACCTTCCTCTTCCCAGGGAACTGTGATGATCACTTCAAAAACAGGAGAGCCGTCATTGCCAGAGATTTCTCCTGACCTCGGGGAACCCGAGTTAGATAAAAACGACCTGGCGGGGTCTCCGAGAATTCCAGCCTGTAGCCCTCTGATATCGCCCTGAGGACAAATGAACTGGACGTTGCCATCTTCCACTGTAAGGGAAAAAAAGGACTTTAATCTTCCTCCCCAGTCAGAAAACCATCACTGATTTTTGGCGGGCTTGTTAGGAGGTCAGAATAATACTGTTTTGCCTCAACCTCTCCGAGACCTCCAGGGTCTCTTGTATCCAGCCTTAGTATCCTGGGTTTGGTAAAAAAGGACGAAAATTCTTAACCTGAGGGGTTACTTTCTTTTTGCCTGGAAAGGCGCTCTTCTTGTCCGCCATTCTGTCTAAAATTGCGTCAAGGTCATGGCCAAACACAAGATCTCCCTCAAACGGAAGACCACACAGCTTCACCTTTTGAGGCAGAATCTTCCGACCATGTCTTAACTCACAACGTCCTACATACCGAAATGACTAAAGACAAAGATCTTGCAGACATTCTCACAGATTCTGAAGAGGCGTCTGCCACGTATACAACCTCTTTTTGTATTACTGGCAGAGTGTCAAGCAGATCCTTGTGGGAGGTTCCCGCCTCAATATGGTCTTTTAACTGCTCTAACCAGTGCTCCAAGATTCCTAGCTACTACAGTTAACGCCATTGCCAGTTTGAGGTTAGCTAGCGTTGAGTCCCAGGCCTTCTTTAACAAGGAATCAGCTCTTTTATCTATGGTGTCCATCAGGACCACATATCCGCTAATGCCAATTCTGTATTTTGTGAAACCTGAAAGGCGGTCGCATCAAGCTTAGATCTTTTGTTCCAGACCCCGATGACCATCCTCATCAAAAGGGAATCTCCTTTTAAGCAATCTTAAGAAAAAGGGGACCCCTTTCAGGATCTTTCCATTCCGTTTTTACAGCCTCTGACAGGACTTTGTGCACCAGAAACACCCAGTGCTTAACTTCCCCCATACCCCGATACATGTCTTATCTTTCTTAATGTTCAGGGTGGTATGGATGGTCTTCAACAGGTCTTCCACCTCCTCCAGAGACAGCCTGTAACGAGGGGAAGAAGTTTCCTTCTCCTCATCCTCCTCCCCCTCTGATCCTGTCGAGTCCCTTTCCCCTCTTCCTCCTAAATCGCTGACCTCGCTGGGCGCAGAAGCAGACAGGCAAGGACAGGATGGTGAATTACCACTACTGCTAGGCTGTGCAACCGGATGTTTATCCAGATAAGATTGCAACAACTGAAAAGTGTCTGCCAACTCGTTCTGGAAAGAACCAAGCAAATCAGTGGGCTGGGTCGTGGAAGCCCCAGAGGACGTTTCCTCTTTTTAACATTGTTTTTTTTTTAATTGATTTCTTTGGGTTCAACATTAAACAGATACACATCCATAAATACAAAATTGACATACTCCCAACTAACATGATTAGGAAACAGCCCCGTCGATATGCTTTTATAGAGAGACACTGGGGAGTATCTACTTCCTCTTGTACCCCCTTATGTCTTCCCCCTTATACCCCCCCCCTCCCACGGGAGCGCATTCTTGTTGTGATGTCTTATCAGAGGAGTTCTGGGTTGCAGATGAGGTACATAATACTAGCTTAAGTTATTGGCTTAAGGGAGGCTACCGGTGGATTGAAAGTTGAGTAACGATCTCACTCGTAGACCTTCTGTAAGGGGATAGTCAGACAGAGGGTCCCTTCCCAGTAAGGGTTAGTTCCCTGTTGAACCGGTCTGGATTTCATTGTTGGTTCTCTCTACGGGGGAGTTCCCGCTGCTCTTAACCATGGTCCCCACAGTTTCGCAAATTTACCATAGTTCCCTTGTCTAGTGAAACACACTCTTTCACTGGAAATGGTTTGGTTTATGGTAGCCGTCCAGTTTTCTATGGACGGCGGGGCGGGGGCCTGCCATTTTTGGGCGATTATTTTGCGGGCCTGGAAGAGACATCTCAATATTGCTTCCCGGCTGCCGGGCAGGACTCTAGTGTCCTCCATGCAGCCTAATAGGCAAGTCAAGGCTTCTGGTGCAAGAGAAGATCCGAAAGCCTTGTTGATCCTCACAATTATCTCTGCCCAGTAGCGATAAAGCTTAGGGCACTTCCACATCATATGGATAAGATCACCCTTGCCTTTGCATCTTGGGCATTCATTATTTTGCCTCCACCCTAGTTTAACATCTTTTGGGGAGTGTAGTATACTCTGTGCAATAAGAACAAGTGGGACAATCTTTGCGATGGAGCCATCGACACCAATACTCCTTGTTGCAGTATTTTGTCCCACTGTTCAGGGGTCACTTCCCCCAAATCGCCTTCCCATCCCTCTCTAATCTTACGGGGGCATGCTCTGCTTATTGCTCTGGTCCCTAGGGTAGTGTACATTAATGAAATTAATCCTTTGGAAGTGTTGGGCTTAATTACTTTGATAAGGGCAGGTATCTTAACCCATGTAACAGTTTGTGATCTAAATTGCGTTTGAATGGCATGGCGAATCTGAAGGTACGTATAAAACGACTTGTTAGATATATTATATTCCCTTGCCACTTCCACAAATGATTTCATGATTTCTCCCTTGAACAAATGTATTAAGCGGTTTATGCCCTGTCTCTCCCACTCCTCCGGTTTCTCTATGCTCATTACTTCCTGTATATTATTGTTACTCCATATGGGGGAGAATTCAGTTACCCCGGTGTACCCCAGAAATGACTTTGTTAACTGCCATATTTTCCTGACTAGTTTTATAGTAGGAGATTTGTAGGAGAAGAAGTCCGCCTCTAAGGCTTCCACCAGTAACTTATGCGGATTCCCAGCTAACAACAGTCGACTATTGGGACACTCTTGGACTGTGGTTCCACAACCCCCCATGTGTTGCAGCTGAGATGCTACAAAGTATAGTCTTGGGTGTGGAACCGCCAGTCCCCCCTCTTTTACAGGAAGTTGTAGTGTTTGCAAGCTAATCCTCGCTTGGCCCCCCCTCCATATTAACTCTCTGAATAACGTCTCTATTTTCTTGAACCAAACCTGCCCTAGCCAGATCGGAGAGTTGTGTAACAAATATAACAACTGTGGCTGCCATACCATTTTAACCACTTTCCGACCGCCCACCGCAGGTATACGTCGGCACTTTGAGGATGGATATCTCGGTAACGGCAGCAGCTGCTGCCACAACCGAGATATCCATCTCTTCTGTGGGCGGTCGGGTAAACGATAATGGCGGTCTCCGCGGCGGAATCGCCGCGAGATCGCCGTTATCGGTAGCGGACGAGCGTGCCCCCCCCCTCCCGCTGCGCTACCGCGCTCTCCGCCGCTTACCGGAGCCGTCGGTAGCGGCGGAGGCGATCGGGTGCGCTCGTCTGGTCAGCGGGGATGCGAGTGAGGGAAAAAATTTCCCTCGTCCATCCCCGTAGCTCTGCTGGGCGGAAGTGACGTCAAACGTCAGTTCCAAACAGCGTCTTAAAGAGACATTTTTTTTTAAATGTCATTTGAAAAATGACATTTAAAAATTTTTTTTTTTTTTTTTTGCATTTTAGCCTAAATATGAGATCTGAGGTCTTTTTGACCCCAGATCTCATATTTAAGAGGACCTGTCATGCTTTTTTCTATTACAAGGGATGTTTACATTTCTTGTAATAGGAATAAAAGTGATAATTTTTTTATTTTTTTTTATTTTAGTGTTAAAAATTGGTAAAATTAATACAAATAAATACGAAAACAAAAAAAAAAATTTTAAATCGCCCCGTCCCGACGAGCTCGCGCGCAGAAGCGAACGCATACGCGAGTAGCGCCCGCATATGAAAACGGTGTTCAAACCACACAAGTGAGGTATCGCCGCGATCGTTAGAGCGAGAGCAATAATTCTAGCCCTAGACCTCCTCTGTATCTCAAAAAATGCAACCTGTAGAATTTTTTAAACATCGCCTATCGAGATTTTTAAGGGTAAAAGTTTGACGCCATGCCACGAGCAGGCGCAATTTTTAAGCGTGACATGTTGGGTATCATTTTACTCGGCGTAACATTATCTTTCACAATATGTAAAAAAATTGGGCCAAATTTATTGTTGTCTTATTTTTTTATTTAAAAAAGTGAATTTTTTCCAAAAAAAGTGCGCTTGTAAGACCGCTGCGCAAATACGGTGTAACAAAAAGTATTGCAATGACTGCCATTTTATTCTCTAGAGTGTTAGAAAAAAAAAATATATAATGTTTGGGGGTTTTAAGTAATTTTATAGCAAAAAAAAATGTTTTAGTCTCGTAAACACCGAATCTGAAAAACAGGCCCGGGGCTAAAGTGGTTAATAAGATTGCAGTGTCCTGCTACCGAGAGCGGGAGACGCTTCCATATGTCGCTCTTTTGTTTTAACGCAAGTAAAAGCGGGGCGATATTAATGTTAGCATACTGGGTGACGTCCTTAGTAACCCAGATCCCTAAATATTTCAATCTGGTGACCACGCTCAGTTGGGGCACATCTGGTATTGACTGGACATTGAGTGGTTCCATTGGTAACAGAGCGGATTTGTCCCAGTTAATGGCCAGACCCTAGAACTGTCCAAATTCCCCAACCATTTTTACTACGTTTCCCAGTGAGGTCCCGACATCTCCTAAAAAAAAAAAAAGAACATCGTCCGCAAATAATGCAATTCTGTCTTCTCCCTCCTGTCTCCTGAACCCTCTGACATCCGTCCTCGATCTGGCCATGATTGGCCTTGTTCCTCTCTCCAATTGGAACACCTCTGAGAGCTCGTTGTTGATTCTAGTTTTAGCCCTGGGTTCGCTATACAGTAGTTTAACCCAAAGCCAACAACCTCAAGCACTCTCCACAGGTATGTCCATTCCAAGCTATCGAAGGCTTTTGTGGTATCAAGAGATAACACCGCTCTAGTCCCCTCATTAACTGATGGAGTTTGTATATTTAGGAAAAGTCTTCTGATATTTGTGCTAGTTGTCCTACCTGGTATAAAGCCAGTCTGGTCTGGATGAATTAAATGGTTAATATACTTATTTAAGCGAGTGGCGAGTACCTTGGCGAGGATCTTTACATCGGTGCACAATAGGGAGATTGGACGGTAGGATGAGGGATCTAGTGGATCTTTTCCCTCCTTGTGTATAACTATAATGGTTGCCTCCGACATTGAGGAAGGGAGTATCCCCTCCTTCATTGCCCCCTCCAGTGTTTTCAGAAGTTCCGGGAGTAATGCCTCACCGTACCGTTTATATACCTCTATTGGGAGCCAGGCTGGGCCTGGAGACTTTTGGTTGGGCATTCCTGCGACTGCTTGTTTTATTTCCTCTAAGGTAATTGGTGCCTCTAATTCCTGTTTCTCCTTTGCTGTCAAAGTAGGGACTGAGATTGCCTGGAAAAAGGCTCCCATAGCTTCTTGTCCTGCCCCCTTTATGGATTTATACAACGCCCTATAATAGTCACTAAATGTTTGTGTCACCGCTTGACCTTCTGTGACGATTTCTCCCACAGGCGTCCTTATTGCTGGGACATTTGATGGGGGGGGGGGGGGGGGGGGGGGGGGGGGAGTTGGTTCTACTCAGCAAGGCCAATATGCGCCCTACTTTCTCCCCCTCACCAAACTGGCATTGCTTCTGGAGTATTTGCTTGTTCTCAGCCCTTCTTGTAATAGCCGTTCTATACTCTGCCTGCTTCTCCTCCCATTCTTGCTGGCTACTCAAGGTGGGCTCCTTAATGAATCTTTGCTCAGCTTGTGTCACCTCAAAGCCGAGTTTACCCTCTTTTTCTCTGGCTTCTCTTTTTCCTCTTGCTACCTACTGTATCAAAAGTCCTCTTAGGAAGGCCTTCAAGGAGTCCCAGACCACCCCCGTCGGTGCCGAACCCGTATGAAGTTGTGCATATTCTTTTATTTTGCAGACCATGTTCCCCGCACCACCAATCAGCTCGAGCCAGCCCGGGTTGAATTTCCATTCACTACGGGGCGACCCAAGCCCAGTCCTGACCGTCAACAGCAACAGGGAGTGGTCTGACACCCCTCTGGGGCCATACTCTATCCCATTAACCAGAGGTAGTGCTTCCTCGTTAGCAAGGGCGATATCGATTCTAGAGAGCGTCCGGTGTGAGCTTGAGTGGCAGGAATATTGGCGCGTCTGAGGGTAATAGATTCGCCATATGTCTCTAATCCCCATTTCCTCCAGGAGTCGTGCAAGTCGACCCTCGCTAGGTGAACTGGTTTTGCTCCCAGGAGGGAATCTATCCAGGTTTCTATCCAACACCTCATTATAGTCACCCACCGCGATTACTGGAACTTCTATTTTATCCAGCGTAAACTCAAAAAGTTTATGTAAGACCTCAGGTTTAAAACGGGGGGGGGATGTAAATGTTAGCCAGGACACATGGTCTGTTCGCTATTCGACAAGAAAGGAAAATATACCGTCCCTGGTCGTCTATACAAGACTCTGTGCTGGAGAACATTACTCCCCGCCCCACCAGGATGCTCATCCCCCTTGAGTAGGAGGAGTGGACTGAGTGATACTGGAACTGGAACCTCCGACTATTTAACTGGGCAACTGTGCCCCTATGGACGTTTCCTCTTTGACTAAATCTGCTATACAGGTTCTACAAAACGCCTTGGTCCAATAATCCCTAAGCGTAGCTTTACAGGAGGGACAAGGGTTGGGGAGGAATGCTTGGTCTTTTCCTTGAACTTTGCCTGAAATACACCAAGCCACCAACCGACCAGAAGACATACCGTATTTTTCGCTCTATAAGACGCACCTAACCATAAGACGCACCTAGGTTTTAGAGGAGAAAAACAAGAAAAAAAATATTCTGAACTAAAATGGTCCACTAAACTATTTACCAGTGCCCGTGAAATGTAGCCCGACATGTGCCAAAGAAATCCCTCCCAGCATAAATCCTCACTCTCAGATAAAAATCCTCCCCATCTCAGTGCCATCTTCTTTCCCCTACCAGTACAAACCCCCCTCCTCCAGCTGCTTCTCCTGTTCTGTAAAAGCAGCCCGCTCTGCTGGGACTTGTAGTGCCTCTGTGGGGGGCTGAGATATGGCAACCTGCTCTGCTAGGACTTGTAGTGCCTCTGTGGGGAAACTGAGGAATCCTACAAGTCCCAGCAGAGCAGGTTGCCATATCTCAGCCCCCCACAGAGGCACTACAAGTCCCAGTAGAGCGGGCTGCCACCTGTTCTCCAAACACAGCACAGCCTTCCATCCACTCACTCCTTGGCTGCCATAAATTCCTCCCCACTCTCCTCTCACAATAGTGTCCTACCTGAGTCTTGCATGACGAGCTGCATAGTGGGGTTCTGTATTACCGGTATTCGCAAAGGCTTTGTCACTGACTGGTCAGGACTGGACACCTCCGTGGCTGCAGCCGAGCAATAAGCTGGGCACCGGCAGATGCGGCAACTGTGCAGGAGGAGGCCGCGGGAACCGGGACTTTGAAGTTCAGGTCGGGGGTTATCGTGCGGGGGGCGGCTTTTTTTGTGGCTTAGCATTGAAGGCAGCGGCGGCGGGGGGCGGGGGCCAGATGTTCATTCGGACCATAAGACGCATAGACATTTTCCTCTATATTTTTGAGGGAAAAAAGTGCGTCTAATGGTCCGAAAAATACGGTAAGTATACCAAACATCAGGGCCCACCTAACCCTCAGCCCCACCAATCACAGATTGCGACAAACCCCACAGCGTCCCTATCCTGATCACTCTCCCCAATGCCTTAACCTCACCTCTGGAGAATGATGCAGGCTCCCCCCCCCCCACTAGGAGAGGAAGAGTCTGAACCAAAAAAGGCCCAAAGTGAATAAAGACAGGGACCTCTGCCCCTGCATACCTGGACCTGGCTGGTGTTTGTGGCTCCCGGTCCTGCCACCGCCTCCTCTGGATCCATGTCCGCAAAGGCTCAGGGGATGTCCGGATGCTTTTTATTCAAAGTTGCCGGTCCTTTCACTGCCACAAGGACCAGAAACGCACCAGCTGGGGCCTCCTTTACCTCTATTCCAACTGGAAGCCGCCACTCACCACCGGAAGTCCTGTCGCTCGCCACCTGGGACCCAGAACGAGTGGAGGGATGAGAGAGACACCGCTGCTGTTCCTCCAGCTTTCGCAGTCCCATTTCCAGCCCACACCCTCTTGTCTAGTGAGAGCGGGACCCCCAGCAGCCTCTACCCTCGTCTGGCTTAAAGAGGAGGAGACACCCGAGCACCCCCCACCCGTTAGGGGGGTGCTGGGCTTCGTCTGAAAACAAAGACAAACACCACAGGTATGCTCTCACTTTCCCCACTTTGAGAGAGTGTAGCACACCCCTGCAGCGCTTCCACCATGACAAAGGAACACTAACTGAGGTCATGGTGGAAGTGTCCAGTCTTTAAAGCAGTGACTGCAGTGTTTCCTGGAGAAATGGGTGGAGCTATGCTCTCTCCGGGTGTTGTCCTAAAAGACGATTTGGGAAATAATGCTTTTTGTCAAACAAAAGTGCAAAAAAAAATGTAAACTCTATTGGCTGTAATGCCATTGCACATATTACTTGATAATACCAAAATTAAATTACATTTTAAGAAAAAAAAAAAAGAAAGGAAAAGCCTTTTTCTTAATTATTTTTCCTTTAGCATCTTAGCAGATGCCCCCTACTGTTTTAGTCATGGTTCTATTTTTGGCAATGAAATGAACACTGGGCATACATAGAGATCAAAAGGTAGCCTTACTAATAAGGAGCCAACCTGCTGCCAATCCATGCACCCAATATCATAAGCAAATATTTATCTGGGGTAGACCCCAATACAGAAGTCGAGAGGAAAGGAGAGGGGGGGGGATTGCTCCCGCTGAGCCTTTGTATTCGACGGCAGGAAGATTTCACCGCCATCAAAATACACTGATCAGCGGTGCGATTACCCGTGGAAATCAGTAGATCAACTTCTGCTCAATCAACCTGCCCAAATAGGGATTAAAATTCAGGCCACTCCCTGCTGAATTTTGATCCATGTATGGCCACTTTAATCATTTCAGCTCTCGTATCGGAATTCCCCTTATTGACTACAGCCAGTTTTGTATTTCATTATTCGCCTGTTTGTTCAGTGATAACTCAGAAAACAAAAGTTTGGATACAAGGTTTCATTTTTTCTGGGACATACCAAGACTTTAAGGAAATACTGTCTTTGAAAATAATTTTTTTTCCAATTTGCATATATTTTGTTACACCGAAAAAATAAATTAAAAAAATGAAAAAATAATAAAAAAAATATATATATACTGTATATAAACAGTAAAACAAAAAAGGACAGCCGGTCCTGACAGAAGTTTTTTTGGTCTTTTGGTAAATGATCTTTTTTGAGCAATTATTGAAAACACTTGAACTTATGGCTACCTTTGATCTCTTGCTACATGACCAGCATAAAGAAAACTAACATGATGTGGCTAAGCTGCAAACAAGATTTGTGTAGGTTTAGTTATGCAAGCCTTTTACCACTTTGTGTAATTAATAGGGATCAGCCATCAGATTAGGGGTTTCATCGCTGTTAATAACTGGCAAATCTTGAACAAGTCGGAAAGGAATGGAAAAGAAAAAGCTTTCCTGTTCATGTCCAATGCTCACCTTGTCTGTGCGTGCACACCGCTGAAAGGACATTTTCTTCATGTGTTCAGCATGATTCTCAGGAATACAGTCAGATAGAAGGAGTGCTTGCACAAGTTCATCTTCAATTGTTTTGTACTGTGAAGAACCCACGTTTCGCTGCAATAACACACAATGGGACAAAAATATGGTATTATTAATCTTAAAGTCAAAGTTTAGGCTAAATATAAGTTTGCTTAACCACTTAACCCCCGGACCAATTTGTAGCTAAAGGACCAGGCCATTTTTTGTGATTCGGCACTGCGTCACTTTAACTGACAATTGCGCGGTCGTGCGACGTAGCTCCCAAACAAAATTGGTGTCCTGTTTTTCCCCACAAATAGAGCTTTTTTTTTGGCTGTATTTATAGCTAGTTATAGCGTCTACAAAATAGGGTGTAGTTTTATGGCATTTTTATTATTTATTTTTTCACTAGTAATGGGGATCATTGATTTTTATTGTGACAAACATTATGGCCGACGCATCGGACAATTTTGACACATTTTTGAGACTATTGTAATTTTTACAGCGATCAGTGCTATAAAAATTACACTGGCAGTAAAGCGGTTAACCACTAGGTGGCGCTGTAGGGGTTAAGTGTGCCCTAGTGTGCGATTCTTACTGCAGGGGGTGTGGCCTGGCACGTCACTGATAGCCGTTCCCTATGACAGGGAACAGACGATCACTGACAGTGCCACTAGGAAGAACGGGGAAAGATTTGTTTATACTTACCTCTCCCTGTTCTTCAGCTCTGTGACCCAATCATGGGACACTGGCGGCGATCAGGTCCGCAGAGCTCAGGACCATGTCTACAGGAGAGTCAGGACGCCCACTAACACACAACTCCTTTCTCTATCTGCAACGTAGAGACCATTCTGACTCTCCTGTAGTCCAACTTAAGGGAGAAAGCCTTGCATTACTGTGTGGGGTTACAGAAAGAAGAACAGGAAGTCTCAAGAAATAAGGACATTTAAAATCAAAATCAAAGGATGAGGTAAGTGGAGGACTGCACTAAAAAAGGTAAAGGAAGCCATTTAGGGAATAAAAAAAAAAAAAGAAGGGAATTGTACCTTTACAACCCCTTTAAGTGATATAGTGTGTCTGAAGAACTACCTACAACTATCCAATTACACACAAAAAAAAAAAAAAAGAAGTATAGATGGAGAGATATATATACACACACACACACACACACACACACACACCTGTGCTCATAAGTTTATGATTTCTTGGCCATTTTTTCAGACAATATGAATAACACAAATACATTTCTTTCACTGATGGTTAGTGTTCGGCTGAAGACATTTATTATCAATCAACTGTGTTTACTCTTTTTAAATCATAATGACAACAGAAACTACCCAAATGACCCTGATGATTTTGGCCTGATAACATGCACACAAGTTGACACAAAAGGGTTAGAATGGCTATTAAAAAAGGTAGCCATCCTCACCTTTGGGGAAAAAAAGTGTGGCAAAAGCTTGGAACAGCTCATGATCTCATGATTCAAAGCACACAAAGTCATCTGTAAAACATGGCGGAGGCAGTGTGATGGCATGGGCAGGAATGGCTTCCAGTGGCACCGAGTCATTGGTGTTGATTGATGATGTGACAGAAGCATCCGGATGAATTCTGCAGTGTTTAGAGCAGGGATCCTCAAACTACGGCCCTCCAGCTGTTGTAGAACTACACATCCCATGAGGCGTTGTAACACACTGACATTTACAGACATGACTGGGCATGATGGGAATTGTAGTTCCTTTACAACTGGAGGGCTGTAGTTTGAAGGCCCATGCTTTAGAGCAGGGGTCTTCAAACTACGGCCCTCCAGATGTTCAGGAACTACAATTCCCATCATGCCTCGTCATGTCTGTGAATGTCAGAGTTTTGCAATGCCTCATGGGATGTGTAGTTCCCCAACAACTGGAGGGCCGTAGTTTGAGGATCCCTGGTTTAGAGATATACTGTCAGCCCAGATACAGCCAAATGCAGCAAAGTTGATTGGACGACACTTCACGGTACAGATGGACAATGATCCTAAACACACTGCAAAAGCAACCCAGGAGCTTTTGAAGGAAACGATTTATGTTCAACCCCTTGAATTAAAGCTGACAGTCTGCACTTTGGATTGTTTAATTTTTAGCCGATAGCATACAGAGCCAAAAACGTATCAAATTTGTGCCTGTGTTCAAATACATATGGACCTGTGTACATACACATTGTAACTTTATATATACAGTCTATTTATATTGAAGTATGTACGAATTATGCTTAATAGTACTGCAGTGCAAAGATGGCATTTGTTGCATGGATAGGAAATACAAATCTGCTGGTAGAAGTATATAAGTGGCTGCACTCACAGCCTTACAAAAATTGATTAAAGAAGAAGGAAAGACTTACAGGACATTCTATATTAATAAACATTTGTGTGTAAGTAGAAGATAATAAACTTGTTTGTTTGTGCAGCACTGCTCTGTTTACCTGCATGCCATGGTATCCTTTCCCAGAATATGCCAGAAGCAGGACCACTTTTTTCTTGGGATACTTCTTTGCCTGCTCTTCATCGTCAGGCTTAAACCTCTTGGCATCATGTCCATTTTCCTCTACGGTCTCAGAATCCTCTTGGAGACTTGAAGCCTTCCTGGTTTCTCCCACACTACTAGGCTGTAATATATTCTCCTCCTTCAGGGATGCCATGAGATCTTCTTACACGGATTACTGCAACAAAAGTGTACAGTAAACTTGTGAAAAATACAGTGAAATGAAAGCATTACTCAGTTCTGCTCAATGGGCCTATAAGAATCTGTATACCCAGAGCCGAATGCCTGGAACGCAAGCAATGTGCATTCGGGTCATTCATCCATGGGTGCATGCTGCCCTAAAACTAAAGTAACACTTGATGCATCATCCAGCTGCAAGAAGCTGTCAGCCTCTCACAAGAGTTTGACAAGCTGCCACAGTGCCTTCTGCCCCCACCCAAATGGCAAAGCCTCACACACCAGGGCTAAACACCCAGCTTGCACAAGGACTAATTCAGCACGATTTCAAATTGGCATTTCTGTCCGACTTAGGGGGCAATTTGACAGACATAGATGTCTATTAAAACCGCTCCCTGAAATCACCAAAAGCAGTGCAGAAACTACTTTTGGGAAATCGGATGGTGCCATTGTGGGCAATAGGCTCTGATTTGGCATGCGATTTGACATGACAAAGCAACTTGAGGAAGATGAAGTTAGAAGCCGATTGGGTACTATTTACAGCTGCACCAGATTCAGTACATTTGATGTCAGATAACCATCACACATGGAGGGGAATTTACTAAAGCCCCTTTCCCACCGACAGACCGATCGGATCTCGGTGTCAGTTTTTCAGGTGGACCTGATCGTACCATTCATAGCACTCTATGGAGTGGTGGATGTTAGACATGTGTCCGCTGACACCTGCCGGCATCTGATCCTGTCCTCTAAAAACAGATGTATGGGGATCCATTCCCCCACTGGTCAGGCGGATCAGATGACAGTCAGTTTCCATCCTATTGCACCATAGAGAACAGCGGGTTGTGTCTGTGTTCGCTCTGCATAGCATTGTGCCCACAGACCTGTCATCTGCCTGCTCAGCAAGGTTTAGCAGAGAGATAACCACTAACAATGTGGATCCACTTGATGGAGTCCACCAAGTCTGAAAGGGGCCTAAAACTCAAGCAGCCAGAATCTGGAGTAGCTTTGAATGGCAACCAATCAGCTTTCAAAAGCAGAACTAACCCCCCAAAGATACTCACCTTCATACATTGCTTACATCCCTCACCGTCTGCTGTAACCTTTCCCTCTGCTGATGCGTTTTTCACCCTCTTCATTCCCTTGAGGGGGGGGGGGTTAATGGCAACCCTACTGCACACATACATGGATGGCACCTCACGCCTTTAAACCAGAACACATATGAATTACACAAATTCTGAGGCTAATTTAATGCAGATAAGGAACCAAGTTTAGTTACCACCTTAACCACTTCAGACCCGCGCTATTGACAAAATTATTGACAGCGCGGACCTGAGGCGCCAACTATACGTCTTTGGACGTAATTTCTAGTGCATTACCCGTGCGCGCCACTGAGTGGCGCGCGGCGGGTAAACACTGTCCAGCCGCATCGCTGGGGATCCGATGCATGTACCTGGCGGCCGCGATGTCCATCGGGTACATGCGATTGGCGGGAAAATGAGTAGATGACAGCAAGGACGTGGAGCTCTGTGTGTAAACACAGAGCTCCACGTGCTGCCAGAGGAGAGGAGACCGATCTGTGTCTCTTGTACATAGGGACACAGCATCGGTCACCTCCACCAGTCACCCCCCTCCCCCCACACAGTTAGAACACACCCAGGATACACATTTAACCCCTTCCTAACCCCCTAGTGTTAACCCCTTCCCTGCCAGCCACATGTATACAGTAATTAGTGCATTTTGTATAGCACTGATCGCTGTATAAATGTGAATGGTTCCAAATTTGTGTCAAAAGTGTCCGATATGTCCGCCGCAATAAAAAAAAAAATCGCAGATCGTCGCCATTACTAGTAAAAAAATCATAATTCTGTTCCCCATTTTGTAGGCGCTATAACTTTTTTTACAAAAATACGTCGAAATATACGTATCGGCCTTAACTGTGAAAAAAAACAAAAAAAACAAAAAAATTTTTTTTTAAATTGTCGCTCTTTTTTTGTTTATAGCGCAAAAAATAAAAACCGCAGAGGTGATCAAATACCACCAAAATAAAGCTCTATTTGTGGGGAAAAAAAGGACGTCAATTTTGTTTGGGAGCCACGTCGCACGACCGAGCAAATGTCAGTTAAAGCGACGCAGTGCCGGAAGCTGAAGTTTCACCTGGGAACGAAGGGGGTTAATGTGCCCAGTAAGCAAGTGGTTAATCAACCTCAGAACCTGTGTAATTCATATGTGTTTGGGTTTTAAAGGGATGAGGTGGCAACCCTAGCGTGCTGGAGTAATTCTGGCACAGCTGAACTTGGTAGAAAGTAGGGATGAGCCCCGGGGTGTTGGCAAACTGCACGTGCAGAGCGGCCAGGAAGTCGGCACGGCGCTGCACAAATCACAGGCAGGGAGACATTGTCCTGATGTGTGGCTGCAGAGATCGGGAAATGTCTCCCTGCCTGTGATTTGCGCAGCCCCGTGCCGACTTCCTGGCGGGCTCTGCACATGGAGTGTGCGAACACGTCGGAGCTCATCCATAGTAGAAAACTGCGAGCAGGCAGTTTGCATAAAAGACGTAGCAGTAATAAACAAGCTTGTTTGCAGTTTGACAAGTTAGCCGTAGTTCCCTTTGAAGTGCATGTTCACGTTTGCGCATTGCGTGAACATGTACAGAATCGCGCTCTTTCCTGCAATGCACAGTGGTGCGTACCATGTAAATGTACCAATACGTTTTGGTGCGGCACAATTTTTCAAAAGGGTTGTGCGCCTATTTACTGTGTTTTTTTTGTGCGTCAGTTTCAATGGGCTTCCCTGAATACAAGACGCAGAAACACGCTCATTCTGTGAAAGGAGCCAAACTGAACAAGCTGACGCTAGAAGGTGATGCTCCAGATGTTGACGCTATGCACAGCTGCTCCAGATGCTGACGCTATGCACAGCTGCTCCAGATTCTGACTGTTCCAGAATTGGTACACTCCCACCATCTACTTCTCACTGCTAACAATGAGATACTTGTGCAGAATTGCTTTCTAGAAGAGTGGGATTGTGGTCAGTATCCTGGGGGTTACACAAATCATGCAATCTGACACCACAGGAAAATCATGAGAACCTCTAAAGGCATTAAATACAATTAAGGCATTAAATAGAATGTAACATGCACAGGTACAAAGGAAGTGAGAGCAGCAGAGACAGACATCACTGATAGGGCAATGATAGAACACACAGAGAGGAAATACCTGCACGTGGATTACTACACAAGCTGCCAAATCCGTGTGTGCTGTAGGACCTGCGATGACATCACGATCATGTGACCAGACTACTGCGCCTCACATGGAGTGAAGGACCTTCGGTGATGCTTCTGTCACGTGGCGTGACTGAGCTGAAGAGTGGGCGGGGCATAGGGTGCAGACTGGAAAAGCCAATGTTTAGTCATAGACGTCTTAGTTCACAAAAAGGACCACTCACTCCTCCTGGGGCTGTTCCCAAGTACACATTGAAGCCTTCACATAAGTATTAGTATTTTAATAAACACCCACTGAAGCTCTTTGATGTCAAGCTTGTTTTTTTTATTTAAAAAAACTTAGCTTTGAGCCACCTCCGACACTTCCGGGAGTGTCAGGGGTTCTCAGCTTGTAGCCTGACCCCACCCCCACCATTCTGACGTCACCTGGGCAGTGGAAGCTGTACAGGAAGCCTCATGTAATTAGTTTAGGGCTTGTGTACTCTTGCTGCAAAGGGCTACAAATCCTTCCTCGTTCAAACGGCTTTCCACAGGCGATATGCTGGAAAACAGCGGCTTGTGTACATCCCTGGCTTTGCAGCTTAAGTCCCCTTTCACAGTTGTGCGACTTGTCCTGTGACTGCAAAGTTGCATGGCAAGTGCTACTCCATGATTTCCAATGAGTACCATTCGTGTCTGAGCGACTTCAAAGTAGTCCCTCTGCACTACTTTAGTATGACTTTGATGCGACTTGAGGTCCATAGACCTCAAAATTACACAGTCATTGCTTCAAGTCGCATCCAAATCATGTGCGAAAAGGGGCTTTAGGGGAGCTGCTGGAAAGGGAGGGGGTAGTAAAACCAGGGCTTATCGTGCTTTTACCCCCATCCTCCCAACAACAAGTGTAAACCAGCCCCTATGCTATAACAATTTATATCATTATTGCTTTTCAAGACCAACTTCGGAAAATTTGAAAATGTTCTCCCACAGCGGGGCTATGCCTGCACTGCAGGGGTTAAAGTGGAGTTCCACCTTAAAAAGTAATTTTCGCTTAATCCCCTCCCCCTTACATGCCACATTTGGCATGTAATTTTTTTGGGGGGGAGGAGTGGGACTTCCTGTCCCACTTCCTGCTTCCGCCGAGGGGCTGGTAAGGCGATTAGGCCTAATCGCCTTACTGCATTACAGGTCCTAGACGATCGCCTGTCCAATCAGCGGCAGGCCGCGCGCGCATGCGCAGTGGGTGCCCGGCCGTGAAGCCGAAGACTGTCACGGCTGGGTGCCCACAATCGCAATGAGGATGCCGGCCGGGGAGGGGGGGAGAGGAGCGGAGCCCCGGTCGGCGCGTCACTGGAACGTGGAGAAGGAAAGTGTCTGTTTATTAAAAGCCAGCAGCTACACTTTTTGTAGCTGCTGACTTTTAATAAACATTACATTTGGGTGGAACACCCCTTTAACTGCTAGTTTAGTCTATGGGAGAGGTAAAGCACTGTTACTTACCTGATCCTCCACTCCCCTGGCAGGCGACACTCCACCATGCTAAATTAGCAGTTAACCCTTGCAATTTGGGCAGAGCCCCACTCTCCTCTAGACTAAACTTGCAGTTAAGACAAAGCCCCAATTTACCCTAGACTAAACCTACAGTTAAGGCAAAGCCCCACTCTTCCCTAGACTAAACTTGCAGTTTGGGCAGACCGTGACTCTCCTCTAGATGCAACTTGCAGTTCGGGCAGAGCCCCAATCTCCTATAGACTAAACTTGCCGTTTGGGCAGAGCCCCACTCTCCCCTAGACTAAAGGTGCAGTTCAGACAAAACCCCAATCTCCCCTAGACTAAACCTACATATCAGACAAAGCCCCAATCTCCCCTAGACTAAACCTACATATCAGACAAAGCCCCAATCTCCCCTAGACTAAACCTACATATCAGACAAAGCCCCAATCTCCCCTAGACTAAACCTACATATCAGACAAAGCCCCAATCTCCCCTAGACTAAACCTACATATCAGACAAAGCCCCACCCCAATCTCCCCCCCAATAGACTAAACCTACATATCAGACAAAGCCCCACTCTCCCCTAGACTAAACCTACATATCAGACAAAACCCCAATCTCCCCTAGCTAAACCCATATCAGACAAAACCCCAATCTCCCCTAGACTAAACCTACATATCAGACAAAACCCCAATCTCCCCTAGCCCCAATCTCCCCTAGACTAAACCTACATATCAGACAAAACCCCAATCTCCCCTAGACTAAACCTACATATCAGACAAAACCCCAATCTCCCCTAGACTAAACCTACATATCAGACAAAACCCCAATCTCCCCTAGACTAAACCTACATATCAGACAAAACCCCAATCTCCCCTAGACTAAACCTACATATCAGACAAAACCCCAATCTCCCCTAGACTAAACCTACAATCAGACAAAACTCCCCTAGACTAAACCTACATATCAGACAAAGCCCCAATCTCTCCCCTAGACTAAACCTACATATCAGACAAAGCCCCACTCTCCCCTAGACTAAACCTACATATCAGACAAAGCCCCAATCTCCCCTAGACTAAACCTACATATCAGACAAAGCCCCACTCTCCCCTAGACTAAACCTACATATCAGACAAAGCCCCAATCTCCCCTAGACTAAACCTACATATCAGACAAAGCCCCACTCTCCCCTAGACTAAACCTACATATCAGACAAAGCCCCAATCTCCCCTAGACTAAACCTACATATCAGACAAAGCCCCACTCTCCCCTAGACTAAACCTACATATCAGACAAAGCCCCACTCTCCCCTATCCTACATATCAGACAAAACCCCTCTCCCCTAGACTAAACCTACATATCAGACAAAGCCCCACTCTCCCCTAGACTAAACCTACATATCAGACAAAGCCCCACCCCAATCTCCCCTCTCCCCTAGACTAAACCTACATATCAGACAAAGCCCCAATCTCCCCTAGACTAAACCTACATATCAGACAAAACCCCAATCTCCCCTAGACTAAACCTACATATCAGACAAAGCCCCACTCTCCCCTAGACTAAACCTACATATCAGACAAAACCCCAATCTCCCCTAGACTAAACCTACATATCAGACAAAACTCCAATCTCCCCTAGACTAAACCTACATATCAGACAAAGCCCCAATCTCCCCTAGACTAAACCTACATATCAGACAAAGCCCCACTCTCCCCTAGACTAAACCTACATATCAGGCAAAGCCCCACTCTCCCCTAGACTAAACCTACATATCAGACAAAGCCCCAATCTCCCCTAGACTAAACCTACATATCAGACAAAACTCCAATCTCCCCTAGACTAAACCTACATATCAGACAAAGCCCCAATCTCCCCTAGACTAAACCTACATATCAGACAAAGCCCCACTCTCCCCTAGACTAAACCTACATATCAGGCAAAGCCCCACTCTCCCCTAGATTAAACTTGCAGTTGGGGCAGAGCTCCACTCTTCCGTAGACTAAACTTGCAGTTTGGGCATACCCTGACTCTCCTCTAGACGCAACTTGCATTTCAGGCAGAGCCCCACTCTCACATTGACTAAACTTTCCGTTCATGCAGAGCTCCACTCTCCCCTAGACTAAAGTTGCATTTCAGGCAGAGCCCCACTCTCACATTGACTAAACTTGCAGTTCGGGCAGATCCCCACTGCAAAGTAGACTTTTCAAGATTCCGGTAGCCATGCTTTAAATATAATAGTTTACATATTTGAACTCTATCTAATAAGTTAAAGCAGACCTTTACCCATGAAAATAATATTTTCTCTCCTGATTCTCCCCTTAGCACTTTCCCACCTAGGTGAATATTACATAGGGACCCCTGCTGCCTCTGTTTGTTGGACTGATGAAAAAATAGACGTAGGGGTGATTTATATGGCGAGTGGGTACCTTCTTTTTGGAGCTGTTGCAGTCATTTCTAGTGGCCAATCACTACACCAAACCTGCTCCTGATATCGGTGACAGTGTGAGAATTAGATCCTGCAGAGGAACATTTGGTTTTCTTCAGCTCCTGGTTCCAGGGCTGCAAACACACAGCGTGAATTTATTTGGTGGGACCTCTGTTCTGCCTGCATTAGATCCTGGTTCCAGGGCTGCAAACACACAACGTGAATTTATTTGGTGGGACCTCTGTTCTGCCTGCACTAGATCCTGGTTCCAGGGCTGCAAACACACAGCATGAATTTGGTGGGACCTCTGTTCTGCCTGCACTAGATCCTGGTTCCAGGGCTGCAAACACACATCGTGAATTTGGTGGGACCTCTGTTCTGCCTGCACTAGATCCTGGTTCCAGGGCTGCAAACACACAGCATGAATTTGGTGGGACCTCTGTTCTGCCTGCACCAGATCCTGGTTCCAGGGCTGCAAACACACAGCGTGAATTTATTTGGTGGGACCTCTGTTCTGCCTGCACTAGATCCTGGTTCCAGGGCTGCAAACACACAGCATGAATTTGGTGGGACCTCTGTTCTGCCTGCACCAGATCCTGGTTCCAGGGCTGCAAACACACAGCATGAATTTGGTGGGACCTCTGTTCTGCCTGCACCAGATCCTGGTTCCAGGGCTGCAAACACACAGCGTGAATTTATTTGGTGGGACCTCTGTTCTGCCTGCACTAGATCCTGGTTCCAGGGCTGCAAACACACATCGTGAATTTGGTGGGACCTCTGTTCTGCCTGCACTAGATCCTGGTTCCAGGGCTGCAAACACACAGCGTGAATTTATTTGGTGGGACCTCTGTTCTGCCTGCACTAGATCCTGGTTCCAGGGCTGCAAACACACAGCATGAATTTGGTGGGACCTCTGTTCTGCCTGCACCAGATCCTGGTTCCAGGGCTGCAAACACACAGCATGAATTTGGTGGGACCTCTGTTCTGCCTGCACCAGATCCTGGTTCCAGGGCTGCAAACACACAGCGTGAATTTATTTGGTGGGACCTCTGTTCTGCCTGCACTAGATCCTGGTTCCAGGGCTGCAAACACACATCGTGAATTTGGTGGGACCTCTGTTCTGCCTGCATTAGATCCTGGTTCCAGGGCTGCAAACACACAGCATGAATTTGGTGGGACCTCTGTTCTGCCTGCACCAGATCCTGGTTCCAGGGCTGCATACACACAGCGTGAATTTGGTGGGACCTCTGTTCTGCCTGCACTAGATCCTGGTTCCAGGGCTGCAAACACACAGCGTGAATTTATTTGGTGGGACCTCTGTTCTGCCTGCACTAGATCCTGGTTCCAGGGCTGCAAACACAGCATGAATTTGGTGGGACCTCTGTTCTGCCTGCACCAGATCCTGGTTCCAGGGCTGCATACACACAGCGTGAATTTGGTGGGACCTCTGTTCTGCCTGCACTAGATCCTGGTTCCAGGGCTGCAAACACACAGCATGAATTTGGTGGGACCTGTTCTGCCTGCATCCTGGTTCCAGGGCTGCAAACACACAGCGTGAATTTGGTGGGACCTCTGTTCTGCCTGCACTAGATCCTGGTTCCAGGGCTGCAAACACACAGCGTGAATTTGGTGGGACCTCTGTTCTGCCTGCACCAGATCCTGGTTCCAGGGCTGCAAACACACAGCGTGAATTTGGTGGGACCTCTGTTCTGCCTGCACTAGATCCTGGTTCCAGGGCTGCAAACACACAGCGTGAATTTGGTGGGACCTCTGTTCTGCCTGCACTAGATCCTGGTTCCAGGGCTGCAAACACACAGCATGTGACCTCTGTTCTGCCTGCATTTGGTGGGCTGCACCACAGCGTGAATTTGGTGGGACTGTTCTGCCTGCACTCCTGGTTCCAGAAACACACAGCGTGAATTTGGTGGGACCTGGTTCCAGGGCTGCAAACACACAGCGTGAATTTGGTGGGACCTCTGTTCTGCCTGCACTAGATCCTGGTTCCAGGGCTGCAAACACACAGCGTGAATTTGGTGGGACCTCTGTTCTGCCTGCACTAGATCCTGGTTCCAGGGCTGCAAACACACAGCGTGAATTTGGTGGGACCTCTGTTCTGCCTGCACTAGATCCTGGTTCCAGGGCTGCAAACACACAGCGTGAATTTGGTGGGACCTCTGTTCTGCCTGCACTAGATCCTGGTTCCAGGGCTGCAAACACACAGCATGAATTTGGTGGGACCTCTGTTCTGCCTGCAAACACCTGGTTCCAGGGCTGCAAACACACAGCCTCTGTTCTGCCTGCAATTTGGTTCCAGGGACCACAGCGTGAATTTGGTGGGACTGTTCTGCCTGCACTAGATCCTGGCCAGGGCTGCACACACAGCGTAGATCCTGGTTCCAGGGCTGCAAACACACAGCGTGAATTTGGTGGGACCTCTGTTCTGCCTGCACTAGATCCTGGTTCCAGGGCTGCAAACACACAGCGTGAATTTGGTGGGACCTCTGTTCTGCCTGCACTAGATCCTGGTTCCAGGGCTGCAAACACACAGCATGAATTTGGTGGGACCTCTGTTCTGCCTGCATTAGATCCTGGTTCCAGGGCTGCAAACACACAGCGTGAATTTGGTGGGACCTCTGTTCTGCCTGCACTAGATCCTGGTTCCAGGGCTGCAAACACACAGCGTGAATTTGGTGGGACCTCTGTTCTGCCTGCACTAGATCCTGGTTCCAGGGCTGCAAACACACAGCGTGAATTTGGTGGGACCTCTGTTCTGCCTGCACTAGATCCTGGTTCCAGGGCTGCAAACACACAGCATGAATTTGGTGGGACCTCTGTTCTGCCTGCACTAGATCCTGGTTCCAGGGCTGCAAACACACAGCGTGAATTTGGTGGGACCTCTGTTCTGCCTGCACTAGATCCTGGTTCCAGGGCTGCAAACACACAGCGTGAATTTGGTGGGACCTCTGTTCTGCCTGCACTAGATCCTGGTTCCAGGGCTGCAAACACACAGCATGAATTTGGTGGGACCTCTGTTCTGCCTGCACTAGATCCTGGTTCCAGGGCTGCAAACACACAGCGTGAATTTGGTGGGACCTCTGTTCTGCCTGCACTAGATCCTGGTTCCTGGTTCCAGGGCTGCAAACACACAGCGTGAATTTGGTGAGGACCTCTGTTCTGCCTGCACTAGATCCTGGTTCCAGGGCTGCAAACACACAGCGTGAATTTATTTGGTGGGACCTCTGTTCTGCCTGCACTAGATCCTGGTTCCAGGGCTGCAAACACACAGCATGAATTTGGTGGGACCTCTGTTCTGCCTGCACTAGATCCTGGTTCCAGGGCTGCAAACACACAGCGTGAATTTGGTGGGACCTCTGTTCTGCCTGCACTAGATCCTGGTTCCAGGGCTGCAAACACACAGCGTGAATTTGGTGGGACCTCTGTTCTGCCTGCACTAGATCCTGGTTCCAGGGCTGCAAACACACAGCGTGAATTTGGTGAGACCTCTGTTCTGCCTGCATTAGATCCTGGTTCCAGGGCTGCATACACACAGCGTGAATTTATTTGGTGGGACCTCTGTTCTGCCTGCACTAGATCCTGGTTCCAGGGCTGCAAACACACAGCGTGAATTTGGTGGGACCTCTGTTCTGCCTGCACTAGATCCTGGTTCCAGGGCTGCAAACACACAGCGTGAATTTGGTGGGACCTCTGTTCTGCCTGCCTGGTTCCACTAAACACACAGCGTGAATTTGGTGGGACCTCTGTTCTGCCTGCACTAGATCCTGGTTCCAGGGCTGCAAACACACAGCGTGAATTTATTTGGTGGGACCTCTGTTCTGCCTGCACTAGCTCCTGGTTCTAGGGCTGCAAAAGTGCAGGGGGGCCTTCTGGTATGAAAGATAACGTAGTAACAGCAGTCACAACGGTGACAACCCAATCCATGCACAGAATCCACTCACAGGTACCGATGCTCTGTGTCCAACTCCTCTCACACCCGAACAACATAAGCAACAGAAAGAGCCGGCAACACTGGAATCCTTGAAGTGTAGTTTATTGGTCACATTTGACTAAGGCTTCTACCAAAACGCACCAGCGCTATTGTTTTACTGTCACTTTGATGTAATAAACAAAATACACTTTAAGGATTCCAGTGTTGCCAGCTCTTTCTAGTGCTTAGGACCTTCTGGTACCTCCAATGGCCAAGCCTCCTAAGGAAGGTGGTGTAAATGCTTGAAGGCAATTTTTGAAGCTTTCCCCTGCTGGACCCTCTGCTATGATCAACTCAGGGACAGACAGCATCTCTGGCAGTGACAAGCGCTTGTTGCACCAAAAATACAGGTAAGCTTGTAACCATTGTCTTGTGTCCCTGCTGCAGACGTTTAAGTTTACTACATTTTTTATTTCTATTTCAGAGTTCTCTGGGGCCTGGTGGTGGGCTTAGGGTGTCCTGTATTTCAGCCCTGTTGGGTGTGAGGTCACCTTGAGGATCAGATTTTATGGGCAACCTAGTTGTTTGCTCTACTGAAGTCAGATCTGGGCTCTTGAAAAGTCTAAAGCCTCATACACACGGTAGAACTTCAAACAAACTTTTCCGTGGATTTTTGTTTAAAGGGCATGGCCGGGGACACCCATAGCATACATGGCAGGACTTTTCCTGCAAACTTTCCCAAAATCACCTGATTTTTCTGCTCTTTACCGCCACCCTTTGGTCAACTTCTGATATTGTTGGTTGATTTTAACAACAATAAAGTCCAATGGAGTTCTGTACACACGGTAGGACTTTGCACCGTAGGACTTTTGTTGCTGAAAAGTTTGTCCGTTTGCAGAGTGAACTTTTGTCCGATGAAAACCGAAAAAGTTTGTGTGATGGAGTGTACAGTTTTTAAAAACTTGCTCATTTTGATGTTTGTTGTCAAAAAGTCCTACCGTGTGTATGGGGCTTAGCCCAGGTTCACACTGGGTACGATTTAGTTCGATTTGAGATGCAATTTCACATGTAAAATTGCATCTCAAATCTGCGGGAATTGCCCGCAATGACACCGTCCTAATCGGTGCGATGCCGCATCTGCGGCGCTGCACCGATTTCAAAAAGTAGTTCCTGTACTACTTTTTGCGATTTCAGGACGCAATTTACATTGACATCTGTGCAGAAACCTGCACAGATGTCTCCTAAATCGCACCGAAATGGGGACTGCCAGAAGGAGTGAACTCGCGCGATTTCACTCCCGCAGCCCAGTGTGAACCAGGGCTTAAGGCCGCTTTCACATGGGCGATCCAATCAGGTCCACCTGTCAGTTTTTGAGGCTGACCTGATCCGACCATGCAGTCTCTTCTATGAAGCGGCTGATGTCAGCGGACACATGTCCGTTGATACCCACCACCATCCGAAAACAGGCAGATGGTGGTCCTATTCCCCATCTGTCGAGCAGATTGGATGAAAAGGATAGGCGGTCCAGTTCCATCCAATTGCCCAATAGAGGATAGTGAGACAGTGTCTGAGAGATCCCCCGCTGAGCAAGCGGATTCCGCTTCACAGAGGCGACCTTGTGAAAGGGGTCTAAAGAATAAATGTGTGTTGATGACAAGGTGCTCTTGTGCCAACTTAAAAAAAAAATTATTCATAAGCATATATCTGCATGAACTTCTTTTACGGTGTTAAAAGAACTGTCATCTACTAGATCTCTTTTGGCTAATCTAAAGTCTTCAGGCCAACCGTAATCTGTGCCACTATTCTTCTCAGCCTCCCAGGGGGTTTGTGCCAGTAAGTCTATATGGAGGATCTTAACAGGTGATTTGTATTGACCCGGACTGTCAATTTATAGTATGTAGGAGCCAGGCAGCTTGCGTAAACCACTGCAGCTATGATAGCGGTTGTGTTTGACATGTGGAAAGAGCAAAAGAGCATGTCCAGAGCGATCTGTACCTAGTGCATTATTGGTTAAGGCAGAAGACTAATATGTGAGATACAGACTTTAAGCAAACCCAACAATTGGATGGAAATTTTAAATGTCCGCACATTCGATTCAGCCATCACTGTAGAGAAAACTTTCAGAAGATTATCTACAAATTGTTTTCTACATTAAACCATCATTTTTGTGTTCATCGATTTCTGAATGGGCAGAAGTGATGTAATGTGAATGTGATCTATAACATTTGAAAATTCTTCAGGAGAGTGACTACTCAAGAACTGAAACAGTGAGAACAACCAATCTTATATTGCAGGAAACGTTTGCTACACTAGTAGTCTATGAGCACACCTCTTTTCCAGAGACAATAATAGCAACACTTTTCTTGTATGTATGGATCTCATCTTAAAATGTGAGATGCCAACTTGTCCAGACTATGTGGGTAAAATGGGAAAGGGATTTAGGCATCACCGTGTCAATGATCAAAAATGTAAGATGCTAAAGTCACAAAACCTAAAGTGGTTGTAAACCCCTACTTATACCCAGTGACGTGACCACCATCGGACCAAAATCCCCTCGGACCAGAACGCGGTGACGTAGAACACGACGTGATGAAAAAACGAAGTTCAATGCTTCCAAGAATGCGTCGACTTGATTGTGAGCATGCACAGGTTTTTGGTCTGATGATTTTGTGTTCTAACCATCGAACCTGTCCGACGGACAGGTTTCCAGAGGACATGTTTTCAAACATGTTTGGAAACTTTTGTCCGCTGGAAAACGGTCCGATAGGCCGTACACACGATCGAACATGTCCGCTGAAACTGGTCTGCGGACCAGTTTCAGCAGACATGTTCGATCGTGTGTACGCGGCCTTAGAGGTATCTTTCAAATAAGCAACAGAATAACAATTCAACAGATGCAGCTTCACTGCTTATTCTAAAATAATCTATTGTTTGCTATAATATACAGCTATCGTATTTTCCGGCGTATAAGACAACCTTTTATACCTAAAAATATCCCCCACAAATCGGGGGTCGTCTTATATGCCGGTATTACCCCTATATACTTAAGTATAAGCTGAGACATGCAGAGTCAGATTGCGGCCATTCAGTGTAAAAAAGGGATTTTTAATACAGCTTACCTGTAAAATCCTTTTCTTGGAGTACATCACGGGACACAGAGCGGCATATTCATTACTATACGGGTTATATGGAGTACCTTCAGGTGATGGACACTGGCAATCTCAAACAGGAAGTCCCCTCCCTATATAACCCCCTCCCATAGAGGGAGTACCTCAGTTTTGTAGTAAGCAGTATGCCTCCCAAAAATGTTCCCCATAAAAGGGGTGGGAGCTCTGTGTCCCGTGATGTACTCCAAGAAAAGGATTTTACAGGTAAGCTGTATTAAAAATCCCTTTTTCTTTCTCGTACATCACGGGACACAGAGCGGCATATTCATTACTATACGGGATGTCCGAAAGCAATGTTTTAATGAGGGGAGGGAGACATCTTCCAAAAAAGGATTTAATTTAGAGGTACACTCAAATAATAATAATAAATCCAACTTAGTCAAGAAAATAAATTTGAATTTAAATCAAGGGTGCCCCCCGATCCCGAGGGTCTTTAATCGCAGCCTGTAGTACTGCCTGCCCAAAGGCTGCATCCTCATTCCTTCTCACGTCCAACTGATAAAATCTTGTAAACGTGTGGACTGATGACCAAGTTGCCGCCTTGCATATTTGAGCCATAGAGATCTGATGGTGTGCTGCCCAGGAGGCGCCCATGGCCCTGGTAGAATGGGCCTTTACTGACAAAGGAGGAGGCAACCTCCTCAAACCGTAGGCCTGAATGATTAATTGTCTGATCCATCTCGAGATGGTGGACCTTGCAGCTGCCTGTCCTTTCTTGGGCCCATCCGGTAAAATTAACACCACATCTGTTTTCCGAATCTTCTCTGTAGCTTTAAGATAGGCCCTCATGGCCCTGACAATATCCAAGGTATGCAGCAACCCTTCCTTTCTAGAAGTGGGTTTCGGAAAGAAGGATGGAAGTACCAAATCCTGGTTCAGGTGAAAACTGGATATAACCTTTGGTAGAAAGGAAGGATGAGGACGGAGCACCGCCCTGTCCTTATGTAGAATGAGATATGGTTCCTTACAAGATAAGGCTGCCAATTCTGACACTCTCCTGGCCGAAACTATGGCGACCAGAAATACCAACTTTGTCAGTAAAACCAAAGGAATTTCAGCCAACGGCTCAAAGGGTTATTTCTGTAGAGTCGACAGAACAAGATTTAAGTCCCACGGACAAAGTGGTGACTTGACCGGAGGATTAACACGTAAGACCCCCTGTATGAAGGTCTTAACCAGCGAGTGGGTGGCCAGCGGCCTTTGAAACCACACTGACAAAGCTGAAATCTGTCCCTTGATTGTGCTTAATGCCAGGCCTTTATCCACTCCTAGCTGGAGAAAACTTAATACTCTATCAATGGTATACTTGCGGGAATGCCATTTCTTGGACTCACACCAGCCTACGTGGCCCTCTAAACCCTGTAATAAATTACCCTGGAGGCTGGCTTTCTAGCCTTAATCAGGGTAGGGATTACCTGCCTAGACAGACCTCTACCCCTGAGAATCAGGGATTCAGCCGCCAGGCCGTCAAATTAAGACGCTGTAATGCAGGGGGGAGGATCGGGCCTTGTGAGAGTAAGTCCAAGGGTCTCCCACTGCCATCTTCAGGACTAGTGAGTACCATGCCCTCCGGGGCCAAGCTGGGGCTACCAGGATGACTGGCCTGTGCTCCACTATGATCCTGCGCAACAGGCGGGGAAGTAACTGTAGCGGGGGAAATGCATATAGAAGTTTGAATTGATGCCAAGGGCAAACCAACGCATCGGTTCCGCAGGCCATAGGGTCCCTTGCTCGAGACATGAACCTGTCTAGCTTCTTGTTGAATATTGATGCCATGACATCCACGTCTGGCACTCCCCACTTCTGGCAGATTGTCTGAAAGACCTGGGGATGCAGAGACCACTCCCCCGGCGACAGAGTTTGGCGACTTAGGAAGTCCGCCTGCAGGTTGTCCACTCCGGGAATGAATATCGCCGAAATGCAGGGTACATAAACCTCTGCCCACCAAAAAATCAAGCTCACCTCTCTCTGAACGGCTTGACTCCTGGTTCCCCCTTGGTGGTTTATATATGCCACCGCTGTGGCATTGTCTGACTGAATTCTCACCGGGGACCCCTGTAATCTGGATGTCCATGCCAGGAGGGCTAGCCGAGCAGCTCTGATCTCCAAGACATTGATGGGCAGCTGCCTCTCCGCCTCCGCCCAAGTTCCCTGGCGAGTGAACCCATCCAAGACCGCTCCCCAGCCTACCAGGCTGGCGTCTGTGGTAACTACCTTCCAGACCACGGGGCTGTAAGACTTTCCCTTCAGAAGATTCTGAGGGTTTAACCACCAGCACAGACTTTGCCGGACCCTTGATGACAGCGTCAAAGGAAACTCCAAGGCCTGTGTTCCCTTGCTCCAAGCTGCTAGAATGGCTGCCAGTAGGACGCGAGTGTGGATCTGAGCGTATGGTACCACCTCGAACGTGGCCACTAGCTTGCCTAGTAATCGCATACATAGGCGAATAGTTGGTTCCCTTTTGCTTAGAACCAACTGAACCAATACCTTGATAGCCTCGACCTTTACCAGGGGCAGGAACACCTTTTGCTGTTCTGTGTCTAATCTCATGCCGAGATATTCCAACTGTTTTGTAGGTTGAAATGCTGATTTTTCCCATTTTAGGACCCAGCCGAACCTCTCGAGGTACTGAACTGTGATGTCTACTGCTCGTTCCAGGCAAGGAAGCGAGTGATCTATGATTAAGAGGTTGTCCAAGTATGCTAGGACCGTTACCCCTTGGATCCTTAGATTGGCTAGAATTGGAGCCAGGACCTTCGTGGATACCCGGGGGGCCGTAGCCAGCCCGAAGGGGAGCGCCACGAATTGGAAGTGACGCTGAACCACTGCGAAGCGTAAAAATCTTTGATGTGGCTGAAAGATTGGTACATGAAGGTAAGCATCCTTTAGGTCTATAGAAGCCAGAAAGTCATCCTTCTGGAGCGTGGCGGCTGCTGACCGAACGGATTCCATCCGGAAGGAGCGAACTCTTAGGTAAACATTTAAACCCTTTAGGTCCAAAATTGGTCTGACATCGCCGTTGGGCTTTGGTATGACAAACAGATTGGAATAGAAACCTAGCCCTTGTGCTTGGGCTGGTACTTCTACTATCACGCCCTGGTAAAGCAGATGATTCAATGCCGCCAGCATCGAGGCCTTTTTTGTCGGATCGTTTGGTACCCTTGACTCCTGAAAATGAGGTGGAGGAAACTTTAGAAATTCTAATCTGTAGCCTGTGGCCACAGATGACCAGACCCGTTTGTCGGGGATGTTGGCTTCCCAAACCTCTGAGAAGAGACAAAGCCTTCCCCCCACTCGCGTGAGTGGGGGCGCCCCTTCATAAGGCAGACTTAGGGGCTGGCTTTGTTGGCTTGCGATACTATGGCCTCTTGCCCCCAGGGGCCTGTCCCTGCGATTTATTGTTAAAGTTTGATCGCGCAGGAGGCCGTCGATACTGCCTGGAATTTGAGGGCCCCGGAACAGGGGAGAGCTGCCTTTTAAATGAAGGACCCCGGAACTTCTTTTTGACTGGTAAAAGGGTACTTTTGCCACTTGAAATAGTCTGAATGTAGTTACCCAGATCTTCTCCGAAGAGTCGTCCTCCATGGAAGGGAAATCCTGCCAGTAGTTTTTTGCATGGGGGCTCGGCCGCCCAGTTCTTCAACCATAAGAGCCTTCTCATATGCACTAAAAATAGTGACAAACGAGAGGCCTGCTGGATGGAGTCTTTTATAGCATCCACCGCAAAGCACAGAGCCCTGGGAATATCAGATAACTCTTCTGCCTGTTGGGCAGGAATGTTTTTAAGCATTTGTTTTGTCTGGTCTTTTAACGCCTGACAAACTCCAATTGCAGCCACTGCTGGCTGTACCACTGCTCCTGCCGTAGCAAAGGATGCCTTTAAAAGTGTCTCTAAACGTTTATCAACCGGGTCCTTAAACATTTGTATGTTTTCCACCGGGCAAGTTAATGATTTATTCACACATGAGATGGCTGCGTCCACAACTGGGAGCGCCCACTTCTTAGAAAATTTCTCTTCCATAGGGTAAATAACAGAAAACCTCTTAAGCGGCAGAAAAATTCTGTCCGGTCGTACCCAATCCTGGAAAATCAATTCCTCCAACAGAGGATGGACCGGAAAAACCGTGTTGCTCAAAGGCGCTTTTAAAGAGCCCAAAGAGGATACCGCAGGAACCTAAGGCTCTGGTAATGGCAATTTAAATGCCGAGCGGACCATGTCTGTCAAAGACTGGACCCACAGACTCTCAGTTTGGGAGGCTGAAAACGGTTCCTCAGTGGTAGATTCTTCAATCCCTGAACCCTCTAGGTTCCGGTCCAACTGATCCTTCTGAAATTCTAATTCCTCCAGAGAGAGAATTTCAGCATCCGAGGATACACCTTTTGGCGATGGGGATCTAGTCCGCTTCTTACCAGAAATAGAGCTAGCGATCATAGCTGCTAATCTTTTCTCTAGCCCCCCTAGGGTGACGGCTAGCATCTCCTCTGTGACAAACACAGGGTTGGGCCGATCTGGGCCAGCCTCAGCACCAGACCCCCCTAATGGCTCATCCAAGGCGACCCCTATAGGAATAACCTGTGGGGAAAGTACTGGCATATCATCAGAATCAGACGGGGAACCCCTTTGTTTTTTGGCCTTTTTTGTACATTTTGATCCCGAACCTTTGGAAGCCATAATACAAAACCGAGGGACTCCGCCTACAACAACAGACTGTTGTAGCCAGGAGTACAAAATTAGGGTTTAGGGGACAATAGGACCACTAATGCCCAAAAAACGGTGGGGCTCAGTATGTTTTTCTTTTATATATATATATATATATATTTTTTTCTATTATTATATATATATTTTTTTTTTCAAAACATACAGCCCCACCCCAATTTGTTTGCCAGCATCCAACCTGCTGCAAAGGGGATTTTAGGCTTAACACAATTGCATTGGAGCTAACTCCAGCATGTACTACCCCTCTTTCGCCACCGGGAGTCACTGTTCTGCCGCTCTGCGTCCTCTCCCTTCCAGCTCAGCCTCAGACTGAGCCATGATCGCGGCCTGCTGTGTATAACAGCGATTGAAGGCATGCCCTCTTGACGCTGTAGGCACGCTCCCCGCCGCCCCTCCCCGAACGGCACGAAAAACTCTATTTGACGTGCCCACGCCTGCGCGTATGCCGGGGGAGGGGAGCACATGGAGGAGACGCGCTTCTGGAGAGACCCAGGAATGCAGACTAGAGGATCGCCCATACGGGCTTCAGGGCGGCAGATTCAAACCCCGGCCAGGTAGGACTTTTAAAAAGGCCCCTAAGGAGTCCTTTCCAGCCCTGAGACAGATCTCTTAAAGAAGACCTTCCCAACCAGCGAGCAGCAGGTAGCTAGCGAAAAACTTATTTAGACAGGGGGACCAAGTGATGGGGGGAAAAATTCAGATCATCCTGTCTATCAGACATAGTGACCATGGCTGCCCATGCGGAGCATACTCAGGCTACCCCCCTTAAGATATCCCCTGGAGAGCCTGCTGTCGAACCAAGTCCCGCAGCTCCCCTCTTACCTGCTCCATGCCGCAGGACGTTTGCCTAGCAAAACGGTCCAATCTTCTCCCATCTCCGTGGGTAGCGTAGTAGACCTTCAGGCACTGGGGTCCTGGAAGGAACCGACTGTCCTGGACCTATATAGCACCCTGGCAAACAGGATCTTTTGGCTTTTGAAAAAAACTCCAAGTCCTGGGCCAAGGGTCCAGCCCTCTAGAGAGGAGCATTATAGGCAAAACCCCACGGTTTGGGGCCCGGGTACTGTCCACTTTGGCACTGAGGCACCTTGGACAGATCCGGTTAGCCCGCCTTAATCCCAAGGATGTGGAGGCAAAGCTATTCCGTGACCAACACCTAGGACACTGGCGAAAAAACTGAGGTACTTCCTCTATGGGAGGGGGTTATATAGGGAGGGGGACTTCCTGTTTGAGATTGCCAGTGCCCATCACCTGAAGGTACTCCATATAACCCGTATAGTAATGAATATGCCGCTCTGTGTCCCGTGATGTACGAGAAAGAAAGCCGCGCCTCCTCCTCGTCCTGTTCTGTGATAGGCAGAACACTCAGTTTCCCAGCAGTGACTGTGTTCAGTGTTCCACCTATTACGTAAGTCCTCTCATCCGAAGCCGAGGACGTCCGTGATAGGCGGAACACTGAACACAGTCTCTGCTGGGAAACCCGAGTGTTACGCCTATCATGGAACAGAATGAGGAGGCGGTGTGGCTTTTTTTTACACTGGACGCCCGCAGTCTGACTCTGCATGTCTCGTATAATCAGGTATAGAGATCAACAAAGTGAGGCTGCAATGGGCACAGTGAGGTGAGGCATGCAATGGGCACAGTGAGATTTGAAAAAAGCTGAATAAAGCCTGTTCCTGTCAGTGGTTGTTCTGGCTACCCCTCAGCTTCTAGACAGATGTCTTATATGGAGAAGGTTGGTTTTTGATATCCCAAAACCAACCTTTTAGTTGGAAAATTAAGGGGTCGTCTTATACGCCCAGTCGCCTTATACGCTGACAAATATAGCATACATTATTAGTAGGGTTAAACCAAATACACATACTTTGGTTGATCACATTTTTTATTTTTTTATTTTTTATGTACATTTTCTTATTGAAGTTATACAAATAAATGAAAAAAATGCAACACACAAAAATAAAATGGAAGAAAATGTAAAATGAACACACCTTTATCTCAAAATCTTTCCACTGCATTCATTTTATTACTAAAACAGACATCCCATTTTAGATTTGCCCCAAGCAATTTCACTACAATTTACATTTTCAAACAAACACATTTCATTCATAAAAGGTTGTTATAAGAACAGAATTAGCTGGGGATATTACTTTAACTTTGACCTACATGTGTGAAACCAGCCGTTATTAAAAGGTTTCTCTACTTTCAGCATGAAAGAGGGGCAACCTCCTTGAATCAGGGAACTGATCCCTTTCAGGATCTGTTCTCTGGAACACTTTGAGGTGCCACAGTGGCAAATCCAGCTTTCACTGTGGAGACACATATGGACTCAAATTCCTACGGTTTATTGCTAGGAACGCCAGCTTCCACTTATCTCTCATATACATCCTGCAGCCACTATGACACACCAGTGGAAGGGGACAAGGCTTCCCAGCAATACCGGATTCATAAAATGTTTATCTGGTTCGTGATTGCTCAGCATAGTGAAATTCCACAATGGCAACCTTTGGCATAAATGTTATAGAACACACCATTCATGTCAATGGACCAAAACTACTCTGTGCAGTCAAAAACTAGGTTTCAAACCCAGCCATTTAAAACACAAGAGTCATTCTTTGCCCTGGCAGACCCAGAAAGTCATGTAAACACCTGACTGACATATCTAGGTAAGGACTGAATTTTTTATTTTATTTTTGCTGAAAGTGGAAAAAAATCCTTTAGAAAAAACCTGCAAAAGTAACAGCCACAAAGATAACCAAGACTCAATCCAGCAGAGTCTTTCTAGGGGTTCCTGCAAGTAGGTCAGCTTTAAACTGTAGAACAGAGAATGGAATGGGCATCTACAACCTAATCACTAGCCGATAGCCACGAAGGCTACCACAATGTCCTGCACTGAATTCATAAGGCTTACAAAAATAAAGCAGTTCACTCACACATCAGCACACACGATGAAGCAGACCAATTAGCCTTTGATTATTCTTTATCAACCTCAAGCATGTGAGGTTATTTTATTACAGAATATCGCTTTCCTGAACACGCAATACTCTGTTCCACTATCGCAGCAAAAGTTAAAAAGGGCACTTTTTTTTTACCTTTTTTGGGCGTTTGATTTTTATTTTTTTTTATTTTTGGCTAACACACAATAAATACCAAATCTTAAGAAACAGACAACATAAAAACTTGAGAAAAATGCAATCCAGCTAATGGCAAATAAAATATCGCTACATAACCCTTGTGGCCTGAAGTCGTGATAGTACAGAGAAAACCTGCTTTCCCTTTGGAAAGCCGACCCTTAACGAGTCTATTTCCGGATTGAAGGGTTTAATGCTTATTGACCAAAAACATTAAATAAAAATTCAAGTATTGAGAGACAAAAAAATTAAATGCAGTGGTGCATGATCATGCTATATAAGTGGTTGAAAATAAACATGTAAGCTGGCCATACCAGACTGCCATATTGTTGACTAAGGCTCACAGCTTCCTTTTGCTTATTCCGAGTACAGTTTTTCAACAACTTTATGCTCAGCTAACCATTTCCAGCATTATGAACATCAAACTACTGATTTTCTTGTTGCACATAGCAATCATTTGTGAATTCCATATGTAACAAAGTTATTGCACACAATGCTCAATGACGCATTGCTTATATGAAAGACACATAGGATGTGGCCAACGTCCAGATCATGGCTGCAACACTGCATCAAACAGGTACTTGTGTTTTGGGTCCTCCTGATGACCCCCACGGCCTCTATCTGAGGTAACACCGTGAAAATACTAAAACTTACCATTGTTTACTACCCAACAAAGCTGTATGACAACACAAGGTGATACAAACCTAACAGAAAAAAATAAGCAATCTACTGCCTGAATATGACCAACTGCTAAAACAAACCTGTAAACCAGGAGTTATGGCATAATACTTCTGGATCTTAGCAGTCCTTATTACATTGTAGCAGCTCTATGTAGGTCCAATGGCGGCCACTACAAGAATATTGTCTGTGCCAGGATTTACTATCATTTTTTTTTCTCCAGATTACGTATTATGGCCAAAAAGTGAATAAAAACAGAAGTCAGTCTTTAATGAATTCACGTGGAATTTTTCTGTTGAAATGTATATACTATGAATGATAGTCCTCTGTCCCATATGCCAGAACCTAAAGCTACCTTTTGAGGACAGCTGACAGACAGATCCAGGTACACAACAAGAATGGCAGCTCTTGTTAAATTAATTCATTCCATGGCGTACAGAAATGGATTAATTTGGGATGACAAAATGTAGCAAACATTTTGCTGATAGGAAGACAAAGCGGCGACAAATGTGGGATTAGCCATACTTACTGCTAGTTACAGTCCAAGAAAATCTACATTATATACATATATCTTTATGTACACTATAGTATATACACTGGTAGTGTAGTACAAAAAGGAAATGAGACCAGAAGTAACCTTGGCCAATAGTAACTATTCCTCCGAGTCTCCGATAGCACAGCCCACCATTACACGCAGCCGTTATTGGGGTCACACCTTCTTTGTTTTGGTTGCCGTTCTCAAAGCTTGGTTGGGAATAAAGTGCAAGGTATATATATATTTTTCAAAAGAACATGCAGCAAACTGATATTCATCAACACTGCACGATGTCCAATGGAAACATCTGCTTGTGCGATCAGCAGATCCTTCTGTATTTAGTTTATTTTTCTTCAAGAAAGTTCATTCTTCAGGATAAATTTACCAGTTGCATACGTCCCCAATAGTTTTAGTAAACCCTACAAGATTTACACAAAAGCCCAGAGGAGCTGGTAGAGGATTTATAGCCATGTATAACGAAAGATGTATTATTATGGGAAAAATCCTAAGATATATAGTCTTTGCCAGTAGCTGGGATGATATAAAGTCTGTGAAAGATTTCACTCTGTGCAAATTCTTTGTAGTTCCAAGACTTGGCAAGCATTTTGAGGATTTCCCAATTGGTTTGTGATCAGCTTTGTGCAGTACAAATATTGTCCTCCTCATTCAGACATTGTATTAGTGCTTAATAAATGAGAACAAGGACGTAGATCCAACCAACAGCACTAGAAAGTAGTTTCACTAATCCTGAATTGTGCAAAATAAACATTTAAAGTGATGTCTGCAGGAAGTATAATAAAAGCAAGGTGCAAGCTACTTACATATAGATTTACATATACCTCTGCACTATAAACGTTCAGTACCAGCTGACGATAAAGGAGCATACACAGTGGTGCAGAGGGAGAAATATACTCCTGGCAGACCATCTGAATTCAGGTCCAGGTAAAGATCCATCACAGTCTGCCTACCAGGCTATACACCCATATGAATCAGACTGGAATAACACACCGTGTTGCATTGCAGAATTTTGCATATCCTGTTCAGTAGGAAAGATGTCCTACTTTCGTAGCATAGCAACATTTTATAACTTTATGGCAAATCTAGCCATAGTAAAGCAAACGATCCATAACTCGGATTCGTGAAGAGTTCCAATGTTTCAGATTCTTACAGCAGTTGAAGGGAATTTGCGACTTGATAGAGAGCCACACTATTTTAGACACTGGACAATCTGCAGCCTTGTCTGATGCTAGTGAAGAGCCTGAAGAATAGCATAAACCTGAAGCTCTGCCACAGTGCTTGCAATGGTTATTATAGAGTAAGCCACAAATGCAGATTTAAAGATGGTGGAGACAAAGCTTTATGCGCAAATGCTGCCTTGAAGCGCATATAGTCGGCGTTCTATGCAAAATTTACCTGCGAGGAGAAATAGAGGGCATTAATATGTTTAGTAGGACATAAAATCACATCATATTTTCAGTTCTACAACATGGACTGTACTCCTCACCCTAATAAACAGCGTACACCTAGTTAATATACATGATTTGATCCACAGAATTTGAAAACACTTCAGGTGAATCCAGTTACTCCAAGAGCACTTTTATAGCTGTAATAAGGACTACTTACCACATACCTTTTAAAGAGTAGTCTACATCTCTAGCATTTGCTGCTTGCATTTCCAACTATTTTAACTGCTTCTGGACTGCCCCACATACAGGGGCGTCATTAGGGGTGGGCTGGGGAGGCTGGAGCCCCAAATGGGTCGCTGAAAAGCCCAGAGTCTCGGCCATGAGGTATTTAATAAACTAGCCCCGAGTGCCGCCGAGCAGGGACCATTTTGTTGCTGAGCGCCGCCGAGTGACACAGCAGGTTCCGTCTTCTGGAGCCTGCAGCGCCTTTGATGGACGTCCCACTGGTCCAATCCGGGATCGCGGGATGTGTGATGTCCATCATAGGCACCGCAAGCTTAGAAGGCGGGAATTACAATGCCCCCCAGTGCACCATGCGACATCCCCGGTCGGTTCGGCGGCTCTCCACAGCTCCTGAGCCTCCTTTGGCTGACTGACTGCAGTGGATGCATATGTATGACGGGCACACCACGGCTGCCCGCCGCACCACATGCCCGCTCCCTGCTTGGCGTCTCTCCTCCCTGGCTCCTAAGCCTCCCTGGCTGCATCGCTATGATGGGCATATTGGGCGTATCGGCGCCGCACACCACGGCTGAGGTAGGTCAGGTCAGTGTATGTAGGACAGGTCAGTGTATGTAGGACAGGTCAGTGTATGTAGGACAGGTCATGTCAGTGTATGTAGGTCATGTGTCAGAAACAACCCTGAAAGACATGCTAAGAGCTTCCCTACATGCTGATCTCATGGAATGTGTAACTGACACATATATATATATATATATATATATATATATATATACGCACGCGCGTAGGTCAGGGTATGCGTGTCAGGTAGGTCACCTCCCCCCCGGTGCCGGCTTCGGGCGGAAGCCCCTGGTCTTTTTGCCAACGTGGTTTAGGGGGTGGGCACACGCCGCTTCCGCTGTGATTAGACACAACGAGAGCCAATCAGTGGGTCCGGCGTCCGCGATGGCCCGATCGTTCACAGGTAAGCAAGGCAAATGGCAGATCTCTCAGGAAGGGAAAGAGAGATCTTGTGATTCAGCCAAGCTTAATCACGGATCTCTTTTCCTTCAGTGAGACAATGCCCCACACAGTTAGTAAGCACCTTCCTAATGGCAGTTCGCTGCCATTATCAGTAAAAAATAAAAGTCCCTAAATCTATCCCGTAGTTTGCAGACACTATGGGCCAGATTCAGGTAGATTCGGCTTACTCTGCGGCGGCGTAACGTATTACATTTACGTTACACCGCCGCAAGTTTTACGGGCAAGTGCTTGATTCACAAAGCACTTGCCTGTAAAGTTGCGGCGGCGTAGCGTAAATCCGCCCGGCGCAAGCCTGCCTAATTCAAATGGGGCGTGGACCATTTAAATTAGGCGACCTTCATATCTTAGAGATACGACGGCGTATCAGTAGATACGCCGTCGTATCTCTTTTATGAATCTGACCCTATAACTTTTGGGCAAACCAATCAATATAATTTTTGGATTTTTTTCCAAAGATATGTAGAAGAATACATATTGGCCTACATTGATAAATTGTTTTTTTACATATGTATTATAACAGAAAGTAAAAAAAAAAAAAAAAATTGTCAGTCTTCTGTTCTGTTCTATTTGTGGGGGAAAAAAGGATATCAATTTTTCGACCACCCAATTGTCAGTGAAAGCGACACAGTGCCGCATCGCAAATAATGGCCTGGTCAGGAAGTGGGTAAAACCTTCAGGAGCTGAAGTGGTTAAATAAAAATAAAAAAGTTATACATTCCTCATCCTCCTTTTAATCTATGTTAGGAACTTGTTATAATGCAGAATGTTACAGATTAATATTATAGAATAATACAATATAATATATACATAATAACATAAATATTATATTATATATTGTATGTATATTATTTTAACATAATAGCAAGACGACCCATCCATTTAGGTGAATAGCATTTTTTTTTCGCCGACTATATAATTACATGGAATCACCAGCAGAGGTCACCCTTATTACTAGGAACTACTGCTAACCACTGCTAGCCTGCTGAAAATATCCCTTATGTCAATGTTTACTTTAATCCATCATGAAAACTGATGTTTAGCTTTGAATAATAAGATGGTGATTTATACTACTCAGTGTGAAATTTAAGCTTTCCATACCCGGCTAAGTCACACGCCACAGCTTTCACTCACTTGTTTATCATTTGAGCTTTTGTAATGGATCCGCTACCAAATGCCATCATTTTCTTTTCTAGGATTGCGGCTACAGGATTCCTAGAAATTATAACACAAGTGCAGCCAAGAGTGTCTTTCCCAAGTACTACTGTCATATCATTTTACTGGACGCCATGGCATTTTGCCACTCTGTCAACAGCCAGAGTACCTTCCCTGTGCCGCAGCATGGCCGAGCGATGGCTTCACTGTATAACCTCAATCAAAGAAAAATTATTGATATAATAACAAGAGAACTTACATTTGCTGATGTTGTCTACATCTGCTTGATCTGTCATGAAGTTGACCAATCCATCCATCAGAAGTAAAGCTTTATGATACCTCTGTACACAGTCTTCCCTGTGGTTAAACATTTCATCCAGAGCTGCCGACTGTACCTGTGGGCATAATTCATAGATAGAGTTATGGAGTACATAGGTAATTTGGAGGCAGAAATTAAAAAGTTATCTAGAGGCTGTAATACTTTAAAGCACAAAACACATGTCTGCAAGAATAGGGACCAAACATTGATCTTTACACTAAAAGGCATCCATTTTTATTTAATACGGCAAAAGGACAATGTGTAAATGGCAGAATCCCCATGGAAATAACCTGTAAACATAAATTTATTGTTCCGATTGCTATAAAAAAAATTAAATTGCACGGCTTGCTGCAGGTTATAGTACATCATTACTTTTTGTACACCGTTGTATCCAATAAGCCTACCATAACAATACAAGAACGTTTTTCTTAGCAGTTTAAAGCTGAATTCAGCCACTTTGTGGAACGTGAAGCCAAACTATGAGCTAAGTACAAGGAGGTGCATGACATCTCCTGGACTTATCTCTATTATTTACATCTGACAGGTTTATTGCAGTGCCAGAGAGATGCTGCAGGATTGGAGAGGAGAGAAGTACACACAGCAGCTATGCCTGGCCCTCCCCTCTGCTGCCCATTCACAGAAGACTTTGTATTTTGTAAATGTGTTCACATAATACCAAGGCTTCTGTGATTGGGCAGAAGGAGGGGAGGGGCGGGTACAGCAGCTGCAGTGACTGTACTGTTGAAGATACAGATATCAGAATGATCAGTGTTGGGCTCCAGAAATCGTATTATAAACCTGTCACATGTAAATAAGAGAGATAAGTCCAGAAGTCATGTGTGCCTTCACTTTTCACAAAGGAGGTAAATTCCTGGAATTCAGCTTTAAGAACTTATTGGGAACAGTAAAATATACAATTGTAACTCAATCACTTACTATATTCTCTACGGCACAAAAGACAATTGATTTAATTAGTTCAGTTATGCATAGGAAGTGTAAGGAGTGCTCAATGAATTCATCAATAATTTGTAAACTGTGTTCTTACCATTTGGACAGTGTAGCTGAAGATAAGCTTCTCAGCTGTGATACTGTTGATTCGATCCATCAACTTCTGTTTGTCAGCAAAGAACCTCTGGAGCCGTATGTTAAGACAGTGACACGAGGACACACTAGATTTGTACAGTTCATTCAACTTCTTCACCACTAAGGGAAAAGTAGATTATGCAATACCGTCAGAAACGATCCATATATTACAAAGCAAATTTTAAAAACTGTACCTTCTGAGCCCTTAAAAGCCTAAAGGATAACTAAAGGCAAACTTGTTTTTAGTTCTGGATAGAGTGGAGAGGGATTCAAACACCTGTCAGGTTTTTACTGCCGTCTGTGTCTCTGTTAGGGAGATTCCCCCTCTCGATTTTTACCATTTACTGTCATCACCAAAAGTAAAAGTGAAAGAAAGTCCCAATTTTTGGCTGTTACCAGAACAGGAATAGAGAGGAAATCTTTCAATTGGGCACTAGTTCTGGTGACAACCAAGGATTTTCTCACTTTGGAGAGACTTCCTCTAACTTCCTGTTTTAGCTATGGTACAGGAAGTGGAATCTGCCCAATGGGACACAGATGGCAAAAGAAGTTGCAAGGATTACAGCCCTCTTTTAGGCTGGATTCACACCTATGCATTTTTTTAGTGTTTTTTGCATTTTAAAGATTTGCACTACAGTCCATTTAACATGGTTTCCTATGGAACACATTCTGTAGTGCAAATCTGAATCTGAAAAATGCAAAAAGCACTAAAAATGCATAGGTGTGAATCAGCCTTACGCTATCCAATGACAAAAAAAAAAGGATTTTTAATAAACAGCTTACCTGTAAAATCCTTTTCTTGAAGTACATCACGGGACACAGAGCGCATAGCCATTACACTTGGGTTATATGGGTACCTTCAGGTGTGGACACTGGTGTAATCAATTTCACAGGAAGTTTCCTCCCTATATAACCCCCTCCCACTGGGAGTGCTTCAGTTTTGTAGCAAGCAATTCCTCCGAGGTTACACAATGTTCCCCAAAAGAGGGGTGGGAGCTCTGTGTCCCGTGATGTACTTCAAGAAAAGGATTTTACAGGTAAGCTGTTTATTAAAAATCCTTTTTTCTTTATCGTACATCACGGGACACAGAGCGCATAGCCATTACACTTGGGATGTCCTAAAGCAATGCTCTATGAAGGGAGGGAGACCGTAAGGCCAAGAATAGCCAAATTTTTTTTATCAGGAAGTAAAGTAACTCCACCAACAGAAAAAAGGGGGCGTGACCCGGATCAGAGGATTCTATACTGCTGCCCGTAGGACCGCCTGCCCAAATGCTGCGTCCGTACCCTTTGCAACGTCCAACTTATAAAATTTAGTAAACGTATGTACGGAAGACCAGGTTGCCGCCTTGCAAACCTGTGCCATAGAGATCTGAGGGTGTGCCGCCCAGGAGGCACTCATGGCCCTCGTAGAATGGGCTTTAACTGATAAGGGAGGTGGAACGCGCTTCAGACCATAGGCCTGAAAAATCAGCTGCTTAATCCACCTAGCCAAGGAAGACTTGGCAGCCGGCTGACCCTTCTTGGGGCCATCCGGAAGAACAAAAAGCACATCTGTTTTCCGAATCTTCTCTGTAGCCTTGAGATAGACCCTCATGGCTCGAACCACGCCCAAAGTATGAAGCAGTCTTTCCTCTCTGGACTGGGGAGTAGGAAAGAAGGATGGTAGGACTAGGTCCTGATTGAAGTGAAAACTGGATATGACCTTAGGAAGGAAAGAAGGTTGAGGCCGCAGAACCACTCTGTCCTTATGCAGAATAAGGTATGGCTCCCTGCATGACAAGGCTGCCAGCTCGGAAACCCTTCTGGCCGAAGCCATAGCCACCAAGAAAACCAACTTTCGGGTTAGTAGCACAAGAGGGATTTCTGTCAGAGGTTCAAACGGCTGCCTTTGTAAAGCTGACAAGACCAGATTTAAATTCCAGGGGCAGAGGGGAGCTCTAATAGGGGGATTCACATGCAAGACCCCCTGCAAGAAGGTTTTCATAAGCAAATGGGTGGCCAAGGGTCTTTGAAACCATATCGATAAAGCCGACACCTGCCCCTTTAGAGTACTAAGAGCCAACCCTTTGTCAATGCCAACCTGGAGGAATCGCAAGATCCTGTCAATAAAAAACTTTTGAGGATGCCATTTTTGAGACTCGCACCACTCCACATAGGTTCTCCAGACTCTGTAATAAATATTTCTGGAGACCGGTTTCCTAGCCTGAATCAACGTAGATATGACCTGAGCTGAGAGGCCTCTGCCCTTAAGAATTAGGGATCCAGCCGCCAAGCCGTCAAATTTAGCTGCTGTGAAGCAGGGTGGCAGATTGGGCACTGAGACAGCAGATCTGGGCGCAGGGGGAGCGGCCACGGCGCCCAGACTGACATCCTCACGATGAGTGCGTACCAAGCCCTCCTGGGCCAGGCTGGGGCCACCAGGATCACAGGCCTGCGCTCCACCCTGATCCTCCGTAGAAGGCGGGGAATCATCTGCAGTGGAGGGAACGCATACAGGAGAGAAAACTGGTGCCAAGGGCAAACCAACGCATCGGTCCCGTAGGCCGAGGGATCCCTGGCTCGGGATATGAATTTGTCCAACTTTTTGTTGGATCTCGTAGCCATAATGTCCACATCTGGGACTCCGAATCTTTGGCAAATCTCTTGGAATACCTGGGGGTGAAGAGACCACTCCCCCGGGAGCAACTGTTGACGACTCAAAAAATCTGCTTGAGAATTGTCTATCCCTGGGATGAACACTGCCGAGATGCAGGGTACATGGGCTTCGGCCCATGAGAAAATCAGGTTTACTTCACTTTGGGCTGCTAGGCTCCTCGTGCCCCCCTGGTGGTTTATGTATGCCACCGCAGTGGCATTGTCGGACTGTATCCTTACTGGCAGACCCTGAAGGGGGAGAGTCCAGGCGATCAGGGCCAGTCGAGCAGCTCTGATCTCTAGGATATTGATGGGAAGCAGTTTTTCTGCCTCCGACCACTGCCCTTGCTGGGTCTGTCCTTCTAGAACTGCCCCCCAACCTGATAGGCTGGCATCCGTGGTTACTATCTTCCACGTGATGGGGCAAAAGGATTTCCCCTTTGACAAATTTTGAGGGACCAGCCACCAAAACAGGCTGCGCCGGACTCCTGGGGAGAGCACTAACGGACGATCTAACGTCTGAATGGACTTGTTCCAAGCAGAGAGAATGGCTGCCTGAAGATATCTGGTATGGATCTGGGCGTAGGGCACTGCCTCGAAGGCGGCCACCATCTTCCCCAGCAGTCGCATACATAGGCGAATAGTCGGCCTCTTCTTGCCTAAGATCACTTGAACTGCTTGAGTTATTGATCTGACCTTTGCTTGAGGTAAAAATATCCTCTGGCAGTCTGTATCTAGCCGAAGGCCTAGATATTCCAACTGCTTTGTGGGTTTCAATATCGATTTTTCTTGGTTCACAATCCACCCGAATTCCTCTAGATGCTGAACTGTGCGAACTACTGCATGATTGAGGCTGGAAGCTGAGCTGTCGATAACCAGAAGATCGTCCAGGTATGCCAGGACCAAAATGCCTTCTGTCCTTAGGACGGCTAGCACCGGGGCTAACACCTTTGTGAATACCCGCGGAGCTGTTGCCAACCCGAAAGGGAGGGCTACGAACTGGTAATGACGGTGATCTATCATAAAACGAAGAAACTTGTGATGTGCCGGGTAGATCGGCACGTGCAGATACGCATCCTTTATGTCTATAGATGCTAGAAAGTCGTCTTGATGTAGGCTGGCTGCCACCGAACGTATGGACTCCATACGAAAGGTCTGAATCTTTAGAAAGCGATTTAGGCGTTTGAGGTCTAAGATAGGCCTGACGTCGCCATTGGGCTTTGGTATTATGAAAAGGTTGGAGTAGAATCCCAGACCCCATTCCTGGGTTGGTACTTCTACAATTACTCCTTGGAGCAAGAGACGATCCAATGCTTTTACAAGAGAGGCCCTCTTTAATGGGTCGCTTGGAAGACTTGACCCCTGAAAATGAGGAGGGGGGACTTCCCGAAACTCTAGCTTGTAGCCCGTGGCTACCACGGACAGTACCCAAGAGTCGGGAATTCTGGCCTCCCACACTTCGGAGAAAAACCGAAGCCTTCCCCCCACCCAAGAGAGTGGGGGCGCCCCTTCATGAATCTGACTTGATGACTGGTTTAACCGGCTTGCGAGACCATGGCCTCTTGCCTGCCGTGGCTTGTCCTTGTGGGCGGCTATTAAATGCTGAACGCCCGGGAGGCCGTCGATACTGACGGGAAGTTGAAGGGGCCGAGCCTGCGAAGGCCTGTCGCTTAAACGCGGGCCCACGCGATCTTTTCTTGACAGGCAAGAAAGAACTTTTACCACTTGATATGGTCTGGATATATTTATCTAGGTCTTCACCGAATAGTCTCCCACCATGAAAGGGAAATCCTGCTAAAAGCCTTTTGCAGGGTGCCTCTGCTGACCAGTTTTTCAGCCACAAAAGGCGACGCATATGAACCAACAGCAGAGATAAACGGGATGCCTGTTGAATGGAGTCCTTAATAGCATCTACTGCAAAGCAGAGAGCCCTTGGGAGGTCAGCCAATTCACGAGCTTGCTGAGCCGGTATGTCCCTTAATATCTGTTTAGTCTGATCCTTTAAAGCCTGACAAACGCCAATGGCTGCCACCGCTGGCTGAACCACGGCACCTACTGTGGTAAAAGAAGCCTTCATTAGGGTCTCCAACTTTTTGTCGACTGGATCTTTAAACATCTGGACATTTTCAACCGGACAGGTCAGGGATTTATTTACGCAGGAAATGGCTGCGTCCACGGTAGGGAGTGCCCATTTCTTTGCAAATTCTTCTTCCATAGGATAGAGAATAGTGAACCTTTTAGGAGGGATAAAAATCCTATCAGGTCGAGCCCAATCCTGAAAAATCACGCTCTCCAGAAGGGGGTGAACCGGAAAAGATGCACCACTCAACGGTGCCTTCAAGGAACCTAAAGAGGATACCGCGGGGGCTAATTGTTCTGACACTGGAAGTTTAAAAGCAGTGCGAACCATATCTGTCAGAGACTGGATCCACAGGCTCTCTGCTTGAGAAGCCGAAAAAATTTCATCTATAGTGGAACCTTCAATGTCTGAACCGTCGGGACTCGGGTCCGCTTGATCCCCCTGTGGGTCCAATTCCTCCGAAGAGAGGACCTCTGCATCTGAAAACACCAATCTAGGTGACGGGGATCTAGCCCGTTTGCCACCTGGCAAAGAGCGGGCAATTAAAGCAGTTAACCTTTCCTCTAGCCCACCCAGGGTGGTCACTAGCATTTCTTCCGTAACGTAAACGGGAATGGGTTGATTGGGGGCCGCCTCTGCCCCTAGCACCCTCAATGGCTCCTGCAACATGCTGTTCGGTGGTCTATCTGGTGAGGGTGGGACCGCTAGAGCCTGGCCCAAATCCTCTGACCCCGATGGAGACCCCTTTAGTTTTTTGGTACTTTTTGCAGCCTTAGCTGGTCCTGATCCCTTGGGAGCCATTGCACAACCTTGAGACACCCCTAAAGCCAACACCCAACTGTTGTAGCTAGAAGTGAACCATTAATAAGAACAGGCTATGGTAAAAAAATTCCAAATTTTCATACGCCCGAGAAGGCGGCAATACCGAGGAAGGTCCTGTGAGTATTGCCACACCAATGCCCGTTAGCTGGAGCCCAAGGTTGCACCGACTCAGATACTGCCAGATCTAAGGCTGAGTCCCTTTAAGAAAAAAAAAACTTTTTTTTTTCTCTGGTCAGTATGGAGCTAAGTCCAGACCTGAAGATCCACAAACCCCCACTGGGTGTCACTGTTAGCCAGAAATAGCTCAGCTGCGCGCTCTGTGTCCTCAGCCTCCTCTGCTTTCAGGAGGGAATGACCAGCCAGGAAATGCTTTGCTGCTTTAATTGAGACCTGACGCTGCTGGCCCGCCCCCCCCACGCACGCTGACGCTGTAAAAGGCGGCGCGCACGCGTGCGCGCCCCCCCACCCACGCTGAAACCAACATGGAGGAAGCAGAAAGCAGAGGAGAAGCCTGGACCAGCGCTAGCAACCCAACAGACACCAGGCAAGACACTAATCTTTATTGTAGTGCACACATAGAGGAAGCTGTCCCCATAGGCTTCCTAAGAAACAGGAGTTTTGTCAGCATTTCCTCCCTATAGCACGTGGGGCTGCAGTATCATGCTAACAGGCAGATCTGGGGGGAGTAGCAAATACATATCTTTAAAAGCATACATATACCTACATGTTATCTGGGTAAACATTAGTACATCCCATCCTGCCTCAAAAGACATAGTGGAGATAGTGGCTGATGCACAAGCATACCATTAGCCGACCCAGAACCCCCAGGGGGATACCTACTGTCGAACCAAGTCCCGCAGGTTCCCTCTTACCTGCTCCACGCCGCAGGGTATTGCAAAATGCAAGAGGCCCAACCTTCCCCCATCTCCGTGGGTATTGTCTTGGACCTTCAGGGACCGGGGTCCTGTGTTAAGGAACCCACACACCTGGACCTATATAGCATCCTGGCATCAGTAGCATTTAGTTCTTGGAAGAGACTAAGGCACTGGAGCCCAGAATCCAGCCCTCCAAGGAGAGGCATTATAGGCAAAACCCCACTCCAGCAGGGCCCGGGTACCGTACACCTTGGCTTTGAAGCACTTCGGACGGATCCGGCTAGCTATCCTGGGTCCCGAGACCTCCGAGGGACAGCTAGACGTGACCAACACCTAAGACACTGGCGAAAAAACTGAAGCACTCCCAGTGGGAGGGGGTTATATAGGGAGGAAACTTCCTGTGAAATTGATTACACCAGTGTCCACACCTGAAGGTACCCATATAACCCAAGTGTAATGGCTATGCGCTCTGTGTCCCGTGATGTACGATAAAGAAAAGAAAATGCATGCATATATGACACAGCTGGTGCCTCTTTTGAACACCTTGTGCTCAAGTACCACTCTGACAATATAAAAGCTGGTATAACTAAGGGCCAGTTCACACCAGACGCATCCGTGTGCTTTTTTTCTGCACAAAATGCGTGCACATTTTCCATGTATTCTAATGGCTCTAGTTCACACCATGCAGTCAGTTTCCGGTCAGTTTCTGCACCGGAAACTGACTGCATGGTGTGAACTAGAGCCATTGGAATACATGGGAAACACTGTGCATGCATTCTGTGCAGCAAAAAATGCACACAAAACTGTACAGCACTGCATCGGGTGTGAAAATGGCCCTAAAGGCAAAACTTTAGTGTTGGTTGGAGTGGAGAGGCATTAGAACACCTGTCAATTTTTATAACTATCTGTGCCCCCCATTAAGGAAATTCCCCCTCTCTATGTGTCCCCTTTATTATTATTGAAAGTGAAAGTAAACAAACCCACTTACCCTGTTTAACCGTGGACGAGAGACACAGTTTACCAGTCTTGACTTGCTCCATGGCAGTTTGTAGCCCATTCGAGAGAAGCTCTGCTGCTTTCAGATAAAGAACTAGCTGTTCCGCATAACTAAAGAGGAGAACAAAAGTTAACCCCAGGAAGATACAAAGAAAAAAAAAGGCAAATTACACTTTTTAAAATAATAGCATTCTTTTATTTTACTGTTTCTATAACCTTTTTTCATAGCTTCATCCTGCTAACTGCTTCTGTGAAAGCAGGGCCGATCCAACCCTGGCACCGCAAAGGTGGGTGCGCCGAAGCTCCAAAGTGCTTCCCTCCCTCCTCCTTGTCGGTGTCCAGAGGCGGAGCGCATGTAGCTTCCTCTCTCCACTGGCAACTGACAAGAGCGCATTCCTCCCACTGTGCCCGGAATCCGTGTTGGGTACCGCAGCGGAGCCTAGTACCGGAACACGTTCAGGTACTAGGCTCCACTAATTAATTCTGTCCAGTGCACGTTGAGCAGTCTCCTGTCTGTCTGCCCTGCCCCCCCTGCGTGTGTCGGCTCTTCTCCCATAGACTGTGTGATGAGAGGCTTCTGGGTTGGCCTGAGCTGCTGCCAATCATCCCGTGCACTTCCAGAAATGCTCTCCGAGTGCCACCCTCCTAGTGACCAAAGATGGCATGTATGCCCCGCCCCCTGTAATGTGCTTCTGCTCCCGAGCTACAGGGATCTATTGGACAGGTACTGATCTATGGGGACACCTGATGTGAGGGGCTCTGATGGGGGACACCTTCTGGGGGGGCTCTGATGGGGGCCACCTGCTGGCGGGGATTTTGATGGGGGCCACCTTCTGGGGGGGGGGGGGGGGACTCTGATGGGGGACACTAATAAAGACTTCTTAGGGGGGCATCTCTGTGTTTGAGTCGTAGCCATAGAAACATTTGTAAAGAGGAGTAGTTAGTAAGATGGCCATGCCCATGTGGGGGCGCCAGCAATATTTCTGCACCCAGGCGCCTGTGACCCTAGGATCGACCCTGTGTGAAAGTGTCTCTCTCTCTAGGAGGTACAAGCCGGTTAGTGTAAACAAGCCATGTCATTAATTTGATTTTCTTTGATAGTGATCACATGATCAGTAACCATTCCAATTGGCTCCAGATTACTATACCTGGCATGACAGCTGTTAAAGATAGTGTGGTCACATAACTAAGCCTAAGGCCACGTACACACGATCAGACATGTCCGATGAAACATGTCCGACGGACCGTTTTCATCGGACCACGCTGAAGTGGTCTGTTGGTCTGATGTGCGTACACACCATCAGACCAAAATCCCCTCGGACCAGAATGCGGTGACGTAGAACACAACGACATGATGAAAAAACGAAGTTCAATGCTTCCAAGCATGCGTCGACTTGATTCTGAGCATGCGCGGGATTTTTGTCCGATGATTTTGTGTACTAACCATCGAACATGTCCGACGGACAGGTTTCCAGCGGACAGGTTTCTAAGCATGTTTGGAAACTTTTGTCCGCTGGAAAATGGTCCGATAGGCCGTACACACGATCGAACATGTCCGCTGAAACTGGTCTGCAGACCAACTTCAGCGGACATGTTCGATTGTGTGTACGCGGCCTAACGGGTGCTGGCTACTTGTTCTGTCACTTGACATTTAATAACATATCCTCAGCACGGTGCATTCAGATTTGAGGTTAATCATTGCTATTCTACAGTTATATCAGGCAGCAAAAAATGATGGCATTAAGTATGTTTGAATTTAATTTGCCATGATAGAAAACATGGAGGCTGGCCTTGCTTTTTTTTTTACAAATGCTAGCTATTCGTTGTCTGTGTCCAAAGATGTATCATCCCTTCAAATTTTTCACATTGTTCTAGCACAGCTGTAACTAATTTAATTTTCCAGATGCTTTTTATTATTATGATTTTGACTGTACCAAAGTCTATGTCGCCTTTATAAAAAACAGTCTGAAAGAAAGAGCCCATTGATGAGGCTGATCAATCACAGTGACTAACAGCAGGTAACATCAGTCATTGTTTTCTTGTCTCTGCAACAATTGTTAGTAAGCTGCATGGTAGTGCTTATACATTTGTTAAAAGCATTAAATGGCTTACTCATTACTGAATAAAATGACAATGGGCCAACTGTGTTCCTGGGACCTCAAAAGGCTTAAGCAGCTCATAGATGATTTGGTTTTCTTTCCTTCTCCGACAGGTGGAAGGAAAGAAAACCACTCAATTCCCCCCATAAACACAGTCAGTGTGCTGATGAGGGAATGCCTCCCACAGCACTATTGTATTCTGCCAGCGAGGGGTCGCAGGCAGCCTTCCTGGGCAGCAGAAGACAAATCAATACTTATACCTCTAAGGCCGCGTACACACGATCAGACATGTCCGATGAAACTTGTCCGACGGACCGTTTTCAGTGGTCTGTTGGTCTGATGTGTGTACACACCATCAGACCAAAATCCCTGTGGACCAGAACGCGGTGATGTAGAACACAACAAAGTGATGAAAAAACAAAGCTCAATGCTTCCAAGCATGCGTCGACTTGATTCTGAGCATGCATGGGATTTTGGTCCGATGATTTAGTGTACTAACCATCGAACATGTCCGACGGACAGGTTTCGAAACTTTTGTCCACTGGAAAATGGTCCGATAGGCCGTACACACGATCGAACATGTCCGCTGAAACTGGTCTGCGGACCAGTTTCAGCGGACATGTTCGATCGTGTGTGCGCGGCCTGAAGGATATAACCACCAGCAGTAATCGTATGTAAAAATAATCCAACAGGTTGGTTGTACCCAGGTCTATCGACTTGGGTAAAATCAGCCTGCCCAAAGATGGATCAAATCTCGGCCGGTTCCTGCTGATCCTAGCGAATTTCGATCCATGTTATGGCCGGCTTAAAGCGGTATTTCACCCTAAACATAAGATCTCCCATGCGATCCAGCATACTGGCGTCAGCGCCAGTATGCTGTTTTTTTTTATTTTTAATAGCACACTTACTGTATTATTGTAGAATTCCTTTTCTGTCCCCCGTGGTGGACGGCGCCAGTATAGCGCGTCACATCTTCCTAAAATACCCGATATGGACTCGGGTAATCTCGGCGAAAATGCGGCGCCTGCGCACAGACCTAGGAGCTGACTGCGCAGGCGCCGTATTTCTCCGAGTCCTACGGCTATGGCGCGTCACGCCCTCCGAAATAGGACTCGGAGAAATACGGCGCCTGCGCAGTCAGCTCCTAGGTCTGTGCGCAGGTGCCGCATTTTCGCCGAGATTACCCGAGTCCATATCGGGTATTTTAGGAAGATGTGACCGCGGGGGACAAAAAAGGAATTCCATAATAATACAGTAAGTGTGCTATTAAAAAAAAAAAAAACCCAGCATACTGGCGCTGACGCCAGTATGCTGGATCGCATGGGAGATCTTATATTTAGGGTGAACCTCCGCTTTAAGGTAGAACAAACCTCAGACACTGATAAACACACACATAGCTTTTTTTAATAAACAGTGCACAGGGTAAAGTGTCTTGTATAAATTAAAGTAATCCATAACAATTAGAATTTGCCTTGTGTCCTACCAGTATAAGAGTGATTCTGACATGTTATGGATGATAAACATTAGATGCATATTTATAAAGTGCCAAATAGGACTTTTGCCAAACATTCACTGGTGGTGGTGAATCAATCACTGTAATTTAAACATATGGACCTAAAAGATTTACCTAAAGTGAATGTTCGGTCAATGTCAAGTTTACAGCTTTATAAATATGCCTATTGGTCATTTTCTCTGTGCATGAGGTGTCTAAATATGCCAGTAACTATGTGGCTGTGATGCTCATAATAACATTATATTCACAACATCGTAATTACATTTCAGTTAGCATCTGGTTATTTTTCTGTTGATCATCTCACAAGAAATTCTCACCTCCACTCTCTGCTTAGAAGGCTGATCTGATCGGCCACAACACTCTCTTGCATCTGGTACTCAGATGTGACAGATGCACTGGTATCCACAGAGCTTCCCTTGAGGCTGGCAATCTCCATGACTGAATGAGCAAAGGCCAGACTGAACCGTAAGCTGCGGAGGGTGTCCGTGTGCTCTTGCTGAAATTGATTAAAAGTCCAGACATTATTTCTAAGACAATGGAAACACAAATACCTATACATCTCTTAAGCCCTGTAGACACGATCGGTTTGTCTGATGAAAACGGACTGATGGACTGCTTTCATCGGACAAACCGATCGTGTGTGGGCCCCATCGGTTTGTTTTACATCGGTGGAAAAAAAATAGAACATGTCTTAATATTCTCCTATGGATAAAAAAAACGATAGAAAAAAAAGGATCGTCTGTGTGGAAGTCCATCGGTCAAAAATCCATGCATGCTCAGAATCAAGTCGACGCATGCTCGGAAGCATTGAACTTAATTTTTCTCAGCACGTCGTTGTGTTTTACGTCACTGCGTTGGACACGGTCGGATTTTTGACTGATGGTGTGTAGGCAAGACTGATAAAAGTCAGTTTCATCAGATATCCGACAAAAAAATCCATCGTATTAGATTCCATCAGATATCCGATCGTGTGTACAGGGCTTTAGACATCATGGATAGCTTTTGAACTTTCACAATAAGAACAATAGTAATCTTTGCTACTGGACTAGTTCCACACCCTGATCAGTTCAAATTATAAGAACAATAGTTTAGCAATATGGCAGTACAAATTAAATGGGTCTAAAAGGTAGAAGGTTTTACCTTAAAGGGGTTGTAAAGGTTTGTTTTTTATTTGCTAAATAGGTTCTTTTAAAGCGGTTGTTCTGCTGGAAAACGTTTTTTTTTTTTTTTTCAGTCTACTCTGCTGCTGTTCAAATACAAATTTAGTTACTTACTAGTGCCGATCTTGCAGCCACCACGATCGTGATTTGCCAAGAAAGAAAATTTGATAAAACTTTGTGATGGACATTGCCATCTTCTTTGTGGGCACTCTGAATCCCTCCTGTATGTCTTCCGGGATGCGGCGAGTGACAGCACAGTTAGCGCGAAAGACTACACGACTATCTAGTTCTGTGGATGTGCTGTGTTTGGCCCGCACTTCACTGCATGGAGGCCTGACAATCGGCGCCCACAATGCACAGCGCCGTCGGGCAAAATAGCTACACGCCCACTCCCCGCAGGGATGGAAACCCGGAAGCACAGGATATTACAGGTAAGGGAAAATTGAAAAAAAAAAAATTCAACGCTATGTTTCTTAGATGGGCTTGGGGTTAAGGATGCTGTAAAGTTGATTTTGAGGGTGAACCTCCGCTTTAAGCTAGTGTATTGTTGGTTCACTTACCTTTTCCTTCAATTTCCCTTCATTTTTTTTTTTTTCTTTGTTGTAATTTCTCACTTCCTGTTCCTCCTCATTAAGCTGTTCTGGCTGACTAACCCCCAGCCAGAACATGTGGGCAAGCTTACTGAGGAGGAACAGGAAGTGAGAAATTCAGACAAAGAAAAAAAAACATTTAGAAGGTAAATCGAAGGAAAAGGTAAATGAACCAGCAATGCACTAGCTTAAAGGAACCCATTTAGAAAATAAAAAATTAACCTTTACAACCCCTTTAATGCATTCTTTGCATAGGGGTAAAAAATTTTTTAAAAATTAAAACCTCTGTGAAGCTTCCCCTTCTAATCCTCCCCTCATACTTCACCTGTGCCCCTTGTCTATCCAGCGCTGTGCCCAAAAGCAACATTGCTGCTCTCTCCCCTCATTGGCTCAGAGGCAGCAGTGGGAGCCACTGCTCCTGCTGCTTGCAATCACAGCTAGTGAGGAGGGAGCGGGGATGGGGCTGCACTGTGTGTGTCAATGGCACACACTTCATGGCTTGGGAGTGAGCCCATATGAGTGCCCCTACAGAAAGTAGCAACTACGGGGGCATTCAGAAGGGAAGGGGAGCCAAAAGCAATGGTGGAGAACCCAAGAAGAGGAGGATCTTATATATATTATATATATTTTTTGTTCCCCCTTTACAATCACTATGGGCTTGTTCACACCATACGTGCATGAAAACTGATGGGAACTGATTAATAAACCGCACAGATTTCACTTGCAGAGACATTAGTTTGAAGTTTTTTCCTTTACAGAAAACTGCATACATGTTACGCACTTGATACCAGTGTTGCGGTGTGAACAGGGCACATAGAGAACCATTTTTTTTTTGTGTCCTTCCATCATGCGTGCAGAACAACCAACGTCTCTGCATCATGATAATAAAAGGATATAAATGCAGTTTCTTTAGTAACTTCACTGTTTTTAGAGGTGGGAGGGTATGCGTGCGGACATTCTACTATTCCACAGCAGATTACCCATGACCTAATTAGCTACTTGCTCATCATGCATGCTTGCAGCCAAATGCCAAGTGAGCACTAATTGCTCAATATGCTTACAGCTTGATGTATTCCAGGTTTCCAGCTGAGCCTAGCAAGATTTTCCTGTGACTTATGACTGAACTCCTGTGGTTTAGTCCTGTGTACACTTGTTATATCTGGTAAGGTGTGCACAGGAAACAGGAGTCGTCTTTGATGATGTCTATTAATATAGACAGGAAGGGCTAGACTAAAAAAAAGTGTTGTTCCATCTGTGGTCTCAAACCACTTGCTATGTCAACATTTTCCTTGAACTACATTACAGTTTGCACAAAAAATTTAACTAAAATATCTGTACCTCCATGAGCGTCTCCTCAGGAAGCTCAGGAACTTCAAACATCACAACTCCTTCAGCATTTGCTGTAGTGGCTTCTGGAAACGTGTACCTGAGGCTGGAGGGAGCTTCAAAGGTCTCACCTCCTGCGCCAACCACAACATGTCTGCCAGTGTATGAGCCAGCTGAGCTTTGAGAACTTGAAGATCCAACTAAAGTGTGAAAAAGAGAAAAAAGAAAATAGGTATTACTACACAAGGATAACCAACAGGTAAAAAAGAAAGAAGAAAATAAATCACCATGGACATATAAACTAGAGAAAATAAATGTAAATGCTGTCCATAACAACCAACTAGAAATCTCCAACATGCAGAAATGTAAATTCTTTCTTCATTAGGTATACATAAGCACCAGTATTAATAATACAGGCAGAGATTTACCTGAGAAGAGACGGGTTCGGGCTGCTTGGGTAGTAGCTGTGCCATCAGAGGGAGAACCCACAGTGAAGATGACAGGAGCTGGACTGAGAGAGCCTTGTGGCCCACTGGGAAAATTTCCTCCATAGCCAATTAAAGGTGCTAAAAAAAATAAAATCATACAAAACTTTATAGAAAATACAAGTAAACATTTACAAATAATTTCAAAATCTTCAAGCAGTTTTTGTGAGGTCTTCAAAGGACCCTTCAACTCCAGTCTTATAATTCTGGACACAGATTGTCAATGAAACCCGTGCTGAGAGAAATATGGTGACTGCCACTGCTAAATCCTTCTGAAATAGATAGTTGTCTGGCTGTCTCAGCTAATAATTTCAGAGTCACTGGGTTAGGCAACCAGCTTTTTCAAAAGTGGTCAGCAAATAAAAGCTTGCTGTGCTGTCTGGCTGCTGTAGCTTGAAACAAGTCTTTAGCACACTTCAGTAGTGTACATTCATTAGGATCTCTATTAAGCACGCCAAACTGGAGCAGAAGGGTCTTCAAGGAAGATAGCTTAGTGAATGTTCCCTTGGGTAGCATTTACAAACTAAAGCTAGCCATAGACAGTTCAAATCTCAGCCAGTTCAGCAGGACCGCCCAAGATCTGAACCATGTATGGGCAAGCCGAGTGTACCCAAGCTGATCGATCAACTTGGGTAAAACCAGCCTGCCGGAATTTACATTAAATTACCGTTAACGGCTTTTATAGTCACTAGCAATAATCACTGTCGTCCCCCCCCCCCCCCGTGTTTGCAAGAAAGAAATTTGCTCAGTTTATGGCCGGCTTAAGATAAACAGCACATCATAACAGACATGACCTGGATGTGACTACAATGTATGTTTCCAAAGCATTGTAAGAAGAAGAATATACAGTATATTTAAAATGATGACTGAAAAGAAGGACCTTCGCAAAGTCATTTAATACACAGAATGGTGTTTATTTCCTAAAGCTGGACAGTACAAAAGTCAGGCTCACCTCTGCATAGAAACCAATCAGCTTCTAACCTCAGCTTGTTCATTTAAGCTTTGGCAATAAAACCTGGAAAGCTGACTGGTTTCTATGCAGAAGTGAGACATATTCTGCACTCTCCAGCTTCAGTAAATAAACTCATTGGGCCAGATTCACAAAGCACTTAAGCCGGCGTTTCAGGAGATGCGCGGCGTAATTGTAAATATGCGCCTGCGTATCTATGCGCCGTATCCCCAAAACGATATATGCCAGAAATCTAGATTTTTACGAACGGCGTAATTTCGATAGACCGGCGCAAAGAAAACACAGAAAAGACAAAAATCACTCTACAAAACACTATCCAAAACAGTCACCAAATATCTCAAAGACACGTCACAAACCAACAAACACTAACAAACAACAGAACAAAAGCACCTTGCTGAAGGAAGGGAAACAAAAGGGCATTTCTCTCTGTCTATTTAAGCACTGTGCGTAGCTCACTAAGTTGCCCGGGGCCTAGTTCCAATTTCACTGATTGCGCCGTGCCGAGTTGTGAGCATGCGCAGAGAGGTGCTGACCATAGTCTGCTTCATGTGTGCATGCGCAATCCGGCCGGCCTTTCATTTGCATAGGGTCACGGCTCATTTCAATGGAACATGCCCACGTCCTTCCCAATTTGAATTAAACCGCCTTACGCCTCGGAAATTGCATTACACCGGTGCAAATTTCTGCGCAAATACTACGAGGATACGGTACTTGCGCCTCTACATTGCGCCGGTCTAACGTAAAGGAGGTGCGCTACGCCAGTCAATATATGCTCTAATGTACGTGAATCTGGCCCAAGGTGTCTCAAAAAAATGAGGGAAGCGCTATTGTCCCACACAGCCACAGAGATGTTGCACTAGTTGACCAAGTCATTATGAACTAATTTTTCGTGCAATGACTTGAGTTTTCAAAAAAATAAGCTTCAAAAATGACGATCGGAATTTACTATTGTTTTTTTTTCCATTGGAAAAATTTAAAACACGTTCTATTTTTTTTACATCGATGGAAAAAAGTTCGATGGGGCCCACACATGATTGGTTTCTCAGATGAAAAAAGTCCACCGGACTTTTTTCATCCGAAAAGCCAATCGTGTGTTTTTTCAGGTGTCACTCCATAGATGGCCTAATCTGGCCGACTGTAAAGAAGGTAGGGAATAATCGATCTAAAGTTTCTGAGAAACTTAGAATGAAAGTCCTTTAAGATACTGGACATGTTTTCATTTATCATTAAGGTGGTCACACCATCTTCCAGACCTGAACAATGGTCCATTTAGCAGATATGAACAGGTAAGGTGCCAATTTCTATTAGGAAGTGAAAAGGCCCTAATAGATCATCGTCAGATGAAATAAAAGTATGTAAACAAGCCAAAGACCCAGGACCAAAATCCAGTCAACCGTGGACAAAACCACCAAATATAAAAAATATCCCCTCATTGGCCAGAATTCCTGAAGCATCTATTGCTTCACCCGGGGATTTGCATGAGCTATACGGGTAGGAACGCAATACCAATTCAGAAGTACTTTATAGGATTCAAGGGTCACAGTATTAAAAGAACATTTCACTACGGTTAACCAAACCTTAATTATGAATTGATTTTAATCAAAACTGGCCTTTACGACCTTTCAGTTAAGGTCTTAAATAATACGTGAGCTTAGTTACACAATATGTGATGTACAGCTACAGCGAGGCAATCATCCAGGTCTTCTATATCAGACCTCAAATTTTCCACTCGCCTACTCGCCTTTTGCGAGTGAAAAATTGGGTCTGGCGAGGAGCTGGGCTGCCTGGGAGTGGGGGGGGCGAGCGCCGCTGGCGATCGGGGGTTAATCGCGAGCCGTTCGCGCTGTGATCTCCCCGATTGCATAGAGGAAGCAGAGAGCCGCGGGATCGCAGAGCGGTACAGCACGCTGTTACAACTTATATTGAAATTTCCTCCACTCTGCCCACAGCCCCGCCTCCTCCTCACCCCACGCCTGTAATAGACAACAAATCTCAGCATTGGACACGCTTTCTGTCTATTACAGGGACGGGGTCAGGAAGAGGCGGGGCTGTGGGCAGAGTGGAGGAAATTTCAATGTAAGTTATAACAGCGCGCTGTACCGCTCTGCGATCCGTGGATCTCCTCTTCCTCTATGCTCCCTGCCATTGGGGAGATCACTGGAAGAACGGCTCTCCTCTTCACAGTAAGCATTAAATTAGTAATGCAATAAAAAAAGTGCAGCCACCAACCAGCAGCCCCCTGGTACTTGTAGTCCCCCCCACCCCTGTGTGTATAGCTGTCTCCTCCCTGGTACTTGTAGTACCCCCCCCACCCCTGTGTGTATAGCTGTCTCCTCTCTGGTACTTGTAGTCCCCCCGCTGTGTATAGCTGTGTCTCTCCTCCCTGGTACCTGTAGTTCCCCCCACTGTGTATAGCTGTGTGTCTCCTCCCTGGTACCTGTAGTAGTCCCCCCCGCTGTATATAGCTGTGTCTCTCCTCCCTGGTACCTGTAGTCCCCCCCCCCTGGTGTGTATAGCTGTGTCTCCTCTCTGGTACTTGTAATCCCCCCCGGTGTGTATAGCTGTGTGTGTGTGTGTGTCACCCTCCTCTCCCTCTAATCTCCTCCTCTCCGGCAATGGGGGCACAGTGATTTGGCAATGGGGGACACAGTGAATTGGCAATGGGGGCAAAGTGAATTGGCAATGGTGGGCACGGTGAGGCGGCAATGGTGGGCACGGTGAGGCGGCAATGGTGGGCACGGTGAGGCGGCAATGGTGGGCACGGTGAGGCTGCAATGGTGGGCACGGTGAGGCTGCAATGGTGGGCGAGTAAACCTTGAGGCCTGGCTAGTGGCTCAAGACTTGAAATTTTGAGCCCTGTTCTATATTATCAGAATTGCCAGTGTGAAAGCCTCCAGTTGTATTACATGGACATATTTATCTTGACATAAATAAAGCACATAATATTACCTTTAGTGATAGTTTAAAAGCTCATAATGAGGGTATAGCTACTCCCACCAGTCACTGAGCACAGTTCACAAGCACCTGGCAACAAGCTACATCACTCAGCATGACACCCTGTTCGCCCAATGAGGGCATAGCTAGAACATCTGCCAAGAGCCAGTGATGCTTTCAGAGTGATATAAGCACTGAAAAGGAAAGCTGCCTGCTATGTGAACTAGGGTAACACAAACAGTGGTGCAGGAAGTGGCCTAAAGGACGAAGGATGACACAGCCCATGCAGGAAGCACTGGGTGGATTCATATGCACAGTCTGAGTATATGGCAAACAGTTTCCTCTAAGAGGAAATCTGTGGGCATCATGCTTAATGTATGAATTATGAATGGAAACAAGGCAATAGAAATGGCATAATGTATAAAGAAAAAAAACCTATAGTAAACCTTTCAGTGAAAGAAACCTTTGCATGGTTACATGTATTTAAATAAAAAGAAAGTTAAAGCTGAAGATCGGCATTATTTTACAGGATTTTTATAGCACCAACAGTTTGCTCAGCTCTTTACAATATAAAGGGGACAGTAAAATTACAATACAGTTTAATACAAAAGGAATAGGAGGGGCCCTGCTCGTGGACCTTATCTAAAGGGGGAGGTACAGAAGGTAACAGCTGCAGGGGGCATCTGCAGTCTCTTCTCCCCTATACTCTGGCAGTCACAAGTCCTGTGTCATCACAAAGTCCACTGCAGAGCCCACAGCCCTGTGCTGGAAGTGAGGGCACCAAGAGACGGTCCACTGCCAAAGCATAGGGGAGTAAAGGAAAACGCTGGCTGCCAGGGGATCAGCTAAGAAAAAACGCCGTTCCAGGTCACTTGGATACAAGCAAGCATTTTACCCTTGTAGTGTGGGGGCAGCCTCACAGCAAGGTGGCTTTTTATTTTCTCTGGAGATAGACTTTAAAGGGTGTATACTGTAAACACAGAGATCCTGCATCATGTTAAACTCGTAGCCCACCTGCTATTTCCATGGGTTTCTCTGCATTGAGGCTGTCTGTGCTGCCAATCTCAGTAGCTTGGGTTCCAAACGCTGCTTTAAGTAGGAGGTCTGTGAGTCTGCCGGTGCTAAGAGACCTATTGGAAAACCAGCATATAGATATTCAGACATTTATCACAATATGTGAAGGGACTACTGTCTTCTATACATCATTTTTAAGCCCTCTTTAGGCTTAGGAAACATAATAACATGATGATATATTGTTGGTGCCTTTAAATAGTTTGACCTTATTACTTCTTTAACACACAAGTCACTTGAGAAGAAAATATAGAAACCACATTGTATACAGTGGTGTAGCGTGGGTTGTCAGCGCCCGGGGCAAGGCAAGAAATTTGCGCCCCCTAACCTGGGACTCTCCGAGTCCCTTCCCTTCCTACAATAGTACTGACCAGCCTGATTCCTATACTGACCACTACACAGACTTACATGATTCGTAGACTGACCTTTACACTTACCTACCTGTCCACTGCACTGACCTATCCAATTCCTACACTGACCACTACACTGCACATCACACTACACACCACACTGACCACCAGGGCTGGTGCAAGGATCTATGACACCCTAGGCAATATCTAATTTTGCTGCACCCCTACTCCACTTTACCCTGCCCCTGCAACACATGTGACCTATCTGACCCCCTGACACACCTACCTGACACATGCACTGATCCAACTGAATCCTACTTCCTGCACTACTTACATTACACTGGCCTACCTGACACCTACACTGGCCTACCTGACACCTACACTGACTGACCTGCCACCTACACTGACACCTATGCTGACTGACCTGACACCTACACTGACCTGACACCTACATTGATTATTACACTGACTGACCTGACACCTACGCTGACATAACCGACACCTACGCTGACCTAACCGACGCCTACGCTGACCTAACCGACGCCTACGCTGACCTAACCGACGCCTACGCTGACCTAACCGACGCCTACGCTGACCTAACCGACACCTACGCTGACCTAACCAACGCCTACGCTGACCTAACCAACGCCTACGCTGACCTAACCAACGCCTACGCTGACCTAACCAACGCCTACGCTGACCTAACCGACACCTACGCTGACCTAACCGACACCTACGCTGACCTAACCTGACCTGACACCTACCCTGACCCGACACCTACCCTGACTGACCCGACACCTACCCTGACTGACCCGACACCTACCCTGACTGACCCGACACCTACCCTGACTGACCTGACTGACACCTACACTGACCTAACTGACACTTACACTGACCTAACTGACACTTACACTGACCTAACTGACACTTACCCTGACCTAACTGACACTTACCCTGACCTAACTGACACCTACCCTGACCTAACTGACACCTACGCTGACCTGACACCTACGCTGACCTAACATAACTGACACCTACACTGACTATTTCACTAACTGACACCTACGCTGATCTGACTGACACCTACACTGACTGACCTGAGACCTACACTGACTGACCTGAGACCTACACTGACTGACCTGACACCTTCGCTGACCTAACTGACATCTACGCTGACCTAACTGACACCTAGGCTGACCTAACTGACACCTGCACTGACTATTTCACTAACTGACACCTACGCTGATCTGACAACTACGCTGACCTGACTGACACCTACACTGACTGACCTGAGACCTACACTGACTGACCTGACACCTACACTGACCTAACCGACACCTACACTGACCTAACCGACACCTACACTGACCTAACTGACACCTACCCTGACCTAACTGACACCTACCCTGACCTAACTGACACCTACCCTGACCTAACTGACACCTACGCTGACCTGACACCTACGCTGACCTGACACCTACGCTGACCTGACACCTACGCTGACCTAACTGACATAACTGACACCTACACTGACTATTTCACTAACTGACACCTACGCTGATCTGACACCTACGCTGACCTGACTGACACCTACACTGACTGACCTGGGACCTACACTGACTGACCTGACACCTACGCTGACTTACCTGACACCTACGCTGACTTACCTGACACCTACGCTGACCTAACTGACATCTACGCTGACCTAACTGACACCTACGCTGACCTAACTGACACCTACGCTGACCTAACTGACACCTACGCTGACCTAACTGACATAACGGACACCTGCACTGACTATTTCACTAACTGACACCTACGCTGATCTGACAACTACGCTGACCTGACTGACACCTACACTGACTGACCTGAGACCTACACTGACTGACCTGACACCTACACTGACCTAACTGACACCTACACTGACCTAACCAACACCTACATTAATTATTACGAATGACACCTACGCTGACCCTACTGACACATACACTGACCTAACTGACTACTACAATGACTGACACCTATGCTGACCCCCCTTCCTGACACCTACACAGACCCACCTGACTCCTACTTCCTGCACTACTCACACACACCACCCTCCACACAGCTTGGTGCAGATCTATCCTCCTCCTTACCTCTGCTCTTGTGGCTTCCCCTCCATCGCCATCCACCTGCTCGTTCCATGGTGTCCCTGCCGGGGCCAGGACAGCACCATCCACCCGCTCACTCCATGGGCCATCCCCGCTGGCCCAGGGCCAAGTCAGGCCAGCGCCATCCACCCACCCGCTTCACGATGACCCTGCCGGGGCGGGAGCCAGAGGTCAGCTATCAGACCCTGCGCCTCCATGCTCCCATCTCCACCAAGCCCCGTCCGCTGTACACACAGCGCCGCACTAGAGGGACAGACAGAGGAGAAGCCCCGGTGGCTCACAGTTTCCAGTCAGTGCTCTGCCGAGTCCCGCGGCCATATTCAGTGTTTCCCGCCACACTGTGATTGGGCGTTTAGGGGTCATGTGCAGAGGCGGGACTTCAAGAGCAACCGTAATAGGCCAGACCCACGCCGCACATGTCCCCCATACACCCAATCACAGGGTGCCTGACAGTAAACATGGCCGGAGATTCGGGGGACACGGAAACTGAATTTTTTTTTTACGCCCGTAGCTACGTCCCCCCCCTGCCCCCCCCACGCTACACCAGTGATTGTATATAAAGAGTCTGCTAAGGTAATGTTAGCAATAAACAAATAGTTATTCTGAAAAGAAATGTTTTGTACAGATAACTGTACATGTTATCAGCATGTGGCAATTCATTCATTGCTTGGCATTGGAATTATTTCAGGACACTGATAAGAGTTCATATGAGCACCTGGAACAAACTTTCCGAGCAGTAGGGTTGATAATAATCTGTGTACACAACTGCACATCTGTAACACCTTCTAGTTATCCCATCACAAACCTGTGTCCTGAGTAATGTTGGGCATACAGTATTAGAAAATAAAAATAAAAGGATTAAAAGTGACTGTAAAAGCTTGTTTAAAACAGGCTTTTACAATCACTTTTAATCATTTTATTTTCTAATACTGTATGCCTAACGTTCCTCAGGACACAGGTTTGTAAAGAGGTTGCATAGGTTAGAATGCATTAAGATAAAAAAATCTTCTGCCTTTACAACTTTTTAATTCATCCTTGCCATTTTCTAGCATAACAAATTACATTTTGTAATTTTATTTTCCTTTCCTTCCATCAATGGCTGACCAGCTTTATGGCTGGAATAGCATTGACTGTGTTTGATTTTCTCTATAGATCATTTTTAGCTGCATTCTTTTAGACCGAATTAATGCTGTGAATGAAAAGGAATTGCTATAGCAATAGATTTTCCCCAGCCATAAAGTGACACTCGGGTAGAGGTACAGGTAAAATGTATAAATATATGTTGGGAACTAAAAAAAACAACTGTCAAGTGTTAATTTCTTCATACGCAATATATCACTAAACAGAATAAATAGATATGCAAATATTATAACCAAGCATAAAATGTACTTTTTATCTTGGTGACAGTATTAATTTTGTCCAATTTAAAAAATGCCACTGGAGGTACTTTATTATCTCCTGGATATTCTAAACATCACCAAACTTTGACTATTCTAGCTGCAAAGTCAAAAATAAGCTAATCAACCTGTGAACAATACTGCTACTAGTGCAGCTTATGTGGATAGTGTCTACACTTGTTGTTTTTCAAATCACTAGTTAATGACAATATATATACATTACAGACAAAAGGTTTGGACACACCTTCTCATTCCAAGAGTTTTCTTTATTTTCATGACTATGAAAATTGTAGAGTCACGCTGAAGGCATCAAAACAATGAATTAACACGTGTGGAATTATATACATAACAAAAAAGTGTGAAACAACTGAAAATATGTCATATTCTAGGTTCTTTACAGTAGCCACCTTTTGCAGCAGACACATCTCTAGAACAACTGTTAAGAGGAGACTGTGTGAATCCGGCCTTCATGGTAGAATATCTGCTAGGAAACCACTGCAACAAGCAGAAGAGACTTGTTTGGGCTAAAGAACACAAGGAATGGACATTAGACCAGTGGAAATCTGTGCTTTGGTCTGATGAGTCCAAATTTGAGATCTTTGGTTCCAACCACCGTGTCTTTGTGCGACGCAGAAAAGGTGAACGGATGGTGAACGGATGGACTCTACATGCCTGGTTCCCACCGTGATGCATGGAGGAGGAGGTGTGATGGTGTGGGGGGTGCTTTGCTGGTGACACTGTTGGGGATTTAGTCAAAATTGAAGGCCTACTGAACCAGCATGGCTACCGCAGCATCTTGCAGCGGCATGCTATTCCATCCAGTTTGCGTTTAGTTTGACCATCATTTATTTTTCAACAGGACAATGACCCCAAACACACCTCCAGGCTGTGTAAGGGCTATTTGACTAAGAAGGAGAGTGATGGGGTGCTGCGCCAGATGACCTGGCCTCCACAGTCACTGGACCTGAACCCAATCGAGATGGTTTGGGGCGAGCTGGACCGCAGAATGAAGGCAAAAGGGCCAACAAGTGCTCAGCATCTCTGGGAACTCCTTAAAGACTGTTGGAAGACCATTTCAGGTGACTACCTTTTTGAAGCTCATCAAGAGTGTGCAAAGCAGTAATCAAAGCAAAAGGTGGCTACTTTGAAGAACCTAGAATATGACATATTTTCAGTTGTTTCACACTTTTTTGTTATGTATATAATTCCACATGTGTTAATTCATAGTTTTGATGCCTTTAGTGTGAATCTACAATTTTCATAGTCATGAAAATAAAGAAAACTCTTTGAATGAGAAGGTGTGTCCAAACTTTTGGTCTGTACTGTATATAGTGATATTTCAACAACTATGTCCCTTAGTCTAAGGCACAATCAATGAAAAATATCTTAAGTGCTAATAAACACTTGACTGAATAAAGTGAATGCTGGGTTTAAAGCCAGACTTCAGAAATTCCGCCATATTGTAAAATGTGCATGCATACTGTGAGTTAAAGCGGGGTTCCAACCACATTTAGCATTTTTTAAATGTATGTCCTTTCATCTTACTATTTTACAATCCGCCGCCGCTCCGCATTGTGAAGCCCACAAGAACTTACTTCCTGGAAGTCTTGGATGAGGAGTGATAATTGGGTAGCGCACTGCATCCTGGGAAATGATGACACACTTTTCCCAGGCGCATTAGAGGGAGATGATGTCAGAATCCTAGGTGATTCCAGAGGCAGATTTTGTGGGACCGCATAGCAACAGGCATTTCCAGATGAGTAAAAAATGTTTTTCTTCTTTTTTAGGTCTAATGAGCACAATAATGAAAAAAACATTTTGGGATGGAAACTCCACTTTAAATCCAACAAGGTGCTTGCCACCTCCTGGACCTATGATTTATATCGAATGCTTTTATGGAGCACCGGAAAAGAGCTATCAGTATACGCCTGGGGCTCCGGCAAGGAGAGGCACCGTCTTCTCACAAACAGCAGTTTTGCATGCCCCTCCCCTCCCCTAAACTAAAAAGCCTTAAAAGAAATCCTGATGGCTCCCCGGCCATCTGGCACCCCAGGATGCAGCGTCAAATGATTCACAGAATCCTTTAGATTTTTCTAAATGTGTTCATATAATACAAAGCACTCTGTGGTTGGGCAGGAGCAGGCTAGTGGTGGGCACAGCAGCTGCATGTGACTGCAGCTGAAGGAGCTGAGACCATAAGGTCCAATGTCAGAGTACCAGAAGGGTAGCAATAGCTATCTTCTGACACTTCATAAAACTGCCAGAATTAAACAAGTTCAATGAAATGGCAAGCACGTAATTAGACTTAACTCATAGTATGCCTGCACATTTTACAAAGTGGCTGATCTCCTGGAGTCCAGCTTTAAAAAGGTATGAATTAGGAGGCTGAAGGAAAAAAAAAAGTGAGGACAGGGTGGAGATAGGCTTTGCATACTCATCTTAACTCTTCATAAAAAAAAGGGCCTATACTCCTATAGATTTACCTGCCAAAAGGACCTTTCCCTTCTTCCACAGGACGTAGACCCAGACCAGGTTGGTGGTACTGGTAATGAACAGCATTCTTCAAGTCCGGGAGAGTCTTGTTCCTGGTTGGAGGAACCATCATCCCTTGCTGAGTTAGAAGAGTTAGCAAGTTTTGGGAGCTGCCTGGCTTGGGAAACTCAAATGGTGATATACTCTGCAAAAGGCATAGCAAAAAGAAAAAAAAAGAAAGAATGAACATCATGTTAAGTTATCTGTTGATTAACAACCAATAATCAAGAATAGGATAAATAAAACAGGAAGTTTATTTTATAACAAGCAGGCATATATTAGGCAACTAAACAGTTTAATGGGGCTGGACAGAACAGCGCAGCCGTTTGAGTTTAATTATTTCTTAGACAAAGGCTAGTTAAAAAATAACTGTTTCTCTTGGCAATAAGAAACTGATAAAAACAGACTACTCAAAACATGTAACAAAAGCTATTTTGCTTATTGAAGGCCACTATGTCACAGATTCACAGACTGTAAGGCCGCGTACACACGATCGAACATGTCCGCAGACCAGTTTCAGCGGACATGTTCGATCGTGTGTACGGCCTATCGGACCGTTTTCCAGCGGACCAAAGTTTTAAAACATGCTTTAAAACCTGTCCGTCGGACAGGTACGATGGTTAGTACACAAAATCATCGGACCAAAAACCCGCGCATGCTCAGAATCAAGTCGACGCATGCTTGGAAGCATTGAACTTCGTTTTTTCATCACGTCGTTGTGTTCTACGTCACCACGTTCTGGTCCGATTGGATTTTGGTCTGATGGTGTGTACGCACATCAGACAAGTTCAAAGTTGTCTGATAAAAACGGTCCCTCGCACTTTCGCCCCTACTTTTCGCGTTGACGCTAGAACCGTTTCTATGCCATGTACGTTCGAACCCAGAGATCACGGTATATCTGTAGGGGGCGTACAACATAAGGTCTCCGCGTACGCGGATGACCTCATGTTCACGCTTACAAAGCCACTCACATCGCTACAGAACCTCATGACAGAATTTGACATTTACGGCCAACTATCCAATCTAAAAATTAATTTCACTAAATCGGAGGCCATGGGGGTGCGGATCCCCCCCGCTCAATTAGAGGGACTTCACAGTGACTTCCGCCTAAAGTGGACGGACACGGCCCTGCAGTACCTGGGCACCCTGATACCTGCATCCCTCCCCCAGGCCTTCCAGATGAACTTCCCACCACTTCTGAAGAAAGTTCAGAAATTGCTGGATCAGTGGACTCCCGGCCTTCATTCATGGCTAGGACGCTGCAACATATTAAAAATGTTGATCCTCCCCAAATTCCTGTACCTGATGCAAGCCCTATCAATAGCCATCCCGAGTAGTTTTTTTAAGCAGACACACGCTGCCCTGACCCAGTTTCTCTGGGCAGGGAAGACCCCGCGACTGAAACGTAGCGTACTCACACGTCCTAAACTTTATGGGGGGATTGCCATGCCAGAGATTCGTACGTACTACCACTCTGCTCACCTTACCAGATTTTTAGATTGGTGCCGGCATACCGACACCAAGCTTTGGACTCGCATCGAACAGGCCCAGAGTCCTATCCCCCTCCACAGAACCCAATGGTGCCACTCTGCCTTGCCTCCGGAGCTCAAGCGACACCCTCTGTTGGGCACGACCACTGGAGTTTGCGCCGGGCTCCTGACGGAGTCTCACCTCTCCACATACAACTCACCCCTGAGACCAGTGATAGGCCACCCCCTATTCCCTCCAGGGTTGCGAGACAGGAAATTTTTGGAACTAAGAGACGCAGGGTTATATCAGGCTTCCCACTTCAGTGAAAGAGGCAAGTGGAAAGGGGTGATAGACCTTATGGACCCCGCGGGCCGATTCGGCCTGGACTATATGAGAGCATCCCAACTCAGCCATTTCTTGAACACGCTACCACCACCGGACACTACGCACCACCCCCCCACGACATTTGAATAACTCTGCACGGACACGGGAACGCTCCCTCACGCGCTGTCCCTGACATACAACATACTGATTACACCCCAACTGGACGACCCGATCCCCTGCCTAGCTAAATGGGAAAGAGACCTGGGACGTACATTTAGCAGCAGTATGGTACAACATATACTCACCTTTACACACAAGTCCTCACTGAGCGCAAGAATACAGGAAACAAATTACAAGGTACTTACCAGATGGTACAGAACACCCGAGCTTCTACATAAGCTCTTTCCGGAGTCCTCGGAACTTTGCTGGCGTTGCCAGGAGGAGAGGGGAACACTCCTACACATATTCTGGTCTTGCACCCGTATACAGGGCTTCTGGAGAGAAGTCCGCCGTATAACCCAGAAATTCACAGACCACACATTGGAGGAGGACCCAGCGCTCTTTCTGCTCCATGCAATGGCTGTCCCAGCAAAGGCATATAAGAGCTCTGTGGTCCGCCATCTAATGTACGCGGCCAAGGCCTGCATCCCACTATGTTGGAAATCTCAGCAGTCTCCAACGGTGGAGCAATGGCTGAGGAAGGTAGACGAGGTGGGCTACATGGAGGACCTGATCCTCACTAGTCAAAATAGACATGAGAAGTATATGGAGATTTGGCGACCCTGGAACATGTTCAGATATTCGGATGAGGGCCTGACACCGCAGAGGAGAGAACCATAACCCACACCGGACTGGGACAGACACATGAAAACAATCTGAGCCCCAAACGGGGTCACCATGCTCGCATCCACCCCACCCCCCTTCACCCCCTCCCTTCCCACTCTAATTCTTTTCCCCCCCTTACGGGTCAGGAGCGGTTCCTGGCCCTTCTTTATATTCCTTGCACTCTTTTTATCCTTTCCCTCCTTATGCTACTTTCCCAATATTTTGAAAATGGAAAAAGCGGGGGGACTGGTGCCCGCGGACCCTGAGGTTTCTGTAGGTAGAGATGAGGCAGAGGGCGCTCTGATGAGGTAATGCATACGCTCCCCCACATGTACCATCCGTGGGCCGTATGGGATCTAGGTATATGGGGTAGATGACACCGGTCTTGGGGAGAAGTACTGTGACTACAATTATGTTTTATCACCTGCCTCCCTATCTGTATGCCACCATTTCTTGAATGTTATGTATTTCTGACTCTACTATCGTTATGCTGTAATGTTGAGGCCCGTGGGGCTGGTCTGTCCCTGCATGGAATAAATAAAAATTAAAAAAAAATCGGTCCGTCGGACAAGTTTCATCAGACATGTCTGATCGTGTGTACAGGCCCTTAGTTAAAGCAAAAAAAAGTTAAAAAAAGACAGAAGCTACAAAAATTGTAGCTGCTGACTTAATAGACAGACATGTGCCTGTCCAGGGCTATCCTCACCCAAATCTTTTTTTTTTCACCAGCCTTCAGGTTCGGCGCCAGCATGTTATCTGTGGATGGCTGCTGCGATGCCTTGAATGCTTCACAGCCAGCTAGCTGCCCACTGTGTATGCACAAACCGTGCCACACCCTGTGAGTGGTCCTGCAGTTTTCTAGGACCTGTGAAGTGTCCCAGAAGGCTGCAGGCAGGGAGGCGGACAGAAGAGCTTCCGCTCAGATCACCTACGCAAAACCAGATACCTGCTCCCTCCAAAAGTTGAAGAGGAGGGGGCAGCGGAGAAAGAGTGAAACTTCCCCTTTTGGGCAAAGTTCTGCTTTAAAGCGGAGCTCCACCCAGGAAAACAACATTTTCCCATGTTGTTTAAAAAAATTCAATAAAAAAAACCTGAAAAAAAAAAATACTCACCCGAAATACCTGTTGCTATGCGGAAGTCCGTAATCTGCCTCTTCCACTCCGCGGTGCCTTTTCTTCTTGTCCTTCACCTTGTGAATGGGGCGCGCTGCTTTCTGGGAACTGTGTGTGTTCTCAGAGAGCAGCGCGCCCATTCACAAGCCAGCGTGAGACTCACGCAGGCGCAGTAGGAAATGGGCAGTGAAGCCGTACGGCTTCACTGCCTGTTTCCCATAGTGTGAATGGCGGCGCGGGACCCGGAGCGATCGTGGGACCGGCATCGGGGGGCCCATCAGCGCGGGCAAGTAGGACAAAGGTAAGTGTCCTTATTTAAAGTCAGCAGCTACACTGTTAGTAGCTGCTGACTTTAAAAAAAAAAAAAATCGCGGCTGGAGCTCCGCTTTAATGCCGCGTACACACGGTCGTTTTTTGCGATGGAAAAAAACGTTGTTTTTTAAAACGTCATTTAAATTGATCGTGTGTGGGAAAAACGTCGTTTTTTCTCGTCCAAAAAACGACCAAAAAAAATTTCCAACATGCTTGAATTTTTTGTGTCGTTTTTCAAAACGTCGTTTTTTGTTTCACAAAAAGTCACCGTGTGTAGCAAAAACGTCGTTTAAAACGACGTTTTTCAACCCGCGCATGCCCAGAAGCTAGTTATGAAGCGAGCTTCAATGGAAAAGAGTGGTGAACGTAACCTCGCTTTTTGTGAAAAAACGATGGTGTGTATGCAACATCGTCTTTGAAAAGTGACGTTTCAAAAACGTCGTTTTTTACTTCACAGAAAATGTTGTTTTTTTTTCCATCACAAAAAATGATCGTGTGTACGCGGCATAAGAGGCCAACTGGGGTCCTATTTTTTTTTTGTGCAGGTGTACTGACAAGATCATGCATTGTGAACCATATATTTTAGAATGATGGCTTTATCCTACATTTTTTGTTTTGCTATCTTACTCACCTTTGTTGGTGACCCCAGTATAGTAGGAAGGGGGCTTCTCTGCATGAACTCAGACAACTTGGGAGAGGACCTGAGAGATCGGGCAGGCTGCAGATTGTGGATCTGTTGGGGGGAACATTGAGGTATGTGGGTGTCTTTGGGCATTATGGGATCTGAAAGCTGTTTCTTGATTTTCTGCCGGCATGGCTGCAAATCTGACAAGTTAGGAGCGCTATGACGAGATCCCATTCCACAGGAGCTCTGTGTCGGAGTGCCTGGAAAATATAGATAACCTACATTTTAATTATTTAAAACCAAGAAGAAAGTCTATGCATTGACTAAAATTAAAGTACAAGACTAAATTATACATTTCTTGTTCTATACAGATGCAATTACGCAATTTTAGCTGGACTGCAGCCTCACCTTCAGTCTTGCACAGTCGTACAGACTCCTCTACTATACTGAAATTGCCTATTCTGATCTCACTGCACATTTTGAGCTTTTCACAGTGTGTATTAGAAGCTGCAGTAAGTAGAGCCCACTTCATCACTTGGCTGGAGAAAGTGGGGGGGCGGAGCTAGCCGGAGACCGAGATGGCCGCACTGTAACGGAGCTCCGGATCCAGCGAATCTTCAGCGGCTATTAGCATACAACCCAGCGAGAGCTACACCTCACTACCGCGGCGTTCTACCTCCCGGTACACAGAGGAACGCGCAGGAACCATGGGACGGCGCAAAAAGGAGGGGAATCGTCCCCTTAAGCTCACAGAGTTTTTCTCCGTGGGACCAAAGCAAGATGGCGCCGGCGCGTCCTCAACACCGCTGCCCGGGAACTCAAGATCTCCTCCCCAGCAGGGGAAAGCAACTAAGAGGAGCAACTCTCCCAGGCATCGAACATCCCCTCCAGCTACCCCGTCCTCAGGGAGCCCAGAGAAGGCGAGATTCCGTCTGGATGCTGCAGAAGCCTGCCACGAGGTGAGCTCTCACTCAGAATCAGGGGATGATACAAGAGACATGCCTGACTCTATCGACTCGTTTCCCACTACTGACAAGCCTGTGTTAGACACAGTGCTGAAAGACATGTTGATCTCACTAAGAAGCTCCCTTCAGTCTGATATGGTCTCATGTATGCACAAATTCAGTTCTGACCTGGGACATGTTGCTGATAGGGTCTCACATGTGGAGGAAAAGATGGGGGAGTATGCCTCCACCATTAATGCTCTGGTGGACGCTAATGAAAACAATGAGGATGATATTGAAGCACTGAGGGCAAAGATAGCTGAGATGGAGGATAGGTCCAGGAAGAATAATATAAAAATAAGGGGGATCCCTGAGTCGGTTAAGCAGCAAGACCTCCGCAGCTATGTTACTCAGCTATGCACCACAACCCTGCCTGACATGTCTGAATTGGACTTTACCATAGACAGAATACACAGACTTCCTAAACCCTCCTATCTGTCCGATAATGTCCCTAGGGATGTGATCCTTAGACTACATTTTTACCATACTAAGGAAAGGCTCATGACACTATCGCGCCAATCAGACACAATTCCTGCGCAATATACCAATCTTCAGTTCTATACTGATCTATCACAATATACGCTACAAAAGCGTAGGAATCTCGCTACAATCACCAAAGCCCTCAGGAACCACAAGCTGACCTATAAATGGGGATTCCCGACGAAGCTGATAGTCACAAAGGATGGCAAAGACTTTGTGATGGACTCCCTGGAAAAAGGCCTGGACATATTGAAAGCTTGGGGAATAGTTCCTGATCCGCAACAAAACCCACCCCGACATGTCAACAAGGGAAACCAGGAACAAGAATGGCGCACTGTGGATCGCAGAAATGCTCGCACACACAACTGAGCTGGACTGTACCTACCTGTGTTGTACTTTTCGCTGGAAGAGATCTTTTTTTTTCTTTAATTTTTTTGTATTTTCTCTCTCAGCTCCTAGTTCAATTTTACCCCTGGATTACACTTGAGTGACCGAGAGTCACACTCCTGCACTTTTTTTTTTCTAAGGCTTTTGGCCGCTGTTGTTTTGGTATGTTTTTTTTTGTTTCAACAGTTCTACTCTGCCCTGCCGACCGACCTCGTCCTGATGTCCACCCTGTTCCAGTTTGTCTCAACCTGGTTACCTCCGCAGCGCCCACGCACCACTCCTCCAACGCTGTATGCCTCCTCAGGGACCCAGTTTTCATCTTTTGTAAGTGCCTTGATTGTATCTACCTCTTTAAGCACCTTATTTATGCACCTCCATGGCGGTGAATTTCCTCACCTTAAATTCTAAAGGTCTGAATCATCCGGCCAAAAGGAAGTCCCTATGGAAAGACGCTCTGCAGTACAACTGTGATGTCTTGTGTGTGCAAGAAACGCACTTTAGCCATACCGCACATCCTAAATGCACCCACCCAAAGTTCCCCCACGTATTCATGGCGAACGCAGACACCAAAAAGAGAGGGGTGATGGTGGCAGTGAGAGATTCTGTAGCTTTTCGTCTTCTGCATACTGTAATAGATCCACAAGGGCGTTATCTACTTCTGATATGTGAGATCAACTCAACTGTGTACACTGTGGCCAATCTATATGCCCCGAATACTAGGCAAGTTAATTTCTTCCACAGGATTATGAGAAAGATACGTGGGGTGCAGAAGGGAGCGTTGGTGGTGTGTGGGGATTTCAACGCCACATCGGACCCATCGATAGACATGACTTCCTCTCCTAAGAGGCCCCCCCCCTCATTGAACGCATCCATACGCTCTCATGAGCTCTATGACGCATGGAGATGTCTTAATGCGAATGAAAGAGACTTCACTTTTTTTTCCGCAGCTCATGGTTCTTACAGCAGAATTGATATGTTTTTGGTTGATAAGTCATTATTGTTTAAATGTACTGCTGCTAAAATTGGTAGCATCACCTGGTCGGACCACGCCCCAGTGAGCTTGGCTGTGGGGGATCCTTCCCTTCGCAGTCATGCCTACTTATGGAGAGCTAACTCTTATCTATTAAGGGAAGGTCCATCCAGGTCTTGCATAGAATTGAAACTTAAAGAATTTTTTGAACTGAATCACGGATCAGTGGGTGATCCGTTTGTCTTGTGGAATGCCCACAAGGCTTTTATGCGAGGAATTTTGATTCAGATGGGGGCGAGACTTAAGAGGGAGAGGCAGCAGCAAACCGTTCAGCTTATATCTCAAATTGACGACCTAGACAGACAGAATATGGCCCAACCCTCCTCCTCTTTATCCCACCAGATTTCCCAGCTCCGCACGGAGCTCAGGCTCAAATTCCTTGAGGACTTTGAGAAGGCCTCTAGGAGGCTAAAACTTTCCTACTATACAAGTGGTAATAGAGCTGGGAAGCTCCTGGCTAATAGAGTGAAGGGTCACAGAATCAGGTCCCAGATATCCCATATTCTAGAGCCCAGCACCTCTATCAAACAAACTCATCCTCAAGCAATAGCAGACTCATTTAGTCGATACTACAGCTCGCTGTACAATCTCAGAGATGATCAGTCGGTCCCACAGCCCACAGATTCAACGATTTCGGCCTTCCTAGATAATATAAACCTCCCTCAACTTACGCAGGTTCAACTTGCACACCTTAATTCCCCTGTAACAGATTTAGAAGTCAGGAACATTATTAAATCCTTGCCACTCAATAAATCACCGGGCCCTGATGGTTACACAGGGGAGTATTATAGGGCCTTCCAGGACTTGCTTTCTCCACACCTTGCTGGGGTCTTTGGTTCTGCTGCTGCGTCCTCCTCATTTCCCCAAGAAATGCTCAAGGCCACAATTATAGCTCTACCAAAACCGGGGAAGCCTCCGGACGTTCCTCAGAACTTCAGACCGATATCACTACTAAACAATGATGTAAAGATATACGCAAAGCTGTTAGCTGCCAGGTTGGCGCCTATTCTCCCAGATCTTATAGACATCGACCAGTCCGGGTTCACTAAAGGCAGGCAGACGTCAGATGCCACTAGACGTTTGGTCAACCTGATACATCTTGCAAGACGTAGGGGAACGCCTTCTCTGCTCCTATCTTTGGATGCAGAGAAGGCGTTCGACAGGATCCACTGGGGATTTCTGGCTGAGGTGTTGCGGAGATTTGGGTTCCACGGGTGGGTGTTCTCAGCCATCATGGCCCTTTACACACAGCCGTCGGCCCAGGTATTTATCGCGGGGGCTCTATCAGCCCCTTTTGAGATCACAAATGGTACACGCCAGGGGTGCCCACTTTCACCGCTCATCTTCAATTTAATGATGGAACCCCTGGCTACTAGCATAAGGTCACATCCCCAAATTGCTGGACTGCCAGTGGGCCCGAAAAACCACGTCATAAGCTTATTTGCTGACGACGTTATTTTAATTTTATCTGACGTTGAGTCGTCCTTGGCTGCTGCTCAATCAGTACTGCAAGATTTTTCTGAGGTGTCTTATTACAAAGTGAATGCAGCGAAATCGCATGTACTAAATTTGGGGGTGAATCCTAAAACAGAGGCACTATTACGAAGCAGATTCCCTTACGTGTGGAATGATAAAGGCATTACATACCTTGGGATAACGCTGACACCCAATCCAGAGGACCTGATGGCTGCTAACTACGCTCCCTTCCTGACCACTCTTAAAGCTAAATTACAGACACTGGCCAAATCGGAGTTGTCCTGGTTGGGGAGATTGGCAGCTTTCAAGATGTTAATATTACCCCAGCTTCTATATATTTTTAGGACCCTTCCCATACCTGTACCGGGGGTGTACTTTAAATCTATCCAGGGCATCCTAAACAGTTTCCTATGGCAGGGCAAGAGGGCACGGTGTGCCTTTGGGAAGATAATCAAGAGCAAGTTGGCGGGAGGGATAGGACATGTACACTTACAAGACTACTACTTCGCCTCCATCCTGGCCCAATTGTCACACTGGTTTAACCCCGACTCTAGAGTATTATGGAAAGATCTGGAACAAAGACAGGTCCCAAGAGGGAATTTAGCAGATTTTCTGAGGACAGCCACTATTACCGGGTCCTTACATAGGAGATACGCTCCTACGGTCCTGGCATCTCTGAGAGCCTGGTCCCATCTATGTGCAACTAAGGGATGGACGGGACCCACAGAGATGGTCAAGTTCCCAATTACTGCTATCCATAACCTAATACCAAATATTAATCTGGGTGCCTGGAAGGACAATGGTATACATTTCCTGGAAGACACTATGGTGGGCTCTAGGATGCTAACATTTGAAACGCTTCAACAGAAATTTTGCCTCAGTAATACAGACAGGTATAGATACATCCAGATCTCTCAGTTTCTTAGAAAAAATTCCATTACTTCTGAACACCTCCCAGTCAAAATAGCTGAATTCTTTCGCCATCCGAATACTGGGTCTAAGGGTATAACAGTTATGTACAGGGGACTTCAAGAAAAAGATGTCATGGTCAAATCCCCAAACATTTTAGCGTGGGAAAAGGACTTTGGATCGGAATATCCGACCTGCTCATGGGAAAAAGCCATAAAACTTCAGATTGCCTCCACCAAGAGTACAAACCTCTTAGAGATGCACCAAAAATTACTCCTTAGGTGGTATCTTACTCCCCACCGCTTAGCCAAAATGTTCCCCAATGCATCAGCAAATTGCTGGAGACAGTGTGGAGAAAGAGGTACACTTTACCATATACTATGGCAGTGCCCGTTCATTCTCCCACTGTGGTCCCAGGTTGGACTCACGCTCAATAGAGTCTTGGGTCTCTCCCCTCTGTTAGATCCGGCTATGGCGATCCTTTCTGTGGGTATTGATTTAATCCCAGCCTCACAGAGGACTGTTTATGCGCATATCCTCTTGGCTACTCGCCTTGTCATTCTTAGGCATTGGAAATCTATAACCCCTCCCTTGATATCAGAGGTCCTATCCACTATACAGACCCACAGTTTATATGAAAGACTTCAGGCATCCGCCTCCGGAAATTATGAGACAGTGATCAACCTATGGGCTCCATGGTTAGAATGGAAATCCAATAACCAGACAGCTTGACTACCCACCATTTAGTGCATGGAGGGGCTCGGGTCGGATAGGGCAGAAAATGTTTTAATGTTTTAATGTTATAATGTTATAAGTTACTCATTTCTTTTTGTTTTAAAAAACTTTCACTACAACTTCAGAAGAGCATACAATTTACGTCGCGTATGATGGCCTAACTAAACACATGTGGTGGGATAGGACCAGGAAGCAGGGAAGGGGCAGAGGGAGATGGGCTCATCTACTACCGCTAGTCTCCACGACCATGGTGTGGGATCGTGGTAGACTGGCCATAATACCCCAATGCGTTACCCTGCAAATGTCCTACTACTGTTCAATCCAACGCGATACAAGATCTTAATTCATTAATTCACTATGTGGTACCTATTGATATCTACTCCTCTTAGGAAACACTGAACATTATAGAAAGTACCTTACATTTCCCATGTATGCTTATACCTTGTTTGTATATGTTTTCATGAAAAACTTCAATAAAAATCTATTGAAACTTGGCTGGAGAAAGTCCAATATCATCTGGCCCTTTCCCCCCAGCTACATTATCTCTTGTCCACTAGTTTAATTCATTCGATTTCAGCTCAATCATGAAGGTTGAATCATGGCCATTACCAAGGTGATTCTGGATGCATATTCAGTCTGCCTAGGAATGCCCACTTTTCCAGACTGACTTTCATCCATCAAGGCATTTTGATATGTGAATAACTCCTTCCAAGAGCCAACGCAGCATCAAGACTGAGGGCTCTTGAGAAAAGTACTGAGACAGAGTACTGTAATGTTTTCATGAAGCTATGTACAAAAACCTTGTTGTTGTCAGTCCCATTCACTAGCCATGATCTGCCTGCATGGCATAGAAAAGCACAATAAAAATGATAATGTCACTGGGTCGAATTTGGGTGATGTAAAAAAAAAAAAAAAGATTTATTTTTAAAAATGTTATTAGCATGTTGATGGGAGGAGGAGGGGGGAACCAGTGAAAGAAAAAAAAATAGCAGATTAAACGTCAGCTTTAAATAAATTCTAGTTTAATGTTAATCATGCAAAGTAATCTGGAAGAACCCGCACCTGAAAGGTCCATAATTTAGTGCTGGAAAAATACCAGTGTGTGTTGAGGGCAAATGTGCCTGTGCATGCATGAATAAAGGGCTGACTCACTGGGTGACTCAGAATGCCAGTGACACAGCATTAACTACTGTTTAGCAAACAAAAAACCTTGTGCAGTTTTCAATTATAGTCTCTAGTGAAGCTTTTATAAAAAGGAAATGTCAAATTCTAGGACAAAATAAAGTCAAAATAACTTCTAATTTCTCTGAGCTTTAAAGGAACAATTTAATGTAAAGCCAAGTATACGGCGAACAGATCTGCTGCTTGGTACAGTGTTGATGATGAAAGCAAACACTTCATAAATCGCTGTAGTAGGAAATACCTTCACTTCAATTCTAAACACACAGAATACATATCAGGGAAATGTTTTAACCGATTTCCTTTAACCTGATTTTTATTTTTGTCCTGAAATGTATACTCTTAATATTGTTAAAGTCTAGCTTAAAGCCCCTCTATGGGATAATGAGAGGAAATGAATAGAGGTTTACAATTAGGGGCATCTCAGTGGTTATGTTCTGGGATGGAGAAGGTAATTGACTATATTTGAGGAAGTACCACAGACAATGCTTTTACCGCTCCTGTCAATGATGATTTGTGTTGGACAGAGGTTTTGCTATATTTTATCTATTGGCTTATTAGGCCGCATACACACGATCAGTCCATCTGATGAGAACGGTCCGAAGGTTAACCGATGAAGCTGACTGATGGTCTGATGTGCCTACACACCATCGGTTAAAGAAACGATTGTGTTATAATCGGTGGCGTTTACGTGTTTTAACACAACGACGTGCTAAAAAAAAAATGAAGTTCAATGCTTTCTAACATGTGTCCACTTGATTCTGAGCTGTGCAGCCTTTTAACCAATGCTTTTGCATACTAACGATCGGTTTTTACCCATCGGTCACATTTTAAAGCAAGTTGTCTTTTTTTTGACCGAAGGATAACTAACCGATAGGGCCCAGACACAATCGGTTTGGACCGATGAAACAGTCCTTCAGTCCTTTATCGGTATTGACCGATCAAGTGTACGCGGCCTTAGAGATTATATATATATATATATATATATATGATGGAGAGCATCTGCTGGAGTGAGGAGGGGGACCTGGACATTCATGTACAAAAATAAATAAATGCTATTTGACCTGTGTATAAAGGGGTCAATTAATTTGAGGAGTCTGTTTTTAAATTAAGATGTCTTTTTGGGAACTGAGGACACTGGAATAGCACCGAGATATTTACACTGGTGGACAAACGGACTAATCTTTTACACCTGCACATGGACTGATATGGGCCATTTACTTTTATATAAATTTTGGGCACAAATTTTTATCAATATTTTTATGACTTGGAATAAAGTACTTAATTAGAGCCAACTGTTGGTTTCCCCAGGTTTCTTGGTTTACAGAGATAGAGGTTATTGTGGCAATGTATTTTTGCGTGTGTATATATATTGAGAGAGAGCACTAGAGAGAGGGAGAGCGAGAGAGAGCGAGAGAGAGGGAGAGAGCGAGAGAGAGGGAGAAAGCGAGAGAGGGGGAGAAAGCGAGAGCGAGAGAGAGCGAGAGCGAGAGTACGCAAGAGGGGGAGAGAGTACGCAAGAGGGGGAGAGAGTACGCAAGAGGGGGAGAGAGTACGCAAGAGGGGGAGAGAGAGCGCGTGCGCGCAAGAGAGGGGGAGGGAGAGAGAGATTGGCATATAACACACACTCTTTCACTCTGAAAATTGGCTGCAAATAGTGAGTTTGTGTTATACGCCGATACTTAAATATGGGCTGCCTCGGAGGGGAAGGGAAGGGGGCGGAGCACCATCATATTACATACAGCGAGAATCTCCAGTTTACTCAGTGGCCTCTGTAATAGGAAGTCCTGTCTCTTGGGCCAGCATTGAATCAGTGTTCTGTCATAGAAGCCAGTCCAGGAGGCAGGATTTTGTATTAAAGAGACCGGAGAGAAAACAGGAGATTCTTGCTGTATGTAATCTAACGGCGCTCGTCCCAACCCCCTCCTTGTCACCTTCGAGGCAGCAGTAATCTGAGGTAAGGCTACAGGTGGACATTGATCAGGCTGTATTGATGGCAATGGTGAGGTTCCAGATGGGCATTGATCAGGCTGTATTGGATGGCAATGGTGAGGTTGCAGATGGGCATTGATGGCAATGGTGAGGTTGCAGATGGGCATTGATTGCAATGGTGAGGTTGCAGATGGGCATTGATCAAGCTGCATTGATGGCAATGGTGAGGCTGCATATGGGCATTGTTCAAGCTGCATTAAAGGGCTATTGTAGGCGAAAGGAAACCTCTGCAATAAAAACACAGATGGCAAAAAAAATAAAAAAATATGACAGGGTTTATAACCGCCTATCTAAAATGAAATAAAGTTTTGCCTATATTTTTAATTAAAATTTCAAACTTTAGCTTTCAACGTCTGAATTCATGAAATACTTATCAATAGAATTGGTAAATGTACTGAAGATTTTGCCCAGCATACCATAAACAGGACTCCTGTTTCTGTGTTCTGCTCCTCCAGGACTGCAGCTAAAATCTTGCACAGGTTGCTCAGGTATAGTCCCCACTGAAAAACAAAAACAAAAAAAAACAAGAGTTTATTCATTTTGATCAGTATTACTACATAATCCAAGTACAATAGCAACCACAAAATCTGTACATCTTTTGCCCAATTAAGCCAAATTGTGGAAGCGTTTTGTAATATTCATGGTATTATTAGGTAAAAAATGGCATTCACAAAGTTAAAATAGGTAGAAGGTGTTTAACCACCGGCTTATGGGGCTGTGTACTTTATCTATGTAAGTATATAGCTCAAACAGATTCTTCTTCATATAACCTACTGAACATTTATTTTATTCTTTACCTTTAATCAAGCTAAAATATATTAGGCACAGCCATTCACATCACATACACAGATCTTGGCTGAAAACAAGTAATCTTTCAGAAGGTTGTGAGATGAAACTAAAGTCCATGTATGAAGCTCAGCAAAAGACAGGAAGAATATTAAAAAATCCACAAGAAGTGCTTTGGTGGGAACTGTAAACAGAAACCAAATACTGAATGTGACAGTGCTAGCTTACCCTGTGGAGAGGGAATGTACGGTTTTGCCCCTCCAAACGAAAGCCTCCTAGCTGGTGCAGCGCTGTACTCTACAGGGAATGGAGGAGAATTCCCAGCTCTCATGATATTGATTGGATTGGCACTGCTGGACTTTCTCACCATGCCAGATCTGAAAGGAATCAATCTGAAATTAATTACATTTAGTATATATGCACTAAAAATGTAAAGATTATGTTAAACCTGGTAACAGACAGAAATGGGAGAATTCCGCAACTAGTTTGATAAAGAAGTAAACTGTGCAATCGTGTACAGCAGGAAAAACAAACCATGTATGCTGGTAACTTGCCAACATACATAGTCAATATATACACTTACTTCTGAGGGGGGGTGTACTGGGTGGGTGACTGCAGATTCTGCTCTATCCTCCGATAATTGTCAATTTGAGTTGGGACTGGAATGGGCACTGACTGCCCATACCTACTTCCTGATGTCTGAGACAGTCTAGAACAGGGAAACAAAGTCATTCTATTATAAATTCCACAATGCTGCAGTACAATAAGACAAAAAATTACTTGCTCACAATAATTCTAGAAAAAGTCTATATACTGTAGTGCCGGTTCACACTGGGGCAACACGACTTCCACCGGGACTTTACAAGGCAACTTGGAGACGTCTTGAGCGCGACTTCAGCGCTACTTGGAGCGACTTGCAACGCAATTTCAAGTCGCCTCCAGGACAGGTGACTTTGCCAGTGGCCAATCACATAATAATCTGCTCTGTGGGAGGGAGGGGTTTGCCTTAGAAAAATATTTTCACTTCTTGCAAAGTTGCTTCAGTTAAGACAGAGGATCTGACTTGGAGGCGACTTCCATTGAAATCAATGGGTACAAGTCGCCTTGAAGTAGTACAGGGACCTTTTCTGAAGTCAGAGCGACTTCAGTAGTGTGCATTAAGACGGCTCTCATTCACTTCCATGTAATTTGTCATGTCGCGTGACTTGGTGCGACACAAGTCGACCCCCCCCCAGGTCGCGATAGTGTGAACCGGCTCCAATTGTCTGTCAAAACAGCAGGATGATTGTTCCTACCTTGATGGGCTGGGAGAGCAGCTATAGAGTGGTGTAGGGGAAGGTGTTCGGGCGTGGCTCTCCTGGCCCGTTGATGTCAGCAGAGAACTAACAAGAAGTGAAGACAGTGTTATGCCACAAAGGTCAGTATACCATAGTTAGAATGATGTGCAACTATTTCTATTTATTTAATTATTTGTATGTATTCATTCAGTTACTCTATAAAGGGCCATAACAATCATAAATCAATGGAAATTAGACTTACCCACTACACATTAAAGTATCCTGGCTAGGCTTGCTTGTAGTAGCTTCAGCAATATCACCTTCAGTATAAAGAATTATGTTAGTTAAAGAGGTTGTAAACCCCCCAAAAACACACAAAAAACAAAAACAAAAAAAACTGTAAAACAAAAAGGCAGAAGGAGCCAGTATGCATTGCATACTAGCTCATTATAAAAATATTTGCCTTAGATCGAAGCTTTTGCAGTGGCCCAGCACATCCCTGTGACCGGCAACATGTCTCCCAGAGTTATTTCTGGGTTTGCGGGCTCCAGCACTGTGATTGGCCTGGAGCCGTGATAACATCACGCCTGCATGGCACAGCTGCTGAAGAAACGGCACGAGTGGCCCGTTTCTTCAATACGTATGCGCCAATATTAAATATCTCCTAAACCGTGCAGATTTAAGAGATATTTACAGTACCTACATGTTAGGCTGCGTACACACGCTCGGTTTGGTCCGATGAAACTGGCCTTAAGGCCAGTTTCATCGGTCCAAACTGAGCGTGTGTACGGCCCGTCGTCCGTCGGACCAAAGTTTTAAAATTTGCTTTAAAATCGGACCGATGGACACCTGACCATCGGACCAAACCGATGGTTAGTACGCAAAAGCATCGGACCAAAAACCCGTGCATGCTCAGAATCAAGTCGACACATGCTTGGAAGCATTGAACTTCGTTTTTCAGCACGTCGTTGTGTTCTACGTCACTGCGTTCTGACCCAATCGGATTTTGGACTGATGGTGTGTACGCACATCAGACCACTTCATCGGTGAACTGATGAAAACGGTCCGTCGGACCATTCTCATCAGGTTGGACCGATCGTGTGTATGCGGCCTAAGGCTTACCTGTAGGTACAAGTGGTGTAACTAGGTTTACAACCACTTTAAAGCTATAACTGAACCAAAAGGCAAGCTAAAATGTTTGCAGCTCTATGTATCATTGCAGAAAACCTGCATATGTGTTTCATGTTATTCTGAAAAGTTCTCTAAATTAGTAGTCTCCAAACATTCTAAAACAAAGGGCCAGTTTATTGCCCTTTAAACTTTAGGGGCCAGACTGTGGCCAGCGCAAGTGGGAATAATCATCACCAAATCTGGTTCTAGGGGGGAAAACAGTGCCCCATTGTTGGTATCATTGGGAGCAATAGTACCCCTACTGTTGGTGTCAGCAGGAAAAAAACTGCCCCATTGTTGTCAGTTGGCAGAAAAGTGTCTCGTATCAGTGGGAGTATAGTCCCGCTAAGGCTGGTTAAAAGCAACCAAAGGGTCCCAGTTTGAGGAGACAACTGCTCTAAAATCATCAATTTCTGCTGTCTCTGCTTTGGGTTTTAAATATCATGCCTCCGTTTTTTTTTTTTTTTTGCAAGATCCTTGCATATGGTTTAGGCTGCATTCACACCTGAGTGTTTTCAGCTCGTAGAACGCCTGAAAAAAAATGCCCAATAAGCAAAATCCCATTCATTTAAATGGCCCCTGTTCACACCTGAGTGTTTTTTTAGCCTGAAGCAAAATGTCTGAAGCTCAAAAAAATACATGAGCTTCTTTTTGGGCAGATTACAGGCGTTTTTTAGTTTGTGAAAAAACACGGTAAAAAACATGCGAAAACAAAACACTAAAGTGTAAAGGCAGCCTAAATGTGAGATGGTGGTTTTGGGCTTTAATGTAGGACAATAACTATAGTCCAAGCTTCACAGTGACCTAAATTGAAGGTCATAAACTTGTAGCCAATCTCAACATTTCAAGTGTGGCAGTTGGCCAGCTCAAAGATCAGTAACAACATAGAACAAGTAATGTTCTTTAGCGGATTTTACCCTCAATCTACCTGCATAGGGTTTGGGTAAGAAATCTTCTGAACTCAGTTGTACTTGTCATTCTTGGCTATATATTCAACTACCTTTTATCAAAATAAGATCCTTGAAAACAATTGAAATCTTTCCAAGACCTCCAGCTAGCCCCTGGACAAACTGTTAATTCTTAGAAAATCACACCTGCCAACTAATCTCACGAGGTTTGCACAGGGAAAAAAAATAAGTTCTTTGTTTTAAATGCCTGGGAAACGAACCAGACTTTAATTATTATGCTTGGTCTGAGCGGCAATAATTAGGTAGTACCACATAACGACGCAGATCACTGGGGCACAAGCAGAATAACAAAAACAGCACAATTGTCCTATTAGCCTGCATGCTTCATGCTGCCTATCACAGTACTTTTTTTAACCCCTTTCTAACTATTGAAAACAAAATTCATAGAGAAGACAGCTGGCTCTTAAATTCAGCATCTAAACAAAGCTTTCCACAAGATGCCTATCAATGTCTTGGAAGTATGTGCTACGATTCATTTTCCTGCCCTGGGCACATCTTGTTAAGCAGGAGGAAATCGCCATGGCCATTTAAAATTTTCCAACACTGCAACTTAAAACCTCCACAAAAGACTAAAGAACGTCTGCCATTGCAGTTGATCTGTTGGTAAAGGAGGCTAATGGTTTACACTGGCTTCCCAGGCTGAGTACAGGGCAGGATTTTATAGACAATGCCACCATTTGTCTTAGTAAATCAGACCTTACCTATTACTATATATACCCAAAGCCCAAACTTTATTTTTTCCATATTGGATAAAATAGCAAATAATTAAGGTGTCCGTTTATGAAACCAAGATGAGCTGTGATCCTAAAGATCGCAGCTTATCTCGCATCATTAGCGGTTTATGAAACTGAGATTATCAGTGGAGATCATGTTCTCCACTAATCATCTCAGCACACAGAGAATCTGTCATTGACAGAAACTGACAGTTTATCTGACAGTGTGATCTCAGCACCTCGCTGGCGATCTTTGCCAGAATTTTCACGCCCAGATCCTCTAGCTCAAAAGAGACAGAGAGAATGTGTATGTGGAGACATATATACATGTAGTAATTTGTATGTAAAAAGCCTCCTTGGATAATGGCCATGTGCAGTTGCTTCATAAATGGACACCAGAGTTTTTCACAGATTTTCTGGTATTGAAATTTCACAAGATTAGAGAACCAGGAGGAGGAGCTCTTCACAATTCGAAGAGTTTGTAGATCGCTTCACTCCTCAAAAGGAGAAGCAATCTACACCGCTTCATAAACAGAGCACTGAGAATGCCTATATGGTGACAATCATTGGGACTCTGTATTTTAATTTAATATTTTATTTTATTTTTTACGAATATGTACAATTGTGAATAAAACCTTTTTTACTCTCAATATCCTGTATATTTTGAAATATTATTAGTGCCTTAAAAGTCCACCCAGGGGAACCCCCCTTTTCTTTTCTGGAGAACTCCACAGCGGTTATTTTTCGCTGCTTGATAAATGGACACCTATAATCACCCACAGGTTTTTCTTTTTATCACTAGGGAGATTTTCTTTAACTTCCCGTCTCCTGCACACAACATGGAGTGAGTGGAAATCAATCTGTGAGGGAAATCAGCTCCTACACAGCTTGCACCAAAACAAGCATCCCCATCGGAAGATTTCCATTCTACTCTTGTATTTATAACAACACAAAATTTTGGATTCCATTTAATTTTCTATCTTGGTAGCAGCTATTACCAGGACAAATAGTAAGAGTGGATCTCCCTAGCAGGACCACAGAGAGTGATAAGATAAAAAAAAGACAGGAGTTTTAAAACAGTGGTAGAAATCTGGCACACTACTTCGGAGTGAGAAAAAAAATATCAAATTATCACCTACAAAATTCTGCTAATGTCAACAGAATTTATCAGTGATCCTTAGGTAACCCTAGACTGCAGTAAAAACTATTTTGGGTGAAGGATTCTGGGAGAAAGGGCTTTCAACTAGGCCACAATTCAGCTGTCTGAAGCGCACATAGCCTTAACAAAAAAACAAAAAAGTATGCAAGTTAAAAAAGCTTTTCACCAGTAAATTTGTACAAATGTCCTACCATGTCCAAAGTCCATATTTACAAGACATTTTAGCTATAGTTTGTTGTATTATTTTATCGGTGCTGAACTACAGCTCCCACATGCAAAAGCTAGTGACAACACAGCAGAAAGATTACAACAGTGCTGCAGCCTTATCATGATCAACAGAAAATACAAGGATGGCAAAAAATAAAAAAACTTTTCTGCAGATCAATGACTAATTACCTAATCGGAGCCCTATTTCACTGCAATTCTTAGGTATATATGTAAAATAATGCAATTCTCTCTTCTTTTATCTACGTGTATCAAACAAACCTTGAGATCCAGGAAACTGCGCAGGCACCATAACAAAATCGTCTGTGTCACAAGATGAGTTTTTGCTGCTGCTTCCAACAGACTCCTTTAAACCCTGAAGAAAGCCAGGAGAGTCGGGCATGGGAGAAACCAGCGTTTTCTCCTGTAGCTGTTGCATTTCTCCAAGTGACTGCTAATGCGAGAGGGAGGAAAACAAATGTGGATTAATAGAAGTCATCATCATCATCATCATCCTCCTCATCCTGGTGACATACATCCACAAAAAACACAGGTATCCCACTTTAAGTTCTTTACTCTAAAGGCATGTACTGTTTCTCCAACGCACATTTACATACTGTACATTATAAGATTCTTTACTTAGAATTTTCACTGCATGTGCACTTAAACGAATGTTGTGTAGCAAAAATGGTAAGAACCAAAAACAACTGAATCAAAGAAAATTTTAAAACATAAATTTGATCTTTTCACGGTTGAGGCATTTATTTCCCCCCACAAATATTCACCCATATATATGCTCAAATGAACATTTTGACTCCCGAAAACTACTGTATGTATTTTATGAAAGTTTTTATGAATTGTATTATATTGCACAGTATTTGAGCAAATGTTGATGAAATGCATTTGGTGTATTAATAAAAAAAAATTATAATAAATGATAAATAAATAAATAAATGTTTTTTTTTTCTTTTTTTTTAAACCACAAAAATCATGTGTGCTTGCAAATCAGCAGCAAAAAAACAAAAACAAAACAAAAAAATAACACAACATTTTTTTCATAAGCAGGAACAGCAAGTAAGCAAGCATTGAACTAAAAACAGGCATTGCAATAAAATCCTTTAAGGCCCATAATTTTAATGTTAAACCTAAAAGATACCGCCATTATTTTTTCATTTCTTTATTTTTGGTTGAATCTATAATTACAACCCTCACAATGGGATGGCTAGCAGTACCAGGATGGTAGAGGAGCCAGGTGTGTGCCAAGGATTGTAAAAATATATTTGACTTTTCTTGGGGTCTCTGTCACCCTATAATGAAGCAAGCTTAAACTGTGTTTTCCCGGTATTAGTTACTAAACAGAAACAGGTAGTGGTATTGTTACCTGTCCAATCTTTTTCTGTTTTGGCTGGACAGTCCTAACGGGTATAGCACAGGCATAAGCTATTAGCGGACCTCCAGCTGTTGCAAAACTACAAGTCCCATCATGCCTCTGCCTCTGGGAGTCTTGCTATGCCTCATGGAACTTGTAGTTCTACAACAGCTGGAGGCCCGCTAATTGCATATCCTTGGTATAGCAGTTTAAGGATTTTTCTAAATGGGCATATACTGACAACGCGTGACTAGTGGGAGTTTAGTAACCCAGTTTGTAAAATTAAGATTCTGGAAAATATGTTCAAAGCTCCTTAACAACTTTTTAATGCAGGGTCATTAAAAAGGGTCACTCCACCCAAAACTGGTATTTCAGTTATAGGTAGTGCCTGGAGAGTCATCTACAGGCTTATGTGTCTTGAGGGATCCAGAAGGTAAATCACTCAAACCAAATTCCTGGCTCCTTTTTGGTCAATTTTAGTGTTTGGGGACTTTCCACTCACGTTGGAGTGCTCCAATCTTCAAAATGTATAGTTAGGACTGTAGTACACTGGGGTGCTATGAAGTGGCCTTGCAGCTCACACATATATTTGCAAATGTGTGCAAACTAAACCCCTAGTGAACTAGACAGGACAATTTGGTTTGTTGCAGGCTGGCTGGTAAGTGAGCTGGGAATTTTTCTTTGTTGTTTTTTGACATGCATCGCCCTTCCATGTGCTCCTTGCTGCAAAGGCCAGTTATAGGTTGGTGTTGTTGGCATTTGTTTGTACTGTCAATTTGGGGTTTTCCTGCTCCTCCAACAGGGAGATTGTGAACCCCCCACAAAATGGCCATAGCTGGGATGAAGACCAGGGATTTCAAGGAAAGATATCTCACAACTAGAATTTGTTTTAGGTGGACTGACGCAATTTAGTTTTGGGTAGCATGCAATTTTTAAACAACAATAGAAAATGTCTTGTCACCAATTACAATAAATAAAAATAGGACAGAGTAATAATAACCCAACATCTGACATTCACCTTATTCAGTGAAACTCCTAATGCTACTCATAGATAAAAAATGTTCTCCATGAGCATTCAGCTATTTTCATAAAGGAAATCTGGTTTTAATTAAACTTGCGGTCATAGAATATGTAAGATGAGGGAAAACTACTCAATTTAGTGAAATGATGGAGACTAGCCATGTAAAATGTTATTATGCTATTATGTTACAGTACAGTGCAAAGCAAGTCAAGAATAAATTGTGCATGCTACATACTGATGTGTGATCCAATTTTATGACAAAGGGTTACAGAAATATTAGCGTGCTTAACAGTAAACATTTCAAACTATGGACAAATGGTTTACTTACTGGGGGAGATGCCAAGTGTGATGTGGAAGAACTGCTGCAAGAGCTTCCAGACCCTGAACTGGGATAAGAGGGCATTGGCACAGGTGCAGCTGGACAGAGACAGAGAGGCATGTCAATATACACAATGACTAGATTACAGTGTACACTACCAATAACCCCACTGCCAAAACAGAATCGGATGTTGCCACAGATTGCTAGGAATATTATTCACTCTATATCAAATACAGATTATAAAAGCAGGCTGACTGAAATGTAAAAAGGAAACCATACACAACATTATCATACAACAGTCTCCATGCATCTTATGTATGGCTGTTGAAAACACAAGAAAAAAAGGTAAAAACTATTAAAGCAAAGCTGTGCCTTATCCACACAGGAAAAATGCAACAGGCTTTTTCCTTGGATTCCCTGAAATTTCATTCAGATTTAGAAAGTAAAGAGTAAACAGTACTGTGTAGGCTTTTAACTTCAGCGATTTAAAGGTTAAACATGGCACTTCTACCCTCAGCAACCAAATGGAGTGGCACTATAAGCATAGGCTGCTGGGGCTGGGGGCATTAAAGTGAACCAGTAATTTTGTTCTTTAGGCCAGTTCACACCAGACGCAGTTCCGTACAGTTTCGTGTGCATTTTTCTGCACTAAAACTGCATGCACAGTGTTTTCCATGTATTCCAATGGCTCTAGTTGGCTTGAGAAAAAAAAAATTGTCATTTTCGTTTCATTCGTCGGTTTTACGTGCTTTTTCGGATCCGAAAATTCCGAATGTTTACGAACTTTCCGAGCAGCCAACTAGAGCCATTGGAATACGATGGAAACACACTGGAATGAATATTCATGCAAAAATTTTGTGCAGGAAAAAAGGACACATAACTGAACGGAACTGCTTCTGGTGTGAACTGGTCCTTAAGGACAAAACAAAGGTTTGCTTTTAAAATGAACAGCAAGAGGGGTTCCTGGTTAGCAATTTAGCATTACAGACCTGGGCCCTTATTTTAAGTTTCAATGGAGACTACTGCTTGCAACCTATATGTTCTCCAGTGTGGGTCGTTTTTGTGCTCCAGTTCACCACATAATCTAAGAACATCTTGGTATGTTAAATGCCATCTGCCTACATTGGCTTAGTTTGAACCATGTAGAAGAAACACTTGGCCATCTACTTTCTTATTTCTAAATATTTTAATTTTGACTTGATGTAAAAAGTTTGAATAACCCAATGGTTTCTTATATGTAAATCTCTGCGCTCTCTTTACAGACCCATCCACCTGTATAAATGGGTCACCAGCAAATCTGGAATCCAGTTGAACAATCTTTATTAGATTCCACTACAGTCGCAGAAAAAAAAACTGAAGGTGTACAATGTGGTTCTGTAACACCAAATTCTTCTTTGTGAATGTGATCTCTGCCAAGATGGTTGAATACTGTATTCCATACAGAAAATTGGAACAGCGTGACCCATTGGTTTCTTCAGTAACCTACCGATCAGCACTCGCAGGTTGTAAGGAGTGTGGGGCATGCAAGAATATTCATGTACGGTATTTGTAACGAAGAAGAATGCAATAGTGTTATGGGCTGAAAAAATAAAAAGGAGGGCCTGTTGCTAAATATGAAGGGGCATGTCTGGGAAGATCCTTCCACCAGTGAGAGGCAGAAGAAGCTAGTGGGTAATACAAATTATCAAAAAAAACAAAAAAAAAACACACATTTTAAAGTCAGTTATATATATTAAGATCAAACACTGTAAATATCACCTACATTTCTTCATGGAGGAGCCTGCATCCAAAAACGAATGATGGAAGAATTCATCTGTGAAGAGAAAGGACAAGACTTTAGAGGAGTCCCAAAAATAAATTTCATTGAGTATCAGCACCTCTCGTCAGCTACCAGGTTCAGAAGCTGGAATCCCAGCTTTCCACAAAAAAAAAAAAAAAAAAAAACACTAGGCTCCTTTACATTTGGCCATAAGAAACGCATAGCAAAACCAATATTAAAGTAAATCTATCAAGAAAGCAAAGGGCTGTCCTTGCCGACTTACTAGCCGCAATGTTTTCTGGGTCACCAACTTAGAAAAAGTGTGAAGACAGGGCCCCTTTATACTTGTATGTTACACCTGCAGTTGTTCCGGGGTCAGTGACTCAAAAGCACCAAAGTAATGGTTTAGTCCGGCTGACAGGCAACTAGCAATTTTAGAATGAGACGTCACAAATGAGAACTTGCATGTCTCTCATGGTAAGTTCCTTTTACCTCAACCATGTATTCAAATCAAGTGAGCTTAAAGGCACACTAAAGGTTCGTTTTTTATTAGATCAATTGATTGCTGTAATCTAGAGCATTTAAATATCACTTACCTCGCTTTTCCTTTTGACCTCCAACATACAGTAATCCAGGTTTGAAAATGCCATTTCCTGTCTCTACTCTTCTTGCTTTCCACCAGCATCTGCATGGTGGAAAGCAGAATGTGCTCACCCCCTCCCCATGACTACAGCCCTGCGTGAAGATGCTCTCTTATCCCTCACAGGCATGGAGGCTAAGCCTATTGGGAACTGTAGTTCCCATTAGGCCGTGATGTAGCAAGAATGAACACACACCTCAAACCAGGAAGTCAGTGAGAATAAAGATTCAGGAGTGACAGAGGTAAATAAAACAGCTCGATTTCAACAGGTATCAAACTAGTTATAATGCAAAACATTACTTTTTACTTTATCAGCTACTGTCAGACTTTAATTTAAGAGGAAAAAATTTTTGTCTTTACAAGCCCTTTAATGTAAACCTGGTTTTCACATCGTTAAAGTAAGATATCTTGTTCTTAAAAATATATTTTAATTATAACGTTTGTGTCTACTCCCCACTTTTATTCCCAAGTAGACCACTGTGTAGTCCACACTGTCATTTGCAGACTAAGTCAGGAATAATGCTTCTATCAGACCGATTTTTTGCTTAATTATAAGAATATGTCATTGATAATACATGAACAAGTAATTCCCATGTGGAGCAATGTTACTTTATGGATTTATTTACACATCACAACACACATTATGAAGCTTTGTGAAATCAAGCAAGTGATTGCAACAAAGCTCTGTAGATGGCCGATAATTCGACTTTTACTGAGCCAAGCATTTTTTCTGATGAAAAGTCATGTTCAGATTAACCTTTCAAGTACAGGGAAACTATTTATTTTATTAGAAACCATCTACAGATTGCACAGTCACATCCAAAAAATACCAGTATATCTAAATATAAAAAAAATCCTCACCATTTTTCTGTAACTCAACTTTTTATGTGGCTGCATCCAAGCAAATGATGCTTGGTCCTCTTTGATAAGAGGAATGTTTGCCGGAAAACAGTACGTGATAATAACACATTTGTCGTTAATACTTCCCAGATAGCAAGAAATTGAGCTGCAAGCTTGAAAATGACTTGCTAAGCTCTTGCTAGACTTGCCAGGTTTCACAAGTTTGTTGCACAATTACAGCAAGTCCGTATTGCAGGACTCTAGATCAACTTTCTTTGCAAACATTCTGCAAGTCTGCTGCAAGTTCTGGTTCAGTTATGTTGTGCAATAGTCATCCCATCACAGGGGTCACTGTAGATGAATTTTCATGCTGTAGACTTGCAGAGCTCTTGCTGTAGACTCACAACTGCAACTTTGCTCTTGCTAGAGACTTGCCACGCAAATTGGCTACAAATTGGGAAAGTGTCAACTAGAATTAGTCCTTCAAGTGCTCTGCAAGTGTACAACTTGCCACTGAAAATGCGCAGCAAGTTAACAGACTTACAATTCAACATTATCACAAATTTGTGGCAAGTTATCCTTGCGATTTGGGTTGTCTTCTTGTTATTCCAGTTACATAAAAGTAGGACAACTAATAATAAATACAATTAAAAAATATTGAAATGGTATAACAGTGGAAATCTTCCCATGGTAACCAATTTAATTTAATGACAACTGCTCATCTTTTTTCACAGTTCCCCATTTCTCTCCCTCCCCCCATTATATCCTCTGAAGAGGATTTCTAATATATTCCCAACATATTTCTACTAAAAACCATGAAGGTGTATTTAAAAAGCATCCAACTTTCCAGAAATCCCGATCTGAGAACCAACAATATGGTCACTACAGTGAGTATCATGCTCTGACCCAAATGCTATGTTATAAAATTTATGCAAGGATTTTTGAGAGTTCTCTCTCTCCTTCGGAGATATTGTACTATTGCACTTAGTCTCCAGCAGAGGTCCTCAGCACAAAGTTCTTTTGCAGACTGCTGCTTAAAGGAACGGACTTAAAATACAGTATATAAAACATCCTGCAGTTTTAAGGAAAAAAAAATCTGGGTTCTAGCAGAGGTTATGGAGCCTGTAAAAAAGGTAGAGCTCTGCTAAACAATGGGCAATATGATGAGCTCAGATAAGATCACATCTACAGTATTTGTAGGTGGCCTTGTGAAACATTCTAAGTTGAAAAGAAATAAAAAAAAATGTCTTCATTGATTTAAGCACAGAATGGATTTCCAGATGCATTTTTTATATATATATATATATATATATATATATATAAAAAAGACAATTACAGATACTGTACTGTTTTAGTGGTTACTAAAGGCAACACAATGGGAATTTTTGTACTTGCTATAAAACCCAGGAATTCAGAAACTGCTGGGCTATATTGCCCTAGAGCAGGATTTGGATACTGGCAAGCAAACAAATTGGTGGAATGACCCCAACCTACCTACTTTTAGCAGGCATCAGTTTGGTGCAAAAGCAGAACTAAGAGCATGATCATAGACGCAGAGGCGTTCCTTCCTGGTGGTTGATTTATATTACTGCTATGGCTCAGTTTGACAGCATCCTGATTGGATGACCTTACAGTCAGCATTGCTAAGACAATTAAATCACCTGAAGCTCCAGAAAATTGATTAGAAGAATAAGATTCCTTTAACGTTTAAGTCCTCTGCACCAATAGGCTGTTATCCTTCGTGAGGATCTTTCAAGATGATGGAAGAAAATTCAACTCCCCACATCCAGAGCTGGATGCCACCAGGCCAGGGAGAGCCGGACCTCTTTCAGGTGATTTGGTTTATCCCAAGACTGAACTGACTTGTTTCCTGTGATAGAATGTTGAGTTATAGTGGTCTAGAATGGAACTGCGCAAATGGGGCCGTCTTTAAGGAGCAGCTATTGGTCCCAGAACTCTCATGCAGAAGCGCAAAGTTGGGTGGATCCCAGACTCAAAAAAAATTCCAAGCTTGGGACCAGTAAGTCTTCAATTTCTCCTATGTATAAAAACCTCTGGATTGATGTGTGTCTAACATAAGAGCCAGATGGGACTTTTGGTATAAACTAGCTATCTTTCCAGAGTACTTTGGGAGGCAATGGAACCTCCTGCCCCTGGGGTGTGGTAATTTTTGACACTTGGGGGGATACTCTCTTCTTTTAAAAGACCTGTCTTACTCAGGTGCCTATTCTCATCTCTCAGCCCCCCTTCTATCCCTTAAAGAGGCTGTAAACCCGAGAAAACAGAAAAACCTGTAAGACAAAGAAATAAGGAGCTAGTATGCATTGCATACTAGCTCATTATGAACTACTTGCCTTATACTGAAGCCCTGGAGCAGCGATCTGTCTTATTTCTCCCGTTACTTCAGAGCCCTGTGCCATGACCATGCACGCAAGAGTGATGTCTTTTCAGCTCCGGCCAATCACAACACTGGAGCCCGTGAACCCGGAAGAAACACAGGGAAAGAGGTCAGTGATCTCAGCATGTGCGGGTGCAGCTGCAGGGCTTAGTTCTAAGGCAAGTAGTTCATATTCCTTTGTCTTACAGGTTTTTATTTTTTGTTTTTTGTTTTCTTGGGTTTACAACCTCTTTAAGGGATAGAAGTGGGGTTGAGGGGGTGCATCGGAGATGGGAATAATAATCCACCATAAAGGAAGGGCTGGGTGCTAGCTCCGGTTCGCAACTGTGAAAATGTAGACCAAGCGAGACAAATTAGCTGCACACCAACATCCGTCCAACAGGTTTATTGAAAGACAGCCACCAGGACTAAAATAACAAAGCAAGAGGTCACAACGTTTCTCACATACATTGTGCTTCTTCAAAACCCCAACAGGCGGCCGTTCCTTCAGAGTGCATGCGCCAATGATATTATTGGTGGCGTATATAGTTAATATCTCCGAAACGGTGCATGTTTAGGAGATATTTACAGTACCTACAGGTAAGCCTTATAGGCTTACCTGTAGGTACAATTAACCAACAGACTTTTACTTCCTCTTTAATCTCTCCCTACTGGTCCCCTATCTGCCCCACCACACACACACTTTTCATCTTCCGTCACTTCTTCATTTACTAGTCCTTTTTCCCGTCGCTCTTTTCTAAATATTCAGCTTTCACTGGACTCATTTTTTCCGCCAAGCACTTGTCTGCCTTGGGTAATACAATTAAAATGTTACATTGGAGACAAAAGGTTTTGCAATATAAGTATTACAAGTTATATCTGAGGTGTGTATTAGCCGTGTCCTAAAGAATAATAATAATAAAAATAAAAAAAACACGAGACCCAGAAACTCCATCATGCATTTTTATTTGTCAGTGTCCAAATCCTCCTATAGGCAGCAGTATAACCCAAGTCTCTGAATTCCTACAACCCTCAATCAAAAAAAATAAACCAAGGCCTTTTGCACCCGGTACCGATGTTTGAGAAGCTGCTCTTTTGGAATACGTAGTGCTTGTGTACAGGATCATTGTTAACTACCTGGCTTCATTTTAGATCAGTAAAAAACACTGCACTGAGCTTTTTTTCAAGCTGTAGTGTGCAAGAGGCCTTTAGTGCCAGTTCACACTACAGCGACTTGGGATCCGACTAGTGTAGCCCCCAAGTCGCGCAACATGAGAAATTCCATTGAAGTAAACGAGAGCCATCTTAATGTACACTACTGAAGTCGTTCCAACTTCAGAAAAGGTTCCTGTACTCCTTCAAGGCAACTTCAAGGCAACAACTGTCTTAACTGAAACAACTTTACAGAAAGAGAAAATAGTTTACTCAGGCAAACCCCTCTCTCCCACAGAGCTGATTATTGTTTGATTGGCGACTGGCAAAGTCGCCTGTCCTGGAGGCAACTTGAAGTCACGTTGTAAGTCGCGCTAAAGTCGCGCTGGAAGTCGTGTAGCCCCTGTGTGAACCGGCACTAACAGTTAATTTTTTTGCTTTTTTTTGTTTCCTGTCAATAAGCATTTAAGTGGCATAATTTCTTTATTTGGATTTCAACTTGGATGCTACAAGTCGAATTAGATATGATCTTTGCTAACTGGCAAGGATCCCAGTTAAATTGCGGCCAATTATCTGCATATACAGTACATAGCGGTGTATAAGAAACCTGCATTTATTTATATATATTTTTTTTTTGTTTGTTTTTTGTTTTAAATGCGAAAAATGGCTTAAAATGTACAGATGCTGATAAATGTCTTAAGTTATTTAACAGTCAGAAGCATAAAATCCTTTTTTTTTACCAAAGTCCATTCTGTCCTTCTGGTTCCTCTGCAGAAGTCCCAAAAGCAGCTGCTTTAAATAACTTGACGTTTCTCGCGGGATGCTAAAACACCAAAACACAAAACATATATGGCAGTTAAACAGCATGTAAAGGCAAAGGAACACAAGAGCAGAGAGGTCCAAACAAGCAGTAGGAGAGTGAGAACTCACAGTATAGAAAAAATGCTGAGCAGAAAGTTCGAGCAGTTTGTGTGAGTGAAAAGCGAGAGGGGAGTATGTTTGCCAGGTTTAAATTTAACAGTTGCAGGCAGCCTGGGTATTCTTCTTCATCACTCCTAAACTAGTGAGGGTGTAGGATTTGTATTTTTAAGGGCATGGGTTATGAGGTGGGTAGCAAAAAATAATGTTCTGTGTGACAGCTAACTGACGACTGAAAAAAAAGAAAAGAAAAGAAAAGAAAAGAAAAGAAAAAGGGGATTCACCGTGTTGGCACAGTTTTTTATTAGACTTTCAAATGAGGAAACGATCCACTGCAATCTGGGGACTCAGCAGTACCTAATCATGATAAACAGGTACAGCAAGTTCATCACTGCTGTGAAATGAAAATACATTACTAATACAACAGACAGGTCTGCATCCAGCACAACAGGAGCAGTTTAAATACACTTACAGAGAGAATTGGGGGTGTGACCCATAGGAACAAACCGTGGGCTTTTTTTTTATTATTAAAGTGCCAGAGGGAAACAATGTCTTTTTTTAACGACAAGAACCGCTACTTGTGCTCAAGTACTCACCGATACCTTTGCACTACGATTTGAGCCAGTACAAAGATAAAAGGGCTCCGATTGCACTGTAATAAAATAGCATGCAAAAATTAAACAGGAATGTGGTACAATTCCTATACGAATTGCGTGCGTCTTACCACACTGCTCAAGTATGAACCCAGGCTGAAGTCACTATGACAAGACTGGGCTCACACAGGAGAAGTGCAGAAAACTGCATGTGATTCAGATAGGAAATCAACCGAATTCCTGTTCAAATCACATGCAATTTTTTGCAGTGCGATTTGAGCCCATTCATTTTGTATGAACTCAAATTTTCACAGCAAGGTATCGGTCTTAGGTATCGGAGCATTTGCACGAGTAAGAGTACGCATGCAAATGCTTAGCACCAGCACCGATATCTGTGCAACCCTACCAGAAACCAAATCGGATTCAAACATTTAATCTCCATTTGTCATTTTCCAGTGTAGGCTTCAATCAGACAGTTATAGGTCTCCACACATGGCCTGAGAAAGTTATTACTGGCTTTTAATATAGACCCCTTTCACACTGAGGCAGTTTTCAGGCATTTTAGTGCTAATAATAGCATCAGAAAAGCACCATTTGTTTGAACGGGTGCTTTCACACTGTGTCGGTGCACTTGCAGGACAGTAGAAAAAGTCCTGCAAGCGGCATCTTTGGGGCGTGTTTGGAGCTCCAAAAACGTCCCTCCCCATTGAAATGAATGGAACGCAAAATGGGTCTTTTTGCTTTTCTAATTTTTTTTTTTTTTTAAAAGCGCCCCGCTAGCACCCGAAAATACAACAATCACTTTAGCCGCGCTTCAGTGTGAAAAGAGTCTTAGGCCTCGTACACACGAGGGGATATGTCCGCTGAAAACGGTCCGATGGACCGTTTCAGCAGACATCTCCGCTCGTGTGTATGGGCTAGCGGACAGATTTCTCCACCCGACAGATTTCAAAGCATGCTTTGAAATCCATCCGGTGGAATCTGTCCGCCCGACATGTCTGCTGGTTAGTACACTTACCAGCAGACATGTCGTCCCCCACCGCCGCCGCCGAATGGATTCGGCGCATGCGCGGAAGTGTTTAACTTCCTGGTGCGGTGGCGTGGCGGTGACGTGGCGGCGTCAACGTCACCGCCGCGTCACCGCGCCGTCCGGCGGCGGGGAATTTGATCCGATGGTGTGTACACGCCATCGGATCAAACTCCCGATCGGACATATCCGATGGAAATGGTCCGCGGACCGTTTTCATCGGATATGTCCGATCGTGTGTACGAGGCCTAAAGGATGCTTTTGATATAAAAATGTGTTTGGTATTAAAAAATGCAATGCATTTAAAAAAAAAAAGGGAAATCATAAAGTTGCTGCCTAAAAGCAATCAAATAACATCACGTATTTGGTATGTACTTGTAGTTTATACAGAAAAAAAAACACGGAAAAATGTGCATGTATTGCAGAGGTGTACTGAAAATAAATGAATATTATTTTATATATATATATATATATATATATATATATATATATATATATATATATATATATATATATATATATATAATAAGGGGGCATAACCCTCTATATAATTTTGGCCAAGCTGATCCTAGCTATTCCAGGACAAGACCTACTTTATGCATATATGCTACTTGATTACTTAGAATCTTCTAATATGAAACAAACCAAAATGACATCCCCATGAAATACTGGTTTGTGTGCACTATAGACCTTTCCAGCATTAAGATGGTTTCCTCAAATAACCTATCCCATTTGCTGAAAGGATTTAAAAAAAGACTTTCTGTCTGAGCATGGCACTACCAGCTTTGCAGTATTAATTAAGGAATGCTAAACAGGGTGCCAAATGTCTAGTGCCCATCTCGCTGGCAGCCTGGAGCATTAGCACAGAATCAACAGGTGTAAACAGAGAGAAAGTCAATGGAAAAAGGCAGTAATGCTGTAAGAATGATTACTTGGGAGTGAGGGTCTTGTTTTTCTCATAAAAGAGACGAAGGTCCTGCGGGCTGCTGGCCTGAAAAGAGAAGGAAGCTGTAACCAGAGGAGAACTGCACATTTCAGAATTCTTATTTTTATCATGGTCACAAGATAAGTAGGTCATCTTATTGGTTAGCTGAACACCACCTTAACCACAGAGGTTCTGATTTAGAATCAACATAAAATGGACTAGTCTTTTCTCCTAAAAGAGACTGTATGTAACTACTCTGAGCAAAGCAGAATATACAATGTGTCATCTCATACTTTCCGAGTCAGAAATATCTTTACAGCCTTCTCCTTCCTTGGCAGTAAAAGATTTACTAAAAACACATTTAACGTACACTTTCACCCAACCAAGTGGAGTAAGTGAAGGAGACCTCAGAGCTACCCGCTCACCAAATGGTAACGGTTTGCTACCAATTTGTAGACCTAAGCCTCATACACACGATCGGACTTCAATCGGGACCTTTTCCGTGGATTTATGTCCAAAGGGGCGTTGGCCGTGAACTTGTTCTGCATACACACGGCAGAACATTTTCAGCCAACATTCACCAAACCACGTGGTTTTTCAGCTCTTTACCGCCACCCTTTGAGCAACTTCTGCTATTGTTGGCTGAAATTTAGCATTGGTTCGAAGCATGCGTGTTTGTACTTTGGATTTTAGTCCGATAGATTTATGTACACACAATCGAATGATCCGACGGAACAAATGTTTTGTCGGAAAATATGAGAGCATGCACAGCCAACATTTGTTGTCAGAAATTCTGACAAGTGTTCGATGGAGCATACAGGTGGTCGGATTGTCCAATAAAACACGTCTGTTGAACCATTGTTGTTGGAAAATCCGATTGTGTGTATGGGCCTCTACAGATCATTTTCTAAATAAGGGCACAAAAAGATATTTACTCTGAGCCAGCATTACTCGTGTACTAAATTCCATTATAAAAAAATTCTACACACTGCAAAGAGGGCAATTTCTACATTTTAATTAGAAGTAAAACAAAATAATTTAGCTGGTTATCTCATTAACTGCTACATATATCATGCACACTCTTCAGAGAGGATTTCCCATTTCCAGCCCATTTTTGTGGACCTGACCTTGTGTGTTGGGATCATGGCTCTGTGGTAACTGTGAACAGGGAAATGACACAACAATGATAGCTGGACACACATTTCACCATTCCAGGTTGGATAATGTCCCAATAGGAGTTCAATAATATTTGACATTCATCAGACATGCTGCAGCTCCCATCCTGTCATGTATACTGTATGGGAGGCATTGCCCCCCTTTACTCTGCTCTTATCACTGAGCTGTTGCATTACTGAACTTATGCACTGTGCACGGGGGTTTCACGCTACAATATGTGGATTGCATGTGATGGTATGAACAAAGTAAGCTTGACAAAGCAGAGAGAGAAAAAAAAAATATAGGACATGGAAAATTTTAATTCCCTTTAACTTACATACAGTGCAGAAAATAAGTATTTGAACACCCTGCTATTTTGCAAGTTCTCCCACTTGGAAATCATGGAGGGGTCTGAAATTGTCATCGTAGGTGCATGTCCACTGTGAGAGACATAATCCAATTTTTTTTCCCCCAGAAATCACAATTTATGATTTTTTAACTATTTATTTGTATGATACAGCTGCAAAGAAGTATTTGAACACCTGTCTATCAGCTAGAATTCTGACCCTCAAAGACCTGTTAGTCTGCCTTTAAAATGTCCACCTCCACTCCATTTATTATCCTAAATTAGATGCACCTGTTTGAGGTCATTAGCAGCATAAAGACACCTGTCCACCCCATACAATCAGTAAGAATCCAACTACTAACATGGCCAAGACCAAAGAGCTGTCCAAAGACACTAGAGACAAAATTGTACACCTCCACAAGGCTGGAAAGGGCTACGGGGAAATTGCCAAGCAGCTTGGTGAAAAAAGGTCCACTGTTGGAGCAATCATTAGAAAATAGGAAGAAGCTAAACATGACTGTCAATCTCCCTCGGACTGGGGCTCCATGCAAAATCTCACCTCGTGGGGTCTCAATGATCCTAAGAAAGGTGAGAAATCAGCCCAGGACTACACAGGAGGAGCTGGTCAATGACCTGAAAAGAGCTGGGACCACCGTTTCCAAGGTTACTGTTGGTAATACACTAAGACATCATGGTTTGAAATCATGCATGGCACGGAAGGTTCCCCTGCTTAAATCAGCACATGTCAAGGCCGTCTTAAGTTTGCCAATGACCATTTGGATGATCCAGAGGAGTCATGGGAGAAAGTCATGTGGTCAGATGAGACCAAAATATAACTTTTTGGTCATAATTCCACTAACCGTGTTTGGAGGAAGAAGAATGATGAGTACCATCCCAAGAACACCATCCCTACTGTGAAGCATGGGGGTGGTAGCGTCATGCTTTGGGGGTGTTTTTCTGCACATGGGACAGGGCGACTGCACTGTATTAAGGAGAGGATGACCGGGGCCATGTGTTGCGAGATTTTGGGCAACAACCTCCTTCCCTCAGTTAGAGCTTTGAAGATGGGTCGAGACTGGGTCTTCCAACATGACAATGACCCGAAGCACACAGCCAGGATAACCAAGGAGTGGCTCTGTAAGAAGCATATCAAGGTTCTGGCGTGGCCAGTCTCCAGACCTAAACCCAATAGAGAATCTTTGGAGGGAGCTCAAACTCCGTGTTTCTCAGCGACAGCCCAGAAACCTGACTGATCTAGAGAAGATCTGTGTGGAGGAGTGGGCCAAAATCCCTCCTCCAGTGTGTGCAAACCTGGTGAAAAACTACAAGAAACGTTTGACCTCTGTAATTGCAAACAAAGGCTACTGTACCAAATATTAACATTGATTTTCTCAGGTGTTCAAATACTTATTTGCAGCTGTATCATACAAATAAATAGTTAAAAAAATCATACATTCTGATTTCTGGAATTTTTTTTTTGATTATGTCTCACAGTGGACATGCACCTACGATAACAATTTCAGACCCCTCCATGATTTCCAAGTTGGAGAACTTGCAAAATAGCAGTTTGTTCAAATACTTATTTTCTGCACTGTATATATAGTTCAAAGAGTTCAACGAACCCACCAACAAACTCAATTCCTAGAAAGCTGTGCGGATTAAGCATGAATGCATTACCCCAGAGGGCCTCGACTAAGGGAGGTAACATTCCGATTCTAGCTATTCTTTCTTTTCTGACACTGAACATTTCTAAAATATTATTTTCCTGGCTCTAGCCTAACTGTCAAGTGAAAATGTATCAATTAAACCAACGCAGCATTGAAAAATTGAACATTTAAGTAAAAGCAACACTTAATAACAGCAAACAGCTCTACGTAAATAGGTGTACATAAACATGACCTCCTAAATGTGCCGAACCTGCACAAGTCGGGTGTCATATGTTCTCCATGTGGCAGAAGTAGAGCTAGGCTGGAATGCAGTGAACTCAGTGTCTCGTATTTTATGACACTGTATACCATTGCACAGATATTCTGCTCCGTCTATAACACTCAGCAAGTAAAATAAAACTGCCATTACTGAAACTTACAAATTGAGTCAAATGCAAAGCGAAAGATTTTTTTGGGGAAAAAGATTTAAGTATGCCATAGTTAAAAAATAAATAAATCATTAGATAGATGCTCATCTTAGTCACGACCAGAATTGTTTCAACTGTCACTTGAGAAGAATTAACATTATAATTTTTCCCACAATAGCTAAACGCACATGCTTTGTTTTTCTATGCGGGCTACTGGAACCCTGCCATGAAGTGTTACTAAACCCAGGACCCTGCATTCACTATATGTGGTCTTCCACAGTACGATCGCCGCAGATTGCAGAAGGACGGTTTGGTCGACACGCCGTTTCATGCTGCTTTGCTGACACTCGGCTCATAGAGTGTCTGTACATGTGAGTGCAATCTTTTATTGTTTTAATAAATCAGTTATTCAAATGGAGAGCACTCGATTTTCCCTTTCTTCCCTATATGATGGTGTGACTGTTGTGAAATCATTGGGTCCGGATCTATGGTGTTAATCCCATCCATTTGTCTGCCTACGGAGGCTTCAGCTGATTTCTGATTAAACAGATCATGCTTTGAGATCCATTTGGGTCAAAGCTGAGAGGTGAGAGTCCATATTTCACTGGTGGAGGATATCATTTGTTGTTTTTTCTTCACTTCCACTCTGGAAATCGTCTGTGTCTGCTGGATTCATTATTGCATGGACTTTCTTTTCACATGGACACTATTATGTATTTAATTTAATTTAACTACTATCAATTGTCACTATTATATTTTCTATTTTTGCGCTGCACTCTTTTTATATATACTTCCACAGTACACACAACATGGAAATGCAATTATTTTATTAAATATAAAACGGCTAAAAAAACTTCTCATCAGCAGTCACCTATAGTAGTCTTGTGACTTCTATCAGTTCTTGGTAAAGCTTGCAGGAGGAGTTTTCATACTGCACTGAGCTGTCCTATAAGGAGCCAGGACCCCTGACTCTCTGTCTGAACAGTGCCGATTGGCCCTGTGCTGATCACATGCACCCTCCCAAGAAAAAAACCCCATCAAACTGAGCATGAGCAGCCTGACTCGAGTAACAGTCTTATCTGGACATGTTTTGGAGTCAGTGGAAGAAAGGAAGGATCTGTGCATCAGCCTTTTTATACAATGCAGAGGATTAACCCCTTTGATTCCAAAGTGAGTATAACTGCTGCATATACAGACTGGTTTTACTGTTGTGGGTTTAATAACACTTTAAGTTGCCTATGCTTATTACGATTTCTCTTGTTTAGCCTTTAGCACAGAAGAGGAAATCAAGTGATTTGACTCATTCAGCTCTCAACAGCAGGGATGGAAGAAACTGCAGTGCTAGATACTACGTATATTCTGACAGTTTGCATCCACTGGCTGTCATAATACCTAAACAGTGCCTGTATCCGATTGGATGAAGGCACCGTTTGGTTCAATATGAACAGTCCTGCAGAGTAGTACATGCTCTTCTTCTGTATTAAAATTATTTCAACTTATAATTATTTCAAATTTTAATCATTTTAGAAAAGAAGCATAGGAAATTCATCTCTAGTATTCTTCCATAAAACCAAAAGTACTTGTTTGTTTGTTGGGGAAGCAGATACTGTGGAAGGATCAGTCTAAATATAAAAGAAACCATAGAATTCCAACTGGTTGGGAAAGAGTTAATCTAGACAAGAGCCTCGAGAGTTGGTGCTTGTGAGCTGCCTTTTAGGAAACATGCGGGGCCCGTTTGAGGTTTTAGATCCCTGCTGCTTTAGTAGCCAACTGTATAGGAAAATATTTGGTCACTATAACTGCTTGACGTTAAATTTCAGTCCTGTAATAAATATATTGGAAGAGCTTTTTAGGTTTTAGTGAACAAGTGGCTAGACCAATATCCAAGCTATTTATATTCATAGGCATTCTCACCATTTATTTACTGTTGCACGTTATAGTCCAAAGCATATTGTGGGTACTTATCGGAGATGCACCAAAAAAAAGATTCTGAAGGAAGTGTTCTTGCTGCCCAGGGTATCTAATCTGCTTCCTGCTTACACTTTTCAGATGTAGGGAACAAGAAACTGGAGTATGTTGCCATCAACTACATACCTAATCTTCCTTTAATACATTTTAACCTGTTCTTGCCAGGAGTCAAGCAAACAGCCTGGATTATTCTGCTATATCCACTATTTATTAGCTACAGTGATATACAGTGTTTGCTAGCTTCAGCTTGTTGTCTTCTTAAGAATATAAAAATGAATGGGCCTGAACATGGTAAAAAAAAAAAAAAAGCAGAGGTCCAAGGGTAAATGTCAGCTATTACTGTGCATGCCCCCCCCCCCCCCCCGGATGAATTCTGATTTACACAAGCTTGCTTTACTGTTAAGCTAGCAGGGGTAGTATTGCTTTTACCCTCACTAATCAGACACTTGGCCATACCAACCCAAGCAATTCTTAATCTACCCTTCTCAGAGGAGCTCTGCTGTTTTTGGCACGAGACAGCACAATTTTAGAAAGTAACTAAAAAGCAATGATTCCTACAGCTGGGCTGAACCACACATGAAAAAGCTGAGCACTTCTAAAATGGAACCGCTCAGCGTCTGTTCATGGTTTCCTGGCACAGTCCAAAGGCATGTTGGTAGGTTAAGTGGCTTCTAAACCACAACTGGCTCTAGTGTATATATGTGTGTGCATGCACGCTGAAAAGTGTTTAAAGATAAAACATCTTAAAAACACGTTGGTGTTATATACACAAGTAAAATTGATGAAAAGGGGTTTTCTACCTAGTTACCAAAAATGGAAATCCCATTTAAGCCAAAATGGCCTCATCCTAAATTGGGTACACAATGTGGCAGGGTAAGCCCGTGACACCGTTTGATAGGGTGGTCTGGGCTAGGTAATGGCTCAGGTGTATGTGCTCAGGTGTATGTGCTGAATTTATCTTACAGCCAGAGTTAGAGTTAAAACACAATTTAACCCAGCACAGGGCCATAAACGTTCTAAAGTAGTGCAATCTTCCCCAACTGAAAAATACTATAGCACTTGTTTGGTTACTAATATAAAAGCTATAGAGCTTGTTCATTTTTAAACATTTTGCAACCTTGAGTATTAGATTACTGAACTGTGTAACACATTATTGTGATTTTACTCAACACGGTACTGAGCATAAGTGTAACCTTAGTAAGTTATTGAACCAGCCTTAGGGCCACAGCCCAAAAAACACCACTCTCGCATGCCCACTGTGGTGTACTAAAAAGCTTCCATTTTATATGACAAAGTATTGATCTTGCCTCATTTCTGAGAAACATTGAATAACCCATGTCACACAGTGTGCTGAAATTCAGGATTTGTCTTTTACTACTAAGAATACTATCTTTATTCACTATACAGTGCTAATGAATAGAAGAGAGCAGGTATATAAAATATTTATTTAGTAAGAACACTGCAATATTCTATACAGGTTGCATCATTGGCTTCTCCCACTTAAAAGAAAAAAATATATGACTAATACGATCTGTCAACTTGTGTTCAGTGAACTGAATTGCTCACGAGAATGGGATGGAATGTGCATAGGGCAATTAACCTGATGAAGCCATTAGACTTCACAGAACCAGAAAGGTCACTGAAATTTTGTTTTAGAAAGTGACTCGAGATGAAAGAGTGGGCACCGTGTATGAAGGTTCACTCCCCACCCAGTGCAGGAACTAACCTGTGCCTAGCCAAACCAATGTTAAAGTTGTTTCCTTTTTTAAGAGAGCCTCTAATGCAAATTAAAACATACATTAACAAAAAATTCCTCAACTTATTTCTGAGAGCCATGCCTAAGGTGAGCTGGAATCTGACTAGTCATGTAAAGTGATACGTATAGAACATGTTGGGAAAAGTTCTCATTACAGTGAGCCTGTAAACACACTCGGCCATATGAAAACCTTGGACCATTTCCAGCAGCAAGGAAGCTTGTAAAATAGATTGTATAAATAGCATGTGTTTATGTATACATGTATATGCCATTATTTTGGGAGGGTAAACAATAATTTGTTACAGTAGAAGTCTTCCTATAACTCAGGAATATATGAAATAATCTAAAAAATAAAAAGGCATTTCCCGAACAACAGGGATGGTGCTAGGATATCGGCACTCAACCACTCATGGGAAATATAAAAACGATGAAGTTGAAAAGTTACCCATTAAACAAAAACAATGATACATACCAAAATATATATACAGTACAGACCAAAAGTTTGGACACACCTTCTCATTCCAAGAGTTTTCTTTATTTTCATGACTATGAAAATTGTAGAGTCACACTGAAGGCATCAAAACTATGAATTAACACATGTGGAATTATATACATAACAAAAAAGTGTGAAACAACTGAAAAAATATGTCATATTCTAGGTTCTTCAAAGTAGCCACCTTTTGCAGAAGACACATCTCTAGAACAACTGTTAAGAGGAGACTGTGTGAATCAGGCCTTCATGGTAGAATATCTGCTAGGAAACTACTGCTAAAGAAAGGCAACAAGCAGAAGAGACTTGTTTGGGCTAAAGAACACAAGGAATGGACATTAGACCAGTGGAAATCTGTGCTTTGTTCTGATGAGTCCAAACTTGAGATCTTTGGTTCCAACCACCGTGTCTTTGTGCGACGCAGAAAAGGTGAACGGATGGACTCTACATGCCTGGTTCCCACCGTGAAGCATGGAGGAGGTGGTGTGATGGTGTGGGGGTGCTTTGCTGGTGACACTGTTAGGAATTTATTCAAAATTGAAGGCATACTGAACCAGCATGGCTACCACAGCATCTTGCAGCGGCATGCTATTCCATCCGGTTTGCGTTTGGTTGGACCATCATTTATTTTTCAACAGAACAGTGACCCCAAACACACCTCCAGGCTGTGTAAGGGCTATTTGACCAAGAAGGAGAGTGATGGGGTGCTGCGCCAGATGACCTGACCTCCACAGTCACCGGACCTGAACCCAATCGAGATGGTTTGGGGTGAGCTGGACCGCAGAATGAAGGCAAAAGGGCCAACAAGTGCCAAGCATCTCTGGGAACTCCTTCAAGACTGTTGGAAGACCATTTCAGGTGACTACCTCTTGAAGCTCACCAAGAGAATGCCAAGTGTGTGCAAAGCAGTAATCAAAGCAAAAGGTGACTACTTTAAAGAACCTAGAATATGACATATTTTCAGTTGTTTCACACTTTTTTGTTATGTATATAATTCCACATGTGTTAATTCATAGTTTTGATGCCTTCAGTGTGAATCTACAATTTTCATAGTCATGAAAATAAAGAAAACTCTTGGAATGAGAAGGTGTGTCCAAACTTTTGGTCTGTACTGTATATGAAAGAATACATATGAATATAGAATATTTACAAATTCCCAGTCATCAGGTAGAGCTCTAAACATTTACCAGCTGATCCTAACTGTTTTGTTGAAAAAGGCCAGTTTACAGATCTCAATAGCTAAAACATTGTTTTCCTTTTACTGTCCTTTTTGGTTTGCAAGATATATTTAATGCCACTGGACAACAATTTCCAATTCTGTTTTGCTTTCTCAGTTCTAAATATATCAGACTGAAACAGTCTCTGCCTGTAGTACAAAAACCATACACATGTATGGTGGTATAGGAGGAACCATAAGGTTTAAACAATAGCGTCAGCATTCAAGGGTGTCTATGCCAGCTCTAGAATGGTCTGTCTCCTGAATTCTATAGCAAGTCAACCATGCCTGGCCTAGGTGAAAACATCTTGCAGAATGTGGAAAAGACAAAAACGAATGAGCTAAACAAGCAGAGTAGTTATCCCATTTCCTTCTCAGACACTGATATTACTGTATATTAACCACTTACAGACCGCCTGCCGCAGGAATACGTCGGCTGAAGAGGAATACCGTTGTTATGGTAGCTACCATAACCCCCCGTTATCCTCTTCTTCAGCCGGCAGTCTGATACAAGATAATTGCGAATCTCTGTGGCGGATAAGCTGCAAGATCACTTTTATCGGCAGCAGGAGATGGCCCCCCCCCCCCACCACTCTCCAGTGCTCTCTGGAGCTGTCGGTAGCGGCGGAGGCGATCGCGTCTGTCTCCTTGCTGGGTATGGAGACAAGCGAGGGGGAAGATGGCCCTCACCCGTTTCCATATCACTGCAGGGCAGAAGTGACGTCAAGGTACATATTTTTTATTATGACAATTTACTTAAATTTTTTTGCATTTTCGTCTAAATAGGAGACCCGAGGTCTTTTTGAGCCGATATCTCATAATTGAGAGGACCCGTCATGCTTTTTTAAATGTTTACATTCCTTGTAATAAAAGTGACCCAATTGTTTTTATTTATTTTTTAAACAGTGCGCTTGTGCACAGAAGTTCAAACCACACATGTGAGGTATCGCCGCGATCGCTAGAGTGAGAGCAATAATTCTAGCACTAGACCTCCTCTGTAATTCAAAACATGCAACCTATAAAATTCTTTAAACGTTGCCTATGGAGATTAAGGGTAAAAAAGTTTGTCGCCATTCCACGAGCGGGCACAGCATTGAAGCGTGGCATGTTGGGTATCAATTTACTCGGCATAACATTATCTTTCACAATATATATATAAAAAAAAATGGGCTAACTTTACTGTCTAATTTTTTAATTAAAAAAAGTGATAGTTTTCCCCCAAAAACGTGCGCTTTTAAGACCACTGTGCAAATACGCTGTGACAAAAAGTATTGCAACAAACACCATTTTATTCTCTAGGCCTAGGGTGTTAGAGAAAAAATATATTATGTTTGAGACTAATTTTCTAGCAAAAAATAAATGTTTTGTAAACACCAAAGAGGCTTGGTCCTTATGTGGTTAAGGGATTACTTAATCTAATAACATGAACCCACATGTTGATCAGTTTTCTTTTTATGTGTAACTGATCTCAGCCTTGAGAGCCATTGCTCAATGAAAACATCTGCATCCATCAATTGACCTCGATGTGTGCCTCTCAGAAGAGTGATACGCCATAAGCAAAGGCTATTTTTGAGCAGGCTTTGCTTGTGTACAACATGTCGTGTAGTGGTTCAGGCTACTACTTAGAATATGTGGAAGTGTCAGATGCCTCCAAGGCGAAGACAAAATTATTTTACATAAGAACCAACCATTTTCCAAAAATACCCAGAGCCAATTATTCTGTTGCATACAGCATTAGCCCCTTTTTTTAAATGTGATTCTCACGCAGGTTGAGAAGTACCGACAATCATAAGCTGTAAATTACTTTTGTTAAGCATGTGGAACGTTTGTGCCTGACAAACAATTGGAGCTAATCTGCTACAGGCATGTCTAAACTCTTTTTGTCTGGAACCCAGATTAAAAAAAGTGGAGTCAGTGTTTGGACTTGCATTTAGATTTTGAGTTGAACGTTTTGTACTAGGTGAGAGCCATCTAAAAAATGATTATTAGTCACATTACCATATAGCAGTGATGGCGAACCTTGGCACCCCAGATGTTTTGGAACTACATTTCCCATGATGCTCAGCTACACTGCAGAGTGCAAGAACATCATGGGAAATGTAGTTCCAAAACATCTGGGGTGCCAAGGTTCACCATCACTGCCATATAGAATACAAAAAGGTAGTACAAACTCTTTATGTGGACCTGAATTCAAAATGTCAATGTATCTAGAAATGTTGATTGTGCCTAAAGAATACTCTGAAGAATGTACCTCCTAGTATTTTACTGCCCCCCCTTTATAGTGTAAAACGGTTGGCGCTATATAAATCCTGAATAATAATAAACAACAATAAACCGTTTATCTCAAATTGCTCCTGAAAAGAAGCAGCGCACTTCCTATCATGTGAGTGTGCCTAAACCATAATTTTCCTGCAGCCCAAAAGCTGTAAATCTATTAAAGATATAGGGCCAGATTCAGGTAGATGAGAGTATCTTTCCTCTGGAGTAACGCTTCTCATTTACGTTACTCTGAAGACCCTTTCAGCGCAAGTCCTGTAATTCACATAGCAGTTGCGCGTAAACTTGCGCCAGAGTAACGATAATGCGCTGGCGTAACCCGACGCAAGTGGAAGTGGGTGTGATCATATGTAAATGATGGGCGGAGCCCAGCTCAGAGGCTTACGTTCAGCGCATCAACCACGGAGCATGCGCAGTGAGTGAGGCTCCACTCGCCCCCTTTGTGCGCATGCTCACAACTTCCGTCGGCACCACTTCACGGGAAACGTCAGCGCAATGCCTTCCGTTGGGCGTGTAAATGCGCCCGTAGAAGCGCCATTCCGGCACTAAAGTATATCCTGCTCCCCCTCCCCGCAGTGATGTTACTTTTGTTCTGAGATGGCTGCTCCCGTTCCCCGCAAACACACAGGAGAAAGCTGAACTCTAAAGGCCAGGAGCTGTCAGCCATCATCTCGGCTATGGAGACCTATGATGTCTTCCTCCATGGCTGTAAAATTTGACAGACAAGCATGGACAGAGGTGTTGTCCTGCAAGTTGGGGTGCTCAGCTAGCTCTTATCGTCGGTAACGCTGCTGTAGCTGCTCTCCTGCTGACCTGTGACCGTCTGGAGTAAAGATAAAGCAGCCTTTTGTAGAAATAACTTTGCGCCGGACGGACGAGATACGCGCGGCGCATGTAGCCAGCGTATGGTGCTAATCCGTTCGTGAATTGGGAAAAATCCCTCATTTGCATATTTGCAGGGGAAATCAATGGGCGCGACTGATGCGCCCAGCGAAAATAAGCGCTGACGATACTCTGGCGTCGGAACGTTCCGCCGGTCGCAAATGGCCCATTATTGGGCGCATCTAGTTTGGTGGGTACGGGCACATAGAAACGACGGCGCATCATCACAGTTACGCGGCGCATATCCAAATACTCCAGCGCAAGTGTTCGTGAATCTGGCCCATAAAGGCACTGCTGCCCCTGACAGCTAGTCTGATTTGAACTGAGATTTGGCAATGTCACTACTGTGCTTGCTGCAGAGGCGGATGTACCTGTACTGCATGCATCTCTCGGTTTCCGCCTTATTTACCCTGTGGGTGCGTTTCCTAAGTTTCACCTGCTGCTTTGGTAAGTGCAACTCCACTTTTGTTACAAATTTTGTTGCAGATTCCTACCTTTTGTTATTCTAAAGAAAAACAATTTTTTTTCCCTGTGTCATGTGCAAAATAAATGTAAATGGGAGTGATCTTATAATTATCAATCAGCTGCTGCACATGCAGGGTTCTAATGAGGGAAGTAGCAGGGTAGGCATCTCTTTATTTTCTTTTTCGGAATCTCACCAAAAATGACTCTTTTTTTCTGCAGGGGATGCCCAAAATCTGATTTGCAGCTTTAAACAGACTTTTCTCAGAAAATTGGCAAGCCAACCACACAAGCTGGAAATGGCATTTCTGGGGAGTGTTCTGGACACCATCTGTGTACAGAACACCTCCAGGGTCCTATATTGCATTTTACAGAAAATTACAGTGCTGATTGAAAAGTAAAGGTCATTTTTAATATCATCTCTTAGAATGTAAAGCCTATTGAGCAGGGCCCTCCCATTCTTTCTGTATTGAATTGTATACCGTACGGTCTGCCCTAACGCAAAGCACTGCGTAAACTGTTGGTGCTATATAAATCCTGTATAATAATACTACCATTCAATTACAATATGACTTGTGTAGCAACTGTAACTGCTATATATTTTTTTTATTTGCCATTCTTTTTCCCATAAAAGCCGAGTTACACCGACATGCAGCTACACAAGGCTGTACATAGGCTACATCTTTGATGCAGTCGGGGCAAAAATTAAACAGCGTGACACAATTGATGGGTGTTACCAGTGCTGAACGTGACCCAGGGCCACTGACGTGTCATATTCGGCTCCCCCATCACAGAGTGCTCCGGAAGTGCTGCATCGGCCAACTGCGCATGCGCGATGCGTTCCAAACGCATCTGCGATGCGTTCCAATGGCTTTACGACACTGCACACCAGCGAAGCCATCATTCATAGCAACGTGGACTTAGGGGAAAGTGGCCAGTCGGCCTCACGTCCTCGCTTCGCTCGGACGGCTCGGTGCGCTCGCTCGGCCTCCTGGCTCTTTTTTTAACATCCTCCAATTGACGGGGATGTTAAGGAAAGAGCCTGGATGTCGAACGACAGCTTCGCTGGTGTGCACTGTCGTAAATGCTTTGGAACGCATCGCAGATGCGTTTGGAACGCATCGCGCATGCGCAGTTGGCCGCCCAGCACTTCCGGACCATTCTGTGATGGGGAGCAGAAAATGACAACACACCACCCTGCAGCCTTGTGCAATGTGGTGCAGTGAGGTAGCATTTACAGGAATAATTCAGATTCAGATAGCGTGGAGGGGACATTGCGCCTTCTCACCACCTGTCAAACCCCTCCACCGAGGATCAATTTTCAAATCTCATATGTGTACAAGGAAAAGCTGTCAGTGATACTGCTGACCTCTTTCTAAAAATGTTAGTTCTCTGCCGGATGTACAATACCAGTGGTTGACACAGAGAAGATCAACATTCTGTGAAATGGAAAGAACCAACAAAAGTGTGCATTCACAGGGAATATTCATCAGAGTGATGGTTTATTGGCTTGGTAAAATACATTTTTTCCCAAAGGCTCCAAGTTGTCCAGGTATTGTGCAGAGGCAGACAGCATGGCGCTTTACTACATATGCTAAAATGTAACCCATCTTATAAATATTCAACACACAAATATATTAAAACCTCTCATCACACAACTAATGCAACACTTTTACTGAATGGCTCATTTTCTCACAATGTATAAAAAGGCAAATCGGTGAGGTACTGATGACCAATATCCTTGGTCAATTCAGGTGGCAGGTTACCAACTCACCCAATTTTGGGTTGGAGTTCCTTAAGAAGACAGAAGAGACAGTCCTATTAAAAGGGAAGTGGGAATAGGACCTAAGGTGCCCTTACCTTCAATGAAGGAAAATAATTAAACTATGGTTTAACTTGATATTACTTTTTTTAGAACAATTGGTAGAAAAAGTGTATCATTGAAAGAAAAGCATCTAAGCATATTCTGTCAGAAATTCCGATAGAAAAAAGACAGATGGAACCTACACACGCTCCCATCAAACTTTTCTTGTCGGAATTTCCGATCCTGTGTACGCAGCATAAGGTCTTCTCTACGGGACACTTGCATAAAACACACTAATACATGCTACCAGAAAAATAATACAAGATGATACAAGGATATTTATTTCAGTACTGTTTTCTATGAATCAAGTCATGTGTGTAATGCATACAATGCTGCCAGCTAACCCGTCACGTGACCCCGCCCCCTCTGACGCACCCTCAGCTATGTCACTGGGAAAGACCGGGCTTTCCCAGTGACGTAGCCGAGGGTGCGTCAGAGGGGGCGGGGTCACGTTCCGGGTGGCCACGCCTCCCCTATATAAGAAATGTCAAAGCTCCGCCGCGTCATTCTGCTGGGCTGTGTCCAGCGGAGAGAGGAGCTCGCCTGCTGCGCTCTGAATGGATGGATCTTCTTATTGCTGGACCGGACCGCTGATCACCCGTCGCTGGAGAGATCATCCGTCGCTGGATAGAAGACAACGTTGGAGCAGGGAGCCGCATCGAGAGTGGATTACTACCATTTTTTTTTTTTATTAATAAAGGAATTTTTTCTAGTGTCTGTGTGTTTTTTTTTTTTTTTTTAACTATTTACACTTCCTTCGTGAAATGGTAGGGGTACAGTGTACCCCATTACCAATTCACATAGGGGGGGCAGGATCTGGGGGTCCCCTTTGTTAAAGGGGTCTTCCAGATTCTGATAAGCCCCACGCCCGTAGACCCCCACAACCACCGGCCAGGGTTGTGGGGATGAGGCCCCTTTCCCCATCAACATGGGGACATCCTCCCCATGTTGAGGGCATGTGGCCTGGTGCTGTTCAGGAAAGGGGGGGGCTGCACTCTGTCCCCCCCTCTTTTCTGCGGCCGGCCAGGTTAACGTGCTCGGTTAAGGGTCTTGTGTGGATTTTTGGGGGAACTTCACGCCATTTTTTTTTTTTTTTGGGGTGGAGTTCCCCTTAAAATCCACACCAGACCACGTAATTTTTTTTTTTAAATTGACGGCGGGGTTCCCCTTAATATCCATATCAGACCTGAAGGGGCTGTTAATGGAATTTGGGGGGACCCCCACGCTTTTTTATTTTTTATGAATGAATCCTCTCTGAATTGCCAGAGCCGACAATTCATTATAGCTGCAAAGCTGGTTTTAAATGACTTTTTTTCTTTCAGAAATGACACTTTGTGCAGGGACAGTTCTATGTACGAGAAACATGTGCTTTTTCACATGCTGACTTTACACCCCCCCCATGGTACGAAATTTTAAGGAATATTACACTTTTATTGTTTCACTTTTAGCATTATTAAATTCACTGCTCCTGAAAAAATGGCAGTTTTTTTAACTTTTTTTTGCATTGATACATGTTTCCTGGGACAGGACCCAGGTCCCCAAACACTTTTTAGAACAATAACTTGCATATTAGCCTTTAAAATTAGCACTTTAGATTTTAAATGTTCGAGTCCCATAGACTTTAACAGGGTTCTAAAAGTTCACACAAACATTTGGTGTGTTCACAAGTTCTGATGCGAACCGAACAGGGGGGTGTTCAGCTCATCCCTGGTAATTACCACAGGCTTTTCATCTGAGGGAAATCCTGAAAACATGACCTGTTGGAGCGCCTTGAGGACACTGCTCTAGGGCACAGTGCTGGATTGAGATCAGGTTCGGTTATGTATAAGGGGTGGGCTTGGGACCTGGCTTGGCCTTAATGCAAAGAAAAAAACAAACGTAAAAACCTTCTACCTTTACAACCACTTTAAGATGGACCAATAAAATCACTAAATTTGAAAATGCAGTCATCCAACACATTGTTGCCATACAGACTTTAGAAGTATCCACTAGATGCAATGAGAACTATTTGAACTTATTTTGTGGCCATGCCAAACCATATCAAAGTTGTAAAAGTGTGTTTATTATTGGTATTTCTTAATATCAACTGCTCACTAAGCAACATAGTTTAGACACTTCCCATACAAGCACCAGTGAATATTTTATTAAACTCCTTGAGGTCTGAAATGTCACCCCTCCATGTTCAGGACACTGGTACCGATGCCAAAACTGATGAGGGCACGAGACACGATTGTGTCTTATTACACAGACAGGAGTCAGTTTCCCTCGTTGATGAATACTACTTCCTGGTGCTGACATACAAGCCTGTTGTTACCCCATTCGTAAGCTTGATGAAGCTCTAAGCTCATCTGGACAGGGTTAACAAGCAGTTGATTGCTTTAAAAGGTCATTGTGTGGCCAGTATAAAGGCAACTGTATAATCAGGTAAAAATGAAAGTGACACTGCTTTAAAACCCAACAGAAAAACAAAATGTGTAACAATGAAAGTGATCGATATAAAACAAGTACATTTTATGGTTCATCAAGCAGCTGTGAATGCATCAGGTAGATTAAACCTACCTGGAAGGGAGCCTTGCCAGTCAGGCACTGATAGATGATGGTACCGATGCTCCACAAGTCAGCTTTGGCATCATAGTGCTGGGACATAATAACCTCAGGTGCCTTTTAAAAGAAATATGTCATATTATTGGCTGTTAGTATCTGTGTGATAGCATGACATTATCCTTAAATCCCACTAAGAAACAGATGCAAAACTACAAGAACAGCATGCATACAGACTGTCTTTTGCGTCATTGTGTACACTGAATACTTTACACAGATCAGTGTATTTTTTATATAATACTTGAACATGTAGGCAACATTAAATGCACCATAGTATGCAAGATCTATATGTAGCACTACCCCCGTAGGAGCTGCTGGATTAGATTTGGGCCTTGCACGTTACCTCAACATTCGTTGTCTAGGGAAAGAAGAAAGTCTGTAAAGAACTCCAATGTCCACACAAGTTATAAAACTTTTAGCTATTTTAGTTTTCTCATAACTTGCAAGAAAGTAGAAAGGATAGAGGAACAGGGGAAGGTTCAGGCGCACAGGGAAAACTTCCAAGTTCCAAAAAAGTCACTAACCACTTCCTCTCTAGTGGGTATTGCTCACCCAGATAAGCCCTCTCATCTGGCCTAGCAGCCGGAATGATGCACCAACAATGATCATTAACAGTCTCTGCCACAGACTGGTTGCAGGCAAAAGTGAACAGTCCGGAATCCTCTGCCACAAGATTTGGTACCCGGACTTCCAGCCATACAGTTTAAGAGCCTTTAAGCCGACCCGGCGAAACTGTAGGGTAACATGGATTGTAGATCATCCCTTAATAGAGTCACCAGGCCTATCCCGAGACATCAGCCTTCCGCTTGGTCCCATCCTGGGCAGGTCCTCCCCTGGTTTCCTCCATTAAGTAGCTTCCTCATGTGAGACAGACAGCTCAGGATCACTTGAAATCATAGGCCCCAGTAAAGCCTCGGGCCAACAAGGCCCCAAGGCTAAACGACCATGACAGACCTCGAGCCAGGAGGGCCTCGAGGCAGAGCCTCTCACAACATGGCGTCTGTCCCTTAAGTATCCTTCCCCGGCATGCCCAGCAGGGAGACCACTCCCACTGGGCTGCTCCCGGGAAAAGACACCCAATGCACCGTAGCCTGTCTGAGTTCCAACATTGGCCAGTGATGGCATCGCCACCTACAGGCAACAGTGGGAAAATCCCTCCAAGCACAGCCATAGCCAGAACAGAGGCCGATTTTGTATCAATCATCAAAGTCTGAACCAATTATCAGCTCAGACACCCACTAAATTAACATAGCGCCTGGTCATCAGGAGCAGGGCGCTACATATATTTAAAATGTTATTAAACCTAAATGGCCAGGGCCAGCCTTTGGGGCGTGCGAGCCATGCAGCTGCACAGGGCACCATGGGCAACAGGGGGCGCCGTGCGGCACACACAGCTCACATAATGTGAGTCACATCAGGGCCGATCCTAGATGGCATGCAGTTCACCCAGGCTCCACAGAGGTGGGGGCGCTCAAGCGCCAGAGTGCTCTCCTCCCTCTTACACCCCCTTGTTGGTGTCTCTCGCAGCTCACAGCCGCCTCGCTGTTTCCCAGGTCCGTCCTGGCCCCCCCCCCCCTCAGGGATCTCCAATGTCTCCGGAGGCAGTCCGAGTTGGTGGGCGTAGCTGGGGGTGTGGCTGCTTCCTCCACTCCTCCTACAGACTCCTTCACTCTGGCTGATCCCACAGCTGAAGGAGAAAGAAACAAGGACACAGCAGCATCTCCAGGCATGCTGTAAGTTAGTTACTGCACTGCTGCACATGTCCCTACATAGAGTACTGACCTGGCACAATACCACCCCAGCCTGCCCTATGCCACCTCAGCCTGCCCTATGCCACTCCAGTCTGCCCTATATCACCTCAGCCTGCCCTCTACCACATCAGCTTACCCTCTACCACCTCAGCCTGCCCTATGCCACCGCAACCTGCCCTATGCCACCTCAGCCGGCCTTTGCCACTGCAACTTGCCCTATGCCACTCCAGCCTTCCATATAGCACCACAAACTGCCCTCTACCACCCCAGCCTGCCCTATGCCACCCCAAACTGCCCTATGCCACCACAAACTGCCCTTTACCACCTCAGCCTTCCTATACCACCGCAATCTGCCCTATACCACCCCAGCTTGCCATATACCACCCCAGCCTGCCCTATGCTACCACAACCTGCTCTATGCCACCACACCCTGCTCTATACCACCCCATCCTGCCCTATGCCACCCCAGCCTGCCCTATATCACCCCAACCTGCCTTATATTAACCCAACCTGCCCTATATCGCCCCAGCTGTCCCAATACCATCCTATACTTTAATTTACAGGGGCCATTTGGGGGGGGGGGGGCACAGGATTATCTTGCACAGGGCGCCTGAACACCTAAGGCCGGCCCTGTAAATGGCTATAGTGCTGCAGACCTCAGGACTTACCAGGTTCACTGTATCTTTTTCTTAAACACCTGTAGTCATGCTGTATGCCATCTGTAAAAAGGGGGCTTTGCCATGGTACCTACTTTATGGGGTAACCAAACCCTTGCAGGGTCCCACGGAGCCACTTCTGCATGCATGCACGCAACATAGGCCTACACATTTAAAAGCCTATAGCAGCAAACCACTTCCCTGCTCCTCCCTCATTCTACCAGGAAGGCTGACAGCAGCCTCAGTCTGTAATGTCCAATGGTAAAGCCTCATGTGACAGGCTCAGTCTGCAATGTCCAATGGTAAAGTCCCCTGTGACAGGCTCAGTGTGGGCGCTTCCCTATTCTGAAGTTCAGGGAAAAGGAGCAAAAGCGTTGTGGAGCCAATGGCCATCAACACATAAAACATGCAACAACAATAAATGTGCAACAACAACGGACTGCAAAATGATTCACTCCTTGGGCTGCTTGGACCAATTTAAAATTTGAATATTTAATGCTACTTTTGTAGTATAGCTAAAAAAGCAAGATTTATTTTCTTACTTTTGAAAAAAGGGTGGAGATAGATTTGTTTTTTATTGCTGTCTGTATGCTCGATTGGGAGATTCACCCTCTCCATTTGTTCTATTTATGATAATCAATGAAAGTAAAGAAAAAAAAAAAAAAAAAAAACACAAATTTTGGGTTGTCCCCAGAAAAGCAATCGAGGGGACATCTTCCAATGGGGACACTAGTTCTGGTGATTTGAGGGTCCCCAAGAGATTTGCTTAATTTTCAGGGATTTCCTCTCACTTCCTGTTTGGCTATGGGGCAGGAAGTGAAGGTAAATCTCCCTAAAAATGGGACAAAGATGGCAAAAGTAAACCTTACAGGGGTCACAACCCTCCCTTACTCTAGCCAAACCCACTTAGTTCAGATTAGACTTTTTTTATATTTATTCTCCCACATTATATATATATATATATATATATATATATATATATATATATATATATATACAGGGAGTGCAGAATTATTATTGTGTTTTTGAGGATTAATTTTATATTGAACAACAACCATGTTCTCAATGAACACACTCATTAATATCAAAGCTGAATATTTTTGGAAGTAGTTTTTAGTTTGTTTTAGTTTTAGCTATTTTAGGGGGATATCTGTGTGTGCAGGTGACTATTACTGTGCATAATTATTAGGCAACTTAACAAAAAACAAATATATACCCATTTCAATTATTTATTTTTACCAGTGAAACCAATATAACATCTCAACATTCACAAATATACATTTCTGACATTCAAAAACAAAACAAAAACAAATCAGTGACCAATATAGCCACCTTTCTTTGCAAGGACACTGTGCCATCCATGGATTCTGTCAGTGTTTTGATCTGTTCACCATCAACATTGCGTGCAGCAAGCCTCCCAGACACTGTTCAGAGAGGTGTACTGTTTTCCCTTTGTAAATCTCACATGCCTTCCCGGTTGGCACCCCCTATCTGAGACCAAGCTTTGGAGGTGTCGTTGGATTCGGTGGTTTGGACCTTTTTCCCAGTACGCTATCAGGTAAGTGGCCCAGTCTTGATTTTCATTGTGTATCTTGTTCAGTAGCCTTTCTTACCTTGGCCATGTCTCCTATCCAGTGATGTTGCAGCTCTGAAATATGGCCAAACAGTCATCTTGGCAGCTGCACGCTTGACTCTGGGACCACATTCTTGCGACACCGCTTGATTGTTCGATGATCACGCTTGGACCCTTAGGCTCGGTCTTGTTTGTCCCAATAACAACATTTATTCTATGCAGTGACTGGTGTGTGTTTTTCTCCTATAGAAACTATGGCTGTGCAAATGATATCACTCCCTGAAGAAGACCGTCAATACTGTTAGGTCGAAACGCGTAGGAGATTCTTTTGCCTACACAGCGCACATGATTCAGTACTGTGTTATGTACATATGTCATTGTTTTCAATAATTTATTGTTTTCAATTGTGTTCATTTTTGTAATATTTAAGCTCATATCCTGAGTCCTGTCACAGACTCTTCCTTGAACTTTGATACTAAATACATTTATATTTTTTTACATTTCATTGTACCTCCTTTTATACCATTTTGCTGCAACTCAAAGCCCCTAGGGGTAATTTTCTCACTTCTTTTCGTGTACCCAGCTATATTTTTTTTAACAGAAAGTATCTATATATTAGATAGATCGAGATTATATCATCTCTAATCTCTACCTATCATATAGTGTGTGTATATGTTTATATCTCACACTAATTATTATATATTTCATAAAAAATCTTTAAAACACCCACTCCATTACTTCCATCTGTACTCCACAAATATGGTATATTTCTTGGTTCTCACGTGCAAAACTTGAGGATGCCAGGGTAACATTAGTTAGTAAATGTCACTTATATCCAGCTGGCTTTTAAAGTATTTCTCAGTTAGTCAAGATTGAACTTGGGACTAATTTTTCAGGAACAGTATAATTTTATATGCATGAGAAAAATTAACGTCAAATACTGAGAAAATAAATTAATTTTGTGATACTCATCTACAATAATAAAACCTATAATGTGTTACTTTTTTTTTTTTTTCCTTTTTCATAGCAGCAATAAAAGAAGAAATACATTTTTAAGAAGGAGTGAGGGTCAGATACAGAGTTTGAGTTACAACGATCTTTACAAACGCCTCCATTGAGTGGTACAACGATCATATAACCACAAACGGTTCTACACCATATCCATGAGCCTCAGATGGAAACGTTTCCGTTTTATTCCATGATTCAGACATATAAAAGGCAATCATGAAGTTTGCACCAAGAAGGCCAAGCCTTGTGAAGTTCTGTTAATGTAACATGCAGGTAGAAAAGACTCAGCAATACAGAGCCTATTTGTAGTTTTTCTAACCCTGTCCTCTGAATACAGATCTACTTAGGATTCAGTGCAGATGTTTGGGCAAAGTGGAAAGAAACACATTGCATAAATTACTGTCCGATATCTGCATTTGCCTTGAAGCCCAGCTCGAGAGCTGTACAGGACTATCAACGAAAGCTACCAGGATATAAGAATTGTGAAATCTGCTGGGCACATGCCAGCTGTTTACTTTACAGATAGGTGTCCAACTGCCAGCAGTCAAGCAGCACAATTCTCCCTGGCAGATGCGACAGTTCCCATCCCCCCAGGCAGGGTATGGATGCTGCAAAGCTGACTCATTCCCACTCTGATCTTCCATAGAATTAACACAGCTAGGGCAGATGAAAACACAAGACTGGCACTCTTTTGATGTATTTACCAAATGTAAATAGCAAATATGCCCTTTTCATTCAAATGGTTCTTTCAATGCTACTTGCATGGCTTTGGCCAAACCTACTGTAATTTTTTTTTCCCAGAGCTTGGTTTAGATTTAGAGCAAATGGATATTGATACTAAAAATAAAATAGATCATAAATTGAAATGGCAGAGAGACACCATTGATTTTTTACACAATAGTTTATGTGCAACAATAACACTATACGAATCACAGTAACAAAGTGTATTCATTATCCCAGGCAACAATATAAACCCAACATCTGTAACATATTTTCTATTATTATTACCCCAGGAAGGAAGCAGAGACAGAATGTGTGGGCACACATTACATCTTCGAACATAACAATTACAGCTCCCCTTATAATTATTTGACTTGGAAATAAAAAGAGTAAACTGAAACCTTCATTGATCTGACTTCATCACACTACAGAACATAAAACATTGTTTATATTGTTGTAGAGAATATCGTTTAAATGAATGTCTGTATCTATAAAATGAATAATGCTGTAAATGGCACAATTGACTTCTACTTCTTGAAATAAAAGAAATGGGGGGGGGGGGGGGGGGGAGTACAATAAAAAACAAAAAGAAACAAAAAAAATAGATGTCTTAAATTTAGGCAAATTTAAAAGCCAAGTTTATTTTGGGACAGGTTACATATTACACCTATATTTAGGGTGCAACATGTTCCAGCACAGCACATCCTCCACCCATGACAGCAGACGGGAGTTCCACTCCCCCACAGCCACTGTCACATTTTAAATTGGCATGGCTGTGTCACCCACATAGCAGCATCATCATTCATTCACAGAAATCTGTGAATGAAGAAACTACAAGTCCTGGCTGCCACTAAAGTAGATGCTTTAAAATTGGGAGCCTGTAGAGAAGAAGCTGTTAATTTTAAGCTTGCCCTACACATCCTGCTTCCCAAGACTCTGTATTGATCAAGGAAGCCAAAAGTCATAATAAAGAATCAATATGGGAGTTGGAAAAGAGGGCAGGGCCTAGCTCAGCATTTAGGCCTCAGTCACAGAGCCAAATTGGCTGTGGTGTGTCAGGTATGCTGTATGTGGAAAAGCCGCTTCCAGGCAGCCTGTACAAAGCAATGACAGGCTGATAACTGCTCTAGTTGTCCATAGCAGTCTAGTAGCTTGCATCAGGATGATTATCTGTTCCCAAAACGCAAGTAATCATTGGCTTTGCGTTATAACACCTGAGCCCCAGTGAACAGCTACATCCGCTATCAGCCCGGTAAAGCTTTGTACAGATTTCTTGGCTGCGGCTGTTTGCTTAGACCTGGGATTCCATGCACAGTTTTTGGCAACATACTTGACGCACCTAAAAGTGGCCTTGCACCTGTAGCTCAAGATCTACCGAATTTCTCTGACATGTGGTGCTTAGGCAGGTTTGTGATAGTAATTTCCACTAATACAAATATGGTCATTACTGACTGTGAATTGGTAATGAGCGCAGATTGGTTAAGGTCATCGGAGCTCATTTCTGCCTGCAGAACAAATCTTAAGATAGCCTTAGGTATTTACACTGTTTATAATCAACCTTAAAAACATTGTTTGTGTGGTCAATAAAAAAATGAAATAATAAAAAAAAAAAAAAAAGGTATTACTAATTTTTCCTTACCATGTACATGGGAGATCCACAAAGTGTTGCAGCCATCATGTTGTTTTGCAGGTATCTTGCAAATCCAAAATCAGCTGTGCATAAAAACAGAATTCATCAAGAATATCCTTCTTTTAACCAACTAAAAGACAATTTAGTATTGCACAAAGGATCACTGCAACTGAGCTAGTGTATGTACAGGGTACAAACCATCTATTAAAAGATTAGCCCTTTATTATATGTAATCATCCAATGCAGTATATACAAGCTCAATGCGACCCCCCCCCCCCCACTATACTGAACATCCAAGGCACCTGTAAAAAGGAGAGGCAGAACACAACCCAATTCAGTAGAAATGGACATTCCCCAAAATTCGTACAGAAACCGGCACCTCTGGGAATCTCCAGGTCCCCTGCAGCTCTCCGTTTCCTCCTGCTGACCTTCTCACCATTACAAGAGGTAGTAAGCATGTAGAAGTTATCAGGAAGAACCGATAAATGATGTGGGGGACCTGGAGATAACCTGATGACCTAATCAGGACAAAATAGAGAGGGCAAATCTGTGGGCAAAGAAAGCAATACAGACTGTGGGAGCACACAAAGCAATAAAAACCTTTCACAGAGGTTCTAGGCCGTCAAATATATTGTGTGGGTAGCACTGTGGCTAAGTGGTTAGCACTTCCACCTAGCAGCACTAGGGTCGTTAGTTTGAATCGCAGTTTGTTTGAATCGGAGTTTGAATGTTCTCTGAGTGCTTGTGTGAGTTTCCTCTGGGTACTCAGGTTTCCTCCTACATGCCAACGACATGCAGGTAGGTTAATTGGCTCCAGTCTAAATTGGCCCTAGTATGTGTATGTATGAATGTGAATTAGGGACCTTGGATTGTAAGCTCCTTGATGGCAGGGATTGCTGTGAATTTACAATATATATGTGTAATCCGCTGCCTAAATTGTCAGCGCTATTAAAAAAAAAAAGTATATATTATATATATATATATATATATATATAATCTCTATAATAAAAAAATATAAACATGTTATTATTATAGATACTTATATACAGTAGTGCCATCAATTTATTACATATATAAATATATATATATATATATATATATATATATATACACACACACATACATATATACACACACATACATACACACACACACACACACACACACACACACTAGGCCAATTAACCTGTCAGCATGTCTTTGTAGTGTGGGAGGAAACCCACGCAGGCACAGGGAGAACATACAAACTCCATGCCGGTAGTGCCGTGATTGGGATTCCAACCGATGACCTTATTCAGCTAGGCAGATGTGCTAACCACCTAGCCACTGTGCTGCCCCACTTGGCTTTAGATACAATAGAATTTTCAGAGCTAGTGCAACAATCACTACAAACACATATCCAAAAACAAACATACATAAAATAAACATCAATCAGAACATAAAACCACTGGATGTGTGTTAGCATTTATACAGTATTGCATGACAGATCATTGTGGCAAATAATTTGTTCTATGCCAATTAAAGATTAGCAAGCAATATTAGTAAGCAATATGGCCACTGTGTGATGTATTCGCCGCTCTGGGTCTGCCTATGGGCACAACTTACCCCACACCACAATGATATTTGTAATGGAATGGCCCCGTGGGACCCAGAGGCTCTTGAAGGGTCTGGGGTACTCCTGTTTCAGCTTCACCAATGACTCTTGTGTCATCCTATGTCCACTAGGATGACTGAGAAATGATATCTCGGATCACATGAGATGGGACAGTAATGATAATTCACAATGTATTGCAGGATATCTTGAAATATTACAGGTTGTTGATTCTAAACCCAACCGGTCAATAGAGTGATTCATTCATGTGGGAACACAGACTGTTAAGGTGGTAATTAAGTCTGCTACTGTCATGTAAACTAACTAAAGACATTTTCATTGTGTGATGCTAATTAACACTGTATTGTGTGAATTTTTATTGATGATAAATGTGTATTGTATAGCAGGTGAGAGGAGCCGGAGTCATGATGTCTGACTTGTCAGCTGTAGCTAATTAGCTCATCTAGATTGTGTCAGACGCGGTGCCAGAAAGTCTACCCAAGATGTGTATTGGAGGCTCGTTAGGAAGCATTGTATAATGTTGTGGGTGGAGTTGAGTCATTGTTCATATTTGGTTGCTAACTGTAAAAGAGCCTGAGTTTACCATTAAGAGATCTATTCCTGTTGAACCAGAGAACAGAGCTGTGTCTCGTTTCTGGGGAATCTGTATGGGCCATGATCGTCTGCTGGATTGTGGAGTGTCGATAAGCTGTCGTGGGTTGGTGGAATGGAATTTCCGAAACGGTGTTAACCCCTGTCCCATTTGGGGTTACCTTTACAATATTTAAATGCCTTCTCAATGAATCGCTCCTATCTCCAAGCAGAGAGCAATGTACACCAGATCGAACACATCAATGGCACACTCTCTGATAGTCAAAGGCTGACAATAGAGTCCAATTAATGAAAAAGGCTGGACACGGTCACAGCATGATCGCTATACAGTGTTCACACTACCCCATACAAGAAGATAAACCGTGCTGCATTTATTTGAAAACCTTTATAAAAATCTATTGAACAAAATCATACAAAGAACACAAGAGGGTGCAAGTGTTCAGGATCATGAAACAAGCATTTTTGTTTCTGATGGAGCTCAAAAAAATAATCAATCATAGTAATAAAAATTCCAGTTCCAAAATCAATATGAAAGCATTCAGCAACACAAACATCAAGATAAACAAAATACATTTTCTAGAATAGAGAAGTGTGTCGGGTTGCTCAACCTGTCTACTTCAAGTTGACTAACAGCTGCAGAAAATTGCACATTACAAAACACCCCGATTACTTCAATGCTGACCTCCAGGCAGCAAGAAAAGCACCCATTATCTCAACTATGTACTTAACATTTGTAAAAAAAAAATGCAAAACATAAAAATGCACCAAGAAAAATTACCTTCCTTTGTCTGAAAGTGTTTTTTTTTTGATAGAGTGGAAAGGGTTTAGACTTGGACGTCTGCAGAGCTTTTTTAGGGGGAAAGCCAAGGTCACCAATGCTCCGCCCCTTTTTGACAAGGTCACGAAGGGGAGAGGGGCAAACTATATGGGCACAACAACATCTTTAGGCTATTGCGCCCTTATAACTCCAGTCCTATTGTGGCCATACAATGCTAGTGCTGTCAGTCTCCTAATGTGCCCACACTTCTCAGTGACACTGACCTGCAGCGCTGCTGTGAATCCCAAGCGGTCTGTGGCTATCAGGAGGCAGAGTGATATCAACAGCACTGCACAGCATGCCTGAAATTCCAGCCAGAACTATAGAAGAGGCATCGGCTTATGCTGCCGACAGATGCTGCTTCAGGGGGGGAATGGGTTGGAGTGTGTGAGGGAGGCGAACACTAGGGTTGGTGTCACTTGGTGCGGTAAAGGTAAAGATGGAGTCACACCCCCCCCCCCCCACATCTATTTTTGGGCCAGAGGCCCAACGTTGGAGCTCGTTGTGGCAGTCAATAAGGCCTTAGGTTAGGCACTTTCTAATGACTTGGTCCCTAGAAACAGACCCTTTTTTTTTACCAGAATCAGCAAAACCGCAGCAGTTATCCCTTCGGCTGGACGTTTGCTCACTCTGCGTTGCCAAGACCAACTCTGATCAGTAGTGTAGCATGTGTGTATCCCCGGCAGTGGCTCAGTCTTTCTCTCTGATGGTGTAGGTATGGCGTGGCTCCCTCCCTCTCGGGTGGCGCAGGCACAGCGTGGCTCCCTCCCTATATGGTTGGAAAAAATACTGCGCAGGTCCGAATGTGTGTGAACAGTGAATCACAGTGTAGAAATCAATGAAAGAGTGCTGCTGCAGCTAATATGTCAGATATAAACATAAATAGCAAAATAGAAAAAGAGAAAGCTGCGCGGCACAAATAAGGTGAACATACAACACCATGAATAAAACAATATGCTGTATATATCTATAGTGCAAAAAAACACCGGTGTAAATCAATAACTTAACATAAGTAATCAAAAGTGAAGCTTCATATGGATAGATGAATCCCCAAAAAGTTCAAAGAAGGATGTGACAGAGATAAAAAGGAGGCTGTCCGAATGGTTGTTGAGCAGGTCCAAAAGAATTAGTGTGAATCAGTAAGACTGATGATAGTATCCTCCACCACTTATGTTCTAACTTCTTACCGAAAAGATTGGACCTCTATCGAGATCAACAGCGCATAAATCAAACAAGCCTATCCAAGAATTCCTGGAATCCTGTCACTCTGTCTATGTCTCCTTATTCATATATAGTCAGATCATCATTTCTCCACATGCGTCATTCCTCCACATGCATGACCCAGAAGGAAAACATTGACATAAACATTGGCATAGTGTAGTAACGTCTACAAGGTTTTATTATTAAAAGTAGATACACTCACATGAATGCAGATAAAAAGTGTGTGTAAAACTGCTGTAGCCGGCCGGCTCTGCAATCCGCTCGTCCTTCCGGATAGACAGCGTGGTACAATTCGTGGTGACGTCAGCACGCCGCTCCTCTCTACGCCGTTTCGTCACAACAATGACTTCTTCCAGGGGCTCCCTCCCTACCTTGACACCCCCTTGCAGGCGCCCTTGGGTTTAGAAAACCTACATTTTTATTGCTGTCTGTGTCCCTGTAAAGGATATTCATCCTCTATTTGTCCTGTTTACCGTGATCATTGAAAGGGAAAGTAAATGAAAATCCCAAAGAGGAGAAATCTTCCAATGGGGACACTTGTTCCGATGACCCTGGTGACAAACTGGGATGCTCTTACTTTGGAGGGATCTCATCTCACTTCCTGTTTTGGCTATGGGACAGGAAGTGATAGGAAATTTCACAAATGGGACATAGATTGCAAACATGAAAAAAAGGAAGGGGTTATAACTCTTCCTCATTCTATCCAAAATTTAAAAAAAGTTTTTCTATAGATGCACTTTAAAATCAGACTCTTGCAATCCCATGCTTAGACACAGATAGATAACATTTTGTCTGGTTCAGTAGGGACCGGACAAATCTAAATCCATCTATTACCATTTCTGATCGACTTCTATCGAACAGGACTGTTGGAGAAAAAAAAAATTGATCAGCCAGCTGCAGCGTATCGGAGAGCAACACTGTCAGAATACAATAGCACAGTGGGGGGAGAGTCCTTCATCCACCTTAGGTGTGTGGTTCGAGGAATCCCATCATATTGTCCTATGCTCAGCCTCCATTCACTCCCAATAGCAGTGGATGTCAGCGGTGACATGTCTGCTGACACCCACTGCTATCTGATCCAATCCTGTCCACCAAAATTCAGACAGATGGTGGTCCTATGTTCCACCTGTCTGGCAAATCGGATCAGAAGAAAATGGACAGGTGGTGCGGACATGCTAGGGGAAAAAAAGCTGAATAGAAGGATGAACCCATCTGTCTGCTGCAGCTCTTTCACAGTCCAATAAGCAGGCTGGGGGGCAGTTCTTTCAAAACCTGTATGGCTGCTGTAGTAGAAGCCAAAGATTTAGAAATGACTGGATCACAAGTCTAGCCTCAAAAGAATTGTAACTAATACAGTACAGTATTGTTTTTCAAATTGTGCATTTACCAGCTCGCATTAAGTTCAGCTTTATTAAAATGAGAAGTACAACCAAAGCTCATTTGGCTGTACTTCTCCTGTGGATCACAGGAGTGTAGTTCATGCTGCACTCCTGTGACTCGTTTTCAACAGATAGTGGGAAGCCTGCATCACAGAACCAGTCCAGGCTGGGGCAAGATTGTGACAATAAAGTTAAGATCCGTCCACAACCCTGGTCCAGCACCAGGCTCAGCGAGCCACCGAGAGCCCGAGTTAGCCCACCCCCACCACATCCCAGTACTCCAGTGTGCGCAGGGGGGGGGGGGGAGCAGAGACCCAGTGACTGACAGTCACCAGCTCTCTACTCACGGAGCTCTTAGAACTGAGGGATCAGCGGTCTTTGATCGCTCAGGTCTCAGTCAGCCAGCAGGGGTCAGATGCTGCATCCACCTAGGTAAGCACGATATATAAAAAAAAAAAAAAAAGGACCAACAAACTTTTCTTTCAAACATACACAGAAAAGTAGAAGTGAGGAAATGAATTACATTGCAATTTCTGCTATGACAGAAGTATTTGGGCAACACTACTATTTCCCCTACTTCCCTGTACTAGCCCTTAAAGAAAAGAGTTCTGTACAACCTTTAAAAAATATTCTAACAGAAAACATCAGTTTGCTTGCTCTCACTCAATTTGGTTGGTAGCTATGTGTAACGCAGGATATATATGGTAAGTTTTATTTTTTGTTCACACATGGGGTTGAACGTAAAAACCTCACAGATACCCATCAATAAAACAATGTGTGATGCAGGGATTTCCCGCCAAGTTATTTTAGTCTGACAGGGGGACCCTTAAACCCCCCCCCCCCACACACACACTAAAATACAATAATCAGCGCTTGCAGCCACTGGCAGAGAGGGCACTGATCGAAGGCTGGTTTTGCAGCAAGAGCGCTCAGATACCGGTCGTTATGTACCGCTGTCTGTTCAACAGAAGCTGGTCCATGTCCTAAAAAACAGCCGCTTCCTGCTAGACCTGGCAAGTTTCAGTATGTGTGTTCCGGGCTTAATGCAATAAGAGAAATAAGAGAGAATGGTCTGATGGAATAACTACTACTACATAATGGTCAGGCAACAAAGGTCAAACGATGCAAGAATGAACAAACGCTAAACAGGAAGCCTGCAGACAGAAAACTTTATAGTCAGCTTTGGGTTTAGTCCAGAACATCTATCTAAAGCAGGAAGTCACCCACATCTCACAGGGATGGTGATTCCACAAGGCGATATGGCTAAAGATACCTAAGGCACTGTATAAAGCACACCCTCTGTCCATATCATACACTTAGAAAAGAAACAGAACTAAAAATAACTAGATAAAATACTTGGCTACAAGGCGACAGGAAAGGGAGTTGAAACAAAGCCAGGAAAATGGGAGCGAGGAACCTAGAAAATCCTGTGATATATGCTCTACATGTCTTATATATAACAATAAGTCCTACAAAAAAACAGCACACTTAAGACTAAAAACTACAAAAAATATAAATCTAATGCATCAAATGTGAAAGAATACAGGACAATCCTATAGAAAATTTGTTCCAATATACACCATTTTGGGGCAAATTTATAAATGTTTTCACACAACATTCATCCAAGACTCACACAATTTGTAGCTAAATTTGTAAATCCTTGCAAAACACATGAGTCTTGTGTGAAAATATTTATAAACTCCTTTTTTGTGGGAATTGAAGGCCAAATTCACCCATTTTTTTTAAAGCTTTTAAAAAGAACAAGAAAAGCTTAGAACATTTGTCAGGCATTGTTGCAGTTTGTGTCTCCATTTATCAATGTAATAGTAAAAGTTCAGAAAATGAGAGGAGCAGAAGTCACCGAAACAGTAAGGCCGCGTACACACGACCAGTCCATCCGATGAGAATGGTCCGATGGACCGTTTTCATGGGTTCACCGCTGAAGTGGCCTGATGGTCTGATGTGCGTACACACCATCAGTTCAAAATCCGATCGAGTCAGAACGCGGTGACGTAAACCACGTACAACGTAACTATAAAGGGAAAGGCCAAAGCCTTTGGCGCCGCCCTTGAGTCCGCTTTTGCCAATTCTGTGTAACCGCGTGTTAGTGAAGGTTTGGTTAGAGCCGATTCGCGCTTTTCAGTCTCTGTGCTTTTACAGGTCGTATAAATGCACTGCAATAAACGAGACACTAATTTTAAAAATGTCGAATGTGCCATGTCAAAAACGAGCGCTCCTGTCCCCCCATTTAGTCTGAGTATGCGTGGGTTTTTTAACCGATGGTCGTGCGTACTAACCATCGGTTTGGACCTATCGGTCAGCGGTCCACCAGTTCGAATTCAAAGCAAGTTCTCTCATTTTTGTCCGAAGGACAACAGACCGATGGACCGTACACACGGTCGGTTTGGACCGATGAAACTGAACTTCAGTCCGTTTTCATCGGTTTTGACCGATCGTATGTACACTGCCTTAGACATAAACAGCAAACAAATAGGAGGTCTCAACCCTACCGCACTCTGGGGGAAAGCTTTAGGCTCCATGCACACTGGACGCTAAAATAATGTTATAAAAACGCCAGTAGCATTGCAGTGAGTCTTTCAATGTTTAACGTTTTTGCAATAGCGCCCAAATTCCAAAAATTGGCCCGTTTATGAGCTCCAGTGTGCACGGAGCCTTAAAAAGTGAAGAAAAAAAATTGAAATGAAATGTTACAGGAGGTTCTAACCTTCCACCACCTATACAAAAAAATGTAGATTTATTCAATAAGTTACACAAGCTTGTGCAACACTCCTTTTTTACTATTAATTTAATGAGCAGACTGGATACTACATGTTGGTGCACATTATCATTGCACAGCTTTATCAAATAGGCCAAATATTGTTTTCAACAAAAGTGTATAGTCCTTAGTTACTGAAAACAACTTGAATTTTTGATCAGATCCAACTTCCATACAGAGGCAGCAAATAAGCAAAGCTAAGCATGTCTCACCTATCTTAATGCGAATATTGTTGGGGTTGGACCTACGTCCTCCAGTACATGAAAGAAGGATGTTCTGGGGCTTCAGGTCTCGGTGAATAATTCCCTTGCTGTGCAGCATTTTCATGGCTCCGGCAATTTGCTGGAGAAATAGTCGAATGGTGTCTTCGCTCAAGGTCCGCATTGCTAAAAAACAAACAAAAAAAAACATAAAATAGGTTTACAACCTGGCACCAAAAGAAAAATGTATGTGAAAAATGCAAAGTACTGCAAACCTAAATACAATGAAAAAATAAATAAAATACAGCTTACAATATTAAAGGAACACTAAAGTTTCATTTTTTATTAGATCAATCGATTTCTGTAAGCTAGAGCATTTAAATATCATTTACCTCGTTTTTCCTTTTGACCTCCAAAATACAGTAATCCAGGTTTGAAAATGCCATTTCATGTCTCTCCTCTTCTTGCTTTCCACCAGCATCTGCATGGTGGAAAGCAGAATGTGCTCACCCCCTCCCTATGACTACAGCCCTGTGTGAAGATGCTCTCTTATCCCTCACAGGCATGGAGGCTAAGCCTAATGGGAACTGTAGTTCCCATTAGGCCGTGATGTAGCAAGAATGAATGTGCACCACAAACCAGGAAGTCAGTGAGAATAACGATTCAGGAGTGACGGAGGTGAATAAAACAGCTCGATTTCAACAGGTATCAAACTAGTTATAATGCAAAACATTACTTTTTACTTTATCAGCTACTGTCAGACTTTAATTTAAGAGGAAAATATTTTTGTCTTTACAACCCCTTTAATTTGTAAATATATAATTAGTAGACAAGACAAAAAAGATAATTACATGTGCCTGAAAACCTAGCTGTGTTCATACACTATTTAGCTGTGTAGTCCATGCATTGTGTCTGACAACTGTGACTGTGAAACGTTTATTTTTATTTTTTTGTCCGACATGACTGGAATCCAAAAGGATTTGTACAGTATGAGCCTTTTTCCTAATCTGCCTTATACTTGAGCCTTGCAGAGCCACCTTACGGCAAAGGTTTTTCAGTATTATCAAAAATCTGTACCTGGTTACTGAAACTTAGGCCGCGTACACACGATCAGACCGGTCCAATGAAACTGGTCTGCAGACCAGTTTCATCGGACCAATTCGATTGTGTGTACGGCCCATCGGACCGTTGTCCGTCGGACCAAAGTTTTAAGACTTGCTTTAAAATCTGTCTGTCGGACAGATTTGATGGTTAGTACGCCAAAGCATAGGACCAAAAACCCGCGCATGCTCAGATCCAAGTCGACGCATGCTTGGAAGCATTGAACTTCTTTTTCAGCACTTCGGTGTGTTCTACGTCACCACGTTCTGGTCTGATCGGATTTTTGGTCCGATGGTGTATACACACATCAGACCACTTCAGCCTGGTCCGATGAAAATGGTCCGTCGGACCAGTTTCATCTTAACCAGTCTGATTGTGTGTACGTGGCCTTAAGGATAAGTTCACTTAAAAAAAAAAAAATGTTTTGCAAAAAAAAGTGAATTTATTATTTTATTTTTTGGAGGCTGTAGAGCATTGCACCAGCGATCAGCAGATCACTAGTGTCATGCAGGTCTCCTACAGACCTGTCAGTGTATCTGTGTGCCATACATACCATACAGGCAAGCGCATACTGACAGAAAAAATCAATGAACCACCACGGTGCTCCACAGCACTGTGGTAGTTAATTGAGAACTACATGTAGACATCTGCAAAGGATCCTGTACTTGTAATTCTTTCATTCACAGAACTCTATGAATGATTGAATGAATGAATTACATGGCCGCATGAGCAGAGCACAGCATGGCTGTGCCGATTTGAAAATCGAACAGCTAGTACTGGGGGGGGGGGGGGGGTAATCGGGCATAGGCTGCAGCATTGCAACATGTTCCCTGAGGTGAACTTAACATTTATTAAGGGTCGGTTCACATCTGAAATTGCACAAACCTTGCTTTGGGTTTCTGTGCGATTCACACACAGTTCTGCGTAGTGAGATTTCAGTCCATTCATTTTGAACGGCGGAAATCGCACTGCACAACCCCAAAAGTAGTGGTGCATGCACTACTTTTGGAAACTCACTGTGACCAGATTGTACAGTACTTCTGCATCATGCAATACCGTGCAGGCAAACGCACTGCAATTGAGACCTACCTTTGGGGTATCATTAGCCTAATATCGACACCTGCTGTAGATTGCAACTACGCGTTTTGAACGCCCAGGGACAGGATCCCAGGGAAAACGTCCAAAGTAAATAAAGCCAAGGCGGAAAATGGGAGGGTGCACTTTAAGGTCTAGCTATCCAGATAGCCATTGCAATGGGTGAGGCGGCGTACACACGACCGAGGTTCTCGCTGGAAACCAGCGAGAACCTCGCTGGAAGCTGCATTCCAGCGAGGACCTCGGCCGTGTGTACGCTCTCGGCGAGCTTCCCGTCGGGAATCCCGTCGAGCAGAAATAGAGAGCACGCTCTCTATTTGCTCGACGGCCCGCCTGGATGAATGGCTGGTTGCCATTCCCGACGGGGGGGTCGCCGATTTCGCCGGCCGGCAGAGAACCTCGACGGGCGGAACGATGTGTTCTGCCCGTCGAGGTTCTCTGCCGTGTGTACGCGGCCTCAGTAATGGGAGATGGTAAGTCTTAACTTTTCTGACGAGGGTGCCACCTTTGCATGACTGATGTGTGGTCCAGGATGAATGCATGAATGTTAGCGACCTGGTTTGGCAGATGCTTTCTGAAACACTTATGGTGAGAGCTATTGTGTGTGTGTATATTATTTATATATACACACACATATATATATATATATATATATATATATATACACACACATACACACACACACACATATATATATATATATATATATATATATATATACACACACATACATATACACATATACACACACACACACACACATACAATCTGTATGCACATACAAAATCACAACCAACCGAACATGGAGAGAAGATCTTTCAGATCTGTATATAATCAGCCCATATGTGTTAGGCCTTACAACTGACTTGCAGAGAAGGAAGGTTTCTTCCTCCTACTTCTATAAGCCGTACACAAGTGAAAAATGCATATCATTGTTTTTTGTTTTTTTCTGGAGTTCAACATTAAACAATGTAGAACAGGACAGACCAATTTACAAGACATACTGTACCATAACAAAAAACAGTAGCTTTTCCCCCCCATATAAAATATACAATGACTTCAAACATTATATAATTCAGCTGCTCTGTTGCCCTGCCAGTTCTACATGGCTGACAGTAGCTTGGAAAAAAAAAAAAAAAAAATCTCTCTATGCCTTGCCAATTCACTGAACAGAAGGCTGGAGTTTTTTTTAAACGCTTATAAAAATAAAGTCTGTGTTGTAACAACGTTTCAGACCAACACAGGAAATCAAGGGTTAGACTTCCGAGCAAGCGTGGGAATGTTCAGAACTTACTGAGGAGTCTGTGGGGGACTATGCAATATTAATGCACTGGTGATTAACATTTTATATATATATGAGGTCCATTAAAAATACAACAGAACGTACTTTATAAAAAAGATTACACAAGAACTCTTGCCGCGTACACATGGAATTTCCAACAACAAATGTTTGACGTGAGCTTGTTGTCACAAAATCCGACCGTGTGTATGCTCCATCGGAATTTCCAACAACAAATGTTTGACGTGAGCTTGTTGTCACAAAATCCGACCGTGTGTATGTTCCATCGGAATTTCCGACAACAAATGTTTGAGAGCTGGTTCTCAATTTTTCCGATCGTCTGTATGCAATTCCAACGCACAAAAATCCTACACATGCTCGGAATCATTGAACTAAATTTTTCTTGGCTCGCTGTAGTGTTGTACGTGACCGCGTTCTTGGGCGATCGGAATATCCGGCATTATTTGTGTGACTGCGTGTATGCAAGACAAGTTTGAGCCAACATTCCGTTGGAAAAAAATCCACGGTTTTGTTGTTGGAATGTCCGATCGTGTGTACGCGGCATTACACTCTAAACCAAACTTAACCACTTAAAAACCCACTCACGACTATATACGTACTGTTTTTAAAGATGGATATCTCGGTAACGGCAGCAGCTGCTGCTACAACCGAGATATCCATCTTTACTGTAAGCAGTCCTGTAAACGATAACGGTGGTCTCCGTGGCGGATTCGCCGCAAGATCACAGTTATCGGTGGCGGGAGAGGGGCCCTTTAAACAGGTTATACCCTCTGGCTCTAGTGGTCAGGGAAATTAAAGAGGAACAGAGCACTGAAAGTTGCGCTCAAAATATAGGAAAAGCAAGGGGGTGGTCATCAGCCAGCATTGCCCTGTGTGGAGGTGGCTATCTTTTTAAAGGCAGGGTTTTGCTTCCTTTTGTCAAAGCATCCAGCAAGGAGAACAATAAGAACAGGAGGTACATCAGTAAATCTCAATCCAATATTATAAAACTAGCTGAGGCAACAGTGCCTTAGATCTGAAACTGCAGCAATAAGGTGGTAGGTATGGGAGGGTCTAGGTACCCTAGTATGGCAGGAAGTACAAAAAGGTTAATTTTATTTGCTATTAGCCTGATACCATAGGTGTGCGCAGCCTTTGGCATTAGGGTGTGCACCCTAAAGCTCAAACACACACACTTGTGTGTGTCTACACATATATGGCCCTGACACATTGATCTCCCTGCTGGCACAGAGAAGAGCGTAAGCACTTTTCTTTTGGCAGAGTCGGTACAAGGTCTTTCCCATCTTTCCGACGGCACACAGTGATAATGCTAATGCGCATGGGGTGATTAGGGTGTGCCCGGGCACACTTGGCACACCCTGTGTGCACGCCTATGCCTGATACATTTTAAATGCAGAATTCACAATAAATTATGAGAAGAAACCTGTATAGGCAGACATTGGAAGGCTGCCATTAACTTTGATACACTGACCTAGATCAAGTCAGCAGATGAGGAAAGCAGAGTTAGGTCATAACAGTACTAGAGCCAAAGGATCAGCAAAACAGCCAGGGAACTAGCATTTTCAGGAGGAGTCAGCAATGGCAGAATGCAGTTCTGGATTTATAAAAGGGGGAAATAGGGGCAACTGCCCTAAACCCCGACAGAAGGGCACCCCCCTTTATTTATATATTAGAGATTACATATAAAAAAATAAAAATTAATAATAAAATACAATGATAAAAACACACTTTATTTTATGTGTCTTGTGAAGTAATGTTTTGCCGGCTTTCATCTGTAAAAGTTTTTACTCTGGACTGGTATATTGCATCGTTTCTAAATTTTGGCAGCTCAAGTGCACCACACAGAGCTCTCTGACTGCATGCGTGTGTGCACACATGACGTTATGTCATACATTTTAAAAATGTGAGCGCGTCATTGAGAATGTAAATCATCTCTGTATGAGGGGCCCCCAGGGTCCAAATCTGGCCCTAGCAGGATGGATACTTTCTTACTACAGGTTTTCTTTTAAGCAAGTATGTAAAATCATAAACACTACTAGAATGAAATAATAAAAGCATCCTTCCAGACTACAGCATGTCAACGCCAAGTAATATGTACATTCATTAAGAGAGGTCCTTGGGGTATTAACAAGTCAAGTACTCCCCTTTGCTCTTCACGGTATTGAGTAATAAAGTCGTTTATCTGCTCCCTAGACACTGTGCTGGGAAGTGACTACGGTATATCCCTTTTGTTTATTTCTGTGGAATGAAGCTGTGACCAAACCATTCTCCCAGGAATGGGACAGTTTGTTTTTCCCTTTATCTCCCTGGCACACGGGGTCAGCACATGTGGTCTAGCCAGGTCACCCCCAAGGCCTGACATGCAGTAATATCCCAAGATCTGGATTAGGAAATTAAAACAAACATGATGCTTGTCTGACATGGCAAGTTATGAAAGCCCTCACCAAAGCCACATTTCTGGAGCAACAGAGTTCAACGCATTCCCAGAGATCCTAGAAAGGAACGGCTAGATACAATTTAACTGTTCATTCTTCAGGCTTTATGCATCTGTCTTTTAGAATACAGATCTTGACACAGCGCCTTAACCAAGATCAAACATTTCGTTTTTTTTTTTTTATCTTCATGCATTCAGCCCCCCCACAGCCTCCCTAAGACTTACCCGAGCCCCATCTAGATCCAGCAATGTTGCATGAGAGATTCAGCAGTCTGGGACTCTCCCTCCTGATTGGTTGAGACCGAGCAGCGGGTGCCATTGGCTCCCTCTGCTGTCAAAGTCAGTGAGCCAATGAGGAGAAAGAGAGGGCAGGGCCAAACCACAGCTCCGTGTCTGAATGGACACAGAGCAGCTGCTTGGGTGCCCCCATAGCAAGCTGCTTGCCTGTGTCTGTGGGGGCAGTCGGCTAGAGTGGGGAGGGGGCCAGGATCGCTGGCAAGGAACCCCAGAACAGTAGGATCTAGGCTTCTCTGTACAAAACCACTGCACAGAGCAGGCAAGTATGACTTTTTTTTTGGAGGTTAAAAATAACAAACATGAAGACTTTAGTATCACTTTAACTGCCCACAAAAGCTGAACATTTATTCACCAACATCTAGAAATGTATTCATAATGGGCAAATTTGAAGCACTCCAAACTCAGGAGTGATTGTCATTCAGGAAAACCGAGACTAGACCCACAATACTGAAAAGTATAAATGCAAGACTTTTTACCCCCTGCCAGTTATTTTGCCATCTGTGTCCCATTGGGCAGATTTTCAACCCAAAACAGGAAGTTATAGGGTGAGGAAATTGGTTGTCATCAGAACAAATGACCCCATTGAAATATTTCCTTTACTTTTCTGGGGACAACCCAAAAATGTGGGATTTTCTTTTACCATCACTTTTGATCATAAAGGGAAACAGGACAAATAGAGGGCGAAGGATGCAGGCAGCAATAAAAAAAAAAAAATGGCAGGTGTTCTAACCCCTCTCCACTCTCTTCAAAAATTCAGAAACGTTTTGCATTTAGGTTATACTTTAAAGGCCCTGAACCTCATCTTCTGGGGTCCTCCACTGGCGATTTAGGCGGCTCCGCCTCTTCTGAGTCTGCTCCCATAGCAAGCCACTTGCTATGGGGGCAGGCGTGTGGTCCTACTCCCAAGCCGGACTATGTGTATCCAAAGACACACACAGCTTAGACTCTGCCCCTCAACCCCCTGCTCTCTGCTTGCCAGACTTTAGATTTGGTACTTGCATTAGGTTATTTTAGGCTTATTTCCTTTATTTTCACCTGGTAATCCTGAGAACGGCATTTTGTTTTTGTCTAAACTCCCTTCTCCGGGATGAAGGGGAGCAATGGCTGCCACCCAGGCTGGACTTTCATGTCTGCCTTTGTCCATTTCCATTATATTAGGGATGCATAGATTAGGAGTTTACAGAACAAACATAAGCATGTCTACGGCCCCTTTCACAAGAGCGGTCCAATCGGGTCCACCCGATCGTTTTTCAGACGGACCCGATCAGACCCTCCAGGCACCTCAATCGAGTGCCCACCTCCAATCCGATAAAAACAGATGAACAAAAGGATTGTTTCTCCTCCATCTGCCCGGATTGGATCAGAGGGCAGTCGGGTGTAAATGGACAGCCAGACTGTTAATATCTGACTGCCCATAGAGCAGGCTGCGTCCGTGTCGGCTGTGCATGAGCGGTGTGGACACAGACCTGCCATAAGCCTGTTCCGCTCAGCTAAGCAGGGGATTGACAGACAGATCAGACAAAACCAGATCTGGTCCGCATAAAAAGAGCACTGCATTTCTAGAAAAACCAACAGCTATTTAATGTACTTGCCGTCTGTTGCTTTACAAAACATAAAAAATTCAAATAAAATTCAGCCACCACAGTGGAGGACTGGTAAGATGCAATATTTTACATCTTTGTTCTAGTGTTTTGTTATCATTTAAAGGACTCTAGATTCCTCACAATAAGCCTTCCTAAATGAGTTAATTCCCCAAGGCTACTAAAACATTTTAGCAACGTATGCAGCCCAGGTCCTGTGAATAAACATTAAAGTGGATTGTAAACCCCCAAAAAAATTGTATTTATTTTTTGATGTCACAATGTAGAGTATAAGATTTCCTATTATATGTGCCCAGTCTTGCCACACAGAGTTAATCCAGATCTGAGTAATCCTCTTTCAATGTTCAGTAAAATGAACAGCCTTCCAGATAAAAACCTGCCTAAATAAAAAGTCTGTTTTCTCTCGTTCTTGCTTTGAGTGACAGGTTATTTACATATCTAGCTTGGACATGTTTATCATATGTTATGTTATGTTTATCATAACATGAGGTATAAAAAGTGAGAAATCCACCCCTCCCCCACATAACACATCCCTGGTAATATACAATGAACTTTGGATCACCCCATGTTATGATAAACAAAACATAACATATGATAAACTTGTCCAAGCTAGATTTGTAAATAACCTGTCACTGAAAGCAAAAACAGAGACATGGGCTCAGATTCACAGAGCAATTACGCCTGTCTAACTGGTGTTAGACAGGAGTAATTTCAAATTTTGCGCGCCGTATCACTAGAATTCTGTTAATCCGAGAGGCTTGCACTGAACAATACGGTGGCTTCGATCCGAGAGGATTGATCAGCGCTGGATTAACTGTGTTTTTACGGCAAGACTGGGCACAGATCAGAGCTTTTAGTTTTGATGCGTCAGAAAATAGGTGCAGGAACTCAACCACGACCCGTTCAGATTTTCACAATCGCTTACAGTAGAAGGGTCTTAAAGGGGCATTAAATACCAAACAACGAATTGCATTACATATTTATTTATTTTTTTACAGTGTGCAGAGTTCAGGGGGTTACGAACTCAGCAGTCGTACGACGTTGTAAACACAGAAACCAGACTTCTCGTGTTCACAAGATGATTGTGGTGAGCGGGAGAAATACACTACGCCGCCGTCGTTTACTGGACAAAATCTACCTGGATTCCACGTAGAGCCAGGTAAAATACAGCGGCGTAGTGTATTTCGGAAACGCTACGATAATCTAATTCTCTGTGAATCTGCCCCATGGACTTTATAATTTGGCAAGTTTTTATCTAGAATTCTGTTTGCACTGAACATTACAAGAGGATTACTCAGCGCTGGATTAACTCTGTGTGGCAAGACTGGGCACAGATGATAGGAAATCTTATACTCTACATTGTGACATCAAAAAAAATAAAAAATATGTTTTTGGGTTTACATCCACTTTAAATCATTTGCACAAATTGTCTATTCGTTTTTTTTTGTTTTTTTTAATCTATTTCCATGCAACACATTAAGATATATGAGGATATACTCCAAAATTTGACATCTAAAATGAACTGTATTTCCACTACTGCCCCAATAAACCTACAGCTCTATGAAAAGTGATCATAGGCACTCATGTACAGTAGTGTGTTATCTGGGGTACTGCAGACATGAGCAAAACATGCATTTTGTCAAGACTAGACACAACATTTTCCATAATGAATTACTATGACATGTCTTATTTTTATTCCAACATAATACACAAGCCAAGCATAAAACACCCAAGGCAGCTTTCATTCGCATAATAATAATAATAATAAAAAAACTGTACACACACACACAACTGTAATAACTCTTTTTGTGTAGGGGGAAAAAAGAAAATGTCAACGATCCCACCCGCCAAATGCCAAAGTATATCATTACTGGATCTAAGCCTGTGGTGGGCATGTTATTCACTATGTGATCTTTTATTACTTCTACACAACATGCTGGAACAAGTCTGTAATAAATAAATAGTTCATTCTTTCAATTCATCTACTTTCTTTTCTTCACAACCCTGCTTTCTTCAGGCTTTATATCCCCAAGGTGGTTTATAGAACAGTTATTAAAAACTGTCACAAAAGAAGAAAAAAAAACACACACACACTACTACTACTACTTACTGTGGAGGTAATCAGCCAGGTCTCCGCCATTGCAATACTAAAAAGTAGAACAGAAGAAGTTAAAAAAAGCCTATACAAATTATTATATATCATACATAGTCTAATAATATATATGTGTGTGTACATATTTGTACAGCTTGCTAAGGGATAATTATTAAATTGTGCTATTGGTTGGTTTTTACCTTGCTTTTAAACAACACTAAAAACAGAGGGCCAGATTCAGGTACATCTGCGCATTATTGGACCGGCGTAGCGCACCGCCTTTACGTTAGACTGGCGCAATGTAGCGGCGCAATCACCCTATTCTCAACGCTTTTACGCAGAAATTAGCGCCTGCGCAACGTTATTTCTGAGGCGCAAGGCGGAGTAATACAAATTGGGAAGGACGTGGGCGTGTTACATTGAAATGAGCCGTGACCCCATGCAAATGAAGGGCCAGCCGGCTCGCGCATGCGCGCTTGAAGCAGACCATGTCAGCACCTCTGTGCGCATGCTCCCAACTCAGGAACAGCGCAATCAGTGAAATTGGAAGTGGACTAGGGCAACGTTCTGAACTACGCAGACAGCATAAATAGACAGACACAAACGCACTTCCTTTGCAAAAGTACATCCCTTTGTATCCCTCCCTATACAGCAAGGTGCTTTTGTTCTGTTGTTTATTAGCGTTGTGTTTTGTCTTTGAAGATATTTGTAAGTGATTTTTGGTGACTGCTTGTGATATTTTTTGGTTGTTATTTTTTGGTTCGTTTGTTTTTGTGACTGATTTTTCCTGTTTGTTTTTGTGACTGATTTTTCCTGTTTGTTTTTGTGACTGATTTTTCCTGCTTCTTTTTCTGAGTGATTTTTGCTGACTGTTTGGGAGTGAGTTTTTGTACGAGTATGACTGAGAGGAAGAGGAAGTTAAATTTTACATTGGGGGAGAAACAAATTTTTGCCCGGGCCATTTCCGAATATGGGCGTTTCCTCCATGGCCCGGAGAGTGCCAACACCCCCCCCGGCCAGGAGGAGAGAGATTTTGGACAGGATTACTGACCAGGTGAATGCATCGTGGGGGGGAGAGGAAACCCCGGACACGGTCGGGGATTGAAAAGAAAATCAATGACCTCCGGCGTCTGGTCAAAAAGAAGCTGGCCAAAATGCTAGCCCATGCCAGGGGCACAGGAGGGGGCCCACCATGCCCGGTTAGGCTGACAGCGGAGGAGCGTGCGGTGGCCTTGACCTTTCATAAGCAAGAAGTGGAGTGGATTTTTGTTTTTGGAGGACTCTTCCCCTCTGGATGGCAGCAGCCAGCCCTCCATAAGGGGTAGCCCCCCCACTCCTCCCCCAACAGGGCTCCCCTCCCAAGGGGCTCCCCTTCCCCCCGGTCACAAGCCTCAGCTGGAGGCAGGAAGGCGACCCAGAAGACCAGGGGGCTGGCCGATCTCCTGCCCGCCACTCTGAGAAAGGACCAGTTCCGTCAGACCCGCCATCTGGGAGAGGTCAGCAAGACTTTGGGGCGGATGGAGGAGAGCCTGTCCTCCATAAAGGATACGCTTGGGGACCTGGACTGCCACTCCCGGGCTCTTACAAACTGCCTAAACCACCTGCAGACTACAACAGCAGGCGTTGGGCAGGATGTGAGGGCCCTCACCCAGGCTATCCAGGCCAATACGGCATCAATTAGTGCTGGCCTAGACAGAATTGCCGTGGCCTTGGAGGGCAGAGACCAGGGCCTGCTCCTCCTTCCCCGGTTTACCCCCTCCCCCATGAGTCTCCCCTGAGGAGTCGGGGCCGTGGGCGCCCCAGGCATGGCTCACGTCAACGGTATTAATTTGTTTTTCCCCTTTTTTTGGCCTTTTTTATTATTTTTTTTGGCCTTTTTTTGGCCTTTTTTTTTGGTGCTGGAAATTTTTTGTTTATGCTGGGCATTTTTTTTATTTTTTTTGGGTTGTGAATGCTGTTTGAATGTGGGGGTGACATTTCTGCCGGAAAAGGGGTGTCACCCTCAATTTTGGTGGAGAAGGGTTCCCCAGGACCAAGGAGAAGTGATCCCCAGGTCTGTGTGAATGGTGTATGAATGTACAGTGACATAATTGGAGCCTTGGCGTGGCGTTGCTGCTCACAAGTCCTGCATGGTGGACTGGTGCCAATCCAATTTGATGAGGATGTGGGGTGTGTGTGCTAGGGACCACAGTGGTGTGCATGCATGCATTCTCATTGTGCCATGATTAATGTGTGTGTTTAACGTGCAAAGATGCATAATGTGAGCTGGCATGAGATGGGGTCATGAGATGGGGTCCCAGTGCATATGCAGAGTCACCCTGAAGGGATAAGACAGGGGGATGTTAGCAGTGCATGTGCCCCTTGTGATGTGTGCATCATGGGGGGGCCAGTCATGCCTGCCACCCATGTCACTCACCAACCAGCCAGCTGTCCCCATACATGTTCTGTTCGCAATCTGTGGGGATGGGGCTCTGATTGTATGTGTAGCTGTCATGGGTAGTGTCATGTGTTGGGCTGGTGATGTCCTCCTGCAAGGTTGTGGTTAATTCCATGATGGCATGATGGGTGAATCTGAAGATGCGAGACACCTCAGAATCACTCATGCCATAGATGTCTAGGCGTGTGTGATATATTCTCTCCGTGAAGAGTGAAGATTGAGGGGCTTGTATCAGCTAAGAATATTGTAGTAGATTAGATTAAATTGTAAAGTTTATATAAGCCAAAAAAAAATTTTGAAAAAAAAAAATCCTGTGCCCTCCTCAGTGCCCTCCTCCTTCTTTGCTCATCTAAAGTCAGTAGTATAGCTATGAGCATGGATGCCACTGGCATGTTGGCATACAGTTTGTTGGGCAACATGTGTGACTGCTCAGCTCCTCACTAACATTGTTGCTTTATCTGACATGTAGACAAATTTTCTAATTTTAGACCAGCTTTTATATGGTCTAATTTTAGACAGGACATTTAGCTGTTGCGCACAGTGCGTAGCCTGCGCTGCACCAACGTTCTTTTGTGGATCCCCGTAACTGCCTCATTAGCATATTTGAATAGCAAATCAATGGTGTGTCTAGCGTCGTTTTGCGCGGACGGATGCGCCTGTCTAACGAAATTACGCTGGACAAAAAAAAGTAGATTTCTTGCGTATCTCGTTTTGGGGATGCCGTGCATCGAAACGCACGCGCACAATTAGACTTACGCCGCGCATCTCCTGTTACGCCGGCGTAATCGCTCTGTGAATCTGGCCCAGAATTTCCACTTTGTAGTTTATAAGTTTAATGACTGAAGCTTGACCCACCAGTCCTAGGCTGCCCAGCCAGCACTATCTGAGAAAACACAAAACAAAAAAGGGAGGACTCCCTACTGGAGCAAAACATGATGCAGAGATCAGCAGGGGGAACTAGCGAGTTGTGAAAAAACAAACAAAAAAAAACCTATGGAGGTTCTTTAATGCGGAGTTCCACCTAAAAATGGAACTTGCATTTTAAGTGTTGGTGACCCCCTGACATGCCACATTTGGCGGGTACCCTGTTTTTAGAGGCATCCAGGTCCCACTTCCTCCCCTGGCGCCAGAAAGAAGACCACCTCTCCCCCTCCCTCCCTGCAATCTTCTGGGACATGTCAGTCACAGGTCCCAGAAGATTGCCCGGCCATTCACAGCGTGTGCGCAGTGCATGCCCGGCTGTGAAGCAACAGCCGGGTGCCCACAGTTAGAATCCCGGCGCCGTGGAGAGGACAGGACTTCGTGCACCCGCATCGCTGGACTGTGGGACAGGCGAGTGTCCGAATATTAAATGTCAGCAGCTACACTTTTTTAGTTTCCAATATGTTTATTGAGTTTTACAAAAAAAAAAAAGGGGTATACAAAAAAAAAAGAGGGGAGGGGAAAAAAACAATCAGCAGCTACACTTTTTGCAGCTGCTGGCTTAAATGTGTGGAACTCCACTTTCAGCCACTCAAATGCGGTGGATGGAGGAATCCCTCTCTGTTGGGACATTGTATTCCAAAAGCGGCAACCACCCTTGTCAAGAATACACTGATCAGTGGATGCAACTACCGTATTTATCGCTGTATAATACGCACAGGCGTATAACGCACACCCTAACTTTTAGAGGGAAGTTTCACTAAAGGAAAAAAACTTTCCACAGCCCCCTGCCTATAACACACAGTCTAGCCTTTATTTTCAGGGTAAAAAAGTGAGTGTTATACGCCAATAAACACAGTAATTGGAACTTCCGCTATGATGGTCTAGGGCGATCCAATCAGAAGTAGGAGCCTGTCGACACTAGTTACCCACTCCCTGCTATTCAAAATAATCCAAAATGTGGCGGAGGGGGTATAGTGGAAGAGCAGAACTTAAAGTGGAGTTCCACCCATTTTTTTTATGTTTGTCTGTGCTGCATGCCCTAATCTCAGTGTTCAGGATGGACATTTTTTATTTATTTTGTTGCTTGTAAATACCTTTTTTTTGTAGTCCTTAATAGCCTAGGCTAATAAAGAGGAGGAAGTTATGAAGTCACAAGGCTATTTGCAAGCGTTTCTGGGATAGACATCATGTTTCCCAGTAGTCCTTGCAAACCTGACTGAAACCTATTACATTGCTTGTGCAGCACTGAGCATGTGCGAGATATGCAAAGCTGAAATCCAGGAAGTCATACAGTCTGGCTTCATGATGCCCACACTTAAGATGGCCACGGTCTATTTCTAGATTATAAACTATTTAAATGCTGTAACAACCTAACAAAACGGACCTTAGTTTACAGACTAACTTTACTAGAATACATTAAGCTTGTGTATTACAGGAGTATTTATATTTAAAAAGTGAAATTGTGGATGGAACTCCCCTTTAAGTATGCTCACTCTATTACAGGTTATGCATTGCCTGACCGAACTTTCTGTAATGACACGGTCACTTTAAAGCAACTCGATCTGTAGATTCATTTTAATTTAATTTTTTTTACATAAGACCAGTCTGTAAGAAAAAGGGTTAATGCTTACATGTCCTGTCACCTACTCTGCTGATCTTTACCCTCATGCAGAGCCGGCTAAAAAAAATTCTGCACCTGGCAAAATTCTGGAGTGGTCCTCCGTTCTAACCCACTGAGGTTCTATCTGCAAGTCACTACATCACTATATTAAATTAACACACAAGGGGGCGCCATACTAAGTGCAGCATGTAAAAATCACCTAAATTTAATAAAATGTTGTATATTCACTGAGTTTTTTCAGCTTTGCTCTATGGGGGGGCCTCTATTGCCTTTGATTCTATGCCCGATACGTATTTTTTATTTTTTTTCTTAAGATGACTTCTAGATTACTGTCTGTCTTTCTCCAGTGCCATTTATTTCTATCCACTACATCGCTATAGTGTATTGTAGTGATGTAGCAGCTTATGGAAAGAGCATTAATGATAAAATGGGACCTTAGATGATCCCAGAAGATTCAATGGAGTGAAGATCGGCAGTGCAGGTGGTGGGGCCAGCAAGAAATTGATAGTATTATACTAAAAAAGCTATGAAAAGGGAACAGCGAGCAGAACTGAGCCAAGCCATTCCTCTACTACTGCAGCAATATAAACACTCTGCAATCTGTCCACAGCTCTTCATGCCAATCCTCAACACTTACTACTGTATATGATGTAAAAAGAACAAAACAAAAAAAAAACGCTTTTTTTGTAATTGGATGTTGTTTAAACCATATGTATGTTTATGAAAGAGTTGTTAATGATAAAAAAATAAAAATAAAACTCACCTCCATGACCAGATAAACGGAACTGGCCAATTCCTGAAAAGAAATACAAAAAAGAGAAATAAATAAAGGGCAATGAATGGCAGTAAATACTGGCAGTGTGTCAGTGTCACTCAACGGATAAGGGAAGGCTGCACCTGCTCCTTGTATACAACCACACAAAGAACTTTTCTTCTTATATTTAGAAGATCACACAAAGACTTGTATTATTAAGAGGCTCAGTGCAAATCAGATGCAAAACAAGGAGTGAAAATTTACACCTGTCATTAACAGAACACAAGATCAGATAACTAACAGTTAAATACGGGACAATGTTTAAGGCCTCGTACACACGATCAAATCTGTCTGCTGGAAACGGTCTGCTAGACCGTCCCAGCAGACAGATTCGATCGCGTGTACGGCCGAGCCGACGGATTTGGCCACCCGACAGATTTCAAAGCATGCTTTGAAATCTATCGGGTGGGAATCCGTCCGCCCGACATGTCTGCTGGTTAGTACACTTACCAGCAGACATGTCGTCCCGCACCGCCGCCGAATTGATTCGGCGCATGCGCGGAAGTGTTTTACCTTCTGGTGTGGTGACGTGGCGGCGTCAACGTCACCGCCACGTCAGCGCGCCGTCTGCTGGCGGGGATTTTGGTTTGCTCGTGTGTACACGCGAGCAAACCAAAATCCAAAGGTCCGACCGATTTGAACAAATAGATTGCCTCGTGTGTACGAGGCCTAAGGGTTTTGAGCTCCCAGGCATATGTTAAAGAACATACATTACAGCAAATTTGCTAAAAATGTTGTGACACACACTTCAATTTAAAGCAAGGCAACAAGGTAATGTAGCTGAAGGACTATCAGCATATCTGTATTTATTTTAGAACATTAAAGCGGTGAAAAAACTGTGAATTCTGACAAATGTTTGCTTTCATTCATTATTGACCACTGGGGGAATTCATGAAGGATAAAAAAAAAACACAACCCAACTGCACATCTAAAACGCCCCCCAGCCGCCCCCCCCCCAACCACACATTTAAAAACTGTAACGTACAAGACATGCCCTACTTTAAGTAGAGGCGACCCCAGGTATTAGCACCTTTAGGCTGGGTTCACACTGGTATGACACAACAGTCATACTACTTTGGATCTGACTTTGCCCTGCGTCTTGAAGTCCGACTTCAATGAACAGGCATCCGACTTTGATCCCTAACAATGCCAGGCACTGGGTCTGGTATGAATCTTGAGAGGGAACTCCACACCAAAAAAAAAAAAAAAAAACGGCATGAGTTCCCCCTTCAAGAGGATTTGGACAGCGTGGGGGTTCCCCCAAAATCCATACTATACCCTTAGACGAGCACGCAACCCGGCTGTTCATGAGTGGCTGGGCTGCGTGCTCGGATAAGGGTCTGGTATGGATTTTGGGGGGTCCCCCACACCGTTTTTATTGGCGTAGGGGGTTCCCCTTAAAATCCATACCAGACCGAAGGGCCTGGTATGCAATTGGAGGGGGGAACCCATGCGTTTTTTTTTTTATTATTATTTTCCCCTTCAAGATCATCAGAGCACAAGTCTCATGCCAAAGTCGGCTCATGCAAGACGGCGATCTGACTTTGATCCAACTTCAGTGCTATTCAATCGGCTGATGTAGGATCAAAGTCGGACCAAAGTAGTGCAGGGAGCATTTTCAAAGTCGGAACGACTTGTGTCGGGCAAGTTAAGATGGCTCTCATAGGGAAACATTGATTTTCACACGTTATGCGACATGAGCTCCCAATGTGGGAGCGTTTGTCGCACCAGTGTGAACCCGGCCTCAGCCTGGTTTTTGCAAAGACAGGCATGATGATTGCACACCCGTGAGCTGGGTTTAAATTCCTCTCAGGAAGAGAGCTCAGGGCTCACACTTAGGAACAGCTCCACCTTACAGGCAGGTGACCTGGTGTAGGAGTTGGGAGGGCTTTCAGGTGGAGACGGCTCCACGAGAGAAAGACAGGCGGTGTCTAGGAATCTAAGGCTACAGGTTTCAGTCCGAGCATGTGTGTCTGCAGGAGGCAGATGTGGCCCACCACCAAGCAGCACAAAGCTATACAAGTAAGCTCCAGAAAGGATGCTCGTGTTGGCTGTTACCAAAACTGACAAATGCTTGCCTGAATAGAGCACAGGTGGTTCTAAAGGAATCTCAATCTATTACCAGAAAAGTATCCCAAGAGCTTCATGTCTGGTACACACAAGTTTTGTTTTTTTTTTTGTTCAGCCCAGCGTATTGTGCTTTGATACGGGTACTGCCCCTGGCGGAAGACGCCGTCAGCGCTCGCAGCCATTGGCTTCTGTCGTTTCGGTTGTCGGTCACACGGGCCAAACGTCGGACAGTTTCTGTTGAACCGGACGATACTCCGCCCGTGTGTACTAGGCTTTACTAAATTTCCAACAAAGGGCAACTGCCACAGCCTATAACTGGCCTTAACAGCAAAGAGCACTGAATTCCCCTCTGGTCAGTCCCAACATTCAGTTGTCCAATGGCCCATTGTTGTAAAATTGGCCACTGTCAAAGCCAAAACACAGTATAATACACCTATGTGTGAAAAAAAGAGTCCCATTGGTTGTTACGAGCAACATTAATCTTCCTGAAGTGTAATGCAGGAGGAATGTGACTGTCATTGGCCTGTACCATGATTTGACATTTGTGAAAACCTGGGCAGAACTGTTAATAACAAATCTTATTAGAGTGCAGACAGGAATATCAACACATACAAAGACAACACCGCCTACATTCTTTTGCTGGGTGTACTCCACTATACAGAATAGAGCACTTGTTTAACAATCATATTGTTCCAGGCAGTTACTTCTCGTTAGATTTCCTGTTCTACAAACACTACATGTACATTCCAAATTAATATATCTTGTCATAGTCCCTAAATTCTTACAATTTTACTTCCCTTCTAGTTTATGTACGTCGCTAAGGTATGTACTAGGAGTTTAAAAGTTTACCAGAAGTAAAATACACATAGTTATAGTATACCTATGCCCAGATTATGAATATTAAAGTACTTACATACTCTTAAAGTAGAACTATAGGCAAAACTATTTTTCCCCCCCCATTTTGGATAAAGAGTAAGTAAGGGTTATATCCAGTGTCAGATTTTTTTCCCTTCGCCATCTGTGCCCCATTGCGAGGATTTACCTTCACTTCCTGTTCCATAACTAAACAGGAAGTGAGAAAAAAATCCCTGCAAATCAAGAAAATTCCTTGAGGGCACCCAGGTCATCAGAACTAGTATCCCCATTGAAAGATTACCCCTTCATTACTTTTCTGGGGACAACACAAAATTTGGGGCTCTGTTACTTTCTCTGACAAAAGGTAAACAAGACAAATAGAGAGAGGGTGAATCTCACCAACAAGGACACAGACAGTGATAAAAACTGACAGGCATTCTAATCCCTCCATCCAAAACAAAAAAATTAAAATAAAGTTTGCCTTTAGTTATATCTTAACTAGCAGTTAAAGAGCTTAAAACAAGTCAGTAACTTCTGTAGCAGCAAGAAGTGTGATGTATTTCATTCTCAAAGCACCTCGTTAATCACAGGACTCTGGAGGTCAAGATTTAGTCAGTTGGCAGGCTGCCAAGTGCCTGCTCTCATAGAAATTTTAGGAACTGAATATTAATTTTGCCACAATGCCTATAGCTATAGAGGTGATTGAGAGCTTGTTTTAGGGCTCACACACCAACAGATACCGGCACATTGCACAGTTCACTCCCCCCGCCTTTAAAATGTCACTGTGTGACTTCTCAGTAAAGAGTTATTTCTGCCGGCCGACGATGCTGTGGTGTGACCCGGCCACAATGGGGACAAGTCATTTTGCCTTGTCTTGTCGGGGGGGAGCCGTAGGACAGTGCTGGAATATTACCTGCTTTCCCATTGCACAGCAACAGGTAAACTGGTAACTGGCTACATATTGTGATTTTATCAGCTATTCATTGAAGATCCATTTTGAGGTTTTTAATTTACATTAAAGATAATATACTGTATCCTTGATTTCGTTAGTGTGTGAATTGCAGTCATGACAGACAACTGCAACTAAATATATAATATAAATTTATCAGATGTATGTAAAAAGCAGATAATCTGGATAGATAGTGACTCTATTCCCATTTTGAATATTAACAAGAGGTCAGCAGTGACAACAGGCCCATGGCACTTTCTTACAGGCTCCCTTGGCTATTCTGCCTGGTAACAGGGAAGACAAGGTCTCCTACTCTCTCCAGCTGATCTGAAGCCAGCTGCCTTGTGCAGATAAGAGGGGCACTGCAGGCCATCTGCTTATGTAAGGAACATGCAGGCCAGCTTTTCTTCCATTTAAATAGAAACAAAGGAACAGGGCGTTATTAGGACAAGTGTGGCCCGTCAGATTTCTCCATCTCATTTCCCTGTCAATGTGCTGAAAACAGACGGACACAAGTACCTGCCAAGGGCATTTTGGCTGAAAATAAATGACAAAAAAAAAATAAACTCCAGAGATGCTTATTTTGTGTTCTATCACACTAAAAAAACATTGTGATGAAAGAGCTTGCACATTGTAAAAGACTATGTTGTGTATAATTGTACCCAATAAGACAAAGAGGAAAATGTAATTCTGAGCAAAAAAATAATAAAATAAATAAAATAATAAAAAAAAAAATCTGAATTCATCTTTTACTGATTGGCTGGTATAGGATACTGAGCTTTGCAGATCATTATTGCCCCCTGAAAGTCCCTCTACATTAGTGATGCAGCAAGGTAATGTTTATTGTATGTTGCGGCACGTAGCATTACCACTATCCAATTGGCCCAACGTAGAAAAAAAGAAACATTCCTTAATTGTTTCTGTCAATGCAGCCTGTTGTAGCACAGGGGTGTTGTGGGGATATTTGAATGGTGACAAACATACACAATGCATTGCAGTATGCTATAATAAAGTACTTGCTACTGCAGCGCAAAAAAGCTACAGGTGAACAAAACATGGTTCTATTGGTTCCAGTTTGTCTTTTTACAAGAAGGAAAGAGCTTATTGGCTGTACAGACATGATACCCCTCTATCTGAACCTTCGCTCCGCTCCTCCTTCTCAATGCCGATACCTAACCCACTCTAATCCCCCCTCCCCCGGGCCAATATCTCATTATACCCCACAGTGGTTCTCTCCTTTCCATCCCTAAAGGTCTTGTTAAGCTCTTATTAATCCTCTTGGATTCCATACCCTCTCCCCCAACTTGTTTTTTCCTATTTTTTTCTTAAAACACCATCTTGGTCAAACCTTACCCTCTATGTAGAGATCTCACCCCTCGAGAAGACCTCTCCCTCTCCCACTATTTTATTATTGAAAAATTGCGGAGCTTTACAGTCAATGAACTTTTGTGACCCAATTCCCAGGATTGTACATTGACGGGCTGGCTCAGACAGAGAGCTACAACCACTTATGGCTTGTTTTGATGTAAAGCCTGGGCCCTTTTCGCACTTTGTTGAAATGTTCTTGATTTGTGTATGGATTGCCTTATAATTGATGCTCAACCTGTGACTGTATGCTAGTTAATAAATAATTTGATTTCACATTTTCATTAGGTCACCTAGTTTAAATACTATCAGGGCAATTGGTTGGAGTATTTCAGATCACACATTTTCCTGCACCGCATGGACATACATGCTCTCCTGATACGTTCTCTTATATGTAAATTAAAAAAAAGGTTGTGAAGTGATTACCATATTTATCGGCTTATAACACACACTTTTTTTCCCCTTAAAATCAGGGGGAAATCTTGGGTGCGTGTTATACGCCGATCCCCGCTGTCTGTGAAGGGAAGAGGAGCGAGCGCCACCGATATACACATAGCTGAGTGTACCGTGTACCTAGCTAGGCTCCACTCCGCAGTCACGCCCAGTCCCGGCATTGGACCTGTGTTATGTCCATCATAGGAGCCTGGCCAAAGGGCAGGACTGCAAGAGGAGCCGAGTACAGCCTAGTACACAGGACAGGACACAGTACACAGGACATCCAGTTCTGTCCATCTCGGTGCCGCAGCAGTAATTTTAAACGATCATGCTGCAAGGACACTGGGCAAGGCTGCAAGGACACTGGGCAAGGCTACAAATGATACTGGGCAAGGCTGCAGATGGACACTGATCATTCTGCAACAATGGACAAGGCTGCAGATGGACACTGATATGGCTGCATTGATGGCCATTTAAAATGTAAGGTTTTTATTCTTAAAGCGGTGGTTCACCTAAAAAAAAAAAAAATGTTTTTTTTTTAAAAGCCAGCAGCTACAAATACAGCAGCTGCCCGCGGAAGCTCGGCTTTTGGCTTCCCCCCACCTCCATCCTCGGTTAGGGAATCGGGAAGTGAAGCGCTGTTGGTTCACTGCCCAGTTCCCTACTGCGCATACGCGAGTCACGCTGCACCGTTCCCACTGGTCCCCGTTGTGTTCTGGGAGCCGAGTGTTTCCCAGAACACAACGGGGGGGAGGATGCGGAGGGGCCGGACTCCCGCGGGAGTCTATACCAGGAAGTGGTGCAAATACCTATTTTATACAGGTATCTGCACCCCCTCCCCCCTTAAAGGTGTCAAATGTGACACTGGAGGGGGGGAGGGTTCACGAAAATGGGAGGTTCACTTTTGGGTAAACCTCCGCTTTAAACTTCCCTCCTAAAAACGTTTTTTTCTTAAAATTCCCTCCTAAACTTGGGGTGCGTGTTAGGGTCCTTTCACACGTGCGGTCCGTTTTTCGGTCCGCTCCGTGTGTCCGTCAGCTCAGCGGGGTGGTCTCCGCTGAGCTGTCGGGTGGACAGGGCGGTCCCCGCACAATGTGCAGGGACCGCCCTGTCTCTCCTCCGCTATCCCCTATGGGGAATTGGATGGAAACGGACAGTCTGTCCGTTTGCATCCGATCCGTTTGGCCGGACAGAAGAAAAATAGGACATTCTTCCGTCCGAAAAAACGGATGCGGATCTAGCGGACGTTAGCGGATGCATCATCTGCTAACGGAACCGCTCCCATAGGGAAGCATTGAGGTCCGTTACCGGACGTCCAAAAAACGGACGAACGGAACGGACGTGTGAAAGGGCCCTTATACGCCGATAAATACGGTATATTAAGACCAAACATTCGATTGCCTCTGTCAGTGAATAAAATTCAATTATATCCGAAAGGAAAAAACTTTTTTACTTCCCATTCTGGAAGGGATGGTTAAAGACCGCAGGATCATGTGATGTCCATGTCTCAATTTATTCGCTCCTCTGTTTCCATCCTGCAGAGTCCTTCTTCCTACTGGTGGTGACAGTTCCAACAGCAGGGTCCACTTACATCAGTTTCAGAGGCATGGGGGCAATGAGGGGACAGGTCTCCAAAGAGATCATGAGCGGGGAAAAGCCCAGGTCCCCAGGTCAGAAAACGTTGTGAGTACGAGACACAAGAACAATGGATAGGAAGATGTTTTTGAAGACACCACCGATGAAAAAATAAAATATTGCAAAATGTACAATTTTTATTTTTGCCCGAAGCTAAAACGGCCATCGGAATTGTTTTGCTATCTGTCTCTTTTGGGACTTCCTTTCCTTGCTGTACTTTACACACAACAGGAAGTGAGAACAAATGGTTTCAAATCTGATTGAAATCCCTTCATCCACTATTGTTCCCAATGGAAGATTTTTCATTCATTTCTCTTTCAGTAACTTAAATCTTGGGATTTTCTCAATCTTGCCAGCAGGGTCACAAACAGAAAAAAAACACCTAACAGAGGTTCTAACCCTTCCCTACACTATTTACAAATACAAAAAAAAACAGCTTTCGATACACTAAGGATATCACAAACCATTGAGCACAAACTACTTACTGCATTGTGCAGCGGAACACGTGTTAATATATTAAGCATTTTAAGATAATCCCGTTCCTCTGAGAAAGGGGATATTTACCACAAACCATTTAGCCTCCTCTCAGTAAGCAGAATGAAGCCAATTAATTAACCAGGCTTAGCACAGACAGGAGACTGAGGTGATTAGAGTCCTGTCAGTGCCACCTGTGACCTCACATTACCTACATCCCAAGCAGGACATCTGCTGGGCTTTATTAGCTCCATGGAAGTAACACAACAGTTATTCAGGCTACTCCATGTCAGACAATGACATTGTGATCCAGGGTGGGGAGACCTTGTCACAATTATTTCATTGATCAAATGGTCATCCATTTTTCACACAATCTAGTATCATCCATTATACAGCGCAATAGACATTCTTATATCAGTAAAGGTTTTAGCATGTCAAACATGAAGGCGTCCCTTAAAAAATTCTGGCAAAAATAATATTTGATTGGCATAAACCATGCTGCTTTGGAAGTCAATTCAAAATTAAAAAAACTGCTGACAGACAGACAGGGTTTTTATACTATAAAAGCATCTGTCATAAATGCTTCTCCTTGCCTGTCAGCAGTAATGTACATTGAACCTTGCATGCAGCGCTGCTCTTGCTCGTGCGCATGCACAACATCATCACAACGCAACCATTCAACAGGTTGGACAGAATGAACCTGGAAGGAAGACCGGGCGAAGATGGAAGTAGCTGAGACCAGCAGGAGCTTCGACACTGCTGCTCGAGGGCTTTGTTTGATAGGCAAGTCTGCTATAATGTGAATAGTGTACTATCACATTATGGCATAAGCTCCCTGGGGGCCCAATTACAAAAAATTAAAAATGGGCAGTGTCCACAATAATGGCACTAACTTCTCATTTACACAGGCGGCTGGAGAGTAGTTAAAAAATGCAGCCAGCAGGACTTTGAGCGTCCTGCCAGCGCAACGCTCCAGTGTGAAAGCCCTCTGGCTTTCACACTGGAGTAAAGAAGGAGGCTCTTTTAGGGCACTTTGCAGGCGCTATTTTTAGCGCTATAGTGGCTGAAAAGTGCCCCAGTGTGAAAGCAGTCTTAGTGTATGGCATTGCCAGACTGGGATGTAGCTAATGTTTGCCAATCCCAAAGAAAGAATACTAAATTACTAAAGTTGGATATGTGATAGTAGAAAATTGTGTAAAAATCTTTATTTGAAGAATGTTTTGATTTTGGAATCATTAGAGGGGTCAAGTCGGCATGCGTTTGATTGCATGGAAGGGGAAATTTGAAGGATAGAAATTTTTCCTTGAACGAATTCTAACACTGTCTGATGATAATTTCGATACAAATTTTTTTTTTAATAAAGTTTCATAGATTTTGGCAATTAAAGTTTGACAAATATTTGGCAATGTCATAATGCTGTGGCTTTCCCTTGTGTCCAAATCATTCTCTTAACATTTTACTTGAAGACTTGGTGGTAATTCAAAGAAGACACGTGAAAAGGACATGGAAGCCATGTCCAGAAAAGGCAGTCAGAGGGCAAAGGACTAGGTCACCATTATTATCTATTCTAACGGCTTCCTATAGATGATCGTTTGTCAAACACTGGCTTATAATGCCTTGATCTACACGGTTGGTGTGGTGGCAACCATTTTGGTGGAGTTAAGGCTTTGCCCCATGACTAGTTACTGGAGGACAGGTGGAGGAAGAATCAAAAAGTAGAAGCAAAGGTGCAGAAACATATCATTTTGTGCCTCTTTTTGTTCATTATTACCTTGAATAATCCCCTCACAGACAGCCCAGAAGCTCCAAAACAAACAGTAGATCCTAAAGACTGCGCTAAGCAGCCAAAATTAAATACAATTATATGTAGGCTACAGGGTGTCTCTTCCACCTCCGAGTCTGTCCACTGTGGAGCATTATGACTATTTGTGATGTCATAGTAGGACAACAGGGGTTGGAGGACAGAAGAGAAGTGGCAGTACACTATCACCACAGGACTGATAATTGTAATGTATGAACAGCTTGAAGCTGACCAAGGATATGGCCTATATCAGTGATGGTGAACCTTGGCACCCCAGATGTTTTGGAACTATATTTCCCAGGATGCTCAACTAAACTGCAGAGTGCATGAGCATCATGGGAAATGTAGTTCCAAAACATCTGGGGTGCCAAGGTTCTCCAACACTGGCTTATATGGTCTGTTCAAGGGACCCAGCCCTGGCTGATTGGATAGATGAAGAACTTACACTTATGAACTGTAGAAGAGTGTTGTATGAAAGAGACCTTGCAGTGCGATAACCTAACTAAAAGATTCAGATTACATACTGCCCGAGAAACTAGCTGGCTAGTAGTCACCACATTCCATAAAGTCGAATTGCCAGAAGATGAAAGAAAATCCTGAAATTTGGGTTGTCATTAGAACAGGAATAGAGGGGAAATATTTCAGTGACAACCAGGGATTTCCTCACTTCCCACATTTTGTTGTCAGATATTCCGACAAGAATTGTCCGATGGAGCATGCAAGCGGTCGGATTATCCAACTAAAACCCTGCCATAACACAATTGTTGTCGGAAAATCCGATCGTGTGTATGGGCCTTAGGGATAACTGAAGGCGAAATTGTGGAAAATTTGTATAAGAATGTTTATCCATTTACAAAAAAATAAAACAAACAATCATATAACATGCAAATGCATTTCCACTACCCAAAAGTATCAGTTTAATATCAATAATGTGTGGATTTTGAATATAACAAATAGTTGAATTTTTTTTGGCCAACCTAAGGCCAAAGGAATAACCAGAACACACGTTCGTGGTCTTCGTCTTGTTGCAATAAAGCAGTGTCTGGTGGTAAATCTGCAAAGCTAAGACGTTAATAAATAGGATTGGCCCTAGTCAAGCATTTGTTGTGTCTGCTGTGATGTTTGATGTGAACACAGCTGACCTAAATCCTTCAGCCTGTCCTCATGCAAACCCGCTCTTTGGAAATACAATAAGCTTGCAGTTCTGTCAATCAAGCTGCAAGGTAGTACCAGGACACAGGTGCAATGAGGGTGCACAGTACACAAACTCTGTGCTAACAGTAAAAGAGAGGTAACACTTTTATAATGTATTGAGCTTCGCCTTGATTTCATACTGCTGGCTGGTCTGGGTGAAAACACACCGTGACATTTCGCATTTGTTGACAGCCATTTAAAATGACACAACTTAAGCGCGCAACAAAACAGCTTTGCGATACATATTTTGAGGTTTTGTTTACATACCAACACTACCAATCTCCAAAGGAGATGAAACGAATGTCATTTCAGTATGAGGGTGTGGTACATAAACACTCAGTGTATATTGGCTGAAGCCTAGAACACGCCTCCCGATGTACATATGGCCAATGGATATGTCTACTGCATACAAAACAATCTGTAGAGAGCTGCGGTGACAACCTCAGTGAACCTGTTACCAGACTACTGTATAAAGTAACAACGTCTAGGAAGATCAAGTAACATAAGCTACACTGCTCTGCTTCTAAAAACTCATTCACGGACTGTCCAGCCAAACCCAAACATTTCAGTAGGTCCTGGAGATGCCCACATAGCTTTGTGGAAGGTGAAGAATCTCTGAACTCCGTCAAAAATTCAAGCGGTTGTAAACCCTTACATAAACCCAGTGAAGTGATAAGCCTCTGGTGATACACAGAGATGAAACAAAGCCTCCTACATAAACGTTGTATGTGTTTACCTGCAGTCTTCTAACCTCTACATCTGTTCAAATTCCAGGATTTATAAAGCTTGTCTGAGCAGTCAAAAAAAAAAGGGTCAACAACTCTACAGAGCTCAGTGAGAAGAACTCAGAGCTGATTGGAGTGTGGGGAGTGCAGGGTATCCCCCCCAACCCCCTTTACAGGGCACCCAGGAGCAGGGCTGAGGCTGTCAATCAGCTGGAGGTCCCTCCACTGTCACCATTTTTTCTTGGCGTCAGGAAAAACTTCTCAGAAGTAATTCATGCTGATGGCAAAAGGAACGCAGCAGACAGAAATTACACTTGGTGCTCTTAATTAAGACAAGTACACACTATAGAGCAGGGATCCTCAAACTACGGCCCTCCAGCTGTTGTAGAACTACACATCCCATGAGGCATTGTAACACACTGACATTCACAGACATGACTAGGCATGATGGGAACTGTAGTTCCTGAACAACTGGAGGGCCATAGTTTAAAGACCCATGCTATAGAGGTATAGGTTTTGTTTATATTTAATGTCTGAGGTTTGCAACCACTTTAAAGCAGAACTAAAAACTCTCCAATTTAAAGATTTCCTAAAAAAATTAAATGCAAGGCATGACTTTAATGACGAGGTTCTCGGCCGGCCGTCGAGTTCGTCGACCAGGCTGTCAAAAAAGGCGTCGAGCCATTAGTCCCGATGGCCCGTCGAGGAAATAGAGAACCTGCTCTCTATTTTGGCTCGACGCCTCGCTCGTCAGTTTGCTCGGCAAAAACGTACACACGATCGAGCTTCTCGGCAGAATATGGATCCCAGCGAGCTTCTCGCTGGATTCTGCCGAGAAGCTTGGTCGTGTGTACGGGGCCTTATAGTTACTACTAGTATGCTTATGTTATCTCTCAAACTGTCAAGCCTTCAAATGTCTGGCGTCATAACTGATTACATCAGGCAATAGCAGATCAGAGGCCAAAAAGGCAGCTTCCTTGGCTGTAAAGGACAGGAAGGTTTAGGTCCACTATAAGGCTACATTCACACAGACGATTTAGGCCGATGCAAGCAGTAGCAGCAGGAATCTTGATACCCGCTGCAGGTCTGAGCGGCTAGTTGCAGCTGGAAGCCCTGTTCACTATAATGACAGGTCGCCAGCAGCTGCAGGTTTTCCGCACAGCCAGTGATTACCTGCGGGGATTGCTGCTGGACGCACACGAAGTGCATTCGCAGATATTCACTGGCTGTGCAGGGAGCTGCAAATAGCTGTGGCCACCCATACTCAACCTGTCATAGTGAACAGGGCCGGTGGTCACACCTAGATGCTCAGAGCCGCTGCAGGAATCAGAAGATTCCTGCCGCTACAATTTGCATTGGTATAAATCGCCAATGTGAATCTTAGGATTCACAAAAACAACAAAAGCACACATTTTAAGGAGAGAAACATATGTACTAGAACTTATGATTACCTGCTCTTGGCTAGTGACTAAGGATGGGCACACACTCCGCAGTGCTAGTCAAAAGCAGCGAGAAATTTCATGATCCGCAGCTGCACAGATATGAAAATGTCTCACTACCTGTGATTAGAGTGTCAGCTTCCTGGCGGCACGTGGAGTTGTCAACATGCCTGAGCCCATCCTTTCGAGTGACATACAACAACATTATGCAGTATAGTTTGTCTCATTTCATCCAGGCCATAAAACTAGGCAATCTGATTGGAACTGAGCCCCTGGTTATTTGCTGATCTACAAACATGAAACAGGAATCTGGTTGCTAGAGGCACCACAAATGGTTATTTTTTTTTTAAAGATTTTGATAGATGAAGTCCATACTCTCTTCCCGTGACATTCTAAAATAATTCTACAATGATTTACATTTAAAAACAGAAATCCTGCCTGCTGTGTTATTTGGAGCAGCTTTTAGCAAAAAAAAAAAAAAGCAAATAGTACTCATGTTTACTAAGTGCTGCATTTATTCTATATTGTTTTAACCAGAAAAAACTGTGCTAGCTGCTTTTTGTTTAGTTCCTTTTTATATTGCATGACATCACGGGCACAGGTCTTTTCATTTTTTTTTTTTATTGAATCTAGGAAGGTGCCTCCTAAACCCCCACCCACAACACATACACAGGCTACATTCACATCGACAATTAGGCTGCATTCACACCTGAGCGTAGCGTTTTGCCGCAATTATGCAGTGTTTTTTACCGCGATTTTGGACAGGTCTAGGGTCACCATTGTTAAAAACAGAAAAACACCCAAATACGCTCAATTTGAGCCACAAAAAAGGGTCCAGAAACTGTTTGAGTTCCAGGCGTTCGGCGTCAGGCGTTTTGTAGTGGAGATGTGAACCATCTCCATTGAGAATAATGTATTTTTTCCCCCTCTAGCGTTTTGGAGCTTCATGCTTCAGGCGACAAAACGCTCAGGTGTGAATGCAGCCTTAGGGCCAGTGCATATTGTAGTGGAAGTTCCTCCTGTGGCTCTCAGCGGGTAGGTGCTGGTCCCATTTACTATAATGACAGTTTGTTGGCAGCCACAACTACAAGGCATGTTCCCTATGACAGGTCATACCGATTCATGGCTCTCTACAAAGCCAGTACTTACCTGCCTCCAGCAGCAATCACCACTGGCTGTGTAAAGAGCCATGAATAGGTAAAGCCGCCGGTGACTTGTCATTATAGTGAACATACCCAGTAGCTGCCTCTACTTACTGAGAGCTGCAGGAGGAACTGCTTATCAGCTACCCTTCGTGTATTTTATGTGACAATTTAGCTTTTTTCAATGTTGTGCAGGAATGTCAAAAGGTTGAACAGCCCTAGTTTAGATTTTATTTATTTATTGTTAATCAATAAAAAAAGCCAATACATTTTGGGGGTTCCAAAGGGCCCCACTTTATCACGGCATGGAAATGCGGGATTAGGCGATCTGGACAACCATAAAAAGGTAGATTTTTATTCAAACCTGCTCCAGGTGCTTGTCTGGCACCCATTACTCCCCACACTGCGCTATAGTTTGTAACAAATGAGTGTAAATAAAAGTCGGATTACAGCTGTGACATCCATAACAATATTACACAGGGTTTCTTTTGTTCTACCTTTCATGAATGAACTCAAATTTGCACCTTTTATTATGGAACCATATGTCTCTGATAAGCCATTAACTATTAACTCACTGCACTGTGGTGTTATCTTCAGGGACAATTATCCAGCCATCTGTGTGCTCTGCTGACAATTACCCGGTGGGTGTAGCTAAGGTTGTTCATCAGCAGCAGGTGGGGGGGCACCAAGACAAGTTATATGCAACAGCTGTTAAGAGAAAGAATATAGGTGCGATTTGATAGTTTCAGTCGCACCCCATTGCCAACAATGAATCCGTTCATTTCACTGTGACTTGTGTCGCAGCGATTATGAAAAAAGGTTCCTGCGTTACTTTTTACCCAATTCATTGTCACTTGCAAGGACTTCTGTTAAAGGAAGTCGCAAGTTGCAATGAAAAAAAAAACAGTGCCTACCTTATGGATATGCGGGTTTGAAATTATGCTAAAGTAGTGCAATTTCAAAGCCTCATCAGTGTGAACGGGGGGCGTAAAGGAGTTGTAAAAAAAAAAAAAAAATGTTTTGCTGAAATTACTGTTTACAGGGTACAGAGACATAATAGCTAACTGATTGCTTTTTAAAACGATTAAAAATAGATAAAAATCAATCATATAATGTACCTGTAGTTTCTTGTTTCGTTTTTGCATGTTGTTTGCTGCCTCTCTGCCTAATGCCGCGTACACACGGTCGTTTTTTGCGATGAAAAAAAACGTTGTTTTTTAAAACGTCATTTAAATTGATCGTGTGTGGGCAAAACGTCGTTTTTTGTCTTAAAAAAACGACCAAAAAAAATTCCAACATGCTTGAATTTTTTGTGGCGTTTTTCAAAACGTCGTTTTTTGTTTCACAAAAAGTCACCGTGTGTAGCAAAAACGTTGTTTAAAACGACGTTTTTCAACCCGCGCATGCCCAGAAGCTAGTTATGAAGCGAGCTTCAATGGAAAAGAGCGGTGAACGTAACCTCGCTTTTTGTGAAAAAACGATGGTGTGTATGCAACATCGTCTTTGAAAAGTGACGTTTCAAAAACGTCGTTTTTTACTTCACAGAAAACGTCGTTTTTTTTCATCACAAAAAATGATCGTGTGTACGCGGCATTACAGAGCATACAGAGCCATAGAGCAGTGATGGTTTGGAAAACGAAAATAGAAACTAGACACACAGTAATCACACCTCCTTGATTAGTGACCACAGAGAGAAAGCTCCCAGTACTTTGGTCATCAGGAAACAGACAACCAGGAAGTGTAGAGATCAGAGAAGAATTACAGCAACTTGAGAGCAAAAACGAACGATGAGGACATGAAACCAGGACTGCAGTAAGGTAAAGGAAGCTATTAAGATAAAAAAAATAATCCTTTACAAACCCTTTAAGGCCCTTTGAAATCAAAAGTTGGCCTGTCTCATAAGAAGAGTGTCAGAAATAATCCTGCTTTTAATAAACAGTCTGAGGATTTTAGTAACGATTTACTAAAATTGGAGAGTGGAAAATCTGGTGCAACTCTACATAGAAACCATTCAGTGTCCAGGTTTTTTGTCAAAGCTTAAGTTAGAAGCCGATTGGCTACCATGCAAAGCTGCACCATATTCTGAGTGCACCAGTTTAAGGGCCAGTTCACACCAGTTCCGTGTACATTTTTTCTGCACAAAATGCATGCACAATGTTTTCCATGTATTCCAATGGCTCTAGTTCACACCATGCAGTTTCCAGTCAGTTTCTGCACCAGAAAATGACTGCATAGTGTGAACTAGAGCCAACTAGAGCCATTGGAATACATGGAAAACACTGTGCATGCATTTTTAGTGCAGAAAAAATGCATACGGAACTGCCCCAGTGTATCCGAGATGATCATTTAGTACAATACAAACATTCAACTTCATTGATCAATTTTCGATACAATTTTATTGCAAAAACTAAATAGAAATCAAATTGATGGTTTTACTAGCCTTAACCTATACCTGGGTTTTTAAGACTAAAATCAGGCGTCCCTCCCCCATCTAAAGGCATGATTCGTCCAAGAGCCACTGCATATATGGTTAATGGGGCAGAGGGATGGGGGTCAGCCAGGGGCATATGTACCGCATGGCAAACAAGAGGTTTGGCTTGGGTGGCATTTTTCTGGGTAGCGGTGCGACAACCCTGCCAAGCTCTGCAGCCTTTCCATCTTAGTCCCCAATAAAATGTGAGTGCAAACATACATACATACGTCAAAACTTGCAGAGGACAGAGTTGTCTGACTGTTTAGGAGCAGAGGCAGCACTTTAATTAGTTAAATTAGGTAGCCACGTGGCCTAATTGAAGTGGTTGTACACCCTTACAGACCACTTTTACCTACATGTAAGCCTAGATTAAGGCTTACCTCTAGGTACAAGAAATATCTCTTAAAAACCTACATGGTTTAGGAATTATTTGCAAAAGACAGGCACCAATGTCTACGGCGCACAGGTGCACTGAGCGTGTTGCCTCTAACGGCGATCATGCCGTTAGTGGTGGCTCCCGCGCACATGCGACGTCATCGCGGCTCTGGCCAGTCACAGTGCCGGAGCAGCCATACCTGGAAGTCATGGGAGAGAGGGTAGCGACGGAGGAGGGGGGGGGATACGAGGACCGCTCCGGGGCTTCGATCTCAGGTAAGCAATTCATAATGAGCTAGTATGCTATGCCTTTGTCTTTTTCATGGTGTATTTTTTTCATTTATTTTTTTCGGAGGCTTTACTTCCTCTTTACAGAGCCACTAGTGCCTTCTGTCTGGGGGTAGCTCTGCCCCCCTGAAAAATGCCACCCACAGCAAAACACCTTGTTTGCCTCATGGTAGACACACCCCTGCCTGGGAGTCAAATTAAAGTACTACACTGAAATTTAAAATGGATATCAAGAGTTTGCGATCTCAGAAATTTGAGGCATTATGAGATGTAAATTTGTTATAATTGTCTTTCCACTCCTCAGTATTAGTCTTTAGGGCCCTTTCACACGTACGGACAAACGGTCCGTTTTTAACAAATCCGTTTACGGACTTGTAATGCATCCCTATGGAATCGCGTACGTTAGCGGATGATGCATCCGCTAACGTCCGCAAAAGATCCGCGTCCGCAAAGATCAGTTCTTTCGGATGGAAGAAAAAACGATTTTTCTTCCGTCTGGTGGATCGGATCGGATGAATACGGACAGACGGTCCGTATTCATCCGATTCCTCATAGGGGAGAGCGGAGGAAAGACAGGGCGGTCTCTGCACAGTCTGCGGGGACCGCCCTGTCCGCCGACAGCTCAGCGGGGATTTACAAATGATCCCCGCTGAGCCGACGGACACACACGGGGCGGATCAAAAACGGTCCGCTCCATGTGAAAGGACCCTTAGTGGGCAGCCTGATTACCAACAGACCGGAGTGATTGGGGGGGGGGGGGTAGAGTTGAGCACCACAGATGGATCTTAATCAGAAAGGACATTCAATGTAAATTACAGTGTAAAAGTTTTACTTGGCACACAGTTTTGATCTAAAGTTGCCCACTTAGACTATACTATACAATTTTCTTATTCACTTTCCTTTAGATTTACCTTTAACTATGTAGTGCAAGGGCCTGCCTGATTGCACACAAATTGAAAGAGTTAGCTTATATGGGTTTGGTAAATCTAAAGGACTGTTGAAAGAGAAAATTGTACAGTGTATGGCCAGCCTAACTCCCATATTTTGATATGTTAAATCTACTAAAATTGCAACCAACTATATATAGTGCAAGGAGCTACCAAGAAAATATTTTGCCGATCTGACAAAACCAAAATTTGAGGGTGCTCATCACTTGGGGAAAAGAGAATTCCTGTTTATTTTTTATCATTTTGTTTATTTATTTATTTCAGGTACTTATATAGTGCCATCAATTTACGCAGCCCTTTCCAGATACAATATGAGAATCATAGGCTGTTAAAACAGCCAAACCAAGTAGATGCCAACTTTATATTACCAACCACATACAGTTTAATACCCTTTGTAGGTTTTTTTTTTGGTCTCCTCTAAAAGCAGTACATCTGGGGTTCATTTCTGAAACAAGCACAAAGAAACCTACCAACCAGCCAATCAAATATCCGTTGTCATTTTTATCTCCCTGTGGAACTGGCAAGAAACTCATGGGATGGCAAAAAGACACAGACGATCGCTAATGAAGACAGGAACGCTTGGGACTGAGTATAGATCAACCACCAGAATACAATTTATACATTTTCATTTTTCACATCTAACCTTCTCACCTATCCCGGTTTATTAGCATCGACATTGGTATTTTGTCACATTTCAATTAAGTGATTCGTCAAGTCATCTAGCTAGAGGAAATAATTCAGTAATCTATGCATGTAAACGTGATAAGGTGAGTGAGTGAAGACTTAAGTATCTGAGTTTCATAGCACACAACTGACACTAGGCTGAGTCATAATCTTAAAAAATAATCGCAGCAACTTTGCTGAACAACACCCTTCCACATTCAACTGTTGTCAACAACACAGTAGGCCTTATAAAACGTTTCCCTGTGGTCTCTTTGATCGCCTTCTTTCTTATACAATACATGTATACCTTTTCTCTTGTTTAGAATCTATAGATTGTTCAGGAATTAAATGTGTAGGCTGTAAAATCTCCAGTGATGTCATTTTTTTAAAGATATAGAGGAGGTCCAAAAAAAATTGGAATCTACTTAATTCATCTAATAAAGTCTAAAATGTTATCATAAACATATAGTCCTTTATGACAATTCCGATGTCTCACTGAGCTCCCAGAGTTCAGATGTCTTTACAGCATACCAATAAACAAACAAACATAAATGGTCCCATTTTGACCACAGGGCAACAGGACAGATACGGTAAAGAACATCAACTGGAAAACTGATCTGTCATGGTCTTTCCTGGGCTGGTATCCCTACGGCCGCGTACACACGTACGAGAACCTCGTCGGACTAAACTCATCGTTCCGCCCGACGAGGTTCTCGGCCGGCCGTCGAGTTCGTCGACCAGGCTGTCGAAAAAGGCGTCGAGCCATTAGTCCCGATGGCCCATCGAGGAAATAGAAAACCTGCTCTCTATTTTGGCTCGACGCCTCGCTCGGCAGTTTGCTCGGCGAAAACGTACACACGATCAAGCTTCTCGGCATAATATGGATCCCAGCGAGTTTCTCGCTGGATTCTGCCGAGAAGCTCACTCGTGTGTACGGGGCCTAAGAAAAACACATGGCGAGACCAACCTTTGTAGTGCAACAACCAGTTGTTGTTCCAGAACAAATGTGCCTAAGGCCCCTTTTACACATGCGGAACGAATGTCTGCTTTTTCATCCATCCGTTTACGGATGAAAAAGGGACATACATTAATCCCTATGAGATTGCGGGTTCGCTGACAATCGATCTCATCCGGGTCCGCAATCCTCCGATTCTGCAGACGAAGAAAAACCCTATTTTTCCATCCGTCTACGGATCAGGTGAACACGGACAGACGGTCCGTGTTCATCCGATCCCCTCATAGGGGAGAGCAGAGATCTCACAGGGTGGTTCCTGCACGGTGTGCGGGGAACACCCTGTTATCTGCCAGCTCAGCTGGGATCAATGGAGCGATCCCTACTGAGCAATCGGAGGTTCACAGGGCGGATCATCATGGATCCGTCCCGTGTGAAAGGGCCCCCCAAGACCTCTTTCATACTGGGGGCATATTGCAGGCGCTAGAGCGTTAAAAAAAGCCCCCTTAAACAGCTGCTCCATTGTCTCCAGTGTGAAAGCCCGAGGTCTTTCGCACTGGAGCGTTGCGCTAGCAGGACGGTAATAAAAGTCCTGCTAGCCACATCTTTGGAGCGATGTGTTTACCACTCTTCCACCGCTGCCCATTGAAATCAATGGTGCAGCGCGGCTATACCGCCATCAATGCGTTCTTTCAGCAGCACATTGCGGGCAGTTTTTACTCCCCCCTAGTGGCCGAAATGCACCGCACATCCGCCCATAGCGTCGGCGGTAAAAATAGCAGAGTTTGTGAAAGGGGTCCAATAGATAGAACTGCCAATTCGCACATTTTCTCTCACGGGAAAAAAAGGGGGGGGGGGAAGAAATGGGTTCCCAAGACTTTTCCAGGGAGTCGCACAGGAAAAGAATGCAGCACCAGGTACTCATTGCTGTCCCATAAGGTAGGCCTTATTGGCTGGGCCAATGATCGTTGAGCGAGTTGGTTATTTATGGCTACCCCAACACTAAATGACAAACATAATGTAATATGTAACAGTTACTACCCCACATGTGCATAGCTAAATTTTGGCAGCCAGTGAGTGACTGTCAATGATCAGTGGTCTCCAAACTGCACCCCTTGGGGCACTATATTCTTCCCACCGATACAAAATACTATTCTGCCTACAGTACTGACACCAAAAATTATGCATTATTTCTCACACCGACACCAACACTGGGGCATTATTCCTCCCACTGATATGAAACTCTATTCTGCCTACTGACATCACCAGTGGGGACTATTCCTCTCACTGATATGAAACACTATCCTGCCTATTGACACCAAAATGATGCACCATTTATTCCACTGACACGAAACACTATTCTGTCTGCTGACACCAAAAATGGTTCACCATTTCTCACACCAACACTAAGAATGGGGCACTATTGCTCCCACAGATATGAAACACTATTCTGCCTACTGACACCAAAAATGATTCACCCTTTCTCCTACTGACAACAAATGCCAACAATGGGGCACTATACCTCCCAACAATGCCAATGATGGGGCACTATGCCTCCCCCTATTACTAAATGTGGCAATGTTTACTCGCACTGATGCCAGGAAAATTTCCACTCCCGCTAGCTTAAAATAAATAATGATTATACATACATTATCCATTCTCCACTCTGCCTGCAGAATTTTGGGCATCTACAAAAATGTACTTGGACATTCAACCCCTGCTGCACTCTGATTTCCATGTTATGAGCACCAATACTGAGGTCATGTAGCACCCACATCACAATTCAAAAAATCCTGCTCTGGAAGGTACCAGTGCTGTAGTGGGCATTCATGAATTACAGAACATTTCCCAAGGGGTCTAGAGTTGGGCTAGCAGCTCTTTAACCACTTAACCCCCAGACCATATTGCTGCCCAATGACCAGAGCACTTTTTACGATTCGGCACTGCGTCGCTTTAACTGACAATTGCGCGGTCATGCGACGTAACTTCCAAACAAAATTAGAGTCCTTTTTTTTCCCACAAATAGAGCTTTCTTTTGGTGGTATTTGATCACCCCTGCGGTTTTTATTTTGTGCGCTATAAACAAAAATAGAGCGACTGTTTTGAAAAAAAAAAATGCAATATTTTTTACTTTTTGCTATAATAAATATCACCCAAAAATATATATAAAAAAACATTTTTTTTCCTCTGTTTAGGCCGATACGTATTCATCTACATATTTTTCATAAAAAAAGAAATTAAATCACAATAAGCGTTTATTGATTGGTTTGCGCAAAAGTTATAGCATTTACAAAATAGGGGATAGTTTAATGGCATTTTTATTAAAACAAATTTTTTTTACTAGTAATGGCGGCGATCAGCGATTTTTCTCAGTACTGCGACATTATGGCGGACACTTCGGAAACTTTTGACACATTTTTGGGACCATTGGCATTTTTATAGCCATCAGTGCTATAAAAATGCATTGGATTACTATAAAAATGCCACTGGCAGTGAAGGGGTTAACACTAGGGGCGGGGAAGGGGTTAAAGGGGTGTTCCAGCCAAATGTTGTGTTTATTAAAAGTCAGCAGCTACAAAAAGTGTAGCTGCTGGCTTTTAATAAACATTCACTTACCTTCTCCACGTTCCAGCGACGCGCCGGCCGGGGCTCCGCTCCTCTCCCCCCTCTCTCCGGCCGTCGTCTTCATTCTAAATGTGGGCACCCAGCCGTGACAGCCTTCGGCTTCACGGCCGGGCACCCACTGCGCATGCGCGCGCGGCGCAGCCCACCGCTGATTGGACAGGCGATCGTCTAGGACCTGTCAGTGTCCTAGGCGGTCGCCTACAGGTCGCCTAACCAGCCCCTCGGCGGAAGGAGGAAGTGGGACAGAAAGTCCCACTCCTCCTGAAGCCCCCACTCCCCCCCCAAAAAAAATTACATGCCAAATGTGGCATGTAAGGGGGTGTGGAGTGGATTAAGCGGAAATTCAATTTTTTGGGTGGAGCTCCGCTTTAAGTATGTTCCTGGGGGTGTTCTAACTGTATGGAGGGGGGGGGGGTGGCCTCACTAGGGGAAAATCACTGATCTTCTGTTCATACATTGTATGAACAGAAGATCAGCATTTCCCCGCTGACAGGACCGGGAGCTGTGTGCTCCCGGTCCTCGCTCTGTACGGAGCAATCGCGAGTGGCGGCGGCGATCGCGCCCGCCAGGCACGCGCATGGGACTCGGGGGCGAGCGTAGAGACAACGTAGAGCTACGGGCTCTCGCGCAGGGGAGCCGACCTGCCGCCGTAGAACTGCGGCGGCTGGTCGGCAACCAGTTAATAGTGAATCAGAGTGACCTGCATGCGCTAAAATATTAACAACAAATATATCTAGAATAGATGCTACCCACAGCACCCCCGTGTATACAATCGTTATAGGTCATTAAAGAAGGGAGTGTAGGTATTCCCTGGAAACCACTGACTGCAGATATGTTATCTTCTCAACAGCACACAGTGTGAATTATTAATGCTTACTATTTATCTTTCTATCTCATTCTCAAGGGTCTAATCATAGACAAATATATAAATCATCACACTTTAGTAACTTTAACTGTTCCATTTATCAAAAAACAAACAAAAAAAAACACAACACACACACACACCACAATGAATGATTTACATTATAAAAAAAATAAAAAGGGGGGAGGGAAGCATAGTAGAAGACACTTTCAAAAGCAGTAAGGAATCTCATTGATCTGGCAAACTTCTCCAAGTCTGCTCCGGTTTTACTAAATCAGCTTCTGCATGTAGCCCTGAACCAAAGAAATCTGTACTGTCAACCAGAAGGCGTTATCCAATGAGGTGGCTGGACACAAACAACAACGTAGTACCAGGTCTTACACTACCTATTCTTTTACTGTAAAGAGGAAAATGTAATTAACAAATTACTGCCCATTTAAGTTATCACTTTAAATGAATCACTGAATAAAAGAACATCTAAATAATGACTAATAATGTTATTCACATGCACCATGCCCTGGTGTACCGGAATTGCCGTCATTTGTTGCATAATAAACAGGTTTACAGCACATCCAATGCAAAGAAATAAATAGAATCAAACATTTCTGCCATACTAGAAGTCCAGCATCACTTCCTGCACGGCAGGTGCCAGAAACAGACATGTGTAGTGCAGCTTTGATTTCTCAGCTAAAGAATTTAGACGTGTGACTGGGATACACTGATGTAAAATACAAACTAAACAATCTGACTAGAAGATGTACACTAATCTGTAATTAAAATGCTGGATAGTTAAAGCAGGCCTTCACCTGAAATGACAGTCAGCATGAAAATTGTGGTCGGATTTTCCACGGACAACATGTGGGATAGCATGCTTTTAAAAGTATCCGTCAACAAATGTGTGTTCGCAAAAAGAGGGGGGAATTGGGACTTTAGGGCCCCTTTCACACTGGGGCGTTTTTCAAGCGTTATGCAAGTGAAGCCTCATCTGCAATCCCAATGTGCTGGTAAAGCACCGCTAAGGCTGCTTTCACATTGGGGATAGAGCTGCGGTGGCGGTATAGCAGCGCAATTTTTAGCGCTGCTATACCGTCGTATTTACCGTGCTATTCGGCCGCTGGCGGTGTGGTTTTAGCCCCCGCTAGCGGCCGAAAAAGGGTTAATACCGCCCGCAGTGCGCCTCTGTAGAGGCGCATTGCGGGCGGTATTACCGCGGTTTCCCATTGATTTCAATGGGAATGTGCGGTATAGGAGCGGTCGACACACCGCTCCTATACCGCAGTAAAGATGCGGCTAACAGGACTTTTGGAGTGGTCCTGCTAGCGCACCGCTTCAGTGTGAAAGCCTTCGGGGCAGGTTGTTTTCATGCGGTATAGCAGCACTATTTTTAGCGCTGTACCGCATGAAAAACGCCTCAATGAGAAAGGGCCTTATTAGCAGAAGTTGCCTAAAGGGTGGTGCTAAAGAGCTGGAAAAAACAAGTTGTTTGATGTTCTTTGCCATTTGGATGCAAGATCAAGATCCTGGCCAACGCCCTCCAGACAAAAGTACTACGCTTTGTCCACGGAAAATCCGATCGTGTGCAAGAGGCTTAACTCATGCTGCTCACCAAGCCATGTATTTGCAAGAACAATGGCCAATAAGCCTAAAAATTGTGTAAGCAAACTAGCAAAGTTGGCTCTAGATTTCTAGGCAGTATCTATGCTATAAAACAGCAATTGTGTGCAGCAATTTAGGCAACATCCCTGATGCCAATTTATGATCAGGATCACCCAAACTAGGGGAAATTTGCATTCAGAAGGTATACAGAGAATAACTTGTGTAATCATTTTATTCTGTAAGAAAGGTCAAGAAGGATAGTCTGAGGTGCCCAACTTCATCAGAAGATTGCCCTCTTTATGGGCAATTGAAAGCTGAGCTTCAGGAATTGAGCCACTTTGTAAAATGTGTTAGCATACTATGTCAGGGTACATGTCACCTTGTGGACTTCTTTCTTTAATTTACATCTGACAGTTTTACAGAGCTCTGGGAGTGCAGCTATCATTACGCTCCTGCCACTCCGACAGTAAACATATTGAGGGGGAAATTAAAGTGATGTCACAATGTAGAGTATAAGATTTCCTATCATCTGTGCCCAGTCTTGCCACACAGAGTTAATCCAGCGCTGAGTAATCCTCTTTAATGTTCAGTGCAGATCAACAGAATTCCAGATAAAAAAACTTGCCAAATTATAAAGTCCGTTTCTCCGTTTTTGCTTTCAGTGACAGGTTATTTACAAATCTAGCTTGGACATGTTTATCATAACATGAGGTGATCCAAAGTTCATTGTATATTACCAGGATGTGTTATGTGGGGGAGGAGAGGATTTCTCACTTTTTATACCTCATGTTATTATAAACATAACATATGATAAACATGTCCAAGCTAGATATGTAAATAACCTGTCACTCAAAGCAAGAAGAGAGAAACAGACTTTTTATTTAGGCAGGTTTTATCTGGAAGGCTGTTCATTTTCACTGAACATTAAAAGAGGATTTCTCAGATCTGGATTAACTCTGTGTGGCAAGACTGGGCACAGATGATAGGAAATCTTATACTCTACATTGTGACATCAAAAAAAAAAATACTTTAATTAAAGCTGCTGCTCCACCTTTCTGCCATTAATCCCTCTTGTTAAAGCAAGTTCCAAAAAAGTGGAACTTCCGCTCATTTGTCTCCTTCCACCCTCTGGTGACACATTTGGCACCTTTCAGGGGGAGCGGATATCTGTCTGACAGGTATTCTCTCTCTACTTCTGGGAGTCTCGGCCATGGCCTTTGACGTCACCACTCGGCTCCCTCCTCCTTTCCTCGCTGGCGGACCAGTAGGAGAGCGCAGCGGTTGACTAGCAAATGCGCAGTAGGGACCCGGCGTGAAGCCGTAATGCTTCACTACTGGGTTACCTTACTGGCTATGGAAGCGGCAGCACCCGATCGCAAATAACCATTAGTATTCAAAATAAATAAAAATATATAATCATAAATCTATCCCCTATTTTGTAGGCGCTATAACTTTTGCGCAAACCAATCACTATACGTTTATTGCGATTTTTTTACCAAAAATATGTAGAAGAATATATATCGGCCTAAATTGAGAAAAAAAAATAGTTTTAGGGGAAAAAAAAATAATATTGGGATATTTATTATAGCAAAAATAAATATTGTGTTTTTTTCAAAATGTTCTGCTTTTTTTGTTTATAGCGCAAAAAATAAAAACCGCAGAGGTGATCAAATGCCACTAAAAGTAATCTCTATTTGTGGGGAAAAAAGGACGTCAATTTTGTTTGGGAGCCACGTTGCATGACCGCGTAATTGTCATTCGAAGCGTGACACTGCTGAAAGCTGAAAATTGGCCTGGGCAGGAAGGAGGTGAAAATACCCGGTATTGAAGTGGTTAAAGAGATGGAATTATTCTTGCTGGACTTAACCGCTACTCATTCAGCAAGCAGCTGAATTTCTGGAGTTTACCTTTAAGTTGACTCAACATTTATTGATCAGGCCTACCAACCTGCTTGAGCTCAGTTCTAGGTGGACCAATCTTCTGTGCCATAAACTGATCCTGGAATTCTACTGGCTGACAATGCAGGAATGAACAGCAATAGAAAAGTGATGCCTGGCACATGGGATCATGTATCCAAACTCATGAAAAGTACCTGATTGGCCCAATAATAAGATCATATATTGGTTCTGTATGCTCCTAAAGTATACCAAAGCTGGACAAATCCCAAAAGCAAGGTAACCATTACACCTAGCAATGACAAAAAACGTGTTCTGGGGCTGTCACAATTGTCATTCTTCCTTTTGTGTCACTGACCTGTAACGGGCATATCCGATGTCACCTGATATGCACATGTATATTCCAGCTCAGTGACTTGCTAGGTAGGAAGTAATACATCCCCATAACAGGCACCTTACAAAACAATTCAGCAGATATAGCAACCATATTCCCCTTTTCACAGGTTCTTCACAAAAAGTAACTGTAATAAAGGTTTCTGGGGACACACAATCAAGTGTAGCATCCAGGAGCCAGCCACTTGTGAAATTTAGATCAGCTTGTTCTTGCTCTATTTGTTTGTATTAGCTGCTAAGCATCTTACACAAACAGTACAAAGTACACCATGCTATAGAGAAATATTATATTGCATGTTAGGAGACAAGGAACCAAACCAGTGGGAAAGTACTTAAGATAAAGTCCCAATCTCTAATGATTATTTAGCGGCTACAAAACTTTATGACCTCAGTGGTTTATTAATGGATTTAACAAACATCATCCATACACCAAGTTCTTCAAACTGAAAAAGGTCCAATTATTTCAGTGTAATACTTTAGTATTTCAACAGGTCCGTTATAATGTTGAATATGGTAATTGTACATAAAGCAGCAAAGGAGTATTGTAATAAAAAAAAAAAAAAAATTATATATATTTTTTTTATATTTTTTTTGTGAGGGATTCGCTCGGTAGCGGGTGTGTGTGACCCCCTGGATGGGTTCACTACACGCTGAACTGTACAGAAAGGCAGCCGAGGATGGTTGAAAACAAATGATATGGTTTATTCTTTCATATTGCTGGATACAAGTGCAAGCATCAAAACAGCATAAACAAAACATAAAATAAACCCTTGCCACTTGGGGCATCTATCTTCACAACACAGGAACCTACCTATGTAGTCTGGCACAGCCTACTGCTGGTCAGACAGCAGAAAAACAATAGTCTTTTTGATTTTTATCACACAGAAAAATCAACAACCATCTCACCTCTTCAGAAGACTTTCTGACTGCTCTCCTTAACTCAAAAAGCCTCAGGATGCAGCAATCAGTAGTCATCATTTGCATAACTTATAGAGGCCCTAATTGCCTCATTCTGAACAGCTGAAGTCCCTAAACCTTTCTGGCCATTTCTGCAGCCGACACCTGATAGTAATTGGTGAATTGTCTAAACAAGGCAGAAATGTATCTCCCGTCTGTGAAAACACTCACAGATTTACCTGACTTCCTGTCACAATATATATATATATATATATATATATATATATATATATATATATATATATCACACACACACTTTATATATAAAAATAAAAAAAAGTGTGCCCAATGGCCCATACACACGATCTGAATATCGTCAGAGAAAGAATCGTACGATTTTCGTATAGTGTGTACACCGCTTTCGAGAGCCGATCATCGGATATTATTTGATCGGACAAGCACAAAGTTTTTCCTTGTACAATACCAGATCGTACGATTTTCATTTAGTCAGTACAGTCGTCGTCTGAAAATACAATACAAATACAACACATGGCATAATTTTTTTTTTCTGTCATATGAGACTTTTTGGGACTTTAGTAACTTATTTCGTTTCTACTTGCGACTATTATGTGGAAAAAGTTATACGATCTTATGTAGGACATTCAGATCATGTGTACGGGCCATTGGTCTTGGCAAATATGTCAGGATAATAGAATTTCGGTATATCAGAAAAGAGTACTGCCAGTACACAGCCGTATGTGAGAACAAAGAATACGTGACCTGTCACAACGTGACCAATCTTCAACATGCCAGAGCACATGTTTCATTTTCATTGTTCTCCATTCACTCAGCCTTTCCCTGCCAGAATGTCCAATTTGCTCAGCATATCCTAACTCATACACAATGGGGTTGATTTACTAAAGTCAAATCCACATTGCACTGAAAGTGCACTTGGAAGTGCAGTCGCTGTAGATCTGAGGGGAAGATCTGAAATTTGAGGAAGCTCTGCTGATTTAATCATTCAATCATGTACAAGCAAAAATGCTGTTTTTTATTTTCCTTGCATGTCCCCCTCAGATCTACAGTGACTGTAATTCAGAGTGCACTTGTAGTGCAAAGTGGATTTGCCTTTTGTAAATAACCCCCCATGTGCTTATCCACCATGGCAGATACAGACTTGTAATATTAATCAGGGCTGCTGTTAGAAATCACAGGGCCCTGTACAGCACCCCCCCCCCCCCCCCTTGAAAATATAAAATATTTTTGCTAAAATGCCACGATGCTATGCTTTGCAGCCATGACAGAAATGATGCCGTCTTTGAAAAAGACCCATTCACACGAATAATGCTGCTCTGCAAGTGCCCCACAACAGTGTGCAAAGCATGCTGTTGTGGTGCATTAGTGTGGGGATACAGCAGGCAATGAGGCGGCATATTGTCTCACTCAACCAGAGGGAGAAAGCCGGCAGCTCTGAGAAGGATCCACAAGAGCCACAAGGCAGTACAGCCAGCCCCCCCACTCTGCAGGTACCCAGGCTCTCCTTTTGAACTGATGGGAGTCCCGGTGTCCTATCATTATTGGTCCCCTTTAAGATAGTGCCCGGCCTGAACTGCGCAATATGTTCCATCAGCTGTAGTTGGAGCAGTCAACACGCCACTCGCTCCCAAAGCTTATCCACGCCGCTCGCTCTATCAGATGGGGGACCCATATCAATAGAACAGCGCTGACCACGCTCACTCAATACAGCAAAGGGCGGATTTTTTTTTCAAAGGGGGCAAGTATATTATTGAGCACTGGCCATCATACATTTCTTGTATTCAGTGAGAGCGGCCTCTCACTGAATACTCTGAGATTTCCGTTATCTCAGATTGCGGGCACTATCTGATAGGGGACCCATATTGATAGAACATCGGCACAGAAGGGCCAGCTGTACTGCCTTATCAGTGGCCCTGATTTTAATGGACTGGGAGGTCACCGATAAGCACCCTTCTAATATGACACTTATTCCAGCTCTCAAACAGAAAGCCCATACAGAGGTTCGTTAAAGAAAGCTGGGAGGAAACGTCCGCAGGAGCCTGATATTGCACAATCCACTGCGGATGCAATACTTTAAAGGCTTCTGTAGGAAAATAATAATAATAGCACTTTTTTACCTGAAAAAATATGTGCATTTATTATGATTTACTTGAATTTAGCCTTTAAATCGTATTACATTCTGTGCAAATTTTAGCCAATGCCCGGGTACAGAGCCCATATTTGAACTCAGTGGGAGAAAGATGTTAGAGTGTATCAAAAACATATATTTTCCAGCTTTAGGTAGATTTGGGAAAGGTTAGAACCTTTGCCAGGTTGTCATTGCTTTCTGTGTCCCCACAGATCTTCAGAACAGGAAGTGAAGGGAAATCTACCCCAAAAAAAATAAAAATAAATCGAGGGGGGGGGGGGGGAATCCCACACACAAACACATGACTGTTTTAACCATTTCCTATCCAATACAAAAAATAAGCGTTGGCTTTATATGCAGTTTAAAATGTTCTATATCTATTGTTAAAAAAAAAAAAAAAGTTCTATATAATGGCATGGAGGACTATACCAGGGCTACAAAATTAATTTGGACTATTCAATGGATGCCAGTTAATTGGTTAGATGGTTCAGACTCATGCCAGGAACAAAAGAGGCAGTAGTTGTTATAGTAGACCTTTAGTTAGAAAAATCCTACTAGATGACTTTAGGCTGGTCCCTTTAGCAGGTATAAATATGTAAAAAATATTCTAAATAAGTGTCTATACTGTAAAAAAATACAGTAATACTGTCTCACCCTGCTCTGCACATGCTCAGTTGCTCTTCATTTATAGGCTGAATCTAAAGAGGCTGATCTGCCGACAGCCTTAAGGACGGGTTTACACCTATGCAAATTGAGTCCGGCTTAAACCACATCCAATTCGCAGAACATTTCTAAATGCATTAATTTGAATGAGGCTGGTTCACATATGTGTGATGCATTCGCACTGCGCATTGCCGAAAAAACGTGTGCGTTTTCTAGGCACTGTGGTGCGGCTCAGGTGAGAATTCAGGCCCATTATCTTCTATGGGCACGCATCTGATTCGCAGATGTGTTCATTTCTCTCCAGGATTTCTCTCATTCTACTCTATACACTTCCTCTTCCCCCTCCCAGGTCTCCAAATTCACAGCTAAAACTGAGATGATCTGCTGAACAGCTCTCTTAATCTTTTTGCAGAAATAACAGAGCTGGAATAAGCACCGCACTAGTGTGAATCCGGCCTAAAGCAGAACAAATGCCTCCTATTCTTCACAGCCAAGGAAGCTGCTTCTGTTTGATCTGCAACTGTTGCATGGTGCTGCACATGTGATCAGTTATGACAACAGACATTTGATGGTTTGATAGTTTGGTTGAGAACACAAGCCAATGTGACAGTTAGCAATCCTGGCATTCCAGGAATGTAACGTTTTTTTCTAAACCGTTACATTTATGGACTTAGTTCCGCTTTATGATTTACTGCTGTTCAGGGGCTCTGGGCTTTAGCAAGATGGCAGCCTCCGGCAAGAAGAAACAGGAGCAATGCTGGAGGCAATTTAGAGCACACATTAATGCTGGTAGCATAATTAATATTGTGGAAATCAGGGCTGATCCGCCTTATAGGCTCACTATGCAAGCCGCTTAGGGCCCCGCAAAGCTGCGGAGGGCCCCCAAATTACTAGAGGCCTCGCCTGGTGAGAAGTAATTTTCGGCCCCCCACCCTGCTTCTCAACTCGCTGGCTGCATGGAAACCCCCTCACTTTAATGTAAGATGTCATTTCCGACAGCAGAACACCCCCGCCCCCCGCTTCCTTCTCAACTTTAATCTTTAATGTGACATCTCCGCAGCGCCCCCCGCTTCTCAACTTTAATGTGACATGTAAGTTTGCTTAGGGCCCAGGGAGGTCAGGATCGGCAATGGTGGAAACGTTCTTTCGCAAGAAACAAACATGTTTTTTTGTTTTTTATCAAGTTGTCATGGGTAAAGTTCCACTTTAAAACAAGAAACATAAGGATGTAAACATACCATTGTATAAGAATGTAAAGTGCACAATGTTTACTAAATAGTTACAAGCAATCCAATGATATACATGAAGACTCGGGTATCACAATGAGCTAGCAGTTCTTCCATGTCCCCCGTCCCATTAAACAAAACAAAACCACTGCAAATCATCTCCTCGGACGGCTGCCAGGCTAGGGCATCGCTGACACCGCGCACACTGTCGGGAGTTGTAGTTCCGGTCCGCATACAGGCGATGCAAACTACAGAGACGCCAAACTACAAATCCCGAAGGCCTCTAAGCAGCCTGACAGGTGGGCGGCGTTTTCTCAGAATTCCGTGACGCAATACAAAGCGTGGAGCCAATGAGCGCACAACGAGGTGGAATGTCAACAAACAAGGAGACGACCACGTGATAGTGAGAGCCGAAGGGGGAGAATGCAGAGGCTGATGGCCGTGGATGGGAGGGGAGCTGTGTGAATGGGGTGATTGTCACCCTGCCTTAAACCTGACAACTGTCATGCAGCAAACCGACATTATACAAAGTCCGATCGCTACAGAAAGCCACACAAACATCAAGGAGGGGCCCGGATCCCATCTAATACAGGACACACTGCCAGATGTCAGTGAAATGAAAAGATCGTTTTATTAATGATACTAAAAATAGATAGGTTTAATCATTTACCTGGAAATCATATAAGGCGACAATGTTTTCATGTTTCAGCTCCTGGAATGAAAACACCAACCGTCAAATCAAATATTACACCATCAAACTGCCAACCTGTCACTCATCACACCACAAACATTCGGGTTACCTTCAGGATTTTGATTTCCTTCCCTAAAAGGGTCTGAGATTTGGCCAGGTTTTTCTTATTGATGCATTTTACTGCAACCTCCAGGTCCTGCTTCTGTGAATGGAACACAAAACAATGTAAACCTTCCCCCCCACAGATGATGGAATATCACAGAAAATACACAAGTCAGGATGACCCCCCCAACTAGTCCAGACATGTCCTGTACACAATACAGGGAGTACACAGTACACCTCCAGGGGGTGGCCAGGGTGCCAACGTCTCCATGTGCCAAAGCCTGGTATTATTTCTGTCACATGCTGGGGTTCCTAGAATAGCTCTAATCTTAGAAGGCTGACCAGTTTTATAATACAAATGTCCCCTATTAAATTGCAGCACTGTGTCCCAAGCATGTCATGTGTTATGAGAATATCTACAATACATGTGTTTGGGAGCATCACCTTCCATCCAAAAACAACGGCAACCAGCCAGTAAACAAAAAGAGTTCAACTGTTCAGTGCAGATGTTTTTTTGTTTTTTCTTAATTGATCTCACAGGAGAGTTCTGGGGTCTTACAGTGGTCTTACCTGGTCCTTTCAGTTCAAGAACGGTCCCTAATTCCAACGGAGTTTGTAGCTCCTCGCACCTTTATCTGTGTAAACATTGTAGCTCCCCGCCCCTTTATCTGTGTAAACATTGTAGCTCCCCGCCCCTTTATCTGTGTAAACATTGTAGCTCCCCGCCCCTTTATCTGTGTAAACATTGTAGCTCCCCGCCCCTTTATCTGTGTAAACATTGTAGCTCCCCGCCCCTTTATCTGTGTAAACATTGTAGCTCCCCGCCCCTTTATCTGTGTAAACATTGTAGCTCCCCACCCCTTTATCTGTGTAAACATTGTAGCTCCCCATCCCTTTATCTGTGTAAACATTGTAGCTCGCCGCCCCTTTATCTGTGCAAACACTGTAGCTCCACGCCCCTTTATCTGTGTAAACATTGTAGCTCCCTGCCCCTTTATCTGTGTAAACATTGTAGCTCCCTGCCCCTTTATCTGTGTAAACATTTTAGCTCCTCATCCCTTTATCTGTGTAAACATTGTAGCTCCCCACCCTTTTATCTGTGTAAACATTGTAGCTCCCCGTCCCATTATCTGTGTAAACATTGTAGCTCCCCACCCTTTTATCTGTGTAAACATTGTAGCTCCCCGTCTTTTTACCTGTGTAAACATTGTAGCTCCCCGCCCCTTTATCTGTATGGAGTTTTCTGGCCCCTCTTCGATCTGCATTATCTCTCCAAAACCCCCATCTACATGGAGTTTGTAGGCCCCAAGCTCTGCCTATGTGTGTGGAGTTCTTAAAATAAATAAATAAAAAGACTAGACAATAACAATAACAGGGACACTGCTAGGAACTCCATATTGATGTTACATTGATTTATTGACACACACACACGACTTTAGATACAATAAGGAAGGGTTAGAACCTTTGTCAGGGGAGATTTACCTTAGTCCTTGTGAGTTGTTATCAGATCACAACATAAAAAGGGACATCTACCAATAGGGACCCTCCATCTACCAATAGGGACCCTCTATCTCTTAGTGGCACCTCCCACACATTATGAAATTAATATGAAATCGCACAGTGTTACAGCACCATACAGCCACAATTCTCCCATCTTCCTGCAGGACCCACACAAGTATGAACCTAGCCTAAGAGGGTATTTTAGCCTTGAATTGAAAGCCTATTACTTCCTGTTGTGTCCACAGGACAGGAAGTGGAGGAAAATCTTCCCAATGGGTCATAGGTAGGTGTTTTAACCCTTTCAAACTCCATCCAAACTAGCTGTGTATATACACACTGAATGGTTCTATATAAATCTGCACTGAGAACTATATAGAAAAGTGTCAGCAGTCCTATAAATAAAGAAAAGACAAGAGAAGAATGTAAACACACAATGACAGAGTGCCAGCCTTCCTCTCTTACCTCTTTGTGTCTGCCTTTGAAGACCACAGCAAAAGCTCCATGACCGATCAGGTCTTTGCGACTAAACTCAAACTTGCCCACAGACTCCATGACTGATTCCTGGCCGCCGACAAGGGCTGGGGATGAAGAAGAGAAGAGCCGAGGATGAGGATGATGAGAGGGGGAGGAGGGGAGAAGAGGCGATCAGGAGCTGAGGAGCAGCTGGAAGAGAAGAGCTGCTCTCCTGTCTACCTCCCTTCTGCTGAGGATCAGACTCCTGGGGCTCACTGACATGGGCTGCTGTTCCCAGCGTTTCGAGCTCCCCTGCTGCATGATGCTGGGAGATGTGTCCGGACTGGAAGGGGTGACGGTCCCCCTAGAAGAGGAGGACAGAAGGCCCCCCTCCCATACACAAGCCCCCAAGTGCCATGCTCATGGAACCTGTCTGTTTATCTGTCTGTCCGCTTTGTTTACAGGCCTGTCCTCTGTACTCAGCCTGCTGCTACTGCTGTCACCGCTGGGAGCTGATAAATAAGGCCCACAGCCGATTGCACAGCGTAGTCCTACAGCTGCTGGGCAGCACTGCGCAGGCGCGGTGGCTCTGCTCAGAAGGCAGGGACTGCGCATGACTATGCGAACCTGCTGCTGTTGCTTTGTTATTGCTGAGTGCTTTGAGTAACCCGAGCGGCCATAGAGGACAATGCTGAGACGTGCAGGGGAAGCTCAAGCGTTCCACCTGTTGTTCTACTGCTGCTTTCCTTTACATTCAAGTAATAATGGGTGCAAGTTACCTGTAACGGAACACTATTGCACCCTGAGGCGGCATTCGCACAGGAGGAATCATGTGGAAAGTGTAACATTAGGGTAGGGTGACCAGACATCCCCAGTTTCAGGGGACAGTCCCCTGATTGAGGACACTGTCCCCAGACCAAGTCTGTCCCTGGTTTTGTCCCCAGATTGGATTTAATAGGGGGCAGAGGCAATTTTAAAGACAGTCAGTGCAGAATTAAAATAAAAAAATTAGAATTACACACCTCAACTCCGCCGTGCCTACTAGCATAGGGGGGTTGTATTTTTCCCATTATCTGTGCCCCTTTATGATGATTATGTGCTTTGCTCGTATGTTCTTCTGCCTTGGCTCAAATCCTGGTCAGCCACCTGCCCATCTCCTTGCCTTCCCTGGCGGAGTGATGTTCCTCCACGCCCCATCCAGTAGTAGCCGGGGCCTGAAGAGTAAGACTTGAGAGACTGTGAGGCGGGCAGCGACGGGTAGAGAGTAGCTGATTGCCGCCATTACTAGTAAAGAAAAAAATATGTCCCCGGATTTCATTTTAAAAATCTGGTCACCTTACATTAGGGTCACATAGGTGTGCATGTCAGAGCACGTACATATCAGGTACAGACGCCCAATCATTGGACGTGTGCATGTCTGCGCACGTACATATCAGGTACAGACGCCCAATCATTGGATGTGTGCATGTCTGCAGACGCACATCTTAGTTACAGCCGCCCAATCATTGGACGTGTGCATGTCTGCGCACGTACATTTCAGGTACAGACGCCCAATCATTAGATGTGTGCATGTCTGCGCACGTAAATATCAGGTACAGACGCCCAATCATTGGATGTGTGCATGTCTGCGCACGTAAATATCAGGTACAGACGCCCAATCATTGGATGTGTGCATGTCTGCGCACGTAAATATCAGGTACAGACGCCCAATCATTGGATGTGTGCATGTCTGCGCACGTAAATATCAGGTACAGACGCCCAATCATTGGATGTGTGCATGTCTGCGCACGTAAATATCAGGTACAGACGCCCAATCATTGGATGTGTGCATGTCTGCGCACGTAAATATCAGGTACAGACGCCCAATCATTGGATGTGTGCATGTCTGTGCATGCACATCTCAGCTACAGCCGCCCAATCATTGGATGTAGAAAGAAAGTGTTTGGACAGCCGCACTCTGGGAAAACCTTCTCGGTTGCCTTTATTTGGTACGTCAGCTGTATGCCCCTATTTTTGCTGTGAGGTGGGGTGTTTTGATTACTTTTACCAAATAAAGGCAACCGAGAAGGTTTTCCCAGAGTGCGGCTGTCCAAACATTTTCTTTCTACAATTGCTTCGTGCATTGCCGGCACCTGGGTTTCTCTGAGAGGAAACGGATCCATCCCTATACCTTATTGGAGAGGTGACTATCATCTCCCAATCATTGGATGTGTGCATGTCTGCGCACGCACATCTCAGGTACAGCCAACCAATCATTGGATGTGTGCATGTCTGCGCACGCACATCTCAGGTACAGCCAACCAATCATTGGATGTGTGCATGTCTGCGCACGCACATCTCAGGTACAGCCAACCAATCATTGGATGTGTGCATGTTTGCGCACGCACATCTCAGTTACAGCCGCCCAATCATTGGCTGTATCTGCAAGAAACGTGACTTATTTAAAAAAAAGCGATACAGCGAAACGCACAAAAACCCATGCAGGCGCTGATGGGTGGGTGCCAGCAGGGCAGCTATCACACATTTTGGGGCCCCTTACACAGCTTTAGGCAGGGTCCCCCTGGAGCAGAGAACGGGGGGGGGGGGGCCCTCCACTCTCCTGCCACGAGATAACAAGCACAGGGGGGGGGTTGTGGTAACGAAAGTGTAATCTCTTCTCTCTCCTGCCGCTTGCTAAAGTCAGACGAAAAAAAAGTGGGGGGGGGGCCCTGTCGCAAGTTTCTAAAGGTGGGGGGGGGTCAAACAAAAAAAAAACAGTGGGAACCCTGCCGCGAGTTTCTAAAGGTGGGGGGTCAAACGTAAAAAAAAGGGGGGCGACCGGCCCCTGGGGACCATCGGGCCCTTTACAAGTATAATGTCTGTACCCCCCGTGATGGCAGCCCTGGGTGTTGGTAAGAGTTAATGGAACTTCCATCCAATTTGGGAGAAAGGGCATTTAGAGAACATTGGAAAACCACTGGGCTCTTCTGGTTGGTATTTCATGGGTGTACATTTTCTTTACCAATAAAAACCTTTGGGCCAGGTTCACATACTGTATGTGCGAATTGGATATGGGTTTCCCCACATCCAATTCACATGACATGAGAGTGTGATCGGCTCTCATTGGAGCCGTTTCACACAGTTCCGGGACAGCCATGGTCCGCATTCTAAAAGGGTCCTGTGCGTGTTTGGGTCGATTCAGGCAAAAATTCAGACCTGATTCTCACCGGAACCAGTGAACAGGAACGCACCGGACCCCACTCTGGGAACCGTGGCCGCACATATTTGAACCCTGCCTTAGCACAGGTTCACACTGGGCTGTGGGAATGAAGCCGTGCGAGTTCAGAACTCGCACAATTTCACTCCTGCTTGTCAGTCCCGATTTCGGCTGCGATTACAGAGACATCTGTGTGGTTTCTGCACAGATGTCAATGTAAGAGAAGGATTAGTTATACACCTGCGCAGACATACACATGTGTATAGAATAGAAAATGGACTTTCTAGGCATAGAACAGTTAAAGTGGAGTTCCACCCAGGAAAACCACATTTGGCCAAAAGTCTTAAAAAAATAAATAAAAAAAAACATGAAAAAAAAAATACTCACCCGAAATACCTGTTGCTATGCGGAAGTCCGTAATCTGCCTCTTCCACACCGCGGTGTCTTTTCTTCTTCTCCTTCTTGTGAATGGGGCGCGCTGCTTTCTGAGAACTGTGTGTGTTCTCAGAGAGCAGCGCGCCCATTCACAAGCCAGCGTGAAACTCACGCAGGCGCAGTAGGAAACGGGCAGTGAAGCTGTACGGCTTCACTGCCTGTTTCCCATAGTGTGAATGGCGGCGCGGGACCCGGAACGATCGTGGGACCGGCATCGGGGGGGGGGGGCCGTCAGCGCGGGCGCCTAGGACAGGTAAGTGTCCTTATTCAAAGTCAGCAGCTACACTGTTAGTAGCTGCCGACTTTGAAAAAAAAAAATGCGGGTGGAGCTCCGCTTTGAAATTGAATTGTTTATTACATATAAATAAATTACAAATTGAATAATTTTATTCAATTTGTAATTTATTTATATGTAATAAACAATTCAATTTTAACTGTTCTATGCCTAGAAAGTCCATTTTCTATTCTATACACATGTGTATGTCTACACAGGTGTATAACTAATCCTTCTCTAACAATTTCGGGACGTGGCATGTATACAATTTGTCTGATCCACAGTTTCACTCTGTGATGATCTGAGTGCAGCGCCGCAGATGCATCGCCACACCGATTAGGACGGTGCCATTGCCGGCAAATGCTGCAGATTTGACATGTCAAATGGCACCAGTGTGAACCAGGGCTAAAATTGTTTTTTTAAGCCACTTAGTAAAGAGCGCGATCCCCTCTGTTAGAAAGATGTCTTTGTTGCAGTGTCTGCGCTTTGTAAAAAATATCCCCATTTCTACCTGAATTTACCGCTCGGCGATCACGTGACTCCTCCTCCTGTTCTGACATCTAGAGCGGGAGAGGCCGAGAATCCCCCACTAATGTCAGTCTGGAGGAGATAGTTGAGACATCAGCCAGGGAGGACAGGAGCAGCAAGGAGTCAGGTGAGCGCCGATCAGTGAATTCAGGTAGGAATGGGCATAGTTTTTACAAAGCACATACACTGCAGCAAAGGACGCTTTCTAACAGAGGGGATTGAGCGTAATTTACACTGTTATGTCAGCAGCCGGAGGGGTGAGCACTGTCACTAGCTGACAGACAGGGAGGACAGAGGAAAGAGAACAGAACAGGGCTGCAGATGACGGAGGCACGTAAACTGACCACAGTGTCAGGGCTCAGAGGCCATGATAAACCGTGGTCAGTTTACAGGGGGAGGGGAGGATTAGCCAGGTATTTCAGGTGGTACAGGGGGTCAAATTACACAGCACAAGTATTGTGCTGTTTACCACGCTTTGAAGAGACAGGATCCAATTTATTTTTATATTTTTAAGGGTTACAAACGCTTTACTTACAGATTGAGTTTGGTTTTCCCACATCTAGTTTTTACCAATACCCTCAGATCTGCCATGCACTTCCTGCTTAGTCCAGGTCTTGGTCTCTTAAAAGAGAAGTATGTTTTATTTTAATTTATTTTTTAGATTCATACTTACCCCAGTGGATGCAGCACCAGACCGATTCTGCATATGTCCCCGGCGTCTCTGCATTGAGAACTGAGCCACAGAACATTGCCTTTAGCTCAGTTCTCAATCCTCCCCGAGTAGAGAGCTGCTGACTGTCATCTGTTAATAGCAAGCAGTTTCTGTGGTCATCAACTGTAGCCTGTTGCCTTCCACCCTGCACTATTGATCTGAGACTGTGATGGGTGACGTCACTAACCAATAGTGAGGAACAGATGGATGCAGAACTTGAACCCAAACAAGGAGCACCTGAAGATGCCTACCATGTCAGCGACTGAGAAAGCGATAAAGATAAATCTCTAGCTTGATAAGCATCCCGCATACCTCCCAACTTTCTGAGATGGGAATGAGGGACACCTATCACCAAAAGTATGCAGGCATAGGACACACCCCTTACCATGCCCCCTTAAAGGAGAATTGTACAAAAACATTGCTGTTTTTACCACTACTTTCCTTTATATTGGCTTTTGGAATTTACAAATGCAGCATTTAGAAATAGGATGAAAGGTTTAGCACTGGGAACACACTTTTTTGATAGCTAAACAGTGCATTTTATATACATCTATATACATCAGACTAAAATGAGGGACATATGAGGAGGAATGAGGGTCAGAGGGACATTGCTCCAAATCAGGGACAGTCCCTCAAAATCAGGGACAGTTGGGAGGTAGTAGCAGGCAATTAGCTTATGAGGATGAGAGGTCAGTAATTGCAGCTACATATTTATTTTCTTGACAGGGGTACGGAAAGGAGATTGTCGAAGTCCAGAATAGCTAATGCTCCTGAGGCAAATATAACTCAAACAGAATGTACTGTATTTTAAATAAAAATCAGAGGGAAGGAAAGGAATCTGCCAGTCTTACTGACAACAACCAGATTACAGATGTCGTTCAGTGCAGACTTTTATGGGAAGCAAAAGCCAGATTTTTTGGAAGAAGCAACAGAACGTGACCAAGTTATAAAATCAGAAATATGATGTAGCGCCCTGCTCCCATTGAGTGGGCGCTATGTGTTAAATTATAGTTGCCTGAGCAGTAGTTTGGCTCAGGATGATTATTCTAAATTGTTGTGTAGCGCCCCCTTTACTTTCAGTATGGGCACTACACTAAAGTTAGTGGGGGAGTGAGAGAGTTATATTGCTCTCATTCTTAATTTTGTTAGATTTGGGCTGCTGTCATTTTAGAACTGTCCTGTGGGTCAGTCTGCGCTCCAACAGATGGTGCCAGAGGGGTTCTAACAGAGCCACTTTACCCCAGCAGCCAATTGGAAGCTGAGGGCTGTACGGTGGGGGATCGGCTCAAAGAGAATCCGGAGGCAGGTGATCTGAGAGACTTGGACGAACCAGCGGGGATCTAGTGACCGGCACACTGACAGGTACACTTAAACTGTCAACCAGTCACCCAGCTGTGATTTACTGGGAGGATCTGCTCACCCAATTAGAACTAGTACTAGGCCTGTGGCAGAGGCATCCTTAGAGCCAGGTCCGTGGCAGGGGCCTGTTTTCCTCCCAGCAATCTAAAGTGACACTTCGGCTGCCAGACTTGTGGCAGAGGTCTGTCCGGGGGCACTTCACCCACTCTGGCTAGAGTGGCGACGAACAGTGACTTTTTCTGCTGAAAGCAGTCTTGCTTTCATGTTTATCCAAGCCTGATACTGCAAGGTTCCTTTACTTCATCAACCTGTCCTGTCTACCTCTTGTTGATGTTGGTCCTGTTTGACCGAGGAATAAAGCATTAAGAAAACGTCAACCCTTAGCTTGGACATTCTATTACTGCTCTCACAGTTGCTGCAATCAATTTCCCTAGACTCGTCAAAGGTAACTTAACTTATGCCGATCCCACATCTAACCAGCGGCTCCTGAGGGAGTATCGCTACAGTTGGTTCTGTTCAGTTCAGCTGGGTTTCACAAGTTTCCCAATGACGGAAGATGTCGCTGTCACGGTTGGAAAGGCAACAGGCTGGATGTATTGCGTATCTCTCTCTCTTAGAAGAGGCTCAGGGGGCGTGGTTAACCCACTGTACATTCTGGGGAGGGGTACTTAAGAGACAGACGCCATTTGGCGGGGTTCGTCTTGAGATCCTGAGCTGAGGGCCCTCCTGGCCTCAGGGATGCTGAGCTGTTTTATAGCCTTGGCGCCTGCTGGCCCGAGGTCTAGCAACTAAGAGTAGGCCCAGAAGTTTCTAGGGCCTGCTGATCCAGGGATGGTCCTTCGCTACCTTATCCAAGGAAGGAAGCTCAACCAGTGGGATTTAATTAATGGACGTATAAGAAAAGAAGGAAAACCACGCTGTCAAGTGGTATATATATATATATATATATATATATATATAGCTGCCTGCACAACAGGTATACTGTATATAGGCAAGGTGGAAATGGTAAAGTGCGGTGCTAAAATGGTGATCTTGAAGTGATCAAAAAATATATATAAATAGGTGAATAAGAGGGTGGTATCTATATGAATTGAACCATTAGGCTGCACTAATGTGCTAATTTCAATATACACACAGAAGGTAATAAATGAATATTAATAAAACAACCAAAATTAATGGTGCATAAAACATAAAAAAACAAAAATCCTGATAAATCCTGATAAACAAAGTGTATAGATGCACAAAGAGATAGATAAAGATCTATACTGAACATCAAGGTAACGCAGTGGCATAAGCGGAGCCCTTTCCGACGCGTTTCTCCTAATAAGATGATGCCTTATTAGGAGAAACGCGTCAGAGGGGCTCCGCTTTTGTCACTGCGTTACTTTGATTTTATTCGCTTTATATATCTTCTCAAATGTGAGTGACCATTTTTATATTTTTAATAAATGTTTTCATTTTGAAACGGAATTACACTATGTGGCCCAATCTTTTTCCTTTTACTATATGTTACATTGGGAGGATTTAGATGTGAAGTATTGCTGCTTCATCCATGGTCTATATTCATTGATGTCAACTCTGTGATATATCTCTGCCTGGTTCCATTGGAAGTCGTACTTGTTTAATTCTTTCTGAGTGAGATACACCAACAAGCCTCGCTGGGTCCAACTCGCTTTAACATTTAAAATCCAACTCGGTTTAACATTTAAAATTAAATTAACATTCAATCTTCACGGTGGTGGATTAACTACAGACAACTGATTATATAGTCATTTTCATTTCAGTGGACTTTTTTGGACTTTATATTCACTTGTTTAGCAACACACTTGGTTTATTGTCACTTTGGTGTTTTTTAACACAATCGCCTTGATGTTCAATATAGATATTTATCTATCTCTTTGTACATCTTTGTTTATCATGATTTTTGTTTTTTATGTTTTTTTCACCATTAATTTTGGTTGTTTTATTAATATTAATTTATTACCTTCCATGTGTATTTTGAAATTAGCACATTAGTGCAGTCTAATGGTTCAATTGATGAATGTACCCTGGTGGATTTACCTCACTGTGCTGCCGGAGCCGGCTGAAAGTTTCTAGGCACCGTGAGTCGTGTAACTTTTGTTGGAACTATACCGAGTGTGCAGATCGTGGGACGGCCTGACGACACTTGTCAAGTCTGTGGCAGAGACTTTGTCGAGCTTCGCATCACCTGCTAGGCCGGTGAGAGTAGGCCTATATTTTGGTTGCTACAATCCAGTGTGGAGCTTAGTTAATCCTCTGGATCTAAGTGATACCCGTGATCTGCAAAGTCAAAAGTACCCGAGTCTTCCCTATCACTCTACCCCTCCGTTGGAGAATTTTGTTAGTAAAACCCTAATATTCAGGAACACCTCTACAAAGTGTTAGACCCCACCATTCAAGAGGTCTTTTTAGTATATTATCATTTATTCCCACATCATAGGCTGCAGTACATCATCACCCTATGTGGATCAAGATTTACCAGAAGGATAGATCCCACACGCCAAAGGTCCATAATCTTTAATTTGGTACGATCCCCATACTAAAGCCTGGTACACACGATCAGATTTTCATCGGACAAAGCGTAGGACTTCTGTCCGAAGAGCGTTGGCCAGGAACTTGTATTGCATACAAACGGCAAAGAATTGTTGGCCAACAAACATAAAACTACGTGGTCTTTCAGCTCTTTAGTGTCACACTTTGGACAACTTTTGCTAATGTAGTGTTATGGTGAGCATTGCTTATGAGCATGCGTGTTTGTACTTTGGAGTTTTGTCTGAAGAACTTGTGTACACACAATTGGATAATCCGACAACACAAATTTGTTAGCGGACAGTTTTAAAGCATGCTATCCAACATTTGTCCACGGAAAATCCGACAACAATTGTCCGATGGAGCATACAAACGGTCGGATTTTCCGACAACAGACTGTCATCACACAATTCCCAGAAAATACGATCATGTGTACGGGCCTTAAGATATACAGGAGCTTCAACCATTGTACTCTCCACAAATTATGATATACACAGGATGATGTAAATGTTCCTTTAAAAAATAAATAAATAATCCAATGGTACAGATCATGAAAATCTATTTATTCAAATAAATTAACATTAATAAACATAAACAAATAGGGACAGATTCACAGAGCAATTACGCCGGCGTTACAGGAGATGCGTGGCGTAAGTCTAAATTTGCGCATGCGTTTCTATGCGCCGCATCCCCAAAACGAGATACGCAAGAAATCTACAATTTTTGGTCCGGCATAATTTCGATAGACCGGCGTATCCGTCCGCGCAAAACTGCGCTAGACACACCATTGATTTGCTATTCATATATGTAAATGAGGGAGTTACGGGGATCCACAAAAGAACGTTGGTGCAGCGCAGGCTACGCGCTGTGTGCAACAGCTGCACGTCCTGTCTAAAATTAGACCATATAAAAGGTGGAATAAAATTAGACAATCCGTCTACATGTCAGCTAAAGCAACACTGTTAGTGAGGAGCTGAGCAGTCATACTTGCTGGACAACAAACTTTATGCCAAGATGCCAGGGGCATCCTCGCTCATAGAAGGGCACGGAGGAGGGCACGGAGGAGGGCACGGGAGAGGATATACCGCACACGCATTGACCTCTTTGGCATGAGTGATTCTGAGGTGTATCGCATCTTCAGATTCACCCCTCATGCCATCCTGGAATTAACCATAACCCTGCAGGATGACATCACCAGCCCAACACACCGCTCACATGCAGTGCAGCCACTGGTCAAGGTCATGGCAACACTCCATTTCCTTGCCAGTGGCTCTTTTCAAAGAACAAGTGGAGTGGTGGCTGGGATGTCACAATCCTCCATTAACAGATGTGTGCACCAGGTTATCCCTGCAATCCTCAGATGCATGGCCAACCAAATCATCAAACCAACCACTAAGGACCTGCGGCTGAAGGCAATGACAGATTTCTACAGAATTGCCAGATAACCCACGAGCCGTGGGGGCCATTGATTGCACACATGTGGCACTCCAGCCCCCCCATGAGACAGAGCACATATACCGCAATCGGAAGCATTGGCATTCCATCAACGTACAGGTGATAGTCGATGCCCAAGGCCTCATATGGCACGTCCGTGCCAAACACCCCGGATCCAGCTATGACAGCTACATATACAATCAGAGCCCCATCCCAATGGAATTTGAACAGAATGTGTATGGGGACACCTGGCTGGTTGGTGAGTGACATGGGTGGCAGGCATGATTATCACCCCCCCCCCCCCCCATGATGCACACATCACAAGGGGCACATGCATGACTAACATCCTCCTGTCTTTTCCCTTACAGGTGACTCTGCATATGCACTGGGACCCCATCTCATGACTCCTATCTGGAACCCCCAAACCCCAGGAGAGGAAAGATACAATGAAGCCCACACCCAAACACGTGCAGTGGTGGAGCGCACCTTTGGCCTCCTGAAGTCACGTTTCCGATGCCTGGATAAGTCTGGGGGAACCCTGTTGTATTCCCCAAACTTCATGTGCCAGATCATCGGTGCATGTTGCATGCTGCACAACTTTGCAGTGAGAAAGGGCCTGCAGATTGACATACGTGATGACCTGACCCCTGAACCAGACAATCCCCCCCTAACCAAGGGAAGAGCAGCAAGGAGACAACTCACATTAGGCATCTTTGCACGTTAAACACACACATTAATCATGGCACAATGAGAATGCATGCATGCACACCACTGTGGTCCCGGCTCCTCAGGGGAGACTCATGGGGAGGGGGGGGTAATCCGGGGAAGGAGGAGCAGCCCCTGGTCTCTGCCCACCTGGCGGCCTGCCCTCCAAGGGCACGGCAATTCTGGTCAGGCCAGCACTTAGTGATGCCGTATTGGCCTGGATAGCCTGGGTGAGGGCCCTCACATCCTGCCCAATGTCTGCTGTAGTAGTCTGCAGTACGTTTAGGCAGTTTGTAAGAGCCAGGGAGTGGCAGTCCAGGTCCCCAAGCGTATCCTTTATGGAGGACAGGCTCTCCTCCATCCGCCCCAAAGTCTGGCTGACCTGTCCCAGATGGTGAGTCTGAAGGGCCTGGTCCCTTCTCAGATTGGCGGGCAGAACCTTGGCCACCCCCCTGGTCTTCTGGGACGACTTCCTGCCTCCAGCTGATGCTTGTGGCTGGGGAGAAGGGGAGGCCCTTGACAGGGGAGCCCTGTTGGGGGAGGAGTGGGAGGGGCTAGCCCTTATGGAGGGCTGGCTGCTGCCAGCCAGAAAGGAAGACTCCTCCAAAAACAACAATCCACTGTCTGACATGACATCCTCCTCCTCCTCCTCAAACTCCTCCTCCTCCAACTCCTGCTCCTCCAACTCCTCCGAGGACTCCGGCCTTGTCGGGGGGTCCTCAGCAGGCCAGTGTCCAGGGATGGTGCAGTCAGGCCAGATGGCCCAGCACCCTCCTGCACATCTGTGGATGACACAAAACATTCACAGGTTGGAGGATCCACACACTTGCCACATATTCCTTTCCCCCCCTCCCCCACACATGCTACACACTAGATAGGAAAAAAAAACCTTACCTGGCATCACAGCTTCATGACTGGAGTCAAAGCCAGGCAGGCCCTCCACTTGTTGTCTATTAAAGGTGTGGGCCACCGCACGCTCTTCCACTGTCAGCCTAACAGGGCATGGTGGGCCCCCTCCAGTGCCCCTGGCATGGGCTGCCATTTTGGCCAGCTTCCCACGGACCACACGCCGGAGGTCATTGATTTTCTTTACGATCCCCTCGCGTGTCCGGGTCTCCCCCCCCCCCCCCAATGCATTTACTTGGTCAGTAATGTTCTGCAAAATCTCCTTCTTCCTGGCCGGGGTGGTGTTGTCACTCTCTGGGCCGTGCAGGAAACGCCCATATTGGGTAAGGGCCCGGGCAATAATTTGTTTCTCCCCCAAAGAAAAATTGCTCTTCCGCTTCCTCTCAGTCATACTCATACAACAACTCTCTCCCAAACAATCACCAAAAATCACTCACAAAAACAAGCAGGAAAAATCAAGCAACAAAACAAACAAACAAAATCTATCAACCAAAAAGTCTCACAAGCAGTCACCAAAAGACACTATCAAATAGATTCTACAAAACACTAAATCAAACAGTCAACAAATATCACAAAGACAAGTCACAACGCAACAAACAACAGAACAAAAGCACCTTGCTGTATAGGAAGGGATACAAAGGGATGTACTTTTGCAAAGGAAGTGCATTTGTGTCTGTCTATTTATGCTGTCTGCGTAGTTCACTAAGTTGCCCGGGTCCACTTCCATTTTCACTGATTGCGCCGTTCCCGAGTTGTGAGCATGCGCACAGAGGTGCTGACCATGGTCTGCTTCATGTGCGCATGCGCGAGCCGTTCGGCCCTTCATTTGCATGGGGTCACGGCTCATTTCAATGAAACACGCCCACGTCCTTCCCAATTTGAATTACTCCGCCTTACGCCTCGGAATTTACTTTACTCCGGCGCAAATTTCTGCGCAAATACTACGAGGATACGGTGATTGCGCCTCTACATTGCGCCGGTCTCACGTAAAGGAGGTGCGCTACGCTGGTCAAAAAATGCGCCAATGTACGTGAATCTGGCCCATAATTTTTTTTTTATATAAAAAGTGCCAAGCAGAAAAGGATATAAATGTGCTTACATACAGCATGTATTTAAGCTCCAAACCATGTTCGCATTCAAATGTCCAAAACTCCACCCAACATGTTTCATCACAACAGGACGTCTTCAGGAGAAAATTGACCTCACTCTTCCTTCCTGCATAAATAGCCATACTTAGCTCTGCCCATAGCCATTTAGATTGACAGAACATTGCTCTATTAGTGGGAACTTGGGGGTCGGGGGGTTAATAAAAACCCTTCTAAGGCCTTCACACCCTTTTCAGCACCGTCTAACATGGTTTTGGGGGAACCTGTTTTTTTGATATTCTCCAATATCTGATGTATGTTTGCATACTTTAATAAAACGTCTATGGACATTGCTATGTTTGAGTATTTGAAGCCATCTAGTGGCCAAATACTGGTAGTGTAAATATTTAAGTTTTCCTGAAAGAAGCACAAGAGAGAGGAAGTGACTGTTGTAAAGGAGGAGGTTGACCTTTTTCAGCAGGAAGTTTGATCAGCTACCCAAGAACACCTTCTTGAGCAGTGCATGCTGGGTAGGAGATAAAAGGAGCTGGAGCAGCCATTTTAGGTCTCTTGGAATCATGTGGCCTGCCTGAGAGGACCTGAGGGAAGACGGTGGCCAGATTGGAGAGACCCAGAGACACTCATCCGAGCATCGGAGGATGGGATTCACCCAGCGGAGCTGAAGAGAGCGATTGGCCCAGCTGACGGAAAAGCAAGTTGCAGTCACCGGACTAAAGTTACCACACAGAGCCTCTATCCAGTGGGTGAGCGGGTCACGGCCCACAGTTTGTTAAATTTCACACGCAGTTAGACTCATATACAGGCCTCACTGGAAATTATAGTTCCACAAAGGAGCAGAGCAACTGACACTGAGTTGGCTTGATGTCTCAAGCAATGTTAAAATAGTTGTTACAGCTACACCAGGAGCATTTTCACTTTAATTTAACTCACCAAAACTGTGGATTACAAATCACAAGGAGCCACTTTAGCTGGCGAAGAAAAGAAGACCCAGGACAAAGTACTTTAAGTGAGATCTCACACATAGCTTATAAAGTAGGGGGAGCTCCCAGGTATAGACATTGTAGCAGAGCGTCCCAGAGAGAGCCTGGGAAAGTCCAGTTCGGGGTTTATACCTCTCCCAGGCTCCTCTCTTACACGTTCAGGGATCTCTGATCCCTGATCCAGGTCAGGTGTTGGCCCTCTCCCCCAGGCCAATTTAAGCTCACCTGAGCTAACAGCCATGGCTCTGTCCTGGGAAACAGATAGTGTGGATCTGTAGGAGCAAGGAGGTTGTTAAAAGACTGGTGAGCAGTTTGTATTTTGAGCTAACAAGCGGTAGGCTTGTTTAGCTTAGTAGTTAGGGCCTACATATCGTGTAGTTAGAGCCGAGACACGGCTAGGTGTTTGTTTAAACTACTTTTGTTTGTTTTGTTTTCTGCACACTGTACAGCACCTGTAAATAGACTTTGTATAGCACCAATAAAAATCCCACTGTTGTTCACTTATCCTATGGACTTTGGTATCTGTGCCTGCTCATCCCAGGGAGCTTTTGTACCCGCTACCTATCCCCAGCTTACATATGGTGGAGGCTGCGATCAGCAGTAGTAAGTTACTATTTTAAAAGGCCAGTACCTAAAGTGACAACATGGAGGAAATCCTCAAACAAATGATGTTATCCAATGCTGCACAACAGCAAACTAACGCTGCATTGCAGCAAGCCAATGCTATCGCACAGGAGCAAACCAAGGCGCTGTACAAACAGATTGGTGCTGCACAGGAGCAATCGCAGAGGCAGATTAGTGCTGTACAGGAGCAATCGCAGAGGCTGTTTGAACAGCTTGCCACTGCTGCAGAAGTGGATAGGAAAACCCTGACTAAGGTTGCAGAGACGCTAGCACAGTGGGCACCTGCGGAAATTAAGGATATGGGAGACAAGCCTTCAGCCATCCATGTGGCTCGCTTTCTGTCTAAAATGACTACGGATGATGATCCAGAGGCCTTCCTGTTAACGTTTGAACGGACCGCTGAGAGGGAATGTTGGCCTAAAACCAAGTGGGCAGGACTGATTGCCCCCTTACTTTCTGGTGAATCGCAGAAGGCCTACTATGATCTGGAGTCAGCAGAAGCAGAAGACTACGAAAAGGTCAAGCAAGAAATTCTGGCGCGACTCGGCGTCACCTTGGCCGTTCGAGCCCAACGGGTCCACAGCTGGTTCTTCAAAATCGAGAGGCCCCCAAGATCGCAGATGTTCGACCTAATCCACCTGGTGCGAAAATGGCTACAGCCTGAGTCCCTGTCTGCGCCACAAATAGTGGAGCGTGTGGTCATGGACCAATTCCTGAGGTCACTCCCAATTCCCCTGCAGAAGTGGGTGAGTCAAGGGGACCCCAAGTCGGCAGATAACCTGGTGGAACTCGTCGAAAGATACTTTGCTGCAGAGAACCTGGTCACCACCCCAACAACCGCACGGACTTTCCACCCAAAGCCACGGTCTCCCCAGGCAACCGGTAAGACTGTTCCAGGGGAAGTGGGTGGTAAGCATGGCAAGGAAATAGGGGGGAGGATTTTTGGTGCCAGGACTGAAGTTTGGCGTCCCAAGCAAGGGAAACCACTGCCTGTCAGCAAACCAACTTGGGGAAACATCAGGTGTTTTCGTTGCCAAGAGCTGGGACATGTTGCAGCAAACTGTCCATTGACTGATGAACCAATGCAGTGTGATCTGTCTATTAGAAGGCAGTCTATGTTTGCTGCTGTTTCATGCGCTGCAGCGCCAAATGTGGGGAAACACATGTGTCACATGACTGTTAATGATAAGCCTATTACGGCCTTACTGGACTCTGGAAGTCTGGTTACTTTGGTTACAGCTGAGATGGTTGAAACTGTGAATTTTCATGCTAAAAAAGTTGCTGTGATCTGTGTACATGGGGATACCCGGGAGTATCCTATAGCCACAGTTCAGTTTAAAACTGGCTTAGGTACGGTGTCCCATGCGGTCGGACTTGTGCCCCACTTGGTGCACGAGGCCATCATTGGTAGGGACTTCCCTAAGTTTTGGGAACTGTGGGATCGTCCCGACCCGGTCGCAGTACCTGACTCAGTCGCAGAGCCAGAGCTCCTGGCTACTTCCGATATTGTGGGTTCAGGGGACTCATCTCAGGGCTCTCCGAGTTTTCCTTTCTCGGTTATGGCAGGAGAGCTGGAGGAGCCTGAGGAAGTCCCCACAACCAGTAGAGCCGGACAGCCGTCTGCCGACTCGGAGCCTATGTTGGAGTTTACTGACCTTAATGTACACAAGGAAAATTTTGGTACTGAGCAGAGAAAAGACCCTACCCTTGCCAGGGCCTGGGAAAATGTAATGGTGATTAATGATGTACCTGTTGAACCAGAGGATAGGCCCTGTTTTCCTTATTTCAGCAGCAATGATGATTTACTGTATCGTGTATGTAAAAAGAATGATGAAGTTACTGAACAGTTGGTGGTCCCCAAGCCTTACAGAAGGGTGGTGTTGGAACTTGCCCATGGGCACTTGCTAGGAGGCCATTTAGGGTTGAGAAAACCACTGAAAGAGTGTTGCGCAGGTTTTACTGGCCTGGGATACAGAAAAATATTGAGAATTATTGTCAATCCTGTCCTGTGTGTCAGATGTCAGCCCCCCAGCCCCACTTCCGAAGTCCTTTAGTGCCCTTGCCCATTATTGAAGTGCCCTTCGAGAGGATTGCCATGGACCTTGTGGGTCCCCTCCCCAAATCCGCCCGTGGTCATCAGCATATCCTCGTGATTATGGACTACGCTACCCGTTACCCTGAGGCCGTTCCCTTACGCGCCGCATCTGCTAAAAATATTGCCAAAGAGCTGTTTATGGTGTTCAGTCGGGTGGGCATCCCTAAAGAAATCCTGACAGACCAGGGTACCCCATTTATGTCACGGATAACTAGGGAGCTGTGCAAGTTATTTAAGGTGACGCAGTTGCGAACCTCTGTGTATCATCCGCAAACGGATGGCTTGGTGGAACGTTTCAATAAGACGTTAAAGGGCATGTTAAAAAAGGTTGTTGACAAAGATGGGAAAGACTGGGACTTCCTGATACCGTACCTGATGTTTGCTATCAGGGAGGTTCCCCAGTCCTCTACAGGGTACTCTCCATTTGAGTTGCTTTATGGGAGACACCCTCGGGGACTCTTGGACATAGCCAAGGAAACTTGGGAGGGGGAACAGACACCCCACAAAAGTGTAATTGAGCATATCGCTCAAATGCAGGACAGGATTGCAGCCGTAATACCAGTGGTGAAAGAACATTTACTACAGGCTCAAGCAGCCCAACAGAGAATATACAACCGGGGGGCCCAACTCCGTGTTTTCTCACCGGGTGACAGGGTCCTCGTTTTAGTTCCCACTGTTGAGAGCAAGTTCCTGGCTAAGTGGCAGGGCCCCTTTGAAGTAATTGAAAGAGTTGGGGAAGTCAATTACAAGGTGTATCAACCAGGTAAAAGGAAGCCCGAACAGATTTACCACGTGAACCTGTTTAAAGCCCTGGAAGGATAGACTGGCGTTAACTGTGAGGTCCCTACCGGTAACGCCTAAGGGTACTGAATCCCCTCTGATCCCTGAGGTCACGATTCCAGACACCCTGTCATATTCCCAAAAACAGGAAGCTAGAGAGTTCCTAATAAGGAATAGAGAGAAATTTTCAGAGTTGCCTGGCACGACTTCAGCGGTTCAGCATGATATTGTTACTGAACCTGGGGTCCGTGTCAAGCTCAAACCATACCGAATTCCTGAAGCGAGGAGAAAGGACATCAGTGATGAAGTTAGAAGGATGTTGGAACTAGATGTCATTGAGGAATCCAATAGTGACTGGTCTAGCCCCATCGTGTTGGTCCCAAAACCGGATGGCACTTGGAGGTTTTGTAACGACTTCAGAAAGCTCAATGCAGTAACAAAGTTTGACACGTACCCGATGCCCAGGGTAGATGAACTTATAGACCGACTGGGCAAGGCCCGTTATCTGACCACTTTGGACTTGACCAAAGGATATTGGCAAATACCCCTGACTAATAGTGCCAAAGAAAAGACTGCGTTTGTGACCCCGGAGGGATCATTCCAGTATAAGAAAATGCCTTTTGGGTTGCAAAATGCCCCTGCAACCTTTCAGAGGGCCATGGACAGGACCCTAAGACCGCACCAGCAGTATGCTGCAGCTTATTTAGATGACATAGTGGTGCATAGCACTGACTGGGAGTCTCACTTGCCCCGTGTCCAAGCTGTCCTTGATTCCCTCTTCAAGGAAGGTTTTACGGCAAATCCCAAAAAATGTGCCATTGGTTTGGAGGAAGCCAAGTATTTGGGCTACACTATTGGCCGTGGAGTTATTAAACCCCAAGTGAATAAAGTAGAAGCCATCCAGGAGTGGCCACGTCCTGCAAACAAGAAGCAGGTCAGGGCCTTTCTTGGCATTGCGGGATATTATAGAAGGTTTATTCCAAATTTTGCCACTATAGCTGCCCCACTGACAGACCTGACGAAAGGGAAAGACTCCGTAATGATAAAATGGTCCCCAGTAGCAGAAGAATCTTTCCAAGTCCTGAAGAAGGCTCTTTGTGCACAGCCAGTGCTATACTCCCCCGATTTCTCCAAAGATTTTTTGGTTCAGACAGATGCCTCTGATGTAGGTATCGGGGCAGTACTATCACAGGTATACAATGGGGAAGAACACCCTGTGGTCTACCTAAGCAGAAAGCTCAATGATCATGAGAAAAAATATGCAGTCATTGAAAAGGAATGTTTAGCCATAAAGTGGGCTGTGGACGCGCTCAGGTACTACCTGTTAGGGCGCCAGTTTGAGTTAATAACTGACCATGCTCCCCTGAAATGGATGGCCCAAAAGAAGGAGACTAATAGGCGGGTGAACCGGTGGTTTTTGGCCCTCCAGGATTATTCCTTTTCGGTAAAACACAGGCCAGGGGTTGAGATGGGTAATGTAGATGCCCTGTCCCGTGTTCACTCCTGTTGGGCTACAGGTGTTCCAACCCTGGGGTTGAAACAAGAGGGGAGGGTGTGTAGCAGAGCGTCCCAGAGAGAGCCTGGGAAAGTCCAGTTCGGGGTTTATACCTCTCCCAGGCTCCTCTCTTACACGTTCAGGGATCTCTGATCCCTGATCCAGGTCAGGTGTTGGCCCTCTCCCCCAGGCCAATTTAAGCTCACCTGAGCTAACAGCCATGGCTCTGTCCTGGGAAACAGATAGTGTGGATCTGTAGGAGCAAGGAGGTTGTTAAAAGACTGGTGAGCAGTTTGTATTTTGAGCTAACAAGCGGTAGGCTTGTTTAGCTTAGTAGTTAGGGCCTACATATCGTGTAGTTAGAGCCGAGACACGGCTAGGTGTTTGTTTAAACTACTTTTGTTTGTTTTGTTTTCTGCACACTGTACAGCACCTGTAAATAGACTTTGTATAGCACCAATAAAAATCCCACTGTTGTTCACTTATCCTATGGACTTTGGTATCTGTGCCTGCTCATCCCAGGGAGCTTTTGTACCCGCTACCTATCCCCAGCTTACAACATATATATATATATATATATATATATATATATATATATATATATATATATATGTATACTGTTGGTTCAAATTGTTTATATTGAAATCCATTGTGCTGTCGTCTTATGTTGGGATGACAGCACAATTACTGTAATCACTTTTTTGCATATTGTACAGTAAAATATATCTCTGGTTAAGTATCCAGTTGTTGTGGCGTATTGTTTTCTCCCACCAGGTGCAGTCGGTGGATCCTGGGGTGACAATACAGGTATTTTGTACTGTCTTACATTGTATTGTATTGCATTGCATCACAGCTGTGCCAAGGGGATTGAGCCAAGTTAGTGGGGTTTATTGGTAGAGTGCAGGCCCAAATCAAGCCAGCAGCTTCTTCGGGGGTCAGTGCTACATATAAATATAGTTCAGCATTCTAGAATGTATAACGTACAGCATAGCTACTAGAGTGCAGAGGCCATGAGTGTGTAATGGATAATCGGGTATCTCTACACTGGTGTTATGTATCCAAGTGCAAAATTCTTAGTCCTTAGTTATTTCACATAGGCCAATGAGTAGTAGTGGTAAAGAGATCAGTGTATTGCTACCCTTACATTTACACTAAGTGGAGAAGTGCCCCCTTAAATTGGTGGTCAGTACAGAATTACCCTCAATACATTAGTAGTAAATGGTGAAGTGCCCAATTACATGGGAGTTCTGTGCTAACTCCAATGCTGTATTCTGGCCTAGGGCAGCACTTTGCTGGGGGGCAACACGGAAAAGTACCGGCCGACTTGCGCTACACTGTTAGTGTAACGCAAGCTGCTTCTAATTTTGACTGTCCTATCATCCTGGACCACAAACCTTCCTCACTGTGCTATATGTTTTCTGCTGCACCATTGGCATGGTTATATCTTCTTAGTCTGAATCTTGGGTACAGTTGTGACGATTTCGCATAAACTGTGCCTTAGAAATGTTACGTAGCCATTGTGGATGATGTCCACTTTGTACAGGGATGTAACTATTTGGATCCGTATCTTTAAAGTAGGCTTTAGTATAAAGGTGATCTAGAAATTTGTGCTTAAAGTAGAACTACAGGCAACACTTTTTTTTTTCCATTTTGGATAGAGTAAGGGAGGGTTATAGCCCCTGTGAGTTTATTTTTTACCCTCCCTGTCCCATTGTAGAGATTTCCCTTCACTTCCTGCCTCAAATCCAAACAGGAAGTGAGAGGAAATCTATGAAAATTAAGGGAATTCAATGCCCCCCCACCAGGCCCTAAGAACTAGTGTCCACACGCAAAAATTTCAGGGCGGGTCTTAAACAGAAAGGGGTGTGGCATTGACAAGAAGGGGTGGGTCATATTTAAATTAGGGGGTGTACGAGTTTAGTCAGGCCTAGGGCAGCACAAACCCTAAATACATTACTGGCTAACTCAGCTAACAACATACAACCTGCTTGCCCTTCCCTTATTACACCACTGGCTGAGATTCCCATGTGCTGTGAGCAGCTGGTTAGTTAGGATTACTAACAAGAATGTCTAAGAATTACATGAGCTGCGAGCAGCAGATCAGGGCTGGTCATTAATATTTAGGCTTTGCAATATATTTTTATATGATGGTAGAATAAATGTAGAAACTCATAACATCTCTAACATGAGGCTTACTCAATTTATTTTGCTGGAGGCATGCACTATTGTATTACACACACTGAAAAAAAAGTTTGCGGGAGGCGGAGTGCAAGCCCTTGAGCTTTTAGAGAGGATCTTTGTTTGCAGAACCCATTGCAAGAGCTAGTCTGTCTCTTGTACCTGTAAAGTAGTTGATGGCTGTTCAGAATTGAATTACGGCCAATTTTCCTTTAGGTTTACAAAAACCCTGTCAAACCTAAACAATTTTAATTTGTATGCAATCAGACAGGCCCTTGCACTACATAGTTGAAGGTAAATTTAACCACTTAACCCCCGGACCATATTGCTGGTCAAAGACCAGAGCACTTTTTGCGATTCGGCACTGTGTCGCTTTAACTGACAATTGCGCGGTCGTGCGACGTGGCTCCTAAACAAAATTGGCATCTTTTTTTCCCACAAATAGAGCTTTCTTTTGGTGGTATTTGATCACCTCTGCGATTTTTAGTTTTGTGCTATAAACAAAAATACAGCGACAATTTTGAAAAAAATTATATTATTTACTTTTTGTTATAATAAATATCCCCCCAAAAATATATAAAAAAACATTTTTTTTCCTCAATTTCAGCCGATACGTATTCTTCTACATATTTTTTGTTAAAAACATCGCAATAAGCGTTTATTGATTGGATTGCGTAAAAGTTATAGCGTTTACAAAATAGGAGGTAGTTTTATGGAATTTTTATTAATATTTTTTTTTTTACTAGTAATGGCGGCGATCAGCGTTTTTTTTTCAGTACTGCGACATAATGGCAGACACTTCGGACACTTTTGACACATTTATGGGACCATTGGCATTTTTATAGCGATCAGTGCTATAAAAATGCATTGATTACTATAAAAATGGCACTAGCAGTGAAGGGGCTAACACTAGGGGTCGGGGAAGGGGTTAAATGTGTAACATGGGTGTGTTCTAACTGTATGGGGGGGTGGACTGACTGAGGGAAATGACTGATCTTTTTTTCATACATTGTATGAACAGAAGATCAGCATTTCCCCCCTGACAGGAAACAGTCAGGGGGATCCTTGCTCTGTAACGAGCGATCGCGCACGGGAGTCGGGGGCGAGCGGGTGGCGCGCGTGCCCCTAGTGGCCGCTTCGAGAGCCGTCATAGAGATACAGGCTCTCGTGCAGGGGAGCCGACCTGCCGCCGTAGAACTGCGGCGGCTGGTCGGCAAGTAGTTAAAGGAAATTGTATAAGGAAACTGTATAATGTATGGACAGAATGAGCACCACTACCAGAGGTGCCATGTAACAGGTTCATTACCAAGGGCAGACTACTACACTAAGAACATACAGTTTATTACCAGGGAAGCTACTATGGATATACATTATCTATCACCAGACACTTTATTAGGTACACCTTATTAGTACTGGGTTGGACCCCCTTTTGCCTTCAGAACTGCCTTTATGCTTCGTAGCATAGATTCAACAAGGTTTTGGAAACATTCTTCAGAGATTTTGGTCCATATTAACATGATAGCATCACACAGTTGCTGCAGATTTGTTGGCAACACATCCACGATGCAAATATCCCATTGTACCCCATCCCAAAGGTACTCTATTGGATTGAGATCTGGTGACCTTGGAGTACAGTGACCTTATTGTCAAATTCAAGTGGTGAGATGATTTGAGCTTTGTGACACGGTGCATTATCCTGCTGGAAGTAGTCATCAGAAGATGGGTACACTGTAATCATGAAGGCATGGACATGGTCAGCAACAATACGCAATGACATACAACACTACGACGAGCCGAGAAAAATGAAGTTCAATGATTCCGAGCATGTGTCGAATTGATTCCGAACATGCATAGAATTTTTGTGCGTTGACAATAACTTTTGTTGTCGGAAAAATTAAAAAGCAGCTCTCAAACATTTGTTGTCGGAAATTCTTTTTTTTTTTTTTTTTTTAAAGTGTATTTTTGTGCGTGAACTCGAGAGAGAGGAGCCGGACTGCAGGAGTTGGGAGTAGGCAGACCCTCCCCCCGGAGGCAATCGCCATCCTTCTCCATGCCCCTGGTGGCAATGGCGGGTGTGAAGGGGGGCCTCCCACTCACCCCGCCCTACCTGCTCCTCTTGGGAGCCCAACTGGGGCCCAACGGGACCCCAATGGGGCAGAGGGACTCCCCCCTATGAGGGAGTGAGGGGGCCTAGCCCACCCAGCCAGCCCCGTAGGTCCTTCACCTCTCTTTATTTTAAGAGACCGCATGGCCAAAGTGCATGTGTTTTTAAACCAATTTTTTGTGTGCGTGCAAGTGTGGTGGTTTTTGTGGGGGGGGGGGGGGGTGGTCGTACTAAGCACAGGCGTACCTTGCATAGCACACCCACCGGGAGCCGGGCTGAGACCACCAAACTCAATTCACATGTAGCCATGGGCGTCCGCTCCATAGGGCAAGGGAGGGCATTTGCCCCCCCCTAGAATCAGTAGTAAGACACTGTGACACACATTTAGATTTAGCTGCGGCCGCCTCTCGAACCTGCGCCGCCGATTGTCACTGTCTCTCCCATGTCTGCGGCATATCAAGTCAGTCTGTGACTGTGTTTGTTTACCTTTCGCTCCGCTCCCCGCCCCTTGTTTTCCGGCCAGCCAATGATCGCTCACTCCCTCTAACTTTGCAGTCCAGCCTGGTGCTCGTCCTGGCGGCGTGGCGTCACTCACGTCGGGAGGGGATCACGTTGGTGATACTGATGGCTGGGAGGAGCGTAGAGAGCTGTACCAAGAGGAGCCCGTGCGCTGTTAAGGCAAGTCTAACACACAGACACAGACAGTCTGTAAAGGTTTTTGTTACCAATCCCCTTAAAGCGCTAATTGTTTGCTAATTTTCAGAAGGGACGTCAGTAAAAGCAGGCTGGCTTTGCAGACAGTGCAGTAATGCAACACACATTGGCACACTTTGTACATGTTTGCACTGACATTTTTTTAATGGCTCCCCAATGCACTAAAGGGACACACCTGCTGCATGGTAATACACTTTTATTTTTACTATATGAAATTGTGATTGTTATTATTCGATTAGTGAGCCATTTTACAAGTGTGTGTGTCACACACATATAGTAAAAATCAAAGTGTATTACCATGCAGCAGGTGTGTCCCTTTAGTGCATTGGGGAGCCATTAAAAAAATGTCAGTGCAAACATTAATATGTACAAAGTGTGCCAATGTGTGTTGCATTACTGCACTGCAAAGCCAGCCTGCTTTTACTGACTTCCCTTCTGAAAATACTAGTTTCTTGGCTGCAAAGCCAGCAGAGACAGCCAAACAACTAGCACTTTAAGCAACAAAAACCTTCACATTTTTCTTTGTATATATATATACCCTTAAAATGCCAGGAGGGTTCAGTGGTCATAGTAACTCATGTATTAATGTCAGTGCAGGACATTTACCCCCCCCCCCCCCCACCCGCCGCCATGCTGCATATTAAAAAAATCTTCAGACTGCATTCCGTATGGCATGATGCAGTCTGAAGATTATTAACTGTGATGACTGTCTGTGATTTTTTTTATTATGCAGCATGGTGGGGGTGGGGGGGGGGGGGGGGGTAAATGTCTTGCACTGGTTATGGTAACTCATGTATTAATGTCCTGCACAGTGCAGGGTGCTGTGTAATGTAAAGGGGTCCAGAGGTGCAGGGTGCTGTGTAATGTAAAGGGGTCCAGAAGCGCAGGGTGCTGTGTAATGTAAAGGAGTCCAGAGGTGCAGGGTACTGTGTAATGTAAAGGAGTCCAGAGACGCAGGGTGCTGTGTAATATAAAGGTGTGCGGGGTGCTGTGTAATGTAAAGGGGTGCAGTGATGCAGTTGTGGAGAGGGGGTACACAGTAGTGATAAAGAGATATTGAAAGATGCAGGGGGCACAGTGGGGTGTTTTTACATTTTAACGTGGGGGGGGCGCTTTTAACCCCCGCTAGCGGTCGAAGAAAGGGTTAAATCTGACTGTGTATAGCCACTGCCAAAGCGCCCCCCCCTGAAAAAATTTCAGCGGACGCCCATGCATGTAGCCGAGACCGGGATCCGAACCCTTGGCTGCAGAGGTGAATGGCTTGTCAGCGCAGTGCCAATCACGTTGAGCCACCACAGCTCCCTCTGTTGTCGGAAATTCTGACAGAAAATGTCCGATGGAGCATATACGCGGTCGGATTTTCCGACAACAAGCTCACATCAAACATTTGTTGTTGGAAATTCCGACCATATGTACACGGCATAATTGTGTAAATAGGCCGGGTCTGCTTAACCACTTCAATACAGGGCTTTAAAACCCACCTCCTTCCCGGGCCTATTCTGGCACTTCTCTCCTACATGTACAAATCATCATTCTTCTGCTAGAAAATTACTCAGAACCCCCAAACATTATATATATGTTTTTTTTAGCAGACACCCTAGGGAATAAATTGGCGGTCATTGCAACTTTTTATCTTGCACCGTATTTGCGCAATAATTTTTCAAACTGCTTTTTTTTGTAAAAAAAATTGTTTCATAAATTAAAAAATAACAAAACAGTAATGTTAGCCCAATTTTTTGGTAAAATATGAAAGATAATGTTACGCCGAGTAACTAGATACCTAACATGTCATGCTTTAAAATTGCGTACACTCATGGAATGGCGCCAAACTTTATTACTTAAAAATCTCCATAGGCGACACTTTTTACAGGTTACCAGTTTAGAGTTACAGAGGAGGTCTAGTGCTAGAATTGTTGCACACGCTCTAACGCACGCTGCAACACCTCACATGTGTGGTTTGAACGACGTTTACATACGTGGGCGGGACTTATGTGTGCGTACGCTTCTGAGCGCGAGCTACCGGGGACAGGGGCATTTAAATTTTTTTTTATTATTTTTTATTTTACTTATTTATTAATTTTTTACACTTTTCTTTACATTTTTTTTTTCCAAACGCTTTTATTCCTATTACAAGGAATGTAAACATCCCTTGTAATGGGAATGTGTGTGACAGGTACTCTTTATGGAGAGATGCAGGGTCAATAAGACCTCACATCTCTCCTCCAGGCTGGAAAGAATGAGATCGTGAAAAAAAATTCACAGATCTCACTCAAACTAGCCGCAATTGCGGTTTGTTTACTTACGGGACCCGGGCATGACGTCATCACATCGCGCCCCGGGTCCTCCGACGGTCATAGAGATGACTGGTGACCATCTGGTCACCAGTCATCTCTATGGCAAACATGCGCACGATCGCAGCCGCTAAAAAATTATATCTCAATGATGCCTCTGGGTGCAGGCATCATTGAGATATCCCCCCCGCAAAGCCCAGGCCGTCATATGACGTCCACCCGGGATAACAGGTCCCCGGTTTGGACGTCATTTGACGGTCTGCGGGTATCAAGTGGTTAAAGGCAAACTCCAGTCTGCTCACATAATTTGTAATAAAAACATCTTTGCCATTCTGAAGCTTCCCTTCATATGGCATATTATTTTATATACACTGTGATTATGTACTTGCCAAATATGCTGCAGAACTCTTCCTCTACTAAGTCTGGCTGCAGCCATTTTAGCTGTGGGCAGCTGAAGCTGCGGCCTGTTCACTTTCTGGATTTACATAGGCACACCACCAGCTCTGCAGCTCTCATTGGCCCTCTTATGACTAATCCCCCCTCCCTTCCTGGCAAACTCTTAGGCCTCGTACACACGAGGGGATATGTCCGCTGAAAACGGTCCGATGGACCGTTTCAGCAGACATCTCCGATCGTGTGTATGGGCTAGCGGACAGATTTGTCCACCCGACAGATTTCAAAGCATGCTTTGAAATCTATCCGGTGGGAATCTGTCCGCCCGACATGTCTGCTGGTTAGTACACTTACCAGCAGACATGTCGTCCCGCACCGCCGCCGCGCCGCCGCCGAATGGATTCGGCGCATGCGCGGAAGTGTTTTACTTCCTGGTGCGGTGACGTGGTGATGACGTGGCGGCGTCAACGTCACCGTCGCGTCACCGACACGTCACCGCGACGTCCGCCGGCGGGGAATTTGATCCGATGGTGTGTACACGCCATCGGATCAAACTCCAGATCGGACATATCCGATGGAAATGGTCCGCGGACCGTTTTCATCGGATATGTCCGATCGTGTGTACGAGGCCTTAGGCCTCGTACACACGAGGCAATCTATCTGTTCAAATTGGTCAGACCGACCGATTTGAACATATCTGTCTGCTGGGATTTTGGTTTGCTCGCGTGTACACACGAGCAAACCAAAATCCTCGCCAGCAGACAGCGCGCTGACGTGTCGGTGACGTGGCGTTGACGTTGATGCTGCCACGTCACCGCACCAGGAAGTAAAACACTTCCGCGCATGCGTCAAAATCATTCGGCGCGTGTGCGAGAAGACATGTCTGCTGGTTAGCATACTAACCAGCAGACATGTCGGGCCGACGGGTTCCCAGCCGACAGATTTCAAAGCATGCTTTGAAATCTGTCGGCTGGCCAAATCCGTCGGCTCGCCCGTACACACGATCAAATCTGTCTGCAGGGACGGTCTAGCAGACCGTTTCCAGCAGACAGATTTGATCGTGTGTACGAGGCCTTAGGAGAGTGAGAGAGAGAGAGAGAGAACTGTGCATGATGTCATAAGCCTAGGTTTTTTTTTACCAGACAAGAAACAGGAAGTGGGGTGTATAATGGATTTACTGGCAGAAAAAGAAAGATGAAAAAATGACTGAAGGTCCGCTTTAAATACTGTCACAGTAAAGAGAAAAAGTTTATTTTTTCAACATGAATAAAATTATGTTATAGACCTAAAATAAATCAGTGCCCATGTTTTGCAACATCTAACATTATGGGGCATATTATAATGGAAGGAATGATGCATTTGCTAAAAAATCACTGCAGCTAAATCTTTCTGGTACAGCATTAAATCCAAAACCAAAAATGTAATACATTGCAGTTTACTAAACATTACATGTGGTGGCTGCATTCCTTTATCAGCATTATCAGTCGGGGGGGGGGGGGGGGGGGGGGGTTGGGGGTGTTAAATGTATTAGAAGATTTAAATACACTAACAAATTGAAGCCACACTCCAGCTCACACGCTATAATCTGTTACAGAAAACATTATTTTTTGATTTTGGGATAAAGGTTTTACATGAAATAAATAAAGGCTGATCATTGTCCCTGCCAGTGTTTAATGGTTTGTCTTAGCCCTGTAAACTGATACATCTGGAGGAAAGCATATTCTTTTAAAAAATAACAGAGTTATTGGCTGGCTCACCAGAAAAAAATAATAATAATAGCATGAAAGCCTAAATAGAAAATAAATTTAGACATCACATCTAATGCCGCGTACACACGATCACTTTTTGTGATGAAAAAAAACGACGTTTTCAAAAACGTCATTTAAAATCACTGACTGTGTGTGGGCAAAACGTTGTTTTATGTCTTCAAAAAAATTACCAAAAAAAAATTCGAACATGCTTGAATTTTTTGTGTCGTTTTTCAAAACGTAGTTTTTTGTGTCATAAAAAGTGATGGTGTGTGGGCAAAACTATGTTGAAAACGACATTTTTAAACCCGCGCATGCTCAGAAGCAAGTTATGAGACGGAGCTTCAATGGATCAGAGTGCCGTCGAATGTGTCTTACGTCACCACGCTTTGCTAGAGCATTTTGGAAAAACGATGGTGTGTATGTTTTTTTTTAATGACAAAAAGTGATCGTGTGTGCGCGGCAAAAGAATTGGCCAGCTACAATATAATAAATGTTTACTTTTGGGGTCAATACTGTTTTAACCATTCTGCTGCCAAATCAGTTGTGTGTTTTTCTGTATGTGTGAAAAATAATCTTAGGCCTGAAGATTTGTTAAACCCCCCCCCCCCCCCAAACTTTGTATATTTAGTGAAAGCAGAGACCCTGGAGAATAAAATAGTGCTAGTTCCAATTATGTGGCTGGAGTTTTTTCTTATAATTTCAGATGTGGCTTTTTTTAACCAGTGAAATTTGAATATTAAACCTAGATTTGTGTGTGATTTTTGAGTGTTTTCTAAACTCAAATCGTTTTTTCTACATTTTTAATTGCAGTAAAAATCAGGTGCCCCGAGGTCCAGAAGTTTATCCAGGCAGCTATAGATTTTATTGAATCTGAGCCTACATTCTTCAGAGAAAACAGAACTTTCAAAGACATGCATTACAAATATAACAGTTCTTTCAGTGTTCCAAAGGTATATCTCTATATAAACATTCTAGGATTAGAGATAGAGGACCCCCTCCCGCCAAAAGGAAGATCTCACTCCCATCACAGATTTTGCATAATTTGTGAGATTGTAGAGATTCAATATCAAGATCTGCTAAAGAGAAAAAACAAACATGTAGTTAGGGGAAAAAAAAGGAGGCAGGGGATGTTGGGGTTGGGTGTAGTCCACCCCATAGGGTTGCATGCCTGTCTGCCCCTTAGGCCGCGTACACACGATCAGACATGTCCGAGGAAACATGTCCGACGGACCGTTTTCATCGGACCAGGCTGAAGTGGTCTGTTGGTCTGTGCGTCAACTTGATTCTGAGCATGCGCAGGATTTTTGTCCGATGATTTCGTGTACTAACCATCGAACATGTCCAACGGACAGGTTTCCAGCGGACAGGTTTCTAAGCATGTTTGGAAACTTTTGTCTGCTTGAAAACGTTCCGATAGGCCGTACACACGATCAAACATGTCCCCTGAAACTGGTCTGCGGATGATGGCTGCACAAAAGCCGCCTGAAAATAACTTCATAAGAAGTAAAGGCAGCATGGACCTAGATAAGTGTACTTGTTTATGTGTTATAAATTATTGCCATTTTCTTGCTTGTGGATGGGGAAGTCCTCTTTAAAGCAGAGGTCCGACGAATAAAAACATATTAAAAGCCAGCAGCTACAAATACTGCACTTAATAAATGTACTTACCTGTCCAGCGCACCCGCAATGTCAGCAGCCGAAGCCAAGCAATCGTTGTCTCTCTGCTGCCCCTGCTGCCATCCTCGGTGAGGGAATCATGAAGTGGAGCGTTGCGGCTTCACTGCCCGGTTCCCTACTGCGCATGCGCGAATGGTGTGGCACATCGTCAATGGTTCCTGTCTTCTGGGACCAGTGTGTTTCCCAGAAGACAGTGTTGCGAAGGGTGTGATTCTTCCCGGAATTGGGTGCAAATACCTGTATTATACGGGTATCTACACCCCCTCCCCCTGAAAGGTGCCAAATCTGACACCGGGGGGGAGGGTTCTGAAAAGTGGAGGTTCACTTTTTGTGAGGACCTCCGCTTTAAAGTGTTACCAAAACCAGCAATAGGAAAATAGTTCATCTGCCCCCCCCCCCCCCCCCCCCCATAGTTACATTAACCACTTCAGCCCCGGACCATATTGCTGTCCAAAGACCAGAGCACTTTTTGAGATTCGGCGCTGCGTCGCTTTAACTGACAATTGCGCGGTCGTGCGACGTGGCTCCCAAACAAAATTGGCGTCCTTTTTTTCCCACAAATAGAGCTTTCTTTTGGTGGTATTTGATCATCTCTGCGGTTTTTATTTTTTTGCGCTATAAACAAAAAACAGAGCGACTATTTTGAAAAAAATGCAATATTTTTTACATTTTTCTATAATAAATATCCCCAAAAATATATTTAAAAAAAATATTTTTCCCTCAGTTTAGGCCGATACGTATTCTTCTACATATTTTTCGTAAAAAAAAATCGCAATTAGCGTTTATTGATTGGTTTGCGCAAAAGTTATAGCGTTTACAAAATAGGGGGTAGTTTTATGGCATTTTTATTATTATTATTTTTTTTACTAGTAATGGCGGCGATCAGCGTTTTTTTTCGGTACTGCGATATTATGGCGGGCACTTCGGACACTTTTGACACATTTTTGGGACCATTGGCATTTTTTTAGCGATCAATGCTATAAAAATGCATTGGATTACTATAAAAATGCCATTGGCAGTGAAGGGGTTAACACTAGGGGGCAGGGAAGGGGTTAAGTGTGTTCCTAGTGTGTTCTAACTGTATGGGGGGGGGTGGACTCACTAGGGGAATCACTGATCTTCTGTTCATACATTGTATGAACAGAAAATCAACGTTTCCCCCGCTGACAGGAACGAGCGCTGTGTGTTTTCACACACAGCTCCCGTTCCCCGCTCTGTAACGAGCGATCGCGTGTGCCCGGCGGCGATCGCGCCCGCCGGGCACACGCACGGGACTCGGGGGCGAGCGGGGGGGCGCGCGCGCGGGCCGCCGGCGGCGCGCACGCGCCCCCTAGTGGCCGCGAAAGGCGCGACGTAGAGCTACGGGCTCTCGCGCACCCGTGCCGACCTACCGCCGTATTACTGCGGCGGCTGGTCGGCAAGCGGTTAAAATATTGCCACTATATACCTTTTTGGCTGATCTGTATACCACGGGCAGTGATAAACTCCACAGTTTCTCCAGTGCTGAGAGTTCAGTAAGGAGGAAATTTCCACTTCAGCCTGTATACATGGCCACATGTGTGATGCCAATATCATGTAACCCGGATAGCTTTGAGAACAAGTAAGGCCGCGTACACACGACCCAGAAACTCGACGGGCCAAACACATCGTTCCGCCTGTCGAGTTTCCCGTTCTGCTCGTCGAGCAGCTCGATGAGCTTGCTTTGCGTACACACGTTCAAAGTCCAAATCTCGTCGATCTCACATTCACCACGTGTGACGGCACTATAAAGGGGACGTACGTTTGGTTTGGCGCCACCCTTGGGCTCCTTTTGCTAATCTCGTGTTTACGCGTGTTAGTAAAAGTTTGGTGAGTGACGATTCGCGCTTCTCAGTTTTCGTGCTTTTCAGATCGATCTCTGCCGTTCAGTTTGTACTTGTGGGTTCGTATCTTGGCTATCGGGGCGTGCGGTCAGGTCGTATTGTTTTACATTGCGGTCCTGTCCGCCCGTTTTTGATTTTCAGGTCATTCTTCATAGGTCTTGCTGTTCTTCAGTGCGGTCTGTTTAGTGCAATTCTGTTTAGACGTTTGTTTCTAACCTTGTAGCCATGTTGCAGGCATCTCGTCATCGGCGAGCTCGTGCTGTGCGTGCCATGTCTATAGGTCTATTGCTTTTAGACCTAGATGACGAGTCCATGAACAGGGTGAGGAGGCGTTCATGGACCAAGAATTGGTTGCTCCGTAGGAACCAATTCTCACATATGCCTTTGCTGCGGGAGCTTCAGGAAAATAATCCTGAAGATTACAGGAATTTCCTGAGGATGTCGGATCCCGTTTTCCAGCACCTGTTGGCCTTGGTGTCCCCCTATATTACCAGGCAGGACACCGTTATGCGGGAGGCTATTGGTGCTGAGCAGAGGCTAGTTGCCACCCTACGTTATCTGGCAACTGGGAGAAGCCTTCAGGACTTAAAGTTCTCTACGGGCATCTCCCCCCAGGCTCTGGGCCTTATTATTCCTGATACCTGCTCTGCTATCATCCAGGTTCTGCAGGAGGAATATATGAGGGTAAGTTTTCTCCTTTACTATCTCATTTTATGTATATAATGTATGCTAATGTATTGCACTTATCTCCTCCTTCCATAATTACCGCTTGGAATATGCTGTGAATGTCCCCTTTGCCCCCATGCATGCTGTAAAGTTTAACCACTTCCATACCAGGCACTTACGCACCTTCCCGCCCAAGCCAATTTTCAGCTTTCAGCACTGTCGCAATTTGAATGACAATTGCGCGGTCATGCTACACTGCACCCAAACAAAATTGGCGTCCTTTTTTCCCCACAAATAGAGCTTTCTTTTGGTGATATTTGATCACCTCTGCGTTTTTTTTTTTGCGCAACAACTAAAAATAGAGCGAAGATTTTGAAAAAAAATAAAGTTTTTATTTTTTTCTGTTAATTTTTTTGTAAATGAGTATGTTTTCTCTTTCAATTACGGGCACTGATATGGTGGCACTGATGGGCACCGATGAGGTGGCACTGATGGGCACCGATGAGGTAGTTCTGATGGGCACCGATTAGGTAGCACTGATGGGCACTGATAGGCGGCGCTGGTATGTGGCACTGATGGGCACTCATGGGCGGCACTACTGGGCACTCATAGGCGGCACAGATGGGCACTCATAGGCGGCACAGATGGGCACTCATAGGTGGCACAGGTGGGCACTGATAGGTGGCACAGGTGGGCACTGATAGGTGGCACAGATGGGCACTGATAGGTGGCACAGGTGGGCACTGATAGGTGGGCACTGGGCATGGATTGGCACTGACAAACACTGGGGTGGCACTGATGATCACTGAGGGGTGGCACTGATGGATCAATGTTGCCAATCAGTGCCCATGTGTGGGCACTGATTGGCATCATTTTTTTTTACTGCCCCTTTTTTTTTTTTTTTGTCCTTTTTTTTTGTCCTTTTTTTTTAAAGTACCCTGGTGGTCTAGTGTGGGCACTCCCTGGTGGTCCGTGTGGCGATCCGAGGGGGGGCTGCGCTGATAAACAATCAGAGCGAACCCCCCTTGTCAGGGGAGCCGCTGATCGGCTCTCCTGTACTCGTGTCTGTCAGACGCGAGTGAGGAAGAGCCGTCGGCGGCTCTTCCTGTTTACATCGTGATCAGCCGTGATTGGACACGGCTGATCACGTGGTAACGAGGCTCCGCCGGAGACTCGTTACCGAGATCGGAGGTGCAGGGTGTCAGACTGACACCCCACATCACCGATCACCGCGCTGCGCGCCCCCACGGGCGCGCGCGGCATTGAAATTGTGCTAGACGTTTGAGAACGGCTAGTCACGATTTCATAACCACTTCCCGGCCGTAAATCTGCTATTGGCCGGGCGGGAAGTGGTTAATGATGCCCCTTTTTTGGCCTACATGCCTATTTCCCTTCACTTACCTCCCAGCATGCTATCCTGGGCACAAACACACCTAGCCTAGTCACTTCCCAATGTATTGTATTATATCCATTGTAATGTTTGCCCCCCTCCCCTCCAAAATGTGTTTTAAAAGTCTATGTACACTTTTTTTTTTGTACTCCCAAACTCATCTAGGCCCACACAAAACTTGGGCACTGGCACATCAGAGGGGGTGTTTACTGTGAGAATTGACTAAATCTATTTATGTATAATATGCTAGTTCAAAGAAATGTTTTAATGCTTATAATGTCTTTGTATAATCAGCTTGCAATGTTTCGGGGATAATTTTTTTTTGTTCATTTTTTTTCTTCCACAGCTTCCGTCCACGCCACAGGAGTGGCAGTCTGTGGCCATGGACTTTCAGAGGCGGTGGAACTTCCCCAACTGCGAGGGAGCCATCGACGGGAAGCATGTCCGCATCGTGCCTCCACCCCGTTCAGGATCCCAGTTCTACAATTACAAGGGGTTCAATAGTATTGTGCTGATGGCGGTGGTGTCAGCGCAGTACGAATTCCTTTTTGTGGATGTCGGGATGAATGGACGAATTTCGGATGGGGGAGCCTTCAAGCAGACCGAGTTTGCGCTTCGCCTTCAAGAGGAGGATCTGTCATTGCCACCGGATGACCAGAATCTTGAAGGGTTGCCATTTGTTTTCTTGGCTGATGAGGCGTTTGCGTTGGGACCCCATCTTATGAGGCCATTCCCTCAGCGGACCCTCACCCCAGAGAGGAGGGTCTTTAACTACCGGCTGGCCAGAGCCCGGAGAGTGGTGGAGAACACCTTCGGAATAATGGCCAGCCGGTTCCGCCTTTTCTTGACCTCTCTCCACATGGCGGAGTACAAGTGGAACTATATTATTTTTGCTTGTTGCATACTTCACAATTTTTTGAGAAGACAATCAACAACATATCTTGCCCCGGTTGGACCCGAGGCTGTACTTTTTGAAACAGAGCAAACATTGCCAGGTCTTGAAGCTGCCCATCAAGGACTGCCCCCCCAGAGTGCCCGTGAAGTGAGGGACAAATACGTTCAATACTTTATGGGTAGGGGGGCCATACCATCAGAACCAAATGAGTTTTAATTTCTGTTTCCAAAAATTTAAAATCTTTATCAAAAAATTTTTATGTCTCGCTTGTGTTTTTCAATGTTTCATATTTTTTCATATTCTTCTACATGTAGTGTCAAGTGTATTTTCCTTAACTAATTTCCTAGGTGACATCCTAAAAAATCACATGTACAGTTATTGGTATTTTAAGCAAAACCACACACACTTTTTTTTAGATATCAAAATCTCTTTTATTTTTTCAACAATTATGTTTTTAACAAACAGAATGAGGTAATAATTGTTAGATTTTTTTAAAAAATATTTTTTCTTTTTGATTTAAAAAAATAGAAAAACATTTATTTTTTTGGTCTTTTTGATTAAAATATATTTTTTTTGGTCTTTTTGATTCAAACATATATTTATTTATTTTATTTTTTTTGGTCTTTTTGATTCAAACATATATGTAATTTTTTTTGTTTATTTTTTTGGTCTTTTTGATTAAAACATATATATATATATATATTTTGGTCTTTTTGATTAAAACATATATATATATTTTTTTTTTTTTGGTCTTTTGGATTAAAACATATAATTATTTTTTATTTTTAAACAAACATTACAAAAGTAAAACCCTCAAAATCAAACCCTCCCCAGAACATCAATTATATTTTTTAATTTGGTTTCCACTTCTTTGGTCTTTTTCCGTATCTCCTGGTTCATATCCTCAATGTCATCCCTGCAGGACTGGACCTGGGCAATTAGGAGATGAGCACTGTAGCTATCCAAGCCGCCACCAGCTCCTGAAATGTGTGACCAAATCAGGTATTAAAATTTAGCAGGCCTACATCTAGATTAGCTGAAGCTGTGTTAATATGTTACTTTACCGGATGTAGTGGCATCATCATCCCGCGGGGGTGGGGCTTGGGTGCTGCCTTGCTGCTCCTGTGTAGAAGCTTCATTCCGCCCTACGAGAATAAAGAAAATGGAAAGATGAAAAGGCCTGAAAGAGGAATCTGTTTTGGTTTAGACCATTTGTGGGACGATTGATGTTTTGAACAGCCCCCCTCTGGGCAGAACACAGGATTCTAGGCATTCCCAAACATTATTACATTTCTTGTACCTTTGTTATAGTTTCAAACATGTAGGCAAACCAAGTATACACTGGATCACCTCACCTCTGTGTGAACCCATAAATGGATTATTCTTGTGGCCAACAATTCTGCAAATGAGTCCACATGTGTCACCAACTGCTGAGCAGACTCTCCTTTTACTGTATATTGTCTTATTTTACAGTAAGAGAAGTTCTTTAATAATACATCAACATTAATAACACAATTGATCTCACTTTAAACTAAAAAAGTGCACAACATTAGTGAGATCAATGTTTTGGGCCCAACAATTGGTCAGAAAAGTCGTCGTTCTTTTGGAACGGCGACTCCTACGACCAAATATCATGCTCACAACCAGGGCAGGACTTAGGATGGTGGGGGCCCCTGGGCTTGAGTGTTGAAGGGGCCCCCTGGACGGAGGGGGGAATCATAGTTGTTGAGCGGGGAGGGGTGCGCAATTCAAGTTGTTGAACGGGAGGGGGGGGAGGTTTTTAAGTTGTTGAGCGGGGGGGGGGGGGGGGGGGGGGAGTGCCTCTCATCTGTGCCGACAGCCAGGGCCACAGACTGTCATTAGCCCGGCTGTTGGCTTTCTTCCCTTCAGCAGCCACAGTCCTCCACACACCGCTCCGGTTCCTCCTGCTTCCGTGCTGCCTCCTATTGCAGTGCAGGAAAACTAACCCTTTCCCGGGACTGCGTGAAGAAGCGGAAAGTCCCACAGAATCCGTGCGTCTTGGGAGTTGGGAGGTATGTGCAGGGCCGCCATCAGGAATTTTGGGGCCCCTTACACAGCTTAAGGCAAGGGCCCTCTGGAGCAGAGAATTGGGGGGGGGGGGGGGGGGTTGCTGCCGCCTGAAATTGAGAAGCAAGGGGGGCCTTTAACAAAAAAAAAAAATGTATAAAAAAATGTAATATATATATATATATATATATATATATAAAAGGGGGGTAGCCATCCGGGGCCCTGGGGATCTCTGTACCCTTTAATAATAATAATAAATAAATATAAATATATATATTATATATAGAGATATAAAAATATTATTTTAATGTTAAAAAAAACTAAAAAAAGTGGGGGTTGCTGTCCGGGGGCCTCCGGGCCCCTGGGGACCTCCAGACCCCTAAAAAAAACAAAAAAAAACATTTATTTAAAAAAACATAAAAAAGGGGGGCCCTGGGGAACCTCCGGGCCTTTTATTAAATAAAAAAAATATATAAACAAAAATACAGAAGAAATATTTAGCTTTAAAAAAAAATGACCTCTGACCCCCTTAATGATAAACAAAAAAAAAAAAAAAAAATATATATATATATATATATATATATAAAACAAATTTGAAAAAAAAAAGGCCGGTGGGGTTGCCATCCGGGGGCCCAGGAGACCCCCAGGGCCGTTTAATAATAATAATAATAATAATAATAAATATATATATATATGTATATATATCTATATATATCTATATCTATATATATATATATATATAGATAGATATATATATAAAAATATATCTAAATAAATATATTAAAAAAAAAAATTTTTTGTTTTTAAGAAAAACGTAGGAAAAAAGTAGGGGTTGCTGTCCGGGGCTCTGGGGACCTCCGGACCCATAAAAAAACAAAAAAAACAATGGTAAGTCCAGCCCTGTAAAACTTGTTCAATATTTGATCGTAGGAGTCGACGTTCCGAAAGAATCGACGACTTTTCCGACCAATTCTTTGTCCCAAAAAAATTGAATACAACCTGCAAGAAAATGCACATGGCGCAAAAAAAAAATTAAATTGACTTACTTTTTAGAACTCTCCTGATCTTGCTCATGGTCTCTGGCTCCCGCAGTTTTAGATCCGACCACCTCTTTCGGATCTGCTCCTTGCTCCTTCGCACCCCAAATTTTTGATAGAGCCTCCTCACCGCCTTCTCCATTATTTCCGCCTTTACTTTATTCGGGTGCTTGTAAGGTCCACGCCTGCCATCATAGTCCTCCTTTTGAAATATGGAGACCTGCTCCACCATCTCCTCGAAGGTCATATTGGTTGCCTTAAAGCTTCGCCTTCTCCTTGAGCTCTCTCCCGCCCGGCCTGCTTGTTGTGCGTCCATTTTTTTTGGCTCCCCGATAAATAAAATGAAGGATAAGGGGCGGGGAAAGGATTAAACGTCAGGGGTGGGGAAACGTGCGGAACATCACACATGCGCGCGAATAAAGGGATACCACGTGAGTGAAAGGGGCGGTCCCAGTTTGTGGAAGACGGCGGAGAGAACGCTCGGGTTCAACGACGGTATGTAACTACTTTTTCAAGTTTATTAGTGATGGTAGAAGTTGTTGAGCTATCTATCATATGATAACCTAGGAGACATAATGAAAGAGGGTCGGGGAAAGGAAGACACAGAACGTCAGGGGTGGGGAGACGTGCGTTGCGTCGCACATCCGCGTCTATAACGGGATACCACGTGAATTGAAAGTGGCGTTCCCAGTTTGTTGAAGACGGTGGAGAGAACGCTCGGGTTCAACGACGGTATGTAACTACGTTTATTAGTGATGGGATGAGTTGGTGGGCTACTTAAATATGATAACCTAGGAGAAAGTTACAATAAACATTTTCTGAAATGGCCATCTATAGTGCTGTCGTACATAACCGCGTTTAGATACAGCATTTTGCTCAAAGTATGGTGTGGGGGCAAGGTAGTTTTTCACAGATGTATTTGTAAAATATGTGGTTTAATACATGTTGAAAATGGTCGCTTTTAAAAGTCTTGCCCAAACTAGATCGTTTCTAACGTTTCATCCACAAATGAGTGAAGGGATCTAGGCCTCATTACACACAACTGGTCATCTGTTTCCTATGAACTTGACCAACACATGATATGCAAATTCCTCCTTGTCGTTTGCACGACGGAAGGGGCGGGGAAACATCGAATTCATAATCATGGGCGGAAGACGTGTGCGGAGTGTATGTAATGCTCGAACACACGTGTCGTACGTCCGACCGGGGTGCGGAAGGAAGACGATTGAAAGACAGGCGTGTAGGTAGGCTTTGAACTTGGGACAGCAGAGCAGGGCCGCCATCAGGGGGGTAGAGGCAGTACACCTGTAAGGGGCCCGGGGGTCCCCAGGGCCCCATATGTCAACCACCCTTTACAAAAATAATAAAACAAAAAAAATTATATATATATATATATATATATATGTATATTTCTCTCTCTTTTTCTTTCTGTGGCAGCCCCCCCTTCTCAATTTCATTCGGCAGCACCCCCCCCCCCCCGGTTCTCTGCTCCAGGGGGCCCATGCCTGAAGCTGTGTAAGGGGCCCCAAAAATCATGATTGCGGCCCTGCAGCAGAGGCCTATTCAGGAAAGTCAGACATTTAAGGGCTAGATGTTGATAAAGAGTACTCGAGTTTCAAGACTGTGGATTGACATTATAGTATTTTTCTTTTTTCTTTTTCTGGCAGAAATGAATAGATTCAATAAAAGGGATTTTCTAGAAGTCTTCATAGACAGATGGAGGGAGCAGACAGTGCTGTGGGCCACCAAAGACCCTAGGTCCCGAAACAAAGACCTGAGGACAGCAGCACTGGAGAGCCTGCTCCCACTTGTGCGCAGGCAGGTGGGGCATGATGTGACTGCTGAGCAGTTGGAGGTGAGAATTGGAACTTTGAGAGGCTCCTACAGGAAGGAACGTGCCAAGGTGTTAAATTCTATGAGGTCTGGAGCTGGAGCAGGGCAGGTATATGTACCGAAGTTGTGGTACTACAACAGACTGTCCTTTCTGGATGACCACTTGGAAGTAAGGCTATCACTTTCCAGCCTTCCCCCCAGAAGACAGAGAGGAAGAGGAAGAGGGAGGTCCAGCCTTCCCCCCAGACTTCCCTCCAGGCAACCTGATGCTCCTCCAGTAGATGAGACCTCTCAGCAGCCTTCCATCCTGGAGCAAGAGCCAGATTTAGCTGTCTGGAGCCAGGTATAGTACTTTCTTTTTTTTTTTCTTCCCACATCAGCCAATCGCACGTGCTGGAGATCAGCTCATGGTCTATATGCTTTCTTGGTCTCCAAAGCTTACTTGCATCATTTGTGGGGTCTCCTGTGATCCAAAGATTCCCTTTTTTTTTTTTTTTTTTTTTTTTTTAAATTACAGACGTGTTTTTATACTTATTAAGGTATTCCCTTTTCCACTGGAGGATACCCATATTTTCTAGTCATCCTACAACCAACCGCGTGCTCTTTCAGCTCCGGTACTCCCGTCTTCGGGGTACCCCTTCTCTATTACTGTGGGACCCCTTACCCCTTCCCACCCACCTCCCCCCCTCTCCCTCCTCCCTCCCCCCAGGTGACTCCCGAGGATGCCTGATTGCTGATATTCCATTTAAGTATTTTAGAGATTTGTTTCATATGAGTTAGAACTTTAGGGCCCGTAGGTTTCTAATCTCAGATTCTCTGCATAACTCCACGTCTTTTTGTATTTTTCCCAGCTTTTCCATTTATTTTTAAAATCCTGGTTTGTCTCTCCCATGGTCTCCTTCAGCTCTTCCATCCTGTAGGTTTCCTCGACCATGTCAATCCATTCCCACATCCCTGGGCTTTCCTCCCTCTGCCAGTTCTTTGGTATTAACCTCTTGGCTGCATTGAGCAGGTGGGGCACTAGGGACTTTTTGTATCTCGAAATTCCCACCCTCTCCCCGTGGAAAAGGACTACCCAGGGGTCTTTCTTGATTTCTTTGCCCGTTATTTCTTTTATTTGGCCCAGAATTTGTTGCCAAAATTTCTGGATTTTTGGGCATAGCCACCAGATGTGGGCCATGGTTCCTTTCTCTTGGCATCCCCTCCAGCACTGATCTGATTTCCCTTCCGCATATCTACTCACTTTGTCGGGCGTGGCATACCATCCCGAGACACATTTGTAGTTCATTTCTGCCGTTCGTGTATCAATGGCCGAGGCATGGGTCAATAGCATTATCCTTTCATAAGTGTTTTCACCTCTACGTGTGCCCAACTCCCTTTCCCATTTTTGTAGGAAAGGCGGCTCTCCCAGCTTGTCAATTTCCAACAAGATTTTGTATAATTTTGATATTGTGCCTTTTGAGCTTTCTGTTTTGCACAGCCTCTCCAGCGGGGTAAGTTCCTCGCTTGACCGTAATGGGTGGGGCAGAGATTGCACAAAATGACGTAGCTGGAGGAACCGCCATCCATCCAGATCCCATTGTGTTGATCTTTGTTTCAATTCCTCAAACTCCCTAATTTTACCCCCCTCTATTATATCCCCTAGGTGTAATCTATCAGTTTTTATCCAATTCCCCCCTATTTTCCCTACCCCTGGTGCAAAATAAGTGTTTTCCTTCAAGTTAATAAGTGGTGAATTGTATTCCTTGTCTAGTTTTTTATATACCCTGTCCCATAATCTCAGTGTATCTCGTGTTAAATCTAACGTTTCTATATTTAATGCTCTATATTGTATAGGTGTCCACATGATAGTGCATAGTTGTGTTTTAGATTGTGCTTTTTCTATCTGTACCCATCTCTTCTCGCTTCTATCTCTGGCCCATTCTACAACACGAGATAGTACTGCGGCTTTATAGTACTCTCTGATATCAGGCACGGTTAGGCCCCCCTCGCTCTTCTTTTGTTTTAAAATTGTTAGTGAGATTCTATGCTTTTTATTTTTCCACGCATAGTTTAATAGTATCGAATTCAATATTCTCAGAAATTGCTGGGGGAGGGTAATCGGCAGCATTTGGAATTTGAAAAGTATCTTTGGTACCAAACACATTTTCAAAATGTTTATGCGTCCCACCCAAGAAATGGGTCTATTACTGATTTTCTTAATGTCAGTTTTAATCTCGTTCAAGAGGGGAACGAAATTTATTTTATATATTCTCTTGATCGAGTTTGTTAGCTTAATACCCAAATATTTTAGCTCGCTAATCCATGGGAATACACATATCCTCTTTACCAACATCTCTTCTTTTTTATTAATGTTGATATTTAAAACTTCAGTTTTCGTTTCGTTGATTTTAAAATTAGAGATAGCGCTATATTCTTGGAGTACCTTATTTAAAGCGGGGATTGTGACCAGTGGGTCGGTGATATAGAAAAGGATGTCATCGGCAAAGGCTGATAGCTTATGCTCCTCTTGCCCTACTTTTACTCCGCTAATTTCAGAGTTATTTCTTATTGTAGCTAGCAATGGTTCTAGAGACAGAATGAAAAGGAGGGGAGACAGTGGGCATCCCTGTCTCGTCCCATTCCTCATGGCAAACGGGGACGAGAGGGTCCCATTGATTTTTACTCTTGCCGATGGATCTAGATAGAGTGTCTTTATCCACCTTAGCATCCTGTCTCCAATACCCATTATTTCTAGGGTTTTTAACATTAATCCCCAATCTACCCTATCAAAAGCCTTTTCGGCGTCTACCGAAAGGAAAAGGGCAGGGGGTCCATCCCTTTTCAATTTCTGAAGCAAGAGGAGAGCCCTCATGCCGTTATCCTTACTTTCTCTGTTGGGTATGAACCCGGTCTGGTCCGGGTGCACCAGGTCGGGCATCATGTTTTTCATACGTTCAACTAAAATTTTTGCAAAAATCTTAATGTCCGCATTCAGCAAGGATATCGGTCTATATCCTGCACATTGCGAGCTATCCTTTCCTTCTTTTAAGATTAAAGTAATCGAAGCCGCTAACATCTCTTTACTTGCTTCGAATTTTGCACCCAGCCCATTGAAATATCTGCATAGTCTAGGTATTAGAATATTGCTAAATTTTTTGTAATATAGGGCCGTAAAGCCATCCGGCCCTGGACTCTTTCCCGCAGCCGTGTTGTTTAAGGCTTTTTTGATTTCAGATTCCGTTATGGGCTCATCCATTTTTGTTCTTAAAGTCTCCTCTATCTTAGGGACCCCGGCTTTCAGCAAGAAATCATAAGTTTTTGCCTCTTTCTCCCCTATTTGCCACCCACACTGGTCTATCGCGTACAGTTCCTCATAGTAGTTTTTAAATGTCTCCGCAATGTTCTTATTTCTATATACCGGCCCCCCCGTTTTTATTTTTGATTTTCTCGATGTAATTCCTAGTTTTTTTTTTTTTCACCATATCGGCTAAATGTTTACTAGCTTTATTACCCCATATATATCTCTCCTTCGCTATGCAGTTAAACTTTTTTTTTATTTCGTGTGACAACATCTCTTTTAGTTCCTCTCTTTTTAGGATTAGCTTATGGAGGGTCTCTCTTGTTCTCTCTTTTTTATGGGTTTGTTCCAAGCTCGCTATTTCTTTTACAACTAAGTTATACTTCCTGATTCCCTCTTTCTTTTTCCTGGACCCTTCTCTAATTAGGATTCCACGGATATAAGCTTTGTGCGCTTCCCAAACAATAGCCTCCGAGGTTTCCCCGTTATCATTAGCTAAAAAAAAATATTTAAGTTCTTGTTCTACCTTTCCCGCCCCCTCCTCATCTCGTATCAGGTCTTCATTTAGGCGCCAAACCGGATGGTAGATTTGTTGCGTAGTGTTCTCTATTTTCATAGTGATCGGGGCATGGTCTGACACTGTCATAATTTCTATCTTCGCCTCGATTACCCTATCCAGCAGCCTATGGTCTACCATCATATAGTCAATCCTGGAGTAGGTCCCATGGACAGGAGAGTAAAACGTGTAGTCTTGTATCCCAGGATGGAGGGACCTCCATATATCTACCAGCTGGCTGTCATGCATTAGCCGTTTGAATTTTTGGACTTCCACTTTATTTACCTCTCGTGTCCGGGACGTACTGTCCTCTCTCGGGTTAATACAGAAATTAAGGTCCCCCGCTACAATCACATAACCGTCTAGGAAAGGTTTTAGTTTCCTTAAGGTCTTGTTAATATAGTTCACCGGGCCGTTGTTAGGGGCATATATATTAACCAACGTGTAGATAGTATCCCCAAGTTTACCCTTAAGACATAAAAATCTACCATCCGGATCAGTTTTCCTATCTTCCAATACAAAATTCACTCTCCCCGTAAATCCTATGGCCACCCCTCTTGCGCGGTTTGAAATGGAGTCTCCATAAAACCATATCGGATAGCTGGGAGAGTGTAGTCTAATGCTGGAGTTGATTGTTAAATGCGTCTCCTGGAGGAAGATCACATCTCCTCCATAATGTTTTATCTCCTCAGTGATCTTCTGTCTTTTGGCCCGGGTATTTAGGCCCTTAACATTATATGAGATAAATTTTATTCCGGCCATCTACTCACTATTTGTATACTTCTTTTGGTATCCAATCGGGAGTCACCTTCCCTTTCCCCCCTCCCCATCCCCCCTTCCCTCCCCCCCTCCCTTCCCCCGTCCACCTTCCCCTGCCTCCCTTCCCTCCCTCCCTCCCCCTACCCCCCCACCCTAGGGCCCCCAAGAGCAAGGGGCTAATGAACCGTGTAGACCTCTTTTCCACGGTTCTCTTGTTTGAGGTAGGGTTCCCCTCGGATCTCCTCCCTCCTGGTGGGTCTCCTGAAGAGGGAGGATTGCCCCGAGGATAGGAACGCCCGACTCCCCCTCCCTATCTAAATTTTCCCTCCACCCCCCTTTTCCATTCATTTTGGGACTATTTTAGTTTAGGCCGTCCATCCTGGCAATTCAGGTGCTTGAATATCCAGCTTATTACAGAAGGCTTCTAGGTCCTCGGGAAAAATTAATTTTGCTGATATGCCATCCTTCCACCCTATGAGACATGCCGGAAATCCCCATTGGTATTTGATGTTTTGGGCCCGTAATTTCTCTAGCAGTGGTTTGAGCAGTCTCCTCCTGGTTAATGTTTCCCAGGACAGATCTGGGAAAATCTGGATCTCTGCATCTTTATACCTCAGGGGTGGCATCTTTTTTAATTTCAGCCATATTTCCGCCTTGTCCTCATAATTTCTAAATCTTATAATTATATCTCGTGGCCATTCATTTTCTCTATTTTTTTGTGTCCCGATTCTATGGACCCGTTCTATTTTTAAGTCCTTTTCCATATTTTTCGCTAATATCGGTTTAAAGAGTTCGTTCATAATTTCCCTAAGGTCTTCCCCTTTTTCTTCCTTAATTGAGCGAATCCTTAAATTTTGTCGTCTACTTCTGTTCTCTTGGTCCTCAAGCCTGTATTGTAACAGGCGCTGGTTCAGTCTTAGACTATTATGTTGCTCTCTTAGTTGTTTTATTTCTAGGGTTTGCTGTTCGTTCTTGGTTTCCATCTCTTCTACACGTAGTAAGAGGTGGCTCAAGTCTACTCTCACCATGCTGATTTCTTGTCTTATCACATCCTCCAGCCTCTTTAACATAATGTTCATTTCACTTTTTGTGATGTTCTGTGACCCCGCTGTTGCCTCCTCCATAAGACTTCTGTCTTCCTCCTCCTCTAATGATCTATCCGGGATTGCACCTCCTGTAATTTTATTTTTTTCTCCCTTTTTTTCCGTTTTTTTTTGCGGTGTTGGGGCTTTTAACCGTTCCCTCTTGGGTCAGATATTGTCTAATTGTGCTGGGCGTTGTGTTTTCTTTAGGGGCCTTGGGGGCAGTGCCCCTTGTTATCTTGCTCATACTCATACTGTATGTCTTGGCCGTTCTTCTTATTCGTTTCCCCAGTTTTGAGGATGAACAGAGGTTTCCCCTTATTCACCTTTTCCTAGGGGGCTCTGGACTTGTATTGGCCCCTTCACATATACCTTCCAATCTTCCCGTCTCCTCCTTATCTTTAGTATGTTATAAGTTATATCTTTGGGTGTGGGTTTAAAAGTCCCCTCGCTAGGATTTGGTAATGCAGTGGGGAGCTAAGGAGGCAGCAAGCCGGGGGCGCCACGTCGATAGGGGGGATACCCCGATCTCCAAGGATCTTATATCTCCAGTGCTGGTCTCTCCCTATCTCTCTTGTTTAGTCCCGTAGAGTTAGGAGCTTAGGGAGGCCTGGGTCCGAACTGAGAAAGGGGTCTCCCCTGTTCAGTTCGGTTTTTGATTTTTATTTGTATATTTTCTCCCCTGCTGATTATTTGAGGGTTGCAAAGTGTAGTTCTCAATCAATTCCTGTTTTCTCGTCCTATTCCCAGGATGGAGGGGTCTGTCTGACTTGACCTTTAAATTATCGAAGCGGCTTGGCATCAGCTATTTCCCTTTGTCTTCAGGGCTCTTTGGGGGTCCCTGCGGCTACGTCAGTTAAAGGGGCGACTGTTTCATAGAGATCCTCTAGAGGTACTCATTTAGTACTGTGCCTCTCCAGGGGCTCTCCGAATCCTATCTTAGGACTGGGGGGGGTCTATAGTAGGCCTTCCATTGGTGTAATCAGACTATGTGTTGGTACAGTTATTTGTTGGCTGCCCTCCTCTCCCCGGGCCCCGGGCACTAATTGACCTCTAAGTATATGCCAGTCATACGTTATGTATGTTGATAAATTCTGAGCTGAACTCCGCTCTTTTCAAAGGGACCTCTAATGTACAGCCTTTAATATGGTTGATACATTTTCCCTGGGCATCGGGTGGTCTTTGTCACTTGTATAATTGCGCTTTTTTTGCCGGTATCTTAGCTCCGATACTATTCACCACAAACCAGAAAAAAAAAAACAATCCTTTGTACACCCATCTGGCAAGCTAGGCTGACCTTTTCAAGTAAGGGTAATTTTACTGTCACACATAGCATGGAATGATCTTACCAGCTCCGTAGGTTACCCATATTGAGCTTATGGAATCTCCTTTTGTGCCTGGGTGGGGTGGGAGGTTTAGGCTGGCTCCTGCTTCTCTGATCTCTGCTGGTAGAGCGGGAGGTGGGTGGAATGCGGCTCACCGCGGTCTCGCTGCGGGTTCTCGGGCGACCAGGCGGGTGACACGAAGCGGTGCTCAGGTGCGGATGTCAACCTTGCGGATCTCCTCGCTGTGCACCTGGCGTCTCCGCTCCATAGCCCCGCTGCTCTTCCGGGTCACTCGTCGCTCGCCGCTCGTTCCTCTTCCTCGCGTTCCGGGCATCGACGAGGTTCCGCCTACCTCACGGCGCACGCGCGCGTACTACGTGCGCGCCATCATCTCCAGGTATAGTACTTTCAATGTGCAAATGTGTGTGTGTGGTTTACATTTTGGAAAATAGATGCTTTGATGTTTAAAGGTGAAAAAAAAGGACTAGCTAAATGTGTTTTACATATCATTAGTCAGTAGTGGCCACTAATGTTGAGGTAAATATTTTTTTAATTTTTAAACTTTCTAAAAACATTTTTTATGAAACATACAAAAACAAACTGAAGGACACAGAATACATATATACATTAACATACAAAAAAGGCCAAAAATGGTCTCAGTGTATTAAGTTAATCTACGTTGGTTATAGTATGGATAATATGGGTATTTCAATATCCTAAACTCATCTTCTACAGGATGGGCTCCCAAACTATATTTTCACCTATTGTACCTCTAGGACCTCAGGAGTACAGTCCCCGTGGGTAGATGGAAGAAGAATTGTGGAGAAGGGGAGGGGGGGAGTGTGCGGGAGATAAAACACAAGTAGAGGAGAGGGTAGAGAGGGATGAGAAAGCAAGGAGAAAGAAGAGAGAGAAAAAAAAGGGTGAAAAAAAATCCTATTAATAAGTGAATTAAAGTGTATATTTAAAGTTTATATTATGCTTAAATAATTATTTGTATATCATTTAATGCATGGGTCTTCAAACTATGGCCCTCCAGTTGTTCATGAACTACAATTCCCATCATGCCTTGTCATGTCTGTGAATGTCAGAGTTTTCCAATGCCTCATGGGATGTGTAGTTCCACAGCAGCTGGAGGGCCGTAGTTTGAGGATCCCTGATTTAATGTGTTGGATGGACTAATAAGCCCACCCACCATTATTTAGTGAGAGAGGGAAATTAAAAATAGAGGGAGGGGTAAAAGTAAAAAAAAAAAGTGGATATAGGTATACATTTCAAAATTAATGAAGTCAATTTAGAGTATTTTTTTATAAATTTATATTATATCTAAATATCTAAATGTATTATATTGGTGCATTAAGAAGAGAAGAGGTTAAAAATATACAAACTGCAGGGGTCAGAATGATTGGCTTATCAATTTCTTGACAAACAGTTTGCAACAGTCATGAGCTGAAAATTGTGTGTGGTTTTGGAACCCAAAAGTAAAACTGTCCCTTTTTTTAATACACAGGAGGATATCAGCCAGCAGGAGGTACAGGAAAGTACCAGGCAGGAGGAGGGCAGGGTGAGTGGCACAGAGGAGGTGGCAGGGGCAAGTTTACCGGAGGAGGTTGCAGGCCCAATTGGCTCGGAGGAGGTTGAAGCCCCAATTGGCTCGGAGGAGGTTGCAGGCCCAATTGGCTCGGAGGAGGTGGCAGGCCCAAGTTGCTCGGAGGAGGTGGCCGGGCCTAGTAGCAGTACTAGGTGTCAGGTGCCTCCAATACGCCTTCAACCCAGAAGGGCCGCGAGGGATATGAGGGTTCGCGAGGCCTCACTGGCCCTCATTCGCGAGGCACAGGCCAGCCTCCAGCAGCCTGCCACCTCTCAGGAGGGCTTTTTGACCTTTATTCTGGCCAAAATGGACCACGTGAGTGAGGACCAGCGTCTCCTCTTTGAGGGACTCCTCGTCACCTTAGCCAATAAGGCGGTGAGGGGTCATCTAACTGAGGAGACGGTGCTCTGTTCACATCGCCATCGCCGAAGAACATCTCGCTCACAACCTCCTCCTCCTCCTTCTTCTTCTTCTTCTCCTGCCCCTACTGCTTCCCCTACTCATTCTTCTCCTGCCCCTACTGCTTCCCCTACTCATTCTTCTCCTGCCCCTACTGCTTCCCCTACTCATTCTTCTCCTGCCCCTACTGCTTCCCCTACTCATTCTTCTCTTGCCCCTACTGCTTCCCCTACTCATTCTTCTCTTGCCCCTACTGCTTCCCCTACTCATTCTTCTCTTGCCCCTACTGCTTCCCCTACTCATTCTTCTCCTGCCCCTACTGCTCCCCCTACTCATTCTTCTCTTGCCCCTACTGCTTCCCCTACTCATTCTTCTCTTGCCCCTACTGCTCCCCCTACTCATTCTTCCCCTGCCCCTACTGCTCCCCCTACTCATTCTTCCCCTGTCCCTACTGCTTCCCCTACTCATTCTTCTCCTGCCCCTACTGCTTCCCCTACTCATTCTTCTCTTGCCCCTACTGCTCCCCCTACTCATTCTTCTCTTGCCCCTACTGCTTCCCCTACTCATTCTTCTCCTGCCCCTACTGCTCCCCCTACTCATTCTTCTCTTGCCCCTACTGCTTCCCCTACTCATTCTTCTCTTGCCCCTACTGCTCCCCCTACTCATTCTTCCCCTGCCCCTACTGCTTCCCCTACTCATTCTTCACCTTCTTCTTTTGCTTTTCCTTCTCCTCCCCCTCCTCCTTCTCGTTCTCCTCCTCCCCTTGATTCTATCTCTCCTGCTCCTTCTCCTCCTCCACCACGTTCTGCTACTCCTCCTCCTGGCATGAGTACTGCCTCCATGGCCCCGCCTCCAGTCAGGCAGAAGAGGAAGGCTGCTGAGAAGGCTGCAGAGAGGGTCAGAGAGCAGGCTGGAGGGAATCCACCAAGGAAGGCCTTGCGAAAAAGCAAAAGATGACTCCCTTCCTTCCAGGTGGTGTACCAGAGGACAGTCTGCCGTAGTACCACAACTTTGTGACATCTGCCTGCCCTGCTCCAGTTTCTGACCTCTGGGAGTCCAAGACCTTGACACGTTCCTTCCTGGATGAGCCTCTCAACTTCCAAATTTTGAATCCAACTGCTAAGCAGTCACATGACGCCCCACCTGTCTGTGCACAAATGGCAGCAAGCTATCCAGTGCTGCCTTTTTTTTTTTTGGAGTTCTAATCCTTAACCAAAATAAATGGTGATTTTTGAGTTTACAGTTCATACTTGTCTGTGTGTTTTTACTCCAAAAAATAATGTAGCTTGTGAGAAGGCAGGTTATGTTTTTAAATCATTTTAAAGGTGTAATTAGAAAGGGACAGATGAGATAAGACCAAACAATAATGTTTCAGTGGGGAGTAACTTGACACCCAAATACAACTAGATCACAGGTGTCAAACTGGCGGCCCTCCAGCTGTTACAGAACTACAAGTCCCATGAGACATTGCAAGACTGACAATTACAAGCAGGGCCGCCATCAGGGGGGTACAGGCATTACACCTGTAAGGGGCCCGGGGGTCCCCAGGGGCCCGGATGGGAACCACCCTAAAAAGAAAAAAAAAGATTTTTTTTTTTTTTTTTTTAGAGGTCCGGAGGTCCACAGGGACCTGGAGATCCCCAGGGCCCCAGATGACAACCCCCCTTTTTTTATAAAAAAAATATATTTTTTTATTTATTTTATTTATTTCTATATATATATATATATATATATATATATATATATATATATTTATTTATTATTATTATTATTAAAGGGCCCAGAGGTCCCCAGGGCCCCCGGTTGACAATCCTTTTTTATATATTTTTTTAACTTTTTTATATTATTTTATTTCTTTTTTTTTATATATAGATGTATTTTTATTAAAGGGCTCAGAGGTCCCCAGGGCCCCATGTGTCAAACCCCCTTTTTTTTTAATTTTTGTTTATATAATTTTTTTTATATTTTTATTTTTTATTAAAGGACCCAGAGGTACCCAGGGCCCTGGAAGGCAACCCCTTGTTTTTTTTTTTTTCATTTTTTCTATATATATATATATAAATGTTTATTTCTTTTTTTATATATATATTTTTTTATTTCTTTCTTTTTTTTTATTTAAAGGGCCCAGAGGTTTTCTTTTTTCGGGCCCAGAGGTCCCGAATGGAAAGCCCCCTTTTTTTTGTAATTTCCTTTTATAACAAAAAAAATAATGTCCCCGGGGCCCCAGTTGGCAACCACCCTTTTTAAAAAAAAATATATATATATATTATATATATTTATATTTTCTCCCATGCCTGAAGCTGTGTAAGGGGCCCCAAAATTCCTGATGGCGGCCCTGATTACAAGCATGACTCCTGCACGCAGAGGCATGATGGGACTTGTAGTTCTGCAACAGCTGGAGGGCCACCAGTTTGACACCCCTGATGATTAGAAATTAAAAAAAAAAAAATGAAGATCATGATTTGAAATACAGGACCAAAAAAAAATTAGATCTAATTTTTTTTTTTTTTTGGTCCTGTATTTCAAATCCTGGGATCTTCATTTTTAATTTTTTTTTTTTCTTTTCTAATCATCTAGTTGTTTCACAAACTATGTCAGAAGAACTATGTGGGAATATCAGCAGCAAATTTAAAAAACACTGGTCCAGTTTTGTGCCATTGTAATTTTTTTTAAAGAACGCTGCAATTAAACGATGCAATAATGTTGGCAGCGTGACGAATGTGCTATCTCCATTCCAAACGCTACTTTTACCAAGGATGTGCTCCAGTCTCCTACTTTTATCTGAGCATGCGCGGGTTTTCTTAGCATACACACGATCGAGCTTCTCGTCGGGAAAACAGCCCGTCGATAACCTCGTCGAGCCAAATTCGACTCCCGTCCAGAAAATAGAGACCCTGCTCTCTATTTTGGCTCGACGAGCTGCCCGACGGTTTGCTCGACGAAAGTGTACACACGACCGGTTTTCTCGGCAGAATACGTCTCCCAGCGAGCTTCTCGCTGGATTCTGCCGAGAAACTCGGTCGTGTGTACGCCGCCTTACTGTTCTCTCCAGCATAAAAGACACAACTGAGCATGTGCAGGTCGGCTACTCTGCCTGTGTTAGCTGGCTTTCCCCAGATAGACATAGCAGGGAGGGGAGGATCTGTGCTTACAGGGTAAAACAGCCTTTTTACACAATGCAGAGGATTAACCCCTTAAGTTCCACACTGAGTATAATAAGCATGCTATTCTGCATATACAGACTGATTTTACTGTTGTGGGTTTAGTATCACTTTAAGCATATATCCAAATTTCATGAGCTGCAAAGATGAAGTTGTACTTTAATGGTGGTCCCCATTTTGTAGATAAATAATTCAATAATCACTGAAGATTACTTTACTTTACTGTATCTGCAGTAGCTATAGAAGATTGTTATTTTACAAATACAATCTCTTTTACAGTATCAAGATTATTAGAATCCGGGGACCTCTACTGGTCAGCATCCATAATTAAATTAAAGTATTTAGCGCAAAGTTCAAAATAAATACTAAAACCTCATCAATTGCATTGAAATCCATGTTAGTATTATGTATAGGGAGAAAAGATGATTGTGAATTTCAGAAACTGCTTCCGATGGACTTTGTTTTTGCAGCATGACACTGACGGTGTCCCTGGAAATGAAAATCTATGTAAATATTTGGTTTTCTGCCTTGGCTGGTAGCATTGCTTTAGGAGCTCAAACTAGTCATCAAAATAAACATGAGCAAAGCAAATACTGAGATACTAGCAGTGGAGAAAAATTTATATACTGTACATGTGATATCCCTTAATATTTTAGGATTCTGTTACGTAAAGCAGAACTTTGGGGGGGTTTTTTCTTCTCCTTTTTTTTTTTTTTTTTAATCTGTTGCCCAACAATTGATACATTCTAAAAAAAAATACTTTGCAAATACTAAGCAAATGCCTCCTGTTAAAAACCAAATTAAAATGATTGCAATGAAAAAGAAAAAGCGAATGAAGCCAGGGGGTGGTGACAAGTGCACCCCCCTAAAAATTTTATGCTAATGAAAGAAAACAAAAATACTACAATTTTTGTTTTCTTTCATTAGCATACCATTTTTGGGTGTGCACCTGTCACCACCCCCTGGCTTCAGTCACTTTTTCATTTTTATTTGTTTTTTAACAGGAGGCATTTGCTTACTTACAAACAACATTTCTCAAAATGACACACGTCAATAAACAGGATATTACAAGTAAAATCAATGTCTTGTGTATTTTAAATGCATCTGGAAGTTTAGTAGTTGACAGAGCCATCTTAATAGTATCATGGGCCCCTGGGCAAAGTAATGCTATGGGGCCCCTACAAGCTTGCCCCAATGTACGCACCTACTCTCAAGAATGAAAGTACAATATTTCTACTTTACAGCGTGTCACTTGCTACTGTCCCCTGCCAACAGATTTAGCGTGTTACTTTCCACGATCACCTGACACCAGATTCAGCATATCACTTGCCACCGTCACATGCCACCAGATTCAGCGTGTCACTTGCCATCGTCACCTGCCTTCAGATTTAGCGTGTCACTTGTCACCGTCACCTGCCGCCAGAATTAGCATGTCACTTGCCACCGTCACCTGCCTCCAGATTCAGCGTGTCACTTACCATCCATCCCCTGCCACCAGATTCAGTTTGTTACTTGCTACTGTCCCCTGCCTCCAGATTCAGCGTGTCACTTACCATCCATCCTCTTCCACCAGATTCAGTGTGTCACTTGCCACTGTCCCCTGCCACCAGATTCAGTGTGTCACTTGCCACTGTCCCCTGCCACCAGATTCAGTGTGTCACTTGCCACTGTCCCCTGCCACCAGATTCAGCGTGTCACTTGCCATCATCACCTGTCACCAAATGCCAACATGGAGAGGAATAGAAAGGGGGCAGGGAGAGAGAGGGCAGGGATTAGAGAGAGGGGGGAAGAGAAGGAGGAGGGAGAAGGGGGGGTGAGGGAGAAGTAAGGGATTAGAGAGAGAGGGAGGAGGGGTAGGGAGAGAATGAGGGGGAGATGGAGGGGAGAAGAGAAGGAGGGGGGACAGAGGGGACAGGAAGAGAGTGAGGGGGGAGAAGGAGGGAGCAAAGGGGAAAAGAAGAAAGGGGGAGAGAAGAAAGGGGCAGAGAAGGAAGGGGGAGAGAAGAAAGGAGGGGGGAGAAGGAAGGGGGTGAAGAAAGGGGGGAAAGAAGGAGGGGGGAGAGAAGGAAGGAGGGCAGGAGAAGGAGGGGGAGAGAAGGAGGAGGGAGAAGGAAGGGGGAGAAGGAGAAGGAGTGGGAGAGAAGGAGCGGGGAGAATGAAGGGGGTAGAAGGAAGGGGGGAAAAGGGGGGCCTGGTCACAGTGCTCACTTACTTGGTCCCTAGGGGCTCTCAGTCAGTGACTTCTCTCAATGTGGCCTTTGGCTTCCTGCCCCCACATCCCCTTCACAGACGTAGCAGCACACGTGCAGGGAGAGAGGGGCGGGAGAAGGGATGTGTGTCATGCTGGAGGGGACAGAGAAGCGTGGGGATGCTCTCACTGCACACTAAGCCCAGGGATCGTCAGGAGGATAGAGCGGCTCAGCGGCCATCAACGGAGGGGGAGAAGAGGAGCAGCTGGATCGAACCATGGGTTTTCCAAGGGGGGGGATGTACTAATTTCTGCGCCCTCGAGCACACCAACAACTGACACACTCCCGGCTAGTAGTGCTATTTCAATTCATCCGACGCTGATGGGGCCCCAGGTGAGCGTGGGGCCCCCGGGCTGTCCCAAGGGGCTCCCGCTCAGTAAGATGGCCCTGGTAGTTGAAGTACATGGATTCAAGTACCTAAGGACACAACCTGGCTTAGTTGGAAAGCAATAAAAAGGGGAAAGGAATGAAGGAGAGAAGTAGGTTTAGGGAGGCAAAGAGAAGAGGGGTAAAGTATAGAAGAGGATATTGTTTGTTTTGTTTTCTTTCAACTTTTAATACAGCTTCCGCTCATGTTGACCACAGCGCTGCAGCCATGATTATTGGGGGAAGCAACATTTGAAAGAGACACTGTCACCAACTTAAGGCCTCATGCACACTGGGGCATTTGGTGTTTTTTTTTTTTCCCTACCTCTAAACGCCCCTGCTTGTCAGCCTGTGTTCTTACACTTAGGCATTTAGAGGCATACAAAAAAAAAAAAACACTGCCAGTGCGTCCAGGAGCAACAGAGTTTTGCTTAATACACCTAAAGGAGGGTAAATGTGCCTAAGTCCTAAGTACGTTTATCAATTGACAATTTATTCATTTAAATGGTCTGAATAAATTATTATTTTGGCCAGTTAAATTAATAAACGCCCAAGCGCTTGGTGCACCTAAATGCAAGCTTCAAGATTTTTTTTTGACAAAACTCTACAGCAAGGAGGAAAGGGGTCTAGGAGAGTTAGCAAAATGTCCTGTGTGCATGAGGCCTTAAACAATTTCTTGTAAAAGCACAGAAAATTCAGTCTTAAATGATTACTTGTGTATTATTCTTCTCTCTGAATAACCTTTCATGTAGCTGCTGGGATGGGAGGAAATGGGAATACTATAGACCAGTGATGGCGAACCTTGGCACCCCAGATGTTTTGGAACTACATTTCCCATGATGCTCATGCACTTTAAAGTGTAGTTAAGCATCATGGGAAATGTAGTTCCAAAACATCTGAAGTGCCAAGGTTCGCCATCACTGCTATAGAGTGTCACATGATTAATAGCCCTGGGTCTTTTTGGACCACTGACAGCACATCCAAGATGGTGGCCCCCCAGCAGAAGCCTCTGGGCTTTTGGGTGTCTAAACAAGGAAGGCATTTACAAGTCAACAACATGCAAACAAAAATAAAACACATATACAGTACGTCTAATCTTTTGAGAAGATTGTTATTGAAATGAATATTGTAGTACAATGTTGGTACAGGTTAGTATTATGGGGGCACAGATTTGTATGATCTATAGGCATACTTTAAGAATGCTAAGGTTCTGTGGTTGTATATTGTTGGGCTTGGTACATGTTAACATTGGACCACCTTACCTAACCAAGTAAAGAATTTTATCAGCGTAATAAGGAGGCTCAGTAAAGCATTGATTGCTGCACTGCATGAGAGCATTTATCTCAAGGCTTTATATACTCAATTTACAACTACTACTTTTTCAAGGTAAAACCTGAGATAACAAGTTTAGATAGAAAATAATCTCGGGAGTTAACACTTGAACATTTCAAGCATCATTTAAATGTATCCAGTATCAGGCAAAACAATTTTCTTATACTATTAATTGTCTTTTTAAGCTTTGTTCACGCTAGGTATATTTCTATACATTAAAATAGCAAGAAATGCCAGCAACTCGATTACTTCCTAAATCTTTATTGAGCACTAACAGCAGTGCGACATCTAAAGTGCTTTTGCTAGGAAACTAATGTTCGAGACCATTTTTGATAAAGATTACAAATGTCCCCCTTTGAATTTTTCATTGGAAGACGTTTGACAAAATAAGTCTGTTAGGGAAGTTGAGGCCCTAAATGATCCTATAGAACTATGGGAAGAAGGAAATCCATTTGATGATCCCATGGAAGAGATTCTCCCTGATCCTCTCCCCTTGACTACCACAGAGAGAATTCCCCAGATTTTCTTACTGTTAATAAACCCAGACTTCCCACTCTGTATGCACTACCAAAGGTTCACAAAAACCTGAACTGTCCTCCTGGCAGACCTATTGTGTCAGAAAATGGCTGCCTAACTGAGTCAGCTAGCAAGCTAGTGCACAATTACCTCAGACCACATGTTGCTTCTTTAAGCTCCTACATTTAAGGCCTCATACACACGATCAAATCTGTCTGCTGGAAACGGTCTGCTAGACCGTCCCAGCAGACAGCTTCGATCGTGTGTACGCCGAGCCGACGGATTTGGCCACCCGACAGATTTCAAAGCATGCTTTGAAATCTATCGGGTGGGAATCCGTCCGCCTGACATGTCTGCTGGTTAGTACACTTACCAGCAGACATGTCGTCTCGCACCGGCGCCGAATGGATTCGGCGCATGCGCGGAAGTGTTTTACTTCCTGGTGCGGTGACGTGTACACGCGAGCAAACCAAAATCCTAGCAGACAGATTTGTTCAAATCGGTCGGTCCGACCGATTTGAACAAATAGATTGCCTCGTGTGTACGAGGCCTAAGACACAGTGGACTTGCTGAGATCTCTGGATGGTCTGTCTGTACCTCCTGGGTCTTGGTTGGTGGCTATTGATGTGGAAGCTCTCTACAACTCCATCCCCCATGATTGGGGATCAGAGTTGTGGAGGGCTTCCTATCAGAAAGAGGCCCAGGTGCCTCAAAATATAACCAGTTCATTTTGTTGTTGTTTATTTTAAATAACAATATTTTTGTATTTGATCGCTCCCACTACCTCCAGGTGCAAGGAGTTGAGATGGGGACCAAATGTGCCCCATTGTACGCCAACTTGTACCTGGGGGGGTGGGAGCGGGAGATTTTTTCTTTGGATCGATTTGGAAAATTCTTTGATCATGTTTTGATTTGGCGTTGCTTCATTGAGGATGTTTTTGTCGTATGGACCGGCAGCCTTGAAAAATTATCTTAGTTTATGTCATCTTTGGCTGAAAGTTTTTATAACTTAAAATTCACGATGACTCGTGATCAAAAGTTGATCAATTTTCTGGATATCTCAATCTATTTAAATCCAGGTGGTACCTTCTCTCTATAGGAAACCATCTGTTGGGAATATGATTCTACACGCTACCAGCTACCATCCCAGGTCTCTGGTACAAAGTATACCTTATAGCCAGTATTTAAAGGAGTTGTAAAGGAAAAATTATTTTTGCTGAAATGACTGTTTACAGGGTATAGAGACATAATAGTTAACTGATTCCTTTTAAAAATAGATAAAAATCAATCATATAATGTACCTCTAGTTTTGTTTTTGCATGTTTCCTGCTTCTCTGCTGTGCAGAGTCAATACAGGGCAGTGATGGTTTGGAAAACGAATCTGATTGGTGCTGTAGGGTTTTTGGGGAAATTTCGTAGGTGGTCCATTGTTGTTAGGGGGATCTATTGTTGCTGGCTGCAGGGGATCTACTGTATTTTACTGCTTTTCTTGATATCATTACCAAATTTCATACAAATTACTTGGTTCTATGTTGTCTAAAAGATATGGTACTGGGAGGTTGGTAGGGGGTGGAGAAAAGGGGTGACTTGGAAAGGGGGAGTTCCTGCACCTATTGTCTGAGTAAAAAAGCCCTGGAAGGAGGAGAGGGTTTTATAAGAGGTGCGGTGTGTGTTTGGTCGACAGGAGCAGCTTTTGAAGGAGAGGCACCATCTTTGATGTAAGTAGCCAGATTTGCTATTTTTTCCTTTTTCCCTATGTTGATGATTTTGGCTATTTTCCATTGAGCATTTATATCCTTTTAGATTCCATGCTGGCCGTTTGTCGCATGTGCGGTATGGAGTTATCTACTTTGACCATGCTGATGGTTCATTTGTACTTATCAGGTATGCTCAACATAGGGGAAGCTTGGTTCTTTCCTTCCTTGCTGACAGCTCTTGAAAACGTCCATATATATCTTCTTATCTATATTTTCTTTTTTTATGCAGTGGTCTTGGGATTAATGCGGGATTAGTGGAGATTGTGGATTTGTCTATCTGCGATTTGAATCTTTTTCTTCAAAATCTTCTATAAGACGGGCCAGGTAATTTTTGTAGCCACCTGGTCATTTAGGGATTGGGATTTGGATAATGATTGACTCATATTGTTTGATTCTTATTATCATTTGTATTTTTTTTATATGCCCCTCCAGACTGGTCCTTTAACCTATCGCCAGCATTCCCCAACACATGTCTTGGTACATGAGTTTTTGACATAGAATACTGTATCTTCCCCTCTCTATGGTACACCAATTGACTTCATACAAAGGTTCCTCTCTTTGATGCTGTTCCAGGAAATGTATTTTATATATTCCTTGAATGTTTCTATCTATATTTTAATATTTTTGTACATACAATTTTATTTTTTCAAAATATTTTTTCTTTTTCCATTAATTGTATTCTTTCTGTATATACCTATTAGGCATTCTGATTATGACATGTATAATGATCTGGTCACTATCTTTATATTATTGTGTTTATTTGAATGTGTTTAATTTGTGTTCACATTATGTTATTTTCTAATTTATATTTCAGTAGTGCGAGACAATCACCGGAAGAAGCCAAAATATATGGCGAACATGTCGAGAAAATTGTCTGTTTGCATTGATGAAATTCTATTGAATATATGATGTATTTTTATATCTTTTCTATTTCTGTATAAATAAAATGTATTTTTTATATACATTTTTGTATTTTGTTTGCACCTTAAAAATCCTGTTTAATTTCCATACCCATTTAATCTAAAGTGCTAACATGTTTCGGCCGGAGCCTTCCTCATAGCATACAGATTTACAATAAAATCAAGTTTATATAGAAAAGATATCCATTCCTCCAGAAAGGGGGATGGTACAATCAAATTTAAAATCAACAATTAAAATCATGTGAAGTTGGCAGAACCAGAGAAAGAGGGAAGGGAAAATGGAAACACAGACTGAGAACTCTACGGGGAAAAAATAACCCATTGTGGAATTAAATTTTTTTTTTTTTTAAACAAATTCACATTCATTCTACTATTCATTCCACTAGGAAGTTGAGTATGCAATCTGTGTATCCACCACACCTCCTGCTGAAGTAGGGTATGGTGTGTATCCACAGATCTTCTCCACTGTTCCAGATCGCAATAAGAAAAAGACTCCAGATTACCACCATGAACTGTTCCAAAGTGTTTAGACACATTCAAAATATTTTTTGCGTTGCTATTAAGAGTGTCATTATAGTGTTCTGATATTCTAATACGTAGATTGCGAATAGTGCATCCCACATACTGTACTCTACAAATACTGCAATCAATTAGGTAGACAATCATCGTTGAATTACAATTTATAAAACTTTCAACTGGATATGTTCTCTCTGTTGAAAAATAAATTACAGACTTACTTTTTCTGTGTCTTTTACATTGTTTACATGTGTTATAACCAAAAGGATATGAACCCACTGTCCCTAATCATGAAATTAAAGGGGGGGGGGGGGTGTAAATAAATAAAGAGGGGGTAAGCATAGTACCTAAAGTAGGAGCATCCCTGTCTTAAAATATCATGCATAGTTTTGTCCAGATAAAAGACAGAGAAGCAGTCTTTAATGATAGAGACAATCTGGTTGTATTGTTGTAAGTAAGTGGTCACAAAGTGAACACCCCCTCTCCCACGGGTCTGAGGATTTCCCAATCAGATCACCATGATCTCTATTTTCTGCCAACCTTCTGCCTCTAACCAGAGGTATATTTAGGTTTTGCGCTGCCCTAGGCCTGACTAAACTTGCGCACCCCTTAATTTATATATGACCCACCCCTTTCTGTCAAAGGCACACCCCTTCTTCTTTAAGTCCCACCCTGTCATCTTCATGGGAAGAGGACAGAGGGATGCCACGGGAGAAGGACAGAAGGTTGTCGTGGGTGAAGGACAGAGGGATGCCATGGGAAGAGGATAGAGGGACGCTGTGGGTGAAAGACAGAGGGATGCCATGGGGAGAGGACAGAGGGATGCCATGGGAAGAACAGAGGGACGCCGTGGGTGAAGAACAGAGGGACGCTGTGGGTGAAGGACAGAGGGATGCCGTGGGAAGAGGACAGAGGGACACCGTGGGAAGAGGACAGAGGGATGCCATGGGAAGAGGACAGAGGGACGCTGTGGGTGAAGGACAGAGGGATGCCATGGGGAGAGGACAGAGGGATGCCATGGGAAGAGGACAGGGATGCCGTGGATGAAGAACAGAGGGACGCTGTGGGTGAAGGACAGAGGGATGCCGTGGGAAGAGGACGCCGTGGGAAGAGGACAGATATACGAAAAAAAGAAGAGGAAAGGTCTGGTGTCCCCAGTGACACACATCCCTCTTACATATAGTGAAAAGAAAAAGGTTTGCCCCGGGTCTTTAAATGAAGTGTGTAACGTTTCCGCCAGTAAAAATAACAATAATTGTATAGTATATAATCTAATTCAGGTAAAGTTGTTTACATGCGTAAAGTAAAATTGTTACATACATGACACCAACAATTGCCAATTGAAACAATACATAGACAGTAAATATTAGTACACAAGTATAGTAGTGTACAGAGTACACGGGCATTGTACTACCCGACTAGCCTAGTTTCGCAAGATCCAGCTCGCTCTTCAGGGGTGTGTAACACTGTACCTAGGATGAAAAAATATATATGTTTGGCAATCTGGCATAGTATTTGTTGTAAAGGCACAGGGCAGGAGGGGTTGTAGGTCCCTATACTCACCACTGAGCTTGACCATGGCTGCAAATTTATGGCCCCAAGACGGCAGCAGCAGGTGCCTCAGCTGAGGGGGTGGAGGGGGACCCCTCCAGGGACCAAACGGAGAGCAGGCATGGCATGGGTATAATGATGTATCTCATAGTCCATACAAGGTATAGGCTGTAAACATACAGTAAGTATGTTTTATCAGATATCCAAAGTAGTAAAGTAGTAGTAAAGTAGTATCAATCAGTATTAACATAAAATTATGTCTGAATGAGAAGCCTAAGCTGAAAATAGTAGCGAGATGGTTGGAGACATGAGATATCAAGGTGATATAAGCAGATGACAGGATAGAAGAGAGGTGGACTGTAAGTGTTTGTGTAATGGTGTGTCGCTAGAAACCTTAGTTGATCCATACAGGAGTATAGGCTATAAATGTTTGTCAGGTATCTGAAATAGTAAAGTAAAGTTAATGAGTATTAGCATAGAGATGTATATATCTCAGTAAAGGGACTGGGTCCAGGATGGTGGAAACCTGGAGATGATGGAAAACAAAGGGGTAACAGCAAGTGATAAGAAAAGGAGAGAGAGGGAGGGAGGGAGGAAGAGAGAAAGTCCAAGATAATAAAAAATTTAACAAAACAAACCAAAAGATAAAAAGTTCTCAAGGAATGAACTGTGTATAAGAGATGTAAGTGTGCCTGAATATGATAAAGTGGATATGGCAAGTACCTGAATATGCTGAGTATCCCACGTATAAAAGTAAGACACAGCAGGCAATCACCACAGCTGTGTGTGTCCTCAATGAGGAGTGAAATGAAATCCAAGCCATGCCTGACCTCCAATTTACCCCAGAAGGACCCAGAGGGCTCCGCCCCCAACACCAGAGATACAGACAGCCCGCAGCTCTCCTCTCCCTGTCACAGCGCCGTTGCTCTATTTGCCAGAGAACTCGGCAGCGGCGCTGTGACAGGGAGAGGAGAGCTGTGGGCTGTCTGTATCTCCCCCGCCGCCTCCTCCACTTTCTGTAAGCCGAAGGGAGAAAAGAGAGAGAGCGGCTCTAATTGGATTCGCTGCGCCACCGCTTTCTGCCTGCTGTTTCCCTCCGCATGATTGACCACAGCAGAATCACGGCATGTTGGGGGTAGCTCCTACTTAAACTGCTTGCTGGCCCCTTCCGCACCCAGCGCAAACCGTAGCACTCCTAATCAGTATTCTGATAGTGGCCCTGCGTGCGGGAGTCGGGAGGAGGGCGTGGGTACCATTTTCGTGGGGGGGGGGTCGTTGGGCGGCCGCCCTAGGCCTGGGCCTTGTCGGCCTAGGCCAGAATACAGCACTGCCTCTTTCTATCAAGTGTCCACTATATCCCTGTTCGCTCAACCTACTGGAAACAATGTTACATTCTTTAGCAAAATCCTTATGGGAGGAGCAATTTCTCCTTGCTCTAATGAACTCACCTGTTGGCATAGCCGTCATCGTATGCACTGGGTGATAACTCGATGCCAGCAGGAGTGAGTTACCTGCACATTGTTTCCTGTAGGTTTTGTTAGGCCGCGTATACACGATCAAATCTATCTGCTGGAAACGGTCTGACAGACCGTTTCAGCAGACAGATTCGATCGTGTGTACGGGCGGACAGACAGATTTGGCCAGCCGACAGATTTTAAAGCATGCTTTAAAATTTGTCTGCTGGGAATCCGGCCGTCCGACATGTCTGCTGGTTAGTATGCTAACCAGCAGACATATCTGCTCGCACATGCGTCAAATGGATTTGACGCATGCGCGGAAGTGTTTTACTTCCTGGTGCGGTGACGTGGCGGCATCAATGTCATCGCCACGTCACCGCGCTGTCTGCCCAGCAGACAGATCTGTTCAAATCGGTCTGTCAGACCGATTTGAACAGATGTATTTGGTCGTGTGTACGCGGCCTGAGAGACCATTCCACTATCCACACATCCCACCAAAGTCCATTACTATACAATGTGCTGCATTTATAGCACTGAAAACTTCATTAGTAGGAGAAAATCTATGGTTTTCAATAGGCCTAATGTGTTATGTTGTGGGCCATTGGAAAATGTCCTATATATTGCATTTTCCTCTGTTGACATGCATATTTAATTCAATCTTATTGAATGAATTATTGAAAAAAACACATGTAAAATCAATACTAAATGCTGCATTATTGACATTTGGCAAGGATGAGGCTAGATCACTGTGTTGTAGAACAGACTTTACAGTATACAATGCAGAAACCTTTTACTTTTTAAATTCAAGCTGGATTAAGTGGACCTCAGTGATCACATACGTTTTTTTAATTTAGTATCATATTGGGTAGCCGGCTTGTCTGGCGAAACCGGTCAGGTCTTTCATCTGATCCACTGCACCTCCAGCACCCCAAGGAACCACCCCTTTATCATCTACGAGATTGAACTTGGCAAACAAGACTTTGTTACTCACTGGGCTTACTCAAGATGGCTAAGTATTGCCTTTACTATGTAAATCCACTCCGGATAACCGACATCTCAGGAGGAGTTTCAGTAATCTGGCATAGTAGCACCCTTCGTTGTTGTTCGGGGACTTTTTACCCTGCCATTTGCAGAAAATAGACTTCAATGGAACCACACCAGAAATGCCAATGTTGTGTTAGTGATGCAATTTTTCATGAGTTTTACGTTTGGCGGTTTTTTATTTTAACACTGTTTATAGCTGGTTGCTAAGCAGGGGGCCGGGAAGCTGATGAGACTGCACTGACGGCCCTGGCTGCACTGATGGGCACTGTTGAGGTGGCACTGATGATGGGCATTAATATGTGGCACTGATATGCGGCATTGATAAGCGGCACTGATAGGCATTGATAGGCGGCACTGATGGGCACTGTTGAGTTGGCACTGATGATGGGCATTAATATGCGGCACTGATGGGCATTGATAGGTGCTCATAGGTGGCACTGATGGGCACAGATAGGTGGCACTGGGCACTGCAAGGAGGCACTGATAGGTGGCACTGATAGACACGGATGGCCAGTGATGGACACTGAAGGGTGACACTAATTTACACTGATAGATGGCACTGATGGGCACCACTGATAAGGAGGCACTGGCAGGCATTAGTGATGGGCACTGATTGACATTAATTGTGGGTACTAATTGGCATCCCTGGTGGCTATGGGTGGCATACCTGGTGGACACAAGCGGTGGACATCCCTGGTGGTCCTGTTGTGGCGTCTCTGGTGGTCCTGGGTGGGCATCCTTGGGGGGGGCGCGGCTGCGCTGATAATCAATCAGCACAGATCTCCATTGTCAGAGGAGCAGCCAATCGGCTCTCCTCTACTCACATCAGACAAGTGAGGAAAAGCTGAAACACAGCCACACAATAGCAGGTTTTTGACAAGTCCTTTATTAAATAAGATGCCTGGAGCCATCATCTCCTGGTGATGTCATCTTCCAATGCCATCGTTTCCCGTTTCCGTCATCTCCCGGTGCCATCTTCCTCTTGTGCTGTCTTCTCCCATAGAGCTGTCTTCTTCTTCACCACTGTCTTCTTCCTTGCCACCGCCATCTTCTTAATCACCACCGGTTACCCGTTAAATAACAAAAAAAAGCCAATCTTGTCCTAAAGCTGTCTTTGTCCATTGTGATATTCCCGCTGTCCGGCACCTCTTATATAGGCATGGGGCGTGGCCATCCAATGATGAGAGACCACTTCTTGTGTTGGTTGTTAAGGACCTGGCGGCCGGCTTCCCGATCTCTCCTTAGCAACCAGCTATATACAGAGTGTTTCCAGTGCGTTCAAAGAGAAAGACAAAAACGTAAAAACACAAAATGCATGAAAACGCACTGCAAAACATGCTTGAAAAACACATCACGTGCAGCTACATAGATGTGAACCTAGATTTACTGGTTGTAGTTAACCCTAATTAGTTATTTTAATCCTAAAATGTGATGTATCATACTATAAAAATGAAAACTGATGTTGATTTATCACCTTAATAAAACTCACTCACTATGTATATCTTTTTGTGACACAATTTCATTTCAGTCGCTTTAAAAGAAAGTATCTTAGAAGGATAGTGGTACAGGGATTTATCCCATTCTTCACATCTTTGCTATGGCAGAAATAATAAATGTTAGCTTTTTACCAACTTGTTTCTACCATTAGAATTTTTTATACATCATTAGTTTGTTTTTACGGAGCAGTGCACATAACATTGATGATGAGGACATTAGCAACATATAGCAGACATTTAGGCTTTGCATTTAAACAGTTTACAGTAGGTAATGACACTTTATTGTGGCTTGGTTGCCATGGCTTAAATGAGTATACTAAAGTGGGATATTACAGAGTTCAAGAACTGGTTAAAGTAATAAATGTGCAGCGGGATTTACTATGCTGGCTGTGTAAATATGGAGCAGTCGTAAAATGTGAGCAACTGAAAGAAGACACTTGTTAATATGTATGGCAAAGTGTGTACCATCTGCAGTACTACTAGATGTTCCATGAGTCTAAATTCTTACGAAATGTACTTGGAGATACGTTTTGAAATATTACCCCCATACTTTCCAGTGACTGCTATATCTTGTTATGAGCATCTGTAAAATAAATAAAAAAAGTCCAATAAATTGAGTTTTATTTATTTAATATATATTTTTTTACTGTATTTTTACCTAGTAAACTTGCAAGTAATACACTTCCTATCCTAGGGTGACAACAGTCACACACAGTAATATATGGAGAATCTCATCTCCATAACATTGGAGGATCTGTTCTGTAAAATTGAACTGGGCAGGGTTTTTTTTTTTTTTTTTTTCCTTTAAAGTGGGCAGGGTTGATAACACCGCAGAGTACACAAGAAGCTTGTAGCAAGATGTTAGGACCCCCATTGTAAGACTCCTGGACAATTCTGATGCAATGCACTTTGGTGCCACTAGATGTCCCCCACATGTCCACAATTTATCTGTGCCATCTTGGAAAGGTCAGTGTCACAATTGGACACCAAGCTCTTTTAAGATGCCGGTGGCCATTTTGGCACAGATATGATTATAGACAGGTCACAATCCATTTAGGAAGGCTGCAAAAAAAGGGAGTAAGCGGGTAAATAGCAGCAGTAGTAACAGTGTTGCAAACCCTGGTCAGGGAGTGCAGTACAGTTCCCCCGGGAAGAAGACACCAGGAACCATGGACAGCACCCAAGTCATTAACAATGTGTATATGGACTCTCTCCTCACAGAGGTATGCCTGGGCTTGGCTGTGCCTGTACAATTGTCCATGCATTAGATACATCACGGCGTGCCTGCTACGCGCTGCAGGAGTTTAGCCACAGGTCCGGTGGACTCGATGTCCACCAGTCACCTGCGATCGCTTTGAAGAGAAGCAGAGCAGGGATCTGCCTATGTAAACAAGGCATATCCCCATTCCAACAGAGGAGGAGAGAGAGATCAGCTTTTCCTAGTGATTAGGAACAGCGATCTTTCTCTACTCCCAGTGAGCCAATCCCCCTGACAGTTAGAAATCACCTACCTAGGTAACACTTAACCCTTTGATCACCTCTAATGTTAACCCCTTTCCTGCCAGTGCTATTTATACAGTTATCAGTGCATTTTTATAGCACATCACTTTATTGGTGTCACTGGTCACCAAAATGTGTCACTTAGGGTCAGATTTGTCTGCCGCAGTCCCACTGAAAACTGCAGATCACTGCCATTGTTAGTAAAAACAATAGAAAAACTAAAAAGTCCCTAAATCTTTCCCCTATTTTGTGTACACGATAACTTTTGTGCAAATCAATCAATATACGCGTATTGCTATTTTTTTAACAAATGTAAAAGAATACATTTTTTTTTAAAGGTAAAATAGCAAAATACATATTAGACTAAACTGACATTTATTTTTTTAATTTTTTTATATGTATTATAGCAGAAAGTAAAAAATATAGTTTTTTTTGTCTTTTTTTGTTTCTAGCGCAAAACATAAAAACTGCAGAGGTGATTAATACCACCAAAAGAAAGCTCTATTTGTGGGGAAAAAAGGACATACATTTTTTTGTCGGGGTACGTCGCACGACCGCGCAATTGTCAGTTAAAGCGATGCAGTGCCGTATCGCAAAAAATGGCCTGGTCATTAAGGGCGTGAAATCCTTCTGGGGCTGAAGTGGTTAAAGATGGTCATCAATCCAGTGGAAATGATAGGATTTGATCCATTTTGTCTCTTTGGAATTATATTCTTCAGTTTATCGTTTCACACTGTTTTGATCTATAAGAAATAATGTGTGCCTGCAATATGGAATTTAAATGTTTTTATAAGTGTTGTACTAGCGCGCTTGACCGGATGTGATCCGGACAAGGCGTGTCTCTTCTGAGCTCTGTCTTTCCTCCTAAGCATTATCCCTTTGGAGCCCTTCAAACTGACCCTATCTTTTACTATTACATTGTTGCAGATAGCCGAGACAACAGAGCACCGGAAAATGCTATCCTCGACCTCCAAAAAGCACAAGAAGAGCCATCCGCCGCCCATGCCATCTTGGCTCCTGTGTTTCCCTCACAGAGCGCGAAGATGGGGTAGATATCAGGCAAGGCACACCGAGCACTGGAGCTGTCCCTGCCGCCATCCCTGGAGCTGGAGGTGGATACTGCGGTGATCACCAAGCCGAACATGGAAGCGATCGCAGCGTCCAAAGCTGAGCTCATGGGCCGTTTTGTTTAACTGGCGTCTGAGTGTAATCTCATCAGACGCGATCTGGACAAGATCAGAAGCAGGCTTACCATGGCAGAGGACCGCATCTCTGATGTGGAGGATGCCTCACACTCCCAGGGCTCCCAGTTGTCAGAGCTCAGGGATATGGTAAGATTGCTTTAACACCGAGGGGATGACGCCGAAGATAGGCAGAGGAGAAATAATGTGCGGGTGGTGGGATTATCTGAAGGTGCAGAAGGTGCTACACCAGTCCCGTTCACGGAACAGTTCTTTAAAACTCTGCTTTCCCTGGGAGGTCTCCCAAACACATATACCATGGATAGAGCACATTGGGTTCCCTCTGGTGCAAGACCCCCAGGTTCTCTGCCACAGCCCTTCCTAGTCAGGTTTCTTAATTATAGAGATCGTGACATGCTCCTTGCTGAAACAGGAAAGCATCAGGATCTAAAGTTTGAAAATGCTTGCATCATGCCTTTTCCTGACTTTTCTGCTGAAACACAAGGAAAACGCTGCTCCTTCATGGATGCAAGGAGAAGGTTCAGAGAAAAATAAATAAAGTACAGCATGTTGTATCCTAGTCGCTTTCGGGTCCAATACGAGGGCTCAGTCGAGTACTTTGATACTTCACAAGATGCTTGTGATTGGCTAGATAGCAACCCCTGATAACAGCTTGGTGCTAACTTCCTCTGAGATGAGGCCTGTTTTGTTTTCCTACTGTTTAATGGCACTTGAAACTCACCTTTCCTTTTTGAGTTAACACTAATTGGGGTGCTGTAGGCACTGAAAGTTACTGACTTGTACTCCTTTTCTCCTGCTATACATGTCAACCCTGCGGTTTGAACATTGCACCGTTTTATTAGGAGACTCGAATGGAGATGCAGGTTGTCATTGAACTGTGCCGAACTTTCGATACCAATGGTTGGATTCCTCCAGTTTTTTCGTTTTTTGGGAACAAGCTGCATACTGGACAATTTTTTATTTTTTTTAGTTTACTAGTTTGTGGTATAACAGCAGGGGTGGGGGTTACCATCCAGATCATTACTTTTTATACATGTGCTACACCAATTACTACTCTAACTCATACTGCATATCATAAGTTCTGTTGTCAGTCTTGTTGGGTGATGATGTATATATGTGTGGTCTCTCTTTCTTTGAAGTTCACTGATGGCTAGCAGGCTCAAGGTATTGTCTTGGAATGTGAGGGGTTTTAATAACAAATTTAAAAAGATGGCTGTCCTCTTGCAAGGGACCCAACCGGAAAGGGAGCAAAATGATGTCCCTACGCAAACCCTGGATTCAGCAGGCCTTTCACTGTACGTACTCCGCGTATGCAAGAGGGGTCTCCATCTTGATTAGTAAAACTGTCCCTTGCACCATACACCAAGTGTTCTTTGTGAATATATACTTACCCCCTCCTATCCAGGTACAAGTGCTGTATGATTTAATGGTGAAACTGGCCCCTTTTGCTAGTCTACCTATGCTACTTATGGGGGATTTCAATGGCCTTCTAGATCCTACTCTAGACTCCTCTAATCCTAATGGTCCTGCCTCAGCTGACCTTTGCTCTTGCATGACTATGTCTGGTCTCTCTGAGTTATGGCGATGGAAGCACCCTAATGTTAAATCTTATTCTCTTTTTTCTGCTACCCATAGATCCTCAGCTAGAATAGATTTGGCGTTTGGCAATCCTCAAATGTCAAAATATTTTCATGACTCTGAATATTTGGTGGGGGGAATGTCTGACCACTGTCCTCTGCTGTTAACCCCGACTCTCGAGGTTGGGGATGGAGGGTGGCTGGAGGTTGTCGCCAGAATGGTTGCAAGATGACAGCTCTAGAAATAGAAGCAGTGATATTAACTTTTACGCCCAATGAATCCTCGGGCCGAAAGGATTTCCGGCAGACTTCTAAAAACACTATATGGAACAACTTGCCCCCAGACTTAGTACACTTTCGGTCATTGCCTTGAAAATGGGGTCCTCCTGTCATCAATGTTGGAGGCATATATGGTGCTCCTGTTGAAGCTGGGTAAGGATCCGCAAGAGTGTTCCTCCTATAGCTCCATAGATCAATGCGGATCTGAAGATCCTAACTAAGGTGTTGGCATCACGCCTGGCCAAAGCCATTCCTTTTATTGGTGGATATTGACCAGACGGGATTTATGCCTGGGAAGTCCACAGATACACACTTACGAAGATTATTCACTCACTTACAACTAGATACCCCAGAAGTCCCTGAGAAAATCATAGTTTCTAGAGACATAGAAAAGGCATTTGACTCTGTTGATTGGCAGTATATGCACAGAATATTGGAGAGTATGGGATTTGGGCCTAATTTCTGATGATGGGTCACTTTATTGTATAGCGGCCTTCGGACGGCAATTCAGTTGCAGTGCTTGGTCTCTGATCCCTTCGATGTTGGTAGGGGTACTAGGCAAGGATGCCCCCTATCCCCTTTCCTGTTTTCCTTAATGATGGAGTCTATGGTAAGAGTGATACGTCAATCTAGTGAGGTTGGTGCAATCGAGGTGGGAACTATATGAGAAAGCCTTGTGCTATATGCTGAGGACTTGTAGAAAAAAGAAGGATTGGGACTTTGAATGAGGTATGCATGAGAAGACTCAAAGATAGGACAGTGTGATATGGATGCGTTTATTTGTCTAAAACACATAGCAGACCATGCGATTTTGAACGAATACATAACAGTAAACATACATAGCAATAAGCATAAGCAATGAGCATAAAAAGCATGATGCAAGAACCATAAACATTGTATTCAACAACTTATTCCTCGCATTGTTAAAAAATCCTCATATAGAATCATTAAACCAGAGGTTAGTCATACCCTTTTTCTGCTCTATTCTAGCATGTTTTGGGTGTGCATTAAGGGACTATGGGGATGCGTTTGCCTGCACTTCCGGGAACTGCGATGCTCTCAGGTGCCTTCCATCCCCCCCTTGGTTACTCAGTTTGAGTGCGGAGTGTGGGTGGTCTCCCCTCATAGCATCGGCATCACGCACCCGCCCCATATGTCCGACTCTGGTTTAATGGTTCTATATGTATGTTTACTATATAATAAGTTGTTGAATACAATGTTTACGGTTCTTGCATCATGCTTTTTATGCTCATTGCTTATGCTTATTGCTATGTATGTTTACTATTATGTATACGTTCAAAATCGCATGCTCTGCTATGTGTTTTAAACAAATAAACGCACTCATATCACACTGTCCTATCTTTGAGTCTTCACATGCATACCTCATTCAAAGTCACAATCCTTCTTTTTTCTACTTATAACAGGGATGGAGATATTTGTTTACATATTTCTCATTCAAAGTCCCAAAAAAAAACTTCTTTCTTATGCTGAGGACTTGCTCCTGTTCCTCAGAGACCCTGGGCTGTCCCTTCAAGTGGCATTGCAAATACTCAACCAGTTTGCCTCCGTCTTTGGGTGAACTGGAGCAAGTCTTCCATATTACCACTGGGTCCAGAGGCACGGAGTGCAGCTGATAAAAAAATTCCGCTGTGGTGGGTTTCCTCTATTACCTACTTGGGGACGAAAATTACAGCTAATATTCAGGATTACATGTCCCTAAACCTTCTCCCTTTAATCACACAGCTTAACGAAAAGTCACAAATGTGAAAATGGCTGCCCCTGTCCTTACTCTAAAGCCCCATACACACTATCAGTTTTCCTGACGGTTTTCTCTTCAGGTTTACCAAAACCATGTAGTACAAGGGCCTGCCTGATTGCATACAAATTGAAACTCTTGAGGTTTGACCTCATATTAGATGGTTTTGGTAAACCTGAAGAGAAAACCGTCAGGAAAACTGATAGTGTGTATGGGGCTTTAAGGGCTAGATTCAGGAAAGAAATAAGACGGCTTATCTCCAGATAAGCCGTCTTATTTCTGCGTCTGAGCCCTCCTATCTATGTGACTGATTCATAGAATCAGTAACGCACAAAGTCTCTTACGCCGTTGAATCTAATTCTCATATTTTAGGCTGGACGCTAGGTGGCGTTCCCATCTAAAATATGCAAATTAGCCTATACGCCGATTCCCAAACGTACGCCCGACCGGCGCTATTTTTTTACGTCGTTTGTGTTAGCGTAGGTCCATCGTAATGTTAACCCTGCTGTATGAGGCGGCGTGCCGGCGTTTTTTTTCACGTCGTTTACGTAAAACGTTCGCGAATAGGGCTTTGCATAAGTGTCGTTCACGTCGTTTACACGTCGTAATGACGTCATGATTTGGAGCATGCGCACTGGGATAAATTCACGGCCGGCGCATGCGCAGTATGTTCGGCGCGGGATCGCGCGTTATTTAAATAATACACACCCCCTACCCCGCCGAATTTGAATTCACCCGGTTCATTTACGCTACGCCGCCTCAACTTTACAGGCAAGTGTTTTGAGAATAAAGTACTTGCCTGAAAAAGTTGCGGCGGCTTAGTGTAGATACCCTACGCTAGGCAGGTTTAGATTTAAGCCGCTCCTACCTGAATCTAGCCCTAAATCTTTTAAAAATTAAGTTCCTGCCGGTAGTTTTATATTTCTTAAGACACTCCGCAGTGTGGGTTCCCAACTCATTCTTCCACAAATTAAATAGTATTATTCGGTCCTTTCTTTGGTCTCCTGACCACCTCGCATAGGCATAAGTGTTGCAAGAACCCTGGCGACAGGGGGGAGTTGGCACTGCCAGATTGGCACAAGTGTTACCTGGCTGGTCAGATGGTTTTTGCTAGATGCTGGCTGTTAGAGGATGACGGTGATCCCGCCATAGTTCTAGAAGCAGCGCAGTTATGATCCTATGAGGCCGCGTACACACGATCAAATCTATCTGCTGGAAACGGTCGGCCCGACCGTCCCAGCAGACAGATTCGATCATGTGTACGGGCGAGCCGACGGATTTGGCCAGCCGACAGATTTCAAAGCATGCTTCGAAATCTGTCGGCTGGGAACCCGTCCGCCCGACATGTCTGCTGGTTAGTACACTAACCAGCAGACATGTCTTCTCGCACACGCGTCGAATGGATTTGACGCATGCGCGGAAGTGATTTACTTCCTGGTGCGGTGATGTGTCGGCTTCAACGTCACCGCCACGTCACCGCGCCGTCTGCCTGTGTGTACACGATCAAACCAATACGTCCCCAGCAGACAGATTTGTTCAAAACGGTCTGCCCGACCAATTTGAATAAATCTGTCTGCCCGTGTGTATGGGGCCTGAGAGTTAAAGGGTCACTAAAGGATATTTGTTTTTTAGCTAAATAGCTTCCTTTACCTTACTGCAGTCCTGGTTTCATGTCCTCATTGTTCGTTTTTGCTCTGATGTTGCTGTAATTCTCCTCTGTTCTGGACACTTCCGGGTTATCTGTTTCCTGAGGACCACAGTACTGGGAGCTTCTAGTTTCATTTTCCAAACCATCACTGTATAATGTGCAAAAACGAAACTAGATGCAAAAACGAAACTAAAAAACCACAGGTACATTATATGATTGATTTTTATCAATTTTTTATCGTTTTTAAAAGGAATCAGTTAACTATTATGTCTCTATCCTTTACAACTCCTTTAAGCTTGACTTTATACATAGGCCAAAATTACCATTAACTTTGTCAATGAAAGCGACCATAAAAGCTTGGGAAGTAGCTACGAACTTGATTGGTGTTACACCCTCTGCCCCATTATGGATGAATCTTAACTTACCCCATTTCTACTCTCTACCTGACCCCATAATTTGGGCTAGTAGGGGTGTCAAGGTCCTAGGGAACATTACAAGGGAGGGTGAATGTTTGATTAACTAAAGGCAAGACATGACCTTCCTAACTTTTTTTCAATACATACAATTGCATCATGCATTTCAGACACAATTCTCCTCCTGGGGGGTAGAGGTGTTACTTTCTGCCCTCGAGGATTTGTTAACGGATAAAGAGCTAGTTAAATGTCGGGAATGGTGGGTGGTGGAAATTCCCGAAATACAAGGAGAGGCCTGGGAATATATGGGGAACCACCCTTTCAAACATTTACAATTTAAAGGGTTTGTAAAGATTTTTTTTTTATCTTAATAGCTTCCTTTACCTTAATGCAGTGCTGTTTTCATGTCCTCATTGTTTGTTTTTCTCAAGTTGCTGTAATTCTTCTCTGATCTCCACACTTCCTGGTTGTCTGTTTCCTGATAACCACAGTACTGGGAGCTTCTCTCTGTGGTCACTAATCAAGGAGGTGTGATTACTGTGTGTCTAAAACCCCACAGCACCAATCAGTTTTGTTTTCCAAACCAACACTGCCCTGTATTGGCTCTGTGGCTCTGTACAGCAGAGAAGCAGGACACGTGCAAAAATGAAACTAGAGGTACATTATATGATTGATTTTTATCTATTTTTAATCATTTTTAAAAGGAATCAGTTAACTATTATGTCTCTATACCCTGTAAACAGTAATTTCAGCAAAAATGTTGTTTTCCTTTACAACTCCTTTAAGTTCCTACATAGGATTTATTACACGCCGGCCAGGCTGGCCCGCATTTATCCTTCTGCCTCAGATAAATGCTGACGATGTTCCTTCTCACCAGCGAACACAGAGCATGTTTTTTGGAGCTGTCCGCAGATCCCGAGTTCCATTTCCTTCTTATCTGAGGTTCTCAGTGTTCCAATCCCTATGAATCAAAGAGTTTGTCTCCTTGGTTTGGTGGAAGAAATTGTTCCTTCTCTAGCTCATCACACCTTGCTCAATATAGGGTTGTTTTATGGTAGGAAAGCCATTTTATTGCATTGGAAGAAGCCAAGTGCTCTTACTGTGTCAGACTGGAAGGGTCTGATGAACTCTGTAATCCACCTATACAAAGCCACATATGTCTCCTGGGGCTGTCAGATTTTTTTTTACAAAGTATGGCAGGCATGGCTGGACTACTTTACTGGGGTGACCTGCTTTTTTCAACGAGAGGATTACACAGTCACATAAAATAGGAGTTGGGCGGTGGTAAATATTATTAACGCTATGACTGTACCCAGTTATCCTAAGAAGCGATATCCCAAATTCAAAAGAACAAGTGACATTACAAGAACATTGTTGTGGTTGATTGGTGTTCTATGTCTTCTAGACTCGAGCTGATGGTTAGAATTGGGGGTGGGGGAGGGGAAATGTTTTGCTGCTCTTTGGGTTAGTTGAACTATGTTAGTTCTTTTTAGGCCCTGCGAGGCCTATGGGACAGAGTGGGTATGTTGCCTTCTCTGCTCCTTGTGTTTTTGTTATAACATGAAAAATTGAATAAACAGTTAAAAAAAAAAATTAAGTGTTGTACTAAAATGTTGTATATTTTTTTATATATAGTATGTGTCTATACTGTATGTATTCCTTCTAAAGTCCAGTTTTTTACTTCCTCGAGTTTCACCTGTTTGGACTTTGAGGTGGGAGTGATTGCATTAATATTTTTAAATGGGATTGTGCTATGGAAACATAGGGCCAGATTCAGGTAGATGGGCGAATCTTTATTTTAGAGTAACGTTTCTCATTTACGTTACTCCGCCGAAACTTTAGGAGCAAGTACTGTATTCACATAGCACTTGCTCCTAAAGTTGCGGCGGCGTAGCGAAAATGAGACGGCGGAATTCAAATTGGGCGGGTAGGGGGCGTGTATTATTATAACTAGGCGCGATCCCGCGGCGAACGTACTGCGCATGCGTCGACTGTCAGTGCGCATGCTCCAAATTCTGTCAGGGAACGTCAATGACGTCAATCCCCATTCACAGACGTTTTACGCAAACGCCGCGAACATTTTTAAATTCGACGCGATGACGACAGCCATACTTAACATAGGATACTCCACTAGGGGGCTGGTTTTTCTTTACGCCGCGTATCTCTTACGGAAACGTCGGAAAGTCACTGCGTCGGGCCCGAATACGATCGTGAATTGCCGATTCTCGCTGATTAGCATATTCTCGGCGTTAATCAGCGGGAACGCCCCGAGCGCCATTTTTAATATTGCAGCTCCGATACGACGCTCGTATAGGAACTCCATCCCGGCGTTTATTGTTTTCTGACTACAGAAAACAGAAACTCCGGCTCAAAGTGAGAGTTAGGCTGGAGTATCACTGATACTCCAGAGTAACTCTACCTGAATCTGGCCCATAGTATTAAAAAAAAATTGCCCTTTTGGAGAAATAAATGACTCTGCAGTGGTAACTGTGCTGCTTTCAGTGGGCCCTACAATGAAGATCCATGAGTAGTGAAAAATAGGTGAGTGTAAGCCTTTGGAAGATTTAGCCCACTTATGCCGCGTACACACGATCATTTTTTGTGATGAAAAAAAACGACGTTTTCTGTGAAGTAAAAAACGACGTTTTTGAAACGTCACTTTCAAAGACGATGTTGCATACACACCATCGTTTTTTTCACAAAAAGCGAGGTTACGTTCACCACTCTTTTCCATTGAAGCTCGCTTCATAACTAGCTTCTGGGCATGCGCGGGTTCAAAAACGTTGTTTTAAACAACGTTTTTGCTACACACGGTGACTTTTTGTGAAACAAAAAACGACGTTTTAAAAAACGACACAAAAAATTCAAGCATGTTGTAATTTTTTTTTTTGTCGTTTTTTTTAAGACAAAAAACGACGTTGTGCCCACACGATCAATTTAAATGACGTTTTAAAAAACAACGTTTTTTTTTCATCGCAAAAAATGACCGTGTGTACGCGGCATAAGTCTTCCAAAGGCTTACACTCTCCTATTTTTCAAACAAAGGCTTGAACAATTTTGTTAGGAAACAAAGGCTTGAATAATTTTAAAGCGGAATTCCACCCAAAAGTGGAACTTCTGCTCATTTTAACCCCCCCTCCGGTGCCACAATTGGCACCTTTTGGGGGGGAGGGGGGGGGAGGATACCTGTCTTTTACTGGTATCCTTTCCCATATCTGGGAATCTCTGCTGCAGAGCTCCCCCTGGTCCAATACGACAGAGGATCGGGGGCCTCGCACATGCGCAGTAGCCGAAAGGCTACACTGCCGGGTTGCCGTACCCGCAATGGCGGCGAAGCACCCAACAGCTGATGGAAACATCAGCTGCAGGTGCACTGCTGACATTGCTGGACTCTAGGACAGGTAAGTGTCCATTTAAGAAAAGCCAGCAGCTGCAGTATTTGTAGGTGCTGGCTTTTAATGGTTTTTTTATTCTTTTGGGGCAGAACACCGCTTTAAGGATACCTGTACTGTACTTTAAATATGCCTACCTACTATATGAAAATATAAGGTGCAGAAATTATATTTTCAGACATTTCCAGCTGTATGGGTCTTAGGGATCCATGTACAAGCTATTCATGTTCATTCTGCTACCCACCCCAGACTCTAAGATGAGGGTGTATAATCCACCATTGTAACAGGCTATATGATGCAGCACCCAACAGAGGTGGTTTTCCTGTGTTCATCTCAGAGGGTGGGGTATGTGGCAATGGTATTATCAGCACACTAAAGAGCCACTTTACTAAGATTTACAGCAGTTATTTTAATTGAGTTCAGTATTTTATTAAAAAATCATTAAAGAAAAAAACTAATAAAACATGACGAAGAAAAATTGCTTGATTATGCTTTAGTGAAACGATCCTTAAAACCCAAGGTACACTAGTTATGAATCTACCAATAGATTGCTAATGGCTAACTGCCTAATGTCAAATAAAAGAAAGCTTAGAGTTGGGTTAAAAAAAAACATGGGTGCCACCTACTGGTCAGTCTGTACTTCAGCCACAGTTCAATAATTAGAATTAGATAAAGCTAAAGGAGCAAGCACAGGAGAAAGGCACCTACAGTATATATAAATCATGTCAGATGCTTGAGACAAGGGTGTCAGGACCTCTCTTCTCTCAGGTAAGCAACCAATGACATCTGAAATGAACCAATGAAATCTGTATAGCTGGGCCGATATCGACAGCCAATGTAAAGAATCCCTACAGCACTAATAACCAATGTGAGCATGGGCGTCCGCTGAAATTTTTTCAGGGGGGGCGCTTCGGCAGCGGCGATACACAGTCACATTTTACCCTTTCATCGACCGCTAGCAGGGGTTAAAAGCGACCCCCCCCCCCACGTTAAAATGTAAAAACACCCCACTGTGCCCCCTGCATCTTTCAATATCTCTTTGTCCCTACTGTGTACCCCCTCTCCACAACTGCACAACTGGGCCCATTTACATTACACAGCACCCTTCACCATTGGACCCCTTTGCATTACACAGCACCCTGCACCCCATTACATTGCACAGCACCCTGCATTACTGGACCTATTTCTATTAGTACAGTGTTATACTAAATGAAGTGGTTCAACTCACCATAATGCAGAATCAGTTGGAGCCCCGAGTGTGTCACATGTTGTGGATTGTCACTTGCCACGTTGCCTGCTGAAACACATTGTGGATTGTCACTTGCCACAGCGCCTGTCACACATTGTGTATTGTCACTTGCCACAGCGCCTGTCACACATTGTGTATTGTCACTTGCCACAGCGCCTGTCACACATTGTGTATTGTCACTTGCCACAGCGCCTGTCACACATTGTGGATTGTCACTTGCCACAGCACCTGTCACATGTTGCGGTCCGGATTGTCACTTGCCTGCTCCAATTTTCCCTTGCTGTGTCCCAGAGTCAGGGGCCAGGGTTGTCAGGCATCAGAGGGAATATTTAATCTCTCTGATTCCCGCGCTGCCTACACAGAGAGGAGGGGGGCTGCTGGGTGGGTGGTGAGATATGATGTCATCTGATTGGCCAGACACTCACCAAGCCAAGCCGCCCAGCTGCCCGGCCCGCAAGCTCTCTCACCTGACACCCGTCAGCATAGCAGCCTACACTTTTAGCCCGCCTGAGCCGCACACTAGTTACCTGCCCACCGAGCCACCCGCTGCCTCACCAGCCCACCCAGCTGCCTACAGCCTGGTCTGCTCACTCTCACCCATCCACAGCACTCACCCACTATCCGCTGTTAGATTTCAGGGGGAGCCGTCAAGCTGACAGAGAGGGGGAGGGGGGGGGGGCGATCGGAGGAGATATACAGTGCAGACAGCCCGCGGCTCTCCTCTCCCTGTCACAGCACTCCATTTACCAGAGAACTCGGCAGCGGTGCTGTGACAGGGAGAGGAGAGCCGTGGGCTGTCTGCACTGTATATCTCCTCCGATCGCTCCCCCCCTCTCTGTCAGCGGAGCTAGAAGAGAGAGAGAGAGAGAGAGAGAGAGAGTGGCTCTGATGTCATTCACCATGCCGCCGCCTTGCTTCCTGCCCTCAGAGAATTATGGCACTGGTTTCTAGGGGGGGGGGGGCAAGCAAGTGTGCTTGCCCTATGGAGCGGACGCCCATGAATGTGAGGGGCATGTCACCACAAACCCAAAGATGAATCTGAACACCCATGAAAGGGTGCACTACACTGATGACAAAGGTAAGGGGCACTTAAAGGGGTTGTAAAGGAAAACATTTTTTTTTTCATAATAAACATCCTTTACCTGCAGACATTCCTCTTTTCACTTCCTCATTGTTCGTTTTTGCTCAGAAGTTGATCTATTTCTTCTCTGTTCTGTTCACTTCCTGCTTGTCTGATTTTACTGACCACCGTGAAGGAAGACTTTACTACGGTGGTCAGTGACGTGCTCGCCCCCTCCTGGGAACTACAGCTGTGCAGCAGGACGCTCTCTACGTGTTAGAAACTTCAAGGAGGTGTGAATTACTGGGTGTGCCACAATGCATACTGGGAAATGTAGTTCTTACATGAACAAGTGATGCAAACCAGAAAGTGAATGAGAGAACAGAAACTAGAATGCCGGAGGTGATATAGATGAAGGAATTTGATAGGTATTTACTCGTTTGTTAACAGAATCATTACACTATTCTGTCTGTCTACCTTGCAGACATTAATTTTAGGCAAAAAAAAAATGTTTTCCTTTACAACTCCTTTAACTACTGACAACCAATGTAAGTGGTTACTTTACCACTGATCACCAATATAAAGGGGCAATTCATCAATGTAAGGGACACCGGAACACTTACCACCACAATAAGGGGCCATTTCGTTTCATGATCACCCAAGGAAAGGGTGTACTTATAGTGGTTGGAAACCTTCACAAATACCCAGTGACTGGCCTCAGGTGATAAACAGAGATGGAACAAATCCTCCTCCATAAGTTGTACCTGTCTATCTGCAGTCTTCTGCTCTCTACAGCCTGAATTTATACAGCTTTCTGAGCAGTCCAAAGGCCAATTGCTTCCTGATTTGCCAGGAGGAGAATCAGGAAGACAATAGCAAATATTAATTTGCTATTGTTGCACAAGTGGGTGGGCTCCAAGCGCAGTGCTTTGTGCCCCTGGCCCACTCTTTTTGGAAGCCACTTAGAGCCTCGGGCACTAATCATGTGCTTAAAAATGAAAAAAAAAATATTGAAATCCATGCTTCCGGCACCCCACATATAGATTAGGGGGCCGGATGCATGAATGAGGGATGGCGCTAGTACACCCCCTATGGACGGGCCCCCACTGTTTCTGAGCATTTAGAAAAAACGGGGGTAGGCAGCTGAATTTACACTCTGCAGAGCTCAGTGAGGAGAGCTCTGAGAGCTGATTGGAGAGAAGGCACACACCCCCTCCACACCGCACACATGACAGAGCTGAGGCTGTCCCTCCCCTGTCACCATTTTTCTCTTGGTGTCAGTAAAACTTGTTATAAGTGATTTAATGATGCATAGTGCTCTTAATTGAGATACTGTATGTACACATTATTGAGGCATATGTTGTGTTCATATTTAATGTCTGAGGTTTACAATCACTTTAATCACTCAAAATCAATGTGTGGGGGACATACACTGACCACTATCATATTGTAGCACCCACTAGTGTGCTAGAAGTGTAAATATATTTTTTGTTTAGTGTAGGTAAATTCATTCAGGCTTGGCTGGTAACCAAGCCTGTTTTTTTTTCCTGGGTTGGGCAGAGATCCATGTAGAGCTGGATGACTTAGAGGCAGCATCACTGAGACCTACCTACTTCTCAAACTTACTAGTAACTTCCAGAAGAATGAGAGGGGAAGTAAGGTGGAGCTGCCTGGAGTGTTCCGAGAACCCTGACCAATTCCCAACAGATGGGTTGGCAGGGGGAAGGCGCCCTCAAATACTCAGGGTCAGCCCAGCTGGGGCAGCGGATTATAGGTGAAAGATGGAGTGTTAGGCTGTTTGTGGCCTTTGAGGAGCCCTAGACTAAGGGGGAGGGGACCTCAGGCCTGGGTTCGGGTGCAGCAGGGACCCTCTTCCCGACACACAGAGAAGTTCTAACCAAGAGGCATAGGAGCAAGGTTGAGGAAAGCAGGAGGACACTGCCGGGCAAATCTCCAGGAAGGAAAACACAGTCAGAGAACTGAGAGCCATGCCTGAGAGAACTGGGTGGAAGCAGTCTGGGATAGATGCAGAGTCAGTCTGAGAGACCTGTGAAGTCTTAGCCAGAAGGGCTAGTGAAAGGGGCAGCTGTAGCCAGGCGGGCTGGCAATGCCTAAAGAGGTGGTGCTGGGATCAGTAGCCACAGGAGTGCTAAGCACTGGCATTTATTTGTGCTACACAGTCAAAGGGACCTGTGGTCCATGCCTGCAAAGGGCATTTACTATGGTCTGATTGTGCTCTAGTCAGACCATCCTTACAGTGCCAGCTGGTCCTGGGAGTTGTTGTTCTACAAGCAAGATTGTGCTGGAGGTAGAAGGAGAAGTTTATATACAGGCTGTATATAGTTTGTGTCCCTAAAGAGTTCTGGGTTTGATCAAGATTTGATGGGAGATTTTTCATTCACCAGCGGCTCCTGCGGAGGGTAGAGCTACAATATGGTTACCTGCTGACCACTAATATAAGTGGCACTCACTTTGGATATTTACTAAAAAATCTGCATTATAAGAACCATAAATAATGGCAAACAGCTGCTGCTACCAAGAGGTATAAACAGTATTTACTATTATTATTAGGGTTGAGCGAACCCGAACTGTAAAGTTCGGGTTCGGTACGGACATTGGGTTTTTCCCAAACCCGGACCCAAACCCGAATAATTGGTAAAAGTTTGGGTCCGGGTTCGGAGTTAGGGGAAAAAAAATGCACGGAGGTCCCCGCAAATTCAATAATTTGTCTTTTATCCAGCGACGGGTGATGTCTCCAGCGGCGGGTGTTCTCTCCAGTGACGGGTGATTGGTCCAGCGATGAGAAGATCCATCCATTCAGAGCACAGCTCCATGAATGACGTGTCGGAGCTGTGCTACATTACTGGGATAGCCCTATTCCATAGTAAGGGTTGGGCTGTCCCAGTGACGTAGCACAGCGTGCGTCAGAGGAGGACGGGGTCACGTGACGCGTGGCCCGCCTCCCCTATAAAAGAAACGTCAAGCTCCGACGCGTCATTCGCGGAGCTGGAGAGATCATCGCTGGACCAGCCGACCGTCGCTGGAGAGATCACCCATCGCTGGATAAAAGACAACGTTAGAGAAGGGAACAGCATCGATCGTCTGTTTTCACCGCTGGATTTTTATTTGGTTTAATTATTAAAATATTTTGTTCTACGGTGTGTGTGTTTTTTTTTAAACAACTATTACTTACACTTCCTTTGTGAAATGGTAGGGGTACAGTGTACCCCATTTCCATTTCACATAGGGGGGGGCCAGGATCTGGGGGTCCCCTTTGTTAAAGGGGTCTTCCAGATTCTGATAAGCCCCCTGCCCGCATACCCCCACAACCACGGGGCAAGGGTTGGGGATGAGACCCTTGTCCCCATCAACATGGGGACAAGGTGCTTTGGGGGGCACCCCAAAGCACCCTCCCAATGTTGAGGGCTTGTGGCCTGGTTTGGTTCAGGAGAGGGGGGCGCTCTTTGTCCCCCCCTCTTTTCTGCGGCCGGCCAGGTCAACGTGCTCGGATAAGGGGTCTGGTGTGGATTTTAGGCGGAACTCCACGCCATTTTTTTAAAAATTTGGGGTGGAGTTCCCCTTAAAATCCACACCAGACCTGAAGGGTCTGGTTATGGATATTTGGGGGAAACCCCACATCATTTTTTTTTTAAATTGACAGCGGGGTTCCCCTAAATATCCATACCAGACCTAAAGGGTCTGGTTATTAAATTTGCGGGGACCTCCGCGCATTTTTTTTTTTTTAAAGTTCGGGTTCGGGTCCGAACCCGAACATCCAGGTGTCCGCTGAACTCTAATTATTATCATTGGGATTCTGTGAAAAACCTACATAAAAAAACAGAATGTAATTATTTGCAATTCTCAAACCCTTATTTTATTCATAATAGAAAAGAAAAAATATATCCAATGTTTTCACTGAGAAAATTGACAATTTTAAGAAAACAATTGTGTAATTTTTAAATTGATGTCAGCCACACATCTTAAAAAAGTTGGGACAGGGCCATATTTATCACAATGTAGTCTCCTCTCTTCTCTTAACATTCTGAAATGTCTGGGAACTGAGGAGACCAATTGCTGGAGTTTTTGGGAGAGGAATGTTGTCCCATTCTTTTTTTTAAATAGGAGATCCCTCAAGGTTTTTTTTTTTTTAGCAGCAGGGTAGTATATTAAACAAGTTAGGCGGCGTACACACGACCGAGGTTCTCGCTGGAAACCAGCGAGAGTCTCGCTGGAAGCTGCATTCCAGCGAGGACCTCGGCCGCGTGTACACTCTCGGCGAGCTTCCCGTCGGGAAGCCCGTCGAGCAGAAATAGAGAGCACGCTCTCTATTTGCTCGACGGCCCGCCTGGAAGAATGGCTGGTTGCCATTCCCGACGGGCGGGTCGCCGATTTCGATGGCCGGCAGGGAACCTCGATGGGCGGAACGATGTGTTCTGCCCGTCGAGGTTCCCTGCCGTGTGTACGCGGCCTAACAAATGTTTTTTTTATAAAAAATTGTATATGTTTATTCCATGTATCACAGTATCAAAACAAAGGAGAATAGGGCATAGTTACATGGGAGTCATAAAAGGCAAGTTCTGGTCGTGTCATCAAAAACATAACTTGTCAATACAGAACATTTAACACATTGACTCAAAGTTGAAAAAACAGTGAATTCATATGAAATTTCACATATAAATCCCTTGTTGTCCCATTCTTGCCTGATATAGGATTATAACTGCTCAACAATCCTGGGTCTTCTTTGCCATATTTTTGTGTAGGGCCCTTCTCCTGTTGAGTAGGCACTATTTGTAAATTTAGTTATCTGAGTTGTAGTTTAGCTCAGGATTTTATGCCAAATTATGGGTCTCTGTCCCAGCTCGGCTGTGTTGCGCATCTTCCACCTGACTGTGGGTGTTGCTGTCACCGGGGTCAAGGTTGGAACTGCAATGGGCTGGGTGTATTGGGTGCTTCTTGCCCAGAAGCAGCTCAGTGGCGTGGTCCCCGCCACTGTGCATTCTGGGGAGGGGTACTTAAGAGACAGACATCGTTCTGGCGGGGTCTTCCGATCCTGACCTGAAGGCCCTCCTGGCCTCAGGGATGTGTTAGCAACCATTTGGTCTCGGGGCCTGCTTTGCTACTGTGAGTAGGCCCAGAAGTTTTGGGGCCTACTAGTCCAGGGATAGTCCTGCGCTGTCTTCTCTGCAGGAAGAAACTAAACGATTGAGGATTCAATTAGAGAATGTATCCTGGCCAGTTTACCTCACAGTGCAGCCGGTTTGGCTGAAAGATCCTGGCACCGTGAGCTGTGTAATTTCTTTGAACTTTGCAAAGTGCACGTCTAGTTGCATGGCCCTGTGGCAGAGGACCGTGAAACGACTCAACGGCATTCATCAAGTTTGTGGCAGAGACTTTTGAAAGAGCTTCGCATCGGCTGCTAGTTCATTGAGAGAAGCCTACCTGGTGGTCACTAGATCCAGTGTGGGAACAGTTGTCCTCTGGATCCAAGATCTTACCCGTAATCCGCAAAGCAAGGTTCCCTGAATCTTTCCCTACCCCTTCATCCCTCTTATGGAACTTGTTAATAAAACTTTTGAAGAAAAAAAACAAAGTGTTGGTGCAGACATTTGTAACTCTTCAAGAAGGACCCTAGGACATGAATGGTGAACAGTAAGGTAACGGCAGGCCCAAATTTAAACCAGCAGCTCTTTCGGGGGTAGTGCTACATTTGTTTCAAGATGCACCAAAAATGTTCAATTGGTTCAAGGTCTGGACTGCATACAGGTCAGTTAAGCACCTAGACTCGGTCATAACAGAGCCATGCTGTTGTCATAGATACAGTATGCAGTTTCGCTTATTCCTGCCGAAATAAGACCTTCCCTAAAAAAAGATGCCACTTGGATGGGAGCATATGCTGCTGTCAGTTATCAGATAAGACCAGAACTGTGTGGACTGCAACAGAGGAAACCCAAACGTATGTAAGTGAATTATAATGATTTAAGTGATATAATATAAATACAACCACCTCCAATACCACACAGTGCACAGCAACCAATACCAAACAGAACCCCCAAATAATAACAGTAACAGACAAATATATACAAGCAATGGGGAAAACCAGAATCATAAAACAGGACCAGGGTCGCCAACGGGAGGTCAGCATCTGGGGAAAGGGAAAACAAACAGGACAAGGAGAGGATGGATGGATCACAGGAGGGACAGGTACAGGTACAAGGCTCAGGGTTCAGGTAACAGACAGGAGCAGGAACAGGATCAGGTACAGATACAGAGCTTCTCAGGGTCAGGGCGCAAGGAAACATACCAGGGCAAAGTATAAGTGTGTATGCTGGGTATTTATACACATCTCCTGCAATCAGACTCAGGTGACGCCTGATTGCAGGAGATGATGATGGCCCCACACCGCCAGGAACCACCCGCTGGTGGACGCCAGTACTGCGGCCCAAAGATTACATAATACCACCATCAGGGGAAAGCTCCCCTGGCAGTTCCAGACTGCCAGGGGACACCTGCTGGTGAACCACAGTACTGCACGGCAAATAACATGCAGTGTCATCAGACGATGGAACCTTCCCTGACAGTATCCCCCCTCAAAAGGAGCAGCCTCCGGACGCTCTAACTAGCTGCTTCTGGGACAAGTCCTTGGCATCAAGTCGGGCAGTGGGCAGAGTCACACTAAGCTGGGTATGAAGACAGCCCAAAGTATCAAACCAGGTGACGGGCAGCTCAAGCGGGGCAGCAGGCGTAGACATAACAAGCTCAACAGCAGGCACATCAAGCTGGGCAGCAGGCACATCAAGTTGGGCAGCGGGCACATCAAGCTGGGCAGCAGGCACAGGCACATCAGGCTGGGTAGCAGACCAGGATAAATCGAGCTGGGCAGCGGGCTCCGGGTCATCGAGCTGGGCACCAGGCTCCGGGTCATCGAGTTGGCCAGTGCACACTGGGACATCAGGCCGAGCAGCGAGCACCGTAATGGCAGGCTGGGTAACAGGCACCAGCTCGGCAAGCAGGGTAATGGACGCTGGTTTAGCAGGCCGGGTAACGGGCACCAGAACTTCAGGCTGAGACATGGCCACAGAACCCTCAGGCTGAGACACGGCCACCAAAATCCCCAAGCAGAGACACGGCCATCAAAAACCCCAGGCTGAGACACGGCCACCGAAAACCCCAGGCTAAGACACGGCCACCGAAAACCCCAGGCTGCGACACGACCACTGAAAACCTCAGACTGAAGCACCAGATCTTCAGATGGGAATACTGGACCTTCAGGCTGGAACACCGGACCTCCAGGCTGGAACACAGGCACCGGAACTTTAAGCAGGGATACAGACACCGGAACTTCAAGCGGGGACGCAGGCACCGGAACGTCAAGCGGGGACGCAGGCACCTGCACTTCAAGCAGGGACGCAAGCAACGGAACTCAAGCGGGGACGCAGGCACCGGAACTTCAAGCGGGGACGCAGGCACCGCAACTTCAGGCTGGGGCACCGCAACTTCAGGCTGGAAGGCAGGAACTTCGGGCTGGAAGGCAGGAACTTCGGGCTGGCATACAGGGGCATCAGACTGGGCAGCATGCACTGGGGCGTCAGACTGGTGTTGAGGCAGGTTGGGTTACTGGCAGGATCGTGTAGGTTGGAAAGAACTTCCCTTTCTTCTTTGTCTTAACTACTGGAGATCTGTAGGTGACTGCAGGACTGTCGGTAGGAGAATGAATGAATGAATGAATGAATGAAAACTTATATAGCGCAGCACATGCGAATTAAATCGCCTCTGGGCGCTTGTTGTTCCTGTCTCCTTTGAGATCAAAAGAGATGAGTCTTAATCTTTCTCCTGAAGACTAAGTAGTTCTCCTCCAGCCGAATGCTGGCTGGTAAGGCGTTCCATAGTCTGGGACCTTGGACAGCGAATCTCCTGTCTCCTTTGGACTTGTATCTGGCTTTCGGTATCTGAAGCCGATTTTGATTGGTGGATCGTAGAATACGATTGGGATTGTGAATTTTTAGCATAGATAATGGGGAGCATTCCCATGGATACATCTATGCGTTAGACAGAGAGCTTTAAAGGTGATTCTGTCTTTAACTGGTAGCCAGTGAAGGGATCTCAGTGAAGGTGAGATTGATTCCCAGGGTTTTTTCCCAGTCACAAGTCTGGCGGGCGTATTTTGAACGACTTGAAGACGAGCGATTTGGTACTTGGGGAGTCCGAGGTAAAGGGCATTTGCATAGTCCAGTCTGGAGTTTACAATCGCTCCCACCACGACTGCTATGTCTTTCTTGGGAATAAAAGGAGTGAGTCTGCGTAGTAGGCGCAGCAGATGGTGAGATCCGCTGACTACTGACCCTATTTGTGCGTTCATTGTCATGTCGGAGTCAAAGATGACCCCAAGACTTTTGACTTTGGCGCTAGGGGTGATGATTTTGCCCAGAATGGGCGGGGGGATCCAGGTTGTTGCCGATTGATTCCTACGCTTGGCGTGAAACAGAAGAAGTTCTGTTTTCGCTCCGTTGAGTTTGAGATAACTCTTTGTCATCCAGTCCTCTATCAAAGAGAGACAAGTCTCTAGATTGAGGTGGTGATCCTTTTTATTGCAAATGCGGAAGTACAGTTGCGTGTCGTCTGCATATGAGTGATATAGCAGTTTTTGGCTGCTGATGATTTCGAAAAGAGGACGCACATAGATGTTGAATAACATCGGCGACAGGTGAGATCCTTGAGGGACCCCGCACGATAATGTGCGTTGTTCAGAAGTGAAGGGTCCTAGCTTCACTATTTGTGATCGCTTTTCCAAAAAAGAGGAGAACCAGGATAGATTGCTTTCTGCGACTTTGGCTATTTTGGCCAGCCGAGTCAATAACAGCTTGTGATCTACTGTATCAAAGGCTGCGCTTAGGTCCAGCAGAACCAGAAGAGAAGATTCTTCTTCGTCTGCGGCCTCGAGAACGTCGTCCCATATCTTAAGCAATGCTGTTTCCGTCCCGTGTCCGGGACGGAATCCTGATTGAAATGGGTCGAGTAAGTTGTGGGTATCTAGATGCTGTTGCAGCTGCTGTACCACTGCTTTCTCCATTACCTTGGAGAGAACATTTAGGCCTGTTATGGGGCGCCAATTGAGTGGATCCTTAGGATCCAGGGTGGCTTTCTTCAAGATGGGTTGAATAAAGCCCTCCTTCAGCTGGGAGGGCATTATGCCCTCCCTGAAGGATTGGTTGATAAGCTGCGTGACAGGAGGTGCCAGGATGTCGGTGCATTCCTTCAGCAGTTTGGTGGGGATAATATCATTTGGCGCAGTGCTGTTGCGCAGAGTGCCGATGATATTTTTTGTGGTCTGAATGGAGATGGGTTCCAGCGTGAACTCACCTAACTGTGGTGAATTACTGCCGGTGCTGTGTAAATAACTACGGGGGGGGGGGGCTGGGAGAGAAATTGTTTTGCTGAATGCTTTGCCGGATAGCCTCAATTTTGTTAATGAAGCAATCCGATAACTCATCGCAAAATTCTTGTGTATCCAAGTTGGGGGCTTTAAGACATCCTGGATTCATGGTCTGAGTGACCAGCTTGAAGAGTTTGCGGGGGCGGTTTAGGGCACCGTTGATAGCCTCAGAAAAATAGTTTTTCTTGGCTTCGAAGATTTGCTTGTAGTATTTTCTGGTTATTGCCTTGTAGATCGAGAGGTTCTCATCTGAAGAGCTTCTTTTCCAGGCTGCTTCTGCCCTTCTGCGCTCTTGCTTCAGTAACGCCAGCTGGTTGTTGAACCAGCTGGAGTTATTTTTCCTGATCTGGGTCTTTCGTTTCGGCGCTATCAAGTCAGCTGACTGCAATAGTGCTGTGTTTATGGCCTCCAGTGTTTCATCCGCTGTTTGGTGCGGCTGAATTGTGTTTATTTTTTCCCCTAACGTGGCTTTGAAGAGTTCCGAGTGGAGCTTCTTCTGACATCTGGTCCAGTGTGTTGTCACTGGATTTGATGTTTTTGTTAAGGGGGGAATTCGGAAATAATGAATTTAATTGCATGGTGATCTGTCCATGGCAATGGTTCATTTTCCAAGATTTTTATTTCCAGATCTTGTCTGAAAATAAGATCGAGCGTGTGACATGAAGCATGTGTGGGCCCACATACTAGTTGCTGAAGCCCTAATCCTTCCAGGTGGTTGATGCAGGCGTCGGCAATGGGGTCTTGCGGGGAGTTGGCCCAGAGGTTGAAGTCCCCGAGCAGCAAAAGGTGTTTGCTGTTCAGGGTATAAGTGGAGACAAAGTCAGTCAAAGATGGGAGCAGCTGCGACTTGGGGCCGGGTGGCCTATAGCAGAGTAGAATCCGGACGGTCTCCTGGCCGTTTACTTGCAGTTGAAGAGTAAGGGTTTCCATGAATGGAAGAGGGTTTTGGAGGCTTGGTTTTGTGATCGCAAGACGCGTCTTATGGATCACCGCCAGTCCTCCTCCTCTTTGCCCTATTCTGTTTTCCGTTATAATACGGTAGTTTTCTGGCACCAATTTTCCTAGAATGGTGTTACAGTCGGCTGTGAGCCAGCTCTCTGTAATAAAGAGGTCTAAATCATGTCGCAATAAGAAATCATGGATTTCTAATCAGTGTTTTACTGCCGATCTAGTGTTGATCAAAGCACATGATATGTGCTTAGGCTGGGGTAAATGGCTGCGATTTCTGGCAGTCGATCGTCAATCGATCCTCAAAAGTCGCAGATTTCTTAGGGCTTTTTTGGTGGCGGCCGGCAGAATTGCGGAAAATCTACCCAGATCCCAAATGTTCTCCGCCGAGTATTGCCGATTAACCATGGCCGCCGTGAAACCAAGGGGCGGGGGGGGGGGGGGTGGATTCACAAGGATAACTGAATCCTCTGATCCTGGCTTGGTCCAGAGGAAGGCAAAAAAACCCTGCCCACGCTGCGCCAATATGCTGTGGTAGGGAAAAAAATTCCTTCCTGACCCCTAAAGAGGCGATCAGGTTAAGCCCTGGATCAAGTTTTAATGAATTTGAGAGGGGGGAGATAGGGCAGGGTGGAGCAAGATGGCCGCCGACCTGGCAGCAGGATCCAGGCTGGGGGGGTACCAGGCTGAGTGACGCCTGGGGGGCTAAGAAAGATGATCGGAGGGCAAGGGGGCTCTACTGGGGTGGGGGGGGGGGCTTTCTGGCCCGATTAGTGAAATAGTGCCGACTGTTGGGGGGTGGGGATCGGCGCGCCGCTAGGCCGCGGATGAAGCCGCGGCCGTTCCTGAGTCGCGGCTGCCGCGAATCTCCACCGACCGGCGCGGAGAGAAAAAAAACACCGCGCCCGAGGGTAGCGGCGGTTTGTGGGGATGGCTGGCGGGATTGGGGGAAGCTACTGTGGCTTGTCCTGAGAAGGACGGCCGTCTGCAGCTCCTAAGGAGTGGCTTACCAGGTCAGGTGAACCGGGGGAAAGCCGTGGAAGTCCTGGAGGGGGGAGAGGAGCTTGTCCGAGTGGCCAGTGGCAGGTGGACAGATGACAGGGAGGTGGAAATCCTGCCTGCCTGTCTGTGAGGCCTGGAACCGCACAGTGGGGAGGACCCTGCACTATCCCTGAGAGAGTGACTCGTTTGAGAGCGTCCTGCTCTCTCGATGTCTGACTGCACACTGACTGCACACCCAGGAGGTGAGGCATACTGAAGAGAAGGGCTGGCATATGGCAAGTAATAAGGAACAGCGGCCAGAGGAAGTTTTTGTCGGGAAGTTGTAGGTAGCAGAGAAGAGGCAGGTGAGTTAAAGGCAGGATAAGCACAGCAGGTAGAGACAGGGTATTGATATTTGGTGGGAAGCAGGGTATATTGTGCTGAAACTGAGTTTGCAATGGGTGAAGGGGAAAAGGCTCTTGGGTAGGCAGATGTCTAGCAGCAGAGATGGTTTGTTGTGGGCTAGCTGGGGCTGATTGCAAAATATCAGACCATGCTAAGTTCAGTGGTTGCACAAACTTCAGGTTACATACTGTCTTTCTGACAAGGGATTGTACAGAATCAACAAATTATTTTATCATTTGTTGGGAACAAGCTGTATAATGTTAAAAAAAGTATGGGGAGTCATCTTCCAGAAGCCACACCAATGATGTGACCTGATTAATACTGAAAGGGGAGAAAATCATCATGGCCCTCTGGGATACAGGGTAAAGCCAGCTCTGTGCAGATTTGAATTAAAGGCTGAACATCCCTAAACAGCATACAGTCCTGATCAACCCAGGAGTGAGCAAAAGGAACGATCTCTAGCAGCTGGTCACTCGTCCACTCTTTTAGTGACTGTCGGAGATATTCACTACTCTCTGATACCAGCAGAGCATTATAATGAATCACATCCAACTTCATTGCCGCAAAGCAACCTGAACCAAGATGGTTTCTCTGTGCAGCCACTACTGGTCAGGGATGGCCCTGGTGTACTGTGACGTATCAGATAAGACCAGAACTGTGTGGACTGCAACAGAGGAAACCCAAACGTGAAATATATTGATTAACCACTTAAAGACCTGGTCACGACTATATACATCCTGTTTTTAAAGATGGATATCTCGGTAACGGCAGCAGCTGCTGCCACAACCAAGATATCTATCTTTACTGTAAGCGGTCCTGTAAACGATAACGGTGGTCTCTGTGGCGGATTCGCTCTCCCGCGCCCTCTGCCGCTTACCGGAGCCATCGGTAGCGGCGGAGGCGATCGGGTCCTGTCCCCTGCTTGGCTGGGATACGAGTGAGGGCAATGGCCCCCACCCGTCCCCATAGCATAGCATAGCAGGGCGGAAGTGACGTCAAAACGTCACTTCCGCCCATGCTTCTTAAAGCAATATTTTCTTGTTGTCATTTTTTCAAATGACAACATTTTTGTGGGAAAAAAAGGATGCCAATTTTGTTTGGCATCCACGTCGCACGAATGCACAATTGTTATTTTCAAGCAACGCAGTGCCGAATCGCAAAAAGGGGCCTGGTCCTTTACCTGCATATTGGTCTGGGTCTTAAGTGGTTAAGGTTTGAACATGCACTACAGACCAGTGTTAATTTTGACGTCAAATTTCAATTTAGTCATTCTCTTTTGCCTAAAATGCCATTTTAGTTTTAGTCATATTTTAGTCTTTTGACTAAAATGCCATTTTAGTTTGTTGTTTTTGAGTCATCTCAATTGTTTTTGTTTTAGTCGACTAAAATAGTATTAATTTAGTAAATGAAAAGGTTTTAGTCAACAAAATTGACACTGCTTGGCAGGGTTCAAGTGAAGTATCTGCTTTAGCTGCCTAAGTAACTTCAGCCTTATCCAGGCTCCACTATTAACTTATAGTGAATGTCTTTTCCTAGTGGGCCTGTGGCTAACGCACCTATTGTACTTTCATTAATGTGGCTTGGGTTTCGTTATTTATAACACAATCTTTTATTAAAACTTTTTCTATTGTCTCATGTGTACTTTGTTTAAACCAGCTGCGTCAGGTGTGTGATGATACTTCTAGTACAGTTTATATACTTTAGGTGCTTTTTGCTAACAAATAATTGAGCACCAGGGGAGTTTTCACGTCTCTGTTGTTGCATCTCAACCCATGTAATTTTCCCTTAGGGCCATAAACAATGCCCATGTGGCTTTGTTAGTTTCTAAGAAGTCACTACTACTGGATAACTCAAACAGTATCCCTGTTCCTCTGAGGGATGGCTGATTTCTTGAAAGATTCAGCTATGCAGCCAATTAATAAGGGCGCCGAGCTACACAGCTAGAAGCTGCAATCATTTTTTCACCATTACTGAATGTCATGAATAAAATGATAGAAGAAAAGAGTTTGCACAGTATGTTGTAGAGTTTGAAGTTTTAATATTGATAAGCTGATTTGATTTTAGCTATCCGCATCTTACATGAACTCCAATAGTAAGACTTTCCTAGCATAGCTACTGATTACTCCACAGTGTTCTCTGTGTTTTTCTCCCTTCTGCCTTTTTTATATATGAAAAAAAACATCAATTATAAATAATTATACCCTAGTAATAAAAACAGCATCTTATGGGACCAGGGTGCTTAAGTGCAGAGAAAACATCCCTTGGAGACCCAGAGGGATATAGAATGTACATCATTCAGACCATCAGCAACTAACCAAACGTGATCAGAAATGTGTTGGTGGACAGACCATTGCATTCTTTAATTTGCAATTTAGCCACCAGGTACTAAGATATGGTATTAGATATGCCAGCCAGTGCATTTAGATTAATTCAAGTTCTTTACATGTTTTAGATGTAAACTCAGCCTATACAAAACATCATAACAACCTTAAAGCGGAGGTTCCGCCCAATAAAAAAAAAAAACAGCAGCTACAAATACAACAGCTGCTGACTTTTAAAATATGGACACTTACCTGTCCGCGATGTCAACAGCCGAGGCTGAGCAATCGCTCGTCTCTCGGCCACCCACCGCCACCCTCAGTGAGAGAATTGGGAAGGGAAGTGTTGCGGCTTCACTGCCCTGTTCTCTACTGCGCATGCGTGAGCAGCGTGGCACGCCGTCACTGGTCCACGCTCTATCCTGGGAACAGTGTGTTTTCCAGAAGACAGCTGGGGGTGCGGGTAGGGGCGTGATTGCCGCAGGAGTGTATTCCCAGAAGTGGGTGCAGATACCTGTCTTAGAAAGGTATCTGCACACCCCCCCCAAAAGGTGCCAAATGTGACACCAGAGGGGGGAGGGTTTCCGAAAAGCGGAAGTTCCATTTTTGGGTGGAACTCCGCTTTAAAAGCTTCATTAAAATTGTCACATAAAAGATTTCACAGAAAAATCATCAAATATACCTTGAAAAGCGTGGGTTAACTGCATGAAACCCAATGGTATGCCTACGCTGCAGCCAAACTTCAGCACATCAGTGTGAAACCGGGTGGGGACTGTTGTCTGTGATGGATACTACCAGCTCCTTCCCTCTATGAGAATACCTGTAGTCTAGACCGTACCCATCCACCTAGCTCCTAGATGAAGTACTGACAATGCCTGGTGTCCACGATGACCATCATCTGCCACTTCATGTCCTTGTGCCTGGCATTCACATGCCGACATTACACCACCAGCTTCACACATTTAACAGCCATATCTGTGGGGGAAGGTGGCTCACTGATCTCTCTATATGGCTGTTGATGAGCCCTAAGTTTTACTGAAATGGCAACCAGAAATGGCTGCTGCATTGAAGGCTAGGTCCTGTGTGTAGCCATTCTCAATAAGGATGAAAATCTTCATGGTGCCTGACTGTACAGGCCATCTCTTGAATATACAACACAAGTACTCACATACAGTAGATGACCTCTGAGCCTCGTGATTGGAGTGCCTTCACATCAATGGTTCCAGGCTGAATTACTGGCACAAAGGTCACCATGAATGATACAATCTGACCAAACAATGTACAATCAATTTTAGATCTACTAAAACTATATAAAATGTGGACCTACCTACTATTCTGCCCACTCAGTTTTTATCCAATCAGGCAGGCCCTAGTACTACATATCTGTTGGCATATCTAACGGAGATTGTACAGATTGTAAGGTGTGTTGTGAGGTCAGCACTACCTGGAGTCTATGGGATGTCTGATCTGTGTCCTCCCAGTCAGTGAGACTGGAAGAGTTGGCTGTGTTGGCTACATAGAGTGCATAGAGCCCCATCCTCCATCCTGTCCCATACTACACTGTCTGACCCATCTCTATTGACAGAGCCTAGCCCCTTCAACCTCTGGGTAATGCCACGTGTCTCTGATCTACACAGTAGTGTCTCACCCCAGAATACCACCTATCTACACAGTGTGCCCATCATCTAACAACCAGCTACGTCCCTGATAGAGAGCAGGTCATGTACACATGTCTTTAACCACACTTGGCTATAAATGACTGTTATTACATCTTATGTCATAGGCTTGCACATGAGGGAAGGGCTATATAAATGGCTGTTCACTGCTCGAGACGCAGTTAGATTTTTTCTTCTGTTTGTACCTGAGTTCCATGTAGTGAAGAGAATGAACAAGAAGCTGCCATTTATGTCAACTGGGAGGTACAATATTTGTCTCATATACACCACCATCATTCTCCAAAGTATTTTTTCCGTCAGGCAAAACAGTTGTTAGAACATCTTAGTGAAAGTGGCTACAGTAAAAAAAAAAAATAGAAAATCAGGCCTTTAACCTCCCTGGCGGTATGATTCTTTCAGATTTTAGGTGCTAAAAGCGGTACCATTATTTGCAAGGGAATTTGGCGTTTTAGATTGCAGGCTTGCAATTCTTAGGAATAACTCACCTAAATCTGTCCAAACCAGAGTCTCTAGTAGACTATGACAAAGTTTGAAACACAAAATCATAAATTATAATATAATAAATAATAACAAATAATAATTTAATAATAACAATACTTTTTATTCAATAAATTTTAACAAAAAAATATATTCATAAACTCAGATTTTTTGGGGGGGTCAAAAAAGTGTGCAAAATCATTATTTAGTAAATGTCTCGGGTATGAAATTCTTTGAAGCAAGGAATGGGCGCAAAGTCCAACGTCGCAGTCGAGACAACTGAAGCGCGTTTTCTTTGCGTATTTTGTTTCCGCTGTTGTGCGCGCTTGGAGCAGCAACCACACACACATCCGTGAGGGTGCTGATTTTTTTGCAGTGGGTGGTACATAGTCCATGAATATGACGACCAGTCAGGCGCTCAGGATTTACAACAACCAGAAGCCCGTCGTCCAGAATGGGTTTACCGCCGTTGGCGTCTGGCCTTTTAGAAAAATTTGTTCTGCCACCTTCCACATAAAGTCTGCATGGACCATAGACCTGGCATTTTTTTTTTTCAGCAGGTGATGAATGAATTCCACAGACATTGCTCCAAGAGATGTCTGAAATTTTTTTTATAATATTTTTTCTGCTGCTTTCGCATAGCTGGATAAAATGTCATGGCTTGGTCCGCCCTGTCCACACCTCCCATCGTGTGGTTTTAGTCCAATACAACTTGGGGCTTTTCCACTTTTCTTTTCCACCTCTGGTATGCACCATGACGGTCGAGGTATTGTGCACTGTGCTCATCAGGGAAATGTCCTTTTTGTCCCGCCACTTTAGTGCCAACATTTTCCCTTTTTGCCATGCAGCAACTTCTCCTTTATCTAGCTTTTTGTTGTAAAATCTGCCAGCATGTCCCGCCGGTTAGGCCTCACGGTTCCATAAGCGTCCGTCTTGTTCATAAGCAGGAACTCGTACAGTTCTGGGGAAGTGTAGAAATTGTCTGTAGTGAGACAGTAGCCCTGGTTGAGCCAAGGGCTTATCAATGACAGATTGACGCGCGCTTTGCCATCCCAAAAAAACTAAATCTCGGGGAGAATTTGGTCCCTTTCCCAGTGTACATTACTGTGTTCCAAATATACCCAGAGCTGGATTCACACAGCAAAAAGGATTTTCCCAAAGCGAGCGGCTCCCAAAGCGAGCGCGCTAGACACAATAAATTGTAGCCAACTGAGCCTACCTTTATAGGCCATAAGACTTTCGTCAATAGTAATGTCCCGCTCAGGAATATAGGTCTGCTGGAAGTTCTGCAGTATCATTTGGTAAACATCCCAATTTTTTTTAGCTTTGGAGCTGGATGAGATTGTTCGTCGAATTCCTCATTATTTGCGAAGTGCAAATACTTCATAATCAAAGAAAATCGATATTCGGACATTACCGATCCAAAAAAAAGGTGTGGCCAATAATTTATTTGTGGTCCAGTACCACTTTTGGAGTGGTTTCCCCCCACCACTCCCTGTAAAATCAGGAGGCCAAGGAAGTTTCAAATATCATCAAGTCACAGGCTCCCATTTTCTGCGCCGCGAAAATCCCATTTTCTGCGCCGCGAAAATAGCTGTGTAACAGCTTGCTGATCTCCAACACTATTTTGTACCTGAGTCTCCAATATTTTGTCATCACCTCATCCGTCAAAAAAAGCCGGAGGTAATCCAACGGATTGTCACCCTCTATGTCCACTTTTATCCCAGGTGATCCTGTGAAGGGAAACCTTGGGGGCGCTACGTGCTCTGTAGCGCAATCAATTGCGCACCAAGTCCGCACATCGCTGGGCACAGGTGCAGGATCGTCACTCGCATCACTTTCTTCATCCGATGACGAGCTTTCCCACGCGTCGCTGTCGCTCAGCTCCTCCGCAGCAAGGGATTCTGCATCACTGTCGCTGGTTTGGCAGCATGTCGCATAGCGATTTGGATGTAGAGGCGCGCTTTGCCATGATTGCCAGTACCAGTGTCTGTATACTGAGCAGCAATCTGCAGACAGGTCTTGAGAAAACACTGGGGGGGGCAATCAAAGGTCACTGTATTTATTTTTTTATTTTTATCAGTTGTGTTTTTTTGGGTTTCACTAGTGTTTCACTTATGTTTGGCGCGTTCCCCCCCCCTTCCGCCCCCTGCGTCGCGACTTATACATTTGCCGCAGGGAAGGGAATTCCCCCCCCCTTCCGCCCCCCTGCGTCGCGATACACAGCAGGGAAGGGAATCGGAGGTACACAGCATCAGGCGGACATCCGGCCGCCGTGTACTGCGGGGATTCATCGCTGGATCGCGGGAGAGAAAAGGTAAGAAAACGATTTTTCTGCATCCAGCGAGGAAAGCTCGTGTGTGGCACGGGGTTACCGATCGTAGCATGAAAATCTCACCCCGTGCCACACACGTGAAGACCGCCAGGGAGGTTAAGAAGGCCAGAGATCAGTCCCTCTATAAAAGTCAAATGCCAAATAGGAAGCAGACTTCTGGGATTATTCTCATTTATTCTAAACAACACCCCCAAATAAGACAAATCTTGTCAAAACATTGGATCCTCCTAACAACAGACTCATTTGTCTCATTTGACTCATCATGTCATTGGTGGTTTGGTTCCACCGAAACCTGCAATTACTTTCCACCAATATCCTCTCTTAAAAACAGAAACCTGCAATTACTTTCCACCAATATCCTCTCTTAAAAACAGTCATTATCTGACAAAATAAGTCATTATCTGGATTTTTTAAAGGGATCAAGGGCACTTTTTTAAGTAAATATATTACTGATAGGGATTTGAAATATTGTAAATATATTAACACTGATATAAACCAGGTCACTTTGTGAACTGTGTGCAACTATATAAACCAGATTTGTGGCAAACTGTGTGCATTGTGAAATGCTTGTGGCAGTTTCTTTGGGAAAAAGTATTAATGACCATCAGTGGGAAAAAGTATGCTATTTTTCCATGTGTATGCTATTTTTCTCCTATTGGGGAGACATGTAGCCTATGTCCATTAGTATAATTTTCCCATGTTATCCACAGTGACCTCCGATTGTGTCCATTTGGATGCGGGGAGGGGGCAGTGACTGGGATAAAGCATTGCTTTGAAGGAAATTGTGATAGATTTACAAACTCAGGGCCATTGTAACCCAGAGTTCTAAAGTCTGCTCCCCCTCCATCCAGACCATGCTCTGTGTTCACTGTGAACTCCAGGGCTGGATGCAGGGTTTGGATGGAGCAGTGCTTTTGCTAAAGTGGTTACTGCTCTATGATGTCCTTTCAGTTTCATTTGCATGGTATGCAGTGGTTGGAGCAGATGAATGTCCTCCAACATCTATTGACAAGATTCTGAGCATTGCTGGAGATTGGTGATAACGCTGTGATTGATCCAGATACTCCTTATTGGGCACATTGAATGGTTATTTGGCATGTTGAGACATGTGATCTGGTGAGTTTTCACTGCATGTGGGGAAGCTGGAGTGCGGCACGGAATCTGACAATTTTTGTCATCACCATGGGTGTTCCTCCCGTTGTTCACTCTTCACATTGATGTAAATTTAAAATCTACACTATGAGAGCATTTTTTGGGAGTAACGCTTCTCATTTGTTGCGCTGCAGAAGAAATTTTAGGAGCATTTTACGAAGCACTTTATGGAGATCGCAAATGAGCGGCGGAATAAAATTGGGCGGTCGGGGCTATTATAACTAAGGCGATCCCGCGCGCTATCTGCGCAGCGTCGATGTGTCAAAACATCCCGTGCACATGCTCCAAATCGGTGAATGAACTCAAGACGTCAATTCTCAGAAGATTTTTTTTTTTTTTTTCCACGACGCCTCTAACATAGGATATTCACCTTAAATGCGCGGTATCCCGTCCGAAACGTTAACGTCACTGCGTTTGCGCCGGATGCGATTTTGCGATTATAAATTAACTATTTTTTGAGCGAAATCGGCGGGAACGCCCGGCGCATTTTTATTATGATATGGCGAAACTTTGCTGCAGCGCTTCAACCGGCGTTTCTTGTTTTTGGTTACAGAAAACAGAAACGCGGCTCTGGGCTGGCGGATATGTTTATCGCACCTAATGCCGAATCTGGCCTAGAGTTTTTTTCTGTTACATTTTACTTTATGGAGGAAATTAGGTCCTATTCATCAGCAACAGTGGGCTTCCTCAGAAGATCCACTCTAGCACCTTAAATGTGATTTCAATTTTATTATCTATATAATATTATGATATTTTGTGCACGCGATCTGGGGTATGTTTGCGCACCGCCGGAGCACTACTTCCAATGTGATTGGACACCACGGAAGCCAATCAACGGATCTTTTCATTTAGAGGAAAGGCAGAACGGCGGTCTGCCTATGTAAACAAGGCAGATCGCTGTTCTGTCAGGGAGTAAGAGAGATAATGGGCCAGATTCAGGTAGATGGGAGCATCTTTAATCTGGAGTAACGTTTCTCATTTACGTTACTCTGGCGAAATTTTAGGAGCAAGTACTGTTATTCATGAAGCACTTGCTCCTAAAGTTGCGGCAGCGTATCGAAAATGAGCCGGCGGAATTCAAATTGGGCGGGTACGGGCGTGTATTATTTCAACTAAGCACGATCCCGCGGCGAACGTACTGCGCATGCATCGACTGTCAATGCATCCCAGTGCGCATGCTCCAAATTATGTTAGTGAACGTCAATGACGTCAAATCCCCATTCATGGACGTTTTACGCAAGCGACGAAAGGCAAATTTTTTTTTTTTTGACGACGCGATGACGACGGCTATACTTAACATAGGATACTCCACTAGGGGGCTGCTTTATCTTTACGCCGCGTATCGCTTACGGAAACGTCGGAAAGTCACTGCGTCGCGCCCGAATACGATCGTGAATTGCCGATTCCCGCTGATTAACATATTTTTTCGGCGTTAACCAGCGGGAACGCCCCCGGCGCCATTTTTAAATTAAAGTTGCGATGCGATGGCGAAATTCAATTACGCCGCTCGCATCGGAACTCCAACCCGGCGTTTCTTGTTTTCTGGTTACAGAAAACAGAAACGCCGGCTTAAAGTGACAGTTAGGCTGGAGTATCACTGATACTCCAGCCTAACTCTACCTGAATCTGGACCACTGTGTTACTGCTAATCAGAAACACAGATCTCTCTTTTCATCCAGTGCATCCACTCCCCCCCCCCCCACAGTTTGAAAGCATTCACTAGGAGCACACTTAACCCCTTGATCACCCCTGGTGTTAACCCCTGCCAGGATCATTTATACAGTGACATTACTTTTTTTTTTTTTTAACACTGATCACTGTATTTCTGTCACTGGCCCCCAAAAAGTGTCACTTAGTGTCAAATTTGTCCGCTGCAATGTCGCAGTCCCACTGAAAATCGCTGATTGCCACTATTACTAGTAAAAACAATAACAAAAAAAAAAAAAGTCCATAAAATTATACCATAACCAAATAATATACACTTTCTTTAATCAAAAATATGCATCAGAATACATATTGGCCTAAATTATTGAAGAAATTAGATTTGTAAAAATAAAAATAAAATTGTTGGATATGTTTTACAGCAGAAAGTCAAAAATGTTGTTTTATTTTTCAAAATTGTCAGTCTTTTTTTGTTTTACAAAAAATAAACACCCAGAGGTGATCAAATACCACCAAAAGAAAGCTATATTTGTGGGGAAAAAACAACATAAATATTATTTGGGTACAGCATCGCAGGACCGTGTCAGTTAAAGCAACACAGTGCCGTATCGGAAAAAATGGCCTGGCTAGGAAGGGGGTGGGGGGGGGGGGGTAAAACCTTCTGGAGCTGAAGTGGTTAACAAGCTGTCTGAAAAGAGACCATACTGTAAAGTTTAAGCATGCTGCTTTTTTTTATCCACTTCTCATTTTATTAACATGTTTAGTTAAATAAATCTTTTTTTTTTTCTTTGTATAAATGTGTGCTTTACCAAAATCTGCGGTATTGGTTTTGCTGTCCAAAAGCCTAAAAATCTCTAGGCTGGCAGCAATGTTTGAGAGGAAATATTTTGACATGCCTTTACTTCATTCGGGGTATTCCTTTCATCTCATTTCCCCTCTAAAAATATATCTAGTGAAGATTGGCACCATTGCAGACAGTCTATCAATCCCAGCTAGCCAAGCATGAAAACTTTTCTTTATCCCCAGAGCTGTGTAACATGTCTGATTAATGCAATATTCTGATGTAGTGCATTCAAATAATGTGAAATATACTGAATAAGAATAAACATGCAATTTTAATTTGTAGCTCTATCCAAATTAATTACAAGGAAATGATCATTACAGAATATGTGTGTTCATGTGTTCATAATGTTCTTGTAATTTGCCATGCATCAGTGGCAGATTAATTGAAGCTTTGGCCTGATTTTATTCAGTGTTCATAGGCACTTCCTCCTTCCAGGTGCAAGAAGTGTATATATATATATTTATTGAGTGTATGATTGTTAAATTATCTTAAAGGAAACCTTTATTGAAAAAAAAAAATTGCCATGTAGCATGACCCATGGGAATCATGGCCCTTACTACCAGTGTCACTGAAAGAACAAAATGCGTTTCCAGCGGTAGGCTATGGTTTCCACACCACCTGCGGGCGAAAATATAGCCATTAACACACTCAGGCAAGGCTGCCCAACTGAGACACTTCAGCCTCTGCTCTCTCTGCCTTCTGACTATCTCTTGAAGGTCCAGGTTCCCCAAAATCACTGACTATCATAACAGTAGTAACACACTAAAGGGAGCCACTGGGCCAGAAAACCTGTTGCTGCCATATTGCTGTCACTTACAGTGGCAGAGGCCCCAAAATACAATGACTTTTAATCCAAGCTTCAACGGTAACCCAATAAAGTGGAAGTAAACTTCCTATCTTTTAAATATAGGTAAGCCCAATACTGTGAGACTAAAAAAAGGGACTAAAAAAAGGAAGGAATTCAGCGCTGGAGATAATAAACAAAACAAATTAAATAAATTACAATAATGCAAGCCAGCACTGTAGGATCAATTCAAATAAAACGTCCCAAAATAACTTCAATGACAAAAAGTGCAGCGCATAACAAGTGACATTTAAACAAAAATAAACTAAACACAGAAAGTCCATATATAGTGCACTGGTGAGTAAATAATCTGATAATGCTCCAATCCAAACGTGACTGCGTGCAATAATCCAAGATCGTGACCCACAGGGACAGATCCTCCACCAGATAATTAAAGATGGCCTCTCACCTGAGCTAATCGACCAGGGTAAGGTCATACAGCATGAACACAAATGCATCCGAATCGTATATCAAGGGCACCAAACAGGGCAGTCAGCAGTTCCCGGATCATAAGAGTGGTTATGCAAAAATAGAAGATAGGAACAGACTAGTGCTCTCTGTAACCAACTTGATTTAATAAAATGAGGGTATAAAAACTTACATAGCTGACACTCGTGGCAGAGTGTATGGAAAAAGCATGTCCTGGATCTAGGTAAAACAAACAGCAGCAAGCAGCGTGAGACGGCGATCGCGGGTGACGTCACGTGACTCTCCCCCTCGTAGCGTTACGTCCCAGTGGGCTGGACTTAATCAGCGTGGGGCGGAGAGATCACGAGAACGTCCCGCTCTGATCTAAATAGTGTGCCGTTGCCACAGCACGAAGACACAGTCAGATAATTACAAACCTGCGCCACCTAGTGTTCACTTAATAGAAGGCAGCCAGCACACTAACAACAAGGCAGTCAATAAGCAGAATGTAGGTCTCAATGAAATTGGAAAATACATGACTGTATATAAAATTTAGAACAAATAATAAAAACAAATAATATAAAATGTAGAAGAAACTACACAAAGAATTTAATATTTAAAAATAAAAATAATAATTAATACTGACGTCATCCGTAATCGCCTCCTCATTACAACCATAGGACCATATAACAATGAATACCCATATCGTTACATTGTCTATCATAACAACAATAAATGGTACACATAATCACTACAAAAAATTAATAATGAGAGAAATATTGGAAACATACATATAAAATGCAGAGAAATGTTTCATCATTATCCATCCCCAATACACTAGATAACAAAAAATTAACGGTTAGAGATAAAACAGTTCAGATCATACTCAACATTAAGACCGGCCGGAGAGAAAACTTTTGTTTCATAGATCCAGAAGGATTCTCTGCGACTCAGTTGGCGGATATAATGCCCACCACGCCAGTGCTTAGAGACTTTCTCAATGCCCCAAAACTTGAGGCCATTGGGGTTCTTATGATGGCATTCCCTAAAATGCTTGGATACACTATGATTCCTTTTGCCACGTCTAATATTGCTAATATGTTCTCCCACCCTCACATGCAACTCACGTGAGGTCCGTCCAACATATTGCAATCCACACTCGCACTCAAGCATGTAAACCACGCCCACTGTGGAGCAAGTGATCAACTGCTTAATTGGGTATTCGGTTCGAGTGACATTGGACACAAATGACTTCCGTTTTTTTATGTTAAATTTGGCATGCCTGCAAGTCGCACACCAGCCACAAGCATAAAAGCCTGACAGGAAATCAAAGAGTTTGGGTCGGGGGATAACTGGTGGATCAGTAACTCCAGGGGCCAGCCGGTCTCTAAGGGAAGGGGCCTTCCTATATATAAATTGTGGACGTTCAGGGAGCACCGGACCAAGAACTGAATCCCCTTTAAGGATAGGCCAATGTTTGGCCACGATCTTTTCAAATTTTTTATGTTGGATATTGAAATCCAGTAGCAATTTGAAATTAGCTACTCCTTTATCTCCTTGGGGAGGTTTATCGGCTATTATTAGACTCCTGTCAGTATTTCTGACTCTCTCGATCTCCTGCTCAATTACAGGCAAGGGGTAGCCTTTAGATACAAACCTGGTGGCCAATTCCTGAGACTGTACCACATAGTCCGACTCCAGGGTGCAGTTTCTGCGAAGCCTGACAAATTGGCCACGAGGAATGTTGCATAACCATAACCGATGGTGACAGCTCGCAAGGGAATATACCCATTGCGATCAACTGTCTTGAAGAAATTCCTAGTGAATAATTTGGATCCAGATTTAAATATTTCCAGATCCAAGAAGGTGACACGTTCCCGAGAAATAGTCCAAGTCAGGACAATCCCCTTATCATTAGTGTTCAATTTATTCATAAACAACTCAAGTGAGGGCATGTCACCCTCCCAGATCATCACTAGGTCATCTATATACCTGCGGTAGCAGAGGAGCTGAGGAGGCGCGTCATGAAAAACCACATCTCGCTCCCAGTGGGCCATAAACAAATTGGCCACACTGGGAGCGAAACGGGCCCCCATCGCTACTCCGCACCGCTGAAGGAAATAATCCTTATTGAACCAAAAGTAATTTTTAAGCAAACAAAATCGCAAACTGTCTAACAAAAACTTTACATGCTCTGAACTCAGATCAGTAGGTTCCAATGCCCATAATACCGATGCCAATGCTGCATCGTGCCCAATGATGGTATACAGAGAACCTACATCAGCAGTCACCAGTATGGTGTTAGATGTACAGGGAATGGAATCAAGAATTTGAATGATCTGTTTGGTGTCCCGAAGGTACGCCGGCATCTTGCAGACCAAAGGCTGCAAGAACACATCCAAATATTGGCCCAAACGGGACGTGACAGAATCGATTCCGTTTACAATAGGGCGACCAGGGGGCCGCACAGCGTTTTTATGCAACAAGGCCCAGGCCTAGGGCAGCACATTGCAGGGGGGCGTCATGAAAAGAGTCCTCATTAGTTTGTGCTACACTTTTAGTGTAGCACCTGTCTTATAAAGCGGGCTGGGCCGGGAGGAAAATTGGTCTGGCACCCCCATAAAGCGGCTGCACTGCTGCTGCTATGATAACTTACATACAGTCCTGGCCGAAATTGTTGGCACTCCAGAATCTTTTCCAGAAAATCAAGTATTTCTCACAGAAAAGTTTTGTAGTAACACAGTTTTGCTATACACATGTTTATTCCCTTTGTGTGTATTGGAACAAAACAAAAAATGGGAGGAAAAAAAGCAAATTGGACATAATGTCGAACAAAACTCCAAAAATGGCCTGGTCAAAATTCTTGGCACCCATAACTGAATATTTGCTTGCATATTCTTTGAAAAAAATAACTGAAATCAGTCGCTTCCTATAACCATCAATTAGCTTCTTACACCTCTCACCTGGAAGTTTGGACAACTCTTCCTTTGCAAACTGCTCCAGGTCTCTCTTATTTGAAGGGAGCCTTTTCCTAACAGCAATTTTAATATCTCTCACAGCTTTCTGACACTGGGCTCTACAGTGCGACCCAAAATCCTTTGGTAATCCTCAGATTTCATGATGTCTTGCACACATTCAAGGCATCCAGTGCCAGAGGCGGCAAAACAACCCCAAAACATCATTGAACCTCCACCATATCTCACAGTAGGTACTGTGTTCTTTTCTTTGTAGGCCTCATTCAATTTTCGGTAAAGAGTAGAATGATGTGCTTTACCAAAAAGCTCTATCTTGGTCTCATCTGTCCACAAGACATTTTCCCAGAAGGATTTTGGCTTACTCAAATACATTTAGGCAAACTGTAGTTTACTTTTTTATGTCGACAACGAGTGGTCTCTCCACAGCGAAGTTTTCAGTTGGATCCTGTCCCTGGGATTTTTACCAGAAGTGGATCTGTTTGCATCTGCATGCAACTTCAAGCTAGAGAATTTTTACACGAGAGGTCGCTGTCCCCAGGCCTTCGGGGTGGATGCCCTAACAGATAAGTGGAGGTTTCACAAAGCCTATGCCTTTCCTCCAGTCCCGGTCATTCTCCGATTCCTGTCGAGACTCAGGTGGGAGGAGGCCGAGATAGTAATCTGCCTGTAGATTCTAAGCTCCGAGGAGATATACAGCTGTCAAATGTGTTTGTGCCCACGACATGATCGCATCTACCTCCCTCAGTAGGGATAGACTGCGAGTGCCTCCCTGTCTCTTTATGTACGATACGGCTGACTTATTGTCCATCCTTAGCAGAACTGACGACCCCTTTATTAGGTAAAGAAAGGTTTGAAGGGCACAGAAGGCTGCACGGAGTTCCAGGACACGGCTAGCACAGTAGTTCCCCGCTGTGTGCTCAGGGAACGAGAAAAGGGGCGGCCGTAAAAACTCGGTGCTTTAGAGAAGTAGAGCCGCTCTGCGGCCGTATATAGTCGTACGGCCGTCAGCAAGTGGTTAATATTTTGGTATTATTTTGGAATTAGGCGTGTAATCCTGTTCTGCACTATAATTTAGTATCAATGTCTGAAATTGACCAAAGGGTATGTTTTCCCTTCATTGTGGGTGATGGCAGCTGCTTTGATGTAAATAGGATTTTACCACCGTTTTTTTTAAATATATTTTTAGATATGATCTAACTCTTTTCACCTACAGATAAGACTAACTCCATAAATACCAAGGAGTCTTGATCTGTGTGAACCTGATATTGTAAGAATTTAATATTTTCATCACAAACTACTATAGATGTTCTGATGAGTTGTTTGACCCAATGTACTGAACTTCCCAAAAACCCAAGGGAATGCCTCAAAAGGTAATTGCAAAAGAAGTTTGATGTTCCCAAAGTTCTGTATCAAAGCACATTAATAGAAAGTTATGTGGAAGGGAAAAGTATTGAAGTAAAAGGTGCACAAGCAGCAGGAATGACTGCAGCCTGGAGAGGATTGTCAGGAAAAGGCCATACAAAAGTATTGGGGACTTTCACAAGGAGTGGACTGGAGGCTGGAGGCTGGAGTTAGTGCATCAAGAGCCACCACACACTGGACATGGGCTTCAAATGTCGTATAGCTCTTGTCAAGCCACTCCTAAACAACAAACAACGTCAGAAGCGTCTTACCTGGGCTAAAGAAAAACAGACCTGGTCTGTTGCTCAGTGGTCCAAAATCCACTTTTCTGATGAGAGCAAATTTTGCATCTCATTTGGAAACCATGGACCCAGAGTATGGAGGAAGAATGGAGAGGCACACACTGCAAGATACTTGAAGTCCAGTGTGAAGTTTCCACAGTCTGTATTGATTTGGGGAGCCATGACATCTGCTCGTGTTAGTCCACTGTGCTTCATTAAGTGTGGGGTCAACGCAGCCGTCTACCAGGAGATTTTGGAGCACTTCCTGCTTCTTTCTGCAGATGAGCTCTATGGGGATGTTGACTTCATTTTCCAGCAGGACTTGGCACCTGCCCACACTGCCAAAAGCACGAAACCTGGTTCAATGACCGTGGGATTACTGTGCTTGATTGGCCAGCAAACTCTCCTGACCTGAACCCTATAGAGAATATATGGGGCATTGCCAAGAGAAAGATGAGAGACATGAGACCGAACAATGCAGAAGTGCTGAAGGCTGCTATTGAGGCATCCTGATCTTCCATAACACCTCAGCAGTGCCACAGGCTGATCGCTTCCATGCCACGCCACATTGAGGCAGTAATTGCTGCAAAGGGGCCCAAACCAAGTACTGAGTACATATGCATGCTTCTCCTTTTCAGAGGTCCGATATTGTTCTATGCACAATCCTTGTTTTATTGATTGTGTGTAATATTCAAATTTTCTGAGATTGTGGGTTTGGGATTTTCATGAGCTGTAATCCATAAACATCACCATTATGACAAATCACAGCTTGAACTATCTTGCTTTGCATGCAATAAGTCTATCTCATATATTAGTTTCACCTTTTAAGTTGCATTAGTGAAATAAATGAACTTTTGTACCATATTCTAATTTTTCAAGTATTACCTGTATGTCCATTGAACGATTTATCGACAGTTACATGATGGCACTATCGTTTGCTCTCGTGGCCGAATGTTCATTTTTTGAAAATGGATTTGAACGATTTTTCGTATAGTGTATGGCCAGCATAAACCTAAGACCTCATGCACACTGAACGTTAAAATCATGTTATAAAAACGCCAGTAGCTTTACAGTGAGTTTTTCAACGTTTTTTTTAACGATTTGCAATAGAGTTATTAATGTTTTTCCACATTTGCGTTTTTTTTTACCAGTTTTTTTTTCAATGGATCAAAAACGTTAAACGCTGGCGAGTCAAATTTTTTAGCTTTTATTTGCTTTTTTTTTAACGTTAGAGCATTTTTACAGCTGAAAAATGCTGACAAACTCCTCTCAGAACCCAATAATTTTGTTTTTGCTTTTTAAATCCATAAAACACCCTAGCCAAAAACTGCTGATAACAGCCTATGTGTGTATTGACACATAGGATAACACGATGGGGAGTTTATTGACTGTAGAAAAAACATCTGAATCCAAAAAGAGCAGCTGTAAAAATGTCCAAAAACGTCCAGTGTGTACAAGGCCTTAAAAATAAAAAAAATTCAGCCACCACATCTAGGAATTGGTAAGCTGCAAAACAATAATGTTTGCTTTTGGGTTTAACCACTTGCTTACTGGGCACTTAAACACCCTTCCTGCCCAGAGCAATTTTCAGCTTTCAGCACTCTCACACTTTGAATGATAATTACTCAGTCATGCAACACTATACCTAAATGATTTTTTTGTCCTTTTCTTCCCACAAATAGAGCTTTCTTTTGGTGGTATTTGATCATCTCTGGGTTTTTTATTTTTTGCGCTATTAATAAAAAAAAAATTGAAAAAAAAAGATTTTTTCTTAGTTTCTGTGATAACATTTTGCAAATTATTAATTTTTCTTCATAAATTTTGGCCACAATTTATACTGCTACACGTCTTTGATAAAAATAACCCAAAATTTTTCGAAATTATTTGGTCTGTGTGAAAATTTTAGAGTCTACAAGCTATAGTGCAAATCATAAAAAATTATCACATCTGATTACACCTGATGTACTGAAGGCCTATCTCATTTCTTGAGACCCCAACAAGCCAGGAAAGTACAAATTCCCCCCAAATAACCCCATTTTGGAAAGTAAACATTCCAAGGTATTTATTAAGAGGCATGGTGAGGTATTTGAAGTTGTAATTTTTTCCCACAATACTTTGCAAAATTAAGATTTTTATTTTTTATTTAAAAATGTTCTCAAAATTGTCATTGTAATAGCTTATTTCTCTCACATGGCATGTGCATACCACAAATTACACCCCAAAATACATTCTGCTACTCCTCCTGAGTAAAACGATACCCCATGTGTGAGACTTTTTCACTGCCTGGCCACATACGGAGGCCCAACATGCAGGAAGCGCCATCAGGGGTTTTAGGAGCATAAATTGCACATCTAACTAGTTGACTACCTATTACACTTTTGAAGGCCCTGGAACACCAGGATAATGAAATTACCCACAAAATGACCCCATTTTGGAAAGCTAACACCCCAACGTATAATCTATGAGGCATAATGAGTCTTTTGAACGGTTCATTGTTTTCCAGAAGTTTTTGGAACACGTGGAAAAAAAAATGAAAACGCATTTTTTTTACACAAAGTTGTCCGTTTCTAAGATATTTCCAACACATAGCATTTAGATAGCAAAAATGACACCCCAAAATACATTCTGCTACTCCTCCTGAGTAAAAACGATACCCCATGTGTGAGACTTTTTTCACTGCCTGGCCACATACGGAGGCCCAACATGCAGGAAGCGCCATCCGGGGTTTTAGGAGATAAATTGCACATCTAACTAGTTGACTACCTATTACACTTTTGAAGGCCCTGGAACACCAGGATAATGAAATTACCCACAAAATGACCCCATTTTGGAAAGCTAACACCCCAAAGTATAATCTATGAGGCATGAGTCTTTTGATCGGTTCATTGTTTTCCAGAAGTTTTTGGAACACGTGGAAAAAAAATGAAAACGCATTTTTTTTACACAAAGTTGTCCGTTTCTAAGATATTTCCAACACATAGCATTTAGATAGCAAAAATGACACCCCAAAATACATTCTGCTACTCCTCCTGAGTAAAACGATACCCCATGTGTGAGACTTTTTCACTGCCTGGCCACATACGGAGGCCCAACATGCAGGAAGCGCCATCCGGGGTTTTAGGAGCATAAATTGCACATCTAACTAGTTGACTACCTATTACACTTTTGAAGGCCCTGGAACACCAGGATAATGAAATTACCCACAAAATGACCCCATTTTGGAAAGCTAACACCCCAACGTATAATCTATGAGGCATAATGAGTCTTTTGAACGGTTCATTGTTTTCCAGAAGTTTTTGGAACACGTGGAAAAAAAATGAAAACGCATTTTTTTTACACAAAGTTGTCCGTTTCTAAGATATTTCCAACACATAGCATTTAGATAGCAAAAATGACACCCCAAAATACATTCTGCTACTCCTCCTGAGTAAAACGATACCCCATGTGTGAGACTTTTTCACTGCCTGGCCACATACGGAGGCCCAACATGCAGGAAGCGCCATCCGGGGTTTTAGGAGCATAAATTGCACATCTAACTAGTTGACTACCTATTACACTTTTAAAGGCCCTGGAACACCAGGATAATGAAATTTCCCACAAAATGACCCCATTTTGGAAAGCTAACACCCCAACGTATAATCTATGAGGCATAATGAGTCTTTTAAACGGTTCATTGTTTTCCAGAAGTTTTTGGAACACGTGGAAAAAAAATGAAAACGCATTTTTTTTACACAAAGTTGTGCGTTTCTAAGATATTTCCAACACATAGCATTTAGATAGCAAAAATGACACCCCAAAATACATTCTGCTACTCCTCCTGAGTAAAATGATACCCCATGTGTGAGACTTCTACACAGCCTGACCAAATACAGAGATCAAACATGCAAGGAACACGGTCCGGTGTTCCAGAGACACATAGCATGCACATACCAAGAGTTACACCCCAAAATACATTATGCTGAGCAAAGCGTAAACAAAAGATTACCTGTGGTAATAGTAGCGCAGTTCTACACAGCAGGATAGCACTGGTCCAGGCAGCAGGCAGGGACTTGGTCAGCAACGGCATACACAATTGTCCAGGCAGGGATACTGTCCCGTCAGGGTTAGTGCAGGTGGTCAGTTCATGCAACAGGCAGAGGCATGATGGCATAGGTCCTACAGGCAGAAGTAGGGCCTCGTTCAGGACAGAATGGGGACAGGGGTGGAGGCTTCTCCCACCCAAATCTCTTTGAAGCCTCCGGGCAACCAGACCCTAATCTAGAATGAGAAAACAAAAACAATTGTTTTCTTCATCCAGAAAAACAAATTCTGGAGCCCCTCACATATGTGAGACCCCTGTGCTATGAATCCCACTAGTCCACTGGCAGGGTAAAAGATCAGTCCAAGAGGCAGGCAAAAAGAATGGTCAAACAGTCCAGGGTCAGTTCCAGATCAGGCAGAGGTATAAACAGACTCGGTAGGCATAAGCGTGGTCAAATAACAGTCCAGGGTCAGTTCTAGATCAGGCAGAGGTATAAACAGAATCGGTAGGCAGAATCGTGGTCAAATAACAAGCCGGGGTCATAAGCAGAGGTATAAGGGGTGTGAAGGTAAATGGCAGGAAGTGACTAATAATTTAGTGAGGTATGGTAACGGGCGAAACAACCAACTACGCAGAGGCTGGTTGGGAAGGGCATTTTAGGACAATAAAAAAATGGTGTCTCTTCTCACTCCTGCTTTGGAGCACACCTTGCATCTTTTTTGGCATTTTTGGCCTGTTGGTCTGGGAGGGAGTTTATCTGGAAAGTGGCGCTCGTTGAGTCGGCTAACCACATCGGATCAAATGTATGCTGGTGGGTTGCTGGGGTATAAAAGGGCAGTGGTGATTTCCTCCAGGTAGAAAAGGTAGGGTTTGGGTCTTGGAGTGGATTTACGATATATCACATATGTGTTGTACGCGGCCAAATTGAACAAATAAATTGAAACTTTTTTATACCACTGGTATGATCTTCTTGTAGAAAGGTAGGGTTCCAGCATCTGGTCATTCAAATCGACACCCCCCATGAACTTATTGTAGTCATGAATGCATTTCGGTTTCTGGATTAGCCCATTCCTCGTTCTGGTCTCAACGAATGTGTTGTTGTGGATGGTAGAAAGCACGTACACATCCCTTTTGTCCCTCCATCTCACAGCCAGAACTTCCTCTGTACGTAAACTCGCCGTCTCCCCTTTTTCTAATTTTTTGATGACAAGACTTTGAGGAAAGCCCTTCCGGTTCGATTGCACGGTTGCCGTGCCGCATGCTGGGGTATTTTTTTGGAAAAGGTTTCGGAACAGGGGCAAACTTGTGTAGAAATTGTCCACATACAAGTGGTATCCTTTCTCCATGAGTGGGTTCAGGAGTTGCCAAACAATTTTCCCGCTGGTTCCTATGTAGTCTGGACAATTAGGGGGGTGTAGCTGGCTGTCCTTTCCTTTGTATACGTTGAAGGCATACGTATAACCTGTGGCTCGGTCACATAATTTATAGAGCTTCACCCCATAGCGGGCCCTTTTACTGGGAATGAATTGTTTTATGCCCAGCCTGCCAGAAAATTTTACTAAGGATTCGTCTACACATATTTGTTGGTCCGGGGTAAACAACTGGGGGAAAATTTCGGAAAAATAATTAAGTAGTGGCCGAATTTTATAAAGTTTATCAAAACTTGGGTCATTTCGGGGAGGGCACTGGGTATTGTCGTTGTAGTGTAGGAATCTCATTATCAATTGATATCCGCATCTAAGGGAATGGACTGTAACAAATTCTATTTTTTTCCAAAGTTAGAAATTTATTCGAAATATCATAACGAATGACCCAAAAAATTAAAACACAAACAAAAAACATATGAAACGAAAACAAACACATTTTTCAGCAGTGCACGTCTACTAAGGCTGCATTCACACCTAGGAGTTTTGTCGCCCTACGCCCGACGCTGTAGCAGCCTGAAATACGCTGGAGGGGCGAATTAACATTGTCGGCTATGGAGATGGTTCACATCTCCACGCCGAACGCCATATGCCTGAAGCTCAAAAAAAGTCCCGGACCCCTTTTTTTCAGGTGTCTTTGGCGTTCCGGCATAGCCGACAATGTAAAAATCACCCCTCCAGCAAAAAACAAGGCACGTTTTGTCGCCGCAAATCACGGGGACAAAACGCCTATTTCATGTCGCCGCATACCGCCTACGCCTAGGTGTGAATGCAGCCTAAGTATTATGCCCCCAACAAGCGATCAGATTTTTTTAACGGAATTCTATTTAGGCTGTCTTGCATAAACACTGTCACACCAAATTCCGACTGTCCAAAACGCGGTGACGTACAACACTACGACAAGCCGAGCATGCGTCGACTTGATTCTGAGCATGCATGTTTTTTTCTCGGAGTACCATACAGACGAATGGAATTCTTTCTAAATCAGTCGGAAATTCCGTCTGACTTTTTCCATCAGAAATTCCGATCGTGTACACATGGCATGAGTTTAAGGGTGTGCACATTTATGCAACCATATTATTTAATTATTTTTTTTTTTTAATCCCTCCCTTTCAGTTTGTTGTTCAACTGAGTTGTACAGTTTATAGGTCACATTAAAGGTGGATTTATTGTCTCATGTTTTACATCACTGAAACCTGACATTTTAATAGAGGTGCGTAGACTTTTTATAGCTACTGTAACCTACTTTCCATGCATTTTTGATGCAGAAAAAAATAAAATTAATTGGACTGCATGTGGTGTGAACTGGCCCTTACTCTATTTTGTAAAACAAATAAAAACAGTTAAAACTAATAAAAACGATTAAAACAGGGAATACGGTTCTGCTTCTAATCTTTGACAATATTAACATTGAGATGTTTATATAGCGTCTATTCATTCAAGAGCAAAGCGTACTGAGAGCACTGTTTCTCACCATTTGGTATTTATGAACTAATGGGTACTTCTGATGGGTTATGAAAGTACTTAAAAATAAACTCACCAAACAGCTTAAGTGGGACCTAGAATCATTTAAAATAAATAGGTTTTTAAGTTAACAACCGCTTGCCAACAGTGGCAGGTTGGCACGGCAGCACAAATTGCTGTAGCTGTATTTTGGCCGCTTTAAGAGTCGATGCGGGTGACCGGCGGTTGCGACGTCCGCCGGCCACCCGCGATCGCTCCACAGAAAGCCAGAAGGGGATCTGTCAATGTAAACAAACAATCCCCATTCTGACAGGGAAGTAGAGAGTGATCTGCTGTTCCTAGTGATCAGGAACAACAATCTTTCTGTACTCCCAGTCAGTACACTCCCCCCTACAGTTAGAAACACCTCTCTAGGGAAACGCATTTAACCCCTTGATCGCCCCCTAGTGTTAACCCCTTTCCTGCCAATGCCATTAATACAGTGATCAGAGGCTATTTTTAGCTTTGATCGCTGTATAAAATGTCACTGGTCCCAAAAAAGTGTCAAAAGTGTTTGAGCTGTCCGCTACATTGTCGCAGTTCTGTTAAAAAATTACAAGTAAAAAAAAAAATTATTAATAAAATGCCATAAATATATTCCCTATTATGTAGAAAAGGGGTAGGCAACCTTGGCCTTCCAGCTGTTCTGAAACTCCCATGAGACATTGCAAGACCCTAAATATGACAGGCATGACTCCTAGAGGCATGCTGGGATTTGTAGTTTCATCTCAGCTGGAGGGCCGAAGTTGCCTACCCCTGATGTAGATGCTAAAACTTTTGCGTAAACCAATCAATATACGCTTATTGCAAAACGAAAAATCCCCACAAAATATCTAAAATACATTTTGGCCTAAACTTATGAAGATTTTTTTTTTTTTTTTTTAATAGCGCAAAAAATAAAATACAATACCACCAAAAGAAATGTCTATTTGTGGGAACGTTTGTGCACAACGTTGCATGACCGGGCAACTGTCAGTAAAAACGACGCAGTGCCGTATAACAAAAAATGACCTGGTCATTAAATTAAACCCACTTTCATGGTTTCTAATTAAATAATAGAAGGAAATACCTGCCTCCTGCATGTATCCATACCTGTCATAATTCACCCCTTTAGCTTAGTGGAGCCCCGCAATATTCCTGAATCTGTGGGCAGATCTGCTGTCCGGAACTTGGTGGGCAAAGTTGTGACATCAGTGGACTCCTCCGCCCACCACTACACTCCCCTGGCCAGCCAGCATTGCGAGGACAAGGCTCGTGCCATCTGAGACTAAAGTGCACTCACTGGAATGGCAGAGGGCGTTCTGTGAAGAAGCAGAGCACGCTCATGGCCCCATCACTCCTGCGCATGTGCACATACCCCGCAGTCTACATAGGATGATTCTACAGAGCTGTGTGTGGGAGCTGTGAGAGGCAGAGCCTCTCAAAGGCTCCTGCATGAGATATGTAAATCACCTGTCACTCACAGCACAGGGAAGAACTGACTATTTCTTGTCTGTCAGTTTTTATCTCACTGGAAAAACATAAGAGGATTGCTCAGAGCTAGATTAACCCTTCATGACAAGACTGGACACAAATTACATGAAATCCGATACTGTACAAGTTACAAGCCTTAATTAAAAAAAATAGTTTTCGGGTTTACATCTACTTTAAAAGGGTAAATCCTTCCTTTCGGGGATGAATTGCTTCAATCGTTTTTTCAGTAAAATGTTTTTATATTTCGGTTGCTCTTCGCATTAAAAACTTTATTTTACAAATAAACATTTAATACAAGGCACACAACTCTATATGGCTCCATCTTAACAGCGTAGACAGGGATTTGGAGGAATAGAGGGTTGAGACACTCCTCTTAAGTGTTATTAACTTTAAGACTAAGATTATTAAAGGATCACTAAAGGAATTTTTTTTTTAGCTAAATAGCTTCCTTTACCTTACTGCAGTACTGGTTTCATGTCCTTATTGTTCGTTTTTGCTTTGAAGTTGCTGTAATCCTGCTCTGATCTCCACACTTCCTGCTTGTCTGTTTCATTATAACCACAGTGCTGAGAGCTTTCTCACGGTGGTCTAAGCTGTCATTACTGTGTGTCTAAAACTTCCCAGAACCAATCAGATTCATTTTAAAAACAAAACACTGCCCTGGATTTGTTTGTTTTTGTTCTGTGTGTCTATTTCTACTTAACAGAAACACGAAGCCAGTTCAAAAGTGAAACTAACCTGCAGGCACATTATATGATTGATTTTTATCTATTTTTAATCATTTTAAAAAGGAATCAGTTAACTTTTATGTCTCTATACCCTGTAAACAGTCATTTCAGCAAAAATGTTTTTTCCTTTAGTGACCCTTTTAGTGTGTAAATTGAGTTCTCTAAACAAGCATGTTCCTAAATTGGAGTCCAGTGACTTGCATAAGAATGTATACATGGAACTTCTGTGGTACAATCAAAGTGGTAATGAGCCACAAGGCATGAAGGGTGTAAGAAGGATGTGAAGCCGCTACCAGACCTTGTTCTTAGTGCCCCCATGAATTTCTACACCCTTTATATTTAGGTCAACTGAGAAAAACAACTTTAATCTATTCCATGGTGTAAACAAGATGTGCCTCTTTATTATACAACTGTTTGTCAGAAATTCAAAGAAGCAGAATTACAGAATTCACTCTTGGCAGTGCTCCAATTACTGGGCCATCTCAGAAAGACAAGACCCATTACCTGACCATCATGGATGCATCACAGGCAACCACTACAAGTGCAAACATGACTTCACTGCATTCTTGAAAAAAAACTTAAAGCTGGAACTATCATTATATCAATTTCCATATACCTTCATTTTCTCCTACTTCTGAGATATATAATATTTAAAAGCTATATACACAGTTATAAATGTTTATTGTGAATGACTGTGGTCCATTTATACAGACTTGCAGTTGTGATCAACACAGAGCTCCTGTCTGGCAAATAAATGTATTTAGCAAAAGCAAACTTTATGCTTGCAGATAAAATAAAACTACACAACATACTGGAGTTTAGTGGCATATAACAAAATATATTGTTAAATCAATTTTATTTAAATGTAATAACATAAAAATATATACTTTTGTGATAGTTCCCCTTTAAGTCTTTTGGCAGAAAGAATAATGAAAAAATAAAAATAAAATATGCCACAGGCTTATGTTTCTGTTCAGTAAATTATACATGCATTTGCACCGATCTGACTGCTAGGAGACCCTTACGCCTCATACATACGGTCGGATTTTCCGACGGGAATTGTGTGATGACAGGCTGTTGTCGGAAAATCCGACCGTTTGTATGCTCCATCGGACAATTTTCGTCTGATTTTCCGCTGACAAACGTTGGATAGCATGCTTTAAAATTTTCCGCCAACAATTGTGTGGTGCCGGATTTTCCGAGCGTGTGTACACAAGTCCGCCAGACAAAACTCCAAAGTACAAACACGCATGCTCGGAAGCAATGCTTACCATAACACATTAGCAGAAGTTGCCCAAAGGGTGGCGCTAAAGAGCTGAAAAAACAAACAAGAAGGATTTGGTTTTGAACCTTAAGGCTGGTACACGCAGGCCGAATATTGTCTGGAACAGAAACTGTCCGACATTTGGTCCATGTGTACAGATGCCTGTCTGACAGAAGCCTGTCTAATGACCGGCTTTCATCGAACGTGCATGCTGGAAAGCTAGCATCTGATCAGCACTTGCAGCCAATGGTTGTGTGACTATTTGTGCTGATCAGTGTGTTCTGGAGGTTAGGGGCAGCCCCCCTTTAGGAACACAAGAACTTAGCAGGGGGATTGATGTACTAACATTGCTTGTGTTAGTACAATGATCTGTCCAATTTTTTTGTTCAGCCCACCAGGTTGAACGAAAAAAAAACTCCCTGTGTGTACCAGCCATTATTTTCACCATTTTTCTCTGCTGACTGAGCAGAGGTAACTCACTATAGGTTGTGCTGATTGCTGTATCACCACTTACAAACTACAACTCCCTCTCATGGTAGGCAACAGGTAGTGAAAAACAGCAATTCCTGGGGGTCAGAAAAAGACCTGGTTAGGTTCTAATCACGTTTGGACAGCTTTTATTTCTATAGACTGTGGTTGAATGTGCAGAACATATACGATGTAAAAAATAATTTTGTGTCAGGTACAATGAAAACATGGTCGTTTCATAGCAAGTCCTCCCTTCGGATTCGTGGTAAAAGCGTTCCACGTTCCAGTGATTCGAGCACCACTTTCCAGGACATTATCTTAAAAAGTTCATTTCTCATGGAGAATTTGGTATTCTTCACTTCCAAGCTTCTCGGAATGTTTGGCCTGCAGCTTTGTGCAGCACATTTAGGATCACAGGTTTGACCCCTTAGTCCTTTGTGTAATGGTAAAGTTCATTAGGTAGGCGCATCATGAGAAGAAGACCAAGGCTACTGTGAATAGGTGCACCAGAATCAGTGAAATGTTAGTTGACAAGCTGATGCTGAGAAATTCTGCTGAAGATGTACAAGAACAGACTTCATAGGCATTCTCTGACCGGCTCTCGTCATGCTGACCCTGCCTGGAATGAGCACCAGTCCTACTGCTTTCTGCACTTGGTCCATCCGACTGCATGTCACTGCATACTAGCCAGTCTCGTGCCGTTATCTGTGGGTAACCTTGTTCAGCTTCCATTTTGTTGTCAAGCACTTTCCAGTACTCTTTTCCTCTGAAAAAGTAGGCTGAACCTAAGTGCAAAAGAAAAAAGACATTAGCCACAACCATTGAACATTCAAAATAAGAGGAGAGTTATAATAATCTAATAATATAATTATATATATTAAATGCTCTAAGCATGTACTTCAATGACTGATGCTTGCTCTTGTTTTAATTATATTTACATTGGGTAAAATATTTCTCACTAAACATTTTAATATAATTATAATGAGTCCCAGAGATACATTATAAATCACGACGGTTATCATTCCAGTTAGTAGTTCTGTCATATTATGTCAGAGAAGAATATTAAGGACTATTCAATGGAACATTAGTAAGAAGAAGCACCAGGAAAATATTATAATGATGCTTCTTTATCTGCTTTGTGCCACGTTCCATTACCCATAATAGTGAGTTTGCAATGGCTATGCATTGAACCAATTTCGCAAATGTTCCATGAAAAAACTGAAGCGCAAATTTACAACAAATTGTTATTGTTTCTAAGATTTAAATTCCAAACAGACAGCTAAACACACTTAATATATATATATATATATATATATATAATATATATATATATATATATAATATAGTTGTGCTCATAAGTTTACATACCCTGGCAGAATTTATGATTTCTTGGCCATTTTTCTGAGAATATGAATGATAACACAAAAGCGTTTCTTTTACTGATGGTTAGTGTTTGGCTGACACCATTTATAATCAATTAACTGTGTTTACTCTTTTTTTTAAATCATAATCACAACACAAACTGCACAAATGACCCTGATCAAAAGTTTACATACCCTGGTGATTTTGGCCTGATAACATGCACAGGAGTTGACACAAAGGGGTTTGAATGGCTATTAAAGGTAACCATCCTCACCTGTGAGCCGGAACTCCTGATTGGAATATCTTCACAAGTCGGTGCCCCAGAACATACTGAAACCAGTGGATCACCATGACAGGAAGGCAATTTGCATTGTTAGGACTGATCAGCTTTTGCAGCCTTCAATGAGTTTTATCTACTAAAGGCAAATTGGCGGTTCACTTTGCAAGGGAATTTTCTCTTAGCTTAGTAAATGAAGTGAAGTTCTGCTGACTTCCATTATCCAATCATATGCAAGCATATTTTTTTTTGCATGTGAATGGGTGTTTTTTGCTAAATAAATTTTCATCATATTCGCTGAGCTCACTAAGGGAAAATTTGATTGCAACGTGAACTTCCTCTTTTCCTTTAGTACATTAACCCCAATGATTCTAATGGGCATATGACACTTGACTTGAATCCACAAGAGCATTTTTCCACCCATGCCAGCACCATTTCCACTTTGTCTGCATTCACTCCCAAGTAAAATGTAGGTTTCGCAAGGGGGATAACAATACTAAACTGTCTTTCACATCTTGACATCTGGGCAAAGCTAGGATGAGCACAGAGACTAGATTCCATAACAAAATGTACTTCTAATGAAGTGTCATGTCTGAAGAAGAGGGTAAAGGATTTTTTTTTTTTTAACCTACTTGCTTTTCCACTTCAGTCCCATTGCTGATATCAATTAGCCATTGTGCATTCTTTGGCCCATTGCTGGGCTCTTTGGTGCACAACTTTTTTGTCAGACTCATCAACATCATCAGTTGCTGCTACATTTACTACAGTATGTACATTAGAAAAACATCTAGAAGCCTAGAAAGTAGCATCTGCACAAATGTTTTTAAGTAATAGAGAAGTGCCTGTGGGGAGAAATTCATTGAATAAAATAAAAACTCCCTGCACCCAATCCAGCCAGCCTGAATGAAACCTAGCTATACATTGGTGAGCCTATTTTAAATTAGTTATATACAGTATCTCACAAAAGTGAGTACACCCCACACATTTTTTAAAATATTTTATTATATCTTTTCATGTGATAACACTGAAGAAATTACACTTTGCTACAATGTAAAGTAGTGATTGTACAGCTTGTATAACAGTGTAAATTTGCTGCCCCTCAAAATAACTCAACAAACACCCATTTATATCTAAACCTGGTAACAAAAGTGAGTTCAAAGTAAAAAGTAAAAATGTCAAAATTGGGCCCAGGAGTGTCAATATTTTGTGTGGCCACCATTATTTCCAGTACTGCCCTAACCCTCTTGGGCATGGAGTTCACCAGAGCTTCACAGGTTGCCACTGAAGTCCTCTTCCACTCCTTCATGACAAGTATGCCCCACAGATGCTCAATAGGGTTTAGGTCTGGAGACATGCTTGGCCAGACCATCACCTTTGCCCTCAGCTTCTTTAGAAGGAAGTGGTCATTTTGGAGGTGTGTTTGGGGACGTATGTTGGAATACTGCCCTGCGGCCCAGTCTCCGAAGGGAGGGGATAATGCTCTGATTCAGTATGTCACAGTACATGTTGGCATTCATGGTTCCTTCAATGAACTGTAGCTCCCCAGTGGCGGCATCACCCATGCTGCCCCAGACCATGACACTACCACCACCATGCTTAACTGTAGGCAAGACACACTTGTCTTTGTTCTCCTCACCTGGTTGCCGCCATACACGCTTGACACCATCTGAACCAAATAAGTTTATATTGGTCTCATCAGACCACAGGACATAGTTCCAGTAATCAATGTCCTTAGTCTGCTTGTCTTCAGCAAACTGTTTGCAGGCTTTCTTGTGCATCATCTTTAGAAGAGGCTTCCTTCAGGGACAAAAGCTATGCAGACCAATTTGATGCAGTGTGCGGCATATGGTCTAAACACTGACAGGCTGACCCCCCAACCCTTCAACCTTTGCAGCAATGCTGGCAGCACTCATAAGTCTATTTCCCAAAGACAAATTCTGGATATGACACTGAGCACTTGCAGCTCAACTTCTTTGGTCAACCATGGCGAGGCCTGTTCTGAGTTGAACCTGTCCTGTTAAACCCCTGTATGGTCTTGGCCCCCATGCTACAGCTCAGTTTCAGGGTCTTGGCAATCTTCTTATAGCCTAGGCCATCTTTATGTAGAGCAACAATTATTTTTTTCTGATCCTTAGAGAGTTCTTTGGCATGAGGTGCCATTTTGAACTTCCAGTGATCAGTTTGAGAGAGTGAGAGCGATAACACCAAATTTAACACAACTGCTCCACTTTCACACCTGACACCTTGTAACACTAACGAGTCACATGACACTGGGAGGAAAAATGGCTAATTGGGCCCAATTTGGACATTTTCACTAAGGGGTCTACCCACTTTTGTTGCCAGCGTTTAGACATTAATGGCTGTGTGTTGAGTCATTTTGAGGGAACAGCAAATTTAAGCTGTACACTCACTACTTTACATTGTAGCAAAGTGTAATTTCTTCAGTGTTGTCACATGAAAAGATATATTAAAATATTTACAAACATGTGAGGGGTGTGCTCACTTTTGTGAGATACTGTATATCCCAGTTTTGGTGTTCACATCAAAGTTTAGAGTTAGAGATCAACTTAAAAGGTGCCTTGGTTTTGTTGTGTGGCTTCACAGGTCGCTATATTACCAAAAGTATTGGGACACCTGCCTTTACACGCACATGAACTTTAATGCATCCCAGTCCTAATTCGTAGGGTTCAATATTGAGTTGAATCTATAACAGCTTCAACTCCTCTGGGAAGGCTGTCCACACGGTGTGTCTATGGAAATGTTTGACCATGCCGCCTTGCCTGCAGTCTCCACTGTAATTCATCTCAAAGGTGTTCTATCGGGTTGAGGTCAGGACTCTCTGCAGGCCAGTCAAGTTCCATCACCCCAAACTCGCTAATCTGTGTCTTTATGGACCTTGCTTTGTGCACCGATGTGCAGTCATTTGGACCAGGAAGGGGCTATCCCCAAACATTGCCACAAAGTTGGAAGCATGAAATTGTAGAAAATGTCTTGGTATGCTGACGCCTTAAGAGTCCCCTCACTGAAACTAAGGGGCCAAGTCCAACCCCTGAAAAATAACTCCACATCATAATCCCCCCTCCACCAAATGATTTGGACCAGTGCACAAAGCCTGTCCTGACCTTAATCCAATAGAACACCTTTGGGTTGAATTAGAGCGAATACTGTGAGCCAGGCCTTCTTATCCACATTAGTGTCTGACCTCACAAATGCGCTTCTGGAAGAATGATCAAACATTCCCATAGACACACTCCTAAGCCTTGTGGACAGCCTTCCCAGAAGAGTTGAAGCTGCAAAAGGTGGGCCAACCCAATATTGAACCCTAGGGAATAAGACTGGGATGCCATTAAAGTTTGTGTGCGTCCGAATACTATTGGTAATATAGTATATGTGTGCCGTGTATGCACTGGATGGCTAAAGCACTGGGGATATTTTTGTGTTTTAATACAGTTGCCACAATTGTTTCTTTTAGGCTGGGTTCACACCATCACCGCATCCGTCTCACAGCAGGGGTCCGGTGCATCCTGGTTCCCCGTTTCAGGTCCTATTTCAGCCCGAATTTTGGGCTAAATTCAGACCTGAAACAGACCAAAAGATAGCAGTGTTTTTGTGCAAAACAAACCGGACCTGCTGCAGAGATATGTGAACCGGCTCCATAGAGAGTAGGTCAAAATCTCCTGCTATTGTGAATTGGATGCGGAAAACCCCCATCCAAACCCAGACTCAGTTTGTGCAGCACAACAGAGGGTTAGGGATTGTTAGGTACAGGGATTATTCTTTGGGTGAAAATACACATCAGAAATGGTGTAAAGTGGAAAAAAAAAATTAGCTTAACAGAAAAAATATATATCTATACACTCACCATCTGACCAAGCCATAGCATCATCCAGAGTAGTGGGGATCCCCTTCCAGAGAGTAGTCTCCATAGGGTAGCCATCATCCATTCTATGCTCACGCTCACTGTAACTCCAGAAAAGATTTTCTCGAAAGAAATATGTCTTATCAATGTGGGACCAAGAGAAAGCAGCATCCACACCCCCGGGGGGTAATCCAAATTCTGTGATAGGCCGGGGATATCCTTCTTCCACATTATTGTCTTTGAAAACCCAATATCGATCACCTAAAACAGATGGGGAGAGAAAGCAGTTTTACTAAGGATAAGCAATTATTTAGGAATGTTACAGATAGTATTAAAATACATGGAAAGGCATTTCATACCGAAAGTCTCAAATGGTGCTTATATTTTAGCTTTAGTACTATATAATGCATACTTCAAAAAAATATGAAGGTCATGTGACTGCTATCCCTTCATCATGAGTCCCTGCGCAATGAGTGACGGGGAGTTTTCTTTGGTGACTGACATCAGTACAGTAAGTGACATCGCTATCTCAACTTCTCCTTCTGTTACAGAAATGCAAAGTGATGGAGGAGATGTATGAGAAATTCCCAAACGAGTGTCACTGCGGACAGTACATGTGCAAGGGAAGGAAGTGTCGGACAAGCAGGGGATCTCTGAATGAAGCGGCTCATCTTCCACATACCAACTGGGGGATCAGCCATTTGCAAGCTGTGAGAAGTGTGGTCAGTAACATACAGGAAGCAGTGCCAACATGAGGGAAATTACTTGACCAATTGATAATATCTGTACCTTACAGTGTAAGTGCCGGTTCACACAGGGGCAACCCGACTTACAGCACAACTTCAGCGCGAATTAGAACGCAACTTAAAGTTGCCTCCAGGACAGGCGACTTTGGCTGTGGCCAATCACAGAATAATAATAAGGGGTTTGCCTGAGTAAACTATTTTCTTTTCCTGTAAAGTTGCTTCAGTTAAGATGGTGATCTGACTTTGGAGGCAACTTCCATTGAAATCAATAGGTACAAGTTGCCTAGAAGTCGCCTTGAAGTAGTACAGGAACCTTTTCTGAAGTCGGAGCGACATCAGTAGTGTACATTAGACGGCTCTCATTGACTAACATAGGATTACTGATGTCAAGCGACTTGGGGTGACTTGAGGTCTGACAAGTCGGATCCCAAGTCGCTGTAGGGTGAACCGGCACTAAGCAAAAGCACTTCATACTTTTTTTTTAAATATTTAAACACTTTGTTTGTTTTTGTACAGTAGGTGTATTTGGAGTACGGATAGCGCGAGAATTATTGGTTGAAAGTAGGAAAAATAAAAGATAGTCACTGAAAAATGCACATTTTTGCCCCCCCCAACTGCAAGTCTAAACAAAGTATATAGGTCAGGTAATTTGATCTACATTAATATGTTAATACAAAGAAATATAAAATTTCAATATCTGATGTACAGAATGCTGCTTAAATGAAGATGATAAATATACGGTCCATTTTGTCTTTGTTTATTCCTTTATAAGTGGTTATAAGACCTGAGGATTTTTGTGGGGTTGATGTAAAACCATGAGAGATCAAATTCACTATAGCAGGTGAGGTATTTCTCATCAAACAGTAAACAAATTGTAATGTGAGAAACAATATGTATGGTTTACTATTTGCCTTATTAAGGTTAGAATTGGGAAATACTATTATGGAGCTCAGAACTTCTCTTCTCATTTCAATGTTTGTAGACATCTTTTGGCATGAAGAGGTGGAGATTTGAAATTTGCACCAAGGAAAAGAGGCTTCATGGATTTGTTTAGTTGTAAACTTCCTTCTGGTCTTACTCATTGATAGGATTTGACTTCCATGCTTAGGTGAATTGTCATTCTGCTTTAAAAGGGTTTGTAAAGCTTTGCGTTTTTTCACCTTAATGCATCCTATGCATTAAGGTGAAAAAGCATCCAATGCTTACAGGCCCCCCCCAGCCCCCGGCGTTTACTTACCTGAGCCCTCGAAAATCCTACTTCCTGAAAGCGCTGGCTTCTCGGCTCTTCATTGGATGATTGATAGCAGCGTAGCCATTGGCTCCTGCTGCTATCAATCAAATCAAAGAAGCGGCGTGCCGGGAGCGGGCCGAGTGATACAGTCAGCGGCTATGGCTGCTGACTGTATCACAGGAGCACGCCCGCAAGCTAACCCCCTTGGGAGAGCACTTCCCAAGGGGGGGGGGGGTTAGCTCTTGCAGGGAGGAGCAAAGACAGCCGCCGAGGAACCCCAGAAGAGGAGGATCGGGGTCACTCTGTGCAAAACGAGCTGCACAGTGGAGGTAAGTATGACATGTTTGTTATTAAAAAAAATAAAATAAAAAAATATATAACCCCTTTAAATACTCCAAGTTATATTTTTATTGTATAAACAATACAGGACACTGAGGATGTGTCCTGAGTGGCAGGTATATTCCCCCATTATTTGAGTTGTGGTCTCTTTATGGGTGACGGTTTACAGTACTCAAGGGTCCTCACTAGGGTTGAGCGAACCCGAACTGTAAAGTTCGGGTTCGTACCGGACTTTTTTTTTTTTTGTACCCGAACCCGAACAATTTACTGTAAGTTCGGGTTCGGTGTTCGGCAATGTAATGGCGCGCTGCAGGGCAGCCAATCACCATTTGTTTTACTCGTGTCACCTAGAAGCCATCACAGCAATGCCTACTAATGGCATGGCTGTGATTGCCCAGTGCAGCATGTGACCCAGCCTCTATATAAGCTAGAGGCACATAGCACAGCTCGTCACTCTGCTTTAGATAGGGTAGGGAAAGGCTGCTGCTGCTGCTCTTCTGAGAGAGAGAATTAGATAGGAGTCAGACTGTCCTGCTTCAGAAATCAATTACTCAGCGATCTACATAGCACAGCAAGTCACTCTGCTTTAGACAGTTACTTTAGGGAAAGGTTCCTGCCTGCTTTTGCTTTTAGGGAGACAAGTAGGAGTCACTCTTGCTTCAGAAATCAAATTATACCAGCACTGCATATGTTTCTGTGAGATACACCCTTTATATACATTAGGGAAGGGTTCCTGCCTGTTTTTGCTTTTAGGGAGAGAAGTAGGAGTTACTCTTGCTTTAGAAATCAAATTATACCAGCACTGCATATGTTTCTGTGAGATACACCCTTTATATACATTAGGGAAGGGTTCCTGCCTGCTTTTGGGGAGAGAAATAGGAGTCACTCTTGCTTCAGAAATCAAATTATACCAGCACTGCATATGTTTCTGTGAGATACACCCTTTATATGCTTTAGGGAAAGGTTCCTGCCCGCTTTTGCTTTTAGGGAGAAAAATAGGAGTCACTCTTGCTTCAGAAATCAAATTATACCAGCACTGCATAGGTTACTGTGAGATACACCCATTAGATACTATTCTTCTATTGTGCTATTCAAAAAAACATCCATTTAGGGAAAAATAAAAATTTGCAGTGTTTCCTTCAGTATTTGCAGTGTTTCCTCCATATCTGTACGTGTGAGATAAACTCTTTAGCTACTGTTCTTCTATTTTGCTATTCAAAAAACACCCATTTATGGCAAAAAAATATATTTTGCAGTGTTTCCTCCACTGTTTGCAGTGTTTCCTCCACCGCCGCTTCCACCTACACTGCCACATCCGCCACCACCTCAACCTCCTACTCCATATGGACTTCGTCCTCCTAGGTCAAGATTTTTATTTTATTTTGTATGTATTTTATGTTATTTTAAGTTATTTCCCTATCCACATTTGTTTGCAGAATACTTGCCATGATCTTACCAACATTTTGCTGCCATTTGCAGCCCTCTAGCCCTTTCCATTTGTTTTTTAGAGACATTTTAGTACTGAACAGTTCGGGTCCCCATTGACTTTTTTCGAAGTTCGGCCGAACCCGTCGAACCCGAACATCCAGGTGTCCGCTCAACTCTATTCCTCACCCATGATGAGGAGTTCTGGGGTAGTCTGGCTGGAGAGGAGAGGACTGGTTTTTAGTCCTCTCTGGACTGCTAAGCCCTTATTAGGGACCTGGAATTTTGGAGGTTCAAAGAGTTTTGGGTGGGAAGAACCTTCAAACCCTGATAGAGGAACTATGATCCTGTAGGGGTTAACCCAAGTGCCGCAGAGTCCATAAACCTAAGAGAAGCTATGAAAAGCCTCCTCCCCGGGACTCCTGAAGCCAATGGGAACATCTAAACACCACAGAGAGGGACTGGAATAGTGGCAGTGCACTCCTAACTATTTGGCAATTTAGTTTTAGTTTAGGGACTAGTTTGTGTTCTTTGTTTGCTGAAGATAAGCTATGTTTTCCCATTTACCTATTTTTGAAAATAAAAGGACTGTTTGCTTTTACCAACAGCTGTCTGATGATCTCATCTGGCTACCTAATTTCACGATATATACCGTATTTAATGTATTGTTAGACATGTATTATTTATACAGGTAGTGCAGAATTATTAGGCAAGTTGTATTTTTGAGGATTAATTTTATTATTGAACAACAACCATGTTCTCAATGAACCCAAAAAACTCATTAATATCAAAGCTGAATATTTTTGGAAGTAGTTTTTAGTTTGTTTTTAGTTTTAGCTATTTTAGGGGGATATCTGTGTGTGCAGGTGACTATTACTGTGCATAATTATTAGGCAACTTAACAAAAAAAAAATTTACCCATTTCAATTATTAATTTTTACCAGTGAAACCAATATAACATCTCAACATTCACAAATATACATTTCTGACATTCAAAAACAAAACAAAAACAAATCAGTGACCAATATAGCCACCTTTCTTTGCAAGGACACTCATGCAGCCTGCCATCCATGGATTCTGTCAGTGTTTTGATCTGTTCACCATCAACATTGCGTGCAGCAGCAACCACAGCCTCCCAGACACTGTTCAGACAGAGAGTGTACTGTTTTCCCTCCTTGTAAATCTCACATTTGATGATGGACCACAGATTCTCAATGGGGTTCAGATCAGGTGAACAAGGAGGCCATGTCATTAGTTTTTCTTCTTTTATACCCTTTCTTGCCAGCCACGCTGTGGAGTACTTGGACGCGTGTGATGGAGCATTGTCCTGCATGAAAATCATGTTTTTCTTGAAGGATGCAGACTTCTTCCTGTACCACTGCTTGAAGAAGGGGTCTTCCAGAAACCTGGCAGTAGGACTGGGATTTGAGCTTGACTCCATCCTCAACCCGAAAAGGCCCCACAAGCTCATCTTTGATGATACCAGCCCAAACCAGTACTCACACCTCCACCTTGCTGGCATCTGAGTCGGACTGGAGCTCTCTGCCCTTTACCAATCCAGCCACGGGCCCATCCATCTGGCCCATCAAGACTCACTCTCATTTCATCAGTCCATAAAACCTTAGAAAAATCAGTCTTGAGATATTTCTTGGCCCAGTCTTGACGTTTCAGCTTGTGTGTCTTGTTCAGTGGTGGTCGTCTTTCAGCCTTTCTTACCTTAGCCATGTCTCTGAGTATTGCACACCTTGTGCTTTTGGGCACTCCAGTGATGTTGCAGCTCTGAAATATGGCCAAACTGGTGTCAAGTGGCATCTTGGCAGCTGCACGCTTGACTTTTCTCAGTTCATGGCCAGTTATTTTGCGCCTTGGTTTTTCCACACGCTTCTTGCGACCCTGTTGACTATTTTGAATGAAACGCTTGATTGTTCGATGATCACGCTTCAGAAGCTTTGCAATTTTAAGAGTGCTGCATCCCTCTGCAAGATATCTCACTATTTTTGACTTTTCTGAGCCTGTCAAGTCCTTCTTTTGAACCATTTTGCCAAAGGAAAGGAAGTTGCCAAATAATTATGCACACCTGATATAGGGTGTTGATGTCATTAGACCACACCCCTTCTCATTACAGAGATGCACATCACCTAATATGCCTAATTGGTAGTAGGCTTTCGAGCCTATACAGCTTGGAGTAAGACAACATGCATAAAGAGGATGATGTGGTCAAAATTCTCATTTGCCTAAAAATTCTGCACTCCCTGTATATGTTATATCTGTTCTTTTGTTGCAGTGAGTCTGAGTATTTAACCGATTCCCGTCTGCGCTATAGCCAAATGAAGGCTACAGCACAGACCTACATTGCCGAGAGACTGTCAATAGACACCCTCCCCTTTGCACGCTCCCTGCAGTGCCCATCACTGCCACCTATCAGTGCCAGCTATCACTGCCACCTATTAGTGCCCTTCAGTGCCACCTATCAATGCCTTTCAGTGCTGCTATCCATCAGTGCCACCTCTCAGTGCCCACCAGTGCCACCTCTCAGTGCCCATCAGTGCAGCCTCATCAGCATACATCAATTAACCACTTAAGACCCGGACCAATACGCTGGTAAATGACCCTCGTGCGACGTGGCTCCCAAACAAAATTTGCGTCCTTTTCTTCCCACAAATAGAGCTTTCTTTTGGTGGTATTTGATCACCTCTGCGATTTTTATTTTTTGCGCTATATACAAAAATAGAGCGACATTTTTGAAAAAAAAAACACTATTTTTTACTTTTTGTTAAAAAAAAATCAAATAAACTAAATTTTAGTCAAACATTTAGGCCAAAATTTATTTAGCCACATTCTTTAGTAAAAAAAAAATCGCAATAAAAAAAAAAAAGCTACCTAGCGGGAACAGCGACACTAATACAGCGATCAGAAAAATGATCGCTTAGTGACGCTGGCAATAGGGAGTGAAAGGGTTAACTAGGGCGGTGATCCTGAACCTAACACTAACTGTTTTTTACACTGCCTGTCACACTGACACTAAATGCAGTGATTAGATCACTGCATTCAGTGACACTGTGACAGGGGGGTGGGGGGGGCGATCACAAGGGGTTAATATGCCTATGTGAGTGTGTGTCAGTGTTGTGTTGGTGCACACTTACTGTGATGTCTTCTCTCATCAGCAGCGCTGGGAAACAGCGCTGCGATGAGAGGTGACATCATTTCCTCCTTCCTGTGTAAACACAGGAGGAGGAACTGACAGGATGGGAGCGCGCTCCCATTGGCTGGGAGCAATCGCGGGGGGGCGGGTAAGCGCCGACATCCGCCCGCTGATCCCGGATCGCTCCCGGAGCCAGGGGGACCCCCGCACGCCGCGGAGGGGGTCCTGATGGGACCCCCGAACCGCACTTAGGCGGGGACGTAAATTTACGCCCTTGTGCCTGTACGTGCCATTCTGTGGCCGTATATGTGCGTGCGGGGGTCCTTAAGTGGTTAAGGAGGCAAATTACCTGTTTGCAAAATGTTATAACAATATATAAAACAGTTTTTGTATTTTTTTTTCAACATTTTCTGTCTTTTTAATTTTGTTTAACAAAAAATAAAAAACCTAGAGGTGATCAAATACAACAGTTTAACTCTGTGGGCTGTGGTGGGTGGTGCAGGAAAAAAGCAGTTAATTTTGCTAACTTTATACACCTGAAGTAAACTGTTGTGAACATTTATAATTTTTCCCTTCAGCGCTGGTTTATGTGAAGGCTGGCCTGAGTTTGTAGGGGGATTTAAACCCGCCCTCCTCCTCCTTACTCCCACGACCGGACCTTTGTTGTTCTGTTTTGTTGCGGTTGAGCAGTATGACGCCATACCCAGGCGGATTCTCGTTCGACTCCACCCGTCAGACCGTGGCAGGTCCTCAGTTCACCTCCTGCATACGGTACAGGTATCGGGGGGGGGGGGGTGCTGGGGCACATGGCATGTTTTTTTTGTTGGATAAAGGGGGTGGTTTGCTGACGGGCATTGGTCACCATTTGTGGGGGGAATGCTGGAGTACATTTCATTAAGATTGGTAAGGGGGGGGGGGGGGTTTGCTTACTGGCATGGGTTAATATTTGTGGGGGTGCCAAAGGAGAGGGCAGGGCGAGTTGCACTAGTTTTTCTGCAAGGTATCGCGGGTGCTGGGGGGGGGGGGGTAGTGATTCCACTGTGGGGTCACCCACCACGTTTGTGGGTTTGAATAGTTTGAGATGCTTTGCTCTTAATTGACTTGATCAGTGGCATGGCAAGTCTCCTCAACCGTCTGGTATTTCACATCTACTGTAAATCTGTTTTCATGCTTCACGTGGCATGCTCGGACATGGCCTGGCGCATTGTTCAGGTCTCGGAGGGTGGTTTTGGGCATCATCTGTTGTACTTGGTCTCATCCTGGGGGGTCTGACTTGTTTTCAGTCCCATTTGTCTATCATTTCAGGTGCCAGACGCAAGGTTCTCGTTTAGGTGGAGGATTTTCAGAGCAGGTAATTCGGGGTTCTGGGCGCCAGGCCCTCAATCTTTCTTTGTTTTACTTAGGGTCTGCTTGCCACTGTGGGTTGTTTATTTGGTTTTAGGTTGTAGCGAGTTGAGTTGTTTCGTTTTTAATTGACTTGGATAGTGGCAATTCTCCTCACCCGTTGGCTCAAATCCTTTGTTTCAAATCAGTCATTCATCAGGTTATTTCTTTAAATCATTGGACCTGTCACGTTTCAGGGTCTGGGGGGCCTGAGTATTTCGTTTTTAATTTGTCTGCGACTGCAGGTGGCTCTGGCCTCTTAGTCGGGAGGGAAAAGGGGGGAGGGAGATCGTTCTGGGCCAAGTTTAGGTTGAGGGGAATTGGCAATCGTTTCTAGTTTGTTGTTCTGAAGTGGGTTCTGTCATGGTGTTTTTGATTTCTTCCAATTGTTTTAGGGCATGTATCAAGCAGCGGACATAGAGGATTTCGCCTCCGTTTCCCCTTCTCCAGCTAGGGGGTCAGATCAGGCCCAGGGGTATTGCTCATCCAGCATCAGTGCGCACAGCAGAACTTTTAGACTGTTGTTCCCCTCCTCTGCAAGTTCTGACGCGGAACATGTCACTCCTTGTGCCATGGCCACATCCCTGACTCAGATTCATTACACCCTCAGCTCTCTGGCGGGCTCGTTTCAGGATTTAAGGGCCAGGATGGAGGTTCTGGAGGCCAGTCCAACTCCTGCCCTGGTGGAGCTGGCCGTTCCTGAGGTTCCCACGGTTCCTGGGTCTTCACTGTCAGGTACCAATTCCGGTGTCCCTTCTGTCACCCTAGCCCATTTCATACTAGGGAGCATCGGGAAAGACATTCTTGATGGGAAGGATGTAAACCTGGCGTCCTTGTTGATAGCCGCTCACAATGTGGTTGACAACAAGTCATACGCCTGTGGGGACGTTTCAGTCATCATTAAATCCAGGGACCACAGGTTAAACCGTAAGCTCTCCATCCCTGAGTTTGTGTTGGCATTCAGCAAGTTCAGGGACATTGTCTGCTCTGCGAGTCCCCAAAGGAGAGAGGAATTGGATCACTACATCTATGCGGTGGTGGAGTTGGGTCACAAGTTTGGGGGCACAGGATTTTATGATTACCACCGATCATTCTCTGCCAAAGGTGCAGCCTTGTTGGCCCAGCATCAGGTGGTTGCAGTCTGGAGCAGGATAGACACAGAGCTTTTCTGCCGTAATTTTGCGGGGTTGAGGTCACCGGTCTGCGCCACCTGTCAATTGTCATCTCACACGGCTTATTGGTGCCCAAACACGGAATCTCCGGTTATTTCAGGCACTTCCAGAGCTTTCTCCGGTTCACTACCAGCACTAGCTCAGGCCTCCTCCTCCTTACTCCCACGGCCGAACCTTTGTTGTTCCCCACCCTCCCGGCCCTTTATATTTGGCTTTTTTTCATAATTTCTTGTTTGGGTATGCCCTCCTTTAGGCGTACTGACCACGTGACCTTTGGCACACTCCAGGTCTTGCTCATATGTTACTTTCCACGTTCATTACTCATATATCACGCAGAGACTCCGAGTACAAACACTTGTGCGCTGCAAATTCACAGAAAATTCTGTGCAGAATCAGCACTGCTTCAAAATTGCACCTTGATCATGCGAACCGCTGCGTGTGTGTATGTTAAGACACCCCACTCTCCGTTTGCAAAACGCACTGTGATTTGCAGAATTGGATCGCAATGAGTGTGAACACCCATGTGATTTTATTCTGGTGTGGCCATAAAAAGGTTCCTACATGAGCTAAACAAAGTAATGGCTCAAATCGCATGTGATTTGAACAGGAATGAGGTGCGATTCCTGTTCTAAATCGCATGTAAATCCCACACCACACAGAACTGTCACAGGAAAAAAATCCAATTACTGCTGCTAATGTTCTGTAAACAATACAGCCGAAGTTTACTGTTTTTAGAGAGAGCTTCTTGTCTAGTATGACCTTCATGTCCATTTAATTGTATCTCGAAATCCCTGTACACACGCTTGGTTTTCCCGGCGGTAAAAAGCCTGCCAGGAAAACCGAGGGGAAAGCCGAGAACCCGGCAGGAAAACTGCCATGAGAGCATCGGCATCGGTACTGCCTCGCAGTGTTTCCCATAGGAAAGTATTAGTAAATCTGGCAGGGAAAACCTGCGAGGAAGCATACACACGTCCGGTTTTTCCGGCCAAAAGCTTTTCCTGGCAGAAAAACCAGTCATGTGTATGGTGCTTTAGAAGTACCAACATGTTTCCCCCATTATCAGGTAATTTTTCAGTTTTCAGCACCAAGATACTTTGATAGACAATTATTCATTCGTGCGACACTGTAGCTGTATTAAATTTATATAAAGATTTATTTTGTTGGAATTTAATAACCACAGTTTATATATACAGTACAGACCAAAATTGTGGACACACCTTCTCATTCAAAGAGTTTTCTTTATTTTCATGACTATGAAAATTGTAGAGTCACACTGAAGGCATAACAACTATGAATTAACACGTGTGGAATTATATACATAATAAAAAAGTGTGAAACAACTGAAAATATATGTCATATTCTAGGTTCTTTAAAGTAGCCACCTTTTGCAGCAGACACATCTGTAGAACAACTGTTAAGAGGAGACTGTGTGAATCCGGCCTTCATGGTTGAATATCTGCTAGGAAACCACTGCTAAAGAAAGGCAACAAGCAGAAGAGACTTGTTTGGGCTAAAGAACACAAGGAATGGACATTAGACCAGTGGAAATCTGTGCTTTGGTCTGATGAGTCCAAATTTGAGATCTTTGGTTCCAACCACCGTGTCTTTGTGCGACGCAGAAAAGGTGAACGGATGGACTCTACATGCCTTTTTCCCACCGTGAAGCATGGAGGAGGTGTGATGGTGCTGGGGGGTGCTTTGCTGGTGACACTGTTGGGGATTTATTCAAAATTTAAGGCATACTGAACCAACATGGCTACCACAGCATCTTGCAGCGGCATGCTATTCCATCCGGTTTGCGTTTAGTTGGACCATCATTTATTTTTCAACAGGACAATGACCCCAAACACACCTCCAGGCTGTGTAAGGGCTATTTGACCAAGAAGGAGAGTGATGGGGTGCTGCGCCAGATGACCTGGCCTCCACAGTCACCGGACCTGAACCCAATCGAGATGGTTTGGGGTGAGCTGGACCGCAGAGTGAAGGCAAAAGGGCCAACAAATGCTAAGCATCTATGGGAAATTCTTCAAGACTGTTGGAAGACCATTTCAGATGACTACCTCTTGAAGCTCATCAAGAGAATGCCAAGAGTGTGCAAAGCAGTAATAAAAGCAAAAGGTGGCTACTTTGAAGAACCTAGAATATGACATATTTTCAGTTGCTTCACACTTTTTTGTTATGTATATAATTACACATGTGTTAATTCATAGTTTTGATGCCTTCAGTGTGAATCTACAATTTTCATAATCATGAAAATAAAGAAAACTCTTTGAATGAGAAGGTGTGTCCAAACTTTTGGTCTGTACTGTATATATATATATATATATATATATATATATATATATATATAATGAATGTATAATGAACTTGTGTCAGGACAGTAGTTTTTGGAAAGTAGATACCTCCAAGGTGGCCACAATTTTTGACAATGTAGAAACATGCAGGTATTGAGAGAATTAAAACATGGAGCTTGGTACTGTGCACTAGGTATATTAAATTAACTTCATACACAGAGGGATTAGGAGGTGAAGGGGTTTACGTACAGGTCACATACAGTGGGAGGATGGAGATGAAGGGTTTAATGTACAGATGTACAGGGGTTTTAATACAGGTCAGATCAAAGACAGGATGGGGTTGACGTATACCAGGGATCCTCAAACTACGGCCCTCCAGCTGTTGCGGAACTACACTTCCCATGAGGCATTGTAAAACTCTGACATTCACAGACATGACTAGGCATGATGGGAATTGGAGTTCCTGAACAACTGGAGGGCCGTAGTTTGAAGACCCATGACGTATACTGTACAGGGGTGAACAACAGTAAAGGTAATGATTTTACTGCTGGCACTATTACTGGATAGCACTAGATGGTGGTCAGTGGGCTTCCTGATCACAAGCCAGTTAGTGAGATATGGCTGTTAAAGACAGCCATTATTTAAAGTCTGATTGGTCACAGTGATTGAAGTGAAGGCATGAAGTGACTACATCTGTAGTTATTATTGGCTCTGTACCTTTCAGTGTGATCTTCTATGGTCAATCAGGACAGAGTCACAGTAATGTGCATGTGCAGGCACACACAGGAGAATGTATTGGTATATTTTGTACATTCTCCTAAAACAACATGGTTTGCAGACCTGTTGTACACATATAGTGGCTGTTCCATAAGAGGTTAACCAGGCAAGATGTAAACAAAAATGTTTATTTCTATTAATGAAACCAGAAATCATGTCTTGCTTTGTTGCATTATTGCTTGCCCTGACAGTAGAGGTTATTGCTACGGATTATCATTGATGGTCCTGACACTTGCTGGAAGTTATCATTTCTGGCTGCAATGGAGCTTATTTTTTCTCACAATCTCTTCAATATCACAAGCTATTATTTTGTCTAAGTGAAGGTGGAAATGTGACACACTATAGGCTATACACTATGAAGCAACAGCCACTTTTTAACACACCCACTTTTGACCATGCCCACCAGTCTGAAGCTGTCCCTGAACAGACCGCCGCTATAAGCCATGTAATTAAATCTTTGTTAATACAAAGTAAATGTTTAATATCCCATATACAGAGCTCATATTCAGATTAAACAGGTGATCAATTTACATTTTGGCTTTTATTTGTTTTACTTATGTTTTTACTATTGATTTAAGACTTAGGCCACCATACACTGAAAACTAGACAAAACCTACAGTTGGTCACCAAGCTTTTTTTTGCACCATTTCAGGGAAAAACATCAAAAATAATCTCCAAACCAATGTCCCTACAGTACATGCCCTACTAATAAACACACAAGAGATCCCCAGTGTTAAAGCTAAATTATGACAACAGAATTACATCTCTCGCCACAAGAAGAAGGATTGATATGAGGTGTTAAAGTGTTACTAAATCCACAACAGTAAAATCAGTCTGTATATGCAGTAAAGTATGCTTGTAATACTCACGTGGAACCTAAGGGGTTAATCCCCTGCATTGTGTGAAAAGGCTGTATGATCGTGTATGCACAGATCCTCTTCTTTCACTGACTCCAAAACAGGTCTGCATAAGACAGAGTTACTGGAGTCAGGCTGCACATGCTCAGTTTGATGTGTATTGGTAGAGAGTGGGAGAGTGCATGTGATCAGAACAGGGCCAATCAGCACTGCACAGACAGAAGGTCAGGGATCCTGGATTCTGATAGGACAGCAAGTGCAGTATGAAAACTCCTCCTACAAACTTTAACCAGACACCGATAGATGTCACAAGACTGCTATATACTGCTGAAAAGTAATTTAGCAGTTTATATTTACTAAAATTAATGCATTTCCATTTTCTGTGTACTGTGGGAGACCAAAAATAGTGAATGCAGGGTCCTGGGTTTAGTAACACTTTAACCACTTGTCCTCTGCCCACCGTCAAATGACGGCGGGCGGAGGACTCCATTATCCTGACATCACGTCATATGACGTGATGTCCCTTTAAAGCCGCGGGCGGGCGCGCGTGCGCACCCGCCGCTCTGCGGGGATCCCGTGCGAGTGCCCGGCGGCAACGATTGCGATTGCTCAGTAACTGAGCGGGGACGTGGAGCTCTGTATGTAAACACAGAGCTCCACGTCCTGTCAGGGAGAGAGGAGATCGATTGTGTCCCTTGTACATAGGGACACAATCGGTCACCCCCCCTCCCCCCACAGTTAGAACACTCATAGGACACACATTTAACCCCTTCCCCGCCCACTAGTGGTTAACCCCTTCACTGCCAGTCCAATCGATAAACGCTTATTGCATTTTTATTTTACCAAAAATATGTAGAAGAATATGTATCGGTCTAAACTGAGGAAAAAAATTTTTTTTTTATATATTTTTTGGGTTATTTATTATAGCAAAAAGTAAAAAATATTGAATTTTTTTAAAAATTGACGCTCTATTTTTGTTTATAGCGCAAAAAATAAAAACCGCAGAGGTGATCAAATACCACCAAAAGAAAGCTCTATTTGTGGGAAAAAAAGGACGCCAATTTTGTTTGGGAGCCACGTCGCACGACCGCGCAATTGTCAGTTAAAGCGACGCAGTGCCGGAAGCTTAAATTTTGTCTGGGCAGGAAGGGGGTGTAGGTGCACAGTAGGCAAGTGGTTAAGGACTTTTGGCTTTGCCAGTATGATACATACCATCCTGCTCATAGGTCATATAAAATGAGGAGACTCTCAACAGAATTATGTTATAATGATCAGTGTAATGGGGAAGCTTTTCGCACTTTTTGTGGCAGTAGCCAATGGTGCATTCTTGAAGGCATGAAGTGACTACATCTGTAGTTATTATTTCTATTTTACATACAGTATATGATACCCAGACATGTTTTCCCTGCAAAAAACACAACAATAGGAATTTTCATTGCTTATCAATGTTCTAAAGTTGTGCTAAGTGCAATGAAAAGGGATCTCACAACATTTATTTTTGTTCCCATTATATCAAACACTTCAGAAAGGAACCAGGTTATAAGTTTACATGCAAGATGAGCTTATCAGATTTAACAGAATTTGGGGAATGTGAGAGAAGTTCTCTCTGACTGTGAATATAAAAAAAATGTACACATAGTAACACAGTGTTACATTTTCTCTTTGTTTTATTTTGCATTTCGCTGCTTTTAAAATAAATAAAAAATAAACAGCATTTAGCATTAATGTGATAAGGCATATGTTATTGTACTTACCCTTGAAGAAGACAATTTTATGGTCTGTGGTCCTCTCATATATTGCATCTATGCTGTCCATGTTTAGGGGAAGGCCTTTCCAGAAACGATGGATCTGAGCAGGTTGAAGGGAGACCAAATGCTTGTTTCGTGTAAGCCTCCAAAAGTACTTCCCTAGAAAGAAAAGGCAAACTTCAGTGCAATAATCATTTCTACAGTATATGCTGATAGTCATGCAGGGAATAGTTATGTAACTGCCTGGATGAAAGATGCAGAAGAGGACAGGTTGGATTTGGCACACTAGTATCTTAACCACTTTAGCCCCGGACCATATTGCTGTCCAAAGACCAGAGCACTTTTTGTGATTCGGCACTGCGTCGCTTTAACTGACAATTGCGCGGTCGTGCGACGTGGCTCCCAAACAAAATTGGTGTCCTTTTTTCCCATAAATAGAGCTTTCTTTTGGTGGTATTTGATCATCTCTGCGGTTTTTATTTTTTGCGCTATAAACAAAAATAGAGCGACTATTTTGAAAAAAATGCAATATTTTTTACATTTTGCTATAATAAATATCCCCAAAAAAGATATAAAAAAAACATTTTTTTCCCTCAGTTTAGGCCGATACGTATTCTTCTACATATTTTTCGTAAAAAAAAAATCGCAATTAGCGTTTATTGATTGGTTTGCGCAAAATTTATAGCGTTTACAAAAAAGGGGGTAGTATTATGGCATTTTTATTAATATTTTTTTTTTACTAGTAATGGCGGCGATCAGCGTTTTTTTTCGGTACTGCAATATTATGGCGGACACATCGGACACTTTTGACACATTTTTGGGACCATTGGCATTTTTATAGCGATCAATGCTATAAAAATGCATTGGATTACTATAAAAATGCCATTGGCAGTGAAGGGGTTAAAACTAGGGGGCGGGGAAGGGGTTAAGTGTGTTCCTATTTGTGTTCTAACTGTATGGGGGGGTGGACTCACTAGGGGGAATCACTGATCTTCCGTTCATACATTGTATGAACGGAAGATCAGCGTTTTCCCCGCTGACAGGAACGAGCGCTGTGTGTTTACACTCACAGCTCTCGTTCCCCGCTCTGTAACGAACGAGCGCGCGTGCCCGGCGGCGATCGCGCCCGCCGGGCACGCGCTCGGGACTCGGGGGCGAACGCGCCCCCTAGCGGCCGCGAGAGTCCCGACGTAGAGCTACGGGCTCTCGCCCAGGAGAGCCGACCTGCCGCCGTAGAACGACGGCGGCTGGTCGGCTAGTGGTTAACCGAAACATTTTTAGATTTGCGAGAAGCAAAAGAGCTAAAACATGCTAAATGGCAACTCAATAAGAACAAATCAGGACATAATGGCTCCTCAAAATTTGCATGTCGGTAATAGAAGCAGCCAGATTTAAATCTCATATCTGGGCTAGGCAGCCACTTAAAATGACATATTTGAGAAATCACTGACTGACTAAAGAAACATTTTACAAAAGGCAGATAAGCTAGAAAAAAATACAGGGACATCATAAACCTCCACTAGAGTCCTCAAAAGACTCCCAATGAGACCCTGTTGTAAACCTTCTAGTCCAGGTCCACAGCAAGGCTGGTCAATGATTTTGTACAGTAGGGGTTAAGACCTTAACCTTAAGGCACAGGGCAGCAATATGGGCACACAGAAAGAATGAACAGTGGTTTGGTTCAGCAGGGCAACATTCTGGGCACACCAAGGGTGGACAGTGGTCTGGCACAGCTAGGGTTAAATTCTTAGCACAGGGCAACAATCTGGGCACACAGCAATTCTGGGTATAATTTTGGCACAGCGAAGGTTAAGTCCTTAGCACAGGGCTGTACAGTGTATTCACAGCAAAGACAGGTAGTACTCTGCCACAGCAATAGTTAAGTAACTCAGAGCATCCAGATGAGCGGGAAAAGAGAGACTAACTGTGCCCAGCATGCATGGGCGTCCGCTCCATAGGGCAACGGGGGTCGTTTGCCCCCCCCCCCCTAGAATCGTAGGAGAAGACACTTGAAACAGTGAGAGCAGGACGGGCTTGGTAGTGCAGCAGAGATGAGACATGCTGACAGCGCAGGGAGAGCTCAGGTGGACTGACCCATATGCACAATGCTGTGTGTCTCACTTTGTTAAATTGTAACATCCCAGCCAGTACAACCACCCCCCTTCCACAGAAATGGAAGAGGCTGCATCTGCTCTGCCCCCTCCCTCCCCTCTGTTCTCTGTTTCTGTGTGCCCTTGTCCATGCTCTGTGCACAGCCTGTAAACAAGTAGCTGATAGCTAGACTAAACTACTAGTGTGAGCATCCTGGGAACATCAAGTGAGTTATCAGCATTGTCACTGTGTACTCTGCCCTCTCTCCCCCAAATCTTTCACTTCCTGTCTTGTCCTCCAGCAGTCTTTCATTAACCCTATGCTATGCCTTTAGCCAGGGTTTTCACTTGTGTGATCTTAGACATTGCATGTGATTTGCACCGCATTGCTGTGCAAATCACATGGGATGTCTGTGCGATGCAAATTCAGCCATAAAAACTGTATAGCTGAAATGGAATTTGCACCATAACTGTGCAGGACCCTTTTTTTGGAGTGGATGGGTGTTTACACCTATGCAATCCTATTCCTGCACCATTTCAAAGTTCTCACTGCAATCTGCAAACCGATATGGGGGTGTCATTAATTTTACATTGACACCCGTATCAGTTTGCAAAGGGCAGAGTGAACGGCCGACAAGCAACATGCAATGCAGGAATCGCATATATGTGAACTAGGACTCAAGTGGGTTTACACTGATGCAGTGCCGGTGTATACACAGATTTCCGGCATTTATCTCCATTTTCACCAAAGTCCCACAGACTTCTATTAGATTACACATTTTTTTCAACATTTTCTGAAAGTGCACCAAATGTTCTCTATACTGAATCTTTGGTGTGCTTTCAGAAAACGCAGTAAAATTACACAAGCTAATAGAAGTAGGGATTAAATGCAGAAAAACTGCATATACACTGCGACAAACTCCAGTACACCAGTGTGAACCCAAAGGCTTCAGGATGCTGTGTAATATAAAGGCGTCCAGAGATGCAGGGTGCTGTGTAATGTAAAGGGGTCCAGAGATGCAGGGTGCTGTGTAATGTAAAGGGGTCCAGAGGTGCAGGGTGCTGTGTAATGTAAAGGGGCCCAGAGGTGCAGGGTGCTGTGTAATGTAAAGGGGCCCAGAGGTGCAGGGTGCTGTGTAATGTAAAGGGGCCCAGAGGTGCTGTGTAATGTAAAGGGGCCCAGAGGTGCAGGGTGCTGTGTAATGTAAAGGGGTCCAGAGATGCAGGGTGCTGTGTAATGTAAATGAGCCCAGAGGTGCAGGGTGCTGTGTAATGTACAGGGGTCCAGAGGTGCAGGGTGCTGTGTAATGTAAATGAGTCCAGAGGTGCAGGGTGCTGTGTAATGTAAAGGGGTCCAGAGGTGCAGGGTGCTGTGTAATGTAAAGGAGTCCAGAGGTGCAGGGTGCTGTGTAATGTAAAGGGGTCCAGCGGTGCAGGGTGCTGTGTAATGTAAAGGGGCCCAGAGGTGCAGGGTGCTGTGTAATGTAAAGGGGCCCAGAGGTGCTGTGTAATGTAAAGGGGCCCAGAGGTGCAGGGTGCTGTGTAATGTAAAGGGGTCCAGAGATGCAGGGTGCTGTGTAATGTAAAGGAGCCCAGAGGTGCAGGGTGCTGTGTAATGTAAAGGGGTCCAGAGGTGCAGGGTGCTGTGTAATGTAAAGGGGCCCAGAGGTGCAGGGTGCTGTGTAATGTAAAGGGGCCCAGAGGTGCAGGGTGCTGTGTAATGTAAAGGGGTCCAGAGATGCAGGGTGCTGTGTAATGTAAAGGAGCCCAGAGGTGCAGGGTGCTGTGTAATGTAAAGGGGTCCAGAGGTGCAGGGTGCTGTGTAATGTAAAGGAGTCCAGAGGTGCAGGGTGCTGTGTAATGTAAAGGGGTCCAGAGGTGCAGGGTGCTGTGTAATGTAAAGGGGCCCAGAGGTGCAGGGTGCTGTGTAATGTAAAGGAGTCCAGAGGTGCAGGGTGCTGTGTAATGTAAAGGGGGCCAGAGGTGCAGGGTGCTGTGTAATGTAAAGGGGGCCAGAGGTGCAGGGTGCTTTGTAATGTAAAGGGGGCCAGAGGTGCAGGGTGCTGTGTAATGTAAAGGAGTCCAGAGAGGGGGTACACAGTAGCGACAAAGAGATATTAAAAGATGCAGGGGGCACAGTCGGGTGTTTTTACATTTTAATGTGGGGGGGGGGGCACGTTTTTAACCCCCTGCTAGTGGTCAAAGAAAGGGTTAAATGCGACTGTGTATCACTGCTTCCGAAGCGCCCCCCCCCCCTGAAAAAATTTCAGCGGACGCCCATGCCAGCATGCTCCTGTATTTATCTCCAAACCTGGGGCATGATCTCAGGTCTAAGCAACCTCAGGCTTGCCATTATTTTGCCCTGGCAACAAGCTCCGCCCCTTTAACCCCGGCCACACACAGAGAGTGCAGCCTTTGTCTCCAGGAGGCAAAAAAGTGTGGGAACAGTGATGTCATGTTATGCCCACCAAGAAAAGTGGAGGGGCGGGAGTGTGCAGGCGACAGGCATGTTCTCTGCCTGGTGCTTGGCCAGGAGCAGGCTCCCAGCACGGAGGTTATGTGAGCTGCATGTGGGTGATGGGGCATGTAATGGCGGTAAGCTGGGCCATGCAGGGACCTCTGCTGGGGGAGGGGGGAGAATGAAGCAAGCAAGGTGACAATTACAATCCCTAAACTGTCCAGTTTGTTATTAAACCTGGAAGCTAGATGGTCCATATCCATCATCTCCCACTCAGTGTCAGGACAAGGCCATTCAGTGCCCAACGGGAAATGCCAAATTGTGCCCCCCTGACATGCCCCCTGACAACAATTGTAAAGTTGGGCGAGTAGGGTGTGGGATGCAGCACACTTCATTAAAACATGTAACATTCTATCCGGCAGTAAAATATTTTAGAATTTGTGTGTAACAAAGTGTATATGTTTTTTTTCAATGGTCACATCAGTCTCAAACTTTATATTCAATCTATTATGAATATAGACAGCATGGGTTTGTGAAGCTCTAATCAGATTTTTAGTTGGGTTACTTCACAGTTAACTCCCTTCCTGCTGGCGATGGAGCCCAGTGGGAGCCAAACCCCACAGCTGCAGGTTGCTTCTATACTATGTAACCAGCAGGCGCTACGAAAGTGCCCCCTGGTTACTTGACACCTGTCAATTGGAAAAAGGAGGAGGAGATTGGAAGCCAGGGAAGCCACAGAGAAAGAGGTTAAGATGACACATCCCTTCTTCTTCAGAAGACAGCTGTCTCCCACCTTCCCAATAACACCAGCTGTGGTATAGGTGGTGTCACCAGTGGGTTCATTCCTCCCTCACCTCCTCTTCTTCTTCCTCAGGTTGCTCTTGGGGGAGAGAGGAGAGAGTAGTAGGGAGGAGAGAGTAGAATTCTCCCTCCAGCAGCTGCTGCAGTCTTGCTGTGCTCTGTTCTCCAGCTGCCTGAGAAGGGTGCATGATCACCCTTGTCATTCAGGCAGATGGAGAATAGAGCACTGACAAGCTCCCCACGGCCTCTCCTTCACAGGACCACACAATGCCCAAGATAGGTTCCCCTCCTGCCCCCCCTGTCTCGGGCCTGCTCCCACTTTCAACAGAGGTCTATAAACACCTTTGGGTGAAGAGTCTACTCACTGAAGTCAAGACTTTGACAACTAAAGAAGTCCACCTGCCAAGTTTCTACTCCCCGAATCTGAGTGGTGGTAAGGGCATGCATTCTGCCCAAGTGAGAATCAATTTTGCTTCTTTTTGATCCATAAGACGTCTGTTTCTTCCCTAAAGGTTGATGAAAGCCACTGCCATCCATCGTTGAATGGTCAAACTAATCACTCCATGCACCATAACACTGATCAGGATACAAGCTTCCTCTAGCAAGTAATATCTTTACACCAAGAGTACAGTGGACTCCAGCCCAACCCAGGATGTGCCCTAGGTTGGTACCCCTCTTGATAACTTTGGAGACCATTGGGAGGAAGGATTTCTCCCATTTCCAGTGCCAAGCTTGTTATTCATCAGAGTAAGGCAAACTTGTTTTTGGGGGTCAGGCAAATGTGGCAGTCTGGACAAAATGTTGACTTGGAATAGACTGGAATGATATTGAGCATATCGGATAGCCTTGAAGGAAACCACCATCGGGCCCAAAAATGTCATGCAAAAGGAGGAAGCTTGGCTGTATTTTTGACTGTAATGCCAGAGCATGGGAGCACAGTGAATCTTATAGTCCTGTCTTCTGGAGGTTCAGTATCTACCCAAACCTCTGGAGAGTCTGGACAGTCCTAAGGATGTTGGTTGATAGAAGCTTTTCTGACTGCTCTGACTGTCTTTGAATATGATGCTCCAGATTTATCCACTATGGGGATGCCCTGAGGGCAAAACAGAGTAAGAACAGGAGCCAGCTCCTTGGTGACGACCTGAGGTGCAGTGGAAAGGCCAAAGGGAAGGGCCACAAACTGGTAATGTTGTATGCTCACAGTAAACTGTAGGTAGCATTGATACACCAGGCTACGCTTTTAGAGTGTGTAAATACAATAAATCAATTTGTATCCCTTAGAGACAATTTTTCAGACATAAATTATACCTCAGGCCCGGACCTGTAGAGCACCTTGCACATGACACTTGTACACAATGAATGGTTTTCATTCATTGCCATTCATTATGTACTATTGTGATGATCTCTGTGATTGGTCACAGTGATCACATGGTATAGACAGGGCCAATCACAGTGCACTGTACCATGTGATAGCTGTGGCCAATCATAGCTAACCCAAAAGTACATAATGGCTCTAAATGGATGCCATTCATAAAAAATATTGCTTATAATAGTGATTATCACTGTTATAAGGGATCATAGTGTTAAAAGAAAAACCCTGATCACCTCCCCAGAGTAGAAGTATCACTAAGATTAAACTGCGCTGCTCTGGTCGCAGCATGTAACAACAAAAATTGTGAAAAAAAACCTCACCATGCCCCTTACTAAATACTTTGGGGTGTCACTGTCTACTCTATTACTTGCACACAGACTAAATAATACACAGTGATGTGAGTTATTTTTGCTAAATAAATGCAGCAGTATACATTTTATCCTACATTTTTAAAGAGAGAGATTTGTTTGCAACATTTTCTAACAGACAACAAAAAGGAACAAAGAGCAAAAATATTTTTTCAAAATGTTTTAGAAAGCTCTGTCTAAAAAAATAGTATAAAAATGTCATCTGGGTACAGAGTTGCATTATTGGCATTCAAAGTGTGACAGCGCTGAAAACCAAAAATTGGCCTGGGCAGAAAGGTGAAAGTGTTTTGTATTGTAGTGGTTAAATTAGATTTCATCCATGACTGTGAATAGTCGCCTTCCCTCTATCTCTTTCAATCTCATGTTTTTTTTTCTTTTAATCTTTTTTCCTTGTATCATCGTGAATGTTTTATACTGTATAGAACACATTAGCTGTTTTCTCTTGCAGGTTGTCAAGCTTTTTGCACTAATGATTTTCATTATGTTAGCATCATTTTGTCCATTTACAACATACACATATAATATTGGGCACACAGTATATGACTAGATCACTTTACGTGTCAATTTTTCTCTCATCAGGTCAGCATAAGTATTTTCTTGTAGTTACATTTACACATGATATACTATTTCTTTAAATATCTCTTATTTTTATTTTTTATATTGTTTTTATTGTTTTTACCCTATTGAATAATTGAATAATAAATATTATGTTTTATTTGGGATAGGTTCTAATTATAGAGCATATATTGCTGGTGTATTGCTTTTTAATCTTATGGTAATTTTTGTCTTCTATTTGGATCAGTTCGGTTTCTAAAATAGTTGAGACGGTGCCCACATTTTTTAATTGGATACAGGTACTTATATTTACATCTTATATTTACCTACATCTGATGATTTATAAATTGGCCATGGTTTAACCACTTAAGACCCGGACCAAAATGCAGGTAAATGACCAGGCCCCTTTTTGCGATTCGGTACTGCGTCGCTTTAACTGACAATTGCGCGGTCGTGCGACGTGGCTCCCAAACAAAATTTGCGTCCTTTTCTTCCCACAAATAGAGCTTTCTTTTGGTGGTATTTGATCGCCTCTGCGATTTTAATTTTTTGCGCTATGTAGAAAAATAGAGCGACATTTTTGAAAAAAAATCAATATTTTTTAATTTTTGTTATAGGAAAAATCAAATAAACTAAATTTTAGTCAAACATTTAGGCCAAAATTTATTTAGCCACATGTCTGTAGTAAAAAAAAAATCGCAATAAAAAAAAAATTAGCTACCTAGCGGGAACAGCGACACTAATACAGCGATCAGAAAAATGATCGCTTAGTGACGCTGGCAATAGGGAGTGAAAGGGTTAACTAGGGCGGTGATCAAGGGGTTAAAACTTTATTAGGGGGTGGTACGGGGCTACCCTGAACCTAACACTAACTGACTGTCACACTGACACTAAATACAGTAATCGTACATGTATGATTACTGCATTCAGTGACACTGTGACAGGGGGAGGGGGGGCAATCAGGGGGGGGGGGGGCTAAATGTGCCTGTGTGTAGTGTGTGTCAGTGTAGTGTTGTGCAGACTTACTAGGTGATGTCTTCTCTCCTCAGCGGTGGTTGAAAAAAACCGCAGAGGGAGAGATCACATCATCACTTCCTCCTTCCTGTGTTTACACAGGAGGAGGAAGTACAGAGCGGGGGGGGGGGCGTGCGCATTGGCTGAGAGCGATCCGGAGGGGGCGGACAAAAACGAATAGCTGCCCCCTCTTGCCGGATCGCTCGTACAGCCGCGGGGACCCTTCTTATTCTTTATGAATTATGGTGCTTTATAACTCTAGCTGTTCTAGCTACATTTGCTTCTATGATTAAGCCCCTATTGTGTGAAACACGTTAGAGGGGGTTCTCCCATGGGTAGGAGATCAAGCTGAAGCCATTTGTTACTAAGAGGAGCTCATTATATGCTATGGCAGTGTGCGTATGGGCACGATTTTGATTTATTTCCTAAATGTGTCTGACATTCCACTCTTAAACCCAAAGTGCACCTGCAAACATTGTGGCTAGTCGGTGGGATAACAGATTAGGGCCCTTGAGAGATATACATTTTATTTGGTTTGAGATCATAGTTATGTTACCGGTATACAGTAGATGGTAAGTTTAAGTCAAATAAAACCTTCCTTTTTTCTACACACAAATTAATTCAAATGTTGCACCACAAAATTCAATATGCTGTAACATACAACATTCTCATTAGGATGCAAAATTAAAATGGGAATACAAGTTATAGTATGCCTTTACATTCTAATACTTTGTTGTCCAGAATATGAAAATTCCTAGTGTCTCCATATAACGGTGTAAAAGGTGCTTCAACGACAAATCTCACCAAAAATAAGAACGTTTACGAGGCAATTTGCAGTATGTTACAGCTCACATAAGGAGAGCTGGCATACATAAGGAACAGATGGCCTAAAAGTAACTTTCTCATTGGGGAATTTTGGAGAGCTAGAAATATTGTCTCCAATTCAGTGACTCTTCTATGCCACAAATCCCAAGCTGGTTTTATGGTACCCAGGAACCTACTTTTCCGGTGAATTACGCTGTTGCAATAATTTAACTTCACTTACATTTATGAAGTACCGCAAGAAGAAACAGAAGGTTAGGCTCTGTTTGCTACAGCTTACAAAAAGAAAATTGAAGCTGCTACACAAGGGCTTATTCTACACAGTAGACTAGCCATGTATACATTAATAAAGAGGAAGGTTATTAAGAATATAATGGTTCTACCTTTGGATGGCCACACTTAGACATCTCATCAGAAATTAGAGTGATGAGAGATTTGACCACTCACTTACTTTTGTTTTTTGCTGCTCCAGGTCCTAGGATATAAGATGCATTTTGCACTTTGTCCTTCTTTCTTTGTGCTGTACAGGCAGAGATTGTGTGGTAGACAGCACGTCCCCCCTCCCCCCACTGTTGTTCGACCATGCAGGAATGAAGGAGACAAATTTCTAATGAGGCTTGAATACTGGCACTTCTCTCTGGCTCTTTGCCCTTGTACTTAACAATTGTCATCACTAGAAATGTAGGGGGAGGGGGCGTATCAAACACTGCACAACACAGATGCACTCACAACAGAACTCTGCCTGTGCTGCTCCCACATATGGGAATGCATCCATGGCTGGTGTGTATGACTAACAACTGCTAATTATATCAACGTCTTCAACAGGTGTGCTCAATAGCACTGTTTAAGAACTGACGCACCTACAAATCAAGATTTCAAGAGAGGAGCAACAGCTAGCTGGAAGATAGTAACTAAAGATGTGGTTTTCTTTCTTTAACAGTAGATGATCACTGGAAAGACTAAAGGTGGGATTACATGAAGATATTTTGTTTATAAACCATCATGAGAGTTTTTCTTTAAAGGAATTTTGACCAAGTGTAATGCCTTGTACACACAATCGGAATCTCCGTTGGAAAAAGTCAGATGGAATTTTTTCATCGGATATTCCGACCGTGTGTGTGCCCCATCGGAGTTTTTCCATCGGAAATTCCGACTAACTTAGAAAGAGAACATGTTCTCTTTTTTTCCAATGAAAAAAAATTCTATTGGAAATTCCGTTCATCTGTATGGAACTCCGACAGAGAAAAAAACATGCATGGTAAGAATCAAGTAGACGCATGTTCGGAAGCATTGAACTTAATTTTTCTCGGCACGTCGTAGTGTTGCACCTCACCGCGTTTTGGACGGTCGGAATTTGGTGTGACAGTGTGTATGCAGGACAGCTTGAAAGGAATTCCGTCAGAAAAATCAGTCAGAGTTTATCCCAACGGAAATTCTGATTGCGTGTACAAGGCATAAGATTACCTATTTACCTGGCTGATGTAGCAGAGAATGGATTATTATCTGGTTTCCTGTATCCATGGGTAAAGGGATGGAAGAGTTTCCATCATAACAATTCTCCAATAAGCTAAGAATGTTATGTTTCTTATAACAAGCAATTTCAACAGTAAAGCCGCGTACACACGGCAGAGAACCTCGACGGGCAGAACACATCGTTCCGCCCGTCGAGGTTCTCTGCCGGCCGTCGAAATCGGCGACCCGCCCGTCGGGAATGGCAACCAGCCATTCATCCAGGCGGGCCGTCGAGCAAATAGAGAGCCTGCTCTCTATTCGCTCGACGGGATTCCCGACGGGCAGGGCGAGCCAGCAGCGTACACACGGCCGAGGTTCTCGCTGGAATGCAGCTTCCAGCGAGGTTCTCGCTGGTTTCTGCCGAGAACCTCGGCCGTGTGTACGCCGCCTGAGAAGTCCTTTAAGACCCATTCATTAACCACATTAGGCTTGAGACTGGGGCAGAATTGGACCATATAGGGAAACGCTCAACGTTCCTCTTACATGATGGCTAAGAAAAGATCTTACCTGGAACAGGAGACTACCCATCATTTCAAATGCATTTTTGAAGATTGTAACATTTTGTGAAATTATTGCTTAGGTGCTAGAGGGCCATTGCTTACCCATGCAACTGTTTCTAGACCTTGGGTGTATCTTGTGTATCCTGTCTTCTTCCCCAGCTGTGGCTGAACTGACCAGCAAAATCACTGGTTCTGTTTAACTACCGGAAGTGCTATACTACACTAAACATTTCTTTAAACCTCTCAACCGTTTTATTTGTTTTCTTGAAAAGCAAATCATCTTTTACATTTGATCATGGACCACATACATTGCAAAATTAGCGGCAGACATAACTATTACCACATCTGCATTTGTTTCCTTCACTCCACTCCCTGCATTTGGAAATATGAGGATGTTTCTGTTTTATCATTGCCCAAGCCAGTTATGGTTGTAGCTAAACTTTTTTGTGGCTCAAAACAAAATATGAACAGGACCTGTAAAGCCATGTCCTCATATTATTATTAATAACCAATATACACAATGGGGGTTATTTACAAAAGGCAAATACACTTTGCACAACAAGTGCAAACTACAAGTGCAAAGTGCACTTGAAATTGCACTGAAAGTGCACTTGGAAGTGCAGTCGCTGTAAATCTGAGGGGTAGATCTGAAATGAGGGGAAGCTCTGCTGATTTTATCATCCAATCATGTGCAAGCTTAAATGCGTTTTTTTCCTTGCATGTCCCCCTCGGATCTACAGCGACTGCACTTCTAAGTGCAATTTCAAGTGCACTTTGCACTTGTAGTTTGCACTTGTAGTGTAAAGTGGATTTGCCTTTAGTAAACGACCCCCACTGTGTTAGTCTGTATAACAACCGTGAGAGGTCTTGTGAACTGATATGCATAACATGGTGGTGTTACCAAAGAGCTAGACTTAGGCATGCTTTATAGGGCTCAGAGCTCAGGATGTGTGGTTCATCGACTGTCCTTGCTACCAATCTAGAACCTGCCACTGTCTGACAAATGTTCAGTAAAAGTGCTCACATTGCATAAAAAAAAAGGGGCATTACCGACAACCACAAATTTCTGAATATGTTACAAAATCACAAACAGGAACGGTTTACAGAAGAAAGTCCATATCTAGGGCACCCAGCTGAAAGAGAAACGAGAACACAGCGAAATGTGTACACATCCAAAGAGAGCGGATCTTTCTACTTCTGTAGAAAAGGGTAAACATTATATCAGTGATTACTGTACAAAGAACATATCCTACCTTTAAAAAAGAACGCTTCTCCTCGAATTTGTGCCACTGCATCAAAATGTGTGTTACATCTGTCTGGCTCATCTTTTCTTGGTCTAAAAAAAAAAAAAAGCAACAATAAAATAAAATAAATAGATAAGTAAACTATGTGAATGTCAATATTTTCTGACAAGCAAGGAACATTTGCTTCAAATTCTTGGAGTATTTGCACTGTGACAGCTAAGTATATGGGTTCAGTCATACATGGAAGAAAAAGCCAATCTCGGGGGCCGCACAATGCAAGTACTTATTTTCAGCTGAAACCATTGTGCAGTGCCTGCATTTATTATCTCATTTGAGTCACCGGGAGGGCAGATAAGCTCAGGAGACAGAAGCATCATCCGTGCAGTGATTCACTTGAAGCATGAAAATGTTTGGAAAATTGATGAGAAGTGTGAATTGTGTTTGAGATACACAAACATAATCTGAACTGTCTTGCCTGACATCTTCAATGTGAATCTTTACTTGTTATCTAATCTTATTATAGTTGTAACCAGTGTGTCCATTTTGCTTTTTCTATTTACTTTGAGTCTGCCCATATTTTTCCTAGTGATGCAACATCTGAGCATCGGTTGAGATACAGTAAATATGTTGAGTAGGAGCCAAAACAAATGACAAGTGGTAAAGGCCCCTTGGATTGGTTATAAGGATGTACCAACAAGTTGTCAAGTTTGCACGATAACAGTATTATATTCTTTTTCTACCCAAAATATGGAATTATCCTTTCCTGTGTAAGTGTGTATTTAGGATAAACATTTATGGTAACTTTCATCATAGTTATGAGAATGGGTAAACTTTAGAGAGAAAAAAATATTCATTTTCTGCAAGCATTAACCAAAAGATCTGTAATGAATCAGTTTGTATAGCTGTGTGTCACATACAGAGGAATTCACCTTAGGGCACTAGTAGAGATTACATGGTGCTCATAATAATTCCAAACTGAATATGCCATTTCATTTACAAAAAGGGAATTTTAAATTCAAACTACTTTAAAATAACCTCAGTCTAAAACCTTTGAGATTCATCAAATTATAATTTTTTTAAATACTGTTAAAAAGGGGAAAGAGATAATTGTTTTGGGAACTGTTTGCAAAAAACAATAGCCCAGATTCACAAAGCACTTACGCCGACGTAAATCACTTCACGCCGACGTAGTGCAAATGTGCGCCTGGCGTACAAAACCAACATACGTCCAAAAACAGGACATCCTACTCCAACATATCTTGCTTACGCCGGCGTAGCGTGGGCACAAATATGGTTTAGACGCATGTTGCTTCTCCCATTGATTAGGCACTCAAATATGCAAATGAGGGAAATACGGCGATTCACGAACGTACATGCGCCCGACGCATCTATGCGATGTTTCCGTAAGTTGTACGTCCGACTTAAAGTTATTCCCCATAGATGAGGCGCAACCCAGCAATAGACATGCAAAGGTCTGCCCCAGAGAACACAGGCCGGCGTATTGGGCGTACGTTACATTCACGGCGTACGTAGTGATCCGGCGTAGCTTAGGCAGTTGTGCCAGCGTAGTTGTGAGCATGTGCATAAGGGTGCAGTTTCATGTGTCCACGTCACGACTACGTCACAGGCGCATGCGCATTCGTGATACGCTGGGAGTAAAATACTGCACCATGCTCAGACCATGATTTGCATGGGGTCACTCCCACTTCCACTTACGCTGGCCTGCACCTTCGAAAATACGCTACACTGGCGTATCTTGGTGAGCAATAGCTTGCTGAATACTGCGTAAATGTGCACCCACTCCCTGTGAATCCGGGCCAATGTATACAAGTGACGGAAGAAAGGGTGATATTTTTGTTTTATACTAGTTGTTCTCCGGCATTTCAGACAAACTACCCCACAGACTGGCTTGGGAAGCAGATCTGGACTTGCTAATATCAGCAAAAGAGGTCTGCAATTTATAGAGCACTAGAACACACCAGGGAATACTTAATATGATCCATGTAGAGGATAACTTTGAGGTCCTTTCTTGTTCGCGCTTAGTACCAAATATGCACACATTTTTGAAGCCTCTTCGCCCTATTTCAGAATTTACAGAAAAAGGGGAATGATGTTCCAAACTAAAATCAAGAGCTTGTTAACCAAGATACACACATTGATATATATCCTGTCTAACCAACATTAATATTCCCAAAAATGCTTGGACCACCTTACTAAATAAACCTATTGCTGATATTTATGACTACTCGCTACTTCCCCTGTGTGGTCTGTGGATGACGTGACTGGCGTGAAGTTGGAGTGTTTGTTTTGGCTGGCACTCTGAGCAACAGAACAACCCTTGGCCAACAGCTAAATGTAGCATTTTGGATGTCAATGTTGTTTAGATGTACAACCAAGGAACACATATAATTATTGCTAAAATAATTATAAACTCTGCAATATTGTTATATGTTTTTCTCCTTATACACAACTTAAAGTGGTTGTTAAGGCAGAAGGTTTTTTTTATCGTAATGCATTCTATGCATTAAGATGAAAAGCTTTTATTGTGCAACAGCCCCCCCTAATACTTACCTGATCCCTATCTCGATCCTATGTTGCACAAGAGACTCAGCTGTCTAAGACTCTCCCTCCTCATTGGCTGAGACAGCAGTGAAGTGCCATTTGCTCCTGCTGCTGTCAATAATAGTCAGTGAGCCAATGAGAAAAGAGAAGGGGCGGGGCCAGGCCTCCATGTTTGGATGGACACACAAAGCTGCGGCTTGGTGTCCCATAGCAAGCTGCAGGGACTCTGAACAGGAGGGAGGGGCCAAGAGCACCAAAGAAGGAACCGAGAAGAGGAGGATCCAGGCTGCTCTGTGCAAAACCACTGCACAGAGCAGGTAAGTATTACATGTTTGTTATTTTTAAACAAAAAAAATTAGACTTTGGTATCACTTTAAAAGGTAGCCACAGGCAACCATAACATCTACATTATTCAAGAAATTGTGCATTCTTTGAAAAAAATTGTAAGCGCAAGAAACTGAATATATGCTGTGTACACATGATAAGGCAAAATCTTTAACACACTTTTTGAATTGCTTAATGATTTCTAAAGCCAATGTTTCATCATGAAGCAACAGCATTTAAAGTAAATGCTTGCTGAAAGTAATATGAGGGCTACATCTGCTTCTGAAAATGCTAGTCACCTGGCTGTTATCGTAATCCTCTGGCTTCAATAGTTTCAGTCACTGACCTGAAATAACTAGGCATATGAGGAAAAGTGGGAGTGATATCCCTGGGCGTTAGAGCTTATATATGAGAGTTACACAAATTTAAACTCTATGTCTATCACCCGCAGTTCTGGAAATTTAGTTAAATTTGGACATATCGCACCCATTTTTGTCATCTCTTTTTTGGAATCTTTGAACGTAATTTATTTAGGTAAAATTAAAGAAAAGTGAAGTGTGGACAGTAACCCATAACATACAAATGCCAGTAGTTCAGTGTAATAAAATAAAACACAGGTTTAGGGTAGTCCAATGATTTTTGGTTGACTGCTAAACGTTAATGCATTGCACACATTGCTCTTTGTCCCATGACCATGAGAGACATTTTGAAAACACTCTAGACATTTCTAATATATAGATAGCCATAAACATGTAACAATTGATTTCTTACTGGATGGTAGAACGGTTCTCTGGCAGATCAGGCAGAAATGGATGATCTTCAGCTCCAGATACCTCTGGTTTTGCTGTGGGGGACACAGATTCACGGACTCCTGGGGTGAGAGAGGGTGAAGGATTAGAGGCCATGTGGGACACTGGAACAGAAAATACGACACAGCGTCTTCCTCAAAATCTAATTTCACAAACACTGCACCCAGACATAGAATGAAAAACGAATAATTTCACACAATAATTGGATTTTCTAGAACAAGGTTTTCCAGCTAAGCAGCTGACCCTACATGAAGCTACCAACTTTGATGTGAATAAAAATTAGGATCAAAGGAAATGGTGTATTTGTTTGCCTACATGTATTTTTAGATGCTGTATCTATTATAACTAAGACTTCTAAAGATAAAGTGAAAGGGCTTGACAACATAAATTACTCAATTTTAACATTTGTGTATACATTTGTGCACATTTTAGAAGACTCTCAGACCTGGAAATAGGCTCAATTCACAATGCTTGAACACCAGCCTAGGCACCATAGTTTTAGCCAATGTAATTTTCTAATTTAATTTGATTCAACTGAAAATAACTGTCATTTTCTGAAACTCAATTTGCGAATTGAGCTTAATGTGTGAAATGAAAGGGAAAAATATGTTCCAATACTAACTTTTCTTTTTTTTTTTGCAGTAATCCTATATCAAATGCCACTTTTAAAACAAAACTAAACTGATTTAATGGCAACGATTTAAAGGTTTCCCAAAAGTTACAGTCAAGGCATACCGTGAATAACAAACATCACAGTTGCTTGTCCTCTCAACTGGCAGTGCTTTCTGTAACTAAAACCCTCCTACTGTGAGCTGTAGTATCTGGAAGGGGGAACATGTGAGACACAAATAATGAAGTATTTGGCTCAGTCAGTGAAAGTGAAAAAAAGCTTTTTGTTTACTTTATGATCACATAGTAACTGGATCTGTTACTTGTTAAGACTGTCATAGGGGAACCTTTAGTTGTATATTAATCACACTGCGCCAATCCAGTGCACTTCTGTGCAGCCAGAAGCAGAAAGACACAGCGGTCACTCTCTACAATTTTTTTAATTTATCTTAGACTCTTTGTTTATCATTCAGCTTTTTATTTAACCCAAGTGGGGGCTTTAGCTGTAAGCAGGGCTGGGACCAGCGAGAGAGGTGCTATGTGGTTGGTGAGTCACCAGCCCTGCATTTACCCCATCTATCCAACAGCACTTCCACTTGGCGTCAGGTGGCGGCTTTCCCTGTGTCTCCTTTTCCTCCGCATTACGGTGGCTTCCACCATGCATCTCCTCCCTCCTCCTCCTAGGCAGCCAATAGGATCTGTTCTCCTTTCGACAATCGGGTGACAAGTCTCATGACCTGCTTCCTGTTCAGCTGGGATTTGAATCAGAAAGACAATAGCGAATATTGATTTGCTATTGTCACGCTCATTTTTTGAAGCCTATTAGAGCCTCTGGCTCTAATCAGGTTCTTAAAAAAAAGCATTGTAATCCATGCGTGCGGTGCCCCACATGTAGATTAGGGGGCCAGACGCATGGATGGGGGCGGGGCTGCATTCCTGCGATATGCATTATGAGCCACCACTGCTCTCCTCCCTTAAACAGCAACCTGACATGGGTGGGAGAAAGTGGGCAGAATGGGTACTGGCTGAGAGAATATATACATAAATCAGAGAAAAACCTGACTACCGGAGAGGAAGAAGAGGAGGTGCGGGTAGGTGGAACCCACTGGTGTAAGCCATCTGTGATTTCAGGCATTACCCATACTGTGGCTGGTGTGATTGGGGAGGTGGGAGATTTATGAGAAGAAGCTGCTTCCCTTCTCAAGGAGAACAGGGGAACATGAGGGCTCCTCAGTAAACAGAGACATGCAGGAAGTAGGTAAGGAAGGTGCTTGAGTTTTTTTTGTCTTTTATTTAATTTTTAGAAATGGACACTTAAGCTTTCAGTATTGAAAAGCTAACAGTACTTTGTTTAGGAATACATTTATTTAGTGCCCATTCACCCCGGAATGCAGTGCAGGAAACATATCTTCTGTGCGTGTTTCCTGCATAGCAATTTAAATGCACTGGATGTTTGATCTACTACAGGTGTCAATAGGCCCCTAACAACCAGTGGTTTTTTTTTTTCTCAAACAATTTTTATTGAATATATCGGTATGAGGCATACAGAATATGTAGAAACATAGTACAGATATCGGAACAGGATACATTGAACAATAGGAGGTATATGCTCAGGTACAGACATGGAAGAGAAACATTAGTTTTGAACAACAAAAGTAAAATGCACATCTATACATAACACTGCATGTAGACATCTTTAGGAGAAATAGCGGAAGATTTCCAACTAACCAACATAGGTAAAGAAAGAAAAGGGCAGAGGCCCCACCCTCCCGGCCCATCCAGGGGAGACGACAGTCACGATCCAAGTAGGGACCAGCAAGGCCCACCCCCACACCCGCCCACCCCCATTGGGAGCAGTCTGTGGGCGGGAGGGGGGGGCCCCACAGGGTGGGACCACGTATATATTTAAGTAGTGGGGACAGGCTGAGTCCCCCGACTCACAGTTTCCCTGTAGTGGGTCCAACAGGCCCAGGTGTGTCTGAATTTGTCGTGGGTGTCATGGGCTTGATGGATGAGCTGTTCCATATCTTCAATCTTTCCGACTCGCGCATGCCAGTCTTCAAGCGTTGGGGGCAGTGTGGTCTTCCAGCGCAGCGGGATACATTGTGTAGCTGCGTTGATAAGATGCATGGCAAGGGATTTGTGGTATTGGGATCTGGAGAGGGAGGTGTGATGTAGAAGGTATTGGGCCGGGGTGAAGTCCACTTGAAGCGTAGTGATTTGGCCAGTGTTAATTTCTTAGACTAAAATATTTTCATCTACTAAATTAACACTGTTTTAGTCGTCTAAAATAAGACTATAACTAAAATTTTAGTCAAAAGACTATGGCCGTGTACACACGATCAAACTTGTCTGCTGAAACTGGTCCGCAGACCAGTTTCAGCGGACATATCCAACCGTGTGTACGGGCTAGCAGACAGGTTTTTCCAGCAGACAAGTTTTAAAGCATGCTTTAAAACTTGTCTGCTGGAAACCCGTCCATCCGACATGTCCGCTGGTTAGTACGCCTAACCAGCGGACAAAAATCTCCCGCATGCGTCGAATGGATTCGACGCATGCGTGGAAGTATTTTACTTCCTGGTTTGGTGATGTGGCGGCATCAATGTCACCGCCACATCACCGTGGGGATTTTGGTTTGATGGTGTGTACAACCATCAGACCAAAACAGCCCAGCAGACATATCCGATGAAAACGGTCCGTCGGACCGTATTCATCGGATAAGTTTGATCGCGTGTACGCGGCCTAAGACTAAAATTAAATCAAAATATGACGTCAAAATTAACACTGGACTACCACGTAAGAATAAGTAGGAGCATCTACTAAGCTGCTGAAAGATTTTTATTTATTTTTTAAGAGAAAGGCTTTTACATTTTTTTCATAATATTTAATGCTGGTAATATATTCAGGTAATATGTGCAATGGCATTAGAGTCAATAGACTTTAAAGTTTATAAATATATACAGTGCAGAAAATTCTCAGTGCATTACCAAGAGGAGTGGTCCATTCCCTGACCGTGGGGGGCAACTCAGACTTCCATATACGATATTTTCTGGCCATAAAAAGGGCCCTATAGGGCTTCCCTAATATGGGGTTCCCATTCCAGCTATCTAAGTTGGAGACATTGTTTAGGATCTAATGGGACTGAAACCTGGAATTGCGGAATTTAGTGTGTCTGTCACCCCCTTCCAGTGCCAGTTCGCATTTTTGTTCATCGGTTCAGGTTGTTTATGAAATTATGAAACCCAAAACCGCACCATTCACCCGCACATACAGTGCGGAAAATAAGTTTTGAACACCCTTTTTTGCATTCTCCCACTTGGAAATCATGAGGGGTCGAAATTGTCATTGTAGGTGCTTCCACTGTGAGAGACATATCAAATTTTTTTTTTCAAAATCACAATTTATGATTTTTTAACTATTTATTTGTATGATACAGCTAGATATTTGAACACCTGTCTATCAGTAGAATTCTGACCCTAGACCTGTTAGTCTGCCTTTAAAATGTCCACCTCACTCCATTTATTATCCTAAATTAGTGCACCTTTTGAGGTCATTAGCCATAAAGACCTTCCACCCCATCATAGTAAGAATCCAACTACTAACATGGCCAAGACCAAAGAGCTGTCTAAAGACTAGAGACAAAATGCCCTCCACAAGCTGGAGGGCTACGGGGAAATCCACCTTGGTGAAAAAAGGTCACTGTTGGAGCATCAAGAAAATGGAAGAAGCTAAACTCTCTCTCACTCGCTGGGGCTCCATCAAAATCCACCTCGTGGGGTCTCAATGATCCTAAGAAAGGTGAGAAATCAGCCCAGGACTACACGGAGGAGCTGGTCAATGACCTTAAAAGGTGGGACCACCGTTTCCAAGTCTGTTGGTAATACACTAAGGTCATGGTTTGAAATCGCTGACGGAAGGTTCCCCTGCAAACCAGACATGCGGCCCGTCATGCCAATGACATTTGGATGATCAGAGGAGTCATGGGAGAAAGTCATGTGGTCAGATGAGACCAAAATGAACTTTTTGGTCTTTATAACCGTGTTTGGAGGAAGAAGAATGATGAGTACTCCCAAGAACACCATCCCTAGAAGCATGGGGGTGGTAATGGCTTTGGGGGTGTTTTTCTGCACATGGGACAGGGCATCTGATTAAGGAGAGGATGACCGGGGCCGTGTATTGCATTTTGGGCCAATTCCCTCAGAGAGCTTTGAAGATGGGTCAGCTGGGTCTTCCAACAAGACAATGACCCGAGACACAGCCAGGATAACCAAGGGGGCTCTGTAAGAAGCATATCAAGTCTGGCGTGGCCTAGCCAGTTCCAGACCTAAACCCAATAGAGAATCTTTGGAGGGAGCTCAAATTCTGGTTTCTTAGACAGCCCAGAAACCTCATCTAGAGAAGATCTGTGTGGAGATGCCAAAATCCCTCCTCCAGGGTGCAAACCTGGTGAAAAACAAAGAAACGTTTGACCTCTGTAATTGCAAACACAGGCTACTGTCCAAATTTAACTGATTTTCAGGTGTTCAAATACTTATTTGCAGCTGTATCATACAAATAAATAGTTAAAAAAATCTACATTGTGATTTCTGGATTTTTTTTTGATTATGTCTCTCAGACATGCACCTACGATAACGATTTCAGACCCCTCCATGATTTCCAAGTGGGAGAACTTGCAAAATAGAGGGTCAAATACTTATTTTCTGCACTGTATATATATATATATATATATATATATATATATATATATATAATATATATTTTAAAGTTGCATTCGGTTTTTCCAACCAATATTTTTGTTTATTTATGAAACTTGGTTTTATTTATAAAGACGTTATACTTTATATCACAACGGCTAGATCTGTGTCTGTAGTGCATGTTCAAACGTTTAGACCCCTTTCATACTGGCGGAAACTTGCCAGCAGATCCACCCACTCATCAAGGGATCTCTCTGCTGATCCCGCTGAGCAGGCGGATGACAGGTCCTTGTCCGGTCCGCTGATGCAGAGCGGTCATGGACACAGCCCGCTGTTCTTTATGTGGCTGTTAGAAGGAATGGCCTTCCATCTGACTGTCATCCAATTCGATCAGCCGGACAGATGGGGAATGTCTGTTTTGAGCGGACGGGATCAGATCAGATGCCAACGGGTGTCAACGGACACATGTCTTCTGACACCCGCCGCTTCATGGAGAGCAATGGATGGTCCGATCAGGTCTACCTGAAAAACTGACAGGCGAACCTTGATCAGTCTGTCAGTGTGAAAGGATCCTAATACCATAAATAATAACATGGTATTAGATATTTACTTCAGGAGTATATAATGAGTTTGACAATTCTAGAGAAATACGAGTAAAACTAAAACAATTCAGACGATTAAAACTAAAATGGCATTTTAGTTAAAAGACTAGGACTAAAACTAAATCAAAATGTGACATCAAAATTAACATTGTTAACAACATCCCAAACACAGATCACAAACATAGGGCCAGATTCAGGTAGATGGGAGCATCTTTAATCTGGAGTAACGTTTCTCATTTACGTTACTCTGGCGAAATTTTAGGAGCAAGTGCTGTTATTCATGAAGCACTTGCTCCTAAAGTTGCGGCAGCGTATCGAAAATGAGCAGGCGGAATTCAAATTGGGCGGGTACGGGGCGTGTATTATGTAAACTAAGCGCGATCCCGCGGCGAACGTACTGCGCATGCGTCGACTGTCAATGCATCCCAGTGCGCATGCTCCAAATTCTGTCAGTGAACGTCAATGACGTCAAATCCTCATTCATGGACGTTTTACGCAAGCGACGCAAATTTTTAGTTTTTCGACGCGATGACGACGGCTATACTTAACATAGGATACTCCACTAGGGGGCTGCTTTATCTTTACGCCGCGTATCGCTTACGGAAACGTCGGAAAGTCACTGCGTCGCGCCCGAATACGATCGTGAATTGCCGATTCCCGCTGATTAGCATATTTTTTCGGCGTTAATCAGCGGGAACGCCCCCGGCGCCATTTTTAAATTAAAGTTGCGATGCGATGGCGAAATTCAATTACGCCGCTCGCATCGGAACTCCAACCCGGCGTTTCTTGTTTTCTGGTTACAGAAAACAAAAACGCGGCTTAAAGTGACAGTTAGGCTGGAGTATCACTGATACTCCAGCCTAACTCTACCTGAATCTGGCCCATAGTGTGTTTGCCAGCACCATAATGATTGGTAACACAGTACCATGTGGTCCAGTTGCAGTGTGTTTTTAAAAGTTGTGCAAGCATACAATGCAATTTCAGGCAATTCAAATGAATAAGCAGAAAATTGCATTGCATTGGATTGCCCAGGAGAGTGTTCCCATGCAATTCATGGAGTGAACCAGCACCGAAGCCACTGGTAATAGATGTAATGCATCTGTCCTCTCAGTGGTGTATCATCCATGGGTGCAATGTATGTAGTGCACACAGGAGGGGGGGGTGGGCACTGTGCCCTCACACATTGCACAACACGGGGAGATGCCAATTCCCTGTCCTTATCTTTATCTGGATAGGGAGCCGAGTGGGCCTCAACTTTAATAAGGAAATATGAAATTTCCCCATCAGCCACTCACTACTGAACCTCTGCATTCTGCTTCTATGTAACCAAGGCCAATATTCAGCACAATAAAAACTACACCCAATTTTTTGCACTTTTCTTTGCACAGAAGGGCCAAACTTTTGATCCTGCACACGGGCTCTATTATTTTCTACATCACTATTACCTCATATTTTATGGCAGGTTAGAATGTTACATATTTCAGTGCATACCCCACCTATATGGTGTCGGGGGGGCACAGTTTTGCATCATCTCCCTGGGTACTGAATTACCTTGCCAGCTGTAAGCATTTGCTTTGTAATTATTGTTAATTATTACTATTTTCATTTTTAACCACTTCCATACTGGGCATGTAAACCCCCTTCCTGACCAGGTGAAATTTCAGCTTGCGGCACTGCGTCGCTTTAACTGACAATTGCGCGGTCGTGCGATATGGCTCCCAAACAAAATTGGCGTCCTTTTTTCCCCACAAGTAGAGATTTCTTTTGGTGGTATTTGGTCACCTCTGCGATTTTTATTTTTTGCGCTATAAACAAAAAAGGACGACAATTTTGAAAAAAAATACAATATTTTTTACTTGTTGCTATAAAAAATAGCCCAATTTAAAAAAAAAATTCAGTTTAGGGCGATACGTATTCTTCTACATATTTTTGGTTAAAAAAATAAATAAAAAAAAATCGCAATAAGCGACTGGTTTGCGCAAAAGTTATAGCGCCTACAAAATAAGGGACAGAATTGTTATTTATTTTTTTTTTTTTTTACTAGTAATTGCGGCGATCTGCGATTTTTATTGCGACTGCGACGTTATGGCGGACATATCGGACACTTTTGACACATTTTTGGCACCATTCACATTTATACTGCAATCAGTGCTATAAATATGCACTAATTACTGTATAAATGTGACTGGCAGGGAAGGGGTTAACACTAGGGGGTGAGGAAGGGGTTAATGTGTTTCCTGCATTGTGTTCTAACTGTAGGGGGAGGGGGGGTGACCGATCTGTGTCCCTATGTACTAGGAACACAGATCGGTATGCTCTCTCTATGACAGGACGCTGTCATTGTGAGAGCAGGCAATGAGAGATGATCTCATATGTTTACATATGAGATCATCTCTCATTGGCCCATCAGATCGCACCGCAAACGGCCACTCTGATTGGCCGTTCGCGGTGATCTGTGATTGGCTGTGTCCGAGGGACACGGCCAGTACACTAGTTCCCCGCTGCGCGCTCTGGAGCGCGCGCTGGGAACGAGGAAAGGGGCTGCCGTGAAAACACGGCAGCCCGGAGATTTAGAGCCACCCTGCGGCCGTATATACTCGTACGGCCGTAGGGAAGTGGTTAATATGTCCCAACATTCTGTGGTGAGAATATGTTTTAGTGAACAGTACGCAGGCAAAAAATACACTCCTACCACGCCTTCAAGTTACGCAGACCATGAAGTATTCATATGCAAAAAAATGTTTGGTTAAACCCACAAGTGTGTTTTTTTTTATAACTCTTTCAAATATGTGGAGCTTGAAAGAAGTTCAATGTACTGTAACACATCTAGTGGAACAAGACTCTTATTAGCTGGTGGGGCTGTTGCATACCTATAAGTTGCCTTTGTTAGAGTTTTTTTTTTCTCTCTTGGGTTCCATGCAGGTTGTTACTGATAGTAAATCTGTTATTATAGCGCTTTACCATTGAAAGCAAAATATTTATTAGAAAATTTACCATACAGTTGCCATATCCTAACTTTGTCATCATAAGGTAGATTATACTTTAGAGGGTCCCCAACTGGTCCTTGATAATAAGGTCTCATTATTGATTCCATATCAGAAATATGCGTAAGACCAATTGCATGGCCAAACTCGTGCACTGCTACAGCAAACAGGTCCATGCCATTGACATCTGGAACGAAAGAGAAAACAGGCTTTGTGAGGATTTAGTTAACTATTCTGAGTGAAGATCCTCATTTAACACTTATCACTTAACATTGTAAACTGCATCTAAAAAAAACATACATGCTACATAGATACTACCTGAAGGGAAAACTGCATGTCCAGAAATCTAGAGATATAGGGCCAGATTCAGAGAGCCGTAACTCCTGTCTAACTGGTGTTAGACTGGAGTAATTTCAAATTACGCGCGTTTTTTAGCTAGTCGGAAACCTCAAACCATGAATAGACGGCTGCGGGCTTCAATTCAACTGGATTACGTGTTCGTACGCCTTCGGATCTACGCTGCAATAAAATTGCGGCCACTGGGTGGACTTCCCGTCATTTTCCGCGTCGGGGTATGCAAATGAGCTTTTGCCGGCGATCCCCGAAATTACGATCTTCATTCGCAATCTCTTACGGCACCTTTAGTCATCTTTTTTTTGCGTAACACTATACTAGCTGTTTGCTGCTCTAATATTAGACAGCCCATGTTAAGTATGGCCATCGTTCCCGCGTCGAATTTCTACGTTTTCCGACGTTTTTTATTATTTTTTATGTAAGTCGTCCGGGAATAGGAATGTTCGTAAACGACGCTACTCAAACAACGAATGAGGTAACGACGTGATTTCGCGCAATGCACGGCGGGAAATTTCTGAACGGAGCATGCGCAGTTCGATCGCCGCGGGGACACGCTTAATTTAAATGCTTCACGCCCCCCAATCGCGTATTTCGATTACGCGGCGAGAAATAGACTACGCCGCCGTAGCGTACGGGCAAAAATCTACCAGAATTCGGTGTAGAGCCTGGTAAAATACAGCAGCGTAGAGTATTTCGATTACGCAGCGCAATATTAAGTGTATCTGAATCTGGCCCATACTGTGGAATTCATACGGTATATCAACCTTTCCTTTAGTATTCACATTGTTGTATCCTGAGTCATTCAATAATCAGTAAAAACAGTTTTCACATTGAAGGAAAATACAGGGGTGCTTAGAAGTAGGATGAGCAAGGCCAAACTATACTTTTTCAAGAAACAACTCAGACACACCACTTAAGCCCAACTCAGGTTAACAGGAATTAAGTTTCATATTTCAATATAAACTAGAACATTGTTGGCTACAGCCAATTCCCTCTCCATATGATCTCTGGCTATTATCACACACTCCTAGGGACTGACTACCCACTAATTTCCAAGATCCAGGGGAAATGGCACAAAGATATCCTTGATATTTCAGAACATTAATGGCAGGGATTCTCCAAATCATATTTTGATACTGCTATCGCTACTAGAGAAAAACGTATTCAATAGCGATATGTTCATAGAATTTATTACGCACCATTTTATTTCTTTCAAATGCACATCCCTTGGCCATAAATGTCAAAAAGATAGTGGCCACCCCCATATGATCTGGACCTGTGACAAGGTTAGACTTTTCTGGTCCCAGATTACAGCCTTTATTTCCTCTCATTTTGACATTCAGAATATGTGTTTCTTGGGGATCTAAAACAAATCTTATACCTACTTCTGTTCTATGCAAGAAAAACCATGACCCTCCAATGTATATTGATTGATTCCCTCTGCCTCAGTTTGTGGAAAAAAAATATTAATCAAACACTGCCTTTGTATAGGCTAACACGTGAGAAAATAGTCTGTGCCTTGAAGTTTAACAAAATTTGGGGGGAATGGCTGGCTACTCCCGATACCTGTGATACATCTACTCTTTTACATATTAATTCTGAGTCTAGGGACCTACTTAGGTCCTAATTAGGCAGAAAACATGTAGCAAGAAAACATGACACCGGTTTATTTCTTACACTTTTATCCTTCGTTTGTAAAGACACTACACAGTGTAAGTTTCAAATCTGTTCATAAATGTACTACTTTGGGTGTTACGTTACGAATGCATAAAAACGTATTAGAACGATATGTATTGCCCTCTGATGTATGCGCAAAATGTGAGGGCTAACTTTTTTCCCGCAATCATTTCCACACAGGCAGTTATACAGGTATGTATATATGTAACATCGGTTGTCAACACTAATAACTGCTGGCCAGGTCTAATCATGATAAATTGATAAATGAAATAACTGCCCAATACTTTGTGTATGGGGGGGGGGGGGGGACCATCTGATACTGTTAGTTATAAGGCATCATGATTTATCTACAAAATAAACTTGGGTGATACCAACTACTTGGTGCTACTATTAGGAGTTCACAGACACTGAATATGCATCACAATGTTTATAACGAAATAAAAACTTCCTAACACATGTGGACCTGCAGCAGAAAACTCTGTACTTAATTGTATATTTTCTTACCCTGACATACCTGATGATCGGAATGTCCAAGACTCTTCATCATCAAAATGGGTATCACCAGAAGTGTGATGTTCACCAGGAAAAAAAGCATGAGCCACTGTACCACCCGGTCCATCAAATGGATAGCCATCGTTGTGATCTGCCCTGGAGAAGTCAATTTGAATATCTGCATTGTTCCCAGCCACTTCATGGAAGTTCAATGGGGTGATGTCACTCCATACTTTCAAGGCATAGTACATAAGAGCCCTCACGGTATCATGACCCAGTGATGATTCTTTAGGGAATGTTCTAACCCTAAGGAAAATGAATGCAAGTACAAGGTTATTTTCACTTCATTAGCTGAACTTTTAACGGTACAGTCGTATAACTAGTTATAGTTAGATTCAGATCAGTCAGAGGTGCACAGTTTACAGGCTAGGATTCCAGAATACATATGTGCAACAGTTATGTCACTTACTATACATTATACTGAGAATGAACAGAACAGAATGTGGGTGCTTCAACGTAAAAAAAAAAAAAACAAGACCATTAGTTTAATATAGTGGAAGTACTTAAAGAACTCTCCAAGTTAACATTTTTCTAATCCTATGATATGTGTGGCCACCAAGAAAAGAAAATTGGTGCCTACCCTGGGTGGCATGCACAGAAGCAAGGGGCTTAATGTTATAACGTTGTGGTTTAATGCATAGACTAAATGCTATTAGACTTGACTATTGGTTATCAAACTCTTAGTTTGAGAATTCTGTCAATTTGTTTTTGTATATGAGCTTCATTAATGTTGGCTTATGTCTGATGATGTAATAGACTTACCCTGTATAATGTTAGGCCTTCCATGTAGACGTGCCTATTGCTATTTTGTACCCACATCCTTTGGACATTATGATGTACCCTTTTTATCTGATTGTATGTGCCACATCTGTTTTACTTTGTACTGTTTTATAAACTAATAAAAACATCTGTAAAAAAGAAGTGGTGGCTACCATTTTGTAATGTTATTTTGTGGTAGTGAGAAACATCAATGTAATGTAAATTCAGTGTGCAGAGTATATAGCACATTTGAGTGCTGCAGTGCATGCCAACAGGGGGATGAGTTAATAAATGTGCTCATTCTCCTTTCACTGTCCAGTAAAGGGATGGGGGTAGGAAAGAGACCTGCAGGGAAATGTGAAACTGCAGCAGAGAAAGGCCAACTCCCCTACCCTGCCAGACACAGCTGTGCTTGGTGACAAAGCTCTTAGAACTGGGTGGACAGAAATTACGCACATTTTTCAGATTAAACAGCTCGTATTTCATCTCGGTATTTAACTTTTTATCTAGAGTTCAGCCTTAAGTTGCACTCAAACCTGATTTAATGCAGAAACTTGAAAGTTTAAATTGTAAATTACTCAGTTTATAAATATAACTTGAAATCAATGGCTACAATAAAGCACAACTGTTGGTAATGTATGTTCTATAATTTTGAATACCAATATGCTATTTAAGAATTCAAAGGCCAAACTGGATATACTGTAATTTGATTGTTGTAATTAGTATAATGCATATCACAATTGCTATTGGAAAGTATAAATTATGCACAAAGTGAAATTCACGAAAAGGATTACAACCACAAACTGGCAATAATAAGTACAGCAAATTACATGTAAACCGATAGAAGTTCTAGACCTTTGTTCTTTAATTGCATTGTGCATCTTTTCATTACCATATAATATATTATCGTGTCTACCATGTCATTCACTGAAAACGTATCTTAGATATACGTGTTGGTTTTCCAAATAGGTCTATCAACATTTTGCATGTTGTGTGTTCTGGGATGGGTTACCTGTCTGGACCTTTTCTCATCACTGTTATCCTGGAATTGCTACTAGGATCATGAAGGTTAATTTAAAACCATTATGACATTTTCCTTCACAAACATCCAATATTTTTTGATAAGCCACATAAGCTATGCATAACAGCAGAGGTACTAAAAAAAGCACTTTGTGCATAAATATAAATATGTTATTCAGATATAAAAAAAAATGCAATACAAGTCCTGTTGCTGCTATCTGTGATCTCATATTTTTTTTACTTTGCCCACATTAGGATCATTTCTTTTACCAATAAGGAATAGTATGTACTTTGTGTGATATTTAAACTACATTGTAGTATTAAACAGAATCTACTTTCCCTGAATTACAAAAACATTACACAGCTCTTTAATTGTAGACTTCAAGGTGGCAGAATTTGTGGACAATTAAAGGATGGGGAGAAGTGAACCTACAAAGATTCATATACAGTACTTATTTATTAATAAAGTAGTAAATGAGCTTTAACACTGACCTATGTAGCTGCAGTCACTGTTTAGCAATTCATCCTCAAAGTTCACAGAAGAAGCATGGTAGTTGCTCATGTGCTGTGCTCACCCTGTTCCTACCTTCTTCCTCCCAGCCTTCTAATCTCAAATGTTACATTACTTCACAGTACTTGTAGATATAAAGGCAAGGAAGAGTTTGTTTTAAAGCTCAGTGACTGTTTGTGAAAACGATATGAGTTAATTTTAAAGTAGAACTATGGTCATCTGTGTCCCATTGCAGAGATTTCCATTCACTTCCTGTCCTATAGCCAAAACTGGAAGTGAGAAGAAATCCCTGAAACATGAGGCAATTCCTTGGGGACCCCCAGGTCACCAGAACTAGTGTTCCCATTGGAAGATTTCCCCTCTATTAACTTTCTGGGGATAACCCAAATTTCTGCATTTTCTTTTGTTTTTGCTTTCAATAATAATGGTAAACAGGACAAATAGAGAGGCTGAATCTCCCTAATGGGGACACAGACATCTATTAAAACTGACAGGTGTTCTAATACACCCCCCCCCCCTCTATCCAAAACTAAAAAATAGTTTTGCCCTTATACTTTAATGATTTTTCACTACTGGTTATTACAATATTTTTGTGGAAGGGAGTAGGGTGGAGTTTTCACACCAGTGGACCGACTGGGTCAACCTGTCCGTTTTTTCATTCGGACCGGATTGGACCTTCCATTGTTGATGTGTGGTGGATATCCATTCCGATAAAATCGGCTAAAAACAGACGGATGGGGATACGTTCGCCATCTTCAGGAGGATCTGTTGACAAACAGATGGAAATGGACATGCTGTGTACATCCGACCGCCCCATAGAGGACAGCGGCTCTGTCTGCATAGTGGAGCGGACACGAACCTGTTATCCGCCTGTTCAGTGGGGATCAGCAGACAGATTCCCTGTAGAGCAGGTGGATCCGTTGGGAGGAATCTACACCATCTGAAAGGGGCCTAAGATTCCAACATTTCCCTCCCATAATTCACACAATCACTCGTGAGGTGATTCAATAAAACATAGTAAAGTGCAGTTGCAATGTGCAGTAACTTATCCAGATGACCTTAAAGCCTAATTTTGCCTGAACTTCTTTTTAAAGTTAGAACAAGGTCTGCCTCATTTATTCAAAGATCATGTTTCACCTGGAAGCTATAGTATCGTTTTTTTGAATAGAGGAGTGGTGCAGAAAGGGCAGGCATAGTCAGTGCTCTTGACAGGGGCATATGATGGGTCCCTTGGTCCATATAACCCTCTACGGCACATAAATATTACCGCTCTGGGGGTGGGCGGGGGTATTATAATGCCGCGTACACACGATCATTTTTCGGCATGAAAAAAACGTTGTTTTAAAAAAATTTCATTTAAAATGATCGTCTGTGGGCTTCACCTCATTTTTCGGCTTCTGAAAAAATCATTTTTTTTTTTCGAGCATGCTGCATTTTTTAAAAACGTTTTAAACTATGTCATTTTTCGGGTTGTAAAAAATGATCGTGTGTGGGCTAAAACGACGCTAAAATCCCGCACATGCTCAGAAGCAAGTCATGAGACGGGAGCGCTCGTTCTGGTAAAACTACCGTTCATAATGGAGTAAGCACATTCATCACGCTGTAACAGACAAAAAAGCACGAATCGTCTTTTACTAACACGGAATCAGCTAAAGCATCCCCAAGGGTGGCGTCATCCGCATGGAACTTCCCCTTTATAGTGCCGTCGTACGTGTTGTACGTCACTGTGCTTTGCTAGAGCATTTTTAAAAAACGATGGTGTGTAGGCAAGGTCGTTTTAATGATGAAGTTGGAAAAACTTTGTTTTTTCTACATGCCGAAAAACATTGTTTTTATTCACGCCGAAAAATGATCGTGTGTACGCGGCATTAGAGTATAGAAATCTTCAAGGGAGCTGTGGTGGCTCAACGTGATTGGCACTGCGCTGACAAGCCATTCACCTCTGCAGTCAAGGGTTCGGATCCCGGTCTCGGCTACATGTGAATTGAGTTTGGTGGTCTCAGCCCGGCTCCCGGTGGGTGTGCTATGCAAGGTACGCCTGTGCTTAGTACGCCCCCCCCCCCCCCACAAAAACCACCACACTTGCACGCACACGAAATTGGTTTAAAACACATGCACTTTGGCCATGCGGTCTCTTAAAATAAAGAGAGGCGAAGGACCTACGGGGCTACCTTCCAGACAACAGGGCTGAAGGATTTTCCCTTTAGAAGATTCTGAGGGTTCAACCACCAGGCCAGGCTTTGTCGGACCCTTGATGATAGCGTCAAAGGGGACTCTAAGGCATGTGCCCTCTTGCCCCAGGCTGCTAGAATGGCTGCCTGTAGGACGCGAGTGTGGATCTGAGCGTATGGTACTGCCTCGAACGTGGCCACTAGCTTGCCTAGTAATCGCATACACAGGCGAATAGTTGGTTTTTTCTTGCTTAGAACCAACTGAACCAACCCCTTGATAGCCTCGATCTTTACAAGGGGCAGGAACACCCTTTGCTGTTCTGTGTCTAACCTCATGCCGACGTATTCCAACTGCTTTGTAGGCTGGAACGCTGACTATTCCCCGGTTTAGGACCCAGCCGAATCCTTTGAGGTACCGAACCGTCTGACAATGGTTTACTGCCTGTTGCAGACCCGGCCGTGAGTGATCTATGATTAAAAGGTCGTCTAAGTATGCTAGGACTGTGACCCCTTGGATCCTTAAATTGGCCAGAACTGGGGCTAGGATCTTCGTGAATACCCGGGGGGCCGTGCCAGCCCGAAGGGGAGCGCCCTGAATTGGAAGTGTCGCTGCCCCACCGCGAAGCGTAAAAATCTTTGATGCGACTGAAAGATTGGTACATGAAGGTAAGCATCCTTTATGTCTATGGAGGCCAGAAAATCGTCCCTCTGAAGCGCGGCGGCTGCTGACCGGATGGATTCCATCCGGAAGGAACGAACCCTTAGGTAACCGTTTAACCTTTTTAGGTCCAAGATTGGCCTGAATCGCCGTTGGGCTTTGGTATGACAAAGAGATTGGAATAGAAACCTAGCCCTTGCTCTTGGGCTGGCACCTCTATTATTACGTCCTGGCAAAGCAGGTGATCCAAAGCTGCCAGCATTGAGGCCTTCCTTGCTGGATCCTTTGGTAGCCTTGATTCTTGAAAATGAGGCGGAGGACACCTTAGAAACTCCAGTCTGTAGCCTGTGGTTACAGATGCCCGGACCCATTTGTCGGGGATCTTGGCTTCCCAAACTTCTGCAGAAGAAACAAAGCCTTCCCCCCACCCGCGAGAGTGGGGGCGCCCCTTCATAAGGCAGACTTAGGGGCTGTCTTTTATGTCGGCTTGCGATACCATGGCCTCTTACCCCCAGGGGCCTGTCCCTGCGATCTACTGTTAACGTTGGATCGTGCAGGCGGCCGTCGATACTGCCTGGAATTTGAGGGCCCTGAGACAGGAAAGAGCTGCCTTTTAAATGTAGGACCCCGGAATGTCTTTTTGACCGGTAAAAGGGTACTCTTGCCACTTGAAATAGTCTGAATATATTTATCCAGATTCTCTCCGAAGAGTCGTCCTCCATGGAAGGGAAACCCTGCCAGAAGCTTTTTGCATGGGGGCTCCGCCGCCCAGTTCTTCAACCATAAGAGCCTTCTCATGTGCACCAAAAATAGTGATAAACGAGAGGCCTGCTGGATGGAATCTTTTATAGCATCTACAGCAAAACACAGAGCTCTGGGAATGTCAGAAAACTCTTCTGCATTGTTGGGTAGGCATGTCCTTTAACATTTCTTTTGTCTGGTCTTTTAACGCCTGACAAACTCCAATTGCAGCCAAGCTGGCTGTACCACTGCTCCTGCCGTAGCAAAGGATGCTTTTAAAAGTGTCTCTAACCGTTTATCAACCGGATCTTTAAACATATGTATGTTTTCCACCGGGCAAGTTAGTGATTTATTCACACATGAGATGGCTGCATCCACTACTGGGAGCCTCCACCTCTTGGAGAATTTTTCCTCCATGGGGTAAATGACCGCAAATCTTTTCGGTGGCAGAAAAATCCTGTCCGGCCGTACCCAATCCCGAAAGATCAATTCCTCCAAGAGAGGATGGACCGGAAAAACTGCGTTGCTTAACGGAGCTTTCAAAGAGCCCAGAGAGGATACCGGAGGAACCTGAGGCTCTGGCAATGGTAAACTAAATGCCGAGCGGACCATGTCCGTCAAAGACTGTACCCACAGTCTTTCTGTCTGGGAGTCTGAAAATGGTTCCTCAGAGGCAGATCCCTCAATCCCTGAACCCTCTTGGTTCAGGTCTAGTTGATCCTCCTGCGATTCCAATTCCTCCGGAGAGAGAATTTCAGCATCTGAGGATACACCTCTTGGTGATGGCGATCTAACCCGTTTCTTACCAGGAATAGCTCTAGCGATCAATGCTGCTATTCTCTCTTCTAGCCCCCCTAGGGATACGGCTAGCATCTCCTCTGTGATAAACACAGGGCTGGGCTGATCTGGGCCAGCCTCCGCACCAGATCCCCCTAATGGCTCATCCAAGGCGCCCTTTATGGGAATAAGTTGCGGGGAAAGTATCGGCATATCATCAGAATCAGAGGGGGAACCCCTTTGTTTTTTGGTCTTTTTTGTACCCTTTGACCCCGAACCTTTGGAAGCCATAATACAAAATCGAGGGACTCCGCCAACAACAACAGACTGTAGTGGCCAGGAGTACAAAACTAGAGCTTAGGGGACAATAGATCACTAATGCCCAAAAACTGATGGGGCCCCGTATGCTTTTTTTTTTTTTTTTTTAAATATATATATATATATATATTTTTTTTTTTTAAAACATACAGTGACCCCAAACTTAGTTTGCCAGCCTCCAACCTGCTGCAAAAAGGGGAATTTCTTGGCTTAACAAAAAAGGCATTGGAACAAAGTCCAGCATGTACTACCCCTCTTCCGCCACCGGGAGTCACTGTTCTGCCGCTCTGCGTCCTCTCCTTCTGAAATCAGCCTCAGACTGAGCACTGAAAATGCCTGCTGATCTATAACAGCACAAGGCGCGCCCCTGTATGACGCTGCAGGCACGCCCCCCCCCGCCCTCCCCTCTGAACGGCGCGAAAAAACGTCTATAAGACGTGCGCGCGCGCGTGCGCGTATGCCGGAACAGGAGGAACATGGAGGAGCCGCGCTGCTGGAGACCCAGGACTGCAGTATCAGGCGGCAGATTCAAACCCCCGGCCAGGTAGGACTCTCCAAAAGGCCCCATAGGGATCCTTACCAGTCCTAGGAAGAAAGCAGCAGGTTAGCTAGCAACACTATTCTTAGACAGGGGAACCTAGTGCTGGGGGAAAAAAGGGTCATCCTGTCTTTTTTAGACATAGTGAGCAAGGTTGCCAATGCAGAGCATACTTAGGCTACCCCCCTTTTAGGTTACCCCGGAGAGCCTGCTGTCGAACCAAGTCCCGCAGGCTCCCCCTTACCTGCTCCATGCTGCAGGATGTTTGTCCAGCAAAACGATCCAATCTTCTCCCATCTCCGTGGGTAGCGTAGTAGACCTTCAGGCCCTGGGGTCCTATGAAGGTACCCACTGTCCTGGACCTATATAGCACCCTGGCAAACAGGCACTTATGGTTTTTTACAAACTCCAAGTCCTGGGCCCAGGGTCCAGCCCTCCAAAGAGGAGCATTATAGGCAAAACCCCACGGTTTGGGGCCCGGGTACTGTCCACTTTGGCACTGAGGCTGCTTGGACAGATCCGGTTAGCCCGCCCTTAATCCCAAGGATGTGGAGCAAAGCTATTCCGTGACCAACACCTAAGACACTGGCGAAAAAAACTGAGGGACTCCCTCTAGGGGAGGGGGTTATATAGGGAGGGGACTTCCTGTTTGAGATTGCCAGTGTCCACACCTGAAGGTACTCCATATAACCCATATAGTAATGAATATGCCGCTCTGTGTCCCGTGATGTACGAGAAAGAAATTATCCATACAAATGCACTACCTAATGGTCCTGTAACATCTTTTTCATGAAATAGCTTACTGTGTTTTTTTGCCTCCTTGTAATTTTCTTTGTGAGCTCATGGACCTTTCTTTTCCCCTCTCACTTCTGTTTGTGTGGAACAAGCAGTGCACATAGGTTGCGGTCATGTGCACTGCTCTATGCACACTATAAATCCCATAGTACCTAATCAATCTCAGGAGCGAGCGTATGGAGTATATGACCCCCCCTCGTATGGAGTCTAGGATCCCCCCTCGTATGGAGTATAGGGTCCCCCTCTCTCCACTTGCATGGAGTATAGCAGTGGTCATCAGCCCTGTCCTGCAGGGCCCACTAACAGGCCAGGTTTTATGTATTGCCTTGGGGAGATGCAGACTGGAATACTGCAATCACTGAGCAGCAAATTATATCACCTGTGATGCATTTCAGTTATCTTGCAAACCTGGCCTGTTATAGGACAAGGTTGATGACCACTGGAGTATAGGATCCCCCCTCCCCCACTTGTATGGAGTATAGGATCCCTCCTCCCCCCTCTTGTATGGAGTATAGAATCTCCAGTCCCCCCCTCGTATGGAGTATAGGATCCCCCCTCCCCCCTCTTGTATTGAGTATAGGATCCCCCCCCCCTCGTATGGAGTATAGGATCCCGCCTCCCCACCTCGTATGGAGTATAGGATCCCCCCTCTTGTATGGAGTATAGAATCCCCAGTCCCCCCCTCATATGGAGTATACGATCCCTCCTCCCCACCTCGTATGGGGTATAGCATCCCCCCCCCTCTTGTAGGGAGTATAGGATCCCCCCTCATATGGAGTATAGGATCCCCTCCCCCCACTTGTATGGAGTATAGGATCCCCCCTCATATGGAGTATAGGATCCCTCCCTCGTATGGAGTATAGGATCCCCCCTCGTATGGAGTATAGGATCCCATCCAGCTTGTATGGAGTATAGAATTCCCCCTGTATGAAATATAGGATCCCCTTGTATGAAGTATACGACCCCCCCTCGTATGGAGTATAGGATCCCCCCAACTTGTATGGAGTATAGGATTCACCCCTCGTATGAAGTATGGATCCCCCCTCCACTCTTGTATGGAGTATAGATCCCCCCTCCCCGTATGGAATATAGGATCCCCCCCTTATATGGAGTATAGGATCCCCTCCCCCCTCTTGTATGGAGTATAGGATCCCCCCCTGTATGAAGTATAGGATCCCCCCTCCCCCCCTGTATGGAGTATAGGATCCCCCCTTGTATGGAGTATAGGATCCCCCCTCCCCCCACTTGTATGGAGTATAGGATTCCCCCCCCCCCCTTGTATGGAGTATAGGATCCCCCTCTTGTATGGAGTATAGGATCCCCCCTCCCCCCACTTGTATGGAGTATAGGATTCCCCCCGTATAGGATCCCCCGTATGAAGTATAGGATCCCCCCCTCCCCCACGTGTATGGAGTATAGGATCCCCCCTCCATCCTTGCATGGAGTATAGGATCCCCCCTCCCCTCCACTTGTATGGAGTATAGAATCCCCCCTCCCCCCGTATGGAGTATAGGATCCCCCCCCTTGTATGGAGTATAGGATCCCCCTCCCCTCTTGTAAGGAGTATAGGATTCCCCCTCCCCTCACTTGTATGGAGTATAGGATCCCCTCCCCCTCCTATGGAGTATAGGATCCCCCTTGTATGGAGTATAGGATCCCCCCTGTATGGAGTATAGGATCCCCTCCCCCCTGTATGGAGTATAGGATCCCCTACCCCCCCTCGTATGGAGTACAGGACCCCCCCCCCCCAACTTGTATGGAGTATAGGATTCATCCCTCGCATGAAGTATAGGATCCCCCCTCCCCCACTTGTATGGAGTATAAAATCCCCCTCTTCACCCTTGCATGGAGTATAGGATCCCCCTCTCCCCACTTGTATGGAGTATAGGATCCCCCTCCCCCTCTTGTAAGGAGTATAGGATCCCCCTCCCCCCTCACTTGTATGGAATATAGGATCCCCTCCCCCCTCCTATGGAGTATAGGATCCCCCCTGTATGGAGTATAGGATCCCCTTCCCCCTGTATGGAGTATAGAATCCCCCTCCCCATATGGAGTATAGGATCCCCCCTCCCCCTCTTGTATGGAGTATAGGATCCCCCCCCCCCCACTTGTATGGAGTATAGGATCCCCCCCTGTATGGAGTATAGGATCCCCCCCCTGTATGGATATAGGATCCCCCCCCTGTATGGAGTATAGGATCCCCCCCCCCTGTATGGAGTATAGAATCCCCCCCCCTGTATAGAGTATAGGATTCCCCTCCTGTATGGAGTATAGAATTCCCTCCTTTATGGAGTATAGGATCCCCCCTGTATGGAGTATAGGATCCCCTCCTGTATGGAGTATAGGATCCCCCCTTTATGGAGTATAGGATCCCCCCCCCTGTATGGAGTATAAGATCCCCCCCTGTATGGAGTATAAAATCCCCCCCCTGTATGGAGTATAGGATCCCCCCTGTATGGAGTATAAGATCCCCCCTGTATAGAGTATAGTATCCCCTCCTGTATGGAGTATAGGATCCCCCCCTTTATGGAGTATAGGATCCCCTCCTGTATGGAGTATAGGATCCCCTCCTGTATGGAGTATAGGTCCCCCCCTTTATGGAGTATAGGATCCCCCCCTGTATGGAGTATAAGATCCCCCCCCCCGTATGGAGTATAAAATCCCCCCCTGTATGGAGTATAGGATCCCCCCTGTATGAAGTATAAGATCCCCCCTGTATAGACGCCCTGTGCGGACGCCGGCATATGTTGGTGTCCGCACAGGGGCCCCAGCAGGGAGGGCCCTTGCCGCACCGCTGCGTCCTCCTGCAGTCCGGTCGCCGTGTACCATAACCTCGCGGTACAGGAGATTCAGTTTGCTGTTCCCAGGGCCGGACTGAAAGGAAGTGAACACTCAGTGTGTGCACTTCCTGTCAGTCCAGCCAGGAACAGGGACCTGAATCTCCTGTACCGTGCGGTTATGGTACACGGCGACCGGACTGCAGGAGGACGCAGCGGTGCGGCAAGGGCCCTCGCTGCTGGGGCCCCTGGCCAGCTCGGGGCCCCAGGCAATTGCTTGCTTTGCCTATCGGGTTCCGACGGGCCTGTATGGAGTATAGGATCCCCCCTCATATGAAGAACTAACTATGTGCAGTATTTTCTTTTTTATAGACTAGAGTTTAGTGTCACTTTAACTGCAGCAATGGAAACGGGCACATATTTTGCAGTGTACAGAATGATCTTTCTGTAATGAGAAAACACTTTTACTGGCTTAAATGAAGTAAATGCCGCAATTAAATGTAAACCAGGTGCATTGTAAGAAGTCTAATTAAATCCCTATTATTTTAGGCTACTGTCTTATTTAATAGGTCTATAATTTTAGCCAATAAAACTGTCAACCGTCAACTACCAAGAAATGTTTGGACATGCAGCGGTTCACTAATTAGTCTGAGCAAAACATTTTCTCAAGTCAGTGTCTGGATGAACAATAAAGTGTAAAACGAAATGTACCCTGGGTGCTGCCATGCTGGCCAATTCCCTCCATTGCCCAAGCACTGCTGCTATATCTTCTGTCTAGCTGAGTGGTTGTGCGCTGGAAAACTGCAGATTTTTTATTCATTTCTTGACAATGGCTGGCATTTCTGCTAAGGTCGTGGGCAAACATGCTCAGTAGCTAGGCTGGGTTTATTTAAAGTGGTTATATACCCTCATTTTTATTTTTTACCTACAGGTAAGCCTATAATAAGGCTTACCTGTAGGTAAAAAGAATATCTACTAAACTTGTACGGTTTAGGAGATATTCACTTTGCATGCAGCCGCTGACGTCAGCGGCGCAAGCACTGTAAATGCCCAGCTGAAGATCCGGCAGATGTGCCGCTGTGCGCTGTGAGTGGCCAGAGCCGTGAACCCGGGAAGAAACGCTGAGGGCAAAATGTCAGCTCCCTCGGCGTGGACAGGGCTGCGATACGAGGACCTTGTTCTAATGTAAGGATTTCATAATGAGGTAGTATGCATACTACCTCATTATGCCTTGTGAAGTGGTCGTGGCTCGGCTGCAGCCAGCGAACCAGGAAGGAGGACTGGGTGAAGATGGAAGCCTCTGCAGCAGTGACATCATGTCGCTGGAAGGCTTTGTTTCAAGGTAAGTCTTTAATAAAGTGCTAGTATGTGATGCATACCAGTACATTATGCCGCAGGGAAAGTTTTATTTTATTTTTTTTTAGCATCAAAAGTTTACCATCGCTTTAAATAGATTTGTTATATGTCCGTTATTCTTTTTTCTGGAAACACAGTTTTCTTTATCCACTTCATGTACTGAAATGTTTTTAAAGTGGTAATGAAGTAAAATATGAAAAGACTGCTGACAGGCAGGATTTGTATAACAGAAAAATCAGTGGTAAGGGGATCTGTGACATGCGCAGCTCAGACCATTTTTACGGTATTGCTGTGTGTAGAGTTGCCTCCTTTTCTTCAAGTCAAACCCAAACACTTTAGCAGCCTAGGACACCTTTGGGTGCCCCAAGAAAGAACAGTAATGCGGTGCGTATAGCATGCCCCAGCAAACAGTGGGTGTGGCCAAATTGCTCTTGCTGACATCATCACCCAGTGATGCTAAACCTGCCCCCAGACAGCGTGGGCACAGCTCTCGGACAGCAACAGATTTGTGTGTGACTATCTCGATAACTTGGGGAGCCACAGGCCCCATCTGAATAATGTGTCCACATGAAACCCGAACACATTATTCAAAACCCTGACTGTCCGGGTGTATCCTAGGACAGGTGGCAACCCTAGCTGTGTGCCATGGTGATGTGACTCCCATGCACATTTGTGGGAGGGACATAGTTGCAGCCGGCCAGTTAAGCAGCTGATTAAATGGACCGCCGAAGGAAGACCAGGTGAAGATGGAAGCTGATTGGTTTCTATGCAGAGATGCACCAAATTTTGCACTCTAGTTTTAGTAAATCAACCCCTACACTTCCGAACAGCATGGATTAATATTATTAATATTTACTAAGGTGAGAGATGTTGCATATTTTGGAATTTCTAGGCACATGATTTCAATAATCAAACAAACTAAATTCACTTGACTTCATTGGAGTCAATCATGCCTGATGTGTACATGTAGCGATAAGGTTGATTTACTAAAACTGAAGCGTGTAAAATCTAGTGCAGCTCTGCATAGAAACCAATCAGCTTCCTGTTTCCTGTCTTTATTGTCAAACCTTAAAGAGATTGCAAAGGTTTGTTTTTTATTTTCTAAATAGGTTCCTTTAAGCTAATGCATTGTTTGGTTCACTTACCTTTTCCTTCCATTTCTGTTTTAAATGTTTTTTTTCTTTGTCAGAATTTCTCACTTCCTGATCCTCCTCAGTAAGCTGTTCTGGCTGAAATAACCCCCATGGGTGATGGGGCCAAGCTTACTGATGAGAAACAGGAAGTGAGAAATTCAGACAAAGAAAAAAAAACATTTAGAAGGGAAAGTGAAGGAAAAGGTAAGTGAACCAACAATGCACTAGCTTAAAGCGGAGGTTCGGCCGTTTTTTTTTCCTAAAGTCAGCAGCTACAAATACGGCAGCTGCTGACTTTAAAAAAAAAGGACACTTACCTGTCCAGCGCGCCCACGATGCCAGCAGCCAAGTCTGAGCAATCGCTCGGTTCCTCAGCTGCTTCCGCCGCCATCCTTGGTGAGAAGATTAAGCTGCAAATGACAAAACTTATTATGACTCATTATGACTGACTACATCAAGCCACCGATTGTCCTCAGATGACCTCCCCCGGCACCCTTGTCCCCTGCGTGGATCAGACCCGGAAGTGGTGTCCGGAAGTGGTGTCCGCACCCCACCCCCCCCCCTGAAAGGTGCCAAATGTGTCACCGGGGGGATCCAAAAAGCGGAAGTTCACTTTTTGTGTGAGCCTCCGCTTTAAAGGAACCTATTTAGAAAATAAAAAAACAAACCTTTACAACCCCTTCAATTGAACAAGCAAAAGTTAGAAGCTGATTGGTTTCTATGCAGAGCTGGACCAAATTTTGCACCAGTTTTAGTAAATGAACCCCTATGTGTGGCAAACACAACAATTATTGTGCTCTACGTTCTTCTATTTATTTCATGGTTGTGCATTTTATGTGTTTTAGATTCATTTTAAAACATTATCCACTTGTGATTTTCTTCAGCAAGATCCAGGGAGAAATCTGAAGCTACCAAAAAAAGATTAAGCTGCAAATGACAAAACTTATTATGACTCATTATGACTGACTACATCAAGCCACCGATTGTCCTCTGGTGACCTCCCCAGCTCCCTTGTCCCCAATATTGGATGATTGACAATCTTTCCCAGAAGCAGATGTGTGCATTTTTTACTTGCATAGTCATTTCACGATCGCTGATCAGGTTATTGCCAGGAATTTTAATCTTCAGGGGAGAGACAGGACAATTCTGGCAGGTCTAAAGATTTTTGTGTCTTCCCTGAAAGGTCAAAATCTTGAAAATAAAAAAGGAGAAATTGTCCACTCAAGCCATGTTCCTTTTCTGTACAATTTATTAGCATGCTCAGCTTTTGCTTTCAGATGTCATATCTGTCACGGGGTATCTAAAGTCACCAAAGACAAGTGGGCAAGATTGTACTAAGTATTAGTAACAAAGACAGGATGATGTGTTGGCAGTCTGACTGATCGTTTTTTTCTTTTTTACAAAAAATGAATATATAGAATTTGAAAAAGCCGGTTCCTTTATTAAAAAGATTGGATACGCCCAGGTGGGACTTTAAATGGGCAAAACACTACTAAAAAAATTAAAAAAAACAAACAATTATTCATACAAAGAAGAAAAAAGAAACAAAAAAATCATCACACGATGATTGCTAAAACATACACTGACATGTGACATAAATACATTTTTAGTTTCTTTTTTGTATGAATAATTTTTTTTTTTTTACATGTTTCGGTAGTGTTTTGCCAATTTAAAGACCCACCTGGGCAGGGGCGTGCTTTGTTAAAGGGGTTTCCAGATTCCAATAAGCCCCCTTTCCGCAGACCCCCACAACCACTGGCCAGGGTTGTGGGGAAGAGGCCCTTGTCCCCAAGGTGTTTTGGGGGGCAGAGCTGACACCTGATGACTCATCGGTTGTTAATAATGTGGCGGCCACCTGCACCAAACAAAATTAAGCAGTGTAGAAGGTGTGGCACATAGCATGCAGGAAGTGATAGATCTCAAACGAGAGTGCTCTGGGTTAAGGTAAGAAAATTACGTAAGAGACACTTAGAAAGGTTGGAGGGAAAAGGGAAAGTACTGAGCTAACAAAGCAGGTAGGGGTTGGGGAGTGGGGAGCCAACAATACAGGAGACGGGTGCAGAGATTACATAGCTACATAGTTAGTCAGTTTGAAAAAAAAGTCCATCCAGTTCAACCACAAAAAAATAAACAAACAAAATAAAAAACATAGTACAATCCCATACACCCAACTCCATGACCACAGTTGATCCAGAGGAAGGCAAAAAAAAAACCAGCATAGCATGATCCAATTTGCTACAGCAGGGGAAAAAAATCCTTCCTGATCCAATCCGAGGCAATCAGATTTTCCCCGGATCAACGTTACCTACAAATCTTAGTACTCAGTTATATTATGTACATTTAGGAAAGTATCCAGGCCTGTCTTAAAGCAATCTATTAAGCTGGCCAGAACCACCTCCGTTCCATATTTTCACAGCTCTTACTGTGAAGAAACCTTTCCGTATTTGGAGATGAAATCTCTTTTCCTCTAGACGTAAAGAGTGCCCCCTCAGTGTTGACCATAAAGTGAATAACTCAACACCAAGTTCACTATATGGACCCCTTATATATGTGTACATGTTGATCATATCCCCCCTTATTCTCCTCTTCTCAAGAGTGAATAAATTCAGTTCCTTCAATCTTTCCTCATAGCTGAGCTCCTCCATGCCTCTTATCAGTTGGGTTGCCCTTCTCTGCACTTTCTCCAGTTCCCCAATATCCTTTTTAAGAACTGGTGCCCAAAACTGAACTGCATATTCCAGATGAGGTCTTACTAATGATCTGTACAGGGGCAAACTTATATCTCTGTCTCTGGAGTCCATACCTCTCTTAATACAAGAAAGGACTTTTCTCGCTTTGGAAACCACAGCTTGGCATTGCATGCCATTATTGAGCTTATGATCTACCAAAACCCCTAGATCCTTCTCCACTACAGATCCCCCCCAGTTTTACCCAGTCCCCAGATTGAGGACTAAACAGTTTCTTTGATGGCACTCTGCCAGAGTTTGCAGTTTAAATGTCTGGAAGTGGTCAGAACTTCATCTGAGAGCATGTGGATTTTGTCTATATTCTCCAATGGTGGCAGATTTCCACAGCCCTTAGGTGTCACAATTTCTCTTTACGTTACATAGGATAAGAAAGTCACAAAATAAAGCTTATACAAAACAGCTACATTTTGTGTGACATAAAAAAGATGACTGCTCTTTAAGCAGCATCCTGCAGGTGTCGCTCTCTGACAAATTGTGCATGCCATGATTCTCCTTGGAAGCTGGCCAGGGTGCTATCCTCACAGGATGTATGTGGAGCAGCACTCTAAGGGTTACAAGTGGAAAGCAATTTCTGCAGCGTCTCAGCCTGCTCTGCAATTCTGTGATCTTGCTTCACATATAACAGATATCATAGCTGACTAATACAAGTGGAAAGCCTTTCTGATATCACTGGTAAAAATGTGATATTATGTTATTCCTTTTTATTTGGATTTAATGTATTAATTGCCTTGACTTTCTAGTATATTTTTTTAATGATAATCCCTGCTGCTGTCTTTTTTTTTTTTACAACTCAAGCTTTAAACCTTTTTTGTACGCATATCTGCTGTGTAAGGAACACATTAATTAACTTTTCTGTTTATAAATGGCAGGTGCAAAGATTATAACCTATAAATGCCTGACAAATACCTGTAAACTCTTATCACAGACTTTAATTTCTACCTATATTCATGTAATTATTCAGTAAGGTACAATGAGACCAGGGATGGACTGGCCATAGGGACTACAGGGAGTTTCCCAGTGGGCCGATGGCTCAGTGGGCCGGCTTCAGTGACAGCGGACCGCCGCCCCCTTCCGCTCCTCTGTCTCTCCATTCCCGCAGCGCTCACCTCCTCTCCCTCCCCGCAACGCTCACCTGGGGGGAACAGAGAAGTAGGGGGAGAAGCAGGGACGATGACAGAGGAGCATGGGGGAGGGGACAGACAGCTGACTCAACAGCTATGGCCTGGGAGTTTCTCACTTCTGCCTTATCTTGTCCCAACTGATTTTTTTCCCCCGGGTGAAATAATGTCTAGCTTCCCCACTGGTACTGCCTATAAAAGTACCAGTACCAGCCGTTCTACTCTAATAAAGTAGAACGGATATTGGCTAGTGAAGGGGGAGAGGGGGCTTGGTTGGCCGGGGGGGCGGGAGTTGTCCAGCCACCATGGGAGAGACCTGTCAAAGTGGGCCAGTCTGGATGAAGACTATCAGATGCATTATGCTATAGCAACCACCTGTTATGTGAGATGACTGCAGTACATTTCATCAATTCTGATTTCTATGGGTTATTACTATTTACACTACCTTGATTTATAGGTCACATGATTCTACAACAGGGCATACCCTTATACCAATCTCATAGGTTCCTATTGCCTTTTTTTTTTTTGTTTCACTCGCTATTGGAGAAATCCTAGGTTAAAGGGTAACTCCACTTTCAAATAAATAAATAAATTAATAAATAAAAATAACATAATGTATACAATTGCTATAAAAGCCATATTGTACGTCAAGGTTATTAAAAATGATCCTTCCTTTTCAATCTGCAGTGTTACAATATTCTTTCAAATTCAATGTATTATAGCAACCTGTCATTTCCTGCTTGTGTGATTTGGCTCACTGATTTTACAAGAAGCCTGCAGTAAGATGCAAGTCAAATTGAAGGCCTCTTATGCAACAGAAATGTCTTTTTTGGCAATACACTCCCTAAAGGGAGTGTATTTATAAACAGAAAAAGTTAATTAATGTGTTCTTTACACAGCATTATTTCTAAAGATAGCTTTTCTCATTAGAACACTGAAAATGCACCAGCTGATTATAATGAACCAGATCTTTCCATTGAGGTTCAATTTCCAAAAGACATGGTGAAACAAACAGCTATTTCCTCAGAGCAGAAACGGGTAAGAATCTGCAATAAAATGTGTTAAATGCCTGCAATATTTATTGATCACAGTGAGCATAGGTGTGTGCAGTCTATGGCATTAGGGTGTGCACTCCAAAGCTCAAACACATGGTAGTGATCACTTACTGTGTTCATTCACAAAGGGAAGGGGCCAGTAAATTATATATTTACCGGCCCCTTCCCCCACTACTTTCAAAATTTCCTCAGTGTGTGCCAGCATCAGCAGCCTTTGGGAGAGAAGAGGAAGAAAGCCGGGAGTACAGGGGCAATCTGCACTGGACAAGGTGATTAAGTTCTGTTGAGCAGCAGATTTTCTTAAATCCAATCTCCTGGTAGGTTAAAAACAACATCAATTTGTGCAGGTATGCATTCATTAAAAAATGTTTATGCATTATTTAAAGCGGTAGTAAACCATTGCATACTAGGACATTATGTGAAACTTACCTTAGAATGAAGCCCTCCAGTGGTGCGTTGTCAAAGCGCTTCCATCATCATGCAGTCTTCCTTCCAGGTTTGAGGACTCTGGCTGTGTTAGTGGCTGAAGACGCAATGACGTCACTCACGCAGGAGCTGTCATTTAAGGTACAGTACTACGAAGGAACGGTACAGGTATGCCATTCCTTCAGAGCGGACTCTCCAGTGATGTCACTGGCCTCATTTACAGTAAATAACTCATACACAGTGCACATTTAGGTGATATTTACAGTACCTATAGGTAAGCCTTTTTATAGGCTTACCTATAGGTAAAAATCATGCATGGGAGTTTACTCCCACTTTAAAACAGTGTGTGCAAGTACTTTGGTTAGACTTTGCATAATCCCCTGTAGAGTGAATGTCAGAATGGGAGAGGGAGAAGCAGAACAAAGAGCCAGTCAGTGGTGCTGCTGGCTTTACATCCTAAAATGGAACATTACTAACAGGAGGACAGAGAAGTGTGATAGAGAGATTTACACATCAGCAGTGTGCTGTTTCTCCTTTAATGTCCAGGCTAGGACAGACAGGGACAATTCCTAATTTTATTAATTAAAGTGATTTTCTCCCAAAAATAAAAATCATGCTGTAAAAGAAGATAATCAACATTTAGTCAATAAAAAAAAATGAAGCCATGCTCTAAAATAATAGCCATTATTAAACATCTATTATGTTAAAATCTATCCAGTCCAAAAGCAGTCCACTTGAACCTTTGTCCTCCAACATGTTACCCTCAACAATGAGTGTATTCGTAGCACTCAAGGTTTTCTAGTGTAACGTGTTAGAGGGGGGAGGATTGGGTGGACTGCTTTTGCACTGGATGGATTAATAAGTGTCTAACGATGGATCTTATTTTGAAGTGCGACTTTTTTCTTGATTGATTAATTCAAAGGCATGACAGACCGTTGGAACAACCAACATCTGCAGTTAAGAGTGTGCGGGTAGGTGATTTGCAGCTTATTACTGGGTTATTAGAGTCAATAATTCGTCGGAAAAGACACATCGTTTTCCTCGCCGAGTTCCTTGTTAGGCTTGTCGAGAAACTTGACAAGCTGTCTTTGCGTACACACTGTCAAGACCAAATCTCCTCGTTCTCAAACGTGGTGACTTCAACACATACAACGGCAGGGGAAGTTCGATTCCACTGGCACAACCCTTGGGGCTACTTTTGCTTATCACATGTTACTGCATATTAGGTAAAAGTTTGGTAAGAGACATTTTCACTTTTCAGTCTGTTACATCGTGACAAATGTGCTATTTCCATTACAAACGCTACTTTTACCGAAGGTGCGCGGGTTTCTAAGCATACACACCAACGTGTTTCTTGTCGAAAACCAGCCAGACGAGGAACGCGATGACTCCCGTCGAGGAAAAAGAGAACTTGCTCTCTTTTTTCCTCGTCGAGTTCCTCGACAGTTTACTTAATGAAAAGCATACACACGACCGTTTTCCTCGGCAAAAAAGCTCTCCTACCAAGTTTCTTGATGGATTCTGTCGAGGAAACCGGTCGTCTGTACGCGGCCTCAGGCTTGATTCACACCTACGCATTTTTAGTACTTTTTGCATTTTGCAGATTTGTACTACAGAACGTGTTTCATAGAAAACCATGTTAAATGGGCTGTAGAGCAAATCTGCAAAATGCAACAAGCACTAAAACTGCATAGGTGTGAATCCAGCCTAAGAACATTTTTCCAACAAGCCTGCTTGGCAAAAGCGGATCTAAAGATCAACTTGCATTGAACAGGTAAACATATGGCTTGAAATTCAGCCAGTCTCTGCTGAACCTGAGAAATTCCAATCCACCTATGGCCAACTAGGGCTGTGTCAATCTTAAGAATGAAGAGACAGAAATACAATTCCTATGACAGGTAAAACAGTACACATATACTGTATATAGGCCATGTATGTATTTAGCTTTAGATTTCGACTTTAAATCTGCTTTTTAAGTTGTACAGGTCTGTGTAGACAGGTTCCATTTGAAATTCTGACTGTACCAGTAAGACCTAAGCAGGGGGAAACTCTTTAGTCTCTGTCTAAAGCTTGATATTCTGCGTTGGCAGGATAAACAGAACACATCTAGGTGTATAGTTTGTTGTCTCACTATAACACAGTGTTCTTGCTGCCAAATGCATGAATAACCTGTTCAAAGGCCTCTGTTGCATGCACAAGGCAAAGATGTGCCTGATTCAAAGCTGCTTGTTTTATGTGCTTATATCAACTAAATAAAATAACTTCTTGGCCGAGGGAATGTAAGCAGGCATTTAATCCTTGGACCAACACATTCCACAATAAAAATGGTTTTGGCTCAATTGCGCAACAGCTTGCCATTATAAAAAAAAAATGACTGCAACCAGTAGGGTGTGTATAAGCTCAGCCTCCCAGTTTTTGGCTAGTATTGTCCCTAATGAATCTGTACAAAGACGAAGGTACTGTGTACCTGAGCTGTTTTCAAATGGACAACTGAGGGCCCATTAGGTGAAGTGAAATCTGTGTCTAATGCCCACCCTGATCTTAAAATCCTCACCTTGCCACATGATAGAAACAACTGCATCTCACAATCAGTGGGCTAGGGGAGGTTTGCAATGGTGTGTTGTCAGCTGTATCTCTATGTTCCCCTTACATGAGATAAATGGTCTCTTTTCAGCGGGTGTGACAGAACCACAGAACTTACTAATGCAATTCACAGCATAGCTTTTCTTTGGTATGAGAAATGTTCTGATAAGATGATGTATATGGAGTCATTGTTCAGTCTGCCAGCCTGCTCTAACATCATGCTGGCAGGTGACATTGTAACAAATGTTACAGCATTTGTCACAATTTAAAAGCTGTACTTCTAACTAAGTCATATGTCATGAAAGAAACCAGCCCTAATTGCAATAGATAACCTAAAGCACCAACTCTTTGAATGAAATACTTATAAGATGTGCAAAATGGTGTGGGTTGCTACCTACTGTATATATTTACTATTTTTATCTCCTTCGCTCTGGTTGTTTTAGTTGTTACTTCAAAATGATGGATATTTTGGGGGGTGTGGCCTCGGCATGGTGAAGTAAGGACGCAAGATTTATGAGCTCTTGCTTTCCCCAGGTTTATTATTGCAGCAAAAGAGGCATAGGCCACCAGCTTTCCACACCGGCATGCCTGGCTTACACTGTCTTTCGCAGACATAAAACAAAGGACTGGGCTTCCCTGATATTAATTTGCATTATAAAGCAACGGCAATGGTCTGAATTCTAAACTGGCACCACAATACTGGGCCTTTTTAGAGAAGACCATGACAGGATGCAATATAGAATGGCGCTATGGATATCGGGGTCTTTCTAGTTGGACATCACTATTTACATTAAACATACTAGGGACCTGGGACAGATTGAATGTCACTGGAGACCTATCTCCACCCACCTCACCTATAGTTCCTCTTGAGGGATATCCTTGGTATCCATTGGGGTCAGAAGTAAGATTTTTTTAAAACATGGGGCAGAGATAGGAATGTGGGATGACTTAAGCTAGCTCCCTCCAGCCATCTGTTTGTCTTAGACCAGTTGCATGAACCATTTGTAGGGTTCCCAATGGATAACTAGCGTCACTAGCAGATCTTAGATGTTCTACACAGGCTGATTGCCATCTTGCAGCCAGCAACTTTAGCAGAATTTGAGTCCCTATGTGCCTTAAACTGCCAATTCCAACAATATTAACAAAGTTCTATAATCTCACTGCTTAATGCAAACTAGGCCTGGCATTCACTCCCACTCACATGCAAAAAATTAAGCCCACACACCATCAGCTCTACAACTCATGAGATGTGCTATACTTTCTTTTGTATGCTGGTACGGGACTCCAGTGAGGTTTGTGAAAACCTTTCCCTCATGTTGGCGAGGATGCTCAGAGGAGGGATCTTTTTTGCATCTCTGGTGGTCCTATGCTAAGTTACAGGAATTCTGAAGGGCAATATCACAATGGATAAAAAAAAAAAAAAAAACATCCCCAGACCTGTACAATGTACACCCCTACACAATCTATTTCATGACATCCCCTCATCTCTTAGGCCTTGTACACACGATCAGTCCAAACCGATGAAAACGGACTAAAGTTCAGTTTAATCGGTCTAAAGCGACCATGTGTACGCCCCATCAGTCTGTTGTCCTTCAGTCCAAAAATTTAGAACTTGCTTTAAAATCAGACCGATGGACGCCTACCGACTGGTCAAAACCGATGGTTAGTATGCAAAAGCATCGGTTCAAAACCCGTGCATGCTCAGAATCAAGTCGACGCATGCTTGGAAGCATTGAACTTTTTCTGCACGTCGTTGTGTTTTACATCACCGTGCTCTGACACGATCGGTTTTTGAACTGATGGTGTGTAAGCACATCAGAACATCAGTCTGTGAACCAACGAAACTGAACTTCAGTCCGTTTTCATCAGTTTGGACTGATCGTGCTGCAAAGAGCCTTATTTACTGGTTCTGAAAGCAGGACCACTGCCCTGTGATGCAAGACTGGAGGTAGATAGAATAATGGAAGCAGAGAGATGGGTGTTTACAATTAGAGATAAACAGGATAAACTCCAAGACATTAGGTCTTTGTGTGTATGTATTACTCAATATTACGTAAAAATTGATGATTGTACAGCAGGGCCTCAACCTCTGACTGTCCTGTTATAGAGTTAGGAAACTCTTAGGCTGCGTACACACGATGAGACATGTCCGCTCAAACATGTCCGACGGACCGTTTGCAGCGCACATGTCTCATCGGATTTTGGTCCGATGGCGTGTACACACCATCGGACGAAAATCCCCTCGGTCTGAGGACGCAGTGACGTTGACGCCGCCACGTCACCACTTCAGGTAGTAAAATACTTCCACGCACGCGTCGAATCCATTCGACGCATGCGCGGAGATTTCTGTCCGCTGGTTAGTGTACTAACCAGCGGACATATCCGACGGATATGTCTCCGGCGGACAAATTTCAAAGCATGCTTTGAAATTTGTCGGATGGGAAAACATGTCCGCTAGCCCGTACACACGATCGGAGATGTCTGCTGAAACGGTCCGTCGGACCAGTTTCAGCAGATAAATTCGATCGTGTGTACGCGGCCTTAGGCTGCATTAACACCTGAGCGTTTTCAGCTCATAAAACGCTTGTAAAACGCCTGAAAAAACACCTGAAAAACGCCCAACAAGCAAAATCACAATTATTTCAATGGCACCTGTTCACATCTGAACGTTTTGTCACCTGAAACAAAACATCTGAAAAACGCCCTAAACTCAATCTTTGAGGCAGATTACAGGTGTTTTTCTGCCTTTTACATTGGTGCAAAATCGCAAAAAAAAAAACATGCAACTTTGAAACGCTCAGGTGAGAATGCAGCCTAAGGTACAGGTTACTGTCAATATAAGGTGTTCATATACATTACCCCCCATAATGCTCTATGTGATAGCTATACATGTTTAACTACTTGTGGAACTCCCACCTGCAATGTACCGCCGCCTGTTTAGGCAAAGAAATGTACTGGTACGTCAATACTTACTTCTGGGTTTAGGGTGCGTACACCCTTTGTGTACGCACGCACTCTATTTTGATCACATATTTACTTAGCATCCCACTTATAGAATAAGGAATTTCAGAGGCAGTCGCAGGCCTTTCGACATGACTTTGGAAAACACTCTGGATCTCTCTGTCATTCTGGTTAAACTCACATTAGGTTAGTCAATAACGTCTCGTGCAGCTTTTACTTCATGTTAACCTGTCCTGAGAGAAACATGGAAACTGCCCGTGTTGACCACAGCTTTTGAAAATGCTAGCCTCTGGCTGACCCGGACAAGCATTCTCATATCAATTTCAGTGCTCATTCGGAGGTTCCTGGAATGCATGCTTGTTTGAGGTCAGTGACTCCATAAGTGTTACTTTAAAGTAAACCTCTCAAGAGAGAAATATGGGGACAGCCATTGCAAACCTTCTTTTTAATATGCTAGTTTTTTAGCTGTTATGCTGCCTCTCTGAATTCAACTTTCTGAGTCAAAGACCGAGGGCAATTATGTAGAGCAGGAAACGTATACAAAATATTTATATGTATACTTGCTGTAGGCCAGTTACTCAAAGTACTGAAAATGGAGGTCAGCATGATAGCCACACATTTTGGGATATAGGTCAGCAATAGCAGCCACTATACCTCTTGTGACAGGTTTACTTTAAAAGGTGAAGCAGAGTGTTTTGTATCTAGTGATTGGGTCTGCAGTTGGAAGTCATACTTTACAGCAAAGGAAGTCTGCTTTGTGTTCTTTCCCCACAAAGATGATGATAGTTTTTCCTTGGGTTTATTCAATGTTGCAAATTTCTTAGCACTTTTGCCTATTTGTCTATAAATGTTGTTTAAATATTTTACACATCAGAATTAATATTTTACCAGTTCTTTGAAGGCATCATTCCCTGCTAGTTTTATACATACTGCCTATCTGACACAATTAGATGAGTGTGATGGTTTACCTCCAGGATAAATTCCTCTTGTTCCACTTGGTCACCATCTGGATGTTCCGCTTCCTCCTTGTGGCCTCTGATTGGGACAGGTCAGGCAAAGAACAACGAGGGGTTTTCATTAGTTCCAAGGTGGCCTCATCTGTGTAATAGAGGACAAAGCTTTCTCTCAGTATTTAATCCTCTTTCATGATTTCTTGTCAACCCATTTGTGAGAGCACTTATTATAAGGCACTCAAGCTAAAAGGAGATTTAGGAACTTTCTTTTCTATTTGTTTCGTTCTGAATAAGTTTACATATCCTGAGTTAAAAAAGAATTCTGGGTGAAAGCAAGTGCAGGCGTACTAAGGGTCGGAACTATGTAGAGAATATTTGTGTGAATTCTTAATATGTAGTATAATTAAAATTTACAAACACAAAAGCATTCAGGGAAACAAGGAGTACTAGTAAAACACACAGTAAAAAAAAAAAACACACTGAACATTTGTATCCTTTGTTATTGAGTAATTTAACCACCTGTAGTCAGCTGAACAAAAACACATTGATTTCAACACATTTCAGATGGGGTGACTGACAACACAAGGTTACATTGCTTTAAGAGAATAAAATTGATAAGCTGACATTAATGGTGAGAAAAAGAGTGGGAGGGATTTCAATTAGAGGCTGCTGGTGGAAGAACCACCGCAATCAAATAGGTTTTCCAACCTGCCCAATTGCTTTCTTCCCCTGACAACCATTACTTGACAGTATTGGATCACTGGTCATGCTTATGTCTGTCCTTATGCTATGATTGGCATAATCACAAAAGTCAGAGTCATGTGGCAATTAAAAATGACTATATCTTACCACCAGATAACTAATATGAATCACTGGCTGTACATTCAAATCTAACATGATTTTCTATCAATTTCCTTTTACACATAACAGATCTGTATAAATACAGAACCAACATCCCCTTTTTCTTACAGTACATGTATCAAACAGAATAATCTATACCTGCCCTTGTCATGTAGTAGACAGCTCAAAGAACATTTTCATAATATATTCAGAATCAGAAGAACCACTATATTCCAACACACCCACGTGGTAGGCTCCCAAATGAATTTCTTCTAACATTCTAAGCCAATTGGGCACAAATCCATGCATGTACTTTAGTCTGTTCCCCTGGGTCTGCAGTTGCTCTTTCCTATCAGCATGTCACCTGTGATAAACCAGTGATGACAGAAGCAGCCATCAGTGTATAAAACTGGTTTAGAATAACTAACAAACGCATTTACTATATGAAACACACTTCCTCCTATGTGACAACTACTTTTCCAGCAAGACGAGGGTCCATCAAACCATGCACCTATGGCCACTAGAGTCAAATATAACCTTTAACAAGATTTTATTAAAATGTACTGTATATCAAATATTGTGTGTGTTTTTAGTTATAGGCAGGAACTGAAAAATGACTCCAAAAAGCTTGAAAATAGTGGTGGTATAACAATATTGTTGCAGCTAACCTAAAAAGCAAACTGAAGTACCAAAACAAAGTGTGCTACAGAAGAGGGTCCACATGGAACATATAGGAGATCAGAAAACAAAGTTCTATATTCCTGCATGACCCATCGTAAAAGAGCAGAAAATGAAACATCCGCTTTTCGGATTCCCCCCTCCAGTGTCACATTTGACACCTTTCAGGGGGAGGGGGAGCAGCTACTTGTGTAATCCAGGTATTTTCTACCATTTCCAGGAATAGATCGCCGCAGTATCCGTGTCAATCTATGCCATATCTGGCCTCCTCTCAGCCACCCCCCGCTGTCTTCTAGGAGACACACAGGTCCCAGAAGACAGCAGGGACCAGGGGAATCACGCAGCGCAACTCGCGCATGCACAGTAGAGAACCAGGAAGTGAAGCTGCAAGGCTACTGAAGATGGCGGCGCCTCCACCTAAGAGCAGAGGGACAGATCGGCTTCGGATGCCAACATTGCTGGCACCCAGGACAGGTAAATGTCCATATATTAAAAGTCAGCAGCTCCAGTATTTGTAGCTGCTGACTTTTAATTATTTTATTTTTTCGGCGGAACTCCGCTTTAAGGTATTGCCTCAGTACTTTGCAGGGAAAAAAAGGGGTGTGCCAAACCGAAACCACTCTGTTATTGCTAAATTCCCTGCAAGCTGGCACCTATGATTCTGGTAATTTAGATGGGAGATACCAATGGATTGAATGTAGCGATGTCAAAGATGTAAGTCAATCGCTGGCTCTACATTCAAATTTAACATGATTTCAATTTCCCTTTACACAAAACAGATCTGTATAAATACAGAACAGACATCCTTTTTCTTAGAGTACTTGTATCAACCAGAATAATCTATATCTGCCCATGTCATATAGTAGATAAAAAGTGGTGCTAGCTGGTTGACCACGGTGCTGGAGGCCTTTTGCCACACCCCATATATAGAAATGCAAAAGAAAAATAAATACCCCCAGAACTTTTAAGGCAATGGTCACACAAAAGAGTAGAAAATGTGATAAAATACACATTTTTATTACAATGTAAAAGTATAATAAATGACAAAATCCAACCTTGAAAATGAAAAGCAATAGTAGCAACACATACATATTGTATGGCTACTATTGTTTTGTTTTTAACATTGGATTTTGTCGTTTATTATACTTTTACATTGTAATAAAAATGTGTATTTTATCAGATTTCCTACTCTTTTGTCTGGTGTGACATTTGCCTTAAAAGTCCCAGGGGTAATTATCTTTCTTTTGCATGTCATGTAGTAGACAGCTCCAAGAGCATTGTCATAATATATTTAGAATCAGAAGAACCACTATATTCCAATACACCCACGTGGTAGGCTCCCAAATGAGTTTATTCGTTTTAAGCCAATTGGGTACAAAGCCATGCGTGTACTTTAACCTGTTTCCCCTGGGTCGGCAGTTGCTCTTTCCCATCAGCATGTCACCTGTGATAAACCAGTGATGACAGCAGCTGCCATCAGTGTAAAAAAATGGTTTAAAGCAATTCCTGGCACTGCAAGTCCTCCCAGCTGTTTGTGGCTGATGTATTGGTGTTTACAACATAACTTATGGCCCATACACACGATCCGAATATCGGCCAACGGATCGTACGACTTTTTTCGCTTAATAATCGCGAGTAAAATAAAATAGGTTATTAAACTCACGAAAATTATTGTACGATAGAAAAAAATGATCGGAAGTGATGTCATGTGTTGTAATGTATTTGTATTGTATTGTCGGACGACGGCTGTACTGACTAAACGAAAATCGTACGATCTGACATCGTACGAGGAAAATTTTCGAGCTTGTCCGATCGAATAATATCGGATAACCGGTCGTGATCGGCTGTTGAAAGTAGTGTACACACGATCCGAAAATCGTACGATCCATCATCGGACGATCGTTTTCGTCCGATATTCGGATCGTGTGTATGGTCCATTATTGTGAGCCTTGGATTATATTCTCAGCAAAAGCCCACTGACAATCAATGCTCTTAAAAGAAATGTATGTTTGCAGTTACACATTACACAAGATGATCTCTAATTATGAATATGATCTCTAATTTAATATGGTTCTGCAAGTAAGCATTTTAAAGCTGATATTCATGATTCATGTCACTTTAAATAGTTCATTTGAACCAAGCTGGTCCAAACGAATTATTCGCTTCACTAAGTGCTACAGTATCTCTAAGCAATGCATGTACTGCATGTAACTTTAGCTACATAGAGTACACAGTGCTGGGTTCTGGCTGGGAGACAGAGACTTCCCATCTCAGGCCGCGTACACACGACCGAGAAACTCGACGGGCTAAACTCATCGTTCCGCCCGTCGAGGTTCCCGTTCAGCTCTCTTTTTGGCTCGACGAGCTTCCCGACGGGATGCTCGGCGAAAAGTGTACACACGACCGGTTTTCTCGGCAGAATACGTCTCCCATCGAGGTTCTCGCTGAAACTCGGTCCTGTGTACGGGGCCTTACACTTAGAACGAGACAGAATCTGGCTGAGAGGCGCTGAGCCCTTGATAGGTAGTTATGTATTCTGTGAAGGAATACAAAGCTTCCTCTGACTGGCTGAGTGGGAGGGACAGGCTGATTATGTCACGCTCTCAGACTCGGCCAATCAGAGGAAGCTTTGTATTAATTTTACAGAATATAAAACTGCCTATGAATGGTTGAGCGTCACTCAGCCACACTCTGCTTTGTTTCCCGGGTGTCTCACAGCTGGAACCCAGCACTGTGTACTGTATGTAGCCGAAGTTACATGCAGTACACACACTGCTTACAGACACTGCGACACTTAGTGGAGCAAATTGTTTGGACCAGCTTGGTCCAGATGCACCATTTAAAGTCACAGGAAACATGGACATCAGCTGTAAGTTAAGAGATGTAGCTTTAGACCGGTCAGCAGCTCTAAACATTACTCAGCCTGTGCTGCCAATAAATAAAGGGCATCCTAATCTCCATGCAGTAACTTGTTATTTGCATTGTATTTACATTGTCTAAAGCAGGGTAAACCCTGCTTAAAAGCCTTGTAAAGGAAGGCTGAGATTTTTCTCCAGTGAGAAAAATTAGTGGTAAGGTCTTTCTTAGGATTGTTTGCTGTGACTAATCCCAGGACAGATCCTGCTCATCACCTTTATTACTGCATGGGTGCCCATCCCTAACCTAGAGTGATCTATTAAAGGACTGTAATATAAATAACCTGCAGCTTTACTAGAGGGAGAGCGTTCTGTGAACAAAGGTACACTAAAGCTGGCCATAATTACTGTAGCTCAAAGTTCGACTGGTTCAGCAGTTAACAGACTGAATTTCGATCCATGTGTGGCTGCCCCAGTTTGACAGAAGTTGATTGTTAGATAAACTTCTGATGAATGGGAATAGGGAGGATTCCTCCATCCAACGCGCTTGTGTCAATGAAGGGATCCTTTTCTTTTTTTTTCGATCAGCCATCTGGCTAGATGAGTCATCTATGGCCAGCTTTAGAATGTTTTAGTAGTTTACCTTAATTTCTTTCTGTGTACCTTCATTCACAAAACAATCTCCCTCTGGTGAAGCATTAGCCTGTAAGATAATAATTGATAGTGATCTTGCGCTTAAGAAATAAAATACAAAAACGTGCAAACTGCAAGAAAGTGACTAAGTGCTGTGCCTAAATTACAATAAAATCATAAATGATACAAATGTGTGAATCAATAAATGGCAAATAGATAAACAGCAAATGTATACAACATGAATATATGATCAATAGTCCCAAAGTGCACAAAGTCGCAAAAAAGTGCAAAGTGCTAATCGTGCAAAATTGCAAAATGTGCAAAAATGTATAAAAAAGCCAGGATGGATTTAGCTGAATGTGAAGAATGGTTCAATATAACAATAAATGATAAGAGAATGCAGGATGTAATAAAGTTCTGTTTAAATGAATGATGGGAACAAACAGGGTCAATCTTCCAATATATCAATATTCTTGATGGATATGTTTCCTTAATTGCAGTATTGAACCATACTCTGTGTCCTCCACCAGTCTCTCAGAACCCTCACCTCACTGCAAAGGATCTTAAGCACATCAACTTATTCCCTTATTATCAGTCTTCTCTGCTGCAAATGTCGTAGCCACTGCGATACGTTCACTATTAGGCTCCTCTATTCCTCATAGTAGCTCTACAACAGCAAAAAGGAAAGGGGAGGGAGAAAACTCCAGCCCATACCCAGGGTATAAAGCAAGGAGGAGAGGAAGCTCCAACAGAATAGTATAAAAATGAACCTTTAATAGTTACACACATAAAAATAGACTCTTACAATGTATAAAAAAAAAGTGAGCATGCATGGTTTAAATGCAGCAAAATGCGCTGTCTTATAGTTCCCTTCGCTCCTTCCGATCTGCGGTAGCCTCTGTATCCCATGTATTTATTTTATACATTTTTGCACGTTTTGCAATTTTGCACGATTAGCACTTTGCACTTTTTTGCGACTTTGTGCACTTTGGGACTATTGATCATATATTCATGTTGTATACATTTGCTGTTTATCTATTTGCCATTTATTGGTTCACACATTTGTATCATTTATGATTTTATTGTAATTTAGGTACAGCACTTAGTCACTTTCTTTGCACGTTTTTGTATTTTATTTCTTAAGCTCAAGATCACTATCAATTATTATTTATCTTTGTGTACAGTGAACACTATCAGATCTAGCAGCTTTTGAGCTCCAGCTTCTTCTTATTTTACATATACTCACTAGTAGCGCAAAAGACACTTTTACTTTTCATTAGCCTGATAGAATAACGTAAAAAGTAACACTAAACTTAAAGGGTCACTAAAGGAATTTTTTTTTAAGCTAAATAGCGTCCTTTACCCTAATGCAGTCCTGGTTTTATGTCCTCATTGTTCGTTTTTGCTGTAATCCTTCTCTGTTCTGCACACTTCCTGGTTGTCTGTTTCCTTATGAAAAAAGTACTGGGAGCTTCTCTCTGATTTCTAATCAAGAAGGTGTGATTACTGTGTGTCTAAAACCCCTCAGAACCAATCAGTTTAATTTTAAAAACAAACACTGCCCTGTATTGGCTCTGTGTCTCTGTCCTTCACAGAAGCATAAAACTAGATGAAAAACGAAACTGAAACTGCAGGCACATTAAATGATTGATTTTTAACTATTTTTAATCATTTTTAAAAGGAATCAGTTAACTATTATGTCTCTATACCCTGTAAACAGTCATTTCAGCAAAAACATTTTTTTTCCTTTACAACGCCTTTAAGTGATAAATAATGCAAAACATAAATATATAAGGCTTTTGTTAAATAATGAGTTAATAATGCAGTATTCTTCCCAGAGTCTATTTAAAGTGATTGTAAACAATCACATGTAAAACAACAACCATTCAGTTTAAAACAGAAATGAAAGACATTTGTGTATAGATATAAAGAAAACATTATAAATACCCTTTTCTCTTTTTTTTTAATAAGTGATCACATTCCTCTGCATAACAGCTGGGGGAGGAGAAGCAGCAGCACACCAAGCTTCCCAGTAAATGGCTGTGCAGGGGGTGGGGTATCTGGGCAAGTCTGATTATTGGAAGAGAGCAGGTTGAGTTCCAAGCATAGCTAGAGAAACTGATCACAGTGTGTTCTCCTGCTTATTGTGGTCAGTTTTAAATAGGTAAGCAGAGGGACTGCCAGGAACAACAGGGATTGTACATAAAGTAAGCAATACAAAGAGAACAGGATATTTTCTCATACAAGTACATGGTACATCAGGCACATATCAGGAATATAAAATGCTGGGTTTACATTTTCTTTAAAAGATAAAGTTTGGTAAAAAATAAATAAAATAAATTACAAGTGTACAAGATATGGCCAGATACCCCAGAGGTAGCTTCTGCTTTCCACGATCCCGGGATCAATCAAATCCAAATATTTTGATTCCTATTGATAACAGGAAGAGGACTGATCCCCAGACACTGGAAATCCCCAGTAACACCATCCATACGGGAATGGGTAGTGGAAGTGAATAATATAATGCGTATGGAAGAAATGGTAGCCATAGCGAATGAAAATCACCAAGTTTAGGGAAGTTGGAACTCCTTTGATATATTCTTGATTATTTCTCACTCTTGTCCTTTATAAGCAAATAGAAACTTACACCACATCCTTGAAGTCATATCTAGTGGTTTCTTGCTAACAGACATTACAAGACAATTACGGGACAACAGATATGGACTTCCTTTTTTTTCTTTTTTTTTTTGCTTTTTTGGCTGCCTTACATGGCTGACCCATTCTGTAGGATGCTACTTCAACTCTTATTTTGTTTTCCGCTTTTTTACCTCTTTTCTTTCCTTAGTTTTCTCTTGTTTTTTTTTCCTTTTTTCTCTCTTATTTTTTTCTTGGTTTCCACCATTCTGGGTTCCCCCTAGTGTGAGAAATATGTGGCTTCGAGGGTAAAAATGTCATTATTATGCAATGGTTTAACTTTATGTTTTGTAGCTACTATAGGATAAGAATGCACACTATAAACTGTATTTATGAATGACATACTTGAGCCATGTAAATGTTATTTCTATTAGTACTGTGACAGTGCCACGCATACTTCTCCCCCACACTTTTTTTTGTATCTTTCTTTTCTTTTTTTTCTCAATAAAAAATCTTTAATAAAAAGTGTACTTGTAATGGTATTCACATGCTTTGTCAACTCCATCACAATGAAAAGTCAATAAAATGTGTCAATTCACAATACAGAATTAGCACTCTTTATGTAACACCTTTCTTCATCCTTACCTTTAAGACGCAGCATAATTGACCATAATGCACATTGAATGTACATTAATACAGGGTATATTGATGTCTAAAGGTTGATTTTTTTTCATAAATTTGAATTTAATAGCCTAGCCAACTGTGAGTAGACCAATGTTCTATTGTATATTGCTCACCATAGAGAAAAACACAATGCATATTGGAAGTTTCCCTGTATACTCATATATTGAACTTGTACGAAAATGAAAATGGAAATGGAAGTAAGACAGCTGCTGCGTTCTACAGCAGACATCAAAGGGAAACAACTACACAATTGTAAATGTATAATTAATAATTAAGAGGAATTCAGTCTTAAGGGAATTGTTCGAAGAGGGAATTTTTCGGAACAGCTGCTGCTTAATCCTTCTACAAAGTACTTAAGAAAAGAAAATATGTATTGAGATATTTACAGTGCTGGGATTAAAACTAGTTGTGTCCATTTATCCTAATTACAAAAACAGGATTACGCCAGCAAATTTACCCTCTTGTTCTTGACCATGTTTAGCTCTGTTCCTCAATGTGCTACAAGTAACCAGATTTCCCTGCTAGATAAATGGACAGTTGTCAATGATCACTCTAGCCCCCCCAAAAAATTTGCATAAAGGTGAAAGTCTTATGACAATCCATATCATCATTGAAATAGGTGAACTATTGGCTGGTTCTCATTTATCACAGATTTGGAGTTTAAATGGCTGTGTGACTGTACAGGAACAAATCAAGCTCAAACGATGAGGGAATTGATATGGAAGATAAACATACTCTATATAATGTGTGCCATGTACTACATATACTGCACATTAATACCTCCTTGTTATAAAAGTCCCTGGATCCTTTACATTACTTATGGTTACATGTGTACCCAGACTATTGACATTAAACCATTTACATATTCTTAACGAAAAGTAAAAGAACATTAAACAAGACATTCATGACTACGCTATCTGCTTTTAAAGTTATTCATTCATCAAAGACCCAGATGACAACAAAGACTCTAAAGTGAGGTTAGAGTCAGTTGGGTGGCTGGCAGGTATTCAGAAGGCCTTTACGCCCATTATTTCAAGAGCGAAATAGGGATTTTGCATTTAAATACCGTGCTGCAACTGCAAGCCAACTGTTTGGTGGTCAGTTGTGTCGCAGCCACGTTCACTTAAATGAGTCACCTTTTGGCCAAACTGAACATCATACATGGGTTATAATTTTTCCAACAATATGTTTGCAACCATGAGTGGCTGCATGCTATCTTTTAGGTGCATGGTGTGCCCATGTGAACGAGGACTAACAGATTAGAAACACCTGCTGGTTGTTTATTTTAGAAGACTGGCAGTCTACCAAGATGTTCTCATCATTGAAAAAAAGCTGTGCCTGTTTTGTGAACTTTGAAAATGTATTTCTCCACAATGCTAATAGATACAGTGGCAAATGAGAATTTGTTTTAAAGTAGAACTAAAGACAAAACTTTTTTTCAGGTTTTTTCCCTATCTTGTCACATTGAGGAGACAAAAATGGGATAGCCACAACAGAAAGTAAACAGAAATCCCTCCAACATGAGGGAAATCTCTGGTGATCTTTTCAAAAGCCAAAAATTTATGATTTTGTTTCTCTTTCAGTAGAAATAGTAAACAGGGCAAATAGAGAGGGTGACGACAATAAAAAAAACAACAGGTTTTTCAATTCCTCCTAACCTTTAGCTATACTTTAAGGCCCCTTTCACATTTACGGATCATGTGAGGATGCGTACATGTCTCATCAGCTTGCTCAGCGGGGATCGCTCTGTTGATCCCCGTAGAGCTGGCAGATGACAGGGCGGTCCCCGCACACTTAAAGCAGAGGTCCGTCCTGAAAATAAATAAATAATTGAAAGCAAGCAGCTACACATACTGCAGCTGCTGACTTTTAATAATAGGACACTTACCTGTCCTGGAGTCCAGCGATGTCAGCACTGCAGCTGATGTTTTCATCAGCTGTCGGGTGCTGCTGCCACCACTGCGGGTAAGAGAACCCGGCAGTGTAGCCTTACCCTACTGTGCATGCGCAAGTCCCCGCTCCTCTCTCCTACTGGCCGGGGGAGGAGGAGGGAGCCCCGCGGTGACTCCATGGGCCATGTGCGGACTCCCGGAAGTGGGAACAGCATACCTGTCGAAGACAGGTATCTTTGACAGGTGCCAATTGTGGCGCCGGGGGGAGAGGAGACAAACGAGTGGAAGTTCCACTTTTGGGTGGAACTTCGTTTTAGAACCTAACTTAAACCTTAAAACTTAAACTCAAACCCTACTATCTCACCCCAACACTAACCTAAAGTAATCCCTAAACATTACTCTTTGGCTCCATGCACACTACGCTTAGAAAAATGTCTGTTCTCTTGAGAGTAAAAAACGATCATATAAAGTCTACACGAGTTTAGAAGAGTTTTTTTTTCTGCTAGTGAGCTCCAATCAGAAACGCGAACCAGAAGGTTTTTTTTTCCTGCTTCTAAACGTTGAACTCAAAATATGCCTGTAAGCGTCCTAGTGTTGGATGGACACATAGGATAACTGCTTCTACAAACAGAACATGAAACTCCTGTAGAAGCAGCATTTTTTAAGCCAGTTTGCATGGAGCCTAATACTCAACTAGCACCTTGTTGTGTATTGACCTTGTCTACTTATCCACATAGCAAGTAATCTGTGCGCTGTGTATTTGATTTTCAGTTTTGCATTGTTTTGAACGTTTATAAACTATTTTACCCCCTTTTGAAAAGTTTTATACACACTTTATTTTACACACACAAAAAAATTACCCCAGGCTCTATGTATGAAATTATGCAAAGTATGCTGGACTTTGTAATTACAAGCCCAGTACGGGCTGCCTGATTATTGACAGGCTGTGTAACTCTATTGTTAATAGAGAACAGGGAAAATGGAGAAGTGTATCCCTCTTCTGAGTGTAATCAAAGCTTTTCTGTTATTCAGGCATTTGATAAATATGTAATTTTAATTTGAGATGTTCTTGATTTGCCTAATAACATTGAAATAGTAATAAAAAAAAGTATGCTATTAAAAATAATATATTTACGAAGACAAAATGTAAAAACTATTATTTGCAAAAATCACAAATATATCCTTGTAATGGATTATAATGGGCATAATTGGCACTTATGTGTAGAGGGGAGTATCTGTGTCTCTATCATGTGACTCACCAAGGATTCCAGTTGGCTTCAGCCCTCCGAACTCCTGCATTGCTTTGATAGCTTTGGACAACTCTTCCTGTGTCTGTAACTGTCCTGTAACTGGATCAGGCGGTGGCAGATAGCCAAATCTCGTCAACCAGTCCTGTATAAGAAATGAGAAGGCATGAAAAGCATATAATTAAACTTAAACCAAATGCAGTTTACAGCAATTTACTTTTCCAGGGTGCCTGCGGAAAGTAGTTGATAGAACATATCCTTTACAGATCTGACCTAAATACATTGCTGATCACCATAGGGTACTGAAATTTAGGATTATTCTTCTTAAATAATTAAATCATCTTGTAGCTTGGACTAAAGATGAAAAATTGCTTTAAACAGTCACAGTGTAGACATTATGAGAGTGGTGTTGCAGTATCACAAAAGTATCACAATATTTTATCTTCTGATGATGCCATTTCAAATGTATCTCAAATTTATATCCTATTTTGTCAAAAGTATTGTGACGCCTGCCTTTACACGCACCTGAAATTTAGAGGCATCCCAGTCTTAGTCTGTAGGGTTCAATATTGTGTTAGCCCACCCTTTGCAGCTATGACAGCTTCAACTCTTCTAGGAAGGTTGTCCACAAGGTTTAGGAGTGTATCTATGGGAATGTTTGACCATTCTTCAAGAAGTGCATTTGTGAGGTCAGGCACTAAGGTTGGAGAAGAAGGCCTGGCTCGCAGTCTTAACTCTAATTTATCCCAAAGGTGTTCTATCAGGTTGAGGTCAGGGCTCGCTCATCCATGTCTTAATTTGTCTGAGGGGGGATTTTGGAGTGGGGTTGTTTTTCAGGGGTTGGAATTGGCCCCTTGGTTCCAGTGAAGGGAAGTCTTATGGTGTCAGCATATAAAGACATTTTGGACAATTTCATGCTCCAAACTTTGTGGAAACAGTTTGGAGATGACCCCTTCCTGTTCCAACATGACTACGCACCAGTGCACAAAGCAAGATCCAAAAAGACATGAATGAGCGAGTTTGGGGTGGAGGAAATTGAGTGGCCTGACCTCACAAATGTGCTGGAAGAATAGTCAAACATCCCCATAGACACACTCCTAAACATTGTGAACAGCCTTCCCAGAAGAGTTGAAGCTGTTATAGCTGCAAAAGGTGGGACAAGTCAATATTAAACCCTACGGACTACGATTTGGATGCTATTATAGTTTCTGTGCGTGTAAAGGCAGGCATCCCAATACTTTTGACAATATAGTGTATATGAAGCAGGATGAGAGGAGGGAGAACAATAGAATATTTGAAACACAAGCAAAATCAGAATGATTATTAAAGTGGATGTAAACCCCCAAAAACATGTTTTTTTTTTTTTTAAGTCACAATGTAGAGTATAAGATTTCCTATCATCTGTGCCCAGTCTTGCCACACAGAGTTAATCCAGCGCAGAGTAATCCTCTTTTAATGTTCAGTGCAATTTAACAGAATACCAGATAAAAACTTACCAAATTATAAAGTCCGTTTCTCTGTTTTTGCTTTCAGTGACAGGTTATTTACATATCTAGCTTGGACATGTTTATCATAACATGAGGTGATCCAAAGTTCATTGTATATTACTAGGATGTGTTATGTGGGGGAGGGGTGGATTTCTCACTTTTTAGGCTTCATTTCCACTGGCGTTTTTACAGCCACGTTTTTTACAGCTTAAAAACGCCTGTCCATGTTTATTTTAGAAAAAAAAAAAAAAATCTGGAGCTTTAAAAACGCCGCGGTCGCGTTTAATGCGCGTTTTTGAGCGTTTTTTTTATGTCTGGCGTTTTTACAGCTCTATTGCTGGAGCTTCAGAACGCACTGGTCCCGCGTTTTTTTTGCAGCTTAGCCATCTACAGCTCAAAAACGTCATGGTGGGCATGAGGCCATAGACTAACATGGACAGGCGTTTTTAAGCTGCAAAAAACGCTCAGAAAAGTGGCTGTAAAAACGCCAGTGGAAATGAGGCCTTAGGCTTCATTTCCACTGGCGTTTTTACAGCCACGTTTTTTACAGCTTAAAAACGCCTGTCCATGTTTATTTTAGAAAAAAAAAAATGTTTTTTTTTTTTTTGGAGCTGGAGCTTTAAAAACGCCGCTGCCGCGTTTTTGAGCGTTTGTGCGCATTTTTGCGCGTTTATGCACGTGTTTTAATGTCTGGTGTTTTTACAGCTCTATTGCTGGAGCTTCAGAACGCACTGGTCCCGCGTTTTTTTTGCAGCTTAGCCATCTACAGCTCAAAAACGTCATGGTGGGCATGATGCCATAGACTAACATGGACAGGCGTTTTTAAGCTGCAAAAAACGCTCAGAAAAGTGGCTGTAAAAACGCCAGTGGAAATGAGCCCTTATACCTCATGTTATGATAAACATAACATAACATATGATAAACATGTCCAAGCTATATATGTAAATAACCTGTCACTCAAAGCAAGAAGGCTGTCATTTTCACTGAACATTAAAAGAGGATTACTCAGCGCTGGATTAACTCTGTGTGGCAAGACTGGGCACAGATAATAGGAAATCTTATACTCTACATTGTTTACATCCACTTTAAGCCAAGAGTTCAAGGAGAAAAATGCCATGAAAAAGAAATGTCTTGTTCGTGGTTCCAAAAAATGTCATGGTAGCAACAATTTGCATGTTAGGATTATGAGGAAGAAACAGCACACAAAGAAATTTTTATACAAAATAGTGATTGCATATAAGAGAACATTAGGTGGAGTATATAGAGGTTACAAGCAGTGTCAAGTTGCACAGCTCTGTGGGTAATAATCAAATCTCAAAGTGTTACAGATGTGGAGGAAGCAGATATGAACACTGAAATACCAGTTTGCTGCAGTTCCTTAGATATTGATAACCAAGTAGAAGACATTTTTATGTCATTGCAAATCCCTGTTTTATTTTTAGTAGTTGACAAGGAAGGGATACTGCAGTCTCCAGAGGTTCTTTGATTCTGCTCTTTCTATAATATATTCTCCATATATTTGTATTACAGAAAGCTTCTGCATAAACTTTCATCTCACATAAAATGTCCTGTTTGCTTTAGATACTTGGGTCTGCCCTTCCTTTGTCTCCAGTAAATGCTCTTCTAATCCCCAATGATTTATTTTGATATTTTCTGCTTTCCCTTAGTACTGAAAAGAGGACAGAGGGATAAAGCAGTTGACATTTGCTAATGAGGTCAATGTGAGAAATGATACCGCTCTAAAAACTGCTGATCCCTTGGCTTTGCTTCCGTCCCACTAAACCAAAAGGGTGCTGGCTATGCACAGGTGCATTGGATAGAAGAAGACCCTGGACTGCCGCACTCCTTAAAACAATGTCTTTATTGTACAGATAAAAATCCAAAAAATAACCAAAATGATGCAGTCAAAATGAAGTGAATAACAGGAAAAAGGTGGCTGACATGTTTCACATCATGTGATGCTTACTCGTAGCTGCTAATGAGCTCAACATAAGCAATGCCTGTGCATCCCCCTGTCCTCTAAGTTCCTTTAGATTGAACAAGTGTGGCTGTCAAACTATTTAAGTGTAAATTGCACAACACCTCTGGTAAGAACAAGATTTTAAAGTCAGCTCCACAGGCCCAGCTCTTCACAATGAGAGAACTAGTTCGTTATCTTAGGGGGAAGGAGAAGAAATGGGACTTTGACTAATAACCTCACTCCTCCCATTACCTGCCCCAAATCACCTTCAACCAAATTGGAGAGATTGAATTGCATCACATTCCCAAGACGTGTAACATTGGATAAACAGCCCAATGATTGGAACTAAGCACCAGAGATGTTCCAGTACCAGGTTTTATAGACTGGCAGACAAATTAGGCATTATCTACTTTATTTTCAAGAAGCAAGCTACAGCTTCCATTAATTAAACAGGGTCCATGAACGTAGGGGGGAGGACCTTTCAAACATCCACGCATCCTCCATTCATTGATCACATTTCATTCATGGAAGATGTAGTTGCAGCTTCTATGGGTAAAGGACCTGGGCAAAAAGGGTGGGCAACCCTTAGTTCTATTAACACTGTTGCCCCAGAAGATGATGGTGGCATGGGGGCTTGGACAAAAGAGGATTGCAACTAACAGAAGAGGCATTAGCACAAGGGACACATCCTACTGACTGTAAGTTATATACCCTGTGCTGTTTTTTTTTTTTTTTTTTTTTCAGAGAGTCAGAGAGATGTTTTATCATATAGTCCAATTGAACCCCTGTCATTTATTGCTGTGATGTAGCAAGGGTTCCATAAACTGACAAAAACAGGTGGTTCCTTGATTTTTTTTTACACTACTAAGTGTTGCAGCGACTGCTAGAATTTCCTGTGCTGCCAGAGTTGGACCACAGGAACACATCCCAAATCAACAGCTCTGCTCAGAGAGCAAGATCGCTTTTAAATAGACTATTGTTAAGGGGTGGGAGATCTTCTTCTGGAGAGCTGGGGGATGCATATGCAGCCAGAGTGCTTATGCATCCTGGTTTCAATACAGTAATAATGTGGTTTAGAATTGACCTGCTGTGATAAATGTCTTACTCGCCCTTATGACTAACTACCCAACCTGTGACCCCCAAGCGGGACCTGGTGGGGTGGAACACTCGAGCACAGTCTTGCTCCCTTAGAGGGGTGCCTGAGTGGTTCTGCCCTTCACACGCCCCCCGATGCTGCACTGTACGAAACAATATAAGCTTTAATATGAAGCCTCACTGCTTCAATAATTCCAAATGTTACCTGGATGGTAGATGTATGAATGTTGCTGCACTACTAAGGTTACCAATGTTACAATGACAATCTCTATGTTCCTATTTGTTGCATATTATGTCTATATTGTAAAGCGTTTAGACCGCTTGTTAAATGTTTACCTTACTCTGTTTTATGTGAAAATTGACAATAAAAACTATATTTGAAAAAAGAATTGACCTGCTGAAATATGCATGGTCTTCTCTGAAAAAGACATGGCCTGGATGGCAGCATATTATGCTCAAAAACCTAGTCATATCTTTCAGCATTGATGGTGCCTTTCCAGATGTGCAAGCTCCAAATTCCATATGTACTAATGCACCCCCATACCATCAGAGATGCAGGCTTTTGAACGGAGCACTAATAACAAGCCAGAAGGTTCCTCTACTTTTTAGTCCGGAGGAGGCAATACCCATGGTTGCCAAAAAGAATGTCAAATTTCTATTCATCTGATCACAGAACAGTTTTCCACTTTGCAACAGACCATTTTAAATCTTTGGCCCAGAGAAGATGGCATGGTTCCAAGATCATATTCAGATATGGCTTCTTTTTTGTATGCTAGAGCTTTAACTTGCATTTGTGGATGGCACAGTGAACTTCGTTCACAGGCAGTGATTTCTGGGAGTATTCCTTAGACCAGTGTTTTTCAGCTCCAGTCCTCAAGGCCCACTAACAGGTCAAGTTTTCAGGATTTTCCTTCAGATAAAATGGCTGTGGTGATTACTAAGGCAGTGAAACTGATCAAATCACCTGTGCAAAATAATGGAAAGCCTGAAAATATGACCTGTTGGTGTGCCTTGAGGACTGGAGTTGAAAAACCCTGCCTTAGACCATGCAATGAAGTCCATCACAGAATCATGCCTGTTTTTAATGCAGTGCTTTCTGAGGGCCAGAAGATCAAGGGCATCCAAAATTACAATTCGACCCTGTCCCTTGCACACAGAGATTTCTCCATAATCTTTTGATGATATTATGTGCTGTAGATGTTTTTACATTGAGAAAAATTATGCTAAAATTGTTTGATCATTTTTAGATGCACCTTTCATAGATTGGTGAACCTCAGCCCGTCTTTACTTCTTAGACACTGAGGCCCAGATTCACAGAGCGATTACGCCTGCGCAACTGCTGTTGCGCGTGCGTAAGTCTAAATGTGCGCGTGCGTATAGTTGGACGCGATTCACAAAACAATATACGCCAGAAATCTACGTTTTTTGGTCCGGCGTAATTGAGTTAGACCTTCGCTTCCCTTCGCGCAAAACTGCGCTAGACACACCATTGATTTGCTAGTCAAATATGCTAATGAGGGAGTTACGGGGATTCACAAAAAAAACGCAGTTGCTGCGCAGGCTACGCGATGTGCGCAACTGCAAAATGTTCTGTCTAAAGTTAGAGGACCTAAAAGCTGGTCTAAATTTTGAAAAAAAGTCTAATTGTCAGATAAAGCAACACTGTTAGTGAGGAGTTCAGCAGTCACACGTGTTGCCCAACAATCTGTATGCCAACATGCCAGGGGCATCGTCGCGCATAGCTATACTACTGACTTTAGATGAACAAAGAAGGAGGAGGGCACGGAGGATGGCACTAAGGAGGGCACGGGAGATGTTTTTTTTTTTTTTTTTATTTGCTTATATAAAATTTACAATTTAAATTAATCTAATACAATATTCTTATCTGATACAAGCCCCTCACTCTTCACTTGATATATCACACACGCATAGACATCTTTGGCATGAGTGATTCTGAGGTGTCTCGCATCTTCAGATTCACCCCTCATGCCATCCTGGAATTACCACAACCCTGCAGGAGGACATCAGCAGCCCAACACATGGCACCACCCATGACACCCATGACAGCTACATATACAATCAGAGCCCCATCCCCACAGATTTCGAACAGAACATGTATGGGGACAGCTGGCTGGTTGGTGAGTGACATGGGAGTCAGGCATGACTATCCCCTCCCGTGATGCACACCTCACAAGTGGCACATGCATGACTAACATCCTCCTGTCTTTTCCCTTCAAGGTGACTCTGCATATGCACTGGTACCCCATCTCATGACCCCATCTCATGGCAGCTCACATTATGCATCTTTGCACGTTAAACACACACATTAATCATGGCACAATGAGAATGCATGCATGCACACCACTGTGGTCCCTAGCACACACACCCCACATCCTCATCACATTGGATTGGCACCAGTCCACCATGCAGGACTTGTGAGCTGCAACGCCATGCCACGGCTCCAATTATGTCACTGTACATTCATACACCATTCACACAGACCTGGCGATCACTTCTCCACCACAAATGAGGGTTACACCCCTTTTCCCGCAGGAATATCACCCCCACATTCCAAAATCATACACAAACAGAACCAAAAAAATTAAATAAATGACGAGCAAAAATAAAAAATGCCCAGCAAAAATATAATTTAAACAAAATAACAACAAAGAAAACACATAAAAGACAAAAATCACTCTGCAAAACAGTCCCCAAATATCTCAAAGACACGTCACAAACAAACAAAAGCACCTTGCTGTAGAGGGAGGGATACAAAGGGATGTATTTTTGCAAAGGAAGTGCATTTGTGTCTGTCTATTTATGCTGTCTGCGTAGTTCATAAAGTTGCCCTAGTCCATTTCCAATTTCACTGATTGCGCCGCTCCCGAGTTGTGAGCATGCGCACAACGGAGCTGACATGGTTTCCTTCACGCGCGCATGCGCGAGTCGGCCGGCCCTTCATTTGCATGGGGTCACGGCTCATTTCAATGTAACACGCCCACGTCCCTCCCAATTTGTATTACTCCTCCTTACGCCTCAGGAAAAAACCTTACGCTTGCGCAATCTCTTGCGCAAAAGCTTCGTGAATCGCGGGATTACGCGGCTAGATTACGCAAGTCTAACGGAAAAGTGGTGCGCTACGCCGGTCCAATAATGCGCCGATGTACGTGAATCTGGGCCTGACTCTCTAAAGCCTTGTACACACAATCCAACTTTATGGCTATAATTGTCTGACGGATAATCCGACCATGTGTATGTTCCATCGGACAATTATTGGCTGGCAACAAATGTTGGCTGTTCATGCTCACCAACTGTTGGGAAATAAATCTGTTACGCCGGTTTATCCAAGTCCGTCCAACTAAAATCCAAAGTACTAACACGCATTCTCGGAACCAATGCTAAACATCAGACAACAATAGCAGAAGTTGCCCAAAAGGTGGCGGTAAAGAGCTGAAAAAACACGTGATTTGGTGAATGTTGGCTGAAAATGTTGTGCTGTGTATATGCAGAACAAGTTCACGGCCAACGCCCTTTGGACCAAAATCCACAGAAAAGTCTGACCGTGTGTACAAGGCTAAAGATGCTCTTTTTTATAACTAATCGTGTTACTGACCTGTTGCCAATTAATCTACAAAATGTTCTTCCAGCTCTTAGTGCCACTTACTTTGCCAGCTTTTTTTTGCCCTGTGCCAACTTTTTTGAGACATGTTGCTGCAATCAATTTCAAAATTACCTTTTTTTTTTTTTGTGCTTAAACTGTAAAATGTTCTCAGTTTAAACATTTGATATTTTTTCTAATTTCTATTGTGAATAAAATTTGGGTTTATGAGATTTTCAAATTAGTGCATCCTGTTTTTATGTAGATTTTACACAACGTTACAATTATTTTAAAATTAGGGTTGTGCAGAGAAATATAAAGTGAGCAATTATTCTTTTTTTTGAAAACTCCAGACAGAACATTACTTTTTTAAACGACTGCATTCTCCACTTTTTTGCTCCTTTGTTTGATGCAGGGTTAGAACTCTACGGTTGGCTAGAAGAATTTCAACCTTGACAGTGAATGTTTACAGTAGCCTTGATGGTGAAGTATGTCTTTTGCCTTATGTAATGCTGCATTGTTCTTTACAATAAGAGAAATAACAGAAGAGTGGGAGAGTACTGAAAGAGGACACAGCCTCACAGGCATGGAAGCAATTTTTTTTTTTAATATTCCATTCTCATGTATATCAAGACTAGCTAATAGCGCCAGATATACCGCTTATGATTTCAAAGCATATACAGTTACATAGTTTTTATTAATTAGAAACTACATGTGGTAGCAGGAAATATTTGAAACAAGTTCTTTTATTATTACGAGTCTCTTAGCAGCTGGCTCTTGGGATAAGCTGAATGTTAATTTTATGCATTACAATGATTTTCACATTTGCATTGCATTTGATGGCAGATAAGAATCTAATCGCCTGTTTGGGCTGCCAGTGTTTCTACAGCTGCTTTACAATTTAAAGCTTGCTATACAGTATCTGTGTCCATAAAAATGTTATGTCTGTCTGCAGCATACTTTGAAATCACCATATTGGACTCTTCTGAATACATAATACCATTTTACCTATGCTCAAAGTACCTTGAAAAACAAACGGATTTCATGTGACCTGTATGTCAATATGGTTATAATATAATCAAACAGCTGCGTGTCTTTTTCAAGCCCTTACATAGCTATGTGTGTCACTGTGATCATGGTATCATTAGAATGTGTCTAAGTCCTGCTACTCCATGGGGTTTAGAGGCATTCCAGCTGACAGGAGATAGAAGTGTGTTCATTTAGGTGGCAGGGATGAATCCCCATCACTGACTGCAGGCAGTAAGTAAGAAGTAGTAGGTTGTCCTCAGAGAGAAATGAGCAGAGATTGTCAATGATCTCATCGCTTAACCTTGTTTCCTGACAGCAGTGTTTGAGCAGAGCATTGAAGTCAATTAAGTCCACTGACTGGTCTTCTAAATACACCACTATTGTTGTGTCTACTATCACTTTCCTCAACTACAAGCTTCATTTTTATTTTTATGTAAGCCATAACAACGAACCTCTCTTATTTGCCCTCTTTTGGTCTTCCTTTACCACCCGCATCAACATCTTGATTACATTTCTAAACAAAATTAGCTAGATTCAGGTACCTTTACGCCTGCGTATCTCCAGATACGCCGCCGTAATTTCCAATGTGCGCAGTCACATCTTTACGCCGATTCACAACGCGAGATACGCCGAAAAACATGGCTTCAGCCGTCCGACGTAACTTGCCTATGCCGGCATATAGTGGGCGCATAGTTACGCTGGACGCATTCGGCGTTCCCATATTAAATATGCAAATGAGCAAGATACGCCGATTCACGAACGTAAGTATGCCCGACGCAGTAATCTACGCCGTTTACGTAAGGCGTTTTTCAACGTAAAGATAAACCACAAAAAGATGGCGCAGCCCATGTTAAAGTATGGACGTCGGAACAGCGTCGTATTGTACGTCGTTTACGTAAGTCGTACGCGAATAGGGCTGTGCGTAAGTTACGTTCACGTCGAAAGCATTGAGCATTTCCAACATGATTTTGGAGCATGCCCACTGGTATACGTCCACGGCCGGCGCATGCGCCATTCGTTCGGCGCGCCATTTACGCGGGGTCACAATTAATTTACATGTATCACGCCCACCTTCCACCTGCTTTGAATTACGTGGACTTACGCCGGCCCATCTACGCTACGCCGCCGTAACATAGGGAGCAAGTGCTTTGTGAATACAGCACTTGCCTCTCTAACTTGCGGCGGCGTAGCGTATATTCGATACGCTACGCCCGCCTACCAATACGCCGCCCTACCTGAATCTAGCTAAATATATTTAGGTTTTCGTGATGTACCTTATTTTATATGCAACCTCTGGGCTTCTCTATGCAATGTAAGAAGACTATGGTTGCTGGGAGGGGCCAACAAAGTACTTCCTGACAACATTGCAGCAGAGCCCCCAGCCCTGATGCAACAATGGGCTTAAAGTGATTGTAAAGTCTCTTTTTTTTTCACAAAAAAATAACAAACATGTTATACTTACCTGTTCTGTGTAATGGTTTTGCAAAGAGCGGCCTGGATCTTCCTCTTCTCGGGTCCCTCTTTGGCTCTCCTGGCCCCTCCCTCCTGTTGAGTGCCCCCCCAACAAGCAGATTGCTATGGGGGGCACCCAAGCCGAGTCACAGCTCTGTGTCCATTCAGACACAGAGCCCTGGTTCGGCCCCATCCCCTCTCTCTTCTGAATGGGTAACTGTCTTTGATTGACAGCAGCAGGAGCCAATGGCACTGCTACTATGTCTCAGCCAATCAGGAGGAGAGTCCAGGGCGGTTGAGGGACTGATGGACGATGCTGGATAGAGATGGGCTGAGGTAAGTATTAGGGTGGCTGCCGCACACAGATGTTTTTTTATCTTAATGCATAAATGCATTAAGATGAAAAACTTTCTGACTTTACAACCACTTTAATCCTGGGAGAAGTTATGCAATTGTCATCAAAATGAAGGGTGGGTGGAGCAGACGTACCCGCAGATGATGCTGAGACTTATGGCCCGTACACACAATCAGAAAATCGTAGGAAAACTACAACTTTCGAAGTGATCGTACGATAATCTGATCATTAGTACACAGCTTTCAAGAGCCAATCACAACAGTTCATTCGATATTTTCAGATTGGACATGCACGACAATTTTTCTCATCCGCTACTAGTTTAATCAGTACAATTGTCATTCGAAAATACAATACAAATACACTACAATACATTACATCACTTCTGAATTTTTATTCTGTTATACGAGAATTTTCGTAATGTTAATAAACTCTTCATCAGAATGCAAAAAAAAAAACCAGACGATCATTCGTCCAATAGTCTCATTGTGTGTATCAGCCATTAGTGATCGAAAGGACTGAAATCCAAAGAAGTGGCCAAAGGATGATATGGCTGGGAAGAAAAGGCTGGATAATACCGGATGTCCTTCAGCTAGGGGGGATAGATTTGACTTGCTGTAGCTTCTGAGGCACACTGTAAAAAAGATTCACAGTGTGCAGTGAAATCATACAAAGCAATTTCAGTAATAGGAGCCTCTACAACTGTGCAAGACTGACAGTAAGGGTGACATTTTGCTTTAAATATACCACTAAAAGTGTTTTGTTACATCTGTTTGATAAGTGCATAAAACCTGCCAGAAATCGTGTGAGCTCATACCATCCTGAGCTCTCTGTCTCTCTTTGCTAGTTTTATCATTTAGAGTTTTAACTGTTTACAGCTCTCTCTGTGAACTACAGAATACATCCCCCCATGCTATAGAGAAATGGCCTGGGGATGGTTGTGTTGTCCTGTCCTAGAGTAACAAGCTATTTTTGCTGTGTTGACCTTATCCTGGCCTGAAGACTTACTGCTCCAAGGTACAGTGCTGCTGGTTTAATGACAGCCAGCATTATTGTTCCCAAGTACTATGGGTCCAGGCCATCATGGACAAACTCCTGAGGGTATGTCAGTAAAATTACAAACACAAGGCTATTGCGTGGCCCTCCAGACATGTATAACCTCTGGATAATCAACTGCTCCTTTGGCGATGTTGCAGTTCATTTACTATTTTACTTAGTGCTGAGTACAAGTACAGAGGCACTTGGCATATAATTGTATGAGGGCTCCTAAGGTTCTAAGAAGACGGTAAAGGAAATGATCAGGAGATCTCAGAGTGATACAGCGAATACATAAAACAGAACATTCCAGCTTCTTACATTTATAAAAGAATTGGGATGTCTGGCTGTAACTCTTCTGGGAAGGCTGTCCACAAGGTATAGGAGTGTGTCTATGGGAATGTTTTATCATTCTCCCAGAAGCACATTTGTGAGGCTGGGACTGATGTTGGACGAGACCTGGCATTTGTGAGGTCAGGCACTGATGTTGGATTAGGCCTGGCTTGCAGTCTCCACTCTAATTCATCCCAAAAGTGTTCTATCGGGTTGAGGTTAGGACTCTGTGCAAGCCAGTCCTGCACGCCAAACTTGCTCATCCATGTGTTTATGGACCTGGTTTGTGCAAAGGCGCACAGTCGTGTTTGAACAGGAAGTGCCCATCCCTTGTTCCCACAAAGTCGGGAGCATGAAATTGTCCAAAAAATCTTGGTATGCTGATGCCTTCCCTTCACTGGAACTATATAGCCAAGTCCAACCTCTGAAAAACAACCCCACGCCATAGTCCCCTCTCCACCGAATGGTTTGGGCCAGTGCACAAAGCCAGGTCCATAAAGACATGGATGAGTGAGTTCGGGGTGGAGGAACTTGACTGGTCTGCACACAGTTCTGACCTGAACCCGATAGAACGCCTTTGGGATAAATTAGAGTGGAGACTGCAAGCCAGGCCTTCTCATCCACATCAGTGCCTAATCTCACAAATGCACTTCTGGAAGAATGATCAAACATCCCCATAGACACACTCCTAAACCTTGTGGACAGCCTTCCCAGAAGAGTTAAAGCTGTTATAGCTGCAAACGGTGGGCCAACTCAATAATAAACCCTACAGACTAAGACTGGGATGCCATTAAAAATCATGTGCGTGTAAAGGCAGGCGTCCCAATACTTTTGGTAATATAGTGTTTGTCCTAGGCCCCTTTCACACAGTCATTCCAATCAGATCCTGCTGTCAGTTTTGAATAGAAGTCCAGTGTTAGTTTATGAGGATGTGCACCCATTTAAATACAGCTATGTTAAAGTCCTAATAACAAAAGGTTGGGTTCTTTTGAAATTCATGCTATCAATGCTGAATGATCCATAGTAGAAAATCAGTGCTTAAATCTGTAAAAAAAAAAATGCCAAGTGCTGTCTATTAGGTGGTGCAGTAGTGTGGAGAGCAGGATATTGGGATATGACATGATCAATTAATGGGTAGTGCCACTTTCATGAAAAAACAATAGCAAAATGATATGTATATAGTATATACAATTGCTGCACATGTCAAATTGTAACTTAGGCTGGGTTCACGGCTATGCGAATTGGATGCGTTTTTGCCAACATCCAATTCGCATGACAGGAGATTGTGACCGACTCTCTATGGAGTTGGTTCACATATCTCTGTTGTGGCTGTGGAGCGACTTGCACAGGAGTCCTGTGCATCTTTGGCTCCATTTCAGGGCCGAATTCAGCCAAAAATTCGGCCCTAATTCATCCCTAAAACAGAGAACAGGGACGAACCGGACCCCCTACTGCGAGCTTCATTTGTCGGAGGTGTGAACCCTGCCTCAATGTTATTAAAAATGACCTTTCCTTTTCAATCTGCAGCCGATGTAATTTTCTGAAAAATTCAATGCAGTGTGACAAGCTGAAGGCTTTCTGTACACAGTTGGTTTACAGAAATTCCCCAGAAATGTAATTTCCTTCTTTCTTGTATGTAGGTTTGCCACCTAATCGTTTAAAACAGACAACATATATTAATTACACAGGTTCTGCGTCTGATTAAACTCATTTAGTGCCTTATGTGCAATAAATTAACCTCAGAATCTGTGTAATTAATATGTGTTGGGATGAGGTGGCAACCCTACTTGTATGATTGACTCACTAAATTTCCCAGGAGTCTGCACTAAGATATATGAACATTTTTAGGCATCCTCTACAATAGAAATTCTATTTTTGGTGAGATACTCCCTAAGGCATGGGTGCCAAACCACTGGCCTGCCACCTCCTGCTCTGGGATGGCAACCTTCTGTGTCATTAATCGCCCAGAGGTTTTTTTTTTTCCACATAAGTGGAGTTACTCTTTAACCACTTGCTTACTGGGCACATATACCCCCTTCCTGCCCAGGCGAAATTTCAGCTTTCAGCACTGCGTCGCTTTAAATTAAAATTGCGCGGTCGTGCGACGTGCCTTACAAACAAAATTGACGTCCTTTTTTTCCCCCACAAATAGAGCTTTCTTTTGGTGGTATTTGATCGCCTCTGCGTTTTTTTTTTTTTTTGCGCTATAAACAAAAAAGAGCGACAATTTTGAAAAAAAACACAGAATATTTTTTACTTTTTCCTATATTAAAAATCAAATTTTTTTTACATTTTTTTTTTTCTCAGTTTAGGCCGATATGTATTCTACATATTTTTGGTAAAAAAAACAATCGCAATAAGCATATAGTAATTGGTTTGCGCAAAGGTTATAGTGGCTAGGAAATAAGGGATAGAATTCTGACAATTTATTTTTTTTTTTTACTAGTAATACGGCGATCTGCAATTTTTGTCAGGACTGCGATATTGCGACGGACACATTGGACACTTTTGACACATTTTTTGGGACCATTCACATTTATACAGCGATCAGTGCTATAAAAACGCACTAATTACTGTATAAATGTGACTGGCAGTGAAGGGGTTAACACTAGGGGGTGAGGAAGGGGTTAAATGTGAGTCCTGGGTGTGTTCTAACTGTGTGGGGGGAGGGGGGTGACTGGGGGAGGTGACCGATGCTGTCTCCCTATGTACAAGAGAAACAGCATCTGTCTCCTCTCACTGACAGGACGTGGAGCTCTGTGTTTACACACAGAGCTCCACGTCCCTGCTCTAAAACTGCCGATCAGCGGGTACCTGGCGGACATCGCGACTGCCAGGCACGCGCATTCAGCATCTCGGAGACGAGCCGGAAGCACGCGCGAGCGCCGCAATCGGCGCGTGCGCACCCCCCAGTGGCCTAAGAAAACGATGCCGTCAATTGACGGCAGCTTGGATATTCAGATCCCCTAAGCTACCGTCAATTGACGATGAGCGGGGACTGAAGTGGTTAATATTTGGCATGGCAGCACCCAGAATGAGTCTGTATTATAATAACATTAATTCGGACACATAACTGTTTATTTATAAAGGATTCATTCAGCATACTGAGGTGTTTACTGCTATTTACCCAAATCACATTTAACAGCACTTGCCTAGCATACCACAGTCACATTCAGGCTATTTATAATAGGATAAACGTGCATCAGGCAAAGCCAGTGAACAGCCCAAAAAGTACGGTTAGCCTTAAGGCAAACTCGCCAGCAGGAGCGCTCTCCATAGTTCTGAACCTGTATTTTTAGCACAAGACGACCTAACTGTATTTATTAATGTTAAAAATAAGATAGCTTGGCTTGCCTCCCCTGGAGCTAGCCAATCCATTCAGCAAGCTGGTATCCCCCAAAGAATGGGGTCATTAAGCTTGCAGACCCCCTACTATGTTCATACTAGCCTTATGGCTTTCAGTATTGTGGGATGCTTTGAGAGATGACTTTCAACTAAATAAAGGATCTCCCTGTCAAAGCACCAGTGTTGATAGGTTGTGATTGTCTAGGGCAGTGATATGCAATTAGCGGACCTCCAGCTGTTGCAAAACTACAAGTCCCATCATGCCTCTGACTCTGGGTGTCATGCTTGTGGCTGTCAGAGTCTTGCTATGCCTCATGGGAATCGTAGTTCTGCAACATCTGGAGGTCCGCTAATTGCATATCACCGGTCTAGGGGTTCTAGCAAGAAAAGGGAGGGCAGGTTACGTGCCATCTACAAAAATATGTTGCGGTATACGATCCTTATATGTGGTGGTAGTATTGATTGTTTTTCTGCCTTAAGGTCTTTTTCCTACAGTGGTATGCCCATGCAGTGGCCCTGATCTACAAGTGTTCTGTGCAACCCTGTGTAGTCCCACTAGTGTCAACTGGGATGCAGTGCTTGCACAGATGCTGTCGCAGTTCCGGATTTGACATCCATTCTGGTGAGGGTGTGTGCGGATCCCTGAACACACACTGCCTGCATTCGGGGCCATCCACCTGCATGGATGTCAAATTCTGAGCAGCGTCTGTGTCCTATTTGACATTAAAGGGACTGCTTGCACAGGGATGCTAAGGACACCTGTGCATTCCAGGCGATTAAACACGCCCCCCAGGGCTTACGTTGTAGTGTATCCCATGTGAACAAGCCCTTATTTTCACCTGGTGATCCGGCCAGTAACAGACTTTCTGTCTTAGGGTGGCTCCACTCTATGGAGGAGTAACAAAATCACCCAAAGTTAGCATGGAGAGATGTACTAGCAAATTTAGATGGACTTGACTAACAAATGTAAGCCATACTCCAGCAAACACTTTTTAAGCAGCTACAGCAACTTTTAGCAACTCTCGTTCTGGGATAAAAACAGCTTGGTCTGTTAAAGTGGATGTAAACCCACTCCCATCCTTTCTAAACTACTGCCATAGTGCTGATCCATAAGGATTTACATGCCTCCTGCATGTATCCTTATCTGTCAAATGTCTCCCCTCTGTCTGTTATAATAACTGAAAAACTGCAGATTCTGTGGGGTGAGTCTGTTGTCTGTAGCTCGGTGGGTGGAGTCGTGATGTCAGTAGACTGCCCCGCCCTCCTCTACACTCCCCTTGTCAACATGCATTTTGTCCTGTGTATTTCTTACACTAAATTCTGCTATGATCAGTAACATCCAGTCAAAATCCAGAAAAGTAACCACACTTCAGAAAAGGAGTGGGGGTGGGAATTAAAAAATAATGCCTGTCTCCAAGCTAGAGCATGAGATATGTAAATAACCTGTCGCTCACAGCAAGGGGGGGGGGGGGGGGGGCGGACTAAGGTTTTTCTCTGTTAGTCTGTTTTATCTCACTGAACAATAAAAGAGGATTGCTCAGAGCTGGATTAACTCTTTGTGGCAAGAGTGGGCATAGATGATAGAAAATCTTTTACTCTACATTGTGACATAAAAAAAAAATCGGGTTTACATCAACTTTTAAGAAAGTTGAAAAATGATGCCGCATACACACGATCTATAGGTGATACACACGATCATTTTTCGGCATGTAAAAAATGACGCTTTTCAGCCTCTAGAAAAAACAATGTTTTTTCCAACTTCATCATTAAAACAGCCTTGCCCACACATGATCGTTAAAAAAATGCTAGCAAAGCGCGGTGACGTACAACACGTACAACAGCACTATAAAGGGGAAGTTCCATTCAGATGATGCCACCCTTTGGGCTGCTTTAGCTGATTTTGTGTTAGTAAAAGATGATTCACGCATTTCTGTCTGTTACAGCGTGATGAATGTGCTTACTCCATTACGAACGCTTAGTTTTACGAACTAGCGCTCCCGTCTCATAACTTGCAATCCACGCATGCTCAGAATCAAGTCGACGCATTCTTGGAAGCATGCTTGGAAGCATTGAACATACGATCCTTTTTTTAACTGAAGGTGTGTAGGCACATCAGTCAGCTTCATCGGTTAACCGATGAAAACGGTCCTTCGTGTGTACGAGGCCTTACTGGCTGGATCACATGATGAAAAAAAAAAAAAAAAAATGCAGCCACCATTTTTTAAAAACTGTTAGGGCTCTTTCACACGTTCGTTCAGTTTTCCCCTTCAGTTTTTTCCCCTTCAGTTGATCAGTTTTTCATCCGTTTTTCGTCCGTTCCGTTTTTTTTGATGGAAGAAAAATAGGGTTTTCTTCCGTCCAAAAAAACGGAGCTTACCCCATAGGGAAGCATTGAGGTCCGTTAACGGACGTCCAAAAAAAACGGACGAACTGAACGGACGTGTGAAAGGGCCCTTAAGCAGCAATATATTACATTGTTGCTTTTTGGTTTTGCTATGCTTTTAGCTCTATCTAAGGATCTGCACATCATCATTGCTCAATACGAAACAAGCCTATGATTTAGTTTTAAATTAAGTTTTCTCATTTAGCACTGATGATAAATGAATTTCATTCATGGTAATTCTTTCCCAGTAAAATATTTTTAATATGTATTCAGATCCTGCCCACTGTCCCTTGATAGCAGTTACTGCTGGATTTTCAAAACTAAAACTGAAATTTATTATGGGCTAATTCTACGTCTTTGATCAGGCTGTATACTTTTCATTACGTTTTCATATGTTACAAAACAAAATACTTAAATAAGCTGTTACTGTTATTATAAATGCTTTCATTAGAACATCCTGTTGGTTTAAAATTTATCTCTGTATTAATCTGTTGATTTAGATCATAAAATGTAAAAATGTTCAAGTTACAATACCAGTATCATGTAAAAAAAAGATTAAAGTGCAAGTACGGTCTATTTTTGCACTTGTACCTACAGGTAAGCCTATATTAAAGGGGTTGTAAAGGTAAAGGTTTTTTTACCTTAATGCATCCTATGCATTAAGGTAAAAAAACATCTCACAGCAACGCCCCCGTCACCCCCCCCCCCCCCCCCCGAGTCCCCGTTTTACTTACCTGACCGTTCGAAACTCCCGGTTTCCAGCCTGGCCGTTGATTGCCTAGGCTGGGCGGATTGATAGCAGCGCAGCCATTGGCTGGCGCTGCTGTCAATCACAGCGGATGACGTGGCGTGCCGGGGGCGGAGCCGAGTGATACAGTCGGAGGCTATGGCCGCCCCTGTATCACGGGAGCGCGCTCGCAAAAGCTTTCCACCGTGCGAGCGCCCTCGCATGAAGATGGAAAGCTTTTGCGAGGAGGAGCCTAGACAGCCGCCGAGGGACCCCAGAAGACAGCTTTCCGGGCCACTCTGTACAAAACGAACTGCAAAGTGGAGGTAAGTATAACATGTTTGTTGTTTTAAAAAAAAAAAAAATCCTGACTTTAGTGTCGCTTTAAGGCTTACCTGTAGGTCCTATTAATATCTCCTAAATGAAAAATGAATTGTGTATATGTGACATATACTACCGCGCTAATTGTATAAATCCAAAATGTCAAGAACAATATAACATATATATATATATATACATTGACAATACATCCATAAACACCAGTGCAGTCTAGAAAAATTGCAACTCAAAATAAATAAGTAGTCCTTCTGTGCACCTATAAACACCAGTGCTAGCTCCAAAAAGGATTTTAACTCAAAATAGATGAGTAAATGAATATAGTCCTTTAATTCGTGCTGTTGCACCTCTGATGCGTGCTAATGCTCATATGTGACAGTGCCTCAGTCCTATTAAACCTTCCAAAGTGTCAAAAGATGATCTCCGTGACGTGTGCACCCTTACAGTGTGACCACCACCTCAATTCAAAGATTGCGCTCACCAGATCATGGAAATGGGACAGCATATATTATCCTTAACCACTTACCTACTGTGCACCTACACCCCCTTCCTGCCCAGGCAAAATATAAGCTTCCGGCACTGCGTCGCTTTAACTGACAATTGCGCGGTCGTGCGACGTGGCTCCCAAACAAAATTGGCGTCCTTTTTTTCCCACACATAGAGCTTTCTTTTGGTGGTATTTGATCACCTCTGCGGTTTTTATTTTTTGCGCTATAAACAAAAATAGAGCGTAAATTTTAAAAAAAATGCAATATTTTTTCCTTTTTGCTATAATAAATAACCCAAAAAATATATAAAAAAAATATTTTTTCCCTCAGTTTAGGCCGATACGTATTCTTCTACATATTTTTGGTAAAAAAAAAATGCAATAAGCGTTTATCGATTGGTTTGCGCAAAATTTATAGCGTTTACAAAATAGGGGATAGTTTATGGCATTTTTTTTTATTTATTTTTTTACTATTAATGGCGGCGATCTGCGATTTTTTTATTGGGACTGCGACGTTATGGCGGACATTTCGGACACTTTTCTGACATTTTTGGGACCATTTACATTTATACAGTGAAAAATGCTATAAATATGCATTGATTACTGTATAAATGTGACTGGCAGTGAAGGGGTTAACCACTAGGGGGCGGGGAAGGGGTTAAATGTGTGTCCTATGAGTGTTCTAACTGTAGGGGGAGGGGGGGGGGGGTGACTGGGGGAGGTGACCGATTGTGTCCCTATGTACAAGGGACACAACCGCTCTCCTCTCTCCCTGACAGGGACGTGCAGCTCTGTGTTTACACACAGAGCTGCACGTCCCAGCTCAGTCACTGAGCAATCGCGTGTGCCCGGCGGCGATCGTTGCCGCCGGGCACTCGCACGGGATCCCCGCAGAGCGGCGGGTGCGCGCGCCGCCGGCGACGCGCGCCCGCCCGCGGCTTTAAAGGGACATCACGTCATATGACGTGATGTCCGAACAATGGAGTCGTCTGCCCGCCGTCATTTGACGGTGGGCAGATGACAAGTGGTTAAACAGCGGCTCCACGCGATCCTCAATCTTAAATGTCAGACCCAGATGGCTCTTTGCGTTTACTCTCCCAAAAAAGAAAAAGCCTCATATGGTGTAATAAAGTTACAGCCAATTTATTTAAAACAAGAAAGCCTTAAAGCGGATGGTTCAGCTAAAAAAAAATATTAAAAGCCAGCAGCAACAAATACTGCAGCTGCTGACTTTTAATATTAGGACACTTACCTGTCCTGGAGTCCAGCGCCGTCCGCAGCAGAGGATGAGCGATCGCTCGTCACCCTGCTGCTCCCCCCTCCATCCACGGTGAGGGAACCAGGAAGTGAAGCGCTGCGGCTTCACTGCCCGGTTCCCTACGGCGCATGCGCGAGTCGCGCTGCGCCCGCGAATTGGCTCCAGCTGTGTGCTGGGAGCCGAGTGTTCCCAGCACACAACGGGCGGGAGACGGGATGTGATGTAATGCCCGTCTTTTGCCCGTGAATGCTGGGCCGGAAGTGGGTGCAGATACATGTCTATCTGCACCCCCCTCCCCCCTGAAAGGTGTCAATTGTGACACCGGAGGGGGGGAGTGTTCGGATCAGCGGATCTTCACTTTAGGGTGGAGATCCGCTTTAAGATCACACTCACATGTTCCGATGCCCAGTCGGCATTAGCTTATCCAGCGTTACTGTTTGTGCGGCGTGCGTTCCAACCCTCGCTCGTGTTGCGGTTCAGCGGGCGGAAGTTGCAGTACTAAACAATTTTTGGAGCTAGCACTGGTGTTTATAGGTGCACCAGCATGCACAGAAGGACTACTTATTTATTTTGAGTTGCAATTTTTCTAGAATGCACTGGTGTTTATGGATGTATTGTCAATGTATATTTATATGTTATATTGTTCTTGACATTTTGGGTTTATACAATTAGCGCGGTAGTATATGTCACATATACACAATTCATTTTTCATATATCACCTGTCACAGGTGTCTACAGCAACTGCAGCAGATTGGAAGTATAGATATCACAAATTAGTTGCGCCGGTGTCACAACACATACATAATATCTCCTAAATGCATACAGCCGGTGATGTCACCGCCACATGCACTCTGAAGGGACAGCATACACATGTTGTCCCTTTAGAGCCCCATACCACGGTCCATGACATCATTGTGGTCCAACAAATCAGATGGCCAAAGAGCGCTAACCCAGAAGGAAGATCGGGTGAAGACGGCACCACAGGAGGGCTTCGTTCTAAGGTAAGCATTTCATAATGTGCTAGTATTGGATGCAAACTAGCACGTTGTGCCTTTACCTTGCAGGGTTTAAGAAAAACAAATTGTGCAGTTTACTACCGCTTTGAGTTACCAATTTTTTTTTCTCTCTAAGGTTAGCACTCCACTTCTGAAAAACTGAGGAATAAACTCAAACAATAAGCCCTGGTCATTTTGTGATATTAAATAGGAGGACTTGTATCTATCCACTGTATACTACTCTCTCCCTCCCTTCTCTTTTCCTTCTGTTCTCCTCCCCTCTCTTTATTTTTTCATTCATTGTTTATCCTAAAACACTTGAAGTGGCATTGATTATTCATATTCATAACTCTCCTGATGTTATAGATATTGCCCACGCCTTTGATCCTGGACCTAGGTGGGTGTCTGAAGACATCCCTATTCCCATATCAGTAATCGATATTGATTAATGTGCCTCTATTTGGATGTCGATGTTGACTGACAACCATTCTTGTGTGATCAATGTCAAGTTGTATTTACAATTTCTATGTGAATTTGTTTTTCTTTCTATACTACTCTTGACATTTTTTTAAACTTGTTAATAAAAATATATTCAACCTAAAATAATGTGCCATAATACCATAGCTCCCGCCGGATCTTAAATGCGGTTTTAAAATGGCCGCCGGGGCGTTCCCGCTGATTTACGCAGAGAATATGTAAATCAGCGAGATACTCCAATTCACGAACGTACGCCGGCCCGACGTAGTCACTTTACGCCATTTACGTAAGGGTTTTCCTGGCGTAAAGAAAAAGCTGCCCATAGCAGGCGCATCATATGTTAAGTATGGACGTCGTGACCGTGGGAAATTTGTCGCTTGCGTAACTCGTCTGTGAATGGGGATTTACGTTGATTACGTTCACGTCGAAAACACTGTCATAATTTGGAGCATGTGCACTGGGATTTTACAATGGTCGACGCATGTGACGTACGTTCGGCCCGTGGACGCGCCTAATTTAAATAGGAGATGCCCCCTACCTGCCGAATTTGAATTAGGCCGCTCAGTTTACGCTACGCCGCCGCCACTTTTCACGCAAGTGCTTTCTGAATACAGCACTTGTGTGTTAAGTTGTGGAGGCTTAACGTAAATAAGAAAAGTTACGCCGCCACAACTTTGCGCGCGGCCTTTCTGAATCTGGCCCATAATGTGCTAATAAGCATTGCATACTAGCACATTATGTGACACTTACCTGCTAACGAAGCCCATGCGGTCCCAGCTGCAGGCCGCATTTATCGCTGGCGCTGGTGACATCTTTGGCGCAGTAAACAGTGAATATCTCTTAAACAGCGCATGTTTAGGAGATATTTACAGTGCATTTAGCTAAGCCTTATTCTAGGCTTACCTGTAGGTACAAATGTTACAAGGAGGTTTACACCCTCTTTAAATATAAAATACAATAAAAAAGAGGGGGCCCGCCATTGCTCAAATGCACAGATCTCTCTATTAAAGTCCCCAAGAAACAATTAAATTGTCAGGTGGTTTAACTAAAAATCAAAAAAAAAAAAAGTATTGTGTGGACGGACCCTTTCAAGAAAATAAATAAAAACACCTAGATTTTGGTCTTTATTAGCTCTAATATGGACCTTTAGGGACACTAGGCACTTTTGCCAATGGGACCTAGGCAGTGTTTATTATTAAACACATAGTTACAGCTGTTTGAGGTCATACATTGTCAAACTTGGATATATGATTTTAAAAGGGATCTCTTGAATAATAAGGATTTGTACCAACCTATTTAAAAAAAAAAGTGAAAAGATGATGTAATTTTTTTTTTGAAGATATTATAAAAAAAAATTTAAAAATTTAAACAGAGTGTGTAGCCCTTGGACACCTAAAAAGTCAATTTCAATTGGTAACTTTATAGCGCTTATGTGATCTTAGTAGCTTTTCACCATGTTATAGAACCAATTTTGGACATGGGTAATGGTTAATCCGGCCCTGGAATCACATTTAATTCATATTGTTAATACATTCCTTTACATATGGCTAGAGTAAACTAGAACTACAGCTTCATCAATCTCTTAATAATCAGGCTGTACTGGAAACATACAAACATAATATGAAAAATGCCTTGCACAACGTGCCCACATTAGACCATTATTAAACCATCTAAAAGGCAAGCAGATATTTATCATAAACTCAGATGGTACCTAGGAAAAATGACGATGCTTGCTTTTATGGCTCGGGGTCTTCCATACGCTGTATGAATCCCTGCTGTGTTCCAGTTTTTTATTCTACATTATGGAAACATTTGTGTGGTCGTTCTGTTGCAGCTAATTTGAAAAAATAATCATGTGTAACAGGGCTTTGTATCTATTTTCAAGCTCAGCTGGCCATTCTTTTCATTTCTCATGGTTAGTGTCACATGCTGCTAAAAGCTTACATGGCCTGGGTACATTGTTATCTGTCAACCTGCCATTACTACCAAGAAATTGTGGTAACATAACAAGCTAAAAGCAGACCACACAATGTGTAGCACATTCTCTGTCTTCTGAGAAGCAATGTCTTTGGAGTGGAGAAGGTCGAAGGTGTAAAAAACGTTAGAAAAAGAAAATGAGAGTCCTGGGCATAGCAACTAATTGTTTTGTCAATTTTTAATATGAAGCTCATCACAGAATACCTAATCTGATTGGTTGCTGTGGGCATCCCAACTACCCTTCTATCCTATCAGGTTAAGAATACCCAATGCTCCTGTCACTTGCAGGCTAAGTTCACCTTTGAATTCCCTCTGAAAAAAACTGATTAAGCAATCAAGGGCTCTGCAGTAGAATATACAGGGGTGTAAAACTCAATTTCATTGTAGGCCGCATCAGCATTATGATTGCCCTCAAAAGGGCCGGTTGTATCTGTAAGATTAGATGTCCAGAGCATCCCCTCCCCTTACATTGGATGTTAAGAGCCACCCCACCATCAGAAGTTGAGTCCCCCACTCTCCCTTACGTCACCGTGCACCCCCTTTTCCTTATGCTGCTGCTGGGAAGAAGCTGGATGCATTGCTTAAAAGCAGAAAGTAGGGGTCTGGAGGAGGACGAGGGCCACATGAAATGGCCTGGAGGGTAGGATTCGGCCCGCGGGCCTTGTGTTTTACACCTGTGCAGTAGATAATGAAAAACTGCGTCGCTTTAAAAAAAGGGAAATAATGCAAATGATATACCTGTAGGCCATTTGCATCCTTCGAGAAAATATGTAATGAACAAGGAACATTACTACATAGTCTTTCAATAAGCTATGAGTTATTAGTGTGATCGGGAGGTTGCCCTCTGAGGTGCGTTCAAGAATGGGAAAGGGAATTGGAGAAGTCCTTCAGTCCGGAACAGCGACAATGCATATACAGGCGAACACACGAAACATCAATATGTGTTAGAATACAAGAGACAAACTATAAGATCTTCACGAGATGGTATAGGACACCAGAAAGGCTAAGCAAAATTTTTGCAGAGGTATCAGATAAATGCTGGAGGTGCCGGGGAAGCAAAGGAACGATGCTACACATATTCTGGGAGTGAGCTGCCAATGCTAGAGGAGTTTTTGGGCAGAGATTAAAAGAGCTCTACAGTTTTGCTCAGATTATGAGATTCCGGAAGATCCGGAATTCTATCTTCTGCATTTGAACCAAATACCAGAAAAAGCCTATAGGGAAATGATTATATGCCATTTATTAGATGCCGCTAAGGCCTGTATAACGAAGAGGTGGAAGTCACCAATTCCACCAACAGTGAAGATGTGGATATGTAAAGTTAAGGAAATAAGCAAATTAGAAGAGTTAGTTCTGACAACACAATATAAAAGGGGAAAATATTTAAGAACTTGGACTCCCTGGAAGTCCTATATGGAATACAGGGGTGAAGGCTAAGGAGCATAAGGCTGAACAGTATAGAAGGAGCCCGGGAACTTGGATTGGGTATATGTGGGATTTAATGAGAAACCACAGGTATATGGAGAAGGGTCGGAGGAGAGGGAAGTAGGGTGTTTTTATTTATTTATTTATTTTCCTTTTTTTTTTTTCTTTCCCTTTCTTCTTCTTCTTTCTCTCTCAGTGATGTTTGTAAAGGGGAGATATACGTAAGAAGGAGATATATGTTAGATTTTAACAACAAGGTAAAAGGGGATGTTTAATAATAAGATGGACCGTGACTGTTGTGTTGTTTTGTAATAATGGTCTGTTATGTATTATTTTTTTAATTTTAAATTTTTAGATTTTTTTTATATACATATGTGTTGTTCTGACGTGTTTTAAAATAAAAAAGAATTATAATCGAAAAAAAAAATTAAAAAAAAAAATCCAAAATTGTCTGGCTGCCATAATGAGCCAAAGGGAATCTATACTTCCCAGTCACCAACCAGGATCACTGCATATTTGTTCCAGTAATGAAGCCATTGGATCACCATGATAGGAAAAAATCATATTTCAGCCTTCGCATTTCTCTCAGCACAGGTTTCCTGAAACCAAGAACCAGTGCAAGGATCACACTGCAGATAATGACAGTAAAGCCAACTTGTTTTAGAGTAAAAATACAAGTACAGGGTGAATTTGGATTGATTATTATGGGTATTGAATTTTTGTGCTTCTTGCCCTTAGTTTTTGCTTATCGCATCGTATTCTTTGCAATTATATTTTATAGTAGAAAAATTTAGAAATGGTACAGCCCCAGGTCAGTCTGCAATGCTGGAAAATGTTTTGGTATAGTAAATACAAAATATTCAATTGATAATTAATGTAGCACTACCCCCGAAGGAGCTGCTGGTTTGTTTTGGGTGGCACATTACTTCTGTATCTCCGCCGTCAAGGGTACTTGATTAGAGCTGTAATAAAGTGAATGTCCACACAACAGGTGTCTTTTCTGTGCTTTTATTACCCAACAGGGTAAAATGATAGACATGAATGGAAGGTGGAGAGAAAGCAGAATGGAAGATAGCTAATTCAGGTGTAACCTGGATAGGGAAACAGTCCTGCTTCCAACAACAACTTTACATCGCCACTCTATCCAGAGTGGGTATAGTGCATCTGGACAGGCCTCTCTCACCAGCCTGGCAGCCAGAGTGTCACTCCAATGTAGGATTAAGTCTCTCCCACAGACCCTCCTAAAGGTTGTAGACAATTATGGTCCGGAATCCTCTTTCAGTAGATTCAGCACCCGGATCTCCTTCAGGTAGATTTGGTCAAATTAGCAACTGACAGGCGACCAACATCCAGCTTCTCAGAACCAAGGTTATCCTCCGAGGAATAGACAGGCCCCTCCTGGAACACCAGCCTCGTGCTTGGTATCCTTCGGACAGACTCCTCATCGGTCAGCCTCCTCCAATTGGATGGACAGCTCAGGACCACCTTCAGATTGGGGACCCAGTCAATCACTGGGTCCGCACAGCAGATCAATTGCTCCGGGCCAACGTGGTCCCGGAAACCAGGAACACTGACACACGCACACCCCGGCCAGGAGGGCCATTTGCGAGGGTGTCGTGGATTGGCTACCACAATGGTGGGCACCACATGAGGAAGAACCCAGAGAGAATGGCATCTGCCCCTAAATACCCCTCCCCAGCATGCACAGCAAGGCAACACCCTCCCTGATTGGCTGCCGGGGGTAAATATTCAACCGCACTTGACTCCACTGCTGCCACCTATCGTCCCAGGGTGGAACTCACTCCCCTGGCAATGACAGCATGTACAATCAGCACAGCCAAAGCTAGAGCAGAGGCCTCAAATTTTAACAATTAGACTAGTAGGGCCAGATTCAGGTAGAGTTAGGCTGGAGTATCTGTGATACTCCAGCCTAACTGTCACTTTAAGCCGGCATTTCTGTTTTCTGTAACCAGAAAATAAGAAACGCCGGGTTGGAGTTCCGATGCGATCGGCGTAATAGAATTTCGCCATCGCATCACAAATCTAATTTAAAAATGGCGCCGGGGGCGTTCCCGCTGATTGACGATGAAAAAATATGTTAATGAGCGGGAATCGGAAATTCACCATCTTTTTCCGGCGCGACGCAGTGACTTTCCGACGTTTCCGTAAGCGATACGCGACGTAAAGATAAAGCAGCCCCCTAGTGGAGTATCCTATGTTAAGTATAGCCGTCGTCATCGCGTCGGAAAAAAAAAATTTGCGTCGCATGCGTAAAACGTTCATGAATGGGGATGTGACGTCATTGACGTTCACTGACAGAATTTGGAGCATGCGCACTGGGATGTATTGACACTCGACGCATGAGCAGTACGTTCGCCGCGGGATCGCGCTTAGTTTCAATAATACACGCCCCGTACCCGCCCAATTTGAATTCCACCGGCTCATTTGCGATGCGCTGCCGCAACTTTAGGAGCAAGTGCTTCATGAATAACAGCACTTGCTCCTAAAATTTCGGCAGAGTAACATAAATGAGAAACGTTACTCCAGATTAAAGATGCTCCCATCTACCTGAATCTGGCCCGTAAAGTGTCAACTATTTCTCTGAACTTTCCCCAAAATTTCCAATAGCCCCGGCTCTGAACAGAGCCAGGCGCTACATTAAATTGAACAAAAATGTAAAAAGGAATGTATTCATGTCTGTTCCTGAGACCCAATTCAAGTCAAAAGACAACTCTGCTTTCCCAAACATGACACAGGTTGCTGCAGGGCATATGTCCATAGACAATGGGAACAGTTAGACATGGGCAGGAATGCTTACCCCTTGACTACTGACAAAAAGTCAATATTTGAATACCAGTAACAATGCTGTTTAGACTGCTTTAAGCTACATTTGAAACAGAGGATGGAACAGATTTTTGGAGTATAGTTACATGATTAAGGAACGGAAACATTCACTTTAATTCATCCACAAAGAAGAATCATTTGCAAGGCTTTGTTCGGATGCCATGAAAAACCCAATAAACAGAAGAGTCAAAAGCCGAAAAAACCTTTCACCTTATTCATGGTTTGATTGTTTAGGGATATAAATGTTTAACGGATCATATAAAAGGGGTCAGAACTTGACCTATCTTTTTTTTGCAGCTACAGTATAAGGCCGGAAATATCAAAATGCATTAACTATGCTTTATACATTAGGGAATTGATATGAGTGGTATAGTACGTTTTAAGGCCAAATCATCCACACGCGGACAAGCATTAAAACCTTGGGAGACTTGCCTATGAGAAATAATGTCAGTGTCAGCTTGTATGGAATTTAAAAAGGGTTCAGCAGCAAGGTCACTGAATAGGGGAGCGGGAGGCTTGTTCGGTGACTTTGCATACTGTTTTTAATGCTGATGTGTGTGTGCCTGGGATAACAATTCACAGATCTGCGGTTCTCTGTGTTACATGAATGACTTCCATGGAATGGCAAAGTGCTGATAGTACTACATGTGAGACCAACGTATTGAACTGCTTTTAAAACATTTCTTCTAGCATGGAAGTTGTAAATTATTTGGCACATTTGCCGGTAATATCACAGTTTCTGCAGAAAACATTGAATACTAAACAGCAATAACATATCAGAGAAGTATGCAGTGTAAGCTCCAGCTGTTTCTCAATATCCACCATACTGAAGGTTTCTGCAACCCAATAGCTGCATATTATATCATTACTAAGCATAATAATCATTAATTAAAGCTGATCTCCAGGCAAACTGCTAAATATACTACCGGACCTTGCCGGAATGAAATCTCCCGCGCGCAAGCACGGGAGTGACGACATCGCCGCTCCAGCCAATCACAGCGCTGAAGCGGAGATACCCGGAAAGACACGCCGAGGCAAGATGACATCTCGCTCGGCGTGGACCAGGTAAGTTCTCTACACCTCGTTTTAAGGTAAGTATTTCATAATGAGCTAGTATGCACCGCATTATGGCTTTTGCCTTACAGGTGTAAAAAAATAAAAAATAAAAGAAAAATGCGGGTATACAACCGCTTTAAAGATTAATTACAGTTTGTTTTTTTAAAGTTACATTTGATCCTTGTGGAAGCAGAGAATAAGTGTTGTGCCCCATGCTACTACTACAGTGATCCTCACTGTCTTCCAGGTGCTGTGCCAAGGTGGGGAAGCTTTACAGTGACGTTACAACCTCTACCTCGTCCAATCAAAAAATGCCCTATATTTGAAAAGCGTTTATGCTGAGTGGACAACCCCCTCTGGATGCTATATACAGCAAAGCAGCAACTCAGGCACAGGAAAACAGCCAGGATCACTGTAGTATCTCTGACTACTACAGCGATTCTGCACTTCCTTTGGGACTGGCCAAGCATGAAAAATATAAAATTATATTGACCCAAACTATCTATGCAAAAAAAAGTAAAGTCAGAGTAGAACTCCTGATCTAATTTCTTGTTTCAAGCAAATCACTCAAAGTGAAGAAGCCTTTTTATCAGCAGGACAGCCAGGCAACTGGTACTTTTAGAAAGATGGCAGCAATAGCCTCCATATTTCTTTCAGTAAAGGTTTCTATTAAGTAACTATCCATCAAATCATCCCTAGGTTCAAGCTGAGAGGCAATTTGTCATATTAGAGAAGTGAGATAAAATAATCTGTAATGGAGTCAGAAAAAACGGTGAATGATTGTCAGATGTAAAAATGACAGAAGTCTGGGAGTTTACTGCACAGAATTTGATACTTTGCTAGAACAATTTCGGTCCAATTCACTGAAGATTCCTAGCTGCAGCAGTTCTATAGCTATAAAGAGAGCATTTTCCAGAGCCCTTGGTGAAAGCAGAATGATGAGAATTCTGGGAAATCCTGTCTACACACACTTCTGTGCAATTGCCGCAGGAAATTGAAAAGTAGATTCTTCTTGGCAGTTTTAGAAAATCCAAGCTGTGTCCAGATTGAAATGGGCAGGTCGTTTTCAATTTAACATTAACATTTAATTACAAAATGGCTTGAGTAGCAATGATGTATGTTGGATAACCAATGGTGGCAGATGTCACTGAAATGTCTTAGTAAAATGGGACATGGTTGTCAGACTGCTGCAGTAAAAAATGTCACTAGTTGAGAATCAAAAATTTTAATTTTAATGGAATTGACATTATTTTGGAGTTGGTTCAGAAGTATTTCCTTAAAGGGGTTGTAAACCCTTATGTTTTTTTCACCTTAATGCATCGTATGCATTAAAGTGGATGTAAATCCTTCATACACCAGTGAAGTGAACAGCCTCAGATGATACACAGAGATTAACCAAATCTCCCTATATACGTTTTATATGTATATCTGCTGTGTTCACATTTATATACAGTTTAGAAAGTTGAGATTGTGTTAGGACATTTTCTCTTCCTGGTTAACACAGAATGTGATGTCTGGGAATACAGCCAAGATAGCTAACATTGCTGATTGGAGGAAAGGCACACCCCCCTCCTCTTAGGCAGAGACTCTCAGAGCTGTTTTGTAATAGGAGCTGCTCTCTGCTAATCTATTTTAGGTGAAAAAACTTCTGTCTGTCACCCCCCCCCCCCCCCCCTTGAGCCCTCATTTTACTTACCTGAGTACTTGACACAGCGGACACACGCTCTTCCTCATCCCAGGGGTTCTCGGCTCTTGATTGGATAGATTGATATCAGCACAGCCATTGGCTCCCGCTGCTGTCAATCAAATCCAATAACGCAGGCGCCAGGGGTGGGGCCGAGTCATACATTTGGTGGCTATGGACGCCGAATGAATGACTCGGGAGCACTCCTGCAAGGTAACCCCCCGGGAGAGCGCTTCTCCTAGGGGGTTACCTGATGAGAGGAGGAGCCATGAGAGCCGCGTGATGGCAAACCTTGGCACCCCAGATGTTTAGGAACTACATTTCCCATGATGCTAATGCACTCTGCAGTGTAATTGAGCATCATAGGAAATGTTGTTCCAAATCATCTGGTGTGCCAAGATTCGCCATCACTGTTGTATAGTGCAGGGTTTGACAAATTTGCTTGGAATCTAGGAGCCAGCTAAAAAAGTTATGAGCCAGAAAACGTGGCCAGAAGCGAACACATACGTGAGTAGCGCCCGCATATGTAAACGGTATTCAAACCACACATGTGAGATATCGCCGCAATCGTTAGAGCGAGAGCAATAATTCTAGCCTCCTCTGTAACTCAAAACATGCAACCTGTAGAATTTTTTAAATGTCGCCTATGGAGATTTTAAAGGGTAAAAGTTTGTCGGCATTCCACGAGCGGACGCAATTTTGAAGCCTGACATGTTGGGTATCAATTTACTCGGCATAACATTATCTTTCACAATATAAAAAAAAAATTGGGATAACTTTACTGTTCTCTTATTTTTTAATTTAAAAAAGTGCACTTGTAAGGCCGCTGCGCAAATACGGCGTGACAGAAAGTATTGCAACGATCGCCATTTTATTCTCTAGGGTGTTAGAATAAAATATATATAATGTTTGGTGGTTCTAATTATAGGGAAGGAGATGGCATTGAAAAATTAGACATTAGAAGTGCTGTTTTACGTGTAATGCCAACGGCAACCACCAGATGGCGCAGGTCACAGAAGGAAGCTTGGCACTTCACATGGCTGCAAAGCCTCCGTTCGCCCCCACCAACCCCCCGCCACGCGATCGCCGCGATCGGCGGCCCACGACGGCCGATAATTGAGGCCGTAAAGCCACGGCCTCAATTAGCGGCGGGCGCCAGGTCACAATTTCTGGTCGCAAGTGCGACCTGGCGCCTGGATTTTGTCGAGCCCTGGTATAGTGTGTATCCAGCTTTAGTTAGAATTTTCTTCTTTTTGGAAATGAGGACTGGTTGTGCAGATTACAACTTTGTAGCGTAAAATCACACGTGTGCAGTAGTGCACGGGTCACTGGTCCAAAGACGATGCTAATGCTACCTAGCTGAGAGCTGGCCATCGCAGGGTCAAGGGGACTGAAATTACAGTTACTTATTTTCAAGAGGAGGATAATATGGGAGACTTTTAGTGACATGCATTCCTACTATGTATTCTTTATATAGCTATAATATTTTATATTTACTTTACTATTTAGTAGCTGCCTCCCAAAGACTTCATACTTTGCCTATCTGGTGTTTTGTTAACATGTATTGTATTACAATAACACTAAATTTCATTTTTTTTACATCAATCATTGGAAAATATCACACTCCTTGTTGGCCTTCTGTTTCTGGGGCAGAAATGGTGGTCAAAAGAAAGAATCTGCATAAATGCTAAATGTAACAAAAGCTATTCATTCCCAAGACATGGCATGCATGATGGCCCAGTGAAGTAAAGAATGCCATTCTCTCCAATACTTCTATTCTTAGTATAAGGAATTTCTGTACATACTTCTATCTGTATACTTTTCATTTTATCTATCTTTTATTATTCTGAAGAACCTTTGCTTCACTATGTCTCTCCAAACCATCCTCCACTCACTGCTTTGTCCTCCTCCTCGTCCTCGTTGTGAACTGATTTTCTCACCAAAAACATTCTTTATTCTTTCTGCTTCCAACCTTTTTGTATTTTCCACTGTATTCTTTGACTGTACCAGCTTAACTCTGGAAAATATTTTCTGAGTACTTTCCAAGACAACAATGACCACAAGAACCCAGGCTGAACTGTGAGTAAGCCATTGGGTTAACCTCATTACAGATGAATGGTCTTTAGCAAAAGGCTTTTTTCCACAATACACTGTATGATCTTCAATCAGTCATGCCGTTTAAATGGAAGGAAGGAAAGACACACTTAAAATTGAAGTAACAAATTAGTGAACAGGCACAAAGGCAGCTGAGAGATTTTGTGTTTAATAATTGTATCGCTGCGAGTCAAGCCATGAAAGAGTGCCCTAATTACCACTGATGAGCAATTAAGCATAAAAGTTATTAGTCTGGCAGAACGTTTATCAAATTATTTTCATTTTCCAAAGGAGAAACAGATTTCAATATAAACAATGTTTTGTTTAGCTCTAGCTGATTAATAAGTTAAAAGGTATAGTCACAAGTGCTACACGTTTCCAAGCTATTCATTGCAAACCATAGCTATCACAACAAAATTAGAACAACTTAATATAAATCTTGGCAGGTCTAATAAGGCAAAGTGCTAGCTACCATAGAATTTTTAGGTAGGCAATGACTGTATGGCAGCGGATGAGCCAACGTCAATTTAATTTAAAGTCAAAGCTGAACTTCAGGGAAAGTCATTCATGAGGAAGCTCCTGCACTGAAAGGGTTAAATGCTAATTTAGGTCCAGAGCAGGGGTCTCCATACTTTCTGAACAAAGGACCAGTTTACTGTCCTTCAGACTTTGAATGGGCTGGACAGAATAGAAAATTCCCTGGTGCCAATGATAGTAAAGAATACCCCATCATTGGTGGGAGGAATAGTGTCCCATTTCTGGCATTATTAGAAGAAATAGTGGCCCATCATTGGTGTCAGTGGGAAGGATAGGGCTCTGCAGTTGGGGTCAGTGGGAAGATGAGTGCCCTATTGTTGAGGTCAGGGGTAGGAATAGTGTCCAATTGTTGGTGTAGAAAGAATCATGCTTTGTATCAGTGGGAGCAATAGTGTCGAAAACAGAAAACAAATACTCCTGCGCATGAGTGGATTGTCGAACAATCAATGGTCCATGGAGATGATGATAACGATACCACTGGCCTTGCTGCTCTTCATGAATGGGGATATCCTAGTAGCAAACAAGAAAACAACAACAAAAGCGCACCAGCCTAGTGTATTACCATTAAAACAAATCTATTAAAATGCAATATAAAAGACCTACTCACAACTGTGGTAGAAAGTAGGTAGGAAACTTATTCCACAAAGACTGCAGCATGCAGACCCCGAACCACGCTCCAACTGGTCATGGAGGAAATGAAGAGGGTTACTGCCGACTGACGCGTTTCAAAGCACAAAGCTTCTTTCTCAGAGCCCAGCAGTGTACTACCCTCTAAAAGCCTCCTTTATATACACACACACATGTACACATGGCTGTGCACCATAGGGAAAACCGTGGAGAACCTCCCAGGAATCGCCAAAAACTCCTCCCACTCAGGTGGGCGGTCTTGCATGCCTAACAAAAGGCATAAAAAGAAGTGTGGTAAAAGACGACAAGGAGAGTGAACATAAAATGAAAGATAATAATAATAATGATAATGATAATAGTACTAATAATAATAGTAGTGGTAATACTAGTAATGATAGTGATAACAACAGCAACAACAACAATAATAATAATGGTGCCTCCAGTGATAATAATACTAAAAATGCTAAAAATGATACGGAGTAGTAACAACGGTGGTGATAGAAATGATAATTATAACAACAACGATCTCAATACTACCAATACTGGTGAACCACTTTAAGGATGTAGCCAGGTGGATAAATATTAATATTAAAATTAAATGCCCATATCGAATCAAAAACTTTTGATGCCAATGCTCGAAGAGTAGTATGACTGTACATGTACATATACCTCTTTTCTTGACTTACAAGATAGATCGTTTTGAGACGATTTAGAAGGGACACGGTTTACCTGAATGGAGGCGGCTACGAGTGTAGATCGAGCCACGCCATCATGGTCTATGGCAGCGATGGTATTAATCTTGCAGTCTTCGTGGAATGAGTTTCCTACTGCGTTTCTTTCTACCACAGTAGTGAGTAGGTCTTTTATATTGCATTTTAATAAATTTGTTTTAACGGTAATACACTAGGCTGGTACGCCTTTGTTGTTCTTTTCTTGGAGCAATAGTGTCCCAGGGGCCAGATAAAGGGAAGCAAAGGGGCACTTATGGCCCCTGGGCCGCAGTTTGGAGTTCACTGGTCTAGGGGAACAAGAAAAGCAGTTTTACTTCTCCGCTCCTGCAGGCTCCTCCTATCTGTAACCATGATCCTGACGACCTCTTTTGTTCTTCCCTATGCCGCAGCAGTTTCAGGTCCTCTGATATCTTTAAAACCAATTTAGGGTCCAAAGCCCTGCACTAGATGTGAAGATGCAGAGTAGTTCACCGGTAGGGAAGCGTTCACTGTCAGGGGAGCGAAGGATTGGGTAATTGAAACGCCCATCCCCTAGACCTAAATGAACATTTAACTCTTGCATTGTAGAGGCATCCCAACTTCAAGGGAGGCTATTTTTATGTCCATGAAGTTGGGCTTTAAATGCATCATATATTGTTCCATTTTTTTAAAATGTAATGTGGCAGTCCTCTGTCCTTGGTGGGATACATGTAGCATCAACATACTGCTTCTCATGTTCTTCATGTGTGAATTTCACTTCAAAGTTCCGTGGTCCTTTCACGAGAAAAGCAATACATCTATAAATCGCAGCATGGGAAAACAACTGTAAAATGTAACTAACACTTTATAAACTGTCGAACAAAGACCTAAATGTCTCAGTGGCATGAGTCACAAACGTCTCAGTGGCACGAGTCTAAAAAGCGGTAATAAAATAAAAATCTGCATTTCAATTCCTGCTGGATGACCTTGAATGTTCAAGAATAAATTATTTTTTGCGCGCCATGGGAACTTTTTCATACTGCGACTCTTACCACCTGCCAAGGACAGTGTCATCTCAGCCTCTATTTAGCCCCTGTAGTTAACATGGTACTCCACATGTGATGCATTTTTATTCCTGCTAGATGACGATGAACGTTCAAGAATAAAAAAATTTTTTTGCTCACCTCAGAAACGTTTTCATACTGCGACTCTCACAACCTGCCAAGGACAAATATCACTAGAGGCATGCCTTGAATGTGGCATACACTGCACATGTGCCAGTAGGCAGAATGTAAAATTAAAACACATATGTTTGATTAAGGATTTAATATTTGCTGAACATTTCTAACTTGAGCTTACTTTTGGTAAACTGTTAAAGGCTAAGTACACTTAGGGTGAACACACCCTATCACACCCTCTTCAGTGATATGACCTACAGGAAGTGAGTGTTGAGAGACGATCTGCAGGAAGTGATGGAATCTAAAAATTATTAAAAAAATCAAGTACACTGACAAGATTTTAAACCTCCTGCAGATGAGGTTGGTGAGGCAAAAGCACATTGAGATGACTGGGCCAGAAATTGTATTGGAAAACATTTCTATTTATTATGAAAAGTGAAATTCTGCCCGAAAAGGTGAACTTATCCTTTAAAGAGACAAAATCTTTTTGACCATACTTATCTTTTAAAGTATTATATTGTTGGGATCCACCCATCTGCCCGATAGACAGATGGCTCTCCCCTGCAGCACAAGAGCTAGTGCCAGCTGCATATGCCCCCTCCCCAGGCTGGAGTTTCAGTGAATTCTGGAGCAGCAAAGTGGGGGGTGCAGTGACAGACAGTCACTGCTCTCTGCTGCAAAGTAGTCTGAGGCCCCATACACACGAGCAGACACATTTGTTCAAATCGGTCGGGCAGACCGATTTGAACAAATCTGTCTGCTGGGGACGTATTGGTTTGATTGTGTACACACGATCAAACCAAAATCCCCACCGGCAGACGGCACGCTGACGTGGCGGTGACGTTGACGCCGCCACGTCACCGCACCAGGAAGTAAATCACTTCCGCGCATGCGTCGAAACCATTCGACGCATGTGCGAGAAGACATGTCTGCTGGTTAGCGTAATAACCAGCAGACATGTCGGGCGGACGGGTTACCAGCCGACAGATTTGAAAGCATGCTTTTAAATCTGTCGGCTGGCCAAATCCGTCGGCTCGCCCGTACACACGATCGAATCTGTCTGCTGGGATGGTCGGGCCGACCGTTCCCAGCAGACAGATTTGATCGTGTGTACGCGGCCTGAGAGCTGACTGACCAACGGTGGCTATAGATGGTTCCAGCCATGCAAGCAAGATGGATGGAGGAATTCTCCCTACTGAGACATTGTATTCTGGCAGTGGGACCCCCCTGTTGTTGAAAAACATTGATCAGCGGATGCAGCCAAATGCGCCGATAGAGAACATTTTCCAACGTTCCCATTCGACAGTCAATCTAATGATCAACTGCTCTCAAACGGGGATGGTCATACATGGTTTGACATTTGTCTAGTGCCTGCTCAACCAGCCAAATTTTAATTCATCTATGGCCAGTTTTAGAGCTGGTGTGGGACAGATGCAGTGTTACCCTTGTGCAGCATGGACGTGAGCATTTTTATGTTTTTTTTTGTAAAATTATTGTAAAGTCTTGTTTAAAAAAAATAAAAATAACAAACATGTTATACTTACCTCCTCTATGCAGTTGGTTTTGCACAGAGCAGCCCCGATCCCCATCTTCTCGGGTCCCTCTTTGCTGCTCTTGGCCCTTCCCTCCTGTTGCATGCCCCTACAGTCATTGCTATGGGGGCACCGGAGCCTAGTCACAGCTCCCTGTGTCCATTCAGACAAGGAGCCTCATCCCGGCCTCACTCCTTCTTTTCCCTGATTCGTTAATTGTTTTTTATTGACAGCTGTGTGAGGCAATGGTGCCACTGCTGTGTCTCAGCCAATCAGGAGGAGAGTGCTGAACAGCTAAGACACTCGTAGACAGAGATGGGGCTCAGGTAAGTAATTAGGGGGTGCTGGGGAGGCTGCTACACACAGAAGTTTTTTTTATCTTAATGTATAAAATTATTAACGTCTTCATGCCGGCCGAATCCACATATGCAGCCTCTCGGCGTGTGGGTCTTTACACTGAGCAGCCTCATATATGTGGCACTGTGTAAACCACTTACGGTGCGATTGGGAGCTTTCCGACCATGTGACCAAACACAGCGGTCAAATGTCCCGAAAGCCCACCTCTGCCTCACAGCATTTAGAACCCTTAAAGGGCCGAGAGGCGGCTGGCTGGAAGGTTTTAAGGGCAGAAAAAAAATCACCTAAACGCACAAAAATTTTGGTTTCATAGCAGCTGTGTGCATGAGGCCCAATGTGAACTTTCACTCATAAAAATGCATTAAGATAAAAAAAATTCTGCCTTTACAACTCCTTTTAATCAGTGGGTTTTAAAAAGCCTTTTTCATATGTAACAGTTGCCTAGTGTAAAAAGCATTATGCATTATATGCTCATCAGTACAGTGTGCCAAATGATATGAAACATGGGCTTCCCCTGGAGAGGGATAAAATCCTCAATCATGTAACAGCACTAGGCACAATCCTCAATCATAGAACAGTGAACTTTGAATGGTTGTATATAAATAAAGACTGCACATAAACTGGTATACTGTAACTTACTGTATGTAGGAGGATTTGTTTAATCTCTGTGTGTCACCTAAGGCTAATCACTTCACTGGGTACATATAAGGATTTACAACCACTTTAAGGCTCCATGCACACTGGTTTCTTGTAAAAGCTGTTTATTCTGACAGGAGAAAATCTGTGTTATAAACTCACCTAAGCTGCATTTCTTCAAAACAGTTTAGGTGAGTTTATCAGAGTTTAACAGAGTTTGGGTGTTTATTTATTTCACTGGCCAGGATTTTTATTTATTCTGGCCATTGAAATAAAAAAACGCTTAAGTGCTAAACATGCCTAGTTTTAATGAGCGTTTTACAGTGTTCAAGATTTTTTGTGGTCAAAACGAACTCTGCTGAATGTGATTTTAGGGCGTTCAGAAAACAGCCAATAAACCACCCTGCTAATAAACTGCTAAAAACTTCCCTGTGTGTGCATGGACAAATATGATATCACAGAGAGGAGATTAACTTCTTCATGCCGGCCGGACGCACATATGCAGCCTCTCGGCATGTGGGTCTTTACACTGAGCAGCCGCATATATGTGGCCCTGTGTAAACCACTTACGGTGCGATCGGGAGCTTTCCGACCATGTGACCAAACACATCGGTCACATGTCCCGAAAGCCCACCTCTGCCTCACAGCATTTAGAACCCTTAAAGGCGGCTGGCTGGAAGGTTTTAAGGGCAGAAAAAAATCACCTAACGCACAAAAATGTCGGTTTCATAGCAGCTGTGTGCATGAGGGCCCAATGTGAACTCAGACTCAACATTTTTAAGCCCTATAAGCCTCCCACCCTCCACAATCTGAAATACAGTTTTAATGTAGGTTCTCTTTAGATTTTTTGGACTGCAACATACCCCCGACCTCCATTCCTGCTTAGGAAGAACAATTAAGTTGTTTTGCTGCTGATATTCACACAGAGTTCTGACAAACTGATTTCTTTATTATTTCTGAACGAACTGAAATCACGAGGCTGAAAACTTCTACTAACACGAGATTAGCAGAAGGTGCCCAAAGGGTGGCGCACTTGGTATTAAACTTCCCTTTTATAGTTCCAACGTATGTGTTGTACGTGACCGTGTTCCTGGCGATCGTAATTTCCGGCAACATTTGTGCGACCGTGCGTATGCAAGACAAGTTTGAGCCAACATTCCTCAGAAAAAAATCCACGATTTTGTTGTCGGAATATCCAATCGTGTGTACGCGGCATTAGACTGGAATAGGGGTTGGGAACTAGACAGGGTTCTGGATGCAAATGTATTGATGAAGAACTTGCTGGTGGGAGGAGAGAGCAAACTGAGCAGGGGGATGATCATTCATGTACAATCCTTTTCTTTCCCCTTAAACCTTGTCAGCTGGGTTGTCCTCAAAAACATACACACCATCGAATTCAGTGTTGTCCTGTATGTTCTGACAAACCACTGCTGCACAGCGGGTCCTGTGCTGTCACATTCCTTTCTGATGTCTTCAGAAGCTGTCTGTCTTTTACTTGTTCAAGGAAGTTAGCACCTGACGATGAGCTTCCAGGCCTGCTCTCCTCACATCACTGTGTTGTGCATATACCAAGAGGCCTCAGGATCTGAGAGGGTGTCATTATTCTAGCATTATAAAGGAGAAGAGAATGCGCTGCATTAAAAGATTGAACAATTTGCAGCGTGACAAATGTGCTATCTCCATTATGAACGCTAGTTTTACCAGAGCGATCGATTCTGTCTTGTACTTGATTCAGAAGCTTGGTGCGTCGGAATTGTCTACACACACTCGGAATTTACGAGAACGGATTATGTTGTCAGAAAATTTGAGAACCCGCTCTCAAATTTTTGTTGTTGGAAATTCCGACAGCAAATGTCCGATAGAGTCTACATACGATAGAGAGAAAGGAGTCACCGCTCCAGGTGGGATCACTAAATGGTTACAGGTGGTGCAGGATACCGAGGGTGCTGGCGGTGCACTAAGCAAAATGAAGACAAAGAAAAATGGATAGCCGCACTCCAAAACCTGATGGGTGGTCTTTTATTCAATAGACAGCATGTACAAAAATAGGGTCACAGCAGTAGAAACTGCTGTGACCCTATTTTTGTACATGCTGTCTATTGAATAAAAGACCACCCATCAGGTTTTGGAGTGCGGCTATCCATTTTTCTTTGTCTTCAGAGTCTACATACGGTTGGAGCAACAAGCTCCCAAGGAACATTTGTTGTATAGGGGATTTCAAGAGGCTGACAGCCACTCAAATTAAAATATTACATGAGCTGTATTAAAAATAAACGTGATGCTTTATTATTACACATATAATTGCATTAAAGTGGTTGTAAACCCTTACAGACCACTTTCACCTACAGGTAAGACAAAATGAAGGCTTACCTGTAGGTGCTGTACCCGAACGATGTCGTCTGCTGCGCATGCACCGATGTATTCGCTGCATGTGCACTCTTGAAAGGGCACGCTGTGCCGTTTCAAGCTAGGGTCATGCTGTGACTGGCGGCTCCTGGAAGTGACGTTACACGACTATGTCCAATCACAGAGCTGGAGTTTGCGGCCCCCGGAAGGAAGAGGGGTGAAGAATGGACACTTCCAGCCAGCGAGGAAATCAGGGACATTGCAGGCTTCGGTTTCAGGTAAGTGACACATAATGGGCTATTATGCTTTACCTTTGCAGGGAAACAAAGAGGAAGCAAAACCCATCAGGGTTTACTTCCTCTTTAATGTGTGTCTTTATATTTGGAGTTTAGATTTAAAGGTTAAACCCACTTTTGTGGGAAATTAAAAAATAAAATACCATATGAAATTGTGTCTCAAGTCATATTGTAATTAAATGTTATTAAAAACTACCTTTACTTTTCAATCTGCAGCTCTGTAATTTTCTGTAAAATGCAATGCAATATGGCTACCTCAAGGTATTCTGTCCACAGAATGTGTACAGAACTCCCCAGAGAAACATAATTTCTTGCTTGTGTGATTGGCTCACTGATTTTTCCAGAAGTCTGCACTAAGATACAAGTCAGATATCAGGCATCCCTGCAACAAAATGTCACTCTGCCCATCAACACAGACTCACCGTGCCCAGTATTGGAGCCTCACTGTGCCGTCCAAGCCTGCAGACCTCAGTTTGTAGATTAATCGCTTATGGGGGACTGTAGGGAATGCCTTTGCACACTCCAGGTAGACTAAATTCACGGGCCTTACCATGTCTAGATGGAAGCGTACTTCCTCGTAGAATGTTAACAGATTGGTCTGGCAAGAACGACCTTTTGTAAACCCATGCTGATGACCACTTAAGTTACATTTTTTTCCTCAGAAAATTCTTGGATATAGTCCCTTATTATGCCTTCCAATAATTTGCCAACAATTGATGTTAGGCTGATGGGCCTGTAGTTCCCAGGGATTTGTCTCTGTACTTTTTTGAATATTGGTACAATTCCTGTCAGTATGCTGTCCACAAAGTGTAAGAACAGTGGTCTTGCTTTAACCTGACTGAGTTCTCTGAGGACACTCGGGTGTAAACCATCTGGTCCTGGTGATTTATTTGTATTAAGTTTATCTAATCTTTCCTTCAGTCCACCGTCTGTTAGCCACGAGGGGATGTCCTGTACTGTGTCACCAATAGTATTTTCATGGTCGGTATTAGTGTTGCTCACGAATATTCGCATTGTGAATATTCGTTACGAATATTGCATATTCGCGAATAACGCGAATATCGCGGTGAATATTCGCTATTGCGAATATTCGTATTTTTTCAAATTTATTTTTAAAACAGATCACATCCTAGTGATCTCCATCGACGTCTAAAAGCATTGCTGGTATGATTAGAGACCCTGGGCCGAGTAGCTGAGGCAATCCTTTTATGTTGCCGAATATTCGCAATGCGAATATTCGTATTACGAATATTCGCGAATACTTTCTCTGCCCTTCTGTGTTTTGTGTATAAAAAAAATAAAAAAATAATTAGCTTTAGTTTAGTCATATAAGTTTGTGTAAGTAGAGTTAGTGTTTAGTGCCTATTAGTTTAGTAATCCAGGAAATGATCTCCGTTTTCGCGTGTTGACGAGCATTTCGCAATCAATTTCTCATTCGCACTAGCGAAATTTCGTTAAAAAATTTTTTTGATAAAATATCACAAATATTTGATATTAACGAATATTCGCGAATACGTTCTCTGCCCTTCTGTGTTTTGTGTATAAAAAAAAAAAAAAAAATTAGCTTTAGTTTAGTCATATAAGTTTGTGTAAGTAGAGTTAGTGTTTAGTGCCTATTAGTTTAGTAATCCAGGAAATGATCTCCGTTTTCGCGTGTTGACGAGAATTTCGCAATCAATTTCGCATTCGCACTAGCGAAATTTCGCAATTTTTTTTTTGGATAAAATATCACGAATATTCGATATTAACGAATATTCGCGAATATTCTTCTATATATTCGCGAAATATCGTGAAATCGAATATGGCGTATTCCGCTCATCACTAGTCGGTATAACACTCCCTTTCCTACGTAAACACTGAGAAGGCATTTAGTACAGCTGCTATCTCTGTGTCGTCCATAACCATCTTCCCTTTCTCGTCTTATATTTGGGCAATATGCTCTGATCTTGCCTTTTTACTGTTAATGTATCTAAAAAATTTACTTGGATTTTTAAACTCTCTATGTGTCTCTTTTACTCTTTTTTGGCTGCCCTGATTTCATTCTTAGACGGCGTACACACGACCGAGGTTCTCGCTGGAAACCAGTGAGAACCTCGCTGGAAGCTGCATTCCAGCGAGGACCTCGGCCGTGTGTACGCTCTCGGCGAGCTTCCCGTCGGGAAGCCCGTTGAGCAGAAATAGAGAGCACGCTCTCTATTTGCTCGACGGCCCGCCTGGAAGAATGGCTGGTTGCCATTCCCGACGGGCGGGTCGCCGGCAGGGAACCTCGACGGGCGGAACGATGTGTTCTGCCCGTCGAGGTTCTCTGCCGTGTGTACACGGCCTCACACTTCTTATTGCATTCCTTGTAGTGTTTGAATTCTGTCTGCGACCCATTCCCTTTATATTGTTTAAAGGCAATTTTTTTCTCTTTAATGGAGACTTTTTACATTACGGTTTAGCCACACAGGTTTAACCTTCGCTCTTCTATATTTATTGCCCATTAGAATGCACTGTGTGATACCTTTGTTTAATATGCTCCCAAAGCGTTACCATTTTTCTTCTGTGTTCAATGTTTAATGGATTTGGTCCCAATTGGAGTCATGTAGTAATGATCGCAGTTCAGAAAAAATGGCTTGTTTGAAATTAAATGTTCTTGTAATACCCTCATGCCTCAGTTTTCTATGTTTTACGTTAAATGTGATCATCCTATGATTGCTAGATCCCAAGTTGTCCCGTATTTTCACATCTGAGATCAGACTTGGATAGTTCGTAATTAATAAATCTAGCAAGGCATTCTTTCTAGTTGGGGAATCTACCAATTGGGACATTAAGTTGTCCTGTAAGGCATTCTTGAAATGACGGGCCTTTAACCACTTCAGCCCCGAGCCTGTTTTTCAGATTCGGTGCTTACGAGACTAAAACAGTTTTTTTTGCTAGAAAATTATTTAAAACCCCAAAACATTATATATATATTTTTTTCTAACACCCTAGAGAATAAAATGGCGGTCATTGCAATACTTTTTCTCACACCGTATTTGCGCAGCGGTCTTACAAGCGCACTTTTTTTGGAAAAAATTCACTTTCTTGAATTAAAAAATAAGACAACAATAAATTTGGCCCAATTTTTTTATATATTGTGAAAGATGACAGGTCCTCTTATATATGAGATCTGGGGTCAAAAAGACCTCAGATCTCATATTCAGGCTTAAATGCAAAAAAAAAAAAGTCAAAATGTAAACAAATTAAATGTCTCTTTAAGACGCTGGGCGGAAATGACGTTTTGACGTCACTTCCGCCCAGCAGAGGTATGGGGGCGGCTGAGGGACATTTTTTCCCTCAGTCGCATCCCCGGACAGCCAGCAAGAGGACCCGATCGCCTCCGCCGCTACCGACGGCTACGGTAAGCGGCGGAGAGCGGCGGGAGGGGGGGGGGCACCCTCTCCCGCCGCCGGTAACGGCGATCTCGCGGCGAATCCGCCGCGATGACCGCCGTTATCGTTAACAGGACCGCCCCACGAAGAGATGGATATCTCGGTTGTGGCAGCAGCTGCTGCCGTTACCGAGATATCCATCTTCAAAAAAATGACGTCTTTGGACGTGGGGCTGGTCAGAAGTGCCCATTCAATTTCATTCACAATGTTGCTCCTCTCTACCACCCTTACATACTTTTTTACAGACACACCCCTCCATCTCCTCTACTTTCCCTGTCTTTCCGATACAAGGAATACCTCTGGATATTTACCAGCCAATCATGTGAGCTGTCAAACCAAGTTTTAGTTATTCCCAATTATGATGATAAGATATGAGCAATTTAACATACATAACAATTTACTTTATTTTACATTAACTCATACATACATCTACACCCACAGAGTTACAATCTATTGTTTCTATAAAAATATATACAGGCACACTGTGTAAAGATAATACTTATATCTTTTAGATTGTGTAATTAACAAAAAGTACTAAATAGCCAGAATGAAATAAATGGAATTCACAATCCCTTACTACGAGATAATAGTATTTATTACGGAGTCATTCATTCATGGTACAGTAATTATTTTCCAGCCAACGTTGTTTATTCTGTTCAGTGGTCTGCCAGGGCATGGGCAGGCTAAATATCTCTTGTGACTAGTCATCCTTTATGAGACGATTCATTATCCAGAAAGTGAGGCTAAACTATCCAGCTAGCTCATCGGCAAAAGCCAGTCTTTTTCCAGAGACTCCTTACCTTATTTCTAATTCAGCATACAATTTCAGCAGCAGGTAAACCACCTGGAGACCAGCTACAGTACATGAAAAAGCCAACAGTAATGTTTGGCGCAAAACATAAAACTGAATGCCAGTCTTATTTGAGCCAGATGTAACATTAGTTTGTAGTGGGTTTCAATAATTTAAAAGTAAATGTTTGTCGAATAGCGAGTAAATTACAGACATTAGTTTCAATATTAGCGGCAATCTCCTCTCCACTCATTACTTTTATGAGAACAAATGAATCGGTGAAAAAGATCATTAGCAGGCTTAATGCATCTGGTGCTCAGAATGTTAACATTCCATGAGATTTTTAACCCCTTTGCTCTTAAAAGATTTACACTATTGCCAATTATTATTCAAAAATGCTTCAAAATACATATTACTAGCAAGTTCCCAGTGCAAATTTCATATCTCAGAGCTTAATGGTGCTACATATTCAGTGTTATTATATATTAATTATATACTATCACAGCAGAAACAGAATTTTGGTAGCACACAGCAAGTTATGGGAACCCATTTTATATACTGTCCAAATTGGGCCCAAAGTGTCAATATTTTGTGTGGCCACCATTATTTTCCAACACTTCTTTAGCCCTCTTGAGCATGGAGTTCACCAGAGCTTGACAGGTTGCCACTGGAGTCCTCTTCCACTCCTCCATGATGACATCACAGAGCTGGTGGATGTTAGAGACCTTGCACTCCTTCACCTTCTATTGGAGGATGCCCCACAGATGCTCAATAGGGTTAGATCTGGAGACATGCTGGACCAGTCCATCACCTTTACCCTCAGCTTGTTTAGCAAGGCAGTGGTTGTCTTGGAGCTGTCTTTGTGGTTGTTTTGTTGGAATTCAGCCCTGTGGCACAGTCTCTGAAGGGAGGGGATCATGCTATGCTTTAGTCTTTTGCAGGCTCTACCTGTTTTCTTCCAAGATTGTCCTGTATTTGGCTCCATTCATCTTCCCACCAACTCTGACCAGCTTCTCTGCTGATAAAAAGCATCCCCACAACATGATGCCACCACCATGTTTCATGGTGGAGATGGTGTGTTCAGGGTTTTAGACTTCCCCCACACATAGCGTTTTGCTTTTAGGCCAAAAATTTCAATTTGGTGTAAACTGACTAGAGCACCTGTTTGCTGTGTCCCCCACATGTCTTCTCACAAGCTGCAAACGGGACTTCTTATGTCTTTCTTTTAACAATGGCTTTACAGAGTCTCCCACCTGAGCTGTGGATCTCTGCTGCTCCTCCAAAGTTACCATGGGCCTCTTGGCTGCTTCTCTGAATAATGCAATCCTTGTCTGGCCTGTCAGTTTAGGTGAACCGCCATGTCTTGGTAGGTTTGCACTTGTGACAAACTCTTTCCATTTTAGGATGATAGATTGAACAGTGTTCCGTGAGGTGAGATGTTCAAAGCTTGGGTCAATTTTTTATAACCTAACCCTGCTTTAAACCCTCTCCACAACTTTATGCCTGACCTGTCTGGTGTGTTCCTTGGCCTTTAGATGCTGTTTGTTCACTAAGGTTCTTTAAGAAACCTTCACAGAAGAGCTGTATTTATATTGAGATTAAGTTGCACCGAGGTGGACTCTATTTACTAATTAGGTGACTTCTGAAGGCAATTGGCTCCACTAGATTTTAGTTAGGGGTATCAGAGTAAAGGGGGCTGAATACAAAAGCACACCACACAGATATTTATTTGTAAAAAAGAAATAAAAACCATTTATCATTTTCCTTCCACTTCACAATTATTTGCCACTTTGTGTTGGTCTATCACATAAAATCAAATACAATACATTTATGGTTTTTGGTTGTAACATGACAAAATGTGGACATTTTTAAGGGAAAAATAAATACTTTTTTGAGGCACTGTAAAAAAGCACTTTAACATTTTGAGTGGTCTCCCCACATAACAGAAGGCACAAGGTCATTATTTTTTATAGCTAACTAAAAGTTCTCACATTTACGATAAAATCTAACAAGTATCTAATACTCTAGTAACCCTTCTGTAAATGATTAAAGAACCCCACTTTGGTCATGTAAGAAAACTTTTAATTTGAATTATGATCATTTATATATATATACATACACACATACAGTATATATATTATTTTTTGCTTTTAACATTTGATTTTGGAATGCATGCAATTTCCCCCAAAAAAATACCACATATGCTGAATTTGAATGAAATTCTACTTGTGTATGGCCAGCTTAAGGCCATATCTGTACAAATAATGCTACATGAGAAAGGTTGTGATTAGGGTTGAGCGAACCCGAACTTTCGTTTTTTTTGACCCGGACCCAAACCCGAACAATTTTCTGAAAGTTCAGGTTCGGTGTTCGGCTATGTAACGGTGCGCTGCAGTGCAGCCAATCAGCATTTCTTTTACTTGTGTGACTTGGAAGCCATCACAGCCAGTGCAGCACGTGACCGAGCATGTGACCCAGCCTCTATATAAGCTAGAGGCACACAGCACAGCTCGTCACTCTGCTTTAGCTAGGGTAGGGAAAGGCTGCCGCTGCTCTTAAAGACAGATTTAGATAGGATTGTCCTGCTTCAGAAATCGAATTACAATACTCAGCGATCGATCTACATAGCATTAGCTACATTAGGGAAAGGTTCCTGATTGTGCTTATAGGGAGAACATTAGTTAGGAGTCAGTCCTACTTCACAAATCTAATAGCAGCAGCACTGCATATGTTCCTGTCAGATACTCTGCATATTGCACCAGCAATGCATATGTTCCTGTGATATACTATGCATATTGCACCAGCACTGCATATGTTCCTGTCAGATACTCTGCATATTGCACCAGCACTGCATATGTCCCTGTAACATACTCTGCATTAGCTACTGTAGGGAAAGGTTCCTGATTGTGCTTATAGGGAGAGAATTAGTTAGGAGTCAGTCCTACTTCACAAATCTAATTGCATCAGAATAGTGTCCCATCATTGGTATCATTGGCAGGCATAGTGTCCCATCATTTGTGTCAGTGGGAGAAATAGTGCCCCGTCATTGGTATCAGCAGGAGGAATAGTGTCCCATCATTGGTATCATTGGGAGGAATAGTGTCCCATCATTTGTGTTAGTGGGAGAAATAGTGCCCCATCATTGGTATCATTGGGAGGAATAGTGCCCCATCATTTGTGTCAGTGGGAGAAATAGTGCCCCATCATTGGTATCAGTGAGAGGAATAGTCTCCCATCATTGGGGAAGGTTCCTGCTTGTTAAGATTTTTATTTTTTATGTATTTTATGTTATTTTAAGTTATTTCCCTATCCACATTTGATTGCATAGTACTTGCCATGCTCTTACCAACATTTTGCTGCCATTTGCAGCCCTCTAGCCCTTTCCCTTTAGTTTTTTAGAGACATTTTAGTAGTCAAAAATGTGGGTCCCCATTGACTTCAATGGGGTTCGTGTTTTTCCGAAGTTCGGCCAAACCCGCCAAACCCGAACATCCTGGTGTTCGCTCAACTCTAGTTGTGATCTATTGATATTGTGCCCAGAAAGCCTCTATTGCAACCAAGCTGGTACTCTTTTCTCTGTAGCCAGGTATACTTATGAGTCTCCCCATCCTAGTACAAAGAATGGAAAATGTCCAAATAGCTTACAAAAAAATCCTATAACAGAAGCACATATGTCACAGTGAAGGTCATGGATGTGCAGAGCAATAATAAATGATATATAGCTTTAGAATACCCATGCTGACCACAACATGGTGAAATAACTGTGAACGTCAATCAGAGAATACTGTATATGATAGCATCTGAGTGCACCTTCTCAAACAGCACTGACTAGAAACATGGTTTAACTCCTGCTGTGCCAGCATGAACAATGATATTTTTTTTCAAGGCTGATAGAAAGAGATGAGTGGAAACGTGCACGTTTTATCTTCACATCTTGGCCGCGAAATGGCAATAAGCAGCATGTGGCCATCTCAAAGGAATCCACTATTATTATTTATGAAATGAGTATTTCATCCTGGCACTTGGAAGATTTAAGCAGACCTCAGCATGAGAGATACAGCATATTGATTGGTTTAAGGATGTTTGCATGCTTTACAGCGCTCGGTTACATCATCCAGTGTTGAGCTCTGTGACTAATGAATTTTATAGTCCGTTTCATAAACACACTGACTATGATAGCTCTGCCTAGTACCCGACCCATCTATAACAATGAAGACAACGCTCAGAACCTCTAGCTGAAGGGAAATGGGTCCCAGCTGATTCAGAGTACAATTTGATCTTTCTCAATGGATCTACAGGGACATTAGGCCTACTGAAAATTTGCTATTGTAGATCTCTTCTCTGTCAGATACAAAGCTCAATTGTTCACATTAACATTTTAATCATAATTTGGTTTTGTGGCGGAGACTTTACATATTAATAAAACACAACACAAAATCTACGTCATATGCATCCAGAGGAATACTTCTAAAAAGTAATTTTTATCTAGTTTCCCTGTCTACACTTTCTGCCAGAAAGTTAAACAATTCACAAAGAAGTCTGTACTTCGCAAAAGAAAGGCAGCATGCTCTGCTGGCATGTTTTCAAGACATGAGCTTAAACCTCACTTCATACATTTATGCATCACAAGAACAGGCTCATGTACCCTAATTTGACTGAGAACCAGATATAGACTTACAGAGGAAAACGTTGGATCAGTGGACTGTTGTGTATTCTGCTTGGTGTTCTGGCAAGATTTCTGATGAGTGATGTTAGAATAGCTATATAGCAGAGAAGCACAAGTGTTTCACATCTAAGTTTTATCAATTTTATGGTAATATTCTGTAATTATGTGTGAATTGATTTGCTCAGCAGATGGTGCAGTTTCTCTATGGAATTTCAGCCCACAGTCTGTACATCCTAAGAAATATTTTCATAGCAGTTGTAATGTGACTGATGTGAAAGGGGGCTAGAGATTATGATTTCCTGCCAACTCCCCAACGCATCACACATGCCAGTAGTCTATACTTCATGTCAACTATAAGACCTTAGCAAAGATTACAGGTCCATCCAAGACATTTTCTAGTTTTGGGTAGCATAAAAATAAGATAAAACTTCTCTCAAGTTTATATTGCTGCTTCTGCCCACATTGGTTAATTTCCCTCTACTGTCTTTCTCAGAGACAGGTCAGGAAATGGCAGTTATGCCTTCCAAAGCAAAGGAAACCCCAAGTCTTGACAGTCTAACTTCTATGAATTTTCTGGTGAGAACTATTATTTTACATTTCCCCTAATCTATATCTATCTTTGTATTTGTGGCCTTCTCCCTCTATTCAAAACTAAAAAGATACTGCAGAAATTTATCGTGCAAAAAAAAAAAAGTAATTCTAGCTTAAACGATAACTCTGTATAACTTTTCCTGCTTAGGCCGCGTACACACGATCGGTCAAAACCGATGAAAACAGACTGAAGGACCGTTTCATCGGTCCAAACCGATCGTCTGTGGGCCCCATCGGTCAGTTATCCCTCGGTCCAAAAAAAGAGGTCAAAACCGATCGTTAGTATGCAAAAGCATTGGTTAAAAGGCCGCGCATGCTCAGAATTAAGTCGACGCATGCTTGGAAGCATTGAACTTCGTTTTTTTCAGCACGTCGTTGTGTTAAAACACGTAAACGTCACGCTTTCTAACACGATCGTTTTTTAACCGATGGAGTTTAGGCACATCAGACCATCAGTCAGCTTCATCAGTAAACCGATGAAAACGGTCCTTCGGACAGTTCTCATCGGATGGACTGATCGTGTGTACGCGGCCTAAGTGTGTTACGTCACCGCATTTTAGACGGTCGGAATTTGGTCTGACAGTGTGTATGTAAGACAGCTTGAACGGAAATTCCAATGAAAAATTCCATTGGATGTTAGGCCATTGTAAATTGTGTGTACGGAGCATTACCCTTTTCCACACTCTAGTGCTATTCTCTTATGCCTGAAGCTCTGGCTACAGGTGGATACTTGGCTTCACCATGTGCAATGCAGGGCTACAGAGGTATGAATGCAACCAGGCCGAAAACGCTTTTGAGAGGTGGGATCGCTAGTCCAGTGACTCAGCTTAAGGGACCCTGCTGGCGCCAAGGTAACTATTAATCCTTTTCCATGCACCACTGAACTAATTGAGCATTTAGCCTCTGCAGTGCGGGGTGGACGGGCACTGTAGTAGTACATTTTATCTCATTCCGGAAGTTCAACCTTAGTAAACACACCTAGCTATCCTGCCAGTAGTGACGTTGTGACAATTTTCCTTAGGCCGCGTACACACGATCGGCTAGGTCCGATGAAACTGGCCTTAAGGCCAGTTTCATCGGACCAAGCCGATCGTGTGTACAGCCATCGGACTGTTGTCAATCGGACCAAAGTTTTAAAACTTGCTTTAAAATCGTTCCGATGGACACCTGCCTATCGGACCAAAATGATGGTTAGTACGCAAAAGCATCGGACCAAAAACCCGAGCATGCTCAGAATCAAGTCGACGCATGCTTGGAAGCATTGAACTTTTTTTTCAGCACGTCGTTGTGTTATACATCACCGCGTTCTGATCCGATCAGATTTTGGACTGATGGTGTGTACGCACATCAGACCATCAGGCCACTTCAGCGGTGACCCGATGAAAACGGTCCGTCGGACCATTCTCATCGTGTTGGTCCGATCGTGTGTACGCGGCCTTAGAGGGCTGAAAATACTATTATATAGCTATCACAGCATTGGCACTCTGATCTTCTCCTCCAAATTACAATTTAGCATGGGCACACTGGCTACCTCCACCAGCATCATTGAGCAAGTACTAGGTAATGCCTTCAGCCTTGATCAGCCATTATTGCCTCACAGGGAGCTGTCATTTGAAGTCCTAGCTCCAGTTATCACAGCACTGACTTCATAAAGCACTCTTATACAGCCAACAAACCTGGCTTTTATCAAGAAATAAAAGGGGGAAGGTGTGGTTTTGTGATTACGAGAACATGCATCAAAAAAGGTATTTTTAATAGGTTAGATTTGAAACTGGCAGCACATTGTTCTATTCAATACACTACATTTTATTAGCTGTCTGTTCTAGCCTTTCCATCTACTGTATTGATTGTTAAGATAAGCTCAGGTAGCCTCACAAAGAGTCTGCTGTTTTCATGCAGGTCAGACCTGACTCAGATATGTACTAAAAGAACAATATTTCAAAGTCATTGTGTAGTACTAGCAAGCAGAAAAACAGAGTCTGCATATCTAAGGAGCAAATGCGGTGCCTAGCAAAAGTATTCACCCAACCCCCCCTAGCATTTTTTGTGTTTTGTTGCCTCACAACCTGGAATTAACATGGATTGTTTGAGGATTTGCATTCATTTACAGAACATGCCAACAACTTTAAAGGTGTTTTTTTAATTGTGAAGCAAACAACAAATAGGACAAAATAAAAGAAGAAGTCAATGTGCATAACTATTCACCCCCCTATAGTCAATACTTCGTAGAGCCACCGTTTGCAGCTATCACAGCTCCAAGTCACTTTGGACAAGTCTCTATGAGTTTGCCACATCTTACCACTGGGATTTTTGCCCATTCCTCCTTACAAAACTGCTTCAGCTCATTCAAGTTGGATGGTTTGCGCTTGTGAACAGCCATCTTTAAGTATGACCACAGATTTTCTATTGGATTGAGGTCTGGGCTTTGACTAGGCCATTCCAACACATTTAGATGTTTTCCCTTGAACTCAAGGGTTGCTTTAGCAGAGTGTTTGGACTCGTTGTCCTGCTGGAAGTTGAACCTTCACCCTAGCCTCAAATTACACACAGAGTGGTACAGGTTTTGCTCAAGAGTATCCCTGTATTTAACACCATCCATGTTTCACTCAACTCTGACCAGCTTCCCAGTCCCAACTGCTGAAAAAATGGGGATGGTGTTCTTTGGGCGATGTGATGTGTTGGGTTTGCGCCAGACATAGCGTTTTCTTTGATGGTTCATAGTTCATATTTTGTCTCATCAGACCAGAGCACCTTCCTCCATACATTTTGGGAGTCTCCCACATGCCTTTTCGCAAACTCAAAACGTGCCATTTTGTTTTTTGCTGAAAGTAATGGGTTTCTTCTGGCCACTCTGCTATAAAGCCCAACTCTATGGAGCGTATGGCTTATTGTTTTCCTATGTACAGATACTCCAGTCTCTGCTGTGGAACTCTGCAGCTCCTCCAGGGTTACCTTAGGTCTCTGTACTGCCTCTCTGATTAATGCCCTCCTTGCCCGGTCCATGAGTTTTGGTGTGCGCCCATCTCTTGGCAGATTTGCTGTTGTGCCATGTTCTTTCCATTTGGTTATGGTAAATTTGATGGTGCTCCTAGGGATCATTAAAGATTTGGATATTTTTTTATAACCTAACCCTGACTTGTACTTCTCAACAACATTGTCCCTTACTTTTTTGGAGAGTTCCTTGGTCTGCATGGCAGTGTTTGGTTAGTGGTGCCTCTTGCTTAGGTGTTGCAGCCTCTGGGGCCTTTCAAAAATGTGTGTATATGTAATGACAGATAATGTGACACTTAGATTGCACACAGGTGGACATAATTTCACAAATTATGTGACTTCTAAAAGTAATTGGTTGCACCAGAGCTTTATATAGACTTTATAGCAAAGGGGGTGAATACATACGCACATGCCAATTATCATTTTTTTTATTTCTGAAAAATAGTTTTATGTATATATTTTTCAAATTTTACTTCACCTACTTAGACTATTGTGTTCTGATCCATCACATATTATTCAGATTAAAAAAACATTGAACTAAAGGCTGTAATGTAACAAAATAGGTAAAAAGCCAAGGGGGGTGAATACTTTTACAAGGCACTGTATTTATAATCCATTAGACACTATTTTTTTTTAAAACATTAAAAGTTATCTAATAAGATTATTAAAAAAATAGGATAAGCACCAGGTTAGGCACATTTAGCACTTTAGCATTTAAAAATTTTAATGGCCAGAATAAATAAAAATTCTGGCGAATAAAATAATAAATGCCCAAACACCAAACTCTGCTAAACTTGCCCCAACTGGTTTAAAAAAATGCAGCTTAGGTGAGTTTTTAATGCTGATTTTATCCTATCAGGAGAAGCAGAATTTACAATAAGGGTTCGAGCACACTAGGCTTAAAAAAAACGAAAACACGCAGTTCATTTGGCAGGAAAAAATTGCTCATATTGAGCATTTTTGTACACGTGTTTAAAAGTGTTTAGCGTTTTTTTTTTTGCCAGAAAACTCCCCTCAAAAAATATAAACCAGAAGAGTTTTTTCTGCCTCTAAATGCCGACTTTAAAATATGCCTCTAAACATCCTAATGTGCATGGGCACATAGGATAACGTTGAGCTGCTTCTACAGGAAAAATACAAAATTCCTGTAGAAGCAGCATTTTTTAGGCCCAGTGTGCATGAACCCTCAACCTGTCTATATGAGGCCTAAAGTGGGAAAGAGGACTTCAAATGAGCCACTACAGTACTGGAAGCAAATGTCAGAAATCCTAACCCAACCAGTGAAATGTTAAAATCGTAAGACTAGTAAATATGAGCCGAATGTCGACTGGCATCGTCCGGTTCTATAGAAACTGGCCAACATTCGGCCTGTGTGTACTGCAGCCAGTCTGGCTTCCGTAGAAGGCTCATGACCAGAAAAGGTCTGCCGACCAGCTCCCGATCATCACTCTCAGCTAATGGCTGAGAGTGCTGACCAGAGTGTTCTGGCGGGAGGGACACACAATAGCACAGCAGGGGAAATTGCTGTAGTAACGTCAGATTGTTAGTACAGCGGCTCCGACCTAAATTAGTACAGCGGCTCCGACCTAAGCGGTCAGATTTTGTTTCAACCACTGGGTTAAATGAATAAAAGAAATCTAGTGGTGTATACAAGGCTATACCCTACTGTAACCATGGGAGAAGGGGGAGGGTAGCCCAGATCAGAAACTCCAGACAATTAGTAAGTGTTGGCAATAGAAACTGACTGGCAATACCATTGGTTGTGTTAACAAGAGTAAAAAACTATATCTTAAAGGTTTTTACCGAACAATTGTGTTTTGGCTATGTGCTATTGATAACTTCAAAGTTTGCTGTATACAAAAAAAAGGATGATTTTCAGTGTTCAAAATTGATTAAAAAAGTAATGTGTACACAATATAAATTTACATATAACAACATGTCTGTCCCAGTCTGACAGCAACCATAAAAATATTGCATTTGGTTAGTTGTATACCATGGGAAATCATTTAAGAAGACAATCTGACAGAATAACTGTTACTCCCAGCAGGCACAGGTATCCATATTTATGTCTAATACTCGAGCTCTCAGAATATCTGACACTTTCCAAGTGACATTTGTATGCTGCCAGATGGTTACATGCTCTTTGTCACAAACCTGTGACCTATTACATGTCTCTGGCTTCGAATAGCAGCGTAACTATCAAATGATATATTGGTTCTCAAAGACTGACTCCACTAGGAATATCTCCTGTGAACATTTTGTAAGGCTTTAAATGCATAGCCATATCTATGTGGCTGCAGATGGAGATCTGTCAACACACAAGAAGAGGATATCAAGATGTTTGCAAATTAGAATTAATCACCTGGGAATCTAATCTCCAGTTCTATCCTTCGTTCTTAAATCAATAATTACTTTTCATTCAGAAATTAATACCATGACACTTCTACAGACAACCCCTAGTCACTTGAGTAGATTCAGACTTACGGAGATAATATTTACATTATATTTTAAATAAGAGCAAGCAGGCACATACAACTGCTCCGAAAGTGATTTAAAAAGAAACGTCAGGCAGATAGCAAACAGGGGTATTTCACACTGCTTAAACTAACACTTTGTGAGCATCAGCACCACAGCTTGTATTCACAGCTAGGTGTCCATTTCTAAAGAGGAGTATTCATCACTCTTATGTCCCTTTTACACTGATGGACCGCTAGGGTCCGCCTGTCAGTTTTCCAGGTGGACCTGATCAGACTTTCCATTGCTCTTTATGGAGCCGCGGATGTCAGCAGACATGTCCGCTAACACCCGCTGTCATCCGATCCTGTCCACTAAAAACAGACGGATGGGGATATGTTCCCCATCTGTCCGGCGAATCAGATCGAATGACAGTTGGATAGAAACAGACAGGCAGTCCTTTTCAATTAGATCGCCCCATAGAGAACATTGAGCTGTGTCCATGTCCGCTCTGCACAGCGGAGCAGACATGGACCTGTCACACACCTCAGTGGGGATCCCCTCAGTGGGGATTAATGGACAGATCCGTCACTGAGCAGGCGGATCCACTTGATGGAGTTTGCCCTGTCTGCAAGGGGCTCTAATTAGTGATGAGCGATACACACCAGGGTTTGAAAGTTCAGGTGCCAAATCTGAACCTCACTAAAAAGTCATTGGGAGCCAAATGTTAGAAGCCAGTTGTGGTCATTTTCTAGGCTAACGGGCAAAAAATTGTCAAACAAATGGCATGGGTGGCAGGGAACTACCTTGAGGGGAAATGTACCAAAGCACAAGCAATTTGTTTTTTCAATTCCATTTGATGTAGATCAGCAATGTCATTAATGCCTAAAGTTAACAATTAAAGATGCAAGATTCCATTGAATAACATGCCTGGGGGATGCCCCAATTCTGCCTGTGAAGTGGTGCATCTCTGGGTTAACGCTAGAGCCTTTAAAGCACCACACATTCTGTCCCAACCTAACTGGCAACTACATGCTGTCCCTTACTACCCACAGTGATTAGGGGCTGTTTGTAACAGTACCGGCCAAGGAAAAGTTGGAGCCAGTAAAAGCCAGTGTGAGAAATTAAGAAATTAAACTCCTGCCCAACCTTCTCAATGTGAAAGGCGAGGGCTTTCACACTGAGGCGATGCGCTGGCAGGAGAGAAAAAAATCTCCTGCAAGAAGCATCTTTGGAGCAGTGAGAGGAGCGGTGTGTATACCGCTCCTTCACCTTCTGCAGAGGCACATTGTGGGCGGTATTAACCCTTTATCATCCGCTAGTGGTGCGGTATTAACCTCCCGCGGCAATTCCGACGGTATATCGCCGCTATTTTTAGCTATATATACCGCCACTGCACATCCACTGCCACTGAAAGGGGCCTAATGTCGCGTACACATGATCAGTCCATCCGATGAGAACGGTCTGTTGGACCGTTTTCATCGGTTAGCGCCCACACACGACCGGTTTGGACCGATGAAAACGGTCCATCAGACCGTTCTCATCAATTTAACAGATCGTGTGTACGCGGCATTAGTCTTATTCTGCAGCTTCAAATTCAAAAGAACTAAAATGTTTCCCACTAGCAAAATGAACAGCGTGAAGTAATGGAAATATAAGGAGTTCAAGGACAGCCATCCAGATGCCCAGAGACTCAGCAAAGTATTAAACATAGTAGATTTATGTGCCCCATTAAAGCCATAACTTGCGGATCGGCTGAAAATCAATAACTGGCAGAAAGAATGATAACAATAAAAGCCAGGCAAAGGTCTAATTAGGCAAGGCATTAGGCAATAGGTAGATGACAGCTAAAGCTGATGGATAGGCTAAAACCTATCAAGGGCATATATAAAGAGTTGTCTCTTAAAGTCTTTAGCTTGATACAAGTGTGCAATGGGTAACAAATAACTACAAAAAATATTTAAAATTCAAAATAGACACTACATCTGGAATAAGGAAATACAAAGTGGGAGAGTACGAAAAATAAACTCTACTATCAATGTGAAGGATGAGACCAAAAATGAGACTGAGACTGCATGTTATGCAATATTTTGTCCAGGACCATATATTGCAAATATCACTTTAAAAAAGGTGTATAAACCACAGAGGAGATAAAGCTAATCTTCAGACAAACATCATAACACATAAAAACAGGGGCTTAGACAAGGGGGAATATGGGAGTCCAAACCTACCCCCAGAGTGACCATCAATGGAGCTAGTGTGGATGGGCTGGGAGAGAGGAGAGAGGAACTTAATTGGCTGAATGGACAGACAGACATATAGCAGAATCCACTGGGCAAACAGCGTGAGCTGAATGGTACAAGGAGCCAGAGGAAGGAGAGAAAGCTGCAGAGGGAAGGGATAGAGTGTGCTAAGGTTGCCACCTCATCCCTGTAAAACCAAATACATATTAATTAATCAGGTTCCGTGGCTGATTAAGGTGGTAATTAAACTCACTTAGTGCCTTATCTGCATAAATTAGTCTCAAAACCTGTGTAATTAATATATGTTCAGTTTTATGAGATGAGTTAGCAACCCCAGTGTGTGCTGTCATCAAGAGAAACAGGGAGAGCTAAAGGAGAGTAAATTATACTTGTGTGTGTGTGATTCCCTATCCAAAAAATGTGCCTACAATATATAAATAGATATTTAATTTATATAATTCCAAGAAGTGAATGTAGTGAAACAAAAAAGTATAAAAGTTCTCGTGAATAAGCAGAAATTTCCTCACCAAAAGTTAATTGATTTGTATCCATCACAAATAATGTTTATCATCTTGGTGCAAAACCTCCACCTCAGAAAATAAGAACGCAAGCCTACCCAATATAAGTGATCTTCTATCACTATAAAGGTCTTAATTGATCAAACACGTCTCCTAGGGGCGACACTTTCGGTAGGTGGTAAGGAATAGTGGTCCTCCGCCAAAACATCCTCTCCATGGACTGTGGATAAGGGCATAGAAACAGAATTCGCCAATAGTGCCTTCTTAAATGCTTTATTAAAATTCAAAATCCTACTTACAAAAATGATCATAGTGCCAAACAATGTACAAATTCGCCAGCAATACATCAAACACATGCACCTGCAGAGGCTATTTGTCCAAATCAGATTGTTACACAATATCTTAAAAGCCTTGTACAAAAGTGTAATAGAACAAGAGAAAAAGACAAACAAAATCAAATCAAACTGAAGGATCATAAAGAGAAAGTACGTGACCAAAAAAACAAAAACAAAAAATATTTGCAAGCAGTGTGAATTTTAACATGAACAGGTACATTATATTTGGTGAAGCTTCTTTGACCTAAAGAAAAACTAAACCACAAAGTTACTACAACTCAGAGAAATATACTGAATGATAGTATGTATCCCCATGTAACATGGCCAATCCCACCACATGAGGAGACCTTAATACGATGACCAAGTCGACCACTTATTATGGAATATATGCATTGTGATCTTAACCTTTCGGTGTATTCTCTCCATAAGTTTTATCGCCTTCATTCTTTGTACCACCTGCGATCAGGGGACTGAAAGGGGAATTGACAATTTAAGTCTATAGCCCAATGAACTGCACTAAACAGCGTATCAGCCAGTTTCTGGCAGGAGGGCAACACCTCTGGTAAATCTGCAAAAAATAGGCACATGAGAAATGTAAGCAGGACAATTGAACCCGTAATATGGGCCACCCTCAATGATGCTTGCTGCTTGCGTGTGGTCTATACATAAGTAGTTTACACATCCTAGGCCTCTTGTCTTGCCAAATAAACATATTAACCTCTGTATTGCCCCAATCGTCGACCAGGAGACATAGAGTGGTAAGGCTCTAAAGTAGAATAACAATTTATGGAGGATCGACATCTTCACTGCCTGGATCTTACCAAGGAATTTAATATTGTATGAGGACCAAATCCTTAACCATTGTTTAATGCGTGTGAACGCAGCAGGATAATTGGTCTGGTAGATCTATTGCAGAGAAGGGGCCAAGTGAATTCCCAAATATGGCAGTGAGCCCTTACACCACATAAAGCTAAAGTTATCTCGCAGTCTGTCAACAAGGGAGGCATGTTAATTGGCATAGCCATGCACTTGGCAAGGTTGACCCCCAGGCCTGGTAAATCCTGAAATGTATGGATAGTGAATTTCAAGTTGGGTAGGGAAATCAAAGGGTTGGTCAGAAACAACAGAACATAATCTGCATACATGCTTAACATAAAGTGTTGGTCCCCCTTGACATATCCATTGATGTCCTGATTCAAGGTAATAGATCTTGCCAGGGGCTCTATCGCCAAGGCTAAGAGTAGGGATGAGGGGGCAACACTGCCGTATTCTGCGACCCAGTTCAAAGTATTCAGAGTTTAACCCTAGTGCGAGGATGGGTATCTAAGGCCTTAAAAGCATGCACAAATTCACCCCAGATGCCAAATTTGGATAAGACAGGTTTCATGTAGGGCCAGAGAATTCTATTGAATGCCTTGTGTATGTCCAGGCTCAACATTATGACCTGACGCAAAGACAGATTAGCTTCCTGGATTATATTACAGTGCAATAGGATATTGTCTGTTATCTGTCTGGATGGGATAAATTCCAGTTCGATCCAGGGGATGATGACTTTAGCTAAGCAATCTAGTGCCCATCCAAATAGCTTCAGATCATTATTTATAACTGAGATTGGCCGATAGTTCTGGGGGAGAGTATGGTCTTTATTTGGCTTGGGCAAAAGGGACTATATTCTTTTATAACTGTCTGGATTTCAGCTTTAAAGTGTTGCCTAAAGGATCACTAAAGGATTTTTTTTTTTTAACTAAATAGCTTCCTTTACCTTACTGCAGTACTGGTTTCATGTCCTTATTGTTCGTTTTTGCTTTGAAGTTGCTGTAATCCTGCTCTGTTCCCCACATTTCCTGCTTGTCTGTTTCCTTATAACCACAGTGCTGGGAGCTTTCTCACGGTGTTCTAAGCTGTCATTACTGTGTGTCTAAAACTTCCCAGAACCAATCAGATTCATTTTAAAAACAAAACACTGCCCTGGATTTGTTTATTTTTGTTCTGCGTTTCTATTTCTACTTCACAGAAACATGAAGCCAGTTCAAAAGTGAAACTAACCTGCAGGCACATTATATGATTGATTTTTATCTATTTTTATTCATTTTGAAAAGGAATCAGTTAACTTTTATGTCTCTATACCCTGTAAACAGTCAGCAAAAAAAATGTTTTCCTTTAGTGACCCTTTAAACGCTTGTCGACTGCCCGCCGATTGACGGCAGCAGAATGGCACTCCTGCGCAAATCACTGTAGCTGTACAGAGGGCGCTTTAAGGAGTATAAGGAACGTGCGCCCGCCATGACCCTAAGGAGCCGATGCACGTGCCCGGTGGCCGCCGGGCACCCGCAATTGCTCCTGACAGAGCAAGAATGGGGATTTGTGTGTGCAAATTCGGGCTATTTATTATAAAAAAAAGTAAAAAATATTGTGGGTTATTTACTAAAGGCAAATCCACTTTGCACTACAAGTGGAAAGTGCACTTGAAATTGCACTGAAAGTGCACTTGGAAGTGCAGTCGCTGTAGATCCGAGGGGAACATGCAGGGCAAATAAATAAACAGCATTTTAGCTTGCACATGATTGGATAATAAAATCAGGTTCCCTCCTTTCAGATCTACCCCTCAGATTTACAGCGACTGCACTTCCAGTGCAATTTCAAGTGCACTTTGCACTTGTAGTTTGCACTCGTAGTGCAACGTGGATTTGCCTTTCGTAAACAACCTTCATTGTGTTTTTTTCAAAATTGTTGTTCTTGTTTGTTTATAGCACAAAAAGTAAAAACTGCAGAGGTGATCAAATACCACCAAAAGAAAGCTTTATTTGTGTGGAAAAAGGACATAAATTTTGTTTGGGTACAACGTAGCACGACCGTGCAATTTTCAGCTAAAGCGACGCAGTGCCGTATACCAAAAAATGGCTTGGTCAGGAAGGGGGTAAATCCTTCTGGGGCTGAAGTGGTTAAAACATGCCTTTCCTATAATATTAAAGAGCTTCTGTAAACACCACACCACCACATTCCTGTTGAAATGCCTGATTGAAATATTTCCACATAATGCCCTGGTTACTCCATTGGACTATTACATGTATCTGTTAGATAATACATTAATCTTTGGTGCTGATTGTAGTGATGGGGTTCGGTTAAGTTTGATGCGTTTTTCTCAAGTCAAGTGACTCTCTTCATCAGGAACTCTCTGGTCTCTGTATCAAATTAGGGGCTCGCTGAGAGGCTGAGCCAGGTGTCAGTCCAGGGATCTGGTGGATCCCAACTCCTTGGTCATTATGATGCGAAGAATGGACTGACAGCAGTAACGTCAGCAGAGAGAAGATTTCTGCCTGAAAACGAGTCACAGGAGTGCAAAACAAACTGCACTCCTGTGATCCACAGGAGAAGTACAGCCAGAAGAGCTTTGGCTCATTTCTCGGATGAACCGGCAGTAACCGTAAGCCCAAGAAGCACTGGCGAGCAGCAGGAGGGGGGACAGGGGGACGTCCCCTCCTACTGCTCAGACTAGCTTCATGAGAAAGCTGGCCGTCTGCTGAAAAAAACAGTACCGGGGTTATGGCTGATATCTTCGGTAAACCACTTGCAAATCGCAACATATATTATACATGTTGCAGTCGACAAGTGGTTAACTAATAAAAAAACACATAACATACCAATATGCTTACGGAAATTTTTTACCCAGACTGGATTTAATCTCTAACCACTCTACTCACCAGATTCATAAGAATAAAGGCTGAGCCGATTCAAGATTTGACCTCTCAGTTTTAGATAGATGTTGAACACTTGAGGTACTCTCTGGTTTCTTATAAGTGGCTGGCCTTTTTCCAGCCACAGGCTTTGTCAGTATTGCCAACCTACCAGATTCAAATTTACTGACACAACACCCAAAATTTACTGGTACAGCCAAGATTTTAAATTTACTGGCATTTACAAAACTTCCAAAATTACAGTTTTAAATGAAAATTAGTATTAAATACATCATGGAATTAGCAATATGATTTAAGGTAGATAATAAGGCAAGAAACATATTTCTTATTTTATTTTCGATAGTATTGAAAATAAGTAAGTAGCTCAGGGACAGCACTCAGGAGGACAAGAAATTAGAATGGGTGCACACAAAATTGACTCTCACAGTGACACTGACAGCAGTGTGCAGCAGCACAGATGATGATGAGACCTCACTGACACAACACATCCCCTCACAGTGACAGTCTCTCTCCAAGCCCAACAGTTCCTCCAGTCCACTCCAGTCTAAACAGCACTGAAGGTCCTGTTCCCAGCCTGCCTTGCTCCCATACCACAGATCCGCACACGAGGCTCTGGCCACTCTGCTTGGCTCCAATGCACACACGACATGCTCAGGCTGCCCGATCACACTGTAGCAGGCAGTCGGATGGTCTCAGCCAGCTCCAGACCAAGCCGAGCGTCACAGCCATATTTTTTACTTGCAACCTTTTACTGACAGGAGAAAATTGCCTGTTTTTTTACTGGCTGCCAGTAAAAATACTGACGGTTGGCAACACAACACTGGGCTTTGCTCATTGTGCCCATGATTTTCTAAATTTAGACTAGGCTAGGTGGTCAAGTACTACAGTATATAAAGCTGCAGAAGTTCATAAGACTCTCCTCGAAATTGCTAAGCATATTTTCGGGAACTCTTTCTAAAATCTAGTGCATGTCAATGGTTGGACCAAGAAGGTAAATCCAAAAGACCGCTGAGAAGAGTCCCAACACATAAGCTGATCAGAATTGATTTGGGAACTTCTATATTAATTTGTAATCAGTATCTGGAGCCTGAAAAAATCATGCAACTAAGTGGAGATTCTAGACAATATGGTATATACAACTTGGATTGCTTTATAAAGAGATAACATATATGTATACATAGATTGCTGTGAATTGCATTTTATTTGTATAAGTAGAATAAAGGTCATGTAACACTAGAAATGTAGTCTCTGTGGGCATCTGGCCAGCAACTGGTTCGCTAGAAGATGATTTACCTGCCTCTACAGGGTCACTCCCTTTGTTGGCCAAACCTACAAGGAACATTATCACTCCAATTCTGCTCTTCAGTGGTAAAAAAGAATCTATGCCATTTAGGCCAGCAAGAGTAAAAAGCTATATGAGCAGTATGGAATAAAAAAAAAAAGAATGATAAGATGAGTGCTCTCTTTAGTTATACTGTTTCTGGTTATTTACTGCCATCGTCAAAACTTTTAGTCTGTTCTATGGACCTGAGATACTATTGAGACACCATTGTACAATGTAGAAAACTGGAAGTTCACCTCAGACTTGCTACAAAAATGGGAGCTCAATATTCCTTTAAATAAACACCTCTAATAATAAATTTGTTGAGCACTACTTTTTGGTCATTGAAACCATAAAAAATCCTACCAAAATGGGTGTGCAAACTAGGGACCAAGACAATGCACAGAATTAATTACATTCTTTATATATTAAGGACAGACCCACATGTGCTAGGTACAGCACTCCATATTGGCGGATTCAAGATCTCCCTGTGTTTGTGTAACAACTTCAGAAATCTAGTTGGCTACTATAGAATGCATCACATTGGTGCTTTTGATTCTATCACAGAAATTCCCTACCTATCTTCAATATGCTGTAAGAAGGTATATTCTACATTACTATTTCACTGCCAGCTGACCCAAAATAATTTTGCATATGCCTCACACACCTAACAGTAAGAAGTCTATGGCCAGGCGACATTCATCTGAACAGTAGAGGGAAACAGCTGGGAAGATGAGAAGCTTTTAACCTTGCTAGCCCACCTCTGTCAGCAAACGTTACAATAATGGACTCTCGGGATCCTATTTTAAGTCTTTGGCTCCAGGCATTGCTCTGTTGTTACAAAGGGAATGGAGCACAGCCCTGAGGCATGAGGTGTTTGAGTGACAGCTATACTCCATGAGCCCGGAAAGCAGGTGGGTGAGCTCTGTAGGGAAGATGATTATAGGACATTGCTATGAAAAGCATGTTAGCAGTCTCTGTGAACTGGTCTGAGAAATAGAGAGCTACAATAAACCTCACAATAAATAATTTACGAAACAGAGAACTAAAGGTAAGATATAAAACATCTTCACAGAAGAACCTTTGAATGCTATTTATTTTCTTTATACCTGTTGCATTAGTTTATTTTAAAAATAAAAAAAGACTAATTGTTCTCTTGAGCTGAAAGACACACATTAAGTATATATATATATATATATATATATTCATACACACACACAGTATCTGTGTGAGGAGTACACCCCTCACATTTTTGTAAATATTTTATTATATCTTTTCATGTGACAACACTGAAGAAATGAAACTCACAGCCATTGATGTCTAAGGTCTCAAGTGTGAATGGCAGCAGGTGTTTTAAATTTGGTGTTATCGCTCTCACTCTCTCATACTGGAAGTTCAACACAGCACCTCATGGCAAATAACTCTGAGGATCTGAAAAAAAGATTTTCTGCGCTACATAAAGATGGCCTAGGCTATAAGAAGATTGCCAAGACCCTGAAACTGAGCTGCAGCATGGGGGCCAAGAGCATACAGCGGTTTAACAGAACAGGTTTCACTCAGAACAGGCCTCGTTATGGTCGACCAAGGGGTTGAGTACACATGCTCAGAGCCATATTCAGAGGCTGTCTTTGGGAAATAGATGTATGAATGCTGCCAGCATTGCTGCATAGGTTGAATGGGTGGGGGGGTCAAACTGTCAGTGCACAGACCATACTCTGCACACTGCATCAAATTGGTCTGCATGGCTGTCGTCCCAGAAGGAAGCCTCTTCTAAAGATGATGCACAAGAAAACCTGCAAACCGTTTGCTTAAGACAAGCAGACTAAGGATATGGATTACTGGAACTATGTCCTTTGGTCTAATAAGACCAAGATAAACTTATTTGGTTCAGATGGTGTCAAGCGTGGTGGCAACCAGGTGAGGAGTACAAAAACATGGTGGTGGGAGTGTCATAGTCAGGGGCTGCATTAGAGCTGCCGGCACTGGGGAGCTACAGTTCATTGAGGAAACCATGAATGCCAACATGTACTATGACATACTGGGCAACAGGGCAGTATTCCAACATGATACTGACCCAAAACGCACCTCCAAGACGACCACTGCCTTGGTAAAGAAGCTGAGGGTAAAGGTGATGGACTGGCCAAGCATGTCTCCAGACCTAGACATTATTTAGCATCTGTGGGGCATCCTCAAACGGAAGATGAGGAGTGCAAGGTCTCTAACATCCACCAGCTCCTTGATGTCATCATGGAGAAGTGGAAGAGGACTCCAGTGGCATCCTGTGAAGCTCTGTTGAACTCCAAGAATGTCCAAGAGGGTTAAGGAAGTGCTGGAAAATAATGGTGGCCACACAAAATATTGATGCTTTGGGCCCAATTTGGACATTTTCACTTAGGGGTGTACTCACTTTTGTTGCCAGCAGTTTAGATACTAATTGCTATGTGTTGAGTTATTTTGAGGTAACATGAAAAATGTACCCTGTTGTGATGTCCTGTGTGTTGTGAGAGACACAAGACTCTGGTCTGGAGCAATGGATGTTTATTCAGTACAGGCTGTACACTGCAACATGCATCTCAGGACATTACATCTTATCTACTTCCTACATGAGCACACTCTAAGATGGCCACCGTACCCCTTGACCCTTGTCATCACTGCTGGGTGGAGCCAGCCTTAAAGTGCCAGTACATGTGGAACCCTTCAGGTATAACACCTTCCATCCATCCCTCAAAAAACAAAAACAAAAAAAAACACAATAAAACCATAACAGAAACAAAACATTAACTGAAAACTGTCCAGTAACAGTCCTCCAAACACAGGAAAATTACAGGACTTCAAGCTTCCAGGGCCAGTTGCGGTTAATATGTCATTGAATCACTTCCGTCTGCCCCGTCGAAAGTCTTGTAACCGCTCTTGCAACTGCAACTGGTCAGGAGGGCGACAGTGTCGTTGAGGCCGGGCATCCAGCGATTCGGGACCGGAGGAAACAGGGCTGGCCGGAATGGGTACCGGCGGGGCCAAGAAGGGATCCCCCAACTCTGAGGGTAAACAGACCTCCGGACCAGAGCTGGAGGGCTCTGCTGGAGCTGAGTTCAAAAGTTCAGAGTCCCAACAATTATCAGTCTCTGTGCATCCTGATCCGCTGGGAGCAGAACCTTGAGACACTGGTGGTTCAGCCGGCATGAGGGATTCGGGCAGTTGAGAGCGAGGACGCAGTTGGTCTGCATGACGTCTGCAAATGGAACCATCTTCCAGGCGGACCTTGTACATCTTGGGTCCCAAAGTCTCTGCAATGACAGCAGGAAGCCAACGGGTGTTGGAAGACCCATAAGATCGGGCCCATACCTTTTGTTGGGCTGTGAATCCAGGAAGCTCATGGTGTTTGACCATCTTGTCTTGGGACTGCAATACATGTTCCTGGACTGTTTGAGGGCGGAGCATATCCAAAACAGTCCATGGCTGCCGACCCAGAAGGAGTTCTGCTGGAGTTTTACCAGTGGTTGCATGTGGTGTGTTTCTGTAAGCAGAAAGGAAGGAGTCAAGCTGCTGGGGTGACAGAGACTGTTGTTTACTTGCAGCCACTGTAGCTTTGAAATAGCGTTTGAAAGTCTGCACAAACCTCTCTGCTTGACCATTTGTAGCTGGGTGGTAAGGTGCGGTCAACTTGTGCTTGATGTTGTGGGCAGTCAGGAAACGCTGAAACTCCTGACTGGTGAATTGTGCACCGTTGTCCGTGACGATTTCTCTGGGGTATCCAAACGTAGCAGCGAGATGTAACAGTATGGAAACCGTTGCCTTAGTCGTTGGCTGAGTAACAGGAATGACCTCAGGCCACTTTGAATGGGCGTCCACTATGATCAAGAAGGTGTGTCCTCTGATCGGGCCTGCAAAGTCCAAGTGTAGGCGAAACCAAGGAACCGTGGGCCAAGTCCAGGGCTGGACGCACCCTCAAGGAGGGTCTCTTGCCGTTTGTGCACATCCAGCACAAGCATTCACATATGTTGCGATATCTGAGTCTAGGTTTGGCCACCACACATAGCCTCTGGCCTTTTGTTTCATTCGAGTGCCCCCGGGATGACCGGTATGTAGCAAGTCCAGAATGTGTCTCCGGAGGGTCTGAGGAATGATCACCCTGTCTCCCCATAAAACACAGTTGCCAGCCACAGTTAATTCCATACGCCTACGGAAATAAGGTTCATATTCCTGTGTGACAGTTGCAGGCCAACCGGACAGTACCCAGGAGAGTATTGTTTTCAGAAAGGTATCCTTGGTTGTATGGGCTGCTATCTCTCCAGAAGACAAGAAGGACAGGCTGGTGTAACGACAACTCTTGACTGGTGGAGAAGAGTCCATGGACCTCCCTGTCAGTCGGGACATTGCGTCCGCATTAGCATTGGCATCATGACCACGATACTGAATTTTGTAGCTGTATGCCCCCAAGAATAGGGCATAGCGTTGGAGGCGGGCCGCAGTAGTCTGGGAGATGCCTTTGTCAGGGCTAAAGATCTGAAGGAGTGGTTTATGGTCCGTCAGTATGGTGAATTCCCTACCATACAGGTAAAGATGAAACTTCTTAATTGCCCATATCAGTGCAAGAGCCTCTTTGTCAATGTGTGAGTAATTGCTTTCTGCTTTTGTCAAAGACCTGGAGGCAAATGCCACTGGTTTTTCTGACCCATCTGGTAAGATGTGGGATAGTACCGCCCCCAGACCATAGGGTGAGGCATCACAAGCCAAGGTGAGAGGCTTCTGGAGGTCATAGTGCACGAGCATGCGTGACGCCAACAGCTTCCGCTTAGAAACTTCAAAAGCACGCTGGCATGCAGCCGACCAGTCCCATCTGGAGTGTTTCTCCAAAAGCTTGTTCAACGGAAACAAGGTGTGTGCCAGATCTGGCAGGAATTTGTGGTAATAGTTCAGCAAGCCAAGGTATGATCGCAGCTGCTGGACGTTGGTTGGGGCTGGAGCTTTGACTAAAGCATCAACTTTGGCTTCTGTGGTGTGTATACCTTCTGCATCCACAAGGTGGCCACAAAACTCCAATTTAGGCACCATGAATTTGGCAAGTTCACTTTCAGACCCTGTTCTTGGAGTCTCGCCAACACAAGCTCCACATTCTGCTTGTGTTCCTGGTCAGTCCGTCCCGTGATGAGCATGTCATCTAGCAGGCACTGCATAAAAAGAATGTCCGCCAAAATCTCGTCCATTTTTCGTTGCCAAATGGCTGGGGCAGAGGCTACCCCAAACACCATCCGATTGTATTCATATAGTCCCTTGTGGGTGTTGATGGTCAGAAACTTGCGGGAAGAAGGATGGACCTCAAACTGTAAATATGCTTGTTTGAGATCAAGCTTGGTGAACTTTTCACCCCCTGCAAGAGAGGCAAAAATGTCATCTACTCTGGGTAGGGGATACTGGTCTATTTCCAGTTGGGAGTTCAGTGCCATGCGGAAATCGCCACAAATGCGCAAGTCCCCATTCGCTTTCTTTACCGGTACAACTGGTGATGCCCACTCGCTGTGCTCTACCTTTGAGATGACACCTTGTTCCTCCAGCCGACTTAGTTCTGCTTCCACACCTGCTCGGAGTGCGAAAGGTACTGTCCGAGCTTTGAAGAACTTAGGCTGAGCGTTGGGTTTCAGCTTGAGTCTCACACAGTCATGTTTTATTTTTCCCAACTGGTCATCAAAAACCTTTGGGAACCGCTGCTTCAGGGACACCACCCATCCTTCATCATCTCCTAATGGCATGGTAACGGTGTTACAGGGACTTATGGCGATGTCTGGCATACCAAAGTGAGCAATCCAGTCTCTCCCAAAGAGAGGGGGTCCCCCATTTTTCAGGATATATAATGGCAGTCTCTTTGTCTGACCCTTGTACAATACCTTTACTTTTGCGTAACCCAGTGGGTGGAGAATCTGCTTTGAGTATGTCTGCAGTTTGATTGGTGTTGGGCAGACAGTTCTTCGGGTCTGAAGTTGTCTCCATTGTTTCTGGGTGATAACTGAAACTGCTGCTCCTGTGTCTACATCCATCTTGAGTTTCTTTCCCTCAATGGTTACATCTACAGTCATTGCGGAGGGTGCTGCATGCATATGATGTATGTCTAATCTGTGGAGCACTTCCTCATCCTCTGACTCACATGATGATGTATATCTTCCCACCATATATGTCTTTGTCTTGGGGTTCAGAGGTTGTTTATCTCGCACCTTCTTGCTACGGCAAACTCGTTTCAGATGGCCGGTCCTACCGCAATTATGACAGTTCTGATCCTTAAACCGGCAGACTTTGTGATCATGGTCTGTATTCCCACAACGATAGCAAGCTGACTCCCGGCTTGGTGGGGGTCGGTATTTCCAGTTTGCGGCAGTTGGCTTGACTGCTGTTATGAAAACTTCCTGCTTCACCTCTTCCCTTCTGCTCTGGGGGTTCAATTGCTCTGTATCTTTCACAGCCATTTCCATCACTGAAGCTATCTCAATTGCCTTTGTAAGGGTAAGGTCTTTCTCTGTTAACAGTCTCTTTTGTATTGACTCACAATTCAGTCCCATAACAAACTTATCTCTCAGTGCAGTAGGTAGGTAGTCCCCAAAAGAACAGATAGAGGCTAGTCTGCGAAGGGCAAGCACATAAGCTTTAATCTCTTCACCTGTCTGCTGCTGCCTCTGATAGAAGCGAAATCTTTCTGCTATTTCTAGTGGTTTGGGCTGGAAGTGATCCTCTAGCAGTGTCAGCAGCTCTGCCAATGTCTTAGCTGAAGGTTTTACAGGGGAAAGCAGATCTCTAAGAGTGCTCATACGTTTTCTATCCGACATCAATGTGCTTTGAAGATAACCGCTGCGGCAAACTGCCTGTTATCTGTGAATGTCATTGTGGTGCACAAAATGTTTTGATCTGTGTGTATCGGATCATCTCGCTGTAAACCCAGGAATTTCCCGTCGTCCAAGAGTGTCATGTCTGTTCTGCCATCCCATTCAGAACTCCAGGATGTCTGTTCTCCATCAAATTCACTTAATGTCCCGATTAATGACATTTTCCTGCTGGGATCTGTGATTGCTTTTATCCAGGTGACAATCCACAATGCCCTTGTCTCTCTCTATCTCTCAGACTGATAGACACTTTGTAAATTCCATTCTCGTCGCCACTGTGATGTCCTGTGTGTTGTGAGAGACACAAGACTCTGGTCTGGAGCAATGGATGTTTATTCAGTACAGGCTGTACACTGCAACATGCATCTCAGGACATTACATCTTATCTACTTCCTACATGAGCACACTCTAAGATGGCCACCGTACCCCTTGACCCTTGTCATCACTGCTGGGTGGAGCCAGCCTTAAAGTGCCAGTACATGTGGAACCCTTCAGGTATAACACCTGTTATACAAGCTGTACACTCTACATTGAAGCAAAGCAGGGCTTGACAAAATCCGGGCGCCAGGTTGCTATTGCGACAAGAAATTGTGACCTGGGCAAAGCCTAATTAAAAAATTAGACAGTAAACAGTAAATAGTAAAGTTATCCCAATTTTTTTTTTTATATTGTGAAAGATAATGTTACGCCAAGTAAATTGATACCCAACATGTCACGCTTCAAAATTCGCTCGTGGAATGCCGACAAACTTTTACCATAGGCGGCATTTAAAAAATTCTACAGGTTGCATGTTTTGAGTTACAGAGGAGGTCTAGAGCTAGAATTATTGCTCTCACTCTAACGATTGCGGCAATACCTCACATGTGTGGTTTGAATATCGTTAACATATGCGGGCGCTACTTGTACGTATGTGTTCGCTTCTGCGCGCAAGCTCGTCGGGACGGGGCGCGCTTTCTGGCTCCTAACTTTTTTAGCTGGCTCCTAGATTCCAAGCAAATTTGTCAAACCCTGAAGCAAAGTGTAATTTCTTCAGTGTTGTCACATGTAAAAAATATAATAAAATATTTACAAAAATGTGAGGATACTGTACATACACACGATATATGCAATTTTACCTCTTCGTTTATTTAAACTGACAATCTTGACCAACTTGGTATTTCTTAACATTTACATATATCTGCAGAAACATCCCTAATACATGCAGACAATTGCAGCTGAAACTACGTTTTTTTTATTTTGTAAAAATGAACTTGACAGGCAGATAGCACTGTACATCATCTGTCTGTGCTCATATACTTTTTTTTAAATAAAACATTACTATTAGTTTTGTTGTGTGACAGATTTTGTGGTATGTCCCGCCGATAAAGGTGGCGGGATCGTAATATTAGTTAAAACAAATAATCAAAAAAGAAATGTTTAGGATTCTGGGGGATAGTGAGACATAAAGTCAACTCCCCATGGATCCTACTCGTTACAAAAAGGAAATTGTAAAATTGTTAGATAAAGGCCATTTATTATTGATATCTTCGACCTTGTGGGGTTTATCTATCAATAAAGAACTTCTATGAAGACTGGATGCTCTATATATTTCTACATCAATCATCTCTACATTATAGCCCTTTTCTACAAATCTTTGTTTTAAAGTTTGCGCTTGCTGGTGAAAATCTGAAACATTAGTACAATTATGTCATAATCGTACCATTTGACTACGGGGAACTAACTTTAGCTATGCATTATGGTGACAGCTGTCTGTCAGGAATGGATATACCCATTACGGTCAGTAGGTTTGAAGAATGTTTTAATTTCTAGTTATTCATTTCTGATAGCTATTTCTATGTCCAGTAAATGTATTTTTTCCTTGCTAGCTAGAGAAATACCTCTGTCATAAGCATTTAATTCTGCCATGAAGCTTTGCAAGGAATCCTGGTAACCATTCCATAGGGGAAGGATGTTGTCTATATAACGAGCCCAGAGGACCAATTCTGGTCTCTAATGGGTATAGATGACATCCTCCTCCCATTTGGCCGGACTAGGGGCGAATTTAGCCTCCATGGCCATGCACCCTTCTTGTTAATAAAATATACTCAAACCCAAAATAACTATGTCATGTTTCTAAATTCTAAGGCCGCGTACACACGATCGGTCCAAACCGATGAAAATAGACTTTGCGTACTAACCGATGGTTAGTACGCAAAAGCATCGGTTCAAAAACCGGCGCATGCTCAGAATCAAGTCGACGCATGCTTGGAAGCATTGAACTTTGTTTTTTCAGCACGTCGTTGTGTTCTTACGTCACCGCGTTCTGACACGATCGGTTTTTGAACTGATTGGTGTGTACGCACATCAGACCATCAGGCCACTTCAGCGGTGACCCAATGAAAACGGTCCGTCGGACCATTCTCATCGGGTTGGACCGATCGTGTGTACGCGGCCTAAGAGTTCCATAATAAACTCTTGTTGAGTTATGGGGAGATTGTTATCCTTTGAAAAATAATATTGTGCTGCCGCCAACTCCAAATGGTGAGGTATACACGAATATAAAGCTGCTACATCAGCTGTACCAACTGGTACAAGATAGGATCTCTCCTTTTTATCTAGACTACCACCTTCAAGGCCTTCATCTAACAATTTGACAAGTTCCCTTTTGTAACAAGTAGTAGGATCCATGGGGAGTTGACTCACTATCCTTCATAATCCTAAACATTTGTTTTTGGTAATTTGTTTTATCTAATACTATGATCCCACCACCTTTATCGGCAGGAAAAATCATTAAATCTTTCGCACAACTTTCTTAAACCTAATCCTATGTCGGGGTAGGGGTGTCAAATATAATCGCTGCATCGGTGCATCGCGATTCGGGTGTTCCCGATGCTGTACCGATGCATGCGACCCCGATAATCGATGCCTAGCCCCGCCCCTCCCGGGAGAGCGCTCCGTTTTTACACAGCTCGTGTGACTGTCCGGCCCGCCTCTCTCCTATGTCCAGTCTGCATGCTCTTCCGTGTCTCCTGGCGTCAGCTCCGCCCACTGACTAGAACTTCAGTAGAAGTTAGTAGAGGCGGGTAGTGCACGGCCCGCCTCTCTCCTGTCTCCTATGTCCACTCTGCTCTTACGTCCTGGCGTCAGCCCCGCCCACTGTCTAACTATCAGATCAGTAAAAAGGCGGGAGGGGCTGACGCCAGGAGAGGACGTAAGAGCAGCAGAGTCACGCACTGTCCCTAGGAGCTTACAATCTACTCTAGAGGTACGTGAATCACACTCTGTACCTTAGGGATATAACAAAAAAGCTAAAGAAGTGTCACGCAGGCAGCTTACATTCCAATTAGCAGGAGATCTTGGATAGACTTTTGTGACATGCGTATCTTAAGGTTTTTCTTTCATATTGAAATAGACCCATGATAGGTCTAAAGGTAGGCGGATGCAAACAGACATGCATTTTTTTTTACCTCTAATGCATCACATTTAGGTCTAAAAAACTGGAAAGGGTGCAAATATTTTCAGGGGGGTCGATGACGCATGCTGGGTCCCGGGCGCTGATTCCAGCAGAAATCTCATAGAAGATTACATAGCAGTGAAGATGGTGGGGTGAGGGGATACGTCTCTGTTCAGATTTTGCAGAGGAGCTCACAATCTATTCAGACTGCCTGTTATTGATAGGAATGTGGGGGAAGTGGAGTGAGGACACGACCCCCCCCCCCCCAGGTCAGTGTGCACTCCATCCTGGGTCTGTGATCATGTGACAGAGGGGGGGGGTTGTTCTCAGCAGAATCTGAGAAATTAGGGTCATAGTTCAGGGGTGACCCCCCCAGACCTCTCCATATCCTTCTATGCCGAGGGTGACACCCCCTCCCCCGTCCTGTGTATTGGGGTCACCTCTCCTCTGAGTGCAGGAAAGGGTTACAGCCCCTCCGACACTCGCCTCATTATATCCCTGATTATCCATCCATCCTCAGAACAGTGTCCTATGTAAGAGTCTCTGACCGTCTCCTGTACTTTGTCTGCAGTCTCTGACCGTCTCCTGTACTATGTCTGCAGGGGCCCCTCCGACACTCGCCTCATTATATCCCTGATTATCCATCCTCCTCAGAACAGTGTCCTATGTAAGAGTCTCTGACCGTCTCCTGTACTTTGTCTGCAGTCTCTGATCGTCTCCTGTACTATGTCTGCAGTCTCTGACCATCTTCTGTACTATGTCTGCAGTCTCTGACTGTCTCCTGTACTATGTCTGCAGTCTCTGATCGTCTCCTGTACTATGTCTGCAGTCTCTGATCGTCTCCTGTACTATGTCTGCAGTCTCTGATCATCTCCTGTACTATGTCTGCAGTCTCTGATCATCTCCTGTACTATGTCTGCAGTCTCTGATCATCTCCTGTACTATGTCTGCAGTCTCTGATCATCTCCTGTACTATGTCTGCAGTCTCTGATCATCTCCTGTACTATGTCTGCAGTCTCTGACCATCTCCTGTACTTTGTCTGCAGTCTCTGATCATCTCCTGTACTATGTCTGCAGTCTCTGACCATCTCCTATATCATTATCATATCTGCAGTCTCTGACCATCTCCTATATCATATCTGCAGTCTCTGACCATCTCCTGTAGTAGTTCTGCAGTCCCTGACCATCTCCTGTAGTAGTTCTGCAGTCCCTGACCATCTCCTGTAGTAGTTCTGCAGTCCCTGACCATCTCCTGTAGTAGTTCTGCAGTCCCTGACCATCTCCTGTAGTAGTTCTGCAGTCCCTGACCATCTCCTGTAGTAGTTCTGCAGTCCCTGACCATCTCCTGTAGTAGTTCTGCAGTCCCTGACCATCTCATGTAGTAGTTCTGCAGTTCTCTCCTGCAGTCCCTGACCATCTCCTGTAGTAGTTCTGCAGTCCCTGACCATCTCCTGTAGTAGTTCTGCAGTCTCTGACCATCTCCTGTAGCATGTCTGCTGTGTTTAGACTTTGCTACATGCAGAAAGTGTTATTGTGTGTTTTTTTTTTTTTTTAAGAACAGATAGAAAAAAAAATGGAGTACTTAAATTTTTTTTAATGAAAGCCATGCGCACTTGCGCTGCAATCGTGATGCATCGTGATGCATCGCGGAATCGCATCAAATCGAATCGTGGCCTTGATAATCGTAATCGCATTGAATCGTGAGACCGGTGAAGATGCGCAGCCCTATGTCGGGGTGTTTACATAATAATTTTACCAAATCTTTTAGAACTAGATCCTTGTATACATTCACTGAAGTGGCCGCCGGGCCCCGAGGATTAAAAAGAGAAGGGTTGGGGAGACCCGAATGAACAGCTCCTCCCCGGTCTATTGTTGGCCAATGTCTCATAGGGTTAGAGATAAAGTATCTTTGAATATTTAATTTACAAATGTACAGCAGTACATCTTTAAATGTATCAAATTAATTAAATTTCTTAGGGGGGACAAATTTAAGTCCTTTATCATTACTGCCTAAAGTCTGTAGTCATACAATTTTTAGTGTTCGCTGCTATTTATTATTGATCGAGTGGTCTGTCACATTTTGTTTCTTTCTCAGTGTGTTATTGTTTATTGTATAACCTCCATCGTGTATCTACTTTCTCTGTTTTTGTTTCTAGGGTATATGTCTATATATACACTGATTAGCCAAGAGTGAGGCTTGGATTGTGGTCCTTTGAATCAGTCAGGCTAGATTGGTTGTTGCTGCTTTATGCAATCTACGCACTATTAGTCTAGAGAGAGGCTTGGATTGTTGTCCAGTGACCTGCTCTGATTCAGATGATCCCCACACCATCAGTGGAATCATGCATGGCATCTTACCATGAGATCACGGTTGGTGTATAAACATATTGAGGCTTGGCCCGCATACTAGATCCTATCACTGCCAATTCCCAGATAGAGTTGCAGAACGCATGGTGGATGCCATGATGGACATGGCCGTGTGTTGGAGCAATCTACACAGGTTTGTGTCATTATGTCATTGCTCCTTTTACCAATGTGATGCCTGTTATTCCAGAATTTGTGTAAGTTTTCTACCTTTCAATAAACTCCGTTGCCAAACGGTTTTAAACTAAGTGGAGGTCTCTTGTTTTCTATGGATGTTGAAGTCTATGATTTGACAAGTGGGTTTGTTGCTGTGAAGATCTTTCATGCCCTGGATACTGTTCCTGTGATCACCTCCCTGACCATTATTACTACATGCTTGATACTATTCTCTGGAAAGCGAATTCATGCTTTTCTCCTGGGTGGTAGATGCACTTGTCGCGGTGACTCCTTGAGGCCGGGTTCACACCTATGCGAATTGGTTGCGGCTTAAACCGCATCCAATTTGCATAACATTATAAAATACATTGTTTTCAATTAGGCTGGTTCACATATGTGCGATGCATTCGCACTGCTCATTGGTAAAAAACATGTGCGTTTTCTAGGCATTGCGGTGCTGCTCAGGTGCAAATTCAGGCCCATTTTCTTCTATGGGCACGCATCTGATTTGCACATGTGTCCATTTCTCTTCAGGATTTCTCTCATTCAGCTCAATACACTTCCAGGTCTTCAAATTCACATCTAAAACTGAGCTGATTTGCTAAACAGTTCTCTTATCTCTCTGCAGAGATAAGAGAGCTGAAATTTGCACCGCACAAGTGTGAATCCGGCCTAAAGCATTTTTTGGATTATTTCACTTTCATCGTTAAAATTAACTTTCGTTTTCGAATCACTATTTGGACTATTTGATTACATGGTGGTCATACCGTTTAAGTCTCTTCATTTTCATATATGAGGGTCTTATTACTGCAAATTGCACTTTATTATGCTTACATGCTAATATCACCATTTATTATTTTCTGATGTTTTGTTATATAAAGCGCTGAACTTTTTTTACTTTATTCATTATGCAATTTTAGTAGTGCTGGCTGCTATTTTTTATAACATTTTTTATAACATTTCTATTAATACACTTTAGTTCTATGAATAAGAACTCTTCTGAATAAGGTCTTATATGTGCTACAATGGTCAAGTACCAACACAGATTACATATTACACTTAATATTGATGCATATAAAACACTATTAACCTGTTTGCCCCTATTTTCCCATGACTTTCTGCCCTCTCCTCTCTAGTCTCTCCAAATATCCCTTAGCTACTTGTTTTATGAGGTCTCAATATTGGAAACACTAGACACGGACTTTGACAAACTACTGGAACTTTAAGATAATAAGAACAAAGGGTTCTAACACTGTAAGATCAGCTGCCAAGATGAAAGCAGCCGCTGTCCAGCTGTGAGGATGATTTAACAGGCTTACATTCAGCCTATAACTCCTTTCGATTTTCATCTTTGGTATTGCTGTCAAATCTGGATAATCCATATCAGTCAGGAAACTGAAGTACTATCTGGATTTAAATATTTGCACATAAAACAGTCTGGCATATACAGACGGCAGGAGATTATTCACTAGCTAGTATTAAAGTTTTGCCCTTGCTCCTAACTATTGTTTTAGGTCTTTGATCACCTCATATAAAATGAAATCTAGCATATATGGTAAGAGATTCTGAATGGCACCCACACTGAGCAGGGTGGTGTTGAAACGCATACTAGACTGTAGATACTGTACAGGAAAAATTGAACATTCTAAGAAGTAAGAATAAATACAAGATTATAGGCCAATAAGCAAGAGAGTATGTGACACAGCGAAATAAGAATAAAGCTCATTGTATTATGATACAAAAAGGAAGACAGGGTGACTGATGAGAAGTGATAGGTGAAGATGAAGAAATGCTGAAGCTTCTGGAGAAGGACAGACACATAAAATAAAGAAAAGGCTAACAATCATAGAAATAAGAGCTAGCAGACAAGACCAAAGCAGAGTAAGGAAGCAGCACGGAAATACAGAAGAAGTAGCAACACAGAAAAATCTTTGTTTGCATTGACACAAGATATCTAGGGAATTCCATGTTGTTCTGTGAACAGAATGCTAATTTTGTTCAAGATTACCTTGGATTTTTTAGTAAGAATGGCAGGTGCTGCTGCCATAGACATAGAAGAGCAGCTGGATGTGTATGCATGATCGATTCATATAAAGATAGCAGGATCACCTGGTAGGTCCCTCAACTGTGTTTGTTTGCAGCTAAATCTGAACAGTTTGAACACATTAAAAAAGGTTAGTCTAACCAAGATTGATGTCTCAGTTTTTGGAAGATGCTAAATAGCTGAACCATCCAAAAATTACTTATGTCTCTTGGGGTCTGTATCAATGAAATCTCTGTGCTTCAAAAGTCAAGCCTTCACATCTGCTGTGGCCATTAGGATGGGAGAGTTGGTAACAGAACCTATAATTAAGACAGGGTGATCTCAATGCTATAGTTCCTAAAAGTAATCAGAGGCCAGGTAATGATCATCAGGCCACTACCTATAACTAAAATATAATTTGTGAGTGGAATGACCCTTGTAAATACTTAAAGTGTTTGTAAACCTCTGACATTAAGAATGAACAAAGCATATTATTTTATAGCGTGTACCTACCCCAGTCCAAAGCACCGAGGCCCTGAGTGTTATTTCTCTCTGGCTGTCTAGTTTCCCAGCATGGAAAAGAAGGGGGGGGGGGGGGGGTCTGTGCTCTCCAACCAGCTCCCAGATTACACTCTGTTCTCTTTATCTAGCTGTGCAGTGGGTGACATCAGATCATTGCCCTGTGTTTTTTAGAACTGAGAAATACTGTATAAAATTTGTTTTTAGAAGGTTTGTAGAGAACAGAGGGCTTAAGATAAAGAAGTACAACTTATATGCGAGGATCTGTTTCACTTCGCTGGATATTTGTAAGGGTTTACAACCACATTTAAGGTGAAGCATGGAATTGTACAGTTTAGACAGATTTACATTGTGGTTACTGTCTAAACCAGCTTAAGTAGCCATCTTGCTCTTTTAGAAACTGTAATTCCCACTAGAACTGTTATATTTGTTTGCTCAAACATTAGTGGCAATGATAACTGTAATATAATTCAAAGTTTTTGAAAAAGTGTTTCTAATAGTGATTTAAATTTCATGAACACGGGTCTTTTAAATTGCTAAAGGCTCATAGTTTTTGTTTACTTTACAGGGGAGCTCCTCGCAGCTTCACAGCCGGATCCCTACTGCACATGTGCAAAGCATGCTGTGCTTTGTGAAAGGCCCGGCAGCCGGGGAAGGAGGAGTGGGGCCAAACTTCTGGATGAGTTCGCTGTGGCAAAGTCAGCAAGAACTGAGAGCGAGTACCTGTCAGAACCAGGTACCCACGCCCCCCCCCCCCCCCCGAAAGGTGCCAAATGTGGCAGCAGAGGGAGGGAGGAGGCAAATAAGTGGAGCTTTCCCTTTTGGGAGGAGTGCCGCTTTAATGCATTCTGCAAATTAGGGTAAAAAAAAACCTGAGTGCAGCTCTCCCCTCCACTTATACTTACCTGAGCCCCATCTTAATCTCACGATGTGCACAAGAGTAGAAGCTCTACCGGGTCTCTCTCTCCTCATTGGCTCACACAGCAGCTGGAGCCATTGGATCCTGCTGCTGTCAATCACAGCCAGTGAGCCAATGCTATTGGGGGCACTCGGTGGGGGGAGGAACGAGGACTGCCAGACCAAAAAGAAGAGGATTGGGCTGCTCTGCAAAACCGGTTTACACAGTAGATAAGTATATATTTACTTGTTTACTTTTTTTAAATCTTTCCTTTAGAATAAAAAAAAATGGCTTTAGATATACTTTTAAGGACCAAACTTTGCCAGTATTGTAAATGGCTGTTAGCGAACCAAATACTGTAAAGAGATCCAACAGTGTATATAGAGCATGTCTGGCTGATGGAAAACTGTTTAATAAGATCAACTGTTTCTGTCTGTAAAAGCTGCCAATCTCTATGTCTTCTAACAAGCATTGTCTGTTAAATGCCATCATCAGAATAGACACTTAAATCAAAAAGAAAATTTGGAAATGGACAGTTGCGGGATGTGTTCCAAACAGAATTAATTAAACATAAACTGCAGCAGAAGAAGACGATACGGAGGCAATAAGATCAGCAATCTTTTTAAACCCAAACTAATAATGAAAATGCAACCCAGCCCTTGAAAATTAGCAAGCCAAAACAAATGCCACCAAGTCTACTGAGAGGGAAAATCAAGCTGGCTGATTTAAATGGATATTAAAGATCCTAAGCTATCACCAAGCTGGGCATAAATCCCAATCTATACATCCACTTATTAAAAACGAAAACAAGCAAACTGCTATGAAAAGTGAGCAGCATAAATCTATTAGGCCTCGTACACACGATAGGTTAACCAAAAGACAATGGTCTGATGGACCTTTTTCATCGGTCAAAACCGATCGTGTGTGGGCCCCATAGGTTATTTAACCTTTGGTTAAAAAAAAGCAAACTTGCTTTAAATTTAACCGATGGATTCCTAATCGATAGGTCAAAACAGATCGTTAGTAGGCACCACCTTCGGTTAAAAATCCACGCATGCTCAGAATCAAGTCGACACATGCTTGGAAGCATTGAACTTCATTTATTTTAGCACGTCGATGTTTTTACGTCACCGCATTCTGACACGATCGGTTATTTAACCGATGGTGTGTGGGCGCGACGGACCATCAGTCAGCTTCATCGGTTAACCGATGACAATGGTCCTTCAGACCACTCTCATCGGATTGACTGATCGTGCATACGAGGCCTTAGACCTTCTCAGATAAAATAACACTGGTAACCAATTTGCTGTGAAATATTCTAACTACAAAAAAAAAAAATAGGTTTGCACTCCCGCCTACTAAGTTTTCTTCCAGTGCTGTATTTTTAGCAGCAATAAACCTATTTACGGTAAGTCATCCAGTCTATTTCTCTCATTGGTGACATTCTTTCAGATTTGTTTTCATACCTGCGAACTAGATCATTAGGAGATGAGTTATCTTATTTGATTGCAAGTGTTCTTACTAGTCGATAAAATCTTTTTCACCAGAGGTGATGCTCTCTATTTGGACTTTGTTATTGAATGGTTCAAAGCTCACAGCTAAGGTACAGTCAATGCTGCAGGCAAATGATAACATTCATTTTCACTTTAAAGACCAGCTAGCAGGCCACACAGAGCACAGAAATAGGAAGGTTGTCTCCTCGCTCTTCGTGCAGCTCTGTTATCGCCAGAAATCATTAAGTTGTGTCACTCAGTCTAGACAGCACAAGGAAGGAGGATGAACGAATGGCAAGCATGTATGTATCTATTTTAGCTGTGCCATTTTAAAATATAGATGATCATCACAATGGCTTGTGAATATAGCATGTATTGCCTCCCACACAGCACCAGTAGGAGAGCAATCAGACACGCCATGCAGTAAAGGCTTTAGGGGCAGTAGGCGAGATGTCTTACTTTGGGCAGCAATAAAGGGTACAAAGGCACAGATTACTCTTACATTGGAATATTACATGGCCATGGCTGACATCAATACCTTGCCGACAGGAGACTTCACTCAAACACAAGCTCCAACTGCAATAACACAGATCAGCACTTATTAGCAAGCAAGGGCTTTCTGTTTAGACCGATCTTCTGTGACCAATAATGTAAAAGATATTGACTGGAGATCAATGCACTGCTGACTTGTGTTATGACAATCTGAGTTATTTCAAGGAAAAGACATTACACCCTGATGACATGTTCTGTTTACAGAATGGTCAGCACTATTGGGATTTATTAACCACTTAAGGACCGCCTACTGCACATTTACGTCGGCAGAATGGCACGGCTGGGCACATCAACGTATATATACGTTGGTTTTAGTACCCAGCCGTGGGTCGCGGGACCGCGGGATTCGCGGACCCGATCGCCGCTGCAGTGCGGCGATCCGTCCCTGGAGCAGAAGAAGGGGGAGAGCCGTGTGTACACACGGCTTCCCTGTGCTTCTCTGTGGCCGGAGCATCGATCACGTCATCCCTGTAAAAGGGGGACGCGATCGATGACGTCACACCTACAGCCACACCCCCCTACAGTTGTAAACACACACATTAGGGCACACATTCCCTACAGCGCCACCTGTGGTTAACTCCCAAACTGCAACTGTCATTTCCACAGTAAACAATGCAATTTAAATGCATTTTTTGCTGTGAAAATTACAATTGTCCCAAAAATGTGTCAAAATTGTCCGAAGTGTCGCCATATTGTCGCAGTCACGAAAAAAATCGCTGATCGCCGCTATTAGTAGTAAAAAAAAAATAATTAATAAAAATGCAATAAAACTATCCCTTATTTTGTAAACGCTATAAATTTTGCGAAAACCAACCGATAAACGCTTATTGCGATTTTTTTTACCAAAAATATGTAGAAGAATACGTATCGGCCTAAACTGAGGAAAAAAATGTTTTTTTATATATTTTTGGGGGATATTTATTATAGCAAAAAGTAAAAAATATTGCATTTTTTTTAAATTGTCGCTCTATTTTTGTTTATAGCGCAAAAAATAAAAACCGCAGAGGTGATCAAATACCACCAAAAGAAAGCTCTATTTGTGGGAAAAAAAGGACGCAAATTTTGTTTGGGAGCCACGTCGCACGACTGCGCAATTGTCTGTTAAAGCGACGCAGTGCCGAATCGCAAAAACCCCTTGGGTCATTTGCCAGCGTATTGGTCCGGGTCTTAAGTGGTTAAAGAAATGTTTAGGGTTATATAGGGCAAAGAAAAAAAATCCAAATAGCGTAAAAATGAAAGCAGCTGCATTTTTAACCACTTAGGCTGCATTTACACCTAGACGTAGGCAATAGCGGTGTTTTGTCGCGCGTATATGCGCGTTTGCGCGCGTTTGCATACAGCGTCTTCCGACGTTTTTGTACATGGTCCTTTTTCACATAATCCAATAGGAAAAATGATCATCCCTGACATCACTTGTTGTTATCCTAGGAATTTGTTTTCCCCTTCCTGTGTGAATATACCTCTTCCGGGTCATCATTGTGCTTTCGACTCCACACTGAAAATGAGCAATGATGAGATGGCATGTATGCTGGCAGCAGCCACTGCCACCACATATATGCTATACCAGGGACAGAGGAGAAGGAAGAGGGCACGGAGATATTGGATCCACCCTGTTATTGCCGGTCGGGAAGAGACAGGCCAGTTTTGGGTCCTTTTTAAAGATCTCCGAGAGCACGAGGATAAATTTCTGGACTACACTAGGATGTCAATGAAAAGGTTAGTAAAAAGTATCTGTATTCATTGTTTTTGACATTGTACCTTTCTTTGTCCACTAAAAACCCCATTTATTTTTATTAACAGCTTCGATGAGTTGCTTGAACTGCTCAGCGGTCCATTACAGAAGATGGACACCTTTTTCCGCAATTGCATACCCCCTGTGGAGCGACTTATCATCACACTGAGGTAAGTTAAAACATCTTTGTCAAATTTGTGCTGATATACGTTTTTTTTTTTAATTTTCCAAAATGATGCTCTAGTGCCCATAAAATAAATATAAATCAAAATTGTAGAAAACCCAAAAGAAAGCTACCGTATTTGCAGGGGTATAAGACCACTGTGTGCAAGACGACCCCCTAATTTTACATCCAAAAAGTTTGTTTTGTGATATACTCACCGTATAAAAGACTACCCCCTTCCTACTATTCATGACTCGCCTCACGGTGCCACCATTACATTCCAGACTGTGCCCCATTACATTCCAGACTGTGCCCCATTACATGACAGACTGTGCCCCATTACATGACAGACTGTGCCCCATTACATGACAGACTGTGCCCCATCACATGCCAGACCTGCCCCATTACATGTCCTGACCTGCCCCATTACATGATCAGACCGTGCCCTTACCTTTGAGAATCTTGGCCGTACGTTTCTTCAAAAGCCGTGCCTCCTACATCTTCTGTTCCGTGATAGGCGGAACATTCAGCGTCCTATGAGGCACTGTGTTCAGTGTTCGTCCATCACGGAGGCCCTCTCGTCCGAGGACGAGAGGGCCTCCGTGATAGGCGGAAACCAAACACACCAAACACTATTGCATACACTACCCAATAATAATATATTTGTATATGCATGTAATATTAAAAAACACACGTTTTAGAAGGTCCAAATTTTTGATTTGAAGAGCCGGTTTCTGAGACTATGGAAAGAGCTCAGTGGACTGGTGTCCGTGGGAACAGGCAGGGTTCATATGTCCGCGATCAGTATGCGGCATATTTCATGTCTCCTGCAGGACAGGTACCATGGCAGCTGGATGCTATTTAATTATTAACATTATTGTTTTTTTGTGAAACTATAATGCTTGCTGTACTTTTTTTGAACAATAAATCATATGCTGTTGTGATACAATAAAAATATTTGATTGATGTATTAAGAAGTCTCATGTTTATTTTATTTTGAGATTTTTTTTACTTTTGGTGCATTATCCCTATGGTATCAAATCGGGGTCAGAGTGTCAGGATGGGAAGAACAACTCACGGGTCCTGCCTACTAGGTCCTGCCTACTAGGTCCCGGGTCCTGCCTACTAGGAAGGGGAGTATCCCCTCAATGGGGCACTGTACTGTATTATTCACTGATAACAATGATGGTATACTACTCCTCCTAGGTGGAATAGTATACCATCATTGTTATCAGTGAATACTACAGTACAGTGCCCCATTGTTTTTGTCAAGGTGGGGGATAGTGCGTCATGACATTGGAAGGTGTTGTGTCTAGGGCCGGATAAAGGCTAGGAAACGGCCAAATCTGTGCTCGTGCAGCAGCATAGGTGCTTACAAAAGGTGGTGGCAATAGATATTTTATTTAACCACTTCAAGACGGCCGTCAGCACATATACGGCCACAGGGTGTTTCTACTTCTGTGGTGGTCCGTATTTGTACGGCTGACCCTTCCCTCGTTCACCACGCGCGCTCCTGAGCACCCAGCGGGGAACTTCTGTGCTGGCCGTGTACCTTGGACACATCAAATGACAGAACACTGTGAAAGACATATTTGAGTGACCGTTTGATAGAAAATCTGTGCGGCCAATTAGAGATGATCTCATATGTACACAGATGAGATCATTTCTCATTGGCGGCTAACAAAATGACAGCATCATGTGAGGGAGAGAGGAGACCGATCTGTGTCTCTTGCAAATAGTGACACAGGTCGGTCACCTCCCCCAGTCTACCCCCTTCCCCCACTGTTAAAACACTATATTGAGTACACATTCCCTTCCTCAACCCCCTAGCATTTCCCTGCCAGTCACATTAGTGCAAAAAATGAGAAAGGCGTTAAAATTTGTGTCAAACGTGTACAATGTGTCCGCCATAATGTCACAGTCTTGAGAATATACCAACAAAATAGTCTTCTGTAGATAAAAGTAAAAAACCATGGGTTTACAAACATTGAATTTTATGTTCATTTTAACTGTTTGCAGGAGTTTACCTTTTTTATCCTTATCTGTTATGTCACTCCAGTTATGAAAAATCTGAGAGGCAATTTAGTTCCATGCCCCCCTCCGAACTGTACGCAGACTGTAGGACGGATCCTTGATGTCCTGCAGGCAGGGGTGCTCCTTGACCATCCTTATGAATTTTTCAGGGTCTAGGAGGGAGAGGGTTTCACTCATGTCTGGATCCATGTCTGAATCCATGCTGCTGTGTGAAAATACTGCTATGGAAAATGGTGATTTTTGGACTTCCTGTTTGAGATTATGTACTTTTTTTTTACATTTCCTGTATTCAATTTGAGCAACAGTGGCGTCAAAACGCTTGTACAAACGCTTGTTGTCGCGCAAAACACGCGTATCGGGCGTTTTACATTGATTTCAATGGGAAACAAAAAACGATCAAATACGCCCAAATCGCGCGATTTGCGCGACAAAAAAGGGTCCGGAACTTTTTTTGACTACAGGCGACGGGCGATATGCGCATCAGCGTGCAGATGTGAACCATCCCCATTGCCTTTCATGTATTTTCGTCCCTCTGGCGTTTGTGAGCGTCGCGCTACAGGCGACAAAACGCCAAGGTGTGAATGGGCCCTTAAACCCCCCTCCTGCGCAGACCAATTTTCAGCTGTCAGCTCTGATGCACTTTAAATGACTATTGCGTGGTCATACAGCGATGTACCCAAATTAAATTTTTATACATTTTTTCACACAAATAGAGCGTGATTTTGGTGGTATTTAAAAACCGCTGGGGTTATTATTATTTTCTAAACAAACAAAAAAACATGGAAAATTAAAAAAAAAAAAAATTGTTATAAAAGTTTGCAAACAGGTAATTTTTCTCCTTCATTGATATGCGCCGATGAGGCGGCACTGGTGGGCACTGATAGGCTGCACTGGTGGGCACTGATAGGCTGCATTGGGCACTGATAGGCATTGGTGGGCTGATAGGCACAGATAAGGCGGCATTGATGGGGACAGATAAGGCGGCACTGATGGGCACAGATAAGGCGGCGCTGATGGCCACTGATAAGATGGCACTGATGGGAACTGGTAGGTGACACTGATGAGCACTGGCAGTTAACACTGATGGGATGCACTGGTAGGTGATACTGATTGGTGACACCGATGAGTGGCACTGTGGGCACTGATGGGTGGCACTATGGGCACTGATAGGTGGCACTAGTAGGCAGCACTGTTGTGCACTGGCAGGTGGCACAGTTGGCACAGGCGGCTGTTCTTCTTGAACGGGACTGATGTCTCTCTGACAGCCGCCGGTGATCGAGTTTTATTCTCCTCACGCTATCAGAAAAAATAGCCGATTACCGGCTCTGTTTACATCACATGATCAGCTGTCATTGGCAGATAGCTGATCACGTGGTAAGGCTAAGTCAGGATCCATCACTTACTCCCATCTGTGATCAGCTGAGTCTCATTGACTCGCTGATCATAAAGCGTGCTGCGCACGCCCTGCAGGGGGCACACAGACCACTCGAGAACAAATCCCGGCAAATTAGGTCCGCGCTGTAGCCGTCTTTCGGCTATAGCACGGATCTAAACTAGTTAAGGTCCTGTGGGGACAGACTTTCCCCTCAAACAATAACCCCCCATTTTTTATTTATCTTCTTCTTTTCTCACCTATTTTTCTCAAATTTATTTTTAATGCTTTGCTCTTATATAAAATAGAAAAAGAAGTGGGCAGACATCTCTTTGAGTGGCTTGCCTCTTGGGATATATACAGAAAGGATATATCCACACTTTTCTGTTGATGATTCCTTGACATTTATGTATTCCCAGTATTAACTTACTGATTAAACATGTTTGATGCTATGCAAATTGATCTATTGTTGACTATGTCCTATTGATGTAATGCTTTGGATCTATATGCCTTTTCCTGGTTTAAATTAAATATATATAAAAAAAAAAAAAAATTGACAGATGCATTTGAATTTCTTTTGACCTTCATTTGACCAGCTTTGGGTTCTACGTCCCTATAGACTTGTATCGCATTCACACCAAAATGGTGCAGAACCCTTTTTTTGGTGCGCACTGGAATCGGATCGCATGGGTGTTTACATCCATATGCCCTGATTCCTGCACCATTTGACAGTTCGCACTGCGATCTGCGAAACAATCAGGGGTGTCATTAACTTTACATTGACACCTGAAGTGATTCACAGATGTCAGTGTGAACCGCTGGCGAGTGACATGTGATGTGGGAACCCGCACTGGAATTGCACTGATTCCCGCATGCATATGTTTGAGCTGGGACTTAAACCCGAAAACAAAAAAGTATTACAGTGGAATCTTGGATTACGAGCATAATCCGTTCCAGGAGAATGCTTGTAATCCAAAGCACTCGTATATCTTTCTTTGTCTTTCTTTTGTTAAAAAACGTAATAATAAGAGTTTAAACATGCTAACACTATAAACTTCCCTATGCTGCTGTCCAAAGGTCCAAAGGAGGGGGAAGGAGTATTTTTTAGCTTAGTTAGGGTACCCCAAATTTCACTTAAACTGGAACTAAACCCTCCTATACTTTACCACCATGGAAGCTGCCATATTATTCTTTGTTTGATCTCAAATTGCCATCCTGCTGCACATGTGATCACTTATGATACCAGCCATTTGATGGCTTGACAGATTGAAAGGAAACGCAACCGTCACGGTTATCATTCACAGCATGACTTAACTGTAATGCTGCATACACACAACCGTTTTTCGAGTTGTAAAGAATTACATTTTTAATGGTGTAGAAAAAACAAAGTTTTTTTCAACCCGATCGTTAAAACGGTCTTGCCTACACACGATCGTGAAAAAAAAATGCTCTAGCAAAGCATGGTGATGTACAACACGTACGACGGCACTATAAAAGGGAAGTTCCATTCGGATGGCGCCACCCTTGGGGATGCTTTTGCTGATTTCGTGTTAGTAAAAGACGATTTGCGCTTTTCAGTCTGTTACAGCGTGATGAACGTGCTTACTCCATTATGAACGCTAGTTTTACCAAAACGACCACTCCCGTCTCATAACTTGCTTCTGAGCATGCGTGTTTTTCTTCACGTCGTTAAAGCCCACACACAACCATTTTTTACGACGTTAAAAACTACAACGTTAAAAACGCGGCATAACTGTTTGAAAAAACTGATTGATGGGCTTAGTTCCACTGTAAGTAGGTATTTCATTAAGGAAACACCCCAAAACAGCAGTTATCTGAAATTAAAACAAATTTTCAAGTTCTGTAAAGTAAATGAGTACTAGTGGCAAGTTATAAAATAGAAGAGTTGTGTTACTCATAGTCAACTGCTTACCACAGATATCCTTGAAGAACACATTACAAAGTTTAAAAGAAACACCTCAATTAAATATACACAGGTGTAATTACTGTATTCAATAAAATGCAGCACTTAAAGCACTTGTATGACCACAAGGCAGGTAAAGAGATATCTAATGGGGCCCTATATACAGTCAAGGACCATCCAGTGCTAATCTGACGCACAACAGTGCATCCTCCAGTTTCTGTAGGATCAATAAATGACATCAGAAAATTGTAAGACATTCCAAGTTCTAGGTACGAATGGAAGTCGATTGTTTAGCTTTATCAAATTATATCTAAATAAACAAAACAAGTCGTTTAAGACTAGTTATCCTACTCTTCTTGAAAAAATAAAAATAAAAAAATATTGAAAATCAATTATGATGTAAAATGTACTAACATAAATTGTCAATGAAGAAAATCAATTAGGTATAATGTATTCTTGGAAATAAAAAGGATGAATGAATAATTACACCAGGCTTTCTTTGTCCCTTCTCCTAGGCTCTGTCTGCACCATGTTACAGTACTGGTGTCAGTGGATCTAAAGCACTACAGTTGGGGAGTTTCCTCCTACTGGGAATCTGCATTATAGTCTGTGCTACTGCCAAGCTCTAAATAGGCTGGCTTAGTCTACTGTTCATGAAATCTAAAAGCCTTGGTGGAGAACCCAGGGGAGTAAGTAATGCTAAAGTAGCTGGTTCACTCAGTGAACTGGAAGACCTAACTTCTATAAACCCCACCGAGATTAAAATCAAATCTCAAATGCAATTTATTACACAGATGATATACAGCAGATACTTCCTGATGGGAAACAGAGGTAAGAAAGAAGAATACTGTACACGTTATAGCAGATGGCAAATGCCACTGTGTTCTTCCTTTGATAACTCTGCTTGCTGACAAATTATTACTGCTTACTGAATGCCCGGCATCCTCAAATCCCTTTTGATTAAATTAGCATATTAATAAAAGTAGACAAGGAAGCTGAACCATCAAAATGTGAAAGCACCGGGTCTAGAAGAATGAAAAAAAATCTGCTCAGTGTATAACAGAGAGTATTTTCTATATTTACCATAAGGCTTGACCTACCAATGACGCAACCTTAGCAACAGCTGAGTAGTGGAAGAAAGTGAGGCCAAGCAATAAACAAGTAGCTAAACTTTACATTGATGCTGTAGACATTATTGAACATGCTTGAAAATCTTGGAGACTGAACTCCAGTCAGCTTAAAATGTAAAATATCATGCATCTAGAGTAGACCCCATTCTGAATAGCGAGATTGTACAGCTTGTTTACTCCAAGGGTTCTGAAGAATAGAGAATTACTCTGTTTTTTCCTTGCTTCTCCAGCAACCAGAATTCCTTTGTAATCCGCTATGTGGATGGGCCCTTCATGTCATCAAACACAATGCAGGACCACTTGGCCCAGCACCGTATGTGATAATGTGCTAGAGGCTGTGAGCAGCGAAGGGAAATAACTTTGTGAGACTAGTTCTCTTTCTAAGTCTGTCGGAACTTCCGAAGGAAAAACTCACACACAAGGTCGGAATATCCGATAAGAAAATCTTTCATCGGAAATTCAGATCGTGAGTAGCATTAGGCTACATTCACACTGGCCCTAATCACCGTAGCGAATGTAGCCTAACTGGTAAGTTTTGTTATTGTACTTTTAATGGCTGTTTTACCTTTTTATATTAGAAACTATTCTTAGAGTACTATAGGTTAGCTAAAGAGATCAGACAGCAGTGGCTATATACAATTTTTTAAAATCCCAACAGCAAATGTGAGCTAACTTCACAATTGGTACAACAGATGAGAAGATCTTGTTACCGGAGTTCCTAAAAAGAAATGACAGGTGATTCAACCAACTGGCAACTACCTGGATTAACCCTTTACAAGACTGGACTCCTCTTCTTTTTTTTTTGCTATAAAAGGCTAAAACCTTTATAAATTTGTTACAGAACGGGTTTGGTTTGGATTATTGACATTAAAGGTGGTTCCATTAATAAGGGTTCACAAACTGTTCCATCAACGATCTTGACTTTTTGAAGTGAAACTGCCTTTAGTTACAATTATGTAACCAGTCAACTTATTATTGTGGGCGACCTCTTTGCTAAAGTTTTCTTGCAAATCGAGAACCAAAAAGTGACTAATTTAGGGCGTGTTCCCACCAAGTTTATTAGGATTGAATTGGGCAGCCTTTTTTTTTTAGCACAGTCCAATGCAAGAAAAAGCAAAAGCGATGTTCTCTCTATGCCAGTTCTCACTTTCGTGCTGTGGTGCTGTGATCTACATTTTTTTCCATGCAGTGTGTGTGCCATGCGGTCCTTCACATTGCACTGAGCTGTGGTCCAGAGAACGTAAAAAAATGTCACTTTGCAATATTTTAGGGCTGTGAATGATCAAAATTTTTGTGTTCGATTAATCGTTTTTTTTTTTAATCGATTAATCGACTAATTTCGATTAATTATAACACACATACAGATCCAACTACTTTTAGCTGATCTCCTTGCAGGCTGATTCCCAGTGCAGCTGCCAACAACTGGAAAAATGGATAGCAGGATACAAAAAACACACAAAGGCAGCGCTCGATGGGAAGAGCATTAAAACTTTTATAGTCTTCAAGTAGGTAACAAAATAAATATTGCACTGGAGATAAAATCGATGTAGCTACATAAACTGTAAAAATGGTGCGAGTAATACCAAATGGTACCAAAAGCAGTCATAAAAACATGTAGCTAAGTATGATACTGGTATAAAAATGTGTACAACGATGCCACTGCTGAATCCAGATGAGGAGAGGTTAACATCAGTCCATCGACATGTAGATGTCCCATGAAGGGAACTATCACAACTCCCAGTGGATGGTTGTAGAATCCCAGGTTGACAGAGGGAAGTAATAGAGGGAAGTGTAACAGCGCTTGCGTCAGGGCTGTCTTAATGAGAGGGCACACCTGGGCACTGCCCAGGGGCCCCAGCTGCATTGGGGGCCCCTGCAATTTGCCCAAAGCAGCTGGTCCTTGAGCCTACGCTGCCCCGAAATTGGGGGCCCCATGATGGCACTGAGAGTGATAGATACACAGGGGAGGCAGTCTGCCTTCTACCTACTTAATGTCCGTTTACCTGCACTGTCATTATTGTAGGGGCCCCAGAGCATTTCTTTGCCCAGGTGCCCAAGATGCTATTAAAACGGCCCTGGCTTGCGTGTGGCAGATAGTAAGGTCCCGCCGGCATGCAGATATGAAGGCACAGCAAAGGAGCCCTTCAGATGGACACAGCAAGCCCCACCGGTGTCCATGATGTCACCGGATCTCTGACGGAACTCCCTGAAGGCCCAGAAGCCGGCAGAGAGGTGAGTACCAGTCATAAGAATTTTTTAATCGATCAAAAAGATTTTGATCGATCAAAAAAATTAAAGATTAATCGATCGATTAAAAGTTAATTTGCACAGCCCTACAATATTTCAATTAAATCTGCACAAAAAAAAAATCAGTGCGATGCAATGGGATTGTCACATCAGCACTGTTCTTCCCTGAGTACACCAGCAACTGTGTGTTCAATGCAGCTGCAGGTGTGATGAAGCTCTTGAAGTGATACTAAACACACTCTTTAATTTACATTATCTCTTCTCTTTCTGTATGGGGATGATAGCATCACAATTATTTTAATAAAAAAATTGTTATTTAAGTACTTTTTTTCTAATCGATATATGGCTGTCACATAACCCAGCTCTTTCCTAGCCTGTCTGCAGGGTAACACAAGCAAGAGGAGCTTCTAGTTCTCTGCTGTGACGTGTTCAAAAACAAACTCCAAAAAACAGCCTTTGGGATGCAAAGTAAAAATTATTCATATCAATAAACTGTTTTAAATCAAAAATATATTTGAAATGAAATCTTTATTATTTTTTAATAATACCATGGTGTGGGTGGATTTCTGCCAGGCTCCCTCCAGCCTGTGTTTTAGCATAAGTGGTGGATGAAGCCTCTATCAATCTACATGTATTACCCCACTCCTATTGTGTTTAGCTGGCTAATGAGCATGGAAGAGGAGGGAGTGCGCTGTCATTTTCCACTGTGTACACACCCACATGTGTGACTCTATAGTCACATGGGCTGCTTAGATGTGATAGGGAGGAAATGTTTAGCATAGAAACTCCCAGAAAACTGAGCATGTGCAGAAGCTGCCAACACTGCTCTGCGAAATCCCCAACTGCATTGGGGACATGATCTAAATGGGGAGACAGAGAACAGCAGGATCAACCAGGATTTTTGCAAAATACAGAAAACAAATCCCATAGTGACTGAGTAAGTATGAACAACGAGTGTGGAGCTGTGGTGGCTCAACGTGATTGGCACTGCGCTGACAAGCCATTCACCTCTGCAGCCAAGGGTTCGGATCCCGGTCTCGGCTACATGTGAATTGAGTTTGGTGGTCTCAGCCCGGCTCCCGGTGGGTGTGCTATGCAAGGTACGCCTGTGCTTAGTACGCCCACCCCCCCCCCACAAAAACCACCACACTTGCACGCACACGAAATTGGTTTAAAACACACGCACTTTGGCCATGCGGTCTCCTAAAATAAAGAGAGGCGAAGGACCTACGGGGCTGGCTGGGTGGGCTAGGCCCCCTCACTCCCTCATAGGGGGAGTCCCTCTGCCCCATTGGGGTCCCGTTGGGCCCCAGTTGGGCTCCCAAGAGGAGCAGGTAGGGCGGGGTGAGTGGGAGGCCCCCCTTCACACCCGCCATTGCCACCAGGGGCATGGAGAAGGATGGCGATTGCCTCCGGGGGGAGGGTCTGCCTACTCCCAACTCCTGCAGTCCGGCTCCTCTCTCTCGAGTTCACGCACAAAAATACACTTTAAAGAAAAAAAAAAAAAGTATGAACAACGTGTAATACGGCATTTATTGATAGTTTTATATGATGTGGGTTTCGTGACACTTTAATGTGCTTATATAGCATTAAAGCTAAACAAGTTTCCATCATATGAAGCATATCTTACAATGATCCACTTTGTAGGGCAAGGACAATCTAAGTATATCTAAAGCCCTGTACACACGATCGGTTCATCCGATGAAAATGGTCTGATGGATTTTTTCATCAGTTATCCGATGAAGCTGACTTTCATCAGTCTTGCCTACACACCATCAGTTAAAAAACCGATCGTTTTTAGAACGCGGTGATGTAAAACACAACGACATGCTGAGAAAAATTAAGTTCAATGCTCCCAAGCATGCGTCGACTTGATTCTGAGCATGCGTGGATTTTTAACCGATGGACGTGCCCACAGACGATCGTTTTTTTTCTATCGCTTAGTTAACCATCAGATCATTTTGAAACAAGTTCCTAGTTTTTTAACCGATGGATAAAAAAACAATGGGGCCCACACACGATAGGTTAGTCTGATGAACAGTCCATTAGACCGTTTTCATCAGACAAACCGATCGTATGTACACGGCATAACTCACCCCATATGAAAATGGTGGAACTACACTGTGCAGATTGATCACATGTAAATGTAAAACTCAGAAAAATGCAATTTTTTAAATTGGTCATTAAAAAAGACCGTGTGTAGACTCCAGTGCATTTTTCTCGACGTGAAAAATGGGCATTTAAAATTTAGAACATGCTATTTTTTGTCGTCGTTTTTCACGTTGTGAAAAGCGGTTGTGTGTAGGCTTTAAGGACGGGGAAAAAAACGTGCATGCTCAGAAGCAGGTTATGAGAAGGGAAATTTGCATAATCGGCCCAAAGGGTGTCGCCAATCGAATGGAACTTCCCCTTTATAGTGCTGTCGTACATGTTGTACGTCACCGCGCTTTGCTAGAGCATTTTCTTTTTCACAATCGTGTGTATGCATGGCAGACTTGACTAGAATCACGTCGAGAAAAACGTTGTTTTTTTACATGAAAAATGGTCGTGTGTACATATCTTAAGGCTTAATGTACACGGCACGTTTAACAACCTTTCCTGAACGATTTAACTTGACAGATAGTAAGCAACATTTAAAAATGTCTGTTTTCCACATTTAGCCGCATTTGCGTTTTAGAAGCGTTTTTTAGTAGTCAAAAATGTAATGTGATTGTAAACAAAACGCGGCTAAATGCGAGTTACCACGTTTACAAGCTGCTACAGGTGTTTGGCATTTCAAATGCCTCTGAACATCGGTCCTGAACGCATTTCTTTGCTTTCCAAAAAAAGCATCTAAACTCAACTGCCTAGAAAGGACTATAAACAACCCTGTGTACATGCACTGATAAGAGTTCAGGGGCACAACTGCTCCTAAACGTCTGTTTACCAGCAACAGTGTACATGAGACTTTAGGAACATACTTATAAAGCAGAGCATCTGACATTCAGCAAACAATCTCTGCAGGTAAGTCTTCCAGGTCAGTATGTTTAAAATGACAGTGATTGATTTTTCCACCAGAGAATGTTTGATGAAAGTCATTCACTGCACTATATATATAGATCCCTTAGTCTATCTAGAGGAAAATGGTACTTGAAATTCTATGAACAAAAGGTTAACCACTCATTATACAAAGAGCTTTGTGTGCTTAACAACTTGAGTAACAGTGACAGCTCAAGAGACAAAAATAAAGGATCCTGGCTTCAAGGCAGATGTGTTGGGAATATAATCTAAAATGTAAAGGGGGTTGATACAATAAAATTGCCTGATGAATAATCATTCCAAATCCACTAGAGGGAGCCCTGGTTGCATTTATTAAACATGAAAGACGTATGCTGTTCAGTCAACGAAGGTCACAAATCGCAGGATCAAGAAAATAATTAAGAATAGCAAAGAATAAAACATTCATGTAGGAAGAAAGGTAGACTGCAGGTATAATTCTAAATGACAAGGAAAATATGAAAATAGTGTTGGCATTTAGAATACTGAATTAAAACAACCTACATCTTCAATGGCTGTTGGCATTCGTAATTCCCTGTACAATACAAACGCTTTCTGCGTATAGCGCAAAATTAAACTGTCAATAAACTTTTAATTTCAGAGCGCTTAGAGGAACTGTAATGCTGAGAATAACTCGGAAAACTGTGCGACCCTGCATATCAAGTCTGAGATAAAAATATTGTATTGCCTTTACATACATTACATTACATACAACATTAGTATTGCATTTAAATGCACAGTAATATAACATTACCTTAGATACACAGAGGAGTGCTAGAGTAACATGAAAAGCCCAAACTCTTAAAAGCCGTAAGACCTAGAAATTATGATAGAAAATTATAGCTTTGACAAAAAGGCACCGAATGCTTAACATTTCTTAAATGTCTTAAAATAATAGGGAACCTCGGCTGTGTGTACGCTCTCGGCGAGCCCCGCCCGTCGGGAAACCCGTCGAGCAAATAGAGAACAGGTTCTCTATTTGCTCGACGGCACGTCGGGATGAATGGCTGGTTGCCTTTCCCGACGGGGCGGGTCGCCTATTCTGACGGCCGGCAGAGAACCTCGACGGGCGGAACGATGTGTTCTGCCCGTCGAGGTTCTCTGCCGTGTGTACGGGGCCTTATACACGGGTCACAATGTACAGCAAGCATCCAATAAAATTTGAGCTTTCAGTAATTCTGCTGAACAGAAGAATATTTCTGATTTATTGCTTACTGTACATATATTAACTCCAGACAAGATAACAAATAAATAGTCTATTAATTATAAAATAATAAAACCAGCTTTTGCTACAATATGCACCAGAGTACTTTTTAGTCCTCAGTCAGCACCATTCAACCCACTTCCTCTGAGCCCAGGTTATGCTGAACCTGCCCCAGCTTGTAACTGGGCAGTAAAAGGGGAAGCAGCAGAATGATGAGCTCCTCTCACAGTCACTCTGCTCTCTTCCCCTATCAGTATTCTTCTTGTCAGCATATGAACTGATTAGCTCTTTGTGCTGCTTCTTTCTCTAACAGTCCTGACCTGCTGTACAGGGACTGAAAGAGGCATTTATCCCGTCAAAATCAAGTGCTTACACTGTGTGTATTAAAAATATACTTTATTAATGTATAAATGATTATACAATCAAAATACCCTGCCCAAAAAAAAAAAGGTGGTCTATAAACAATCTGCTGTCTGGGTGAGTGCAGTGTTTATTGCCTCCAGTACTCCCTAGGTACCATAAGCATAGACCAGGCCGAGGAGAGGTCTGCTCAGCCCCCATCTTCAGCTTGGTACATGTGCTGGAAGCATGCATTCCCTATGGTTTCCTTTTACATAGGCACCTGCACAGGACTACATAGAATGCTGGGAAATATGGAGGTGGTAAACTCTTTACTGGTCTTGTGTTTTTTGCTGCGGAACTGGATTCTCACTCTCCTTTTAGGTTCTTTATAATTGTAAGTAGGTACTTAAAAAAGTTAAAAGCCTTAAAGTGCCAATTCATGTTTACAAAAATAAAATAAAAATGTCCCCTGCAGGTTAATGATATATATTATAGGACATTTGGCAAATTTTGGTGCAGTTTTTTACCCTTTTCCATGTTCCAGGGATATTGACGTAAGCCTTTCAGCCCTTTTAGCAAATGTATATTTAAAGGCAAAACTTTTAGTTTTTAGTCTTTGAATGGAGAGGGATTAGAACACCTGTCAGTTTTTTTTATTGCCATTGGTGTCCTTGTTAGGGAGATTCACCTTCTCTATTTGTCCTGTTTACCATTATCATTAGTTTTATCTTCAACTCTGATTTAATTTGAATTAAAATTACATAACAACAAAAGAAACATTGTCCACATCCTATAGGTAATGATACCACATTATAATAATAATATAAAAAACATAGAACATGTTACATATAAACATATACCAACACACTGCAGGAGTCCCTACAAAAGCGAGATGAGAGGGGAGAGAAAAAAGGGGGGGGGGCAGGAGAAGAAAAGAAGGCAATTCATCAATAAATTCCCATATTATAAAGAAACACAATCATACTCTAGACCAGTGATAGCGAACCCCGGAACCACACACCCCGCGCACTCCGCAGTGCAGCTGAGCATCATGAGAAACGCAGCCCCAAAAAATCCGGGGTGCCAAGGCCCGCCACTAGCACTCAAGACCATTCAGATTCTTCTTTCTTCTTTTTTTCCTCTCCTTTCCCTTTTTCCCTTCCCTTTTACCCTAATCAGAATATCCCTGCCTTATCTTCTTTTGTCCAATTAGATGAAATATATATTTTCCTATTCCCTATCTTCAACGCCCACAGTGATGTTAGATACATACAACACAAAACACACAAAAAAAAGAATTTTAAAGAAATAAATTAAACTACTAGAAATTGCTATTCAAACCAAGATTTTCTCATTCATCCCAACTCTGAACCATTTTTACGTTTATCATTCATTTTAAAGAACATCACAGAATTTGTGTTTTCTCCAAAGCAGGATATCTTCCAATGTTCTACTTTAAGGCCCCTTTCACACTGGGGCGGCGGCGGTAAATCACCGCCATTTTTAGTGACGATTTACTGCAGTTTTTGTGGGGGTTTTCAGCCGATAGCGATAGCGAAGGCCGAAAAAGTGTTAAAAGCACCAGCAAAGCGCTGTAGCGGCGCTTTGCCGGCAGTTCAGTCGCGCTGCCCATTGATTTCAATATACACACCGTTCCTTCACCACTCCAAAGATGCTGCTGGCAGGAGTTGTTTTAATGTCCTGCTAGCGCATCCCATTAGGCTTTCACACTGAGACTGCAGGGGAGCCGTTTTTCAGGCGCTTTACAGGCGCTATTTTTAGCCCAAAAGCACCTGAAAAACGCACCAGTGGGAAAGGAGTCTTATGGCCCATACACACGATCCGAATATCGGACGAAAACGATCGTCCGATGATGGATCGTACGATTTTCGGATCGTGTGTACACTACTTTCGACAGCCGATCACGACCGTTCATCCGATTAAATTCGATCGGACAAGCGCAAAAAATTTTCTCGTCCGATTTTCGTTTAGTCAGTACAGCCGTCGTCCGATAATACAATACAAATACATTACAACACGTGACATCACTTCCGATCGTTTTTTCTATCGTACGATAATTTTCGTGAGTTTAAAAACCTATTTTATTTTACTTGCGATTATTAAGCGAAAAAAGTCGTACGATCTGTCGGCCGATATTCGGATCGTGTGTATGGGCCATTAGTTGAGGGGCCTGCCTTAATTATAAGCATGTGATCAGCCTTAGGACCTGTTCACACCTGAGCACTGTTCATGCACTTTAGGTGCAGAACATTAAAAATAAATCCTGCTTGCTGAATCTTTTTTTTTTTTTTTTCAAAAAAAGCAAGTTTATTAACCAAAATGTAACACCTACAGTCCAAAGTACCACATTCTTATCAAAGGCCATAAACAATACAAGCACTGTAATTAAACAGGGGTCATCATTCTGAGAAGTCATACAGCCACAGCCAACCACCACACTACCCCCTGGCCCCTATCCGTGCCAGGTCAACCCGCCCCCCATACACCAGTGCCCGCCCATCTTAAGCAGCATATTCAACCCACATTTAGTCTCAAAAGTCTGTCCATGATTAGGTCGTTCGGGGCTAGCCCCGGTGTTCCCAACCACAGGTCCTATAGTTTTTCAAATTTTCCAGCGCATCCCCTATGTTGGTATATAACCTTCTCCATTCTCAGTGCATTACCAAGAGGAGTGGTCCATTCCCTGACCGTGGGGGGCAACTCAGACTTCCAATACTGCACGATCAGTTTTCTGGCCATAAAAAGGGCCCTAGTGAGGGCTTCCCTAATATGGGGTTCCCATTCCAGCTCATCTAGAAGATTCAGGAGACATTGTTTAGGATCTAATGGGACTGAAACCTGGAATACTGCGGAATTTAGTGTGTCTGTCACCCCCTTCCAGTGCGGCAGTTCGCACATTTTTGTTCATCGGTTCAGGTGTGAATTTTGACCTGAAATTGCACCTGAACCAGACCCAAAACCGCACCATGGTCACCCGCACATACAGTGCGGAAAATAAGTATTTGAACACCCTGCTATTTTGCAAGTTCTCCCACTTGGAAATCATGGAGGGGTCTGAAATTGTCATCGTAGGTGCATGTCCACTGTGAGAGACATAATAAAAAAAAAAATCCAGAAATCACAATGTATGATTTTTTTAACTATTTATTTGTATGATACAGCTGCAAGTAAGTATTTGAACACCTGAGAAAATCAATGTTAATATTTGGTACAGTAGCCTTTGTTTGCAATTACAGAGGTCAAACGTTTCTTGTAGTTTTTCACCAGGTTTGCACACACTGGAGGAGGGATTTTGGCCCACTCCTCCACACAGATCTTCTCTAGATCAGTCAGGTTTCTGGGCTGTCGCTGAGAAACACGGAGTTTGAGCTCCCTCCAAAGATTCTCTATTGGGTTTAGGTCTGGAGACTGGCTAGGCCACACCAGAACCTTGATATGCTTCTTACAGAGCCACTCCTTGGTTATCCTGGCTGTGTGCTTCGGGTCATTGTCATGTTGGAAGACCCAGCCTCGACCCATCTTCAAAGCTCTAACTGAGGGAAGGAGGTTGTTGCCCAAAATCTCGCAATACATGGCCCCGGTCATCCTCTCCTTAATACAGTGCAGTCGCCCTGTCCCATGTGCAGAAAAACACCCCCAAAGCATGATGCTACCACCCCCATGCTTCACAGTAGGGATGGTGTTCTTGGGATGGTACTCATCATTCTTCTTCCTCCAAACACGGTTAGTGGAATTATGACCAAAAAGTTCTATTTTGGTCTCATCTGACCACATGACTTTCTCCCATGACTCCTCTGGATCATCCAAATGGTCATTGGCAAACTTAAGACGGGCCTTGACATGTGCTGGTTTAAGCAGGGGAACCTTCCGTGCCATGCATGATTTCAAATCATGACGTCTTAGTGTATTACCAACAGTAACCTTGGAAACGGTGGTCCCAGCTCTTTTCAGGTCATTGACCAGCTCCTCCCGTGTAGTCCTGGGCTGATTTCTCACCTTTCTTAGGATCATTGAGACCCCACTAGGTGAGATTTTGCATAGAGCCCCAGTCCGAGGGAGATTGACAGTCATGTTTAGCTTCTTCCATTTTCTAATGATTGCTCCAACAGTGGACCTTTTTTCACCAAGCTGCTTGGCAATTTCCCCGTAGCCCTTTCCAGCCTTGTGGAGGTGTACAATTTTGTCTCTAGTGTCTTTGGACAGTTCTTTGGTCTTGGCCATGTTAGTAGTTGGATTCTTACTGATTGTATGGTGTGGACAGGTGTCTTTATGCAGCTAATGACCTCAAACAGGTGCATCTAATTTAGGATAATAAATGGAGTGGAGGTGGACATTTTAAAGGCAGACTAACAGGTCTTTGAGGGTCAGAATTCTAGCTGATAGACAGGTGTTCAAATACTTCTTTACAGCTGTATCATACAAATAAATAGTTAAAAATTCATAAATTGTGATTTCTGGAATTTTTTTTTTTTTTGATCATGTCTCTCACAGTGGACATGCACCTACGATGACAATTTCAGACCCCTCCATGATTTCCAAGTGGGAGAACTTGCAAAATAGCAGGGTGTTCAAATACTTATTTTCCGCACTGTATGTGAATTGGCTGCTTTAAAAGCCGTTCACATTTACATGTTATGCGACTTGGATTTGGTTAACATAAAGGATCAGGTTCTGTTCTAGAGCTGCATGAATAATTGTTAAAAAATCACAATCTCGGTTAAACCCCCTCATGATCTTAATGTGCATTTCCATGATTCTTTGTAACAAGTGCAGAGCCGTTCTCTGCTCAGAGCTTTAAAAAAAAAAAAAGCAGCCAGCAAAGTTTATGATAACCTTGCTCAGCCTTGAGTTAAAAGCCACTCTCTAGTTTTAATGGGGCTTTACGTTTGTTTTAGCTGCTCTTTTACGTCGCCGGCGGTGCAATTTTCAACCACGCTGGAGAGCGAAAAAGGGTTAAAAGCGCCCACAAAGCGATGCTGCTGATTTCAATGGCAAGGGCGGTTTAAGAGCAGTGGATACACTGCTCCCGCCCCAAAGATGCTGCTTGCAGGACTGTTTCCTGCCCTGTAAGCGCACCACCCCAGTGTGAAAGCACTTGGACTTTCACACTGGGGATGCAGTAGAGGCAGTTTACAGGTGCTTTACAGCCACAAAAATGTGTGAAAGTGTGAAAGTGGCCCAAAAGATACATTGTATTCATTTGGTTCTTTTAGATCAAAAAGATGAACTTCAGGCTGTAATTGAGGTCAGTTTTAACCAATTAAAGGAACACTAAAGGGCTCAGGTAAGTAAAACGGGGGGGGGGGGGGCGCTGGGTGTGGCTGTCATTGCCATAGGATGCATTAAGGTGAAAAAAAACGAACCTTTACAACCTTTAAAAACGAAAGCCTCGTCCACATGCTCGGTTTTCTGCTGGCAGAGCTTTCTAGCAGAGCTTTCTTAATCTCAACGAGAAAAATAGAGATCCTGCTCTCTCTATTTTCTCGTCGAGATTCTTGTCGGCCTGTTTCCCGACGAGAAACCAGAGTGTCTGTATACTTGCCTGTCGCCGTGGAAACCCGCGCATGCTCGATATGACTTTGACGCATGCGCAGTAGCTTCCATGGCATAGGTAAGGTGCAGCAAGATAGTGGCGACGGCATTGAATGTGACGAGCGCACGCTCGTCGTACGCGATGATGTCACTGCGTTCTTGCCTTTCTTGCCTTTCTTTTGAAAGGAGAGTCTGTACACTCGGGCAGCAAGAAATTCTTGCTAAGAATCTCGTCAGGAAAAACAACGTTTTTTTCCTGACGAGATTCTGGCCAGTGTGTACGAGGCTTCAGCCTTCAGCCTTTTTATGACACTTGTTGCTTACAAGATAAAATCAGTATTTTTCCCCAAAATATTATATATATATATATATACAGTGCAGAAAATAAGTATTTGAACACCCTGCTATTTTGCAAGTTCTCCCACTTGGAAATCATGGAGGGGTCTGAAATTGTCATCGTAGGTGCATGTCCACTGTGAGAGACATAATCAAAAAAAAAAAATCCAGAAATCACAATGTATAATTTTTTTAACTATTTATTTGTATGATACAGCTGCAAATAAGTATTTGAACACCTGAGAAAATCAATGTTAATATTTGGTACAGTAGCTTTTGTTTGCAATTACAGAGGTCAAACGTTTTTTGTAGTTTTTCACCAGGTTTGCACACACTGGAGGAGGGATTTTGGCCCACTCCTCCACACAGATCTTCTCTAGATCAGTCAGGTTTCTGGGCTGTCGCTGAGAAACACGGAGTTTGAGCTCCCTCCAAAGATTCTCTATTGCGTTTAGGTCTGGAGACTGGCTAGGCCACACCAGAACTTTGATATGCTTCTTACAGAGCCACTCCTTGGTTATCCTGGCTGTGTGCTTCGGGTCATTGTCATGTTGGAAGACCCAGCCTCGACCCATCTTCAAAGCTCTAACTGAGGGAAAGAGGTTGTAACAGAACTATGTATTCTGCCTGTACATCTATAATAATCATGCAGTGGTATATTATGAGGTGTGAACATCCTCTGTCTGTAAAGATGTAGATTAGAACTGAATCAGCCTGTCTCTGGAAACCTCTCTTTAGTATGCTAATTCACCTCTCTATTCCCAAAGGTTAATTGATCTATTGTGTGTGTGAAAGACCTGTGTTTATCCTTAAGAGATTGTATATTGTATTCCAAATTAGCAGTATCCGGCCAGTTGTATTGAAATAGCATGTCACTTATGTTCAGAAGAACTGTCAGGCTTTGCGGAGCCGAAATGTTTAGCTACGGAGGGGATTATCTGTGATTGAATTGTATTTGAGAAAGGAATGTGGCTTCTTTAGCCTGGTGACAGTGTGTCTAACTTGAGGCCCCCCCTGTGGAGGGAGGGGGCGGAGAGTTCCATTGTTCCTTGATTATTCACAAGTTTGTAACTAAGATATAAACCAAGAAATGGACCATTAAAGTTAGTCTACTGGACCCTTCAAACGTAGCCCGTCTCGTTTATGGAAGGGAATGCAATGGGATTTATTCTGTGCCTCTTACAACTGGACCTGACTCTCCCTCTGGATCTCGTGGATGGGCTTATACTGGACTTACTTATATAGCAACTTGCCAGGGAAAAGGACGTCGTCAGCGGCGTATACCCTCTCCCTACTTGGGTAGCCGTTACATTGGTTGGCAGCGGTGGGATGGTCCTTTTATCCAAGGAGCAAGTTCTGAATGGAGTCTCAGTATGCCAGGCTGAAAAGAACCACACTAAAAGATTTATTGGAGAGTCGTGGTAGGAGTGCCAGTAACAGACCACGGAGGGAGCTGATAGGTGACCTGCTGGAGCTGGACCAAATGGATGTATCCATGGAAGGAGCGGAGCCCCTAGCACCTGTCAGTGAGGAAGATGTAATTACGGATATTGTACAGCGGAGATTATCCTTGTATCCAGAAACATCCACGGAACTAATAAACCAGCTGTTCCGGGAAGCAAGAGAAGAGATTCAAACCAAGAGGGGACAAGAACTGGAACTGGTAAGAGCTAGACAGCCCATTACACACGCAGCTCCTACTTCCCCACCCGCTGCTACAGGAAAGAAAATACCGTTCACTGCATTTAAAGCTTTTGTAGAAAGTGAGGAGGAAATAGATGGATATTTGGCGGATTTTGAGAGGCAGTGCTCACTACACCAGGTACCACCAGACCAATGGGTCACTATTTTGTCTGGAAAATTGTCGGGCAAAGCCAATGAAGCTTTTCGGGCTCTTGCTCCAGAGGATATTTTACAATATCAGCAAGTGAAAAAGGCGCTGTTAACCCGATATGCCGTAACTCCAGAAACCTACCGCCGCCGCTTCCGGGAATCCAAGAAGAAGGCTGTGGACTCCCACATGGAATGGGCCAACCAGTTACAAAGGGTGGCATCCCATTGGGTCCAAGGGTGCAAGGCCAACACCGGGAAGAAAGTATTGCAGCTATTCCTAATGGAACATTTCTTCCAAGACCTGGCCGCAGACATACAGGACTGGGTACGAGATCGCCGTCCCGCTAACTTAAACGAGGCGGCGCGGCTAGCAGATGAGTACACGGAAACAAGGAAAGTAAGCCAGGGTACTACACGCCTGGCTCATAAGGTAGAACCGTGTACTCCAACCGACACCCCACGCCCAGAGTTTCGCGCTCCAGTCCCACCAGGACCACCACGTCCTCAGGGGCCTAACAACTACCCCCGGGATTCGTCTAGGGTGACGTGCCATCACTGCAGCAACACGGGACATATTGCTCGTTTTTGTCCTTTGAGAGCTACAAATTACAACTGGAGACGCCCAACACCCAACACAGAGGTCACTCCATCACAGCCCTCTGCGGCCCACTGCCTAGAGACTGAGGTGGGCCCTGAGGAATGTCTGGGAATTTTGTATGAGGCAGACCCAATACAAGCGGCCTCTCCAGATAACCGTCAGCATCACCGTCAGGAGGTACGGGTGAATGGACAAGTAGCACAAGGCCTAAGAGATACCGAGGCTACTATCGCTCTGATTCAAAAGCAACCAGGGCACAAAAAGTCAGACTGTTCATTAAATGTACCCAGGCAGTCACAGTCATGGAGACAGCCAGAAAGGGGGAACCCCCACACATCCATGCCTGCGGCCCACGGCGTTGGGGAGGTAGAACATTGGGGTGTTCTGCATGAGGCAGATCCGATACAAGCAGCTAATCAGGACAACAGGCAGCAACACAGGCAGACTGTCTGGGTCAATGGAAAGGCAGCCAACGGGTTACGCGATACGGGGGCCACGATGACACTGCTACAGAAGAAACTCATCCCAGAGAGCCAGCACACCGGAGACACCGTAGCCGTAAGAGTAGCAGGAGGCACCGTCTTCCGGCTACCCGTTGCCCGGGTTCATCTGGATTGGGGGGTTGGTTCGGGACATGTGAAAGTGGGGGTGATGAAGGATTTGCCAGCAGATGTCCTACTGGGGAATGATTTGGCCCCCCTTGTTTCTGCGTACGCCCCGATGTGCCCCGCTGAAGCCTACACAGTGACTAACTGTGCCCCAACCTGCGTTGCTGGAACCAACTTGCTTGCTGCTGAGACCCGGGTAAGACTACCTTCCCCGACATGTACTGTAGATCCGGCCCAATATCACAGTCTAAAATGGGAATGTGACAAGTTGGCCAGTGAGAAATCGGAGATGCAACGACACTACGTCATGTATTATGAGATGTCCCGTGGCTGGAACATTGAAATGCACAAACAGGCTGAAATTGTCAGAAGGTTAAATGGGATTTGCGCTCAGGTGGTGCCTTATCTCTCCCAAGAGCATCAGCAACAGGTCCTGGGAGCCATTGAGAGAGCAAAGCAAGTGACTGTTCCAGAACTGAATTCCATTATTCACCTTCACCATCAGCTACCGACCTGGCAGATTTAATGGCAATGCCGATGGACTGTCCAGGCAAACGGAACTTTTACCCTAACAGCAGACCGGACATCCCCAAGTTGACCCGAAAAGGATCAATCCGGGTCTGCCGGAGTGTTCCACAAAAGGGGAGCAGTGTAACAGAACTATGTATTCTGCCTGTACATCTATAATAATCATGCAGTGGTATATTATGAGGTGTGAACATCCTCTGTCTGTAAAGATGTAGATTAGAACTGAATCAGCCTGTCTCTGGAAACCTCTCTTTAGTATGCTAATTCACCTCTCTATTCCCAAAGGTTAATTGATCTATTGTGTGTGTGAAAGACCTGTGTTTATCCTTAAGAGATTGTATATTGTATTCCAAATTAGCAGTATCCGGCCAGTTGTATTGAAATAGCATGTCACTTATGTTCAGAAGAACTGTCAGGCTTTGCGGAGCCGAAATGTTTAGCTACGGAGGGGATTATCTGTGATTGAATTGTATTTGAGAAAGGAATGTGGCTTCTTTAGCCTGGTGACAGTGTGTCTAACTTGAGGCCCCCCCTGTGGAGGGAGGGGGCGGAGAGTTCCATTGTTCCTTGATTATTCACAAGTTTGTAACTAAGATATAAACCAAGAAATGGACCATTAAAGTTAGTCTACTGGACCCTTCAAACGTAGCCCGTCTCGTTTATGGAAGGGAATGCAATGGGATTTATTCTGTGCCTCTTACAACTGGACCTGACTCTCCCTCTGGATCTCGTGGATGGGCTTATACTGGACTTACTTATATAGCAACTTGCCAGGGAAAAGGACGTCGTCAGCGGCGTATACCCTCTCCCTACTTGGGTAGCCGTTACAGAGGTTGTTGCCCAAAATCTCGCAATACATGGCCCCGGTCATCCTCTCCTTAATACAGTACAGTCGCCCTGTCCCATGTGCAGAAAAACACCCCCAAAGCATGATGCTACCACCCCATGCTTCACAGTAGGGATGGTGTTCTTGGGATGGTACTCATCATTCTTCTTCCTCCAAACACGGTTAGTGGAATTATGACCAAAAAGTTCTATTTTGGTCTCATCTGACCACATGACTTTCTCCCATGACTCCTCTGGATCATCCAAATGGTCATTGGCAAACTTAAGACGGGCCTTGACATGTGCTGGTTTAAGCAGGGGAACCTTCCGTGCCATGCATGATTTCAAACCATGATGTCTTAGTGTATTACCAACAGTAACCTTGGAAACGGTGGTCCCAGCTCTTTTCAGGTCATTGACCAGCTCCTCCCGTGTAGTCCTGGGCTGATTTCTCACCTTTCTTAGGATCCTTGAGACCCCACGAGGTGAGATTTTGCATGGAGCCCCAGTCCGAGGGAGATTGACAGTCATGTTTAGCTTCTTCCATTTTTTAATGATTGCTCCAACAGTGGACCTTTTTTCACCAAGCTGCTTGGCAATTTCCCCGTAGCCCTTTCCAGCCTTGTGGAGGTGTACAATTTTGTCTCTAGTGTCTTTGGACAGCTCTTTGGTCTTGGCCATGTTAGTAGTTGGATTCTTACTGATTGTATGGGGTGGATAGGTGTGTTTATGCAGCTAATGACCTCAAACAGGTGCATCTAATTTAGGATAATAAATGGAGTGGAGGTGAACATTTTAAAGGCAGACTAACAGGTCTTTGAGGGTCAGAATTCTAGCTAATAGACAGGTGTTCAAATACTTCTTTGCAGCTGTATCATACAAATAAATAGTTAAAAAATCATAAATTGTGATTTCTGGAATTTTTTTTTGGATTATGTCTCTCACAGTGGACATGCACCTACGATGACAATTTCAGACCCCTCCATGATTTCCAAGTGGGAGAACTTGCAAAATAGCAGGGTGTTCAAATACTTATTTTCTGCACTGTATATATATATATAAATATAATTTTTTTTTAGCAGAGACCCTAGAGCAGGGCTCAAAATTTCAACCCCTGAGCTACTAGCCAGGTCTCTAGTTACTCGCCACCAGTTGCCTCACTTAATTCATACACTGCCCCATGCCTAATTGCGCTTTTAAACATGCCCTCATAGATTATCTCATGGAATACTCCTCTGCCTGTGCGTGCCTCACCAGACTACTTTTCCCAAGCATGCACCTTTCCTCTTCGGCCACCAATCGCATCAGGGCTCTAAGTGTAGGCACAGATTGGAGGGAGATTGGTCATGCAGCCCTGTCATCACTCGCCCCCAGCTTAAATCCACTCGCCAAATGCTAGCAGGCGAGTGGAAATTTTGAGGGCTGCCCTAGAGAATAAAATGGCGGTCGCAATATTTTATGTCACACTGTATTTGCGCAGCAGTCTTTCAAACGCAATTTTTCGGGAAAAGATACACTTCAATTTATTAATAAAAACTAAGCAGTAAAATTAGCCCATTTTTTGTATATTGTGTAAGATGGTGTTACGCCGAGAATCGTGGGAGAAACGTGATCTTTATTCTAGGCCAAAAAAATTGGATTTCCATTTTATCCAGAATCGTGCAGCTCTATTCTACATAACCCTTTATGCTGTACAACTGCACATTTGTTTTGAAAAAGCAAGATGCCAATAATAACACATTTCTGCAGTACACAACCAATTGCCATGGTAGCAATTGTTAGTTTTTTTGTAAATTATCAAGTCAAAAGACTGAAATACATAGCTGCAGGCTGCATTCACACCTGAGCGTTTTGTCGCCTGAAACGCGACGCTCAGAAACGCTAGAGGGGAAGAAATACATTATTCCCTATGGACATTGTTCACATCTGCACGCCAATACGCCTGACGCCGAACGTCTGAAGCTCAAACAAGTTCCGGACCCTTTTTTGTCGCGCGAATCGCGCGGTTTGGCCGTATTTGAGCGTTTCCATTTCCCATAGAAAGTAATAGAAACGCTCGATTAAAGCAACGAGCGTTTGCTACGGGCGTTTCAGCACTTTAATCAATAGAACTTTTCACCCAGGCAGAAGAGAAAAAAAATCTACCAACATAGCAACAAGTGATGAAAAGATAATTTTTCCTATTGGCTAAAATAAAAAACGTCAAAGTACAAAAACGTCGGACGAAGCTGTATGCAAACGCGCAAATAAGCATGAAAACACGCGACAAAACGATGGAAAAAACAATGGAAAAAACGCTGCAAATCGCCTACGCTTAGGTGTGAATGCAGCCTTAATAGCAATAAAGTGATTTCGGAGTCACTTCATCCTCTGTAAATACAAGCGCAGGCAATAAGTCATTAACGTCCCTCAGCTTTTCCTGAGCCCCACAACCTAGAGAGCTCTAATATGCCAATACTGATTTCCTTTATGAAGTCATTACTTGACATCATCTCTTTTGCCCGCCTCTGCCTCTTGATTGGACTATAATGTGATGGGCAAACTAACTGACTAATCATGAGCTGCGGAAGGATGATGCCAAGGATTACCTTCTTAGTGGAAGTCGGTATGACATATTGAAGTGCTTTGCTTTTGGGGCTCACAGGGCGCCCTAAAAAATAACTGAGATGGGAAGGCCACAGCACGCATCTGCTCTAACATTCTGATCCCAGGTTATAGGGGAAGAAAAGAGTACACTTTAAACCTGGGATTATTCCTTTGTAGGGAGTGTGAATTAAAAGCTTCTGTTTAGAACTCTTTAAAACCAATATACATTATACCATAACTACAGATCAGTTAGGTTCTAATATCAAAAGTGCCTGCAAAAGGACTGGTGCGGCTTAGTATAGCATGGCTGCATGGGAAACCATCCACTTTAATACATCTGCATGGCTGAGCTGGAGCCAGTTCACGCTGCAGCATTAATCTGCATCCTATGCAGTCCTGTAAAATGTACATTTTAAGCTTGAGTTGTTACTGAAGAGCATGATATAACACTGGAAAAATGACTGCAGGATTCACTACAAGGAGTGCTTCTTGTAAAAGCTTAACTTGCATTCTTGGATGTGTCACAATAGAACATAACTCTCAAGGACATATTACAGTTGGGTTAGCAGTACACTGTATAAACAGACATCGTGGTCTGCATTTCAAATGTTTTTTTTTGTTGCATTTTTTCTACTTATAAATACATGTTATTTTACTTTTTTTCCTGTTTTTATACATACTGCCACTGTATTATAGCATATGTATTATAGACTGCCCCAAAGGAGCTTACAAGCTAATGTCCTCAACCCAGTCACAGGCTCTATTACTAAGGCTGCATTCACACCTGAGCGTAGCGTTTTCAATCGTTTTTTCCGGCCTTTTGTCGCGCATATTCACGCGTTTGCATACAGCGTTGTCCGAAGTTTTTGAACTTTGCCGTTTTTTATTTTAGCCAATAGGAAAAATTATCATCTTTCTCATCACTTTTTGCTATGTTTGTATATTTTTTTTATCTTCTGCCTGGGTGAGATGTTCTATTGATTAAAGCGACAAAAAACGCCCGTAGAAACGCTCATTGTCGCGCTAGACGCTTGAATCGAGAAACGCCCAAATCCCCCCGATTTGCGAGACAAAAAAGGGTCCGGAATTTGTTTGAGCTTCAGGTGTTCGCCTTCAGGCGTTTTGGAGTGGTGATGTGAACCATCTCCATAGAGAATAATGTTTTTTTTCCCCTCTAGCGTTTTGGAGCTTCATGCTTCAGGTGACAAAACGCTCAGGTGTGAATGCGGCCTAAAAACAAGAAAGGAAAAAGAAAGGCGCACCAGCCTTGTGTACTACCATTTGACAATTTATTAGATAAAAATAATAATACAATCTACTCACAAACGAGTGGTGATACAAGGCTTGTCACAAACGATAAAATAGATATCCCTCGAACCACACTCCGGACTGTAGGGGGGGTTTTGAGGTGCGTCACTGTCGGCTTGCGCGTTTCGAGGCGTCAGAGGCCTCTTCATCAGAGCCCAACAGTGAATGCGGCCTAATATAAACTTTGTGGAGGCCCCTAGGCAGTCGAATCCGTGGGGCTCCCCTCAGGAGGTCTCTCGTGCATGCACTCTAGTGGCATAACATTGAACTAAGTAGTGTGCACGGCTTCTAGATGGAGAAAACCACCACTACTGTACATTACACATACGTAGGTGTCATAATTTTTTTTTACAAACTGATAGCTGAAAGAAGATGAGCTTTGATATCTTGTTTTTGGGGGGCAAACAAGCACCCACTCCCCCACTGTTTTCAGCTCTGAGTCCTCTACTCCGTGGTGGCTTCCAGCTCCCCCCTCCTCCTACTAGGCATCCAATAGGATCGCCTGTCCTTTCAGCCAATCGGGTGACCGGTGTCAAAACCGCTTCCTGATTGGCCAGGAGGAGGATCAGTGTTACAACAGCTAATATTGATTTGCTGTTGTAACACACCTGGGTGGGCTCGGAGTGCACTCTCTGTGACCCAATTTAGAAGCTGATTGGCCACCATGCACAGCTCCACCAGATTCTGAGTGCTCCAGATTTAGTAAATAACCCCCAGTGTAATATGAACCTGATGTCCATGGTTTATGAACTTTTGTAAGTTGGTTTTGGGTACATTATATTAAAGTGATACTAAAGGATTTTTTTTTACATAACAAATATGTTATACTTACCTGCCCTGTGCAATGGTTTTGCACAGAGCAGCCCCATTCCTCCTCTTCTCAGGTCCTCCGCCAGAGCTCCTCCCTCCTGCTGAGTGATCCCCGACACTGACACACACAACAGGGCTCAACCCCACCCCCCACTCCCTCCTCACTGGTCTAAATGACAGAAGCGGGAACCATTTAGGAGGGAGAGAGCTGGCAGAGCAATCACTCTCGTACACATTTCTGGATCGAGATAGGGTTAAAGTAAGAATAAGGGGAGAAGGAGGGCTGGAAGGAAGCAACACACAGAATGTTGTTTTACCTTGATACATAGAATGCATGATGGTAAACAAACCTTCGGCCTTTAGAATCACTTTAATACAGTATCCTCTCTCTATCGAATCTTTAATGTGAGGTTTTTGTTATGTTTTAGTAGATTCATTTTTTTCTTTCTTCTGTAAACAATTTAAGAACGCTTTGTTGTAGTTTTCTAATTAATATTATTTGGATCTGGCACTGTATATTTGGCTCTGTCATATTCTGCAGCTCTTTTCAAAGAACATACTTTTGTATACACACAACTCTGGTTAAAAGCCTGTGTGACAATGAGAGGCCTTGCCACTGTGAAGACCTAAGAGAAAGTGACACAGGGTTTGCACATATGCAGAGTGCGGGGCTCCAGAATGTAAGTTCTGAGCAGAGAAAGGTGAGTTTTTATCTTTCTCTGAGCTTTGTAACTCCCAGATCAGGGTCCGGAGCCCGAAGACTTCAAAGTGCCCTGGGGGGGGGAGGATGATGAGTGGCTGGTGGGATGAAGTCCTCAACCTAGTGTAGAAGTTTTGGCAAAGATCAGCCGGGGTGTGTCCTAGGGTTGCCGCCTTGTCTTTAGGTCAAGCCCAAATACTTTTGCGGCGCACAGCAATATTTTTAATAGTATAAACTATAGATATATTTTGCAATTAAATACAATTTCTAATCATATGAAGTTAATAAGAAGAGTACCCCTTTACATCAGCTTCCACAGAGTTCCACTTTTACATCTGAATCCACAGAGTTTCCTTTCACTGTAAGGGGGGGGACTCTGCAGACTCTGAGAACTCTGGGGCCTCTAACATAAGGGATGCTCTGGAAACCCTGATTTAAAGGGGTACACACAGGACTCTGATGTATGGAGAGGACTCTGATGTAAAGGGGAACACTGTGGCCTCTGGTTTAAAAGGGAACTCTGAAGTAAGGGGTGCTCTGAGAACCCTGATTTGCCTTAGTGTACTAACTCAGAGGCAGGAGAGAGAAGGAGGAGACTTCAGTCACAGACAGGGATGGATGATGAGCTCGCTCACGCCTTGGCAGTCAGCACCCCTCATACAGATGTAAATGAGGCTGCTGGACTTTACATTTCCAGCCCCAACTTTCCTTTTCTGAGGCACAGTACTCGGCATTTGAGTGTGGGCAGACACAGAGGGGTAGGGGGGGGAGAGATGCAGGTCAAACCCTCTCTCCTCTCATGTCTGTGTGTGGGGGGGTATGTTAATGCTGGCTTTGGGCAGTGTGAAAGAGTGTGAAAGCTTAGTCATAGCTTGAGGCGCCATTGGAGGTCTCCCTTCCTCAGTGTAGCGCTACCCCCGAAGGAGCCGCTGGTTGATTGTTGGGTTTGGCACATTACATGACTCTATCGTTGTCTAGGAGTGTGATGCAGGAACAAAGTAGTGAGCAGAAGTCCAGACATTCAATAAAGTTTTCCAAGGCTTTATTTCCAGGCCAACACAGCCAACATCAACTTCAGTTAGGAGAGAAAAGGTTGATGAGAGTAAAGAGGTGAACTTGCAGTGTCAGGCCTGGATGTAGATGGGCAATCCAGCCCTTAGTAACATCAATCTGTAGTGGATGAATAGGGGGGCGAATCCTGGGATGACAGAGGTCACAATTTAAATAAATCACGAATGGGAGCAACGTAACTCTCCCATTCCAACTAACTTTAGCGTAGTGCCCATACTGAAAGTAAGGGGGCGCTACATCAGGAGTCAGGGAGACTGCACTGGGCAGCGTGAGCGTGTATGTCTGCACAGTGCAGGTCAGGTTGGTGGAAAAGTAGCAGGGAGCTGGGGTGTAAGAAAAACTCCTATCCAGAGGCCAGGAGTGGGCCATGCAGTAGGGGGCTGAGACTAAGGGCTGAGTAAGCCAAGAGAACTGGGCAATACAGTCGGAGGGACTAGTAAGAAGAGCAGTCAGGTGGCTTGGCATCTTCAGTTGACTGTATCAAATGTAGAAACAACCAGCATGGGCAACTGGCTTTTATGTGAACTGTCTGATCTGTTTAATAAAAGTGGGCTGCCATACCCTAAGGCCTGGTTCACGCCTATGTATTTTGCAGATTTGCACTACAAACATGGTTTCCTATTGAGCACGTTGTGTAGTGCAAATCTAAAAATGACAAAAAACACTAAAAATGCATAGGCGTAAATCCAGCCTAAAATAAAGTTTGTACTGGCATAACTCACTGGAAAACAAATCAATCACAGAATTACCCTAAGGACGCGTACACACAAGGAGATTTATCCGATGAAACCGGTCTGACAGACCGATTTCATCGAATATGTCTCCTGGAGATTTTAGTCTGATGTGTGTACACACGATCAAACCAAAATCCCCGCGGACGGACAGCGCGGTGACGTGGCGGTGACGTTGATGCCGCCACGTCACCGAACCAGAAAGGAAAATACTTTCACGCATGCGTCGAATCCATTCGGCGCATGCGGGGGATTTATGTCCGCTAGTTAGGCGTACTAACCAGCGGACATGTCGGCCGGACGGGTTTCCAGCAGACAAGTTTTAAAGCATGCTTTTAAAACTTGTCTGCTGGAAAAACCTGTCTGCTAGCCCGTACACACGGTCGGATATGTCCGCTGAAACTGGTCTGCGGAGTTTGATCGTGTGTACGCGGCCTTACACCACACCTGTTTTTAGTATGTTTATGATTGCGGGAGAAAATTGATGCACATATGCAGAGAACCTTAATGCTGGCTAATGGCCAGTACACATGATCCGAAAATCAGATGATCTGTCGTCTGATTTTCAGATCGTGTGTATAGGGGCATTAGTCCTTGTGGGATCAGAGCCGGCAACCCTAGTGCTGCAACAAAAAACAGTTAGCTACCGTGATGCACATAATATCCACAAATAAAAAAGAAAGGACTGAATAGAACATTGGAACCCCTGTCACCACTGATATGGAGAGCTTTCCTGTGTCCATTGTTCCATTAAAACATATTTTTGGAATGGCAGTGGCCTTGGAAGCCTCTCTATACCAGCACTATCTATGGGGAATATACTCTTTTCATTCGAATGCATGGCCAAAGTCTATAATAGCTTTATTGTTCCGTGAAATGGTTCAGGGGAACAAAACAAGGGCACAAATGTAAATGAAAAGGCTACGATAACATTTCAGACAATGCTGCAACAGTTATATCCTATAAAGTCCTAACACAGACAGTGCCCACGCAAGTGTACCTCTTGTATATACATAGCTGCCTTGGTAACCTATGAACCAATAGAAAGAAAAGCATACCGCATAACTAGATTAGCAAAATACAACACAAACTTACTGGACATGTTGGAAATGTGATTGCTGAAGGATCTGCTAAGTGTCAGCCAGCAGTCATTTTCCAAACATACAAGCAAATGCCTGCCATTAGTTCCTGCCTTATCCTACATACTACAAATACTAGAAGTACATTTTTTTTATAATGTTAGAAAGGGCTGATTTTAAAACAACTGCAGAAGGTACATATAGTTCTATCCTAAGATAAACATATTCTTAAAGCGGAGGTCCGCCTAAAAAAAAAATATTTAAAGCCAGCAGCTACGAGGGCGTGGTCTGGAGCCGCATGGAGTAGGACGTGCAGAGTGAGAGCTCCGCTCGAGACTCATCCTTTTGCCTGATCCTTGGGGCTATTCTCCCCGCAAACAGCTACGAAGACAGCCGCTGAACCCTGCTACCCCCCTGCACAGCTATGTCTCCCACTAAGAGGTCTGGGGCGATCGCCAAACTCGACAAATACCGCCACGAGGAGCGGGACACTGAGGAGGAGGATGGCGTGGCCTCGCTCCCTGAAGAGACTGAGCGGCCCTCCGACGATACGGCCCGGGTGCTGGAGGCCATAGCCGTCTGCCAGACCACACTCACCTCCAGGATCAAGGAGGTGAAGATTGACGTCTCCCTCATCCGCCAAGACCTGCACAAGCTGCGAGAGCGGGTGTCCGAAACTGAACGCCGCGTCGGCCACGTGGAGGAGGGCCTGCACCCGTTGCAGATCACCACCGAGCAGCTTCAATATCAGCTGAACGCGGTTCTCTCCAAGCAGGACGACATGGAGAACCGCCTCCGAAGATGCAACCTTCGCTTCGTGGGGCTTCCCGAGAGGTCCGAGGGAGCGGACCCCCCGACGTACCTGGAGAACCTGCTGGTCAAGTCCTTCGGAAGGGAGGCCTTCTCCTCCACCTTCGTGGTGGAGCGCGCCCACCGCCTTGCAGCCAAGCCCCCGCCTGTTGGAGCCCCGCCGAGGACCTTCATTGCCAAGTTTCTCAACTACCGCGACCGTGATACCATCCTCCGCCTCACCCGTGAGAAGGGCAACATCCCAATCGGCAATACGACAGTGGCGGTGTTTCCGGATTTCTCCGCGGAGGTCCAGAAGAAGAGAGCGCGTTTCACAGAGGCCAAACGGCAGCTCCGTGCACATAATCTGCCGTATGCGATGCTCTACCCGGCGCGGCTCCGGGTGGTGTGCGACGGGAGGGCTCAGTTCTTTGAAGACCCACGGGCCGTTCATTCCTGGCTGGAGCGCCGCGGCGGGGCCCCTCCGGTGCAGGCCTAGTCCTACGCTTCCCACCCCCTGCCGTAACTGCTGACCGTCCGGAGCCGGGAGCCCCTTGCCTGCCAGCGGCACCTACATATCCTTCGGCTATTCTGGAACCGTGAGTTAAACCCCAGCACTGTTGTGCCTTTGCCTCCACTCCCCTACCCTTGACTGCTAGCTGGGGGCCCTGCGCCTCTCCCCCTTTTCCCCGCCTGATACCCCGTCTCCCTTGCCCCTGGTCTACCCCCCGTAGCCCCTTGTTATACCCTATATGTCTCGAGCGGCTCATCTGCACCCGTATCCCCCGTGATAGGATACCCCCCCTACTTAACTGTGTGCTTTTCAGCTTTTTGTTCGCCCCCCTGACTTTGGTGATTGGGTGGGCCACGGAACTTCCATGTCACCCCTGACTGTCACCAATTTACAGAAGTTTCCCTGGCCGGCCTTCGCCCCCCCGTCTGCGGAGGGTGGCGGTGCGTTAGCTCTGCTATGCTGGTCCAGTGTTTTTGCAGAGAGTTTTGTAGCTAATCGTTTTTTTTGTTTAAAGTGTACCGTATATGATGTTTTACTGGGATTGCAATTTCTTGTTGATGTGTTCTATGTACTATGTGAAATGTGTCACTTTGCTATATGTACCATTGCTCGCGTGGCGTGTTCTCCCATTGGGACACAGCCGCACACAATCGCCCCCCCCCCCTCCCAACATGGCCTCCTTAAAAATTATGACCTGGAATGTCCGGGGATTGGGTGAGCGCTCTAAGAGAGCTGCTGTCCTCTCCCACCTCAAACTGCAGCGGGCAGACATCTCTGTCCTAGTCGAGACTCATCTCGTTGGCCAGAAACAGATGTGCCTCAAAAAACCCTGGGTGGGATGGGTATACCAAGCCCCACACACCTCTAATTCCCGTGGGGTCGCAGTTCTCATAGCAAGATCGGCACAGTTCCAACTACACACGTTGCAGTCGGACCCCCAGGGCCGGTTCCTGTTCCTACACGCCACCATAGGGGGCTTGGAGATCCTTCTCCTGGCCTTCTATATCCCCCCCCCCATTCCAGTTCACTACACTTCAACAGGGGGTGGCCTTTATGGCTCAACACCCCTCGGTGCCCGCCGTTTGGGCAGGGGATTTTAACATGGTCATTGCCCCTGACCTGGACAGGACTGGCCCAGCCGCTCCACTACACCCCCCACTGGGTGTCACACGGTTTGGCAAGTTCCTAACAGAATTTGCCCTCACAGACACATGGCGATACAAGCACCCAAAACAACGAAGCTTCTCCTGCTTCACCCCTTCTCGCTCAACAATGTCCAGACTTGACCTTATCCTCCTCACCCCCCCTCCTCCCCCAACTCCTAGACGCAGGTATCGATACCAGAATACTCTCCGACCACTCCCCATGCTGGATCACGCTGAGACTGCCGACCCCACCTTCGGCTCGGCCCTGGCGACTGAACCCCTTCTGGCTATCCGTCCTCTCGGACTTGGATGCTGTCCAATCCGAGTGGGACTACTATTTCCGAACAAATATCGGCTCGGCTCCGCTGGGTCCTGTATGGGAGGCCTTTAAAATGCATGCTCGACTGATACTCTCCACGCGGATTAACAGACACAAAGCCACCTCTAAGCTACTGATCCGCCAGGCGGAGGATTGCTTAGACACGCTTGAGCAGACCTTCCAGGCTAACCCGACTGCGGCCAACGCGTCTCAGCTACGACTGCAGACCAGACTTACAAACCAGCTGCACCTTGAGAAGGCCAAACAGGGTATATTCTTCAGCAAACAACGCACATACGAACACGGTGAGAGAGCAGGCAGGCTCCTTGCCTACATGGCCCACCTTGATCACAAACCCCCGGTAGTGGTGTCCCTCCGTGCGGCATCTGGGGATGTGCTAACGGACCCTGATCTGGTGGCCGAGGAGTTTAGATCCTTTTTTTCGGGCCTCTACTCCTCCACTGCCAGATACTCATGCGATGAACTCTCCACATTTCTGCAGGATCTCGCCTTTCCCACACTCTCCCCCGACCAGATTGCACTGCTTGAAGCTCCCATCACCGCAGACTGTGTGGCAGATGCCATGGCACAGCTCCCCACGTCCAAAGCGCCGGGCACGGACGGGCTCCCCCTCGAATTTTAAAAAAGATTTGGTGAGACCCTTGTCCCCAAACTCGCCCAACTGTACAACCACATATATGACACAAACTCCCTCCCGAAGTCCATGAGCGAAGCCCTCATAGTCTTAATCCCTAAGCCAGGCAAGGACCCGATGCTCCCCGAGTCCTACCGCCCCATCTCCCTACTCCAACTCGATAGCAAGATCTTAGCCAAAATCCTAGCTCTGCGCCTCAACAAGGTAATCCTTACACTAGTACACCCTGACCAGACCGGATTCATGCCCAACAAAAACACAGCCTTCAATCTTAGAAGATTGCACATGAACCTACAGGCCAGACATTCGGACGTGGGTTCCAGGGTGGTGGTCAGTCTTGACGCCGCTAAGGCATTTGACTCTGTTGAGTGGTGCTACCTCTGGGAATGCCTCCGCAAATTTGGCTTCGGCCCAAACTTTATTAAATGGCTCCAACTCTTGTACCAGGCCCCCACAGCGCGCGTCCAAGTCAACGGCAGGATCTCACCCCCCTTCCCACTCACCCGCGGCACTCGCCAAGGCTGCCCTGTGTCACCCTTGTTGTACGCCCTCGCTGCTGAGCCCCTCGCTATGGCTCTCAGAAACCATGCGGGGGTCAGGGGTCTCCGATGCGGTCAGACGATCGAGAAAGTCAGTCTCTATGCGGATGACATGCTCCTGTACCTTGCAGACGCCGGCCCCTCGCTCCAGGCAGCCCTCCAAATCATAACAGACTTCGAAGCATTCTCAGGGTTACAGATAAACTGGGCCAAATCTCACATACTCCCCTTAGACCTGGGTGCTCCCACTAGTGAACAAGCTGCCCTCCCCCTTGTCAGAGCGAACACCATTAAATACCTGGGTGTTCAGGTCTCCAGATCCCCCCTTGACTACATTGCACTTAATGTTGAACCCCTATTTCAAGTCCTTAAAACTAAGACACAGACCTGGTCCCGTCTCCCCCTAGGGGTCATGGGACGAATTAATCTGGTCAAGATGATCCTTCTCCCTAAGCTACTTTATGTCTTTTGGCAGGCCCCGCTGTACATCCCTATACGCACATTCAGAGCCATGGAGTCTATCCTTAACTCATTTATCTGGGGTCCCTCCCGGCACAAGCTGTCGTGGAGGGCCCTGAAATGCCCAACCAACTGGGGCGGCGCCTCTGTTCCCGACCTCTTTCTCTACTACCTAGCGTCCCAGCTATCTCATTTTTTTTACTTTAATCTCATAGACAAGGAACGGTACGCCACGCTGGTTTGCTCCCAGGTCCCCGGTCCGGTGTCACACCCCTTCCAGATTCTATTCTGCGGACCCCGCGGCCCCTCCCCAACGGGTGACAGGAAACACATGCTCTTCCACCACTGCAAAGTCTGGCAACTCACTATGTCCCTTGGCGAAGCACCCTCACCACACTCCCACACACCCCTCTGGGACAACTCGCAGCTGCCCGAGCTGACCACCGTTCCCGACCACGGCCTGTGGATTGCGAGGGGTATCATATACCTCTCCCAGCTCGTGGCCCGCAGGTCAGTTAGATCCTTCCAATCCCTCAAAGACACGTTCGACCTGCCCAACCACATGTTCTTTCGATACCTCCAACTCCGACACGCACTCAACACACAGTTCGAGAGCGGTGTTCCTGCTCTCGAGGTCCCAGGGATCCCAAAAAGCTGATCTCCCTGCTCTACACCTATCTCCTGGCTCCTCCGGCCGCCGTGGCTGCCCGTCAGCTAAAATCCCGATGGGAGCCTGACCTGGGCAATGTGTGGGCTGAGGACTGGGAGGAGGCCCTAGCTAACTGCAGCGTCGTCTCCCCCAAGCTCTCTGATCGCCTCACCCACTTATACATTCTACATCGCTCCTACTTAACGCCCCACCGCATCTCCAAATACAGACCTGGCCACAACCCTAATTGTCCTAGCTGTAACCACCCCAACGCCACCTTCTTTCACCTCCTCTGGTCATGCCCCTGCATGCAGGGATACTGGTCTCAGGTGGTCCGCTTCCTTCACGATCGCATGGGCTCCCCTGTATCCCTCTGCCCCCGCCAGTGTTTACTCGGCCTCCTTTCCCTGTCTGAGGCCGAAAAGTATCTACAAACATTTTTGCAAGAGACATTATTCCTTGCTAGGCTTCAGATAGCGAGGACATGGCTGAGGGGACCCCCTCCCACGCTACAGCAGTGGATTAGAACTGTTAACGATACTCTGCCCCTTAAAAAACGACTTTACGTCCACAGGGGATGCCCAGATAAATACTACAAGGTATGGAACAGATGGCTGGGGACTGCTTCCACCTGCAATGTGGGGGCCTAGCCGCCCCCCCCCCCGGACCGACCCAGCAGCCCCCCCCCCCCTCCTTTTTCCTAACCCGATGTTTTTTTTTTTTTTTTCATATATATACATTTTTCCTGCACTGCAATGAACATATACATGTATTGTCCTCCTTTGTTATGCCCATGTACGCATCAGCACTTTACAAACCGTAGATGTAGTGCATGTTGCACTTTATATGCGTTACTGTATGTTTTATTCATGCTCAATAAACGTTGTTTTGATTTAAAAAAAAAAAGCCAGCAGCTACAAATACTGCAGCTGCTGACTTTTAATAAGTGGATACCTGTCCAGGGGGCCCACGATGTCGGCAGCCTAAGCCGATCAATCGCTCGGCTCTCGGCTGCCCCCGCCGCCATCCTCTTCAGGAAGGGAAGCGTTGCGGCTTCACTTCCCGGTTCCCTACTGCACATGTGTGAATCCCGCTGCGCGTCCCAACTGGTCCCCTTGTCTTCTGGGACCTGTGTGTTTCCCAGAAGACAGCGGGTGGGAACGGGGGGGGGGGGGGCATGACCCCCGCGGGAGTCTATGCCCGGAAGTGGGTGCAAATACCTGGGTGCCAAACATGACACCGGGGGGGCGGAGGGTTCCCGAAAAGCAGAGGTTCAATTTTTGTGTGGATCTCCACTTTAAAGTGTATTCTAGGGCAAAATAGAAAATAAACATATGCAGTACATCTCAATACATGCACATGTACAATTGTTTTATTCCTTTAAAGACCTTGTAGATACTGAAAATATCTGTTAATCTTGGCAAAAAATTAACTCAGATGCTAATTTCCTGTTAATGGCTAACAGCACAAGCCTTTCCTAGACTGAAATCCCAAGAAATGGTGTCAGCCCTGCCAAGGTGTGTTTTGCTTAACCTCCTTGGCGTTTTTCCCGTGTCTGACACGGGGTAAAAATTTGCTGCTACTATTGTTGATCCCGTGTCAGACACGGGCTCGCCTCGCTGAATCCAGAGACTGTTTACTTACCTTCTCCCTGGATCCAGCGATGCATCCACGCTGTGTGAGCGAGCGGGTGCTCGCTCGATTCACACAGCGTCCCCGTGTGCCGCCGAGCTCCGTTCCCTGCGACGTTACGTCGCACGGGGACGGAGAACGGCGCCAAATTCAAAAATGTAAACAAACACTTTACATACAGTACAATGTAATCTTATAGATTACAGTACTGTATGTAAAAAATACACACCCCCATGTCCCTAGTGGTCTGCCCAGTGCCCTGCATGTCATTTTATATAATAAAAACTTTTCTTTCTCCCTGCAAACTGTAGATTGCCCATAGCAACCAAAAGTGTCCCTTTATGGCAAAAATTGTTTTAGAGCAGCTAAAAAACAGCGATAATAAATTATAATCACTTGCAGAATTTAGCGATAGCGATCTGTGGGGAAATTCGTCATAAAAAAAAAAAATTATGACAGCAAAAATTCTGCAACTGAGCAAATTTCAGTGATTTTGATTTGATTACATTATTGAATAATTTTTACTATAATTATATTATTATTTGTTATAATTTTTTATAATTATTTATTATATTATAATTTTTAATAAAAAAAAAAAAAAAAAATCATACCCGGGATGCCTATTAGACTCTTGTTTAGATAGATTTAAGTAAGTACTTACTAAGAATTGCAGGCCTATAATACATAACACCACATTTCCTTGCAAAACAATTGCAACGCTTTTGGTACAAAATTCCAGACAGAATCATAACGCCAGGGAGGTTAACTATAGAACACCTTACCCATCGCACAATATAACAGAAAGGTGTTTTGTAGTCCAAGGGAAGAACTGGGTTGGCTGATTAGACTCAGCTAGAGTGCACAAAATATATATTTTTTTCCAATTATCGATGTAAACATTTTTTAATGGTATATTTATAAATCAAAAGAAAGTTAAAGAGGAGTTCCACCCAAATTTGGAACTTCCTCTTGTTCCACTCCTCACCCCCATACATGCCACATTTGGCATGTAATTTTCTTGGGGGGGGAGTGGGGGCTTCAGTAGGAGTGGGACTTCCTGTCCCACTTCCTGCTTCCGCCGAGGGGCTGGTTAGGGGATTAGGCCTTAATCGCCTACACCAGCCCCTCCCTGTAGGCGATCACATGGGACACTGACAGGTCCCATGCAATCGCCTCTCCAATCAGCGGCGAGCCGCGCGCGCATGCGCAGTGCGGCTCGCGCATGCGCAGTGGGTGCCCGGTCGTGAAGCCGAAGGCTGTCACGGCTGGGTGCCCACAGTCGAGATGGAGACGCCGGCTGGGGAGGGGGGAGAGGAGCGGACCCCCGGTAGGCCCGTCGCTGGAACGCAGGAGCAGGTGAGTGAGTGTTTATTAAAAGCAAGCAGCTACACTTTTTGTAGCTGCTGACTTTTAATAAACACACTTTTGACTGGAACACCCCTTTAATAAGAGAAACTTACATACACGTTAAGTAAAACACGTTACACACATTTTTGTACCTGCCGTCAGAATTCCATAAGATTTAGGGCTTGTTCACACTTGACTAAATTTCTGGCGCTCAACAACGCTCCAAAAACTGCAGAAAAGGACAAGGACACTTCGGCTCGTTTCCTGAGCCCCCGTACCTCAGGACCAAATGAGCTACTGCAGGCCAATGCTCGGCTTTTCTTGGCTCCTGTGCCCCCGTACCTCAGGCCAAATGAGGTACTGCATGCCTATTTTCGACACTGCTCGGCTTCTGCGTACCTCAGGCCAAATGAGGTACTGCAGGCCTATTTAGCTTGAATTCTGCTCGTCTTGCGGGTCAACACTCGCAAAACAAGTCAGAATTAAAAGAAAAAAGTTGCTCGCAAATCAAAACGCTGTCAAACCAAGTTACTCTTAAACCGAGGTTTCAACATATTTACTGAATGGTGCTAATATCAGTCCAAGAGGAAGGCCTGCCACCATTGGAGGTGTAGAGGAAGGGCCCAGATGCCATTGGACCAGACAGAAGACCCTTGGAAACAAGGTATATACAAAGTATAAATACATATATATGCAGTATATATAATGTATTTGAGACATAACTATTAGTGATGCTAGATTCTACATGAATTTATTAGGATTTCAACAATTTGGGCTAAATGCAGGCTCCAGCATTCTAGGGCATTTACATTAAAGGAACATACCATTTTATTTCCTGTTCCTGCTATGGTTTATAAATAGTTCAAACCCTCTTCTAATAGAAGTTTTTGTAGATGTGATGGTGTCAAGTTGTGTCCCACTACTTACAGCCTCCATACACATCGGTTCATACTAGCTCATTCACTATTACACATTCCTCTGGATATAGATGTCCACATTCAGAAAAGAGTTTGGGAAAAATGAGCTCATGAGGTCAACCAGAAGACCTGAAAGGATGTGGGAGATCTCTGTAATAGAATGCATTCAGCAGAAGTGTGTTTTTTTATGGGCTACTGGTGATTCATGTTCCTATAGTAAGCAGACATAAATACAGTTTAATGCCAGGAACACATCCAAAAGAGTCACAGCTACAATTCTCCTTTCACAGTGCAACCGTTTTTTTTTTTTTTTCTTTAAATGTATGACTTAATTATCAGTAGAACACAAAGAAAAATAATTGAATGCCATGGAAGAATACACTAGCCATTCATTATGACTGCATGTGTCAATCAGGGTCCATTCACAAGTGGTGCAAACATATAGTATGAGGCCAGAGGAAGCAGAGGAACAGCATAAAAAGAAATCGGCACTCTCCAGGTGAGTATAATAAGGAAGTCAGGGGGGCGTCTCAGCATCCATTTTTCTCCCATCTCCTGTTGGAGTGGGAGGTTATCTTGGTTTCCTGACATTTGGAATTCCCACCCAAGTATCGGTTTGGCCCCTATTTGAATTGGGTCCTTAGGAGTGTTGGGTCCTCTTTTTGAACCCTCTTTTGGCTGCTGATTCAAATGGTGACTTGTTTATCATCTTACCACCCTCCATGGTTTTGGAGCCTCCCCCGCTGTGCTTTGGAGAAGTCCCACTGGTGCTGCTATCTGCCTTTGGGGTTCTTTTGCCCCCATTCGGTCTTGGTGCACCCACACCCTCAGGGACTACCTTGGTACCCCCGATCTGGAAAGAGGAAACAAATTTTACTGCCTACCTTCCCTGAAGAAGAATCTAAAAGTATTATTCGAAACGCGTCGGAAACGACCATCTATACCCCTAGCTATGTCCTGGGGTTCCTGATGATCCTTGGCAGTATTATTGTTTTTTATTCTGTCATTATTTTGATTTCTAAAATTAATTTGTGTTTGTAAATGTATTCTCTATAGCTCAATGATATTTGTAATAAATTATATATTTTTTAATGACCTAGTTGTCATTACTTTTTATGGTTGCCCGAAAAATCCCACCTTTTTAGAGGTATTCATGTTTTCTGCAGAGGAACAGCATAGTCGGAACATAAGAAGCAGAGGAACAGCATAGTAGGAACATAAGAAGCAGAGGAACATACGCATAGTATCAGATGGTTACAAGTAGATCAAGTGAATATGAAAAAAAAAATATTAAACCTATGCTACAGGAGTTAAAAAAATGTAATGCAAAATGTAAAATCTCTTTGGTATTCTTGGCTGTTTAATAGTGAGATGGCGAAAGCTGCTACTCGTGCTTGTAGAAAGTGTGTGTATATATATATATATATTCTGGCATACAGGGAAAAAATGATATATATATAGATATATATATATACAGTGTGGAAAATAAGTATTTGAACACCCTGCTATTTTGCAAGTTCCCCCACTTGGAAATCATGGAGGGGACTGAAATTGTCATCGTAGGTGCATGTCCACTGTGAGAGATATAATCAAAAAAATCAGAAATCACAATTTATGAATTTTTAACTATTTATTTGTATGATACAGCTGCAAAGAAGTATTTGAACACCTGTCTATCAGCTAGAATTCTGACCCTCAAAGACCTGTTAGTCTGCCTTTAAAATGTCCACCTCCACTCCATTTATTATCCTAAATTAGATGCACCTGTTTGAGGTCATTAGCTGCATAAAGACACCTGTCCACCCCATACAATCAGTAAGAATCCAACTACTAACATAGCCAAGACCAAAGAGCTGTCCAAAGACACTAGAGACAAAATTGTACACCTCCACAAGGCTGGAAAGGGCTACGGGGAAATTGCCAAGCAGCTTGGTGAAAAAAGGTCCACTGTTGGAGCAATCATTAGAAAATGGAAGAAGCTAAACATGACTGTCAATCTCCCTCGGACTGGGGCTCCATGCAAAATCTCACCTCGTGGGGTCTCAATGATCCTAAGAAAGGTGAGAAATCAGCCCAGGACTACACGGAGGAGCTGGTCAATGACCTGAAAAGAGCTGGGACCACCTTTTCCAAGGTTACTGTTGGTAATACACTAAGACGTCATGGTTTGAAATCATGCATGGCCACGGAAGGTTCCCCTGCTTAAACCAGCACATGTCAAGGCCCGTCTTAAGTTTGCCAATGACCATTTGGATGATCCAGAGGAGTCATGGGAGAAAGTCATGTGGTCAGATGAGACCAAAATAGAACTTTTTGGTCATAATTCCACTAACCGTGTTTGGAGGAAGAAGAATGATGAGTACCATCCCAAGAACACCATCCCTACTGTGAAGCATGGGGGTGGTAGCATCATGCTTTGGGGGTGTTTTTCTGCACATGGGACAGGGCGACTGCACTGTATTAAGGAGAGGATGACCGGGGCCATGTATTGCGAGATTTTGGGCAACAACCTCCTTCCCTCAGTTAGAGCTTTGAAGATGGGTCGAGGCTGGGTCTTCCAACATGACAATGACCCGAAGCACACAGCCAGGATAACCAAGGAGTGGCTCTGTAAGAAGCATATCAAGGTTCTGGTGTGGCCTAGCCAGTCTCCAGACCTAAACCCAATAGAGAATCTTTGGAGGGAGCTCAAACTCTGTGTTTCTCAGCGACAGCCCAGAAACCTGACTGATCTAGAGAAGATCTGTGTGGAGGAGTGGGCCAAAATCCCTCCTCCAGTGTGTGCAAACCTGGTGAAAAACTACAAGAAACGTTTGACCTCTGTAATTGCAAACAAAGGCTACTGTACCAAATATTAACATTGATTTTCTCAGGTGTTCAAATACTTATTTGCAGCTGTATCATACAAATAAATAGTTAAAAAAATCATACATTGTGATTTCTGGAATTTTTTTTTTGATTATGTCTCTCACAGTGGACATGCACCTACGATGACAATTTCAGACCCCTCCATGATTTCCAAGTGGGAGAACTTGCAAAATAGCAGGGTGTTCAAATACTTATTTTCTGCACTGTAGATATATATATATAGATATATATCTATATATATATATTAGGGCTGTTACTGATTAACATTTTCGTGTTCGATTAATCAATTTTTTTAAATTGATTAATCAACTAATTCCGATTAATTATAACGCACATACAGATCCAACTACTTTTAGCTAAATTCCTTGCAGGCTGATTGCCAGTGCAGCTACTAACCACTGGAAAAATGGATAGTAGGATACAAAAAACACACAAAGGCAGTGCTCGATGGGAATAGCATTAAAACTTTTATAGTCTTCAAGTTGGTAATAAAATAAATATTGCACTGGAGATAAAATCAATGGGGCAGATTCACAAAACAATTACGCCTGTCTAACTGGTGTTAGACAGGAGTAATTTCAAATTTCGCGCGGCGTATCACTAGTTTGAATCCTCAAACCATGATACGCCGGCTTCGGGCTTCGATCCGAGAGGCTTACGTCTTCGTAAGCCTTCGGATCTACGCTGCCATCTATTTGCGGCCGCTGGGAGGAGTTCGCGTCGTTTTGGTGCGTCGGGATATGCAAATGTGTTTTTACGGGGATTCACGAACATACGAGCGGGCGTCGCAATCGTTTTCGTCTATTTTTTTATACGTAATGTTAGAGCAGCTTTTTGCTGCTCTAACTTTACGTAGCCCATGTTAAGTATGGCCGTCGTTCCCGCTTCGAATTTATTTAAAATTTTATTTTGTTTACGTAACTCGTCGGGACGTGGATCGGCCGTAAAGTACGCTACATAAACAACGAATGACGTCACGACGTGATTTCGCGCAATGCACGGCGGGAAATTTGCGAACGGAGCATGCGCAGATCGATCGCCGCGGGAACGCGCCTAATTTAAATGTTTCACGCCCCCTACTCGCGCAGATGGATTGCGACGGGAGAAATACACTACGCCGCCGTCGTTTACCGTAGAAAATCTACCTGAATTCCACGTAGAGCAAGGTAAAAAACGGCGGCGTAGTGTATTTCTGATACGCTACGTTAATCCATTTCTCTGTGAATCTGCCCCAATGTAGCTACATAAACTGTAAAAATGGTGCGAGTAATACCAAACGGTAGCAAAAGCAGTCATAAAAACATGTAGCTAAGTATAATACTGGTATAAAAATGTGTAAAATGATACCACTGCTGAATCCAGAGGAGGAGTGGCTAACATCAGTACCTCGGCTGTAGAATCCCAGGTTGATAGAGGGTAGTGTAACGGCCCTTGCATGTGGCAGATAGTAAGGTCCCGCCGGCATGCAGATATTCAGATGGACACAGCAAGCCCCGCCGGTATCCGTGATGTCACCGGATCTCCAAAGGATCTCCCTAAAGACCTGGAAGCCGGTGGAGAGGTGAGTACCAATCAAAATAATTTTGATCGATCAAAAAAAAATGAATGCTTAATCGAGGAATTAAAAGTTAATTTCCACAGCCCTAATATATATATATATATATATATATATATATATATATAAATTTTTTTTTGTACTGTCCATATTACAGGAAAATTAAACTATATATGTAATTTTGCTTCACTTTAGGTTGCAACATACCTGTGAGCTGCTCTTATGTCACACTGTTTACAATTTTCTTGATCTCAGGTATAAAAGACTTGATGTTTTAGTGAGGGAAGGGCCTCTGTTGCTTTTAGTTGCATTGCATAAGAAAGAGCTTATTTTCGTGATGCACACAGCAGTGGAATTCTATTGAAAACTGGCTCCATGCATGTTACAATTCTAAAACATCATGGAATATTAGTTTGTCTTAAAAAAAAATGCATATAAAAGCAGAGCAGAAATTAGCAATTAAAGTTTATGTTACTTCAACATTCCATATTCCTGTTTACAACTGTCTCCTCAATTTTTTAAAAGCCTAATACGGTAATAAAACCTCTAAAACAAACTATGATTACATTTTCTCATAATACATACAGTACACAGTTACGGGCCATGCACTTTTCCTTTAACCAGAATTGGATGATTTTTAGCTTTTAAAGCTATGATGCTTTTCAAAGACTTCATGCTTTCAGATAAGTTCAAAATTATTAATGGAAAACCAATTTAAAGAAAAGTTCTGTAGCTCTTTCTATAAATGCCCATCACAAATATCTAGAATTAAATAAATGTGGATGTTTATCTCCCTTGCCTACAAGGAGGAAAAATATTTTCTATGGGTAAAGGAGGTCAGTGATAGCACTGCCATGGCACAGGATTCTGCCATCTGCTATGTTTGCTGGTATTATAGTGATTTTTCTTTCACAAAATAAATACCCCCATAAATCAGATTTGGATTGCGTACTGTATATTCTACTTATTCAGATGTTACATTTTTTTCAATAGAACCATGCATGAGAACGTATGGCCTCAGGGTCTGTATTTACTGGTAATGCTGGCAATCCTTTAGAAGCTTATCTCCCCTCAGTCTAGAATTGTGCTGAATAAATGACTGGACGGGGCACTAAACATGCCAACATGCTGCTCTCTCAACATGTTAATGCTTTCTGGTTCTCTATTAGCAGTGATTGAACAAGCCCCTTTTGCACAGAACAGATCACATTTTTGAAGAGCACAGCAAGCTGGTAAAACCCATCTCACTCTGGGTCCTGCCCTTCTCTAGTGCCAACAAGACAACGTTCACCCTTGGCTGGAAGAGACAATGAAATATCCAGCCCCCCCGTCTTTCTGTATTTGAAGTGACTCCTGCAAGAGACATCACTAACGCTTGACAGATAAATTTAATTACACCAAGAGTAGTCCAATACATCTGGCACCTGTTTGGAAAGAGCAGCTTTTCCCAGATGGACAATGGAAGTTCAGCAAGGCAAGCATGACTGCATTATAAATGAATGTGTCGTGCCACAGATAACACAGGTCAGCGATGCTCCGCGTTATTTAAAGGATGAAGTACGTACCACAGGGAGATGTCCTTTTGTGTGTGTTAAATGACAAACCAATGCATCTTCCATGCATAGAAGCCACCATGGCCCACCACTCTTAACTAGCTAGATGTCTTCATTAATCAACTGATAGAGAGCAAATGGTCATCCCCAGGCAAGGGTCACATTTGGCTTTCCATTTGTCACAGCTGCAGTATCGTGTTCAAGTGCTTTTAATGCTTCTAAAAACTAAGTGCTGGTACGGCTATCATTTTAATTACTTTAATCAAAACAAATGGGGGAGGTTAAAGGGTAACTTCATTTTCCTGACTTTTCTGAAGCCCATAAAATACAATTTTTTCATTACCCATTTTGTTCCTCTATGGCTGGAATGGATTGTGTAGCATGTAATATGCCCAGCTTAAAGAAAATATGTATATCTAGAGACCAAACTTTTTTTTTATTATTTTGGAAAGAGTACGAGAAGGTTAAAAGCGCTGTCTGATTTTTTTTATAATTTTTTTTACATCTTTGTCTCTTAACCACTTTATTACTGGGCACTTAAAGCGGTATTTCACCCTAAATATAAGATCTCCCATGCGCTTCAGCATACTGGCGTCAGCGCCAGTATGCTGGTTTTTTTTTTTTTTTTATAGCACACTTACTGTTTTATCGTAGAAATCCTTTTCTGTCCCCCGTGGTGGACGGCGCCAGTACAGCGCGTCACATCTTCCTAAGATACCCGATATGGACTCGGGTATTTCCGGCGCTATGCGGCGCCTGCGCACAGACCTAGGAGCTGACTGCGCAGGCGCCGTATTTCTCCGAAATAGGACTCGGAGAAATACGGCGCCTGCGCAGTCAGCTCCTAGGTCTGTGCGCAGGCGCCGCATAGCGCCGGAAATACCCGAGTCCATATCGGGTATCTTAGGAAGATGTGACGCGCTGTACTGGCGCCGTCCACCGCGGGGGACAGAAAAGGATTTCTACGATAAAACAGTAAGTGTGCTATAAAAAAAAAAAAAACCCAGCATACTGGCGCTGACGCCAGTATGCTGAAGCGCATGGGAGATCTTATATTTAGGGTGAAACTCCGCTTTAAGCCCCCTTCCTGCCCACACCAATTTTCAGCACTGTTGCATTTTGAATGACAATTGTGCGGTTATACAACACTGTACCCAAATTGTATTTTTATAATTTTTTTCCCCACAAATAGAGCTTTCTTTTGGTGGTATTTGATAATAGTTTTTGCGCTATAACCCTTTCATACCTAAGCCTATTTCTGACATTCGTTTTTTTGCTGGAAAATTACTTAGAACCCCCAAACATTATATATATATATATATTTTTAGCAGAGAATCTAGAAAATAAAATGGTGATTTTTGCAAAATTTTATGTCACACGGTATTTGTGCGGCAGTGTTTTAAACGCAACTTTTTGGGAAAAATTCACTTTCATGAATTTTAAAAATTTTTAAAAGTTAAGTTAGCCCAATTTTTTTGCATAATGTGAAAGATGATGTTGCGCCGAGTAAATAGATACCCAACATGTTATGCTTTATAATTGCACGCACAAACTACGATTCCTAAAGATCTCCATAGGCGACGTTTTAAACTTTTTTACAGTTACCAGGTTAGAGTTACAGAGAAGGTCTAGGGCTAGAATTATTGCTCTCGCTCTGACGATCGCGGCGATACCTCACATGTGTGATTTGAACACTGTTTTCATATGCGGGCGTGACTTCCGTATGCGTTTTCTTTGTTGCGCAAGCTCGCGGGGAGGGGGGTGCTTTAAAAAAAAATCCTATTTATTTTTATAATATTAAATTGTGTTTTTTTTTTAATTTTCATCACTTTTATTGCTGTCACATCCCTTGTGACAGAAATAGGTGGTGACAGGTACTCTTTATGAAGAGATCAGGGGTCTAAAAGACCCCCAATCCCTCCTTTGCACTTCAAAGTATTCAGATCGCCGAAAACAGCGATTCTGAATACTGTGTACTTTTTAAAGTATCCATTGGCAGCCGAGAAACCCGGAAGTGACGTCATGACGTCGCTTCCGTGTTTCCATTGCGGAGACTGAATCAGAGCCATTTACGGCTTTAATTCAGTCTGCGCCTGGACACTGACGACGCTGGAACGACAATCGGGTCTCCCGGTGGAACGGGAGGCCCGGTCAGAGCGGCGAGAGGGGGGGATGTGCCCTCTCGCTCCTCCGGTATAACAACTGAGCGGCTTTTAGCCACATCGGTTGTATAAAAATGCCGGCTCTACAACGGTGATTACTATATAAATGTGACTATAAAAATGCACTGATTACTGTATAAATGTGACTGTCATGGAAGGGGTTAACACTAGAGGGTGAGGAAGGGGTGTGATTCTTACTGTGTGTGGAGGGGACTGACTGGGGGAGGTGACCGATCTGTGTCCCTATGTACAAGGGACACAGCATCTGTCTCCTCTCTCCCTGACAGGACGTGGAGCTCTGTGTTTACACACAGAGCTCCACGTCCCTGCTGTCACTGACGATCTCGGGTACCTGGTGGACATCACAGCTGCCAGGCATATGCATCGGCATCCCAGCGATGCGCCGGGCACAGTTTTTTCTTGCTGCGCACCCCAAGCGGCGCACACGGGAAATGCACATAAAAGGATGTCCAGGGACGTCCACCCGGCATTTGAGAGCCTCCTGTCTCGAAGACTCAACAGGAAGTAAATAGATATCTTTTGAATGTGAGGAATATCCCCTCTAAGCCTTCGTACACACGATCCGATTTTTTGCCAACCGAGCATCTGATATTTGTCCAAAGGGCGTGTGCCTGGATCTTGTCGGGCAACAAACACGAATGTAGTACTACGAGGAATTTCAGCCCTTGAGCGCCACCCTTTGGGCCCCTTCTGCTAATTTTGTTTTTGGTGACCATTGATTCCGAGCATGCGTGTTTGTCCTTTCGACTTTTGTGCGATGGACTTGTGTACTGAAGATACGAAAATCAGACAACAGACCGTTGTTTCGCCGAAAATCTACTAGCCTGCCATCCAACATTTGTTGGCTGAAAGTTGGACAATTGTCAGAATACTTCAGCAGTATACTACAGATTTTAGGACAACAGTCTGTCAACAGACAATCCCAACAATCGGATCGTGTGTACGAGGCTTTAGATAGTTGGAAAGTTTTCCCTCTGTTCCTGTTCTGGTGGAAACTACATTTTTTTATTTACCCCTACTTTTATTCCCAGTGATGTAGGCGTTCAGGACGCTTAACGAGAGTATATTTCCCTAACAGGGACAGACAGCAACCAAGACATTATATCAAAAAAAGGCAGGGGGTGTCTATCAATGCCCACTTGAGGGAACCGGTGACTATGAACTGTTCATGGAGATACAACACTCAGGGTATCTTTCACACTAGTGACACATACAGTGTGTACAACACTGCAAGCACCAGACAAACAGTACCCTTGCTTGCAGTGCCCCACTGCAAGGGTTAAATGCTCATTAAGTCCAGGGGTGGAGGAATAAGGTGTAATACTAACCCTTCTCTTTGCTCCGGCAATGTTTCTCTATGCTGTTCAATGGGTCCCCCAAAATCCCTTCTCTGGGGAGCTCCAGGTGTTGGCATCATCAAGTACAATGTAGGACCAATAGCTATGCATTGTATGTAAAGCCTCATACACACAATCGGATTATCCAACGGGAATTGTGTGATGACAGGGTGTTGGCGGAAAATCCGCCCGTTTGTATGTTCGATCTGACAATTGTTGTTGAATTTTCCATGGACAAATGTGGGATAGCATGCTTTAAAATTGTCTGCCAACAATTGTGTGTTGTCGGATTTTACGATCGTGTGTACACAAATTCATCAGACAAAACTCCAAAGTACAAACATGCATGCTTAGAAACAGTGCTCACCATAACACCACATTAGCAGAAGTTGCCCAAAGGGTGGCGCTAAAAAACTGAAAAGCCATGTAGTTTTGTAGCTGAAAATTCCTAGGCTTTGTCTGCAGAAAATCCGATCGTGTGTATGAGGATAGTGGGGAAAAAAAGGTATCACATCTCATTCCTCTACCCTTAGACATAACAAGCATTTAACTAGTACAAGTGGGGGTGACTTAATGCATGTGTTTTTTTCCTATCTCATATCTCGTCTTTAAAAATGTCCTAGCTTTCAAAAGGGCTCAATAATGATCAATATAACGTTACACTGTTACCTTTTATTATATTTAGGGTTGTCCCGATACCGATACCAGTATCGGTATCGGGACCGATTCCGAGTATTTGCGGGAGTATTTGTATTACCGCAAATACCCCCGATACCAAAATAGAATACTTCAATATGTGGGGGGACATGACATGGCTGCAATATGTGGGGGGACATGACATGGCTGCAATATGTGGGGGGACATGACATGGCTGCAATATGTGGGGGGACATGACATGGCTGCAATATGTGGGGGGACATGACATGGCTGCAATATGTGGGGGGACATGACATGGCTGCAATATGTGGGGGGACATGACATGGCTGCAATATGTGTGGGGACATGACATGGCTGCAATATGTGGGGGGACATGACATGGATGCATATGTGGGGGGACATGACATGGCTGCAATATGTGGGGGGACATGGCTGCAATATGTGGGGGGACATGACATGGCTGCAATATGTGGGGGACATGACATGGCTGCAATATGTGGGGGACATGACATGGCTGCAATATGTGGGTGGACATGGCTGCAATATGTGGGGGGACATGGCTGCAATATGTGGGGGGACATGGCTGCATTTGGGGACACGTTTAAAAAAAGTATCGTTATTCGGTATCGGCGACTACTTGAAAAAAAGTATCGGTACATGTACTCGGTCCTAAAAAAGTGGTATCGGGACAACCCTAATTATATTCTCATACTAATCAACTCTTTTAAGCGTTTGAATTTTTTAAAGTTTATAGATTTATGAACACAGTACTATTAGTCCCATTCTGTGTACTAAATTCTAATCTCTGACATTGCCCGTCGTTAAAGCCTACACACGACCGGTTTTCATGAAGAGAAAAACAACGACGTGAAAAAATAGTTCTACATTTTTAATGCCCATTTTTCTCGTAGAGAAAAATGCTCTGGAGCCTACACACGATCGTTTTTAACGACCAATTTAAAATATACCATTTTTCTTATCATGAAAAAACGGTCGTGTGTACGCGGCTTTAGTCATACATGGATATGGGAGCTCTCGGTACTTATTTGCTTCAGCACGTAGATGCCTGATATTGTATCTGAGTGAGAGAGCTAATCTAATACAATTAGGTGAATAGCAGACAAGTCCATTAATTCATTGTATTACAGCATTCTTGAAGTGAGTCTTTGTCTCTAAGGAGGAAAGAGCAAGGGCTGGGAGCTAAAGAAGAATATTCTATTTATATCTATGGGATAAATATAACAGTAAGTACATATCTGAATTACAATGGATTGCTTTGTTATGTTCTAGTACCACCTGAGAACTCCTGAGCCCATCAGCCCACACAGCTGAAAATACCTATGGCTCTCTAAACCTTCAAAGGTTGGAATGCCATCATGCCCCATCATCCATTAGTACATTGCGATGAACTGAATGCCATATCAGTAGCGATGCTTTCCTTGAAAAAGCCATACCTGAGCCAAAGTATAGGCATATTAAACATTTTAGGTTTAAAGTGTTTGTAACGCTTGATCCTTTTTTTTAAAACAACAAACATGTCATACCTGCCTGCTCTGTGCAGTGGATTTGCACAGAGCAGCCCAAATCCTCCTCTTCTCAGGTCCCTCCGCCAGCACTTCTGGCTCCTCCCCCTTGCAAGTACCCCCATAGGAAGCTTATTGAGCATATCACCTGGAGCGGTATTAGTTTCTGTCTTTGCTCATGGAATTGAGTACTTAAAGAGGGGGGGGGGGCTGGGGGGAAAGCCACTGTTAAAGTGGTTGTAAACCTAGTTACACCACTTGTAGTTACACCACTTGTACTTTCAGGTAAGCCTATAATAAGGCTTACCTGTAGGTGCTGGAAATATTTCCTAAACCTGTACGGAGATATTTACAGACGTCATCGGCGCATGCGCACTGAAGAAACGGCTCACTAGTGCCGTCTCTTCAGCAGCCGTGCCGTGACCGGCCTCGACGTTATTGTGGCTCTGCGAACCTTGAAAAAACTCTGGGAAACATGTCACCGGTCACAGTGGTGTGAGCGGATCGCTGCAACAGCTTTGCTCTAAGGTAAGTATTTCATACTACCGTGTTTCCCCGAAAATAAGACCTAATGTAATTTTCCAGAAAGGCTGCAATATAAGCCCTACCCCCAAAATAAGCCCTAGTTTAAAATGCTTGTAAAATCCTACAATCCACTCTATTACAGTAGTATATAATGTACAATGTGTGTGTTTCTGTAATATACTTGTGGGGAAGAGAGCTCTGGTGGGTCACAGCGCAGTGCGGCACTGTAACAAAGGTATTTGGCACAATTATATTACAGAAACACACACATTGTACATTATATACTACTGTAATAAAGTAGATTAAAGCATTTGAACTCAGTTCACACTGGGGATTCCTGACAGAGCGGGAGAGGGGGAAAGAAGACAGCACATTACATGGTAAGCCCTACCTCGAAAATAAGCCCTACCGTGTCTTTTGTTGCCAAAATTAATATAAGACCCAGGATTATTTTTGGGGAAACATGGTAGCTCATTATGCCTCTGTCTTAAATGTTTTTTTTGGGGGGGGTTTACAACCACTTTAAAAGTTTTATTTTTTACCTTAAAGTGTTACTAAACCCATAACAGTAAAATCAGTCTGTATATGCAGTACATCATGCATGTTATACTCACTATGGAACCTAAGGGGTTAATCCTCTGCATTGTGTAAAAAGGCTGTCTGATCCTGTCTTTTCTGATCCTCCCCTTCTTCCACAGTCCCCAATCCATCTCCTCATCATTTGGTGTGTATAGGGCTGATCAGTATAGGGCTTATCAGCACAGTCCGGACAGAGGGTCAGTGGTCATGAAGCCTCACAGGACAGTCAGGGAGGAATGAAAACTCCTAGCGGTAGATTTACTAAAACTGCTCCCCTCGGAATCTGGTGCATCTGTGCATGGTAGCCAATCATCTTCTAACCTCAGCTCGTTTAATTAGGCTTTGGCAATAAAACCTGGATGCTGATTGTTTCTATACAGAAGTGCACCAGATTCTGCACCATCCTGCTTTAGTAAATAAACCCCCTACTACAAAAATGCCATGAATCTATCCTCTATTTTGTAGGCGGTATAACTTTTGCGCAAACCAATCAATATACACTTATTTTCTTTTTACCAAAATGTAGAAGAATACATATTGGCCTAAACAGATGAATACATTTGTTTTTGTTTTTTTTAAATTGTGGATATTTGTTATAGCAAAAAGTAAAAAATATTTGTATTTGTTTTCAAAATTGTGGCCCTTTTTTTGTTTATAGCGCTAAAAATAAAAACCGCAGAAGTGATCAAATACCCCCAGAAGAACGAGGTATTTGTAGGGTAAAAATGATGCATACTTTGATTGGGTACCGTATCGCACGATCGTACAATTGTCAGTTAAAGCGACGAAGTGTCAAATTGTAAAAGGTGCTCTGGTCAGGAAGGAGGTAAAATCTTCCGGCGCTGACTTGGCTGCAAAAATGGAAATACACTTTGAAGCATGAGTCCTGTTCTGGATAGAGTGGAGACAAATGAGAATTTTTATTGTTGTCTTGGTCTCCATTGGGGAGTTTTTCCTTTCACTTCCTATCATGGCAAGAGGGGCTCAGAGGGACAGAAAGTAATGGAAAATGTTTGCAATGGGAAAAGAGAAGAGAACAAATCTCTTTTTAGGTTTTTATGGATCTATGTGACTCTATGTCCTGATGACCTATTCTCCTCTTTTCTTGCCCTGGTGTCTCAGGGATAAAAAGTGCTTTTCAATGCAGTCACGGAAAACAATAAATCCTGACAAATAAAAGGTTTACCGGAAATTGGCTTTTAATCTTTCTCTTATTTTAATGCTGTCTTCATCTCTTATGCTTCCTTCCTGTCTCTGTGGCCTCTTTAAGTCACTTTTGTGTCTCTTCCGTGCCCTTGAGCCTGTTTTGTGTCAAGATTTTTGTACTTCTTTCTATGTCACCTATTTGTCCATATCTGATTCAAGCTCTATTCCCTCCTTTCTTCTTTTAGGTTGCTAATAAAAATGCCGAAGCCTTTACAGTGCTTGTTACAAGCATTGAAGGCCTGTATTCCCTCCAGAGCACTGATCAGTGAGTGGTGACATCACTGCGCAGAAGTCACAACACAGAAAGTCTCCTATAAGTAGCGAATACAATGAACAGGTCATTCAGGTGCATCTATGGTGAGCCAGAACGGGAAATAAACAAGCAGACCTGAGCCTGCATAGCATGGAGCAATTAGAGCTTAGCAGAAGGTTCTGCTGCTGTGCCCAAATTTACACAGCTAAAACGGACAAAAAACATCATTAGGATAAATATTACAGAAATACTCCAGCTCAGCAGTCCTTCTCTCCATTCTGTCCATGTGCTGCCTGTTTTATTAGAATGGAACCAGCGATTTCTGATATTTTTACAGAGGTGACCCTAACCTTTTTATGTTTTGTGAGATAACTGAAATGCCAGCATCCTATTCCTGGCATAGACTTACATAAATGTTTATTTAACAGCAAGTTATCTACAAATCAGACAACGAGATTTAGACATCTAAAACAATATATGCATTTTGACGCTCAACTCAATGAAATAAGCTAAACACAAAACTGCAATACTGTGTGTGTGTGTATATATATATATATTAGGGTTGTCCCGATACCGATACTACCGAGTATTTGCGGGAGTACTTTTTTTCGGAGTGGGGGCGGAGAGAGGGCAGAGAGTGGACGGAGAGGGGGCGGAGAGCGGACGGGAACCGATCAGAGGGGAGACTGAGGGGGCAGCGAGGAAGGCGGAGTGGAGGCGGAGAAGAAGTCGGAGAGGAGGCAAAGAAGAAGGCGGAGAGCAGAGCAGTCCCCAGGTATGTATAAATCACACTGGATGGAGAGCTGCTGCTGCTGCCGCCGTCTAGCTGTTCGGCGCTTAAGCCAGGGAACATAACGGCTTTCATTTGAATAGCTGCTGTTCCCTGCCACGCGTCGTCATGGCCCCTCCCCCTTGTCGGGCACTTTTCCCAGGATTGGACAGGTGATCTGTCTATCAAAGTGCCCGGACAAGGGGGAGGGGCCATGAGGACGCGTGGCGGGGAACAGCAGCTATTCAAATGAAAGCTGTTATGTTCCCTGGCTTAAGCATCGAACAGCTAGACGGCGGGGGAGACATGACTGCATATGAGGGGTCGAGACATGGCTTCATATGGGGGGGGCAGACATGACTGCATATGAGGGGGAGACATGACTGCATATGAGGGGGAGACATGACTGCATATGAGGGGTCGAGAAATGGCTTCATATGGGGGGAGACATGACTGCATATGAGGGGGAGACATGACTACATGAGGGATCGAGACATGGCTTCATATGGGGGAAGACATGACTGCATATGAGGGGGAGTCATGAGGGATCGAGACATGGCTTCATATGGGGGAAGACATGACTGCATATGAGGGGGAGTCATGGCTTCATATGAGGGGTCGAGACATGGCTTCATATGGGGGGGAGACATGGCTTCATATGGGGGGGAGACATGACTGCATATGAGGGGGAGACATGGCTTCATATGGGGGGGAGACGTGGCTGCATATGAGGGGGAGTCATGACTGCATATGAGACATGACTGCATATGGGGGGGAGACATGACTGCATATGGGGGGGGAGACATGACTGCATATGGGGGGGAGATATGACTGCATATGGGGGGAGTCATGGCTGCAGTTGGGGGGGAGACATGGCTGCATATGGGGGGGACACAAGGCTGCATTTGGGGCGCATGGCTGCATTTAAAAAAAAGTATCGGTATTCGGAATCGGCGAGTACATAAAAAAAGTATCGGTACTTGTACTCGGTCCTAAAAAAGAGGCATCGGGACAACCCTTATATATATATATATATATATATATATATATATATATAAAAAAAAAAAAACAATTTTTTTTGATTAAGGTTCCACCTTAAAAAAAAAAAAGAAAACACAACCCCCCTGTCCCCGCTGTATTTACCTTCAGGCTTATCCAATGACAATTGATCTAGTGAAACTAAAAAATAATAAATCTCTAACAAAAAAACTAACTAATAGGGTTTTTGGGGTACCACACCACAGGTTAAAATTGTATATTTTTTTTAATACAAACATTTAAAAATAATTTTAAAAGGCAAACAACATTGTTGACAGTTCAGTGTTGATTAATAAAAGAACTGCAGTTGCATACTGTATATTGCCAGTTACAAATGAACAGATGCCCAGGTGGTAAGATAAGGTATTCCACACCAACGCATTTCGCAGGGACAAAGCCTGCTTCCTCAGGAAAATCTGGCAACAATTTCTGTTTAGGATATTATACATATACATTAGAATATTAGGATATTATACAATCTAAACCAGGAGAATGGAACTATGACCATTGCATATTAACCACTAGCCGACCAGCCGCCGCAGTTATAGGGCGGCAGGTCGGCTCACCTGTGCGAGATCACGTAGCTATACTTCATCTCGCGATTCAGCCAATAGGCGCGCGTGCGCCCCCTGCTCGCCCCTGGTCCCGACGCACTTGCCTGGCCGGCGCGATCACCGCTGGGCACCCGCGAACACTTGTTACAGAGCGAGAACCGGGAGCTACGCAGCTCCCGGTCCTGTCAGGGGGAGGAATGCCTGATTGTCTGTTCATACAATGTATGAACAGCGATCTGTCATCAGGCCCACCCCCCCTTCAGTTAGAACACACACAGGGAACATAATTAACCCCTTCCTTGCCCCCTAGTGTTAGCCACTTCCCTGCCAGTGGCATTTTTATAGTAATCGACTTCAAACAGTAGAGAATCGCTCCGCTGTGAATAGGGGCCTCAATTTACCATGGCATATTTTTTGTAAAGATAAACTAATGGCACGTACACACGATCGGAATTTCCGACAAGAAAAGTTTGATGGGAGCTTTTGGTCAGAAATTCCGACCCTGTGTAGGCCCCATCGGACATTTTCTGTCGGAATTTCGGACAGCAAATTTTTAAGAGCTGGATCTCAAATTTTCAGACGGAAAAAGTTCTTGTTGGAAATTCCGATCGTCTGTATGCAATTCTGAAGCACAAATATCCTATGCATGCTTGAAATAATTGAACTTAATTGTTCTCGGCTCATCGTAGTGTTGTACGTTACCGCGTTCTTGACGTTTGGAATTTCCGACATTTGTGTGACCGTGTGTATGCAACACAAGTTTGAGCCAACATTCTGTCTGAAAAAATCTACGGTTTTCTTGTCAGAAATTCCGATCGTGTGTAAGTGGCACTTTATTTACCTGTCTACCCACAGCTTGTGACTGGGCAGTGAAAGAGCAGTGGCAAACTGATGAGGTCATCAATCTTCCCATTCCGTCTGTCAGCATATTCCTTGTTAACATATGTGCATTCAGCAGAGCCTTGCTGACTCCAAGTACTGCCCTTCCCACTACTTTCAATCTGAGCTTTACCATTACTACTACCATGACTACAAGAGGCTGACAGGAGTACAATCTCCAGTATTTGCCATAGTGACATTTACAGTAAAAATACATTTGATGTTTTTAATGAAAATAAATGGCAAGTTAATATCTGCCTAAAATCCAGCTTTTAACATAATTTTCAGTCAGACATAAAACTATTTCTATACTGATACAGGATTTGGCTTTGAATCTGAACCTGTCCAAATGCAGACCAGAGTGTTGTCTGGCTTGCTGGCATGCACTAGAGTGAGATATAGAATGCACAGCAAAGACTTAACCGGTAAGAGACGGCCGTCCAAAAGAATCAGGGCAGAGAGCTTGTAGAATCTTGTTGCAAGTGTTAATAGAAACATATCATAGGATGGAATAAGCCAGTGCTTCTCACAGTTTGTTTTTACCATGGAGGACCTTTGAAATAGCTTTCAGGTCTCAGGGAACTCCTGACAATAGTTACAATATGTATATCTCCCAGTACATTAGCCGGCTGGTCAGTGAGAAGAATGCCTATTACACTGCTGGTCATTAGGAAGAATGCTCCCCTAATATATAGCTAAAAAGATCTTTGGTGTAAGTGGCTACAAATCTGAAAGCCAAAAACCGCTCATTGCTTAAGGAACACCTAGCAACCTCTGGAGGAACTCTAGGGTTCCACAGACCCCTAGTAGGGGAAAACTGGCAAAAGCAATTCAGAGATTGATTTCACTTGTTTGCATGAATCTGCTCTGTAGGTGAAGGTATATCACAAACACCAACAGGAGGTAGTTGACAGTATACGCTGTTCCTGTGAAAGCTTCAAGTCCAGTGTCATCAGGAGGCCTCTGATTCAGGTAAGTAATTGGCAACTTTCTCAAAGGCTTTATTAGGCTAATTTCCTCTGAAAATTTGCGAAGGCCTGCTGATGGTTTGCATTTGAATCTTATTAGGTAAGGGTGCACCAAATCTTCCCTTCCAGGAAGTGAAGAACCTGTGGGGAGCTGTGGGTGGTGCAAGCTTCTCCAGCAAAGGGTAATCGCTGATGCTGTTACCCACCTACTTATGAAATGTCTCAGTCAGTCTGCTCTTTCCTGCACGTCCATTGTTAGAGCATGAGCACTGCTGTAAAATACATGAAAACTGATTGGCTCCTTGTTTTGCTTCTAATTCTCCCACCTTGAGTTCTGCTGTACAGAGGATGGCAACAGCCATGCTGAGACAAAAAGAAACCACATTATTTATTAATCCAGAGCTGGATTTTTATCTCGGCCTGGAATTGTACAAGGGTTGTACATGCAAATTGCTCTATATTGTATTACATCAATCTGTTCAATGCATTTCTAATGCACAGGATGCTCAGGAACATGCACTACATGGAACAAAGGAACTCAATACAATTATTCTTATATAGACCTGATACAGCACTATGCACAAGCTATTGCATGTAATCACAGTCAAATGAGACTATCAAATAGGCAAAGTTGTATTTTTAAAGAAGGCTTTTGTGGTAAAAAGATTAGGTGAAGGAAGTATTGAATACTACTTACTCAAGTCACTCATTTATCATATGCAGCTGATTTTGAAGTTTGGTCTGAGCTTAGAATGTGCAACTGACTTGAAAGAAATCCTCTGATATACACAGCACCAGTTTGGCGGCTGGTGCAAAACCCCAAAATCCATAGTGATAATGATAAAGTTAGTCTTACTAATCTTTCTATAAGGCTGTACATTAACAATTTCATATTCATTTGACAGTTTTCTTTTATAAGAATTTGAGCCAGTATGAGTTTATTAGCACTATCCAGCACTCTCAAGAAACTATAACAACCAGTGCTGGGACAAGGTCATTTGGTGCCCAGGGCGAAGGAGGCAAACTGCGCCCCCCCCCCCCCCCCAATTATCTTTGCCGTTCATCGTCGTTGCTGTGACTATCTGTGCCTCTCTGGAAATTTCAGCAGGTATTTTTGCCCACTCAGAACCCTTCCCTTTTGCTAAAAGGTACTTCTCTCTTATAAAGGGCTTTTGCAGGAATGAAACATTTTCTCTCCTGCTACCCCAAACAGTGGTAGTTACTGTATGCTCCCCCCCCCCCCTGTATTTTACATGGGGGGGTGCTCTTTTTCTTACACTACTTTGAAACAAAGTACCCTAGAAGCCAGTCCTCCTTGCTTCACAGGGGCTTTTCCTATGACCTTTATGAGAATGTTCTCCTTATTCCCCCTTTCCTGCCCCAAAGACATGTCAACCTCTTTCTATATGTCTTATTGAGGGGGTTGGAAATGTCATGCATGACTACCTGCCATGTATGGTCACTGATGCATTAGTAATTGACCAGTAGCAGTACATTAACCCCTTTGTGCTGCATTAGTTGCACCAGTGTCAGGGTAAATCATTGCACTAATGCAGCACTGCCCTTGGTCAGGAATGTGTACTGTGCAGTGGTGAGAAGTGCATATCACACAAAAAATCAGCAAAAGGGACAGTACTTACATTCACTGCAAAGAATCCCTTGTGCTCAGGTATATGCAGCATATAGCCCTGTGTACAGAGTGCAGGGGTCAGGAAAATGTAACAGAGGGTACCACACAGCATGCAGTGGTAAAGCATATGTAATATGCAGATCAGCATACAGAATGCAGGGCTCAGGAGTATGTAACGCAAAACCCTTTGTACAGAATACAGCATGCAGTAGTACCATCCCAAGGCCTTTAATATGTAACATACAGCCATGCATTACATACTCTTGCTCATTGAACTCTGTATGCTTTACTGTTCCCCATCCCTAGTCTTCCCCAAGCAAAAATCCCCCTTCCCTCAAGTATTCTACCTCTGTGTCCCCTCTTCCACAGCTCACCTTTGCCCCACCCCCAGTCCACAACTTACCTCTGCACCCCTATTATCTCTACACCTCAATCTAAAGCTCACCCTAATCCACAGCTCTCACCTTTGCCCCCCCCCCCCATGTTTCACCTTTGCACCCCAAGCTTCCCCCATGGCTCTCCTCTCTGCACAACCTTCCCCGCCCTCCACAGCTCTCACTTTGCACAACCTGCCTTCTACAGCTCTCCCCTCTCCCCCTTTCCCAGTTTTCTTCTCCCTCTCTGCACAAATCCACCCCCCTCCACACTTTCCTCATCTCTCACTCATGTGCAAATCCACCACCAGATCCCCCACTCTGCACGCATCCCCTAGCTCCCCATGTACAAATCCCCCCAGATCCTCTCTCTGCACACATCCACCCCAGATCTCCTCCATGAACAATCCACCCCAGATCCCCTCTCTGCACACATCCACCCCAGATCCCCTCTCTGCACACATCCACCCCAGATCCCCTCTCTGCACACATCCACCCCAGATCCCCTCTCTGCACACATCCACCCCAGATCTCCTCCATGCTACACCACCACTTTCACTGTTCCCTCTCTCAGCACATATTCCCCCCTCCCCCACACCTTTACAGTGCACTCCTCTCTGCATTTTAGGCTTTAGCAATCCCTCACCTCTTCTGACTGGCATAAGTCTCAATGGTATGCACAGGCTTTTTTTTTATTCAGCAGAGTACAGAGAGCTCTGCCTGCTGTAGCACAGAACCGAGGAGGAGTTTTAGAGCTCCTCGGCTCAGTGCTGCAGTGTACCAGTAGTAGCAGGGACAATCTGCCTCTGCAATCACTTTCGGTAGCTTACAGTAATGGGAGCAGAATTGGGCTCTAGGGCAGCAGCAGTGAGTGCCCAGAGCCAACACAGAAAAGCCAGGAGAGGAAGTGAGCTGTTCAGAAAACTTCCTCTACTGGCTATGTGTTTTACGTGACAAGTCAGAGAGGAGAGGGCTGTCAGAGGTGAAGAAAGTCCTGGCAATACACACACTTTGTTGCTGAACTTCTTCTGATTCCTCCTCGACGGCTCCTCTCACAGCTTCAGCAGCAGCTTTCTTCTCTCCTCCTATGCCGCCTCCGGCTGTGAGTGATGTCACGCTGCCAGGACGGGACTACATAGTCCCTTCATAGGAGGAGAGAAGGAGCAGCACTGACATGTATGGCTGGTGTGGATGGTGTAGGCGGGTGCAGGAGCGTACTCAGCACATTACAGTAGAGTAGTAAGGTACAGAAGACTATAGTACAGCTAGCGGCACCGGCTAATGTGTACAGTGAAGCACACTGCGGGCACTTCACCTGCGCCCCCCTCCTGTCCGCAAATGGTAGCCCCAGGGCATCCGCCCCTTTCGGCCCCTGCCTTGTACCGGCCCTGATAACAACTGCATTTCATCTCTACATTTTGAAAACCTGTCATTGGATGTTATTTAAAGGGCCTGATTCATCAATAGTGGACAAAACAAAAGGATCACAACATTTCAAATGTTGCCCACAGTGACCAATCAGAATTCTTGTTTTTTTCCCCCCATAAAGTGAATGGTTACTATTGTATTTGGCCATAACTCCAGTTTCAGCTGTCATGGTAACCAGTTGGCTTAACTGACCCAAGATGTCTGCAGATCAAGAAAATAGGAAGATTTTATCTACAGGTTAGTGACCCAATGTATTAAAGATAAAGTACCATATGACAGCCATGCAACTAGCATTTTAGGAGAGGGCCACCATGTTTTCTCATTACAGATACGCCGTTGTATCTCTGTTTCTGTGCCCGGGTATCTATGCGACGTGATTCTTAGAATCATTTACGCATAGATACGGCGTAGATCCGACTGGCGTAAGTCACTTACACCGTCGGATCTTAAATGCAATACTACGCTGGCCGCTAGGTGGCATATATGCAAATGAGCATGATACGCCTATTCCCGAACGTTTTTGCTCCGCGTCGCCGTAGTTTACGTTGTTTCCGTAAGCGTAAGATTACCCCTGCTATAAGGTGGTTTAACTTTACACACGCCATGTTAAGTAGGGACGGCGGGACAGTGTCGGGTTTTTACATCGTTTACGTAACTCGTTGCGAATAGGCCTTTGCGTTAATTACGTTGCCGTCGAAAACAATGTATTTGCGCCGTACTATGGAGCATGCGCACTGGGCTACTTTTACGGCTGGCGCATGCGCAGTTCGTTCGGCGCAGGGGCCCGCTTAATTTAAATAGAAGCCGCCCCCTTTGAATTACGCGGGCTTACGCTGGGCCATTTACACTACGCAAGTGCTTGGAGAATACGGCACTTGCTCCTGTAAGTTGCGGCGGCGTAGTGTATATAGCTTACGCGACGCTGCCGCAGGATCTACGGGAATCTGGCCCAGAGTGTTTAACTTTTCCAACTGGTGGCTACTGCTCCATTGAGACCTGGATAGCCTCAAAGGAGTTGTTAGTACATACTGTAGATGTTTATCATGTCTGGGTCTGGGCCGTGCTGAGTGCTGAAGAGGGGGCCACCCTAAATACTTCAGCTGCGGATGAGAGGAAGGGTGCAAGCACTGTGACCTTTTCGAATAAAGTGCTAAAGGACTGAACCCGACAATGTTTTGGTGATTTAAAGTTTTAAACTCTAAAAATAACCTTTCAATCTTGCATCATTTAGTGTTGCCAGAGCTATTACAAATTTTCTTTAACTTCATAAAATGTTCACCACTCTTTGCAGCTTCCCCAGACTTCCATTTGAGCAACTCGCACACAATTATTCCTAACACTCCTAATATATCTAATAGTATCTACCTAATAGATGTTCTGTAAGTACATGCATATAACTTTTTAAATTTGCATGTGCCCATTATTTTCTTTGGGTTTCTATTATTCTCTCCTCCCTTATCTAAATACATTGGAGGACCAGCAGAAAAGTGAGTGTCCTGCGTTTCTAACCACTCTATGCTGCCTGTGCATGTTAGCGCACAGAGCGGCTTGCAAGTTGTTGTGTACTCCCAGTGGGGGAGTACGCACACTGTGGTGACCCCACAAAGTGCTAGATATTAGAAGGAACCACCAGTGAAATGGACGTAATGTTAGGAAAAATAAAGAAACTGGTACTAAAAAGAAGACAGTTGGAAGAATAAAGAGACAAATTGTATGCAAGGATATGTGATATGTACTTTTTTTCAGAAGCATTTAATAACACTTGAAGGTTACAAGCACATATCTATTAGACAGACTTGTACAATCAGAACATTGTATTTTTTCCATGGTCTGCTTAAAGTGGAACTTTGCCCATCTGATGCACTAGGCATCATTTTTCTAATTCCCCTCCGCAATGTTAATCACAAGAAAATTGGTTTGTTTACTGTTCATCCCCAGTCGCCTTACTGGCCTTGGCCAGAATTGACTCTCCTGTGCTCTGAAGCCTCCTGGTATATGCATGTCACATACTGTATGTCAGTAATGTCAACTACACATGCCCCACGAAGGGGTCCTGCGTGGCTCTGAAATGCTGCACTATGTCTTCTGTGATGTGATCATTCTTTAATAAAGATTTGGATGTAATTGATGATCCGTAGTGTTCTAGCGAATATGTGTATTTAATACTGTATGCCAGGACACTTTAGGCTCTATTCATGCTGCTGGCGGTGGATGGACCTGCCTGCATGTCATCAGGCCGGGCCACCGGAACCAGGAAAAGAAACCTGGCATTTAGGTTGTCACCAACAAAGATGGTGGTGCAGGAGCCAGTGGCTATGCGGATTACAGCTGGACAATGCCGGATTTACTGGCTGTGTGAGAATGTGAATTCTGCATTATACCAGGTAAAAGGGTAAAATAGGAAAAACCATGGGGGGGGGGTGAAGTTCTTCTTTAAAATGTCAACATCTTTATTGCTTGGTGAGCCTGATCAGATGAGCCATACTGTATGCTAAACACTAAATTATAGTGAATACATACAGAGACTCAAGTGAGATAAAAATCAAAACAGCCTTGAAAGTACATCTATAAATCTTTAGCAATTATGGATCCTTTCGAAATTCTGTACTCTGAAACGAGAAAAATCTGTATTTTCTTCCATTAAGTTACTTATCTAAATGTGTCTAGCTAAATTAAATATATGTTAGTCGTCCCTAAAGTGTAAAGCCTGTCATTGAATATCACCTTATTTTTATGCACTGCTTACCGTACATCCCCAGTCTTATCCTTGCAACATCAACATCATTGGCTTTAATGTTTGCAGCCCTGCCTGTCCTATTGTACTTCAGTAAATACAGCCATTGGATGTCAGAAAGGCAATCTTTACATAGTGATTGCATCTGTACTCATATTGGAATCAAGTTCTGCTTCATATCATATGAAGGAGTGAAGGCATGCTGTTGTTTTGTCTTTTCCAAGTAAAACTGTGAGAGTGACAACACACAGTGTTTATGGTAACACACAGAATCTGTTGGCAACAGACCATCTTCGCAATTTCGCTTATTTCCTTTCAGCTGTCACCAGAAGCAGTCACGCAATCCAGTGCCATTTAACTTAACTATCTCCAGTAATTTATAGGAAGACCTAGGGCTTGGAATGGTAAATTGCAGATTGCTAAGTAATGGGCTCAATACAAAAATATCATACCTGTCTTGGAAGCAGAGGCTGCAGAATCAGGTTCCCGATCTTTCACAATAAATAACTACATCCAGCTTAGCCCTTCAGGAATGAAGTGCTCCAGTGCTCCATTTCTGAGCTGCCAATTACCATTCAACACAGGAAACTACAAGCCTTTTATGATAATTTAATTTCTGCACATACAATAACTCTTTTCAATGGCCACATCAATTTCATCCTTGGAGCTTACATGTACCAATATGAATACATACATTTTGAGACTTTGTTAATGCTTGCAGTAATCCATTTCTGCCAATGGTAACTAAATGTATTGGTCTCTGACATCTAAGCTGCAGATTGAAAATTTATGATTGGTTGCCATGGGCTACCCACTCTGCTGCATTTTGTATTATGCTGCTGATCAATATAGAAGCTGAAGCCAATAACAACCAATCAGCATTAGCACTCTAGAAGGATGAAAGAATGGGAAGCAGCTCCACCATTTCTCTAGTTTTATTTGCTTCAATTTTCATAAATCAGCAGCTATGTTACTGAATAGGGCCACTCAAGAATTTTCTATAAAGGAGATATAAATATCAGTGATATTTCATTTTAGGGGCAATTTGTCATGCTTTTTTTGAAAATGGCTGAAACTTGAAATTTTCATTATTGCCTTATTATATGTTAAAGAATAGGCTGCGTGGGTGAGTACTTTTTCATTATTCTTGCAGCAATATAATAATGATTTAACCCCTGTGCAGCAGGAAAACCCATAAGTTCAATAGATACCAATATATTGGCATTCCCCTGGGCTTCAGGGGAGTTTAATGAACTGTGATTGATATCTGAAGGGGGTAAAAGACAACTGAAGGACTGCTGTGAGGTTTTTCAGCCAGCTGTTAGCAAGGCCTGATAGGTATTGATGGATGGATGGAAAATAAATGTGCAAAGCTTAATGATACTTCTCAAATTCATTACTTTTCTTAAAGAAAATGTAGAACATCAAAACATCCCTGCTAAGTGCAGGCACCCAACTTAATAAAAAAGAAAATGATTTCAGTCTGCAAGTAAACGGGAGAAACAGCGAGTGTTGCAATCTCATATTATATAAAACAACCAATTTCTAATCTCTTGGAATTTGCTTTAAAGAAAACACATTTAAGGAAACCCCCTGACAATGTTTTGAGACAGAAGCCTTAGAAAAGTGTTGAGTGGCACACAACTGCACTGCATACTGAGATTTCCCATCAACAAGATTAGTTTTGCATCTACCTGCTGATCATAATAGTCCAGAAGACCTCCCCTGCTTTGTGCTACACTTGCTTCTATCTGACGGAAATTACACTTGGCAGAGCTCATCTGTGTTCAATTGAAGAGTTAACTGTTTATGTACCAGGAATGACTATTTATTGGGAAAGCTAGATCAGTAGGTCTGTAACTAAATGTGTTGCTCTTTTCTGGTTCCCACATGATCAAACATAACCCACTGGCTTTAGCCTACTACAGATCATTGTGGAAATGAACTTCCATCTGTTACTCAACAGCAAATCATGGAACCTCTGCATGGCATTGATAGAGTCAGCTTGATACTGAGGCTACATAGAAAAGATTGCAGTACAACACAGATAGAATATGTTTGTCTTGCTGCCCTTTTTTTTTTTTGGTTGTCAAAAGGCAGAGGGAGGCAGGTGCCTCCGGCAACGTGCGGTCATAAAATCTACCAGAATCATTTTTCAATGTCCTATTTACTAAGATCCTGATTTTGCTTATCTTATCTTAACTTGTATTGCATAGATAAGAGTCACTAGTCCCATTCATTGTTCAAGCTTCAGTTACATGAAAATGATAAAGGTTTGGACAAAATTTTATGTCTTTACGTTTTTTTAACAGCGTGCACCTGTAACATTAATGTCACAAAATACTATGGCCCAGATTCACAGAGCAATTACGCCTGTCTAACTGGTGTTAGACAGGAGTAATTTCAAATTTTGCGCGCCGTATCACTAGTTTGAATCCTCAAACCATGATACGGCGGCTTCGGGCTTCGATCCGAGAGGCTTACGTCTTCGTAAGCCTTCGGATCTACGCTGCAATATTTTTGCGGCCGCTGGGAGGAGTCCGCGTCGTTTTCAGCGTCGGGATATGCAAATGACTTTTTACGGCGATCCACGAAGATACGAGTGGTCTTCGCAATCGCTTACGTCGATTTTTTGCTACGTACTGTTAGACCAGCTATTTGCTGGTCTAACGGTGCGTAGCCCATGTTAAGTATGGCCGTCGTTCCCGCGTCGAATTTAATTATTTTTTTTTTTTTTACGTAACTCGTTCGGGAATAGGAATGTCTGTAAACGACGCTACTCAAACAACGAATGACGTAACGACGTGATTTCGCGCAATGCACGGCGGGAAATTTCTGAACGGAGCATGCGCAGTTCGATCGCCGCGGGAACGCGCCTATTTTAAATGCTTCACGCCCCCTACTCGCGTAGATGGCTTGCGCCGGGAGAAATACACTACGCCGCCGTAGTTTACAGGCGTAGTTTACAGGCGTAGTGTATTTCTGATACTCTACGCGAATCTAATTGTATGTGAATCTGGGCCTATGGGTTTTCTATTGTTCAATTTTTTTTGTATTTTTATAAAGAGAGATTCGCCTTATCAAAATGGTCATGCCAACCTAAATGATAAATGTATCACTAAACATGTTTAAAACTCAAGTTAATCACTAGGGGAAGAAACTCTGGGGGATTCCATGATGGGAAAAAATCTGGGTGTCCTAGTTGATGACAGACTCAGCAATGGCATGCAAGCAAAGCCAGCAGACTATTGGCATGTATAAAAAGGGTTTTTACTCAAGGGATAGAACTAATCATACCACTCTATAAAACTCTAGTTTGGCCTCATCTTGATTATGCTGTCCAGTTATGGTCACCAATCCTCAGAAAGGATGTGCTGGAGCTGGAGAGAGTCCAGAGAAGGGCAACAAAATATTAAGGGGACTGGAGGACCTCAGTTATGAGGAACAACTACAAACATTAAACGTATTCTCCCTGGAGAAGAGAAGCCTGAGAGGAGATATGATAGGGATATACAAATACCTCAATGGTGATTCCTTCAGTTTCAGGGAGTATAAGAAGACACGGCCACTCAATGGAATTAGAGAAAAGGCGGTTTAACCTTAAACTGCGTAGGGGTATTTTCACTATTAGGGTGGTATGGAACTCACTTCCACAATCGGTGGTGTCAGTGGGAAGTATTGTTAGTTAAAAAAAAAAAAAACTGATGGGCATCTTAGCGAGCACATTATACAGGGATATAAGATATGATTTCTGACATGAGCACACCCACACAGGTTAAACTAGATCAGGGATATGCAATTCGCGGACCTTCAGCTGTTCAAAACTACAAGTCCCATCATGCCTCTGCCTCTGGGTGTCATGCTTGTGGCTGTCAGAGTCTTCCTATAACTCATGGGAATTGTAGTTCTGCAACAGTTGGAGGTTCGCTAATTGCATATCCCTGAACTAGATGGACTGGTGTCTTTATTCAATCTAGCAACTATGTAACTAAAAATTTAAAGTTTCCATGTGTTGGTCTCATGCTTGCAGAAATGATGTTCTAAGATGAAACAATCATGTCTGTAAAAATGTGTAAATCAATACATAGGGCAATGGTACAGCATCATTCAGCTATAAAATAGAAAGTTTGTATTTCTTATAGGGATTCTATTTCATAAAAGGAAGAGAGAAAGAGAATAAGATTAGAGGTCCCACATCTCCAAAATGTGGGTCGTTCAAAGAAGAAGGAGAGAACAGGAATAAGGGAAAAAAGAAGAAAAAGATAAGTATTGGTCTTACATCCTTTTAAAATTAATTTGATTGTTTTTGATCATGCATATGAGTTTATCGTTACTCATTAAGTTCCTTTTCAACAAAGGCCATAGCGTTGGTTAATGTTCTCCAATTTTATGCTATTACTATTCTAGCAGCTAATAGTATGTATGAAATCATATTCTTAGTTCAACAAAGGCGACGCTTGGGGAAATAGTTTGGTTATCCTGGTGGGGACCATGCACCAGCTCACCAATGTGTAGACTGATTCAGCTAAGGTTGTGTTAATTGAAACTCTGAACAAGTTTTTGCAATCGTCTGCCAATCTTGGATATCCCAGGATTTGTGTCATATACTGCAGGTAGTTTTTTTGAGTAGTTATGCTAAGTAACATGTAGACAGATGATAAACGAGCCCCAGAAGGGTCCTTTGTTTTGCAAGCAGTTTGAAAGTGGTCATGATGAGGGAATGTTTAGGTTAAAGATTTTATAAAGAAGGCCATCTGCAAATATCCTAATGTTTCTGTTTGAAGTAGGTGATGTTCATGTTTAAAATAGTCCAGACTATGAATCCCCAACTAGTTAAAAAAAAACACCTATTTGAAGCAACTCTTTATTTGTCCACCATTGAAATAAGGATTGTCCACAGTCGGATGTGAACTCTGGGTTTCTAAAAGTAGGTGCTAGGGGTTAGTCGGGGAACTCAGAGCATGCCTACCATTTTCTCTGCACATTATAAAAGAGAGTAGTATAAGATAAGATGGTTGAGGTTGATTTACTAAAGGATAATATACTGTGTACTTCAAGTGCATTTGCTTTAGATCTATGGGAAAGTTCTGAAATTAGGGGAAGCTCTGCTGGTATCTATCATACAATCATGTACAAGCAAAAATGCTGTTTTTTTTTCCTGTGCATGTGATTAAGTATTCTTTGCAAAGCGAAGCTTTACCTCGTTTACTAAATTCTGGAGCAAGGGCACTTGCAGTGCACAGTATATTTTCCTTTAGTAAATCAATCCTAATACTGTATAGCTAGTCTCAATCTGTACTGAACCCACATAATGCCTTGTACACACGATCTGAATTTCTGTTGGGATAAATTCTGACAGATTTTTCCGACGGGAATGCCGTTCAAGCTGTCTTGCATACACACTGTCACACCAAATGCCGACCGTCAAGAACGTGGTAACGTACAACACTACGACGTGCAGAGAAAAATTAAGTTCAATGCTTCCGAGCATGCGTCGACTTGATTCTGAGCATGCATGTTTTTTTCTCCGTCGGCGTTACATACAGATGAACAGAATTTCCGATAGACATTTTTTCCATCAGAAAAAAAGAGAACATGTTCTCTTGCTAAGTCCATCAGAAGTTCCGAAGGAAAAAGTCAGATGGGGCACACACACGGTCGGAATATCTGATGAAAATTCCGCCTGACTTTTTTCATCGGAAATTCCAATTGTGTGTACGCGGCATTAATGTTTCTATTTGCATCAGGGAATACAAAAAAGCGACCATTTGGACCCATTAAAGGCAGAAAAATTGTATAGTGCTTTGGGCTAATTGTGCTTTTAGTGCTGCTTGATGGTAAACAATCAGGTTAGGTTATCCTAAGCCTCTCAATGGTTTTATGGTATAAAGCATTTTTTTGTTAATATGACATATCTTATAGCCCCATATAAAGTGAAGAATCTTGTTTTGTACATTATTTAGATTTCGTCTGGGGATTGGAATAATTAGAGTTCTAAATTAGTATTGTAACTTAGATAAAAAAATCTGCGTAGATCCAGCAAATCATGAAAGGGATGATAACGACCATTTCTTTATGCAGCAAAGAGATTTTTATGAGAGCATTTTTTGCTGGTTTAAGGTTTGTAAGGAAGATATAACTAGAATTATTAAATAGGGGATAGATGTAGTATCCCATTTACATTCAAAACTGGCTTCAAGAAATGTAACAGTATCTGACGGAAAATTAGTCAGGGTCAGATATTTGGCCTTGTTCACATGTAGGCTAGATGGATAGGAGAAAGCTTTGAAATGTTTTAGCTGGTAGGTATAGTTGTTATAAGGAAAGTTACAAACATTAAGGCAATGGCGTTTATTTACTAAGGCTAGGGAGTGAAAAAACAGGCTCACTTCTACATACTGTAGAAACCAATCAGCGTCTAACCTCAGCTTGTTCAGTTAAGCTTTGTCAATAAAACCTGGAAGCTGATTGGTTTCTATGCAGAAGTGAGCCTGATTTTGTCCTCTCCAGCTATAGTAAACACACCCCATAGTCTGCAAAAAGGGTGCATTTATGTTCTTCCTGTCTGTGGAGTATATCTTTTATGTCGGGATATGACCACAGGAATAATACAAAAGGCTCCATTCCACCACAAATAACAATGGTGCCTCTCTCTACTGCCAGAATTTGTGACATTTTTGTGAAATGAATAACAGCTTTTAGGCTATCAAAGGTATAGAACGAATAATCCCACAGTCTATTGATAATAGCTTAGCCTTTCTCTGCATATTGGAATCCCAGTTGCAATGCACTGCCGATAGTAGACAAAATGGGTCTGCAGGTTTGATCAGGAGCATGTCTATTATAGACCAAGCCCACTTGTGTTTAGACTGACCAATAAGGTATTTTTTTAACATTTTAGGATCTGTGAGAAAAATAGGCCTGTTATTGGCTACCTCAGTAGTAAGCTTACCCAGTTTAGGTAGCATATTAGTATAAGCTCTAATATCCGCTAAGTTATTCTTACTTGGTTAGGTTAATTTATGGCTTTTTGTCAGGAGGTTTATAGGTTACATGCTTAAACTTATCAAGGACTTAATCCAGTGCCAAATTGGTGTCTCCCACTACTATCAACGTGCCCTCAACTTTGAAAAGTAAATCTGCTGATAGGTTTTGAAAAATATGCAGCTGCCCTATGTTGGGGGCATTTTACATGATAAAAGTTAAAGTGATATTAAAGTGTTTTTGTGTGTTTTTTTTTTTTTTTAAATAACAAACATGTTATACTTACCTGCTCTATGCAATGGTTTTGCACAAAACAGCCCCGATCCTCTTCTTCTTTGGTCATCCGTCAGTGCTCCTGTCTTCTCCCCCTTGACCATTGCCCCCAATAGAAAGCAGCTTGCTATGGGGACCCTGTTGCCTGCTTGCTCCTGAGCCAGTTCTATGCGTAGATAGGACACATAGAGATGGCTGTGATGGACAGCAGTGGAAGCCAATGGCTCCCACTACTATGTCTCAGCCAAGGAGGGGATAGAGAGAGACCCAGGACATCTGAGGCTCCCGTTCACATCGCTGGATCGAGAGGGGGCTGAGGTGAGTACTGGGATGGGCTGTATGGGGAGCAGCACACCAAAGGTTTTTTCATGCATAGTATGCACGAAGGTAAAAAACATTCAGCCTTTACAAGCACTTTAATGGAGTCTCTCCTCTAAGTCTAAAGACCAAAAAAATATTTACCTTCAGGGTGCTTGATTACATTGCTCTCCACAATTAAGATCTCTTTTATTTAGCATTATCGTAGTAGCAAATAGAGAATTGTGTTATGTAAATAGTGTTAAATTTAGAGGTAAAATGCAATTGTTGGATGGCAACTACATTAACCTATAGTGAAGAGAAATAATTTAAAGCTTTAACATCTTTAGTATGGGAATTCAAGCCCTGGACATTGGTTGATAATATGCATAAAGTGGGGAAGTTCTTTGAATGTGTGTTAGGCATTTTGGATTCTGAATAATGAAAAACTGATCTGCCCTGAAATCAAGAGACCATGTGAGACCTGGGAGAAAATACTGTGAAGTAGGGTTGTCCAGATACCGATACTAGTATCGGTATCGGGACCGATACCGAGTATTTTTGGGAGTACTTGTACTCGCGCAAATGCTCCCGATACCTAAATAGAATACTTTTTTTGTATTTATCAACATGTTCTGTGAAAATTCTTTGAGTTTTTACTACTGCGTGACAAGAAAATAAAACATTTTTATTCATTTTTATTCTTTTATAATGTCTTGAGTTAGAGTTCTTCATAATTCTAAAGAAAATGTCCTTAATCTGTATTGTGGTTTGAAAACTGTCACATGACATTTAAAAAAAGTATCGGTATTCGGTATCGGCAAGTACATGAAAAAAAGTATCGGTACTTGTACTCGGTCCTAAAAAAGTGGTATCGGGACAACCCTACTGTGAAGGTGAGAATTAAAGAATTGGATGAGAGCTAAAGAGAGATATAGATAGATTAGTGGACACTAACAAATGGGGCAAAGGGGTAAATTTGGTAATATGTAATAAACACAAACAGAAGTATCAACCACTTGCCCTAAAAATCTCATCTGTAGAGCAAAAATGCACTCCATGGATCAGAGTAAACTCAGTAGGATGTATACCCTGGCACTATCAGGAATTTTAAATTTAAAACTATGTTTCAAGCCTACAGCCAAGCAAAAATAGACAAACATGATCAAACAAGACAGTTCCTCCTCAAGAAAAGTGTGGGGAGTTCTGGAGTTTAATGTGAGATGCCATTTCTTTATCCATCAACTAGTCAATGACAGCATAAACCCCATAAAAATGTATAACGTCCTATATTCGCCACTGAAGTATTCTGTCCTATAGCAAAGGTTTTTGCAAAGTCTTGCATGGTCAGGTCCACTTTGAGGACTGAAAAGTCTTGAGCGTTGATAAGAAGTTATCTTCCAAATATAAGGTATCTTTGTAAATAAAGTTAAGTAAAGCCCATTTTTATCTGAGATCTCGAAAATTAAAGGTGGAGCTGAAAAAAATAGCACTCTGATCGATATTATGGTGGGATAAACGATTTTTTAGTCGTTTTTATTCTGGGGAACATCATATCTGCATTTAGTGTCTTCCACTGTAAGATCTTTATAGACGTGGCAGAAGTAAAATGAAGCATGTTAAAAAGTGACTAAGAAGGCATCGGAACAAGTAATAGCATCAAAGAATTGATTTACAGGTGCAGTTATAAATCTTCAAATATGCCAACATGCTAGAAGACAAACAATGAACACAATGGTAAAATAAAGAGAAAGAGAGCTCTTTTAAGTTAGGTACTTGTGGGCTCCTGCATTATCTGGTCACCTTGGTCCATATTGGGTTGTCATAGTTGGGCCTTTTGGAAATACAGTATATCCAAGCTCAGTAAGCAGCTTTTTCCCTTATGCATGAGATAATAAAGGAGTGGGTCTTTCCTTTGTACTGAAAAAGGAGTCTGAATACATAAATTCATCTGTATATGATATTGTGAGAACTGAGGATTGAATGAGATTGAAGGATCAGTTTATATATTACCTAAGGGATAGACTTGGTTAATAAACTTAAGTAATCCTCATATATGAAAATTGTATTACCAAGATCAATTTTCCAGACCTTTCGTTTTTACATGGGCTTCTTCATATTTAATATGCAAGTGGTTGATTTCAGTGGTATTCAGAGGGATTTTGTGAACTGTATTGTCAAAATTGTACTTGCTATTTTGCAATCTATGGCCCAAATCCTGAAGCCTTTAGTCATTTTAGTTGTGGCTTTTTCAAGCTTCCTTTGAAGTAAATCAACAAATCTTTCTATGAGAATGGAGTCCCCTGAATATGTATGCTGTGTGTGTTGTTGAAAATGGGAATCAAAATCTAGATTCCTATTTATTGTCCTTCCCAGGTGTGTTCTGACCTCTCTTTGTGTTGGGACTGCTCTTGTTTGCTTGCAGTTGGGTTTGCATGCCTCTGTCTTAATGTGGCATGTTCTTGGGAATACTGGGAGGGGGTTATTGGCTACATGCCACTTAGATAAATATAATGGTAGCAAGGCTGAGCTTTCTGCCTGTTTAATAGCAAGGATGTCACTGACAATTCTGACTATTAACTCCAAAGGAGGGCAGAGTTTCAGAGCCAAAGCCCAGCAGGATCTGTTTGCTTTCAGACTTTTTCTATCTATACTGTCTACATTGCAGAGAGAGGAAGGAGGGAGAGGGATAAATCACCACTCATTCTCATTCATCTGGAGCTATATGGAAATGGTAGAGGTCCAGAACCCAAGCATGTATATATGTTTTCAAAAATGAAAAATAGACGTTGGGACATCAAGATTTACTTGCTTGTTTCCCCCCAGATGTAACGGTAAATAGAAGAAAGAAGCAATAAACATAGAATAAGAAAGTCGATTTTGCTGTAGACATTGTAAGAAGGTAGGCTTGTTTTCTACCTGGCTCATCAGCTCCCCCTCTAGTTGTGAGGCAAAGAAAGTCTATTGGAGCTTTGTTGAGATGCTAGAGGTCCAACACCCAAAGACTTAGGAGCTGTTTCAAAAGTGGAAAATAGATGTTGGGATATAAATCTGTATGTGTTCTTTCTAGGATAAATAGGGAACGAGACATGAGAAGGAAGAAAGAAAAAGAAGTCGCTAAGCATCAAAGAGCCACGAGGGGTACTTTTATAAAGTAAGGAGGGATCCATTCAAGACCTGTAATTAAACTATAGAGCGGTGATGGCGAACCTTGTCACCCCATATGTTTTGGAACTACATTTCCTATGATGCTCTTGCACTCTGCAGTGTAGTTGAGAATGATGGGAATGTATTTCCCAAACATCTGTGGTGCCAAGGTTCGCCATCACTGCTACATCCTCATAATTGTCTCCTGAGCTATTTTACAAATGGCCATGATGTATTCACTGATGATAGTGTCATACATTCTGATTTTATCACCTTGCCTTTCAACCTGTCTGCTTGGATGCTCCTAAAATCTGATTAACTTTCTCTCCTTGTACAAAGGTGAAATTTGTGACTAGTAGGATGAAATCAACCACTGGCTCATGTCACTCATATTGCAGCAGTGGAACTGCCTTACTATCTCCAATGTGTTCAATAAAATATATAAACTGGAGCACAGCTCAGGCTACCTTCACGCAGCTAGTGCACATGGTCTTCTGAGATCAGTTAAGGCGAGAGATCACTCCGTACTTTCCTTTTATTCCTACATAACTCATAAATACATAGCAAATATGTTTGCACGGTAGATACGTGACAAACGCATGGCAAATACATGTCAAACATATCTCAAATGTCTTTGTACCTTATACTTATGGTTATGTAAGGTAGGTGGACCAAGAAACTCAGGCACAAAGAAGCAGGTGATTCATGTGCAACAGATAAAATACCTCTTGTTAGAAGACAGTCCTTTTAGTAGATATAACCCCAGTATATGTAGTTCCACAAAGCAACAGCTGGAGAGTTGCTTGTTGACTAAAGCTGCTTGCAAGCATTGTATGCTACATGTCCCTTAGGTGATGAAAGATTAATGAATACAGGACTCTGGAAATGTCCACAGCGAGGATGACATTTGATGTGACCTACATTACACTCTTGTGGCCAGACTGCATAGGCGAATAATCAATTAGAGCCAGGGGCGACCTCTCTACATAGGGAACTAATCTTTAACTATAACTCCTGTTCACATGAATGCCAAGTACAGCTTGCATGTTTTTATGTTACCATGCAAAAAACAATCAGTATCACTAGGTCATCGAAATAAAACTAGGAACCAAGTAATGAAATCAGGGGCATACAGTATATGTTATCATATGTGCTGGCAAAAAAACACAAAGCAAGGCTGTCAACATTAGGTTCAGAACTTGGTATATTGGTATTCCAAAGTTCACTCACCATCTATTAAACACACGTTAGGGGTTATTTACAAAAGACAAATTCACTTTGCACTACAAGTGTAAAGTGCACTTGAAATTGCACTGAAAGTGCACTTGGAAGTGCAGTCGCTGTAAATCTGAGGGGTAGATCTGAAATAAGGGGAAGCTCTGCTGATTTTATCATCCAATCATGTGCAAGCTAAAATGCTGTTTTTTCTTTTCCTTGCATGTTCCCCTCAGATCTACAGCAACTGCACTACCAAGTGCATTTACAGTGCAATTTTAAGTGCACTTTTCACTTGTTGTGAAAAGTGGATTTTTCTTTCGTAAATAACCCCCGTTCTTATGCCAAAACCGAATAACAAATAGTAAAAATAAAAAAACTAAGCAATTAAAATAATGTCAGTTTTAACTTTCCCTGATTCTACATATTAGTTGAATTTGATTGTATGATACATACAGCTCTGTGTATGAGTCAGATGCTGAAAAATCAGTAAAGCCCCAAGGACAATATAAGATTTTTTTGATAGTCACCCAAATGACACGCATGCAACCTTAGTATACTCTAAAGCATAACATGACTCTTTGGTTGTTTTCAAACTACAAGTCCCAGCATCTATCTATCTATCTAGTAGAGCATGCATGATTCTTTTAGTTTCCCTACTGCCATAGATTTACATGCGTCCTTCACATGCTAACAGAAAATGAATGATTTTCATTCAAGTCTACTGAAATCTACAGACTTGGAGAACAGCCAGGATGTCTGAGGGGAAGCACTAACTGGAGCAGATAAAGAGTGGATTCTTTAGTCAACAGCTTACTGTTTCCCTAAAAGAGATTGAATGGTGGTGTGCCTTTAAAGGGGTTGTACAGGTTTGTTTTTTATTTTCTAAATAGGTTCCTTTAAGCTAGTGCATTGTTGGTTCACTTACCTTTTCCTTCCATTTCCCTTCTAAATGTTTTTTTTCTTTGTTTGAATTTCTCACTTCCTGTTTCTCCTCAGTAAGCTTTCCACCATCATCTGAGCGGTGGAAAGTCATTTAGAACAGCTTACTGAGGAGGAACAGGAAGTGAGAAATTCACACAAAGAAAACAAAACAAAAAAAACATTTAAAAGGGAAATGGAAGGAAAAGGTACGTGAACCAACAACGTACTAGCTTAAAGGAACCTATTTAGAAAATAAAACACAACCCCTTTAAGGTATGCAATAGGCAAGATACAAGCAAGCTAAGCCTCAGATAGATTTTTTGTGTCCAACCACTATTCCAGGGTACCGTACATGTCTAGCCCTTTCAAAGTCTTATTGGAAAATGAGCTCACCCTATCTACGACCTGTTACCGTGTCATTGTTAGTCAGTGAAACTGCCTTTGTAATGGGCTGGAGATTAATTACTTAGAAATAATTTCTAGCAGATTGATCTGAAAACAAAGAGGGAGAGTACAGTTTTTTTTTTTTTTTAACCAATTTACAAAGCATTCCAGGAGTTGTAGAGCAATCTCAGGATTCAGTGACTAGATGAGAAGAGAAAGGGATCATTAATTCCCGAAGATCTCCTTACTGAAAGGCAGAAACCTGACCCATTCCCAACCCCACAGTAGATGGCAGATTAACCCTTCACACCAGCAGATCTCCGGCTATGATAGATGCGCTGCCAGTCATTCCACAACAGTTAATGTGTCTTTTTCAGCTGTGTGAAAAATGCTTTGTTTAGTCATACAGATGCGTGGGAATGGGGATACTAAAGATACCATGAGTGAATAAATCGCAGAAAAAGAAGCAGGGAAACTGCCCTTATTTCACTTTCTGGGGGGGGGGGGGGGGTAAAAAAACATTTTTTTCTAATACATATAATGCTATTTAGTCTTGTAATGTATGAACTGACTTTGGGAAATCCTTTGGTAACTCCTAATATGCTGCAAGCACATGCAACTGTTTTTTTTTTACCTACCATACCATGTCTAATACATGTAGGGCAATGCAGATTTCATCATTTAGGACGATGATGGCATTCAGGGTGTATTTCATCACATAAAATGCAGATTTATCTGCCCCATTGTTTGATGTGGATCAGTGAGTAAAAATGACTCCTTATAGATATAATAAAAACAGTGTGTAGACCTTTTCTATCCCATTTTTTTTTTTGTGGGTTTAACCGTTTAAAATCTAAAGCTGAAATCTGGTTCGTATTTGGACACGTTGGTAGAGGAAAGTGCATATACTAGATGCCAAGAAATCGCTAAATGATGCCAGCTATTGCAGTCTGCACAAGTTGAATATATTTATGCTACAAGAAGCTAAGGGTTATAAGTGAAGGGAGTCCTGGCATCAGAGCAGGGTGGCTGCTCATGTGTAGAATGGCACAAATCTTAGAATAAAAATAGTTATTAATAATAATAATAAAACAAATATATATATATATATATATATATATATATATATAATTTTTATTATTAATTAATTTATTTTTATTCTGAGATTTGTGCCATTCTACACATGAGCAGCCACCCTGCTCTGATGCCAGGACTCCCTTCACTTATAACCCTTAGCTTCTTGTAGTCAGTTGCTTTGGCTCTCCCTCCATTCTCTGCCTCCTTCTACCCAATGCAGAATAAGCTCCGCATGCCTGAAGTGCCCCTCGCGCCCTCACCCACTAATATACCCAATTCTGTAATAAAATGTGATGGTGCTGGTTCTCTCACATCCACACACAAGTGGCTAATTCAATCAAATGCACGTTACCCCCCTTTCCAGTGTCTTGCATTAGATTACAGGCAGTAGATGCCTATGAAATGAGTGCCCCCTCCAAATGTTGCCTCCTGTACCCCTAGTGACAAGATACAAACAATGCCAGCTGGCCACTTACAACTCCACGATTTATATCCTCAGCTGTAGGGGTAGGTACTGCCATAGATTCCCGCAAAGCAATGAGTAGAGCGATCAGGAACATCTCCAGGGGCCAACAACTCTGTTTGGTGGCAATCCACAACATTCCTCAGCCCTGAGTGAAGGAAGGAGACAGGGGCACCCTTATCCTCACATCTCCTGTGCACCATCAGCAGCTCAGCACATAGAGGAGCCCAGCTCTGCTAACAGTCCATCGGTGTGCCATCACACGTCCATCACCCATCCATAGGTCCTCATCCAGGGAACTTTCCTCCTCCTCCTCCTCCTCCTCCTCTCCCCGGCACACAACAGGTCAGAGCGGAGGAGTTCAGCACCTCGCACACGTTCAGCACCTAGGAACAGCTCCGAACACGTGGAGGAGAGGAGAGCACGGCACAGCACAGCGCGGCTCCGACCAATCCCTGACCTCCTTCTTCCCGCCAGGTGCCTGTACCCGGCTCTGCTCTGCCTGTACCCGGCTCTGCTCTACGCGGTGTGGAGACGGCGAGGGAGGAGCGCAGTGGGGGAAGTCAGGCTCTGCAACCTATAAGTTGCAAGTGGCCGGCATCTGGGAGAGGCTTGTGAAGGGAGGAGGAGGAGGGAAGAAGAGGGGGGAATCTAATTAATATTTTGTACGGATTCAAAGCAAGCACGCAGCGCTGGAAGTTAGCAGCTGCTAATATAGGACTGGACGACAGAGGGCGCCATTGAGATTATGAGGCTGGGAAATGATCAGTAGGATGAAGAGTTGGTGAGGACTGAGCGATCACATGCTGGAAATGGTTTGGTGGATACGCACATACACCAGGTCCCCAAATTACAAATATACAGCTTTTTTTGTTTTGTTTATAAAACAGATAGATACAGTAAGCCTTAAAGGGGTTGTAAATGTTTTTTTATTTTCTAAATATGGTTCTTTTAAAGGGGTTGTGAAGGAAACATTATTTTTTTTCATAATAAGCATCCTTTACCTGCCAGACATTCCTCTTTTCACTTCCTCATTGTTCGTTTTTGCTCAGAAGTTGCTCTATTTCTTCTCTGTTCTGTTCACTTCTTGCTTGTCTGATTTTACTGACCACTGTGAAGGGAGGCTTTACTGCGGTGGTCAGTGACGTGCTCGCCCCCCTCCTGGGAACTACATCTGTCTGGCAGGACGCTCTCTACGTGTTAGAGACTTCAAGGAGGTGTGAATTACTGGGTGTGCCACAATGCATACTGGGAAATGTAGTTCTTACATGAACAAGCACCGCAAACAAGGAAGTGAATGAGAGAACCGAAACATTCATTACACTATTCTGTCTGTCTACCTTGCAGACATAAATTTTAGGCAAAAAAAAATGTTTTCCTTTACAACTCCTTTAAAGCTGAGTTCCACCCAAAAATGGAACTTCCGCTTAATCCACTCCCCTCCCCCTTACATGTCACATTTGGCATGTCATTTTTTTTGGGGGGGGGAGTGGGGGCTTCAGTAGGAGTGGGACTTCCTGTCTCACTTCCTGCTTCCGCCGAGGGGCTGGTAAGGCGATTAGGCCTAATTGAATTACTGCAGCCCCTCCCGTAGGCGATCGTCTAGGACACTGACAGGTCCTAGACGATCGCCTGTCCAATCAGCGGCAGGCCGCGCGCATGCGCAGTGCGGCTCGCGCATGCGCAGTGGGTGCCCGGCCGTGAAGCCGAAGGCTGTCACGGCTGGGTGCCCACAGTCGAAATGAAGACGCCGGCCGGGGAGGGGGGAGAGGAGCGGACCCCCGGTCGGCGCGTCGCTGGAACGTGGTGAAGGAAAGTGTCTGTTTATTAAAAGCCAGCAGCTACACTTTTTGTAGCGGCTGAATTTTAATAAACATTACATTTGGGTGGAACACCCCTTTAAGCTCTACATTGTTGGTTCACTTACCCTTTCCTTCGATTTCCTTTCTAAATGTTTTTTTTTCTTTGTCTGAATTTCTCATTTCCTGTTCCTCCTCGGTAAACTTTCCCCCTATCATACGAGCCATTCTGGCTTGCCCCCTTCCTTGGGACTACATCCCTGCGGGGAGACGCTCATGTCGTGGGACTAAATCCCTGCGGGGAGACGCTCATATCTCCCCACAGGGATGTAGTCCCAAGGGAGGGGGCGAGCATGCTGACTAACCCCCAGCCAGAACGGCTTTGATGATGGGGGCAAGCTTACTGAGGAGGAACAGGAAGTGAGAAATTCAGGCAAAGAAAAAAAACATTTAGAAGGAAAATCGAATGAAAAGGTAAGTGAACCAACAATGCACTAGCTTAAGGGAATCTATTTAGAAAAAAAAAAAACAAACCTTTACAACCCCTTTAAGGCTCCATTCATGCTTTGCGATGTGCAATCACAGCGATTTTGCATACGAGTCCCATTCACGTGGTAGTCAGTGCAAAACGCACCTTTGGGGCGTACCGCATTTGGGGTGCCATTTCAAATGAATAGCACATTCATTTGAAATGGCACCCCAAATGCAGGTACGGTTTTGCTTTAACCACTTGCCTACCGAACACTTTCACCCCCTTCCTGCCCAGGCCAATTTTCGGAATCACAATTGCGCGGTCATATATGCTGTACCCAAACAGAATTTGTATCATTTTTTTTAGACAGATAGAGCTTTTATTTGGTTGTATTTAATCACCGCTGCTTTTTTTTTTTTTTTGCTAAACAAATGAAAAAATACATTTTTTAAAGTTGTTATTTGTTTTCTAATTTACTGATGGGCACTAATAGGCTGCACTGATGAGGCTTCACTGATGGGCACCAATGAGGCGGCACTGATAGGCACTAATAAGGAGACACTGATAGGCAGCACTTTATGAGCAATGATAGGCACTGATATGCCAGCACTAATAGGTGGCACTGATAGCCAACACGTATAGGAACTGATAGACGGCACTGATATACAGCACTAATAGGCGCCACTGATATGCAGCAGTAATAGGTGGCACTGATATGCAACACTAATATTTGGCACTGAGAGGCAGCACTTATGGGAACTGATAGGCGGCACTGATATGCAGCACTAATAGGTGACATTGATAGGCAGCACAAATAGATGGCACTCATATGCAGCAGTAATAGGTGGCACTGATCGGCAGTACTTATGGGGACAGATAGGCGTCACTGATATGCAGCACTAATAGGTGGCATTGATAGGCAGCACTAATAGATGGCACTGATATGCAGAACTAATAGGTGGCACTGATAGGCAGCACTTATGGGAACTAATGTGCAGCACTAATAGGTGGCACCGATAGGCAGCACTTATGGGCAATGATAGACAGCACTTATGGGCAACGATAAGCACTGATAGGCAGCACTTATGGGCAATGATAGGGACTGATAGGCAGCATTATTAGGCAGCACTGATAGGCAGCACTTATGGGCAATGATAGGCAGCACTAATAGGTGGCACTAATGGGAATGATAGGCAGCACTGATATGTGGCACTGATGGGAAGCACTGAGAGGCAGGACTTATGGGCAGTGATAGACGGCACTTATGGGCAATGATAGGGACTGATAGGCAGCATTAATAGGCGGCACTGATAGGCAATGATAGGCAGCATTAATAGGTGGTACTGATGGGAAGCACTGATAGGCAGCAATAATAGGTGGCACTGGTAGGCAGCACTTATGGGCAATGAGAGGCACTGATATGCAGCACTGATAGGCAGCACTTATGGGAAATGATAGGCAGTAATTATGGGCAATGATAGGCAGCACTTATAGGTGGCACTGATGGGGAGCACTGGTGGGCTCTGATAGGCACTGACAGGCATCACTGATGGGCACTGATAGGCTGCACTGATGGGCACTGATGACGAGGCATTAATATGCAGCACCGATATGGTGCACTGATATGCAGCACTGATGGGCACTAATAGTCAGCATGGGTAGGCACTGATAGGCATCACTGATGGGCACTGAAAGGCAGCACTGATGGGCACTAACAGGCATCACTGATGAGCATGAAGGACAGCACTGATAACTGAGGAATGCCACTTACTGGTTCTCCTCACACTCTGTCAATGCGAGAAGAGGAATGCCGATAACCAGCATTTCCTGTTTACACTGTGATTGGACACAGCTGATCATCTGGTAAAGAACCTCTGTCATAGGCTCTTTACCACGATTGATGATGCACAGTGCCTGAGGGACATAGCGCACAACCAATTGCCACGCTATATGCTTCCTGGGCTCACATGTGCAGCAATATGATGTCCTCAAAGAACAATGAGTGCAATGAGTGCTCCCACCTACCTGTCCTTTCACTATATGGCGGGTGAAAAGCAGTTAAAAATTGTGTGAAACTTGTCACCAAAAAAGGAGCTGAAAGTCCTTCTGGGCAAAAGAACGTGCATAGGGCAGCCCATTGATGTCAATAGGCTGCCCTATGCATGACACACAGAATTGTGTAAAAATCGACCACACAAAATTACGAGCAGGAACCCGAATTCCAACTTCAAAAAGTGTGAATGCAGCCTAACTGAACAGCAGTTTATTTGCTAAAGCAACATGTATCATAAACAGATGGCTTTTTTAAAATAAATAAAACATTCTTCATTTTGTATTGGCCTTTGTTGGATCTCAGCGGTGCTGATCACATGCATTCCCTATGCAGCAGAGCTATTTCATTAAAATGGTTATAAACCTCAAACATTAAATATACACAATGCATATCTCTCTTTAATGTGTGTGTGTGTCTCAATCCAAAGCACTAAAGAAGGATTCACTAAAACTGGTCAACACGGAATCTGGTGCAGCTGTGCATAGCAACCAATCAGCTTCTAACTTTAGCTTGTTCAATTAAGCTTTGGCAATACAAGCTAGATGCTAATTGTTTACTTTGGAGAGCAGCACCAGATCAGATTCTGTGTGCACCAGTTTTAGTAAATTTCCCCCTAAGTGTAAATTCTGTCTGCTGCTTCCTTCCTCTGCTATCTGCATGAATCACTTCTTACAAGTTTTCCTGACACCAAGAGAAAAAAGGTGATGTGGAGGGAGCTCGAGCACACAGCCAGTGATTTACAGCCTCAGCATTGTTCCTGTGTGCAGTGTAAGGGGGGTATGTCCCTTCCTTCCAATCAGCTCCCAGCTCTCCTCACTGAGTTCTGCAGACCGTAACTTCAGCTACCTTTCGCCTGCTTTCTGACAGCTCAGACAAGTTGTATAAAGTCTGGAGTTTGAACAGTTGTAGAGAGAAGAAGACTGCAGATAAATAAATCCTCCTATATAAGTTGTACCTCTTTATATGAAGTCCTCTCTCCTCTTTAGTCTTCTAAAGTACACATTTTACACAGCATTTCTAAGCTTCAGAAGGTAGGGGGCAGGGATCTGATATCACACACTGCACAGCAGAGAGCAGTGGGGTTGAGTGTAATCTGAGCCCTGAGTGAAGGGCATGGACACACTCTCTACACAGTCTCATAAGTAAAAAAGCATACCCGAGGCTTGGTTGCTTGGTGTCTGCATAAACTCTTAAAGTGACTGATTCAGATAGCAGAGGAATGACAGAGCAGACAGAAATCACATTCCGTGCTTTGGATAGAGGCAAGTACACATTATACAGAAATTTGCTCTGTTCATTTTTTATTCCAGAGGTATATAACCACTTTACACCTGAACACCAGGAAAACTATAAGTCCTAACCTGCACTGGTGCAATGGTTAACTGCTAGGTCTAGGAGACTTTACTTACCCGATTCTCTTCTCCTGCAAGTTCAGCTGTCCTGCTAATCCAGTCCCTGCAGCCTCATCTCTGCTAGTAAAGTGTTACTAAACCTCCAACAGTAAAAATCAGTCTACATATGCAGTAAAGCATCCCTTGCATTGTGTATAAAGGCTGTATGATACTGTATGCACAGATCCTCCCCTTCTTCCACTGCCCCCTGATGATTTCCTGATGACACACAGTCTATGTAGTCAGGCTACACATGCTCAGTTTGGTGTGTATTGCTAGAGAGGTTTTTTTTCTTGGGGGAGTGCATGTGATCAGCACAGGGCCAAGCAACATTATCAGGGTCAGGGGTCTTGCAGTCTGGTAGGACAGTCAGAAAACGTATCCTACAAGCTTTAACCAGTGTTTGACTGAACACTGATAGAAGTCACAAGACTGCTCTAACTACTGACGAGAAAAGGTATTTAGCAGTTTATATTTACTAAAATAATTGCATTTCCATGTGTACTGTAGGAGACCAGATATAGTGAATGCATGGTCCTGGGTTTAGTAACACTTTAAGTTCCTTGCATTGGACTTGACGATGCTGAGGAGCAGTCCATTGCTGGAGCATAGGGGAGTGCCGTCTGCCAGGGAGCAGAGGATCAGGTAAGTAATACTGCTTTTGATTCCTCTAGCAGGGGTGTCAAACTCAAATTCATCGGGGGGCCGCATCAGCAGTCTGGTTGCCCTCAAAGGGCCGGCTGTATCTGTGCTCACACCATGGGCGTAGTGTGGGTTGTTAGCACCTGGGGTAATTTGCTCCCCCTCCCCCGACTCGCAGACTTACCTATTTTCAGCTAGCTCCAGTCTGGTTACATGATCCCCTGTGTGAGCCAGCGGTGGCTGCAGGGGAGAGGAGAGCGTGCTCGTCAATGACTGGTAAAGCTTGGAGTGGTGACATCAAATATAGATTCCTATGTCCCATCTGTTGTTGGTGCTCCCTCCTCTCCGCTGCATACACCACTGGCTCACACAGGGGATAACATAAACGGACAGCCTGAAAATAGGTGTTTACATCTTTTCTACACAGGTTAGCCATCATAGGCATTAGAAGTGGGATTTTATAATATTTCTGTTAATGGAAGCTCACACTATAATACTCGTTGCAGCACTGTGCAGCTGGGATCAATACCAAGTAGGGTTTTTTATTTTAACCTTTTTGAAAATGTTCTATATATATATTTTGGTATATCTATATATAAACCAAAATATATATAGAAAAAAATTCAAAAAAGGTCAAAAAAATAAACCCTAATGGGTATTGATCCCAAGTGCTGGATCTTAGTGCTGCAACAAGTATTATAGTGTGAATATGACATGTGTAGCTTCCATTAACTGAAATATTATAAAATAACCCTACTGGGTAGTGAGTCCCAATCACCGGTGCTGCAAGAAACCTCAACATCATTGTGCAAAAAAAAGTACAGAAAATTTCATAAAACAATTCATCAAATACAATAATTCTAAGATGGCCTTACTGGGTAGTGAATCCAAATCACCAGTGCTGCAAGAACACACAATTGTGCAAATATATAAGTTAACAAACTAATTCCATATAACAATCAATAAAAAACATCCAGAAAACATGGCTATGAATAAACATTTTATTAATAATTATATAAAATACGTTTATTTATTTATATATTTGTACAATTGTGTTTTTTTGCAGCACTGGTGAGATTTAGATTCACTGAGACATTGGGATTAGAGAGACAGTGGAGCTGAGGGAAAGGGGGAGGATGAGAGATGACGAGAGAGACTGCTAGCTCTACCTTTCATGCCAGTGTGTCTCTTTTGATCCTTCCAGCGGCTCCCTGGCATCGTGCCCGTCCTGTGGGTCCCCAGTCAGCCGGTCCCCCGGGCCTCATTTCACTGCGAAGAGGAAGTTCGAGAAATCCCTGCTCTGGAGGCACAGGAGATGCTGCGGCCGCCGCTTCTCGCCTCTTGGGGGGAGCGGGGTCAGGGGGGGGAGAGGTCAAGGAGGAGTTGGCCGTGGTTGAACTATTTTCCCAACTTCCGGGCTCTCAGGCCTATCTGTCCTAGGCTCGGCCCTGCGCTGATTACCGCCATGAGAGAGATCCCCCTGCTGATGGGGGCCGCTGCGTGGGCCACATGACAAGGCCTGGCGGGCCGGATTCTAGAGATAAATAAGTAGTTTACCCTTGCAGTGCAGATCAAGCCTCTTTGCAAGGTAGGATTTGTAGGGTTCCTGAAGTTGGGCTTTAAAGCACTTAAATGCAAGGTCTGCCTATTTATCATTGCCCCCTTTCCATATCTTAAAATGCTGCAAAAAAAAAAGAGTCTTTACCTTGCCCTGCATTAGCCCAAGACACCTAGACAGGGGGATCTAGCCATTCTACAGATGAGATTTTGGCAAATGCATAGTAACTCAAATCTTGTTAGAAGATGCCCTACAATGTGCTGTAGCATCATCTCAGGAGATTTGGCTACTCGGCATTCCTCAGGATCTCATCTGAATAAAAGGATGCGTCTACCCCTGCAGTACCAAAGCAATGTAAACGTAAGCATATTAACCACTTAAGACCCGGACCAAAATGCAGGTAAAGAACCTGCCCCTTTTTGCGATTCGGCACTGCGTCGTTTTAACTGACAATTGCGCGGTCGTGCGACGTGGCTCCCAAACAAATTTGGCGTCCTTTTTTCCCCACAAATAGAGCTTTCTTTTGGTGGTATTTGATCACCTCTGCGGTTTTAATTTTTTGCGCTATAAACAAAAATAGAGCGACAATTTAAAAAAAAATTCTATATTTTTTACTTTTTGCTATAATAAATATCCCCCAAAAATATATAAAAAAACATTTTTTTTCCTCAGTTTAGGCCGATACGTATTCTTCTACATATTTTTGGTAAAAAAAATCGCAATAAGCGTTTATCGGTTGGTTTTCGCAAAATGTATAGCGTTTACAAAATAAGGGATAGTTTTATTGAATTTAAATTAATAATTTTTTTTTTACTACTAATAGCGGCGATCAGCGATTTTTTTCGTGACTGCGACATTATGGCGGACACTTCAGACAATTTTGACACATTTTTGGAACAATTGTCATTTTCACAGCAAAAAATGCATTTAAAATGCATTGTTCACTGTGGAAATGACAGTTGCAGTTTGGGAGTTAACCACAGGGGGCGCTGTGAATTTGAGTGTACCCTGTGTGTGTGTTTACAACTGTAGGGGGGTGTGGCTGTAGGTGTGACGTCATCGATCGCGTCCCCCTATTACAGGGATGACGCGATCGATGCTGCGGCCACAGTGAAGCACGGGGAAGCCGTGTTTACACACGGCTCTCTCCGTTCTTCAGCTCCAGGGACGGATCGCTGCACTGCAGCGGCGATCGGGTCCGCGAATCCCGCGGTCCCGTTCCTGGAGCTTCGGACCGGGTCACGGGTGCGCGCCGCGCGCGCGCGCGTGACCCACGGCTGGGTACTAAAATCAACGTATATATACGTTGATGTGCCCAGCCGTGCCATTCTGCCGACGTAAATGTGCAGGAGGCGGTCCTTAAGTGGTTAACCAAATTTCCTACCCCTAATGTGTGTGTTTTTTTGCAGTGATTTCATTTGTACTTAAAAAAATATAATTTATATATAAAATACAAATACTTTGTTAGAGTAAATTCCACCCTGTACTGTCCAATCACACAATAAATTACATTTACTCAGCGATATTATGCTTAACGTGTTGTTTTGGGAGAAGTTCCCCAAACCAATCACGCCATATGTAATGCCACTTTACCCCATAATCATTATGTCGCCTAAGGTACTACCAAAATACCTAGTGGCGCAATGTCAGACGTGCAGTGCCTGAGATAGGCCCCTGCCTCACACATCACACAATCACCGCAACAAAAGCAAACCGTTCAAACATTTCAACAAGCAACAGGTGTGATGCGGCATAGGAAGGAGGGAGCAGAGAGGAGAAAAGAGTTCACAGGCCTGAAGCTTTATTGAAGGACAAAGACACATAAAAAGAGTGGGGGAAGGGTCTTTCCAGATGTCCCCTTCCCCCTAAAAGTCCATAAGATTTTAGTCTCTGAGCAGAATTTAGACCAGTCTGTGAAAGTTCTCAGTGGACATCCTCTCCCTTTGGTGGACGAGGTGCTTTCTGTCGCACCACAAACCAAAATCCTTAAAGCAACACATCACTTGCCAGGTTCCAATCATGAGTGAAATCATTTGCAAAAGCACCACAAAGTGGGCTGTCTGTGGTACAATGTCTTTGCGTTCTGGTTCCAGGGCCCTCAGCATGTTCTGAGCAATTGAGCATGCCCAGAAAATATGCAAAGCAATTTCTTCCTGGATGATGCAAAAGAGTCTGTGTCTGTTAACGGTAATTTCCTTGAGGACCGCCATCCATGCCAAATCTTTGTGCCTGCTGGTGAGACTCTTTGAACAAACATTCCTCCAGACCACCTTACAAATGGCTAGATGTAGGCCAGGAAGAGACTCAACAATGTCTCTGACCAACCTGTAGACAGTCTTTGTCTTCCACATGTCAGATAAATTACTTCCAGCCCCTGCACCTTGGTAAAATTAAGAGTGCCCAAGTAATACCAATTATAGAGAATTGCGTTATTCCATCTGTCCCATCCAAGGGTCCTTCAAAGAGGCAGAAGGAAAATATAGAAGATGAAGTTGCCACCAGAGCCCATTGTCTGATCAATTAAAGTCCTGTGGATGCAGTGGCAAGCAAAGAACACCCTCAGCTGTGTAGTGATGTCGGGCATACCCTACTGCTTTTGAGTGGCTCCTTGAACATGCTTGCTTCCTTTATTCTGTCCATCTTGGAGCCCCAGCTAAAGTTAAAACACTGCCCTGGTGATGGCTGTACAGGGGTTGATCGGGGGGACCAGGACTGGGAGCCAGTTCCCCACTGCACATGTGCAAGATTTTAACAGTGTTGTGGGACTGACATGTCCCAGAAGGCTGTAGATAGGGCATGGGCCCAAGCAGATGTCATTCTCATATAGGGGATAATTGATGAAGTGGCAGTGGGTACCTGACAATAATGGTACCTATTCCCTGTAGAAGAAATTCAGAGGTGAGGGCAGGGAGGAGGATTAGCAGCATTTTCCCATTTCAGTGAAGGTCAGCTAAGGAATACTGTGCTGGATTAGAAGTATATGTAAATGTTCTACAATAAAAAAGAGAAACGATAATAATCTGATAGAGTTTCAAAGACTTTCAAAAGCTACAAATTTTAGGCTGGAGTTGAACTTTAAGTACAACATATGCCAAATGCCCACCCCCTGATCACAATACTTTCAATAGCTTATGAATAAAGTAGAGCGTATTTAAAAAGCTCACTCATTGCTACCCATATACCTGGATTTTAATGATATGCCAATTCCACCACGAGAGACAATGCAAATATGCACAATAAAAACAATATACAGTTTTTAATGAAAACATATGTAACTGTCATGTAGAAAATATTCTTCACTAAATGTATTGCAGATGGCACCTGACATATTTAAAATATCTAGTGTAAAACATGTCTTATAAAACCTGTTTATTGGCACAAATTGTTTTCTGCATATACATAACCTGTAATGGCGTAAACCAGAAAGTAATCAGTTATGCTGCCTTAGATTAGGCAACATCACAATTTGCCAAGATCTCATTTTGATCTTCAGAGCTGTGAAAATAACTTTTTATGACAACAATATTCAAACTCAGACAATAATCCCAGGGCCAATCTTTTACTTGCTCATTTAATTTATACTGCTTCAGAGACCATATAAAACTGGTTTCATGGCCTCCAGTCTTGTTGCTAGAACATACCAACTGTCACTTACATTATGTTACACTTACATTACATTACTTTAGTTATTGCCTACTTTGTTTAAAGCAGAACTATATGCAAATATAAAAGATTAGATATATAATGCTGATATACAGTATATCCATCAAAAATATAATTACATTTATTTTAAATCCAGCTAGTGTAAGTATCCAACTCCTATATATATAATCCTTTCCTGTAATCTACAGCACAACAGGACATAGAATGTAAGAGGGACAGAGAGTACTGCCAGGCAATCAGGCTCTGCTTTATTGCACACTGCTGTCAATATAACACTGGGAGGCTGCTAACAGGTGAGGACAGCAAAATGATGATGTCAGCAGCGTGCTGCTTCTTCTTTTGTTCTTCAGTCAGCATGCTGTGTGTGTGTGTCCATAACCAAGTTGCGCTATTTGACTCAGAGACCTGGCAAGGAAGTTAGGCAGGAGTGCCCGCATCACAGAATTATAAATGGAGTTCACATGTATGTATTTTTCAACAATAAATTGAGCTGCTCCTTTAGTTTTTGTCTTTTCTTGGTTTTTGGTGTTTTTGGTATTAATCAGCACATCAGCATTAATATTTGTGTTCACAGAAAACTAGTTTTATAAAATAACCTGTAAATAAACATTTAGTACAAGGTGCTTCCTTTCCATAACAGAGCTTTTTTTCAAGCATGCTGCATTTTCTATCAAATAGTCTAATACTTGTTCATTGCTTACTCCCTTTTTCTAACTAAAATCTTAAAGTGGTTGTAAACCCTTAAAAACAAACCCTGCAAGACAAAGGCATAATGAGCTAGTTTGCGTAGCATACTAGCTCATTATGTATTACTTACCTCAGATCGAAGCCCCTGCAGCCATCCCCGTCTCCCCCTCTGGCCGCCGACATCTCTCCCAGGGCTTACTTCCGGGTATCGCGGCTCCGGCACTGTGCTTGGCCGGAGCCGCAATGACGTCACTCCTGCGCATTCGTGTCATATGTGCCTTTGCTTTAGTTTGCACATGTGAGGATGTCATTGGCACATGCAGGGGACAGGGGATATCTCCTAAACAGTGCAGGTTTAGGAGATATCCTGGGTAGCTACAGGTAAGACTTAATATAGGCTTACCTGTAGCATAAAGTGGTTGTAAAGGGTTTACAACCACTTCAATGCTCTATATGGGACCTTGTAAGCAGAGTGAGAAGGTATGATCCTCTTTCTTATTTAACTGTTTTATACTCTAAATAGGGCTGAAGAGCTAAAGATCAAATCACACCAAGTTATTTGAATCTTCACATCATAGAAATAAAACAATGATGTAAACTTGCTGTTAGCAAACCATAGAATTCCATCACCTGGCTGCAAGTGGTAACTATGAAACTTTTACTGAAATACTTTTTTTTCTTTTTACCTGACTAAAACAAAGTATATCCTCTGCAGATGTTTTACAGTTCACGTCAGGAAGTGAGAATGATCCAGATATCCAGATATGATATACGAGGAGGATTCCTGAAGTCTTTTTGGAATATTCAATGTATGACTCCCTGACTATGTTGTATACGGTATACTGAAAAGCTGAGATCTTTATACTTTGTATTGTTAAACTTCAATAAAAACTATTGAAACATAAAATGCTTTTTTTTTTTTGTACTGAACATAAAAAACAAATAAACAACATATACAAATACTGAAGTGGGTTTGGTTGCATAATAAATGAAATGTGCATCTTCAATGCAGACACTTTTGATATAAATTCATATTTACTATTATATCGTAATAATGAAATAAGGATTTTAATCCCAATGTAGTTTTTTTTTTCAAATCCTCTGCCAAATATAATGAAATCAAGGCAAACCCATACGCACTTTGGTAAAGTTTTGTTTATTGAAAATTGGAACTGTTCCACCAAAGTAAAGACAGTTGGAAATTATACACAAGCTTATAATGAGTAGAGGAATTGATGCTACTTATATACACTTGGATCCATTCAGCAGTAGTGCCATTTTACAAGACATATGTAATAAAACACACTAGTGGTTTGGAAGGGCGTATTTGTACCAAACAAACAGATTTCAGTATTTGGGGAAAGTGTAACAACTCCCTTTGTTACAGAAAAAAATTATAATGTATTTGCCTTTTAGATATAAAAATGCTTGCTGTGATTCATTCCAGTAAAGACTGCTTTACTAAACAGAAAAAAAATTGCAACAAAACCAACAAGAAAACAAGGACAGAACAGACAGATGGCAAATTATTGAATGTAAATTCTTCCAGAGTCCAGATGTTTATTTAGTAAAATTTGTGCCATTTAGAATACTTGCATTAGCATTATCCAGTGTTTAAATTTGTTTTCTATTTTGTGATTCTTTGCAGATCTTCTGTAAAGTGCACACTGCGAGCAATTGCATATCCTTCCACTCATCTGTTTGTTTATTATATCCCGATCTTATGCAGAATCCCATCCTGTCTTCCTATGCATTTTAAAAAGAATCATTTTCTTTTAGGTACTGGAGGGAGTTGTCAAAGTAATGCAGTTGTTTTGATGGAGCCAGTACATCTTTTTGCAGGCCCACTGCAGAGTTGCAGTGGAAAAAGAGTTGGTTGTGAGTGACATAAATCAACTTTAGCTGGCATTGGGAACAATAAACATTACAAAATAGTAGTTTTCTGTATACGTACAATTATATATGCACAGTATACGGTATATATATATATATATTTTATTTTTATTTTTTTTTTATTTTAGTTTGCTGGCAACAGTCAGATGGCACAATTCACAGTCTTGAAAGAGAAATAGACAGTATTAGATTAGAATTGGATTCTAGTCATTGGTATCTGCAGTATCCATCTTTATTATGAAGATATCTCCTAGCTCCTAACTTTCTGACATGAGAAAGAGGCATACCTTTTAACACAAAGCATGTGGCAAAAGAAACCCCCTACTATACCCACAATTATGCAGGCTTCCAAAGAATTATTTTAATGTATAATAATGTATAGTTAATCCCATAGTTGCATTTTTTTAACACTACTTTTATTTTAAACTGATTTTCGAAATGATATTTGAAATATTCTAGAGGTTAGATTAGAGGTTTAGTTGATTATAGTACATTTGGTAGTTAAAAAGTGTATTTGAAGGAGATCTTTGCGTCACATCTAAAACAGGGACAATTTAGGAAGAAAGAGGGACAGTGGGATTTAATTTTAAATTAAGGATAGTTCCTCCAAAAACACCAACAATTGGGAGCCAGGTATATGTGTTAGGCCTTGTACAGACGAGTAAATCTATCTGTTCAAATCGGTCGGACCGACTGATTTGAACAGATCTGTCTGCTGGCATTTTGGTTTGCTCGCGTGTACACACGTGTTGGTGACGTGGCGGTGACGTTGACGCCGCCACGTCACCGCACCAGGAAGTAAAACACTACCGCGCATGCGTCGAAATCATTCGGCGCGTGTGCGAGAAGACATGTCTGCTGGTTAGCATACTAACCAGCAGACATGTCGGGCGGACGGGTTCCCAGCCGACAGATTTCAAAGCATGCTTTAAAATCTGTCGGGTGGCCAAATCCGTCTGTTTGCCCGTACACACGATCGAATCTGTCTGCTGAAACGGTCTAGCAGACCGTTTCCAGCAGACAGATTTGATCGTGTGTACGAGGCCTTAGTGGTCACACCAAACAAAGATACTTTTATCCATACCGCGTTTCCCTGAAAATAAGACCTACCCTGAAAATAAGACCTAGCGTTATTTTCCAGGAGAGCTGCAATGTTAGACCTACCCCGAAAATAATCTCTTGGTACTCCCACTGCTCTCCTCTCTTCTCCCAGCTGTCAGCCGGGGATCTTGGCACCCCTCTGCATAACAAAGGTATTTGGCACAAATATATTACCGAAACACACACATTGTACAATATATACTACTGTCATAGAGTGGATTATAGGATTTTACAAACATTTTAACTCCGTTCACACTGGGGATTCCTGACAGGCATGTAGGGAGAGGGGGAGAGAAGACAGCACATTACATGGTAAGATCTACCCCTAAAATACGCCCTACAGTGTTTTTGGTTGCCAAAATTAATATAAGACCCAGGCTTATTTTCAGGGAAACACGGTAGGTGCTAAAAGAATGAATTAGGCTTTCTGGAATTTACAATAATCACAGCCATAACAAATGATAAAGTAAGCAAGGGCCAGTGTTGCATTCTTGCACCTAATACCTTTCAATCAGTTTCAGGGTTGGATTGCGTCATGGCCGATAAGGGTCAAGCAGCTGTAAATGGCATTAACCCAACAGAAGGGCGTTTCATATCTAGCAGTTTGCAGCTGAATTATTCCTTTATTCAGTTGCTTGCTTGCTAAAGGGAAATTATTCTTGGATCTTTCATATTTTTAGCTACAATTATGCCATGTATGGTCAGATTTAGGTCCAGCCATACATGTATTTGCTCCTGTCCCATAAAAAAGATTTCCTGCATGACATATTAAACCATCCAGCTATATATAAGCCTATTAAAAGATTGCAATGCTTACAACATAAACCAGAGCATGCAGTTGGGTATTCATTCAAGGAACATTACACTGTATATCACATATTAACCCTTTATTTAATAGCTCAGACTGTGATTAAGATAATTGGGAAGAGATATTTAAATCTGCATTTTATTGGAAGGAGATGCCAAATATATATTCATGTGCATGTTGTCCTGCATTTCCTATGGACAATATAATAAGGAATTCTGCAATTAATCTCCAACAGGCTGCTGCCTCTAGGAGCTGGACCTATGCTTTTTCGGTTGGTGCAATTATGAAATGTTTAGTTCTTGGGAAAAAATTTAATGGGCAATAAAAATCTAAGCCCATTCCAGAAAATGCTATGTTCCCATATTTACTTCTCTGCTACAGTAATGAATTGCCAACGCAGAAACCTGAATACAAAACACAAGTCTCAGAATGCATAACTAGGCTTTATGGGGACCATTGTGATCATGTTCTGCTTATCCCATTTCACCCAAATATTCACTGTAATGCTTGTCTTTGTTTGTTGAGGATGATTGGTACATTAAGCTATCAGGACAATAAAGTGCACCAAAAAAAAAAAAAAATGGCGTTGTTACAGAGTCCTGCAAACCAAGTGGTTCAATACATCCTGACTCCATAGTGATTACATAGGTATGAATGCATTTATAGTTTGTGTTTCTTTGTGAAATTGTTTTGTATGCTGCATTGTTTGTTACTGGTCTAGAATGGCACAAGACTTAATAGCATGAATGCTTACAAGGAGATCACGAATAGAGCTGGCAGCGTAATGCCAATCATATAAAATGATATTTCTGTTTACAAAAGATACAGAAAAAAATACATACCTGCTTTGTTTATAGTTCCTTCAAGCAGTTTGAGTACCATTCAGAAAGAACAACCTCAAGCAAAAATTAACAATGAGAAAGAGAAAAGATAACATGCAAGCAACACCAAGAGGTTGATTTACTAAAGGCAAATAGATTGTTCACCGTGCAAGGGAAGTTGCACTTTGCAATAGAATTTGCCCCACTTTGCAAATAATACCCAATCCTGTGTCCTCTCTGGGACAAATTCTGTTGCAGAGTACAACTTCCCTTGTAAATTGAACAGTCTATTTGCCATCATGAAATGAACAGCTGAAAATGAATAACCCAGTTCAGGTGTAAATCTCTACCTATTGACACATGATCCAATGTATATTCTGTACGATTGAACAAATGTACAATGTTTTTGCTGCCCCTGCCAGAGTTCTTCTATTGTAATTTCGTTCACACTGTGTTATGGTCGTAAACTTCCAAAGCAGAGTAGTTTAATACTTCAGTGTTACAAACCTTCAGATTAAGAACATAATCTCCAAGAATGAATTTACTCAAAAAAGTATGTATAAATGGGACATCTTTTGGGGAAGACCCTGGTAAGTTGCCAACACCCCTGGTATTCAAAGGGAAGGGAGAAATCCCTGCGTGTGGGGCTTTACCGGCAACAATGAATTGAGTACAAAATATACAAAATATATTTATGGATAACACAATTATACTGAAAAACAAATACTTTTAAGAACAAATGCATAGGTAAAAGTTGGACTCATCCACAGGGATAAATACAGGCCTGTATTTATCCCTGTGGATGAGTCCGACTTTTACCTATGCATTTGTTCTGAAAAACAAATAATTTTAAGAACAAATGCATAGGTAAAAGTTGTGTTATCAATAAATATATTTTGTACTTATTACTTTTACTCGATTCATTGTTGCCGGTAAAGCCCCACACCGGGGGATTTCTCCTTTCATGATTCAAAAAAATAGGTCAACCAAATGATGTTGGCCAAATAGTAATAGTAAAATGATGTCCACAGAGAAACGCAAAAACGAAATGACATGCAGGAACACACTCAAAAGAACCAGTGACAGTAATATAGAATTTTCCATATAGGATATAGCTCAGGCAATATCCACATTTGGGGTCTATGTATAAAAAGTACACTTTGTGAATTTCTCAGCATTCACACTATGTCATGAATAGTGACCTTGATATTTGTAAATATGTATGTAATGTAAACTTCTATTTGTTGCTTTTCGCTAGGTGAATATAACATTCCCTAACATTCGATCCCAACATGCAAACTAGAAGGAATAAAGAACATTCAACCAATAGTGCTGCAGTGGGAAGTGTTACTACTGTACCACTGCTAAATTTTACAGCCTTCTACTCAGGAATCATGGTTGTTATGCCACGTACACACGATCATGCTTTTGCCCGGCCAAACTAACATCGGAATTCCACGGAATTCCATCGGAGTAAAAGAGAACATGTTCTCTATCTAAACTCCAATGGAATTCCTCAAAAAGTCAGATGGGGCATACACACGGTCGAAATCTTCCGATGGAAAAAGTCTGTCAGACTTTTTCCATCAGAAATTCAGATTGTGTGTACAGGGCTTTAGGGAGCCAGTTGTAAGGGCTTACCTTGGCTGGAGTCCATGTTGCAGAGTTTTATGCTCAGTGCTCACCGTTACAAATACACACAGCCCACAGTAATAAGGTAAGACACTACCTAGGGCTGTGAGTCTGTGCGCGGGGGCTTGATAGGGATTTGTCCAAAGGATAATCAAAAGTATAGCCGGTGTCAGGGATTCCAAAATTCAGAGTAAACGATCAACGTAGCCAGGGTCAGAAGCCGGGGTCAGTCTTGTAGCTGAAACAAACACAGGAACACAGGAACCTTTGGCAAAGACAGGACAATCACAGAACAATGAACTGACAAATCCCTCAGAGTGAGGCAGTGTTTTATACCCTAATTGGTTGGGTAACCTGCCTCAGCTGGACCAGGATAGACAGGTGCAGATTGCAAGGAGATCCAGAGAAAGGCAATCAGCACAACATTCAGAACCAGGCTTAGGTGGACAGCAAGCAGAATACCAAACTGAGGAGTGGCTCAGAGGCAAAGAACTGGAGCAGCAACAGAGAGGTCCCGGGTTCAACACCACCCAGAGCCACTTGGAGCGCGACCGCGCCTTGCTGTCTGCTTGGCACGGTAGGGATCGTGACACCAGTGTCCCAACAACTAGTGAAAACATCCCACCCAACAAAGCTCAGCTTTCAGCTGGGGATTTCCACAAAGAAACGGGTGAGGAAAGTGTAAAAAGATCAATACCAGATCTTCTGGTTGCTTGCCCCTTATCAGGAGGGGGGGGGGACTTCAGATTAAATACAAGTTCTGGAGAATTGTACAGAAAGTTTAGATTGTGAACTCACATAGGATCAAATATATTCATAACATTTTGATGAGATGGTTTTACTCAGTGATTGGATAAGTTTAAAGTTTAATTAGCTCTAAGATGATTGTAGAGCTGGCTGCATGTTGCAATCTTTTAATCAAATATCTAATCCTTTATTCACTTTAAACAAATTAAGTTACTTTTTTGTATAATATTTAATTTTATGTATCCACAATACAACCTAAACCTAGAAAAATATATGGTGTAGATTGGTTGGACCGCAAACCTTGCCATATGTTAGGCCTCGTACACACGAGGGGATATGTCCGCTGAAAACGGTCCGATGGACCGTTTCAGCAGACATCTCCGCTCGTGTGTATGGGCTAGCGGACAGATTTCTCCACCCGACAGATTTCAAAGCATGCTTTGAAATCCATCCGGTGGAATCTGTCCGCCCGACATGTCTGCTGGTTAGTACACTTACCAGCAGACATGTCGTCCCCCACCGCCGCCGCGCCGCCGCCAAATGGATTCGGCGCATGCGCGGAAGTGTTTAACTTCCTGGTGTGGTGGTGACGTGGCGGCGTCAACGTCACCGCCGCGTCACCGCGCTGTCCGGCGGCGGGGAATTTGATCCGATGGTGTGTACACGCCATCGGATCAAACTCCCGATCGGACATATCCGATGGAAATGGTCCGCGGACCGTTTTCATCGGATATGTCCGATCGTGTGTACGAGGCCTAAGTGTCTAAATCTTATATAGATATATGAGATAAAAATGTAGAAATGGAATAAAAAATCTTATAAACGAGTAGTGGTTCATACAATTAAATGTGCAATGTGATTCTGGGGGGTAGGGAATGATTGATTTTCTTAGTTTAAACACACATATTAAATTGTTTATTAAGCTAAGTTGAAAAAATAACATTTATTGACTTTTACTGATCTTTTACGGATCAATAGAAAACACTCATGAAAGTAAAATGACATCAGATTGTCTGCTAGGATTGTTGCTATCCCTAGATAGCTGTAAAGAAGAGCTCCATCATTAATTATCTGTGGAAGGTCATTGGTAAATGACTGGACTGGATTAAACCCCCATGAATACTGGGGCTAAGAGGATTCTGATAGGCTGGAGGGCTGCTAGTCATACCCTGGCTACATCCCTGGAGAGTGCACAGCCTGGAAAAGTGTGTCTTGAAGCTGGAGCAAGACATACCAAGAAGGGGCAGTTCTTTTTTTTGTGCAGTGGATTACAAATTCCCCTGTTGGAGAAAAAGCACTCTATTATGGGGAAAGGGTCCCAATGTCAACTATTACTTTAGATATAGGGTTCACTGGCTGGTGATCTAGGTAGTACTGTGCATTTACATGGGGCCCACAGTATCTGTATGCCATTGGGCCTGTTTTTCTTACTGCACTGGATTTGATGCTGTTTTGTTAACATTGTTCTCTCACGCTGGCTTAAAATGCATTGTTATTTCACTGGCAACTATGGATGTTAGTTGCACCTGTAATAATTTTTTTGGTGTTTGCCTTAACCAACCTGTTTCCTTTACAGGGCTTTGCCTTTTTGATTGAATATCCCATTAAAAAAGAGCACCTGGTGCGTCAGTGGTCACTCCATGTACATGGACACAAGTGAATCAGAGGATCCTCTGGGAATAGCGCTACATGCCTTGTTAAAAACGCGTTAGTTATTCTCTTTTGCTGAATCTGCAATGTAGTTCTGTACAATTTGCTTCAAAATTCCTCAGGAAATTGTGCCTTGCCCTAGGATAATGACTAATTAGAATCCCGTTCTTAAATTTTATATTATATATATTTAAAGAACATTTTTCTTAATTTTGGTTTCAATGGTGTTTATTAAAGAATTTTCAAGTATACAAAGTTATGCGTTACATTCACAAGATTTGTTTAACAATATAACGTTAATCCTGCAGGAGCAGTATATTACGGCCCAAGTTGTACAAACAAACAGCATTGAACACGACCTCAAGGCCAGGTCCAGCAATGAACAAACTTTGCAAGTCAAATTTGTGTCCTCTGGGGACACATATTACCCGGGACAAGCGCTGCTCTCGCAGGAGGCCTCCCGACACTAGGGGGCTCTCCCCCACCCAGATGAGTAAGGGGAGGGAGCCCATCCCCTAGGCCGAGCAGACCCCAAGTCCATCTGTCAAAGCCAACAACAAATCTTTCAAATTATACTTAACATATAGAATGGTAAGAGAAGGAGTAGGAGGACAGGCAAGAAACAAAGGAAAGGAAAGAAGAAGGTGATAGAATACCTGAGAGAAGGGGGGTGGGGGGGGGGGTCTCGGTCCTGCACCCGTAAGACTGACTAGAGACATACTAAGGTGTGATCCTGTTAGGGTCATTAGTAAGGTATGAAATCCATGGATCCCACACTTTATTAAATAATTCCATCTTCTCTTGCGACAACGCTGATAACCTTTCATTTAGCATCAACCAGGTAAGTTTCCGTTTGAACTGCATTTTTCTTAATTTTGAATAGATTGCGAAGGGTGTCCAATTTAAGAAATTCAACCTTCACTTGCAGTCCTGTAGACACAACAGGAAGTTGTCCTCATTGCAAGATTTCCTTTCTACTAGTGTGGTGGAGACAACTCAGAATTCTAGATTTAGTCTCATTTACAGTACAGACGACAGGACCAGAACATGCCAATATGTAAATTGTAAGGACATGTTTAAAAATGTTTGCTTTTTCTTTTCCAGCAGATATAGTCCCTATACTTACTTAGATCTCACATCTGAGGCCAACAGTCCTGTTTATATTTTTCCACCATCTTTTTCAACTGATGTCTGCACATGGGCAGATCTGTCGATGGATAGGCGTCAATACATCTCCCTCAGTCTGATAAAAAGTCTATGGGACAGAACTGCACAGGCATGGACACTGTGTGAAGAGGTTGGCCGCAGCCTTGACTACAAGATCTAAGTAGAGAATTTTGAATAGGGAGAGTTGAGCTACAACTGCTTAAAGGGCTTGTAAACCTTGATTTTTTACCTTAATGCATCCTATGCATTAAAGTGAAAAAACACCTTGCTGTGTCCAGCCCCCCAAGCCCCCGTTTTACATACCTGACCCCTGAATTTCCGAGGGCCTGATCATGGCTGATCGGCTCCTCATTGGATAGATTGATAGCAGCGCAGCCATTGGCTCCCGCTGCTGTCAATCAAATCCAATGACGCGGCCGCCAGGTGGCGGGGCCGAGTCATAAACTCGGCGGCTATGCACACCGAGTGTATAACACGGCAGGGAGAGAGCTTCCCAGAGGGGGTTAGCTCTTGCAGGGAGGAGCCGAGACAGCCACCGTGGGACCCCAGAAAAGGACACTCTGTGCAAAACAAGCTGCACAGTGGAGGTAAGTATGATATGTTCGTTGTTTTTAAAACAAACAAAAACAAACCCACAGTATCACTTTAAAGTATTTTATTGGCTATAAAACATATATAAGGCTGTAGTCATGGGTATATGTAAAAGCATCTCCTTACTCACATCTCCTTTGTCATTTTAAATTGTGCTTCAATAGTCCTTGTGCCCTTTCAATGTGTCCAAATGGTAGAGAAGAATAATGTGTACTAAGGACACATAATTGCATATATTGTTACACCAAGGAAATCTATACATTACAATAAACATGATTCAGTTTAATACAATAGCATATACTGTACAGTATGTTTAGTGCTTCTTCATACTGTAGTCAGCAGTCACATAAAGGCTTAAACTAATTTATGAGTTGACTGTAAAATAAAATTAAATGAATAACTATGAATTCAATTAACCTGGAACTCTGTTCATTAAATTGTTCCCTTTGTTGCCCAAATCCCTTTTCATTTTTAGATATACTCTGAATTTCCGATTTCCAAGAACGAATGGTGTAGATTAAAGCAGACAATTTGACATCAAGATTAACTCACATCTGTAAAATAAGGCTACATTTTTCAGACTAAAAGGAATGTATATTTCCAAATATACAGTATATATTTGTAATAAGTGTGGCATTGAATACAGCAAAAATAGCGATATTCACAATGATTGTAGTAAAGTTGATAACAAAGTCTCTTAATTCGTGATACCCAGAGGTGTGTGGGAGCACCTTGGATTATCTTCAGGCTGCTTCTTTTTACCGATCAGTCGCTGGAAACACTCTAATGCAGAAGAGTCTTGAAACCCCTGATTAACCAACTACAGAAAAAAAATATCTATTATAGATGGCGGTTCCCAGCATGCTTGATAGCTAAAAACCAAGGAATATCAGCCATTTTGCGATTTCCAGAAGATTTGAAGGAATTCTCCAGTAAAATGGATTTGCCAAGTATTGATTTAGAGAATTGGGAAAGGAAACCTTCAGAATGGGAACAGTTCAAAAATCAGTCATGGAATAGTGTATAGCGGTCCAAAAGTTGAAAATAAGCAATAGGCTAGCAGATAAGGAATGGTTGGGGTGCTGAGAAGCAATTTCGCTTGGGAGTGGGGGGGGCGAGTAAGGTCTGGCGGTGCCTGCCCACTCTCATGGGACCACCCCTGAATAGGGGGTGAGGCCTGTGGGCTCGGGCGGGCATTTACAGTCCCCCAAGAAAGGTTCGGCCAGGTCTGGAGCCCAGCAATAGGCCCCAGCCAGGCTGATCATAACATTGATATTCAATAAAGGGAGGGGGAGGGGGAGGGGTAGGTATATTATGTTATGTTTAGTTATTTTTGTTATTGTTCGGGTGCATTGAATGGTCCATCCTCAGGAAAATATTTTATAGACCATGGGTATAAGCTCTGGGATGTACATATTTAGCCCTCTGAAAGATGGCACCTCTAAAGATAGTTACATATAATGTCAGAGGGTTAAATAGTCCTAATAAGAGATATCAAATTTTGCAGGAATTGAAAAATTGGTCATCAAATATTGTTTTCCTACAGGAGACTCACTTTAAGTGGTCATCTAGGGTTGAATTGAACTCTAAATATTCCTCACTATGGTTTCATGGATACTCCCCCAAAAAGAGATCCAAAGGCATAGCAATAGGATTTGATAGGAATACCCCTTTTGTTTTAAAAGCTATGGAGTTGGACTCTGAAGGGAGATACCTATTTATTAAAGGCTCCTTGTTTAATAAAATCTATACATTAGTTAACATCTATTGCCCTAACACCCACTCCTGCTCTTTTTTTGGAAAAGTACTGAATAAATTTAGAAAAGTTTAGAGAAGGGGGATGATTATGGCAGGAGATCTTAACTTTGTGTTTGATCCAGCCCTGGATACCCAACCTTTATCTCTACGTTTAGAAGGAAAGCATCTTAAGGTAATTAAAAGGAAATTACACCATCAACAACTAGTGGAGGTATGGAGGGTTTTACACACTAAGGGAAGGGACTTCACATATTACTCTCAGGTACACTCCACCTACTCAAGAAATGACAATATCTTCCTAGACTACCAGCTCATGGAAGGGCTAGAGAAGGTAGAGGTGAAATCAGTAACCCTCTCAGATCATGCCCCCGGTTATGGCCAATCTGGATTTAGAGAAAAATCTGGATAGGCAAAGATCCTGGAGGATAGATGAATCTCTTTTATATGATCATAATGTTTTTGATGCTTTAGAAAGGGAATTAAATGTATTCTATAATGTAGAAAACATAGCACCATCTACATTATGGGAAACCCATAAAGTATTTATGAGGGGAAGATTAATAGCAGAGGGGGCAAAGAGAGAGAAATTATGGATAGCACAAAAACAACTGATTCTACAGGAAATTTAGGAGCTGAAGCAGCTGCATAAAACTTCAATTGACGGTAAAATAATGGAGGAACTAACAGGAAAGTGGGAAGCATTGAGGAACCTGTTGGAACAGGACACAAAAAGGGTGTTTCTAAAATCGGCCAAAAGACAATACGAATTTGGTAATAAACCTGGGAGACTGCTGGCGAGGGTAATTAAACCTAGATTAAACCGGAATTATATCGCAAAAATAAAGGATAAAAGTGGACTGCTGAAATACTCAACTAGAGATATTAGTAAAAATGTTTTAGGCCTTGTACACACGAGCAAATAGATTTGTTCAAATCGGTCGGACAGACCGATTTGAACAAATCTGTCTGCTGGGATGTATTGGTTTGATCGTGTACACACGATCAAACCAAAATCCCTGCCGGCAGACAGCGCGCTGACGTGTCGGTGACGTGGCGGTGACGTTGATGCCGCCACGTCACTGCACCAGAAAGTTAAACACTTCCGTGCATGCGTCGAAACTATTCGACGCGTGTGCGAGCAGATATGTCTGCTGGTTAGCATACTAACCAGCAGACATGTCGGGGCGGACGGGTTCCCAGCCGACAGATTTGAAAGCATGCTTTCAAATCTGTCGGGTGGCCAAATCCGTCTGTTTGCCCTTACACACGATCGAATCTGTCTGCTGAAACGGTCTGGCAGACCGTTTCCAGCAGACAGATTTGATCGTGTGTACGCGGCCTTAGAGTACTATCAATCATTATATAAAGTAAGCGACAGTCAAGATAGTAATGATAAACAAAATAAGAAAAATATAATTGAACAGTATCTTCGGAAAATAGAACTATCAGCTATATCAAGTAAACTGGAGTGTGAGATTACTAAGGAAGAGATTCAGCAGGCAATTAAAAATAGTAAGAGCAGGAAAAGTCCGGGGCCAGACAGGTATACATCGCTATATTTTAAAAAAATTCTTGGAATACTGATGCCTTACTTTCACCCCTATATGAATTCTATCGGGAGAGGAATGAAGATACGTAAGGAAGCTTTAGGGGCTCATATAACAATATTGCCAAAGAAAGGGGGGGATCCAACATTATGCTCCAGCTTTAGGCCAATCTCCCTGATTAATGAATGTATAAAAATGTATGCAAAATTCTGGCCGAAAGATTGAAGCTATATATGCCAGATTGTATAGAGAAGGACCAGGCAGGCTGTGTCCCTGGAAGGGAAACAAGGAATAATATACAAAAAAAAAAAAGGAATAATATACTAAGGACAATCTTATTAATACATGAAGCAAAAAAGGGAAGGAAACCCGCTATCTTTATCAGTAGATGCCGAAAAGGCCTTTGATTGAGTTGATTGGGAATATATGATGCAGACACTATATAAATTTGGCCTTGGACCACGAATGCTGAGGTGGATAGAGGCCCTATACTCTAGCCCAGGGGGTCTCCAAACTTTCTAAACAAAGGGCCGGACTACTGTCCTCCAGACTTTAAGGGGGCCGGACTGTGGCCATCAAGAGTACAAAATCCCCTATCATTGGTGTCATTGTACCCAATCATTGGTGTCATTGGACCCCATCATTTGTTTCATTGGACCCCATCATTGGTGTCACTGGGAGAAAATCTGCCCCATAACTGGGAGGATTTCTGCCCTATCATTGGGAGAAATTCTGCCCCATCATTGGTGGTATTGGAAGAAATTCTGCCCTATCATTGGAAGGAGTTCTGCCCCATCATTGGGAGGAATTCTGCCCTATCATTGGTGTTATTGGGAGGAAGTTTGCCCTTCATTGGTGCCAATGAATAAAAAAGCACCCCAAGGGCCAGATAAAATCAAGCAAAGGGCCACATCTGGCCCCCGCGCCGCAGTTTGGAGACCACTGCTCTAGCCCCATGGCTCAAATACAGGTTAATGGAACACTATCAGAGGCATTTAGGCTCTATAATGGGACACGGCAGGGATGTCCACTTTCTCCCTTATTGTTTGTGCTATCCTTAGAACCCCTCTTAGCCTCTATAAGAATGAATCGAGAAATAGGGGGCATCGAGGTCTCTGGGCAAGAACATAAGATATCTGTGTATGCAAATGATATTATGTTATTTATAGCGAACCCTAGGCAATCACTCCCCAAGATTATGGAAGAAATGGAGGAGTACTGAAGGGTCTCAAATTTCAAAATTAATATGGGAAAAACAGAGATATTAAACATTGGCACCCCCCTAAGGGAGAAAAGAGAACTCAGAGCCCTCTTTCCCTTCATATGGAGAGAGAGGGGACTGAAGTACTTAGGAGTACTCCTCTCATCAATAACTGCAGATTTATACCAGGACAACTATATACCTCTTTTGAATAAAATTAAACAGGATCTGAAAGGATATCAAGCATATAGACTGTCATAGCTAGGAAAGATAAATGTAATTAAAATGATGACCCTTCTGAAAGCCCTGTATATTTTCCAGAGCCTCCCGATTTGCATTCCAGGGCGTATTTTAGAACTATGAAAACTTTATTACAGAAGTTTATATGGAATGGGAGAGAAAGCCGTGTCTCCTATAAAATAATGAATAGATCCAGAGGCAATAGGGGGGTGTTCCTCCCAGACTTCCAGAAATATCATGAAGCCATCATAAAGAGAGTTATAGATTGGGTCCATAATGTAACACATAAGAAATGGGTATCATTAGAAGACAATATGAGTAAAACGGCTCTAGGTCATATTATCTGGATACCAAAAAAATACAGAGATCTCCCGGAGGCTTTGGCACCAATTACAACAGAAACATTAAGAATGTGGGATAAGGTAATTAAAGGTACGACAGGGCAATACAACAGCCCATTGATGTCCCTGACGGGAAATAATTATTTCCCCCCAGGGAAAGATAAAGATAATAAATTGTACCTAAAATGGACCCACTCTGATAGATTGAGATTAAGAGATGTTCTAAAAATGAATACTCTATGCTCATTAGGAGAACTACGAGAAAAATATGGAGTAACGCCGTGGAATAAAAGTAAATGTGATAAGCGCAAAAAAATATATCACAACAAGTGCTGAATATAATGCGGATAATAATAAATAAAACTATAGTGATATAAAGAGTCCCATAAATGAAGTGATAAGGGTAATCTTCATGAATACAGAAAAATTCTTCCAGTGATCTTCTAAGTGTTTCTTCAAGAAATGAGCTCACAGAGCGCTTACCAAGTAGCGCCAGAGATGCCGAGGGAGAAAGTTATGGACTATGCATATTCTACCTCAAGGGACACAAGGATAAAATAAATGAATTACAAACTACTAACCAAGTGGTATTATTATTATTATGTCCCTTCTAAAATGCATAAAATGAACCATGATACCTCACCTTTGTGTTGGAGGGAATGTGGGGAGCTAAATCCCTCACAATATATATATATATATATATATATATATATATATATATATATATATATTGTACAGGACGCCAGGGATGGGTCCTGGATGGACGCTACATAGCGCCAATTTTTGGAATCTGGTCCCTTTAAGCACTGGTTCAGGAGGTCACCCAAAGGGGGTGAGAGGTTCCGGACCGATAAAATGGATCCAGAGAGGACGGGCTTAAAGTCCTCTCTGTCTTCTTTTAATGATATTTGGGGGTCCGGGATTTCGGAGGCTCTGAAGCGACAATTGGGAGGGAAGAGAGCCTCCCCTTCTGACCCCTGGCTTCAGGCACACAAGGGGTTAACCACTTCCAGGAAGTGAGTTAAAAGGAAAGGAAGTCCTGACAGAGGGTGGAGTAGTTTTGGAAGTGAAGCTGTGTCTGCAGGGAAGGACTGGAGGACTTCTTTTGGTTGCTTTGCTGTGCTGAAGAGAGACTTATCTAATTTATGCTGGAAACAAGCAGGACTTTTGTTGTGACATTTTTGTGCTGAAGAAAGCATTATTTTATTTTGTTTTGTTTTGGTCGCCAATAAAGACCCTTTGCTTTACTGACACGGTTTATGCACTTGTCTCGCTGAGCTAAAGAACCCCCAAAGTTCACAATATATATATATATAAAAGCACGGGTAAAGAATTGGGATACACCTAGTCGGGTAATTATGGGTGGGTGGGGTTAAAATATGCGGGGAGGGGGTTGATTGGGCTGCCAGGGATCTGCACCCTTTCGGATTTCCGATCCCTCTGTTTCCCAGAGGTCTTGGAAGATTAAGAGAATGCGCTAGGGTATAGATAGAACCAGGGCTTTTTTTCTCAAAAATAGGTGCTGGAAATTAACAATGGCCCTACAAAACCCCTCCCCCTACACGCACCCTCCAAATCACATCAAATAGTGTAGGGACTTAAGGGGCATTAAATACCAGGATTGCATTACATACAGAGTGCAGAGCTGTCACTTGTAAACACAGAAACCAGACTTTTGTGTTTACAAGTGATTGTGGTGAGCAGGCACCAAAGGGTCTGAGCCAGAGGTGGTGGAACTGAGTTCCACCAAGTTCCCCCAGAAAAAAAGCCCTGGATAGAACTACTCTAAGCGCATGTTTCGGAGGCTGGATCCTTCTATGTACCCATATATGTATTATTGTATGTTTTTATGAATGTATTTTATGTGAATTTGAGAAGTTTTGTAATTTCTTAAAATGTTTTTTTTTTTTGTAAAGTATGTAAAAGTTTTTATGTGTAAAATAATAAAAATAATTTAAAACATATAAAAATATAATTTTTTATTAGAAATATCATAAATATTTCAAATGAGTTAAAACAAATACATAGGTTAGCCTTCCAAGGTAATTTGTTTTCTGTCCTTAGAATCTGTTTATTGAGGTAATCCCGCTTCATCAGAGCTTCAGATCTTATTATAGAGTACTGTATCAATATACATCAATACATATAAGTCAACAGTCATTGAATGATATATTTCATCACTACGACATATATTTTAATGTGTAATTGACGGAAAAACATATGTCATTGTGATGAAATATATTGTTCATGGACTGTTGGCTTATATGTATTTATATATATTGTTACAGTACTCTATAATAAGATCTGAGGCCCCGATGAAGCGGGATTGCCTGCGAAACGTGTTTGTCCAATAAACGGATCCTAAGGCCAGAAAACAAATTACCTTGGATGGCTAACCTATGGATATGTTTTTAACTCTTTTTTAATATTTGCAATATTTCTAATAAAATTGTATATTTTATATATAAACAGCCTGTCCTTGTCTGTATTATACAAAAGGAGGTACATATAAAGTCCCACACAATTTCTGTACTTGTTTGACTTACCTTGGGAATGGTACCACCAAAGGGTTATAACTTATGATTTCATAAATCTCTACCCCCATACACGAAACCTATAAATACTAACATAATTGATAACAATAAAAACAATTTCATATTTCACAAAAAAGGGAAAAACGTATTTATGTTTTCTTTATATCTATACACAAATGGTTCGCCTTTCTTTTCTCTTTTAAATGTAATGGTTTGTTTTACAAGGTGGTTGTTTACATACGCTTTACGTTTCCTGGAAATTGATATCTACTAAAAACCTATAAATCATATATCAGTGATGTACTAGCCTCTTTTAGTTTGGGTATGGTGACCCATTAAATCTTTATTAAATGTGCAAAGGACAGCTATCTTGAGTGTAGTAATCCAGACTATCCAAACAGATAGCTCATGGTTACTGTACTTTGCAATGTGTTATTTTATTATTTTTTTCATATTCAGCCAGAAAGAGCAACATGGCAGAGAAACTGAAAATGTATGAAAGCACTTAGAAGGGTGTGCAGAGATGTTCATGGGTTTACCTGTATAACAATCGGCCATTAGGAGCCCAACATTTGCAATCAGTTCAACAAGCCTGCACATCACTTATGATGAATTAACTATGTAAGGGTTAATATGACACTTATAATTACAGCTGACATTTTCATTATTGCACAAAGGTTTTCTGACATGTTTGATAATATCTGTGTGCTAATCATTCACTTTTCTATTGATAATAAGGACTGTAACTGTGACAGCAAAAAAAAGAGAACAGATTTTTTTTTTTAGAACTAAAATGCTGAGACTTTAAAGTAAATGCTATTTGGCAATACATTTTAACTGTAATAGCATTGGGCATTAAGTGCAATGACATTGGTTGATCTATTGACCTTATGCAGTCTATGAACAGTCTATGATGGTGACTGGTATGACATATTAAAAGTCAGTCTCTGACTTAGATACTGAAAAGTGAGTTGTCCCTGACAGAATGCTTGACTTTCACTGCATGGTATAAGCTTTTTAGAATGTGTATTACAAGCAGAAGCAAGTCATATAGAGCCTGTTCCCTGTTTGTGAGATGTCTAGCATCATCAAGTCAGTTTCTGCCCATCTTACCCTTCTTCCTTGTTGTAAGAGAAACCCGGGTAACAAGTGCGCAGTAGTGCACAGGCGTGGACCTTCTAAGAAATGCAAAAGAAAAGACATGTACTGGCACATGCGGGAGCACGTGTGGGAGCGAGCCGACATGCGCCGCACGTGCACGCATTGGCGCAAGTCGGCCTATTTAAATCTGCCAGTAACATGCACACTTTGCTGAGTGGTCTTTTCAGCTAGTGCCTGTTAACCCGATGTGTACCAGTACCCTGCATCTTGACCCGGCTTGCCTGAACCTTCCTATTGATCTCCGTCTGCCTACCTGTGACCCCGGCTTGTACTTGACTGCGCTTCTGCCTGATGTCCCTGTGCCTCATTGCCAGACTGTGACCCGTCTTTGCCTCTGCCTCATGTCTCGGTACCTGCTCTGTCTGGCTGTTGATGACACCCTGGCTCACGTCCCGGCTACGCTTCCAGCTGCTGATCCAACGACACAGGGCTCCTGCTCTCAGTTCCAGTCCAGCACTCTCCATTCATCTGGTTCCTGCCAAGACCCAGCCAGAGCCATCTGCTACAGCGGCCCTCATGCCACTCTGTGTCCTCCACTTCCTGTCACCACTACCAGGGGTGTTGGACATGAGGTGCAAGAGAAGCCCTCTCTACAGCATGATTTCCACCGGGTACGTGACACTTGTCTACCCCTTAACTTAATTGGATTTCAATTTCTTTTTCAATCATGGAGGCTCAGAATCCCATGTGGGCCTTACTTATGCAAATATGGCCTTCCTAGGAACACCCACACCTCCTGATAGACATCCACCCATCCAGGCATTTTGATAGTTGCATCACTCTTTTAAAGAACCAGCCCACTCCTTGCATCAGGGCTGAGAGATCTTAAGAAGGAGTGCTGAGGCAGTGTACAGTGATGTTTTCAGGAAGCTATGTACAGCACCCTGCCGGCCCCTCCCAGCCATGATCTGTCTGCATTGAATAGAGAAGTGCAGGGATTCACTGATGACTAATACTAAATCTAAAATAAGGCATGTCATGAATAATGAAACCTACCGGGAATCTCTGCAGAGGCCGCAGCAAAGACTGGGGCAGCAGACAGAATAGACAGAGGAAAGGGATTTTAAGCACCTAAGGTACTGTATTTATTATACATTTTGGAGTTGGTATATAGAGTCGGGGGGGCAATGGGGAAATTGCCCCCCCAGAGAAAATATTACCGACTCTGAGGCTCGCTCCCTCCGCCACCTTACCGCGGCAAAACTAAGAGTAAATTTACATTTTCATAGACCATTTGTGTTTTTTATCTTTATTTTAAAAGCACATCCCCTGTATTATTTGCTACAGTCTTTTTACATATTAATTATTATGGTATTTTAATCTATAAGTTATTGTATTTTACTTGTCTACCACAAAGTGCTATGATTTGCTCTTATTTTTTGTGCTATACTTTCCTTAGAAGGAAAGTTTATTTTTCAGTTTTGCTTTTCTCTATTTCTTTTTCATACAATACAGTTGGTGTTCATTGAATTATAGATCTAAAAAAGACAATGGCGTTCCACAATCGCTTAAAAAGGATGATAATCTCATTTATTGAATTCAGATTTCATTAAACATGACATATCTCACAACACTGTTGCTTGATTGAATGTAAAACATTTATACATATATTTATTTGTCATCCTTTCTGAATTGCAAATAGCGTGTCATAATCTTTTCTGCATCTGGTATATACATGCCCCTGTAGGAAAGGCTAACTGTGTTTTTGCTCACTGCATTTACACATTCTGAAGTTCTGCTTTATTTTTACTTATTGTCTTGCTTCCATAAAGGAAAGTTGTATTATGGAGAAAAGGGGCGAACAGAGAAACTAATGAAGGAAAAGTGGTCAGTGTATTAGCCAGGGAATATGTATTGGAAAATGCTCCCACTCTGCGCCAGCGTAGCGTATATTTTGTAGGCGTAAGCCGGCTCAAGTGGAAGTAGGTGGAAGTTGGCTGAATTAGGCGTGATCCATGTTAATGAAGCATGACCCTATGCAAATGATGGGCCGGGCGTCAGACAAGTACTTAAACCGAACTGCGCATTCGTAGAGACGTGGACGTATCCTCGTGCGCATGCTCACAACCACGTCGGAACAACTGCCCAAGATCACTGTGTACGCCGTGAACGTAACCTACGCCCAGCCAGACCCACGTCGACCCATTTTCACAGACGTCCAACGTAAAATACGTAGGCTTATGTTCCCTGGTCCATACCTTTGCATGGGTTGTCCCTCATCTATCGGGAATAACTTTATGCCGAACGTAAAACTTACACAAACCGCGTAAATCATGCGCCGGGCGCAAGTACGTTCGTGAATCGGTGTATCTCCCTCATTTGCATATTTGAATAGAAAATCAATGGGAAAGCCACATGCGTCCAGCGTAAATATGCACCCACTCTATGCCAGCGTAGGCAAGTTACATCGGTGGGATGAAGCCTATTTTTAGGCGTATCTTAGTTTGTGGGTTCGGCGCACAGATACAACGGCGCATATTTGTACTTACGCGTCGTATCTGGAGATACGTAGGCGTAAGTGCTTTGTGAATCCGGGCCAATGCCTTTAGTCTTACAATCTGTTGTATTCACATTCCATCTTTTTATCTTCCAAACTGCTCTCCTAAAGCAGTAAAGCGTTTGTAAATGGAATGGGTTTGAAAGCTACTGAAAGAGGTTTTTAGCAGGAAGTGCTGGGTGTAGGGATTCTAGATTGGCAGTGTCTTATACTCACCTAACACCCACTACAGGTAGGTTTTGGCTGGAGCTTTCAGCTCTAGTTGTGTCCAGGGAGTCATGCAAGCACACAACATCCACTAATTGGTCCTGCCTGAATACAGTTTCTAGATAGATTATAATGCACACTACTCATCACTAAAATTGTTCACATGATTGGCTAGCTGCTAGTTAATCAGAGGCTTTAGGTAAATGCAGGATCTGGTTGACAACAGTGCTCAAATGACACCCTAGCTGTAAGTAGACCTGTTCACTGATAATAGGACTGATCTGATGTAACAAGACAATATATTACAGGGGGTGTCTACTGCTTCCCATAACCATGACAATCAAAGAATCAAAACTGGCCAGATGGGGCAACAATTGTGTCTAACTGTCTATGCATACTTTATGCCCTCAGTCTTTCAAGAGTTACTGTTAGAACCTTAGGGAGCAGATCAGATAATGTGAAGTAGAGTCACATTTGCTCACATTATATTTATTTCCATTTTTGAATCATTTGTATATAGATGTAAGTGTAAGTGGTAATTGGCAGGCCCATGTTTTAATGAACTGTATTTAAATTGTCAAGTGACAAATATATATATATTCTCAGTTTAGTGTCTATTATCTGGATTTTAAATATATCTTTTGTAATGCCAAGATCAAGCTATTTTAAACAAATACTATATCATCCTGATTAAAATAAGTGACAGCTTAATGTGCTGACAGCTATTTGTTAACGTTCCTTTTCTTTAAGCGACAGTGAATAATGAAACCAGCAGTCTCTGTGCTATTGTTTGACCCTGGAACATCATAATACTAAAACTTTTATTGCTAATTTAATGCACATCACCAGGAATATGCATAATTGACAAGATGACACTTTCATTGCTGTTTATTTATTACAATTATCCAAGTCATTGTTCAACCTTCACCAAGATTAAAAAGATCTTTAAAAAGCAACCTTTAATCCTGAAACAGGGTTTAAGAGATGAAAAGAATGTGACAACTTTGCATAAGGTATACTTCCAATCATTTATCAAATTAGGTCTAACCAGTTCCTAATTGGTCTGCGTATTTGATGAAAATATGAGAATGGGAAGACAGTTGTATCATGCTCCTTTGGGTATATGTCATTAAAACATACAGCCTTTGTTATTCCCTGTTCAGTCTGGATCTTCAAGTATTTGGATGTTACATGCAGATGTATTGCTGGCTATTTTACTGAGTATCATGATATTTGAGCAATACTGGAACACGCTGTCGTATATGCCAACCCAGAGGTTTCCAAACATGCTCAATGGGTGACATGTCTGATGAGTATGCTGGCCATGCAAGAACTGGGATGTTTTTAGCTTCCAGGAATTGTGCACAGATCCTTACAACATGGGGGCCATGCATTATCATGCAGCAACAGGAATTGATGGTTGTGGATGAATGGCCCAACAATGGGCCTCAGGATCTTATCACGGTTGCTCTGTGCATTCAAAACGGAATCAATAGAATGAACCTGCGTTCGTTGGCCATAGCATATGCCTGCCCATACAATTACTCCACCGCCACCATGGGCCACTCGATCCACAACGTCCGCTCACCCACACAATGCTATACACACTGTCTGCCATCTGCCCTGTACAGTGAAAACCAGGATTCATCCATTAAGAAAACACCTTTCCAAAGTGTCAGACGACATCAAATGTGAGCATTTTACCATTCAATTTGGTTACAATGACGAAATGCAGTCAAGTCGAGACCCTGATGAGGACGACGAGCATGCAGATGAGCTTCCCTGAGATGGTTTCTGACAGTTTGTGCGGAAATTCTTTGGTTATGCAAAACGATTTTTGCAACAGCTGTTCGGGTGGCTGGTCTCAGACGATCTTGGAGGTGAAGATGCTGGATGTGGAGGTCCTGGGCTGGTGTGGTTACACGTGGTCTGCAGTTGTGAGGCTGGTTGAATGTACTGCCAGATTCTCTGATACTCGTTATGGTAGAGAAATGAACATTTAATTCAAGGGCAACAGCTCTGATGGACATTCCTGTAGTCAGCATACCAATTGCATGCTCCCTCAAAACCTGCAACATCTGTGGCATTGTGCTGTGTGATAAAACTGCTTTTAGAGTGGCCTTTTATTGTGGCCAGCCTAAGGCACACCTGTGCAATAATCATGCTGTCTAATCAGCATCTTGATATGTTACACCTGTGAGGTGGATGGATTATCTTGGCAATGGAGAAGTGCTACCTAACACAGATTTAGTCAGATTTGTGAAAAATATTTGCAAGAAATAGGCCTTTTGTGTACATAGAAAAAGTCGTAGATCTTTAAGTTCAACCCATGATAAATAGGGGCAAACACAAAAGTGTTACATTTATAATTTTTCTCAGTGTAGCTGAAGTGTTTTAGACACATTTCTTTTTTTTTTGTAAAATAGTTTTTATTGAATTTTCAAAACACGTATACAATAACAGGCCACATACGTGACCAACAGTGACCGGTTGAAACACAGAGACCGGTGTACAAAACCAAAACATGACAAAACACTGGAAGAGAAAAAAAAAGGGGGGGGGAGGAATGGAGAGTCAGAATTGCTCGCATTAGAAACTGTCCACAGTCGCTGGACGGACTAGGATGAGCAAAGACGGGATGGGGTCAGAGCACAACCAATCCCCCCCAAACAGTATATATAAGACTCTTCCGCCCACACCCAGCTCCAGTGCAAAACCAAATGACGTACGGTCCCGTTCCTGCCCAAAAAACCCAACCATAGCAATAGATTACCACATGTTTCTCTAAAGAATTGAACAGTCATCCCCACGTGCATAGGGCAAATGTTTCTACGATTCCCTCCTACAGGATTCCCCGACCACTGCAGCCGCTGGATACTAAACTTCTTCATCAAAGTAGCTTAGTCTGATACCGTATCCGTGGAAGCCATCCAACCCCCCCAGACCTTATCGAACTTGGTCAATGCCCCTCTGCTCAAGTATGTGGCTTTTTAGAATGGGATGGCTTTATTGACTAATACTTTCCAGGCTGTCACCGTTGGGGCAGAGGGACTTTTCCAAGAAAGAATAATTATTTTCTTGGCATAGAAGAGTACAAGAATGAGAAGAGTCCTTATAGCCCTAGTCGTAGCTAGGGGTTCAACCAACAATAACAAACACACCTCCACAGTCATGGGGACCGAGATGGTAGTGACCGACCGGATGTTAGACACATTTCTACACAAACAGCCCAAGGTAACATTGTCCATACATTGCCAAATATCTTACTGGCTCAGTAATTCATACTCTTAAATTAAAACTAAGGTCAACTTAAAAAAAAAAAAATATCTGTGATGTAGGTTGCCTATATCAGTAAGAATGGGTACATTTTATAAAGGTATGTTGATCCTACCTAAAGAACCATTTCTGCTGCTGTAGCTCCTAACACAGTGCAATTGATAGCCATCTTAGTGAAGGGGAACGATGTACAGTAAAATCCATGCTCAGACTCACCACCTCCTTCAGCACTGTCTAACAGAATAGATGAAAAAAACAATGCAGCTTCTCCTTGGTTTTCCATTAAAAGGAAGTAAATTGCATTTCTTTTAAACCTTCTAACAATTGCCAAACTTCTTACAAAAAATAGAGGCTTTAATTCAGGCTTGAACAAATCTCACTCCAAAGCAGGAGCCAGCTTTAAAAATCAATAGAAAGCGCATTTCTTTTAAGACTTTTAACATGGCAACTTGCATTGAAAATGCTTGATTATCACTTTAGAGGCTTTAAATCAGGTCTTGCAAAATCTCACCCAGAACTAGGAGCCAGCTTTAAAAATCTAGGAGCCAGCACTATGTAACCTTCATATGACTATAAGCACTACTGTCACCAAGAATGATTAAACTTCAATAGCCCTGCATCCGCAAGAATACACCTAGTGACACCGGTGCTATCCTACAAAGTTAATTAATCTTATGAGAAAATAAATACAGCTGCTGTTATGAAACAAGTCATCTTTTTGTTGATCAGATTATAAACCCCTATACAAATATAGGGCAAGACAGTGCTTATGACACATACCACCCCCTAAAAATGTGCAACTTAAACACAAATGAGATCATGAAACACTGTACATAATAAGTCCATGTGCATTGCACTGGGTAGGGAACAGTCAGAGTGTGGGTTGGTGACGAACCTTTGGATGACCTTTGACCTTGATGTGGGGATACGTTTCGCAATGAATGTGCTTATCAATGCCTAGGACCAGGCAAGGACCATGTTCATGTGAAAGTCAAATATTATGGCGATTCACCTGACTTAGAGCCATACACTGTATACCCGGGGTGCCTAACCAGTGGCCTGGGGGCCACTTGTAGCCCGCGGAGCCCTCTGATGTGGTCCTTGACCTAGCTTGTGCTCTGGGATGGTGGGTTGGCAAGCTAAGATTGCGGGTAGCTTACCTGCCATTCTAGAGCATCAGTGTTGTGAATAAAGTCTGCGGTAGGGGAAGCAAGTAGCTGCAGAGCATAGCCACATAAGCCTGTATAGTGCCAAATCCTGTCACAGGAAGAGTGATACCAAACGCACTCTGTCTGGGACAGCAACAGCTGGCGATACCTAAATGGAAGACTTATTAAAGGTAAGTTTATTACTAAACTCACAATGTATATATATGGGCTGTTCTGCAGTGATTACTGGGCTGCTTCCAAACTGATCTGCATGTGCAGCACAGTGCACCTGCAAGTTACTGGCACTGAGCCAAAGACTTCTGTTCATTTTTGGGATGACACTTCTCAGAAACCGGAACAGAAGAGACGCATTCTATGGAGTTAAAAAAACTTGATCTCCCGTGCCATTATACCGGAAGGTAAGGAAAGGCAATTTCTTAACCAGTCGACATCTTCGGTAACGGCTCTTTCAAGCAGTTGCTGCAATAGAGACTGAACAGTGCCAGACGAGCAGTTCGAAGCCATTGAGAAATAAGGTTGTAGGAAAGCTGTCCTCTTCAGTTTCTTTCTGGCAACTGTCAACTGTTCTTAACCAGTAGCTCTTATTTATAGGGGTACCCTTCTGTTATAATGCATTTATTGGTGGGGGATACATGACTTAACTTACCTATACTATACTAACTGTACAATTTATTTGTTTTAATTGGATAACTTTTCTGGCAAATGAAATTAACCTATTTTCAAAACTTTTGGATAGATTTAAACAACTTCCGCTGCCTCAAATGCCATGAGGAAAGGTGGGCCTAGAAAAAGTCCCCCCTTTTTTCTTACATTCCTAACAAAACATGGCATTGTGCAATTGCGTATAATTAATAGTAATATTTGTGCAATATTTTCCCACATATACATTTTGTAAGTATTTCTTAACTTCGCTTACCTTAATTTATTGTTTGCACCTTTTTATACAGTTCATACAGTATATAGCTAAATAGACAGCATTGCAAACCTTGAAAAATGTACAGTCATTTTCTATAATCAACTCTGGGTAAAAAGCTATGCTACCTAGGCAAGATGTAAAAAAAGTAAAATTTCACTGTAAAAAGCAAAAACAACTACAAGTTTATCTAAACATGTTTTCAAATGAGTTTTTATTGGTAATAAGAAAAAAATTCCAGGTATAGCAGTATACAAAGTCATCGAATATTATAAACATCTGAAATGACCAAATCACAAAGGTATAATAATAATAAGCATGTACAACAGGATAAGTACAAGAGAGCCTGTGGATCAATGACTAAGCGAGCGATCACAAATAACCTGTTCCACAATAATAAACAGTGTAGAACCATAACTTGAGAGAAAACGGAAAGAAAATATCAAACCATATAAAAAGGGACAAGGAAGGGAGGAGAAAGAAGAAAAAAAAAAAGAAAAGAAAATCTATCTAAATTTATCTAAACCTAAAACCATAAATGCAATAATAAATAAACTATATTGCAGTTTACTAGCCCTTGGTGTGGTGGCTGCATTCCGTTTATTTTCTTGACTTGACTTCTCTACTGTATGTATGGAAGCCACGCTTGTCATACAAGGTTGCTGATTTGATATGGACTACAAACATGTCTGTCTCTCTTCATCTCCATTACATAAATAGGGTAAATAGTAGTTTACAGAAGAAAGCTAAGAAGGAATATATTATTCAGTAAAGCTTACAGAAAGTGACAAGGATACTAGGATACAAGGATACTACTACTCTGGCAGGGTTAACATGCCTTTACTGTAGTTGCATGAAATTTTTTTTTAGCTGAAAAAAAAAAAGAACTAATGCGGCCACCAAAATCAAAAGGGTTTGGGGTTTAGTTATCTTTTTAAATCAGGGGTAGGAAACCTTTGGGAGGTGGAGATCTAGAGTGCCTGAACAACATGAAAGAGATCAAAGATCACCAGGGTTCAGTGCTCTTTTTTTAAAGAAATTAACTAGCAAGTAAGAAAAAATATAATAAAACAAATGTCACTGCAAAAATATAAACTTACCCTGCCTTAAAAGTGGAGAGAGTCAGTCAGTAGAGCAGTAGAGAGTTTCAGTAGGGTAATGGACGGTGTGTGGACAGTATTAGTAGGTCAGTGGATGGTGTCAGTAGGGCAGTTGATGGTGTCAGTAGAGCAGTGGATGATGTCAGTAGTAAAGTGGACGTATCAGTAGGGGAGAGGTTGGTGTCAGTAGGGCAGTTGACAGTGTCAGTAGGGCAGAGATTGGTGTCAGTGGGACAGTGAATGGTGTCAGTCAGTAGGGCAGTGGATGGTGGCAGCAGGGCAAAGGTTGGTGTCAGTAGGACAGTGGATGGTGTCAGTCAGTAGAGAAGTGCATGTGCAAGTAGGGCAGAGGTTGGTGTCAGAAGGACAGTGGGTAGTGTCAGTCAGTAGAGCAGTTGACAGTGTCAGTAGCACAGAGGACAATGTCAGTAGAGCAGTGGACTGTGTCACTAGTTTCTATTTTTATTATTATATTTTTTATTTTAATTTTTAAATAATGATTTTCATTTTTTTTTATCCGTCCAATCCCGAGCAAGGGGGAGTGTCTATACACGTATCCGTGCATAGACACTCCCACTTGCTCGGGATTGGACAGATCCATCCAATCCCGAGAAGGGGAGTGTCTATACATGGCGAGGCGCGCATTACAAGTATACAAATGAAAGCTTGTAATGTGCGCTGTAATGTACGGGGATTAACGCGGCGGTATGCGGAGGCGGCGGCGGCTTTGCAGCGGCAGCGGCGCGCGGGGAGTATTCTATTTAGGTATCGGGGGTATTTACGGGAGTACAAGTACTCCCGTAAATACTCGGTATCGGGACAACCCTAGTTTTCAAGCCCTTACGGAAGGCCATCAAGGAGGAGGATGCTCGGAGCTGATGAGAGAGCTCGTTCAAAAGAGAATTCCCCAGTGTTTGGAGCCGGCGGCCACCTTTTGAAGCTAATCGGCTAGATTGAATAATAGCTAACAAGGCGTCAGTCGAACAAAGCTCTCTGGGTGGACAGTAATGTTGTGTCATGTGCGATAAATACAACGGACCTAGTTGCCAATAGGCCCGAAACACCAGGCAGAGTGCCTTGAACTCAACCTGTTTTACTATCGGGAGCCAGTGTAGATTCTTAAGCACCGGGGAGATGTGACATGGCTGCATATGTTTGGGGGACATGGCTGCATATGTGGGGGGGACATGGCTGCATATGTGGGGGGCATGGCTGCATTTGTGGGGGGACATGGCTGCATTTGTGGGGGGACATGACTGCATTTGGGGACACATTTAAAAAAAAGTATCGGTATTGGCGAGTACATGAAAAAAAGTATCGGTACTTGTACTCGGCCCTAAAAAAGTGGTTTCGGGAAAACCCTAATTTAATGTGAGATTTATTTACAGCGAAACAAAAGACAATCACACACCATCATATAGTAAACATGAACAAATACCAGTGACTAATTACCGAATAAACAGAGACCTAACAACGAACTACAGGCATAATCCCACTTTTAAGTACACAAAAATTAGGCTCACTTCTTCACAGAAACCAATGAGCTTCCAGGTTTTATGGCCTGGCTTGCAGTTTTGACGTCATCACGCTGATCCTTTCGAGGAAGTACCGAGCGATTACGAGCAGGAGAAGGAGGCACAGCCGCCGATCGTCCATCGTATTGGGACACTTTATACCGCGTACCATTGTCTTCCAAATTGTAAGTGCATTTGCCCTTTGGCCTATTAAATTACGCCTCTAGTATTACTGATGTTGAGCCTACAGAGAACAACACAGGGACACCATACAAGGTCAGGAGGGAGACCTAAAATCCCCACGATCACATTGACCACCGTCACAGGGGTCATTTACAGGGTAAGGAGACTATCCCTGGGTGTTTCTTTGGTGGATGCAGATCACATCACTCCTTTCTTCGTTTTGGAGGACCAATTGAACACACTCTTATGGGACTTTATACAATCCATGTCACTTATGTTTCATATGGTGCACATTGTCAATTCATTGTTTGAGCACTAATGGTGACTGTTTTCTGTTTGTGTTTTATCCTCTTTTTTTCTACTTTGGTTAACTTTGGTTAACTTGTACCAACACAATGTTTATATTAATTTATATGCATAGCACATTATTTTTTTCACAGGATAGTGCTTTTTATCTCACAAGCGCCGTATCATCCCCTTTTTCCATGTCTTTTTATTTTTGTATCACAAAATTTAGATACTGGCAGCTATAGAATATCATTTTATTACACAGTTCATTCATTTTTTATTAAGCGCAGTGTTTCCTTTCTGGATTTTTTTTCTTCCAGGTTTTATTACCAGACTTAATTGAACAAGCTGGGGTTAGAAGCTCATTGGTTTCTATGCAGAAGTGAGCCTGATTTTGCACTCTCCAGCGATAGTAAATAAATTCCATTGTGTACTTAAAAGTGGGATATGCCTGTATATAGAAAATATATACACAATGAGGGACAAGGGTAACAGGGAATATCCGGATGCAAGGGAGGGGGGAATCAAGACTGGGTACAGGAACCAAAAGCAGGAGTAAGCAGCAGGGTGCAAGATTATCTCAGGAGCATGATAACAGGGACAAGGATCTGGCAGCAAGGGAGGCTATTAAAACAATAATACAAGGTGTGTTAGTAGGAGCAGTCTTATATAGCCACCTAGCAGCTAAAACCAGGTAGAGCTGAACACCCAAGCGTTTTGGCTTCTGGGAGACACCTGCTGGACACTGGAATTGCAGCAATCAGTCCAGAGCACCACAGTGCCACCAGCAGGCGAACTCAGCCCACTTAAACCTCACAAAAAACCGGGCCCAGATATTCTCCTAGCCCAATATTATAAAAAAAAATATTAACATCTTAGCCCCTTAATTAGCCTCATATTACAATGCCATTTGCCATTTGTTTGGATAATGAATTGGGGGATGGTACACTTACTGCTTGAATATCTATGTTTCAAAACCCCTTTTGTGATACTACTACTTGGTCTAACTATTGCCCCATTTCACTACTTAACCTAGATGCTAAACATCTAGCAAAAATATTGGCTTCATGCCTGAATACTGCAATCTATGATTTGATAGCCAAAGACCAAGTAGGTTTCATACAATACTAGGAGAGTTTTTCAAATTATTCATAAATGCTTCTGGCCTACAAATCCATACTAAGTCCAAATCCCTTCAGAATAACTTACCAGATAATGTTCTACTTTACCTCAAATCCTCCTTTCCATTCTCCTGGGAACACACTTGTCTCCAATATTTATCACTTCTTCCTATTATACCCTATATTTCAATGCCCCCTAGGTTGTACTTGCTGCAATTAAATTGTCCTACCCCCCCCCCCCAAACTTTTCTACCTTTTCAGAGTACTCACTATTCGCTTCCCTCTCCACATTTTACAACCAGATATCTGTAGAGGCAACAGAGGGTGATCTGATTTCCATATCCAACATCCTCTGGCCTCCCCCTAATCATTGAAAACATATCAAAAATCTGATCATTAAACAGTCCCTCCAGGTTTGAGACAATGAAAAACACTCTGGACAACTGAAATCCCCATTCTTTCTATTACTCACAATCATGCGCAATCCAATGTTCCAACCTGAATACCAAGAACCATACATATTTAAATGGTGGCTTTCCAAAAAACATAATTAGAAAATATAATCTGATATACAGTATATGTACAGTATCGGACACCTTGACCCTTCAGACTCTTACAAATCTGTATACATTTTTTAAAGAAATACATTTTTTGATACCTAATATTTAAGAATTTTGTTTCCAGCGTTATTAGGACTTCTTCACTTCTTACATTGACCCGATTTGAACACATTTGTCTATATGATCCTAAAGCTAAATGCACTATATCTACTATTTATAATTCCTTGGTAGAAACACAGACTTCTTGCCCCCTCAAATATGTAACCAAATGGGAATTTGATATAAGAAAATCATTGAAAAAAGGGGATTAGCTCAAGAACTGGAATACCACAGCTATTGATCAACTAATACTGCAGCCATGGAATTCAGTTATAAACAAATTACTGTATGCCTTGGTATTTAGTTCCCCAAAAGTTTAACCACATTTTTACCTAATGTATCAGATAAATGTTTCAGAGGATGCCAAACAGTGGGCACTCTTTACCACATATGGTGGGAATTCACCAAAATCAAGGAATTTTCCACATAATACGTACTCTATTAGGTAGACACATAAGTCACCTAAAATAGCCCTTTTAAACTTCAAACTACCCAGCTGTAGATCTGATCAATTCCGCTTCCTAACATTCTTATTGACGGCAGCCAAGCAAGCTTTAGCATGGTGGTCTTCCATCCAAACTTTGGCTCAAGTTAAAAATAAAAAGACTTGCCACCTGGTTCATGAAAAACAAGTTGCTTTATTGAATTGCCACGTCCACAATTTTAAAAAGATATATGGTTTGATTCACTAAGACTGGAAAGTGCACAATCTGTTACAGCTGTACATGGTAGCCAATCAGTTTCTAACTTCAGCATGTTCAATTATGCTTTGACAATAAAACCTGGAAGCTGATTGGTTTCTCTGCTGAGCTGCACCAGATTTTGCACTCTCCAGTTTTAGTAAATCACCCCCATAGTTTCCATGGGTGACATCTTATATCTCTTCAAACATTGATATATCTTTATTATTCTTATAAGAGTGTCTACACTGACATCACCTCCTTGTTTGTGGCTCCTTTTTATGGACCTCCTCGTGTGAAACTTCCTTCTCTTCTTCCTCCATCTTCTTTTACTTTCTCTTAAACTTCCTTTGTTATCTTTATTTATTCTTTAGTTTTATCTTATTTAGTCATTTAATACCAGCTCTCTTGTTAATTTGCAAAATTTTAAGAACGATACCTTCCTCAACTTGTTTTGCATTTGTTAAACTATTTATTTCTCACTAGAACAGTTTGTGCTAATCCATATATCTCTGATGTCTTGAATGCTATTTACTGTGAATCCTTTTGATGTACAAATATATCTTTGTAATATTCTATCTTATCAAACTCAGAGGAGAGATTAAATCAGAACACACAGGGGAGAGATTGCAGGTAGGAGACTGGAGAGAATTGCACTTTGGAGACAGCCAGCAGAGGATCTGGTGGGATTGGAGGTTGACTTGAATCTGACTTGAGTCAATCACCCGATCTCCAAACCCAATTGGGGATGCATTTCATTTGCTGAAGCAAAACTAAAGGCAGAAAAACCCACAAACAAAGAACAACTGAGGAAATCCACTTTTTGATAATTTCCATGGGTTCCAGACTTCAGGCAGTCATTGGCAGTAAAGGATTCTCAACAAAATATAAAGAATTAACATTTTATTTATGATTATATTCATTTGTCCAATTACATTTGAGCCCGTGAAATGGGGCACTGTGTATAAAAATGATATAATCAAACCGTTGTATTAAAGCAAACCCCCCATGCAAAAACACACTACAAGCGCTTTTGGAAGAAAAAAACTAATAGGTGATTCAATGAGCCAAAAATCCAAACTAGCCACTCTAAATGACTGCAGCTGCTACCATTATAACTTGGTTCACGGACCAGTTTAACACATCAATAGCTGGGTAAAAAATGAATAAAACCTGAATATGTCAGAATTATATCACAATCAACCAGGCAGCGCTGGACATATGCAACATTTAAACTTTAAACAAATAAATATACAAATATTGAATATTGTCCTTGGAATAGAAAAGTTCTTAAATGAAGAATGGCAGTCTTTAATGCAAATATTGGACTGAACAATCCTTATTCAGACAAAGTCCACTATAGCCCAAGATGATAGGTTTGGAAAGACACCGCTTCACGTCTGTGCTCATAGAAGAAAGAGGGGGGTGTGTGAGAAAAGAGAACCCCCTCTTGAGTAGCCTCTTACCGCAAAGAAAATTTATATCAGCGTGTCACAGGTGCAATCTCAGCCTCAATCACTGCTCAGCGTCTCTGAATGGCTCAGGGTTCATACATGAAAAAGATGGTAGGAAACAGACACATAGCGTGATCCTGCTTAAAAATCTTTAATCGCCCAATAAAAACGTCATCCAATACACTCACATGTATAAAACTTTAAAATGGCATATCTCACTGATTTACCCAAATCGGGTCAGGTTAACCACATCACCAAACGCTCATTGCTGGTCAAGCTGCGAGGAGGGGAGTGATCTCTAATGCCGACTGACAATCAGACTGCTTCACTTGGTTCAGCCCTGACTAGTTTCATCCCAAGGGATATCATCTGAGGGTGGAGCCAAGTGTCATGCATTACTGCTTTATACCCAGGAGCAAATTGCTTGCATTGCATCAGGCATCAATCCCCAGCTGACAGCTACATCAACAGAGGACAGAATGACACAGCAATGTGCAAATCAAGGGACACAGTATATTTGACAGTGTGACAATCTTTACAGAGTGCACAGAATACAAAACAGCAGAGTGCTGTCCTTGGCTGGAAACTGCCGGCTAATCATTTACATCCGCCGGAATTATACTAGCAGACAAAAACAGCATTCAGCATAAAAACCATATCAATAATTAAAAAAATACCAATCAAATAGTCCAAAGCGGGTGTGCCCATATGAACTGGGCACAGTCACTTTAGACAAAAAATTATGATCATGGTGTTAGTGAGAAAAAATAAATAAAATATATATATATGTAACATAAGATATAGGAATTTAAATGTATACCTTGCACCATACATTGTACAATGCATATTACCGATCAGATTGAATTGGATAGAATTCAACCAGACATAGAATGGTGCAATATTCACCTCTATTTAGGAGAAATAAATCATACATTTCAAACATGATGCATTCCCAATTCGTTCAAGAATGTATACAAAATAGATTAAATACCTAAAAATTGTAAGAGATGCTAAAAAAATACTAGACTAATAAAATTAAAAAAAAAAAAAAAAATTCTTTTTTTTTTTCCTTTTTTCTTCTTTTTTTTTTTTTTTTTCCTTCCTGACATAAGGAATACCTGATAGGTGTATGGAATAAATATAAAATGATATATAAGTATGAAATTATATATAAGAATATGTGTATAAATGTATAACAATGGATAGAGATATGTGATAATGCATAAAGCACAGTCGCAGAAAAAAAGGTAATAAAGACGACAAAGGATGCATGCCGATCAATAATCGCTTATGAAACAATTTACATCCAATTCGACGTTTAAGCCAGAAGGGGTGAGCGTATTCATTAAATAAATCCAACGGGTCTCGCGTTTAGAGATTTCCCTCACCATGTTGGAACCCCTCCAATTTGGACAAATACTCTCTATGCCCCAAAACTTTAAGCCCGAAGGATCTTGTCCATGGAATTTTTGCAGTGTCCATGCAACCTAATGTATGTGGGCCGCACGAAAAGGAAACTAAAGAAACGCGTTTCAGAACATATATACAATATAGAGATCGGGTACAAAGATCATAGCGTATCCCTCCATTTTAAAAAATTCCATGGACAAGATCCTTCGGGCTTAAAGTTTTGGGGCATAGAGAGTATTTTATATTTATTCCATACACCTATCAGGTATTCCTTATGTCAGGAAGGAGAAAAAAAAAAAAAAAAACAAAAAAAAAAAAAAAAGATTTTTTTTTTTTTTTTTTTTTTTTTTTTAATTTTATTAGTCTAGTATTTTTTTAGCATCTCTTACAATTTTTAGGTATTTAATCTATTTTGTATACATTCTTGAACGAATTGGGAATGCATCATGTTTGAAATGTATGATTTATTTCTCCTAAATAGAGGTGAATATTGCACCATTCTATGTCTGGTTGAATTCTATCCAATTCAATCTGATCGGTAATATGCATTGTACAATGTATGGTGCAAGGTATACATTTAAATTCCTATATCTTATGTTACATATATATATATTTTATTTATTTTTTCTCACTAACACCATGATCATAATTTTTTGTCTAAAGTGACTGTGCCCAGTTCATATGGGCACACCCGCTTTGGACTATTTGATTGGTATTTTTTTAATTATTGATATGGTTTTTATGCTGAATGCTGTTTTTGTCTGCTAGTATAATTCCGGCGGATGTAAATGATTAGCCGGCAGTTTCCAGCCAAGGACAGCACTCTGCTGTTTTGTATTCTGTGCACTCTGTAAAGATTGTCACACTGTCAAATATACTGTGTCCCTTGATTTGCACATTGCTGTGTCATTCTGTCCTCTGTTGATGTAGCTGTCAGCTGGGGATTGATGCCTGATGCAATGCAAGCAATTTGCTCCTGGGTATAAAGCAGTAATGCATGACACTTGGCTCCACCCTCAGATGATATCCCTTGGGATGAAACTAGTCAGGGCTGAACCAAGTGAAGCAGTCTGATTGTCAGTCGGCATTAGAGATCACTCCCCTCCTCGCAGCTTGACCAGCAATGAGCGTTTGGTGATGTGGTTAACCTGACCCGATTTGGGTAAATCAGTGAGATATGCCATTTTAAAGTTTTATACATGTGAGTGTATTGGATGACGTTTTTATTGGGCGATTAAAGATTTTTAAGCAGGATCACGCTATGTGTCTGTTTCCTACCATCTTTTTCATGTATGAACCCTGAGCCATTCAGAGACGCTGAGCAGTGATTGAGGCTGAGATTGCACCTGTGACACGCTGATATAAATTTTCTTTGCGGTAAGAGGCTACTCAAGAGGGGGTTCTCTTTTCTCACACACCCCCCTCTTTCTTCTATGAGCACAGACGTGAAGCGGTGTCTTTCCAAACCTATCATCTTGGGCTATAGTGGACTTTGTCTGAATAAGGATTGTTCAGTCCAATATTTGCATTAAAGACTGCCATTCTTCATTTAAGAACTTTTCTATTCCAAGGACAATATTCAATATTTGTATATTTATTTGTTTAAAGTTTAAATGTTGCATATGTCCAGCGCTGCCTGGTTGATTGTGATATAATTCTGACATATTCAGGTTTTATTCATTTTTTACCCAGCTATTGATGTGTATAAAAATGGTTTCAGTTCCTAAAATTTGTACTTGATAACTAAAGCGGAAAGTCTGCACTTCAAATTCATTTGGATTGTTTAATTTTAATTTTATTGTGGTGACATAAAGAGCCAAAAGTATAAAAACTGTGCCTGTGTCCAAATATATATGGACCTAACTGTAGATATTTGCATATTAGGTATCCTGTGATTCAGGGGTTCGGTGGGAAGAAGATTTTAAAGTAAGACAGTTAAAACTAAACTTCAGGGAAAAAAAACGATATTTTCACATTTGCTATGTAAAAATTAATTACCATTAATTATATTTGTCCTGTTGGTGGATGCCGCTGCATTAGGCTGCGTACACACGGTCGAACATGTCCGATGAAACTGGTCTGCAGACCAGTTTCATCGGACATATTCGATCGTGTGTACGGCCTATCGGACCGTTGTCCATCGGACAAAAGTTTAAAAACATGCTTTAAAACCTGTCCGATGGAAACCTGTCCGTCGGACAGGTTCGATGGTTAGTACACAAAAGAATCGGACCAAAAACCTGCGCATGCTCAGAATCAAGTCGACGCATGCTTGGAAGCATTGAACTTCGTTTTTTCATCACGTCGTTGTGTTCTACGTCACCGCGTTCTGGTTTGATCGGATTTTGGTCCGATGGTGTGTACGCACATCAGACCATCAGACAAGTTCAGAGTTGTCTGATGAAAACGGTCCGTCGGACAAGTCTCATCAGACATGTCTGATCGTGTGTGTACGTGGCCTTAGGTAGAAACCTTCACTTTCATTTATTCTGACACATCTGCTGAAGATGCTAAACTTCTGGCACTTCCAGCTTTAGTACACTGTGGAGTGGGTTGCTTGCACTCCTATCTCATCCATTCATATAAGATCTTAAAGGGGTTGTAGAGGTAAAAAATGTTTTCCCTAAATAGCGCCCTTTACCTTAGTGCAGTCCTCCTTCACTTACCTCATCCTTCCATTTTGCTTTAAAATGTCCCTATTTCTTCTGAGAAATCCTCACTTCCTGTTCTTCTGTCTGTAACTCCACACAGTAATGCAAGGTTTTCTCCCTGATGTGGAGTGTCGTGCTCGCCCTCTCCCTTGAGGAGGCGAGCAGGAGAGTCTGGACGCCCACTAACACACAGCTTTTTTTCTCTATCTGCAACGTAGAGAGCATCCTGACTCTCCAGCCCCCCCTCAAGGGAGTTACATACAGAAGAACAGGAAGTGAGGATTTCTCAGAAGAAATAAGGACATTTAAAAGCAAAATCGAAGGATGAGGTAAGTGAAGGACGCTATTTAGGAACATTTTTTTTTACCTTTACAACCCCTTTAAGGCCTTATATTCTTTTCACAGATCCCAAGGTGTTCTGTGATCGCACAAGGGACAGATGAGCATCATGATCTCCCCTCCTCAATCTTACAGTGCCTTGAAAAACAATTCGCACCCCTTGAAATATTCCACATTTTGTCATGTTATAACCAAAAACGTAAATATGTTTTATTGGAATTTTATGTGATGGAGCAACACAAAGTGTCAAATAATTGTGAAGTGGAAAGACAATTATAAATGGTTTTCAATTTTTTTGGCAAATACCGTATTTATCGGCGAATAACAAGCACAGGCGTATAACACGCCCCCTAACTTTAGGAGGGAAGTTTCAGGAAAAAAACTTCCACAGCCCCCTGCGTATAACACGCAGGCACAGTTTACCCTCTTTTTCAGGGTAAAAAAGTGAGTGTTATACGCCAATAAACACAATAAATATGTGAAAAGTGTGGCCTGCATTTGTATTCAGTACCCGAGTCGATACTTTGTAGAATCACCTTTTGCTGCAGTTACAGCTGCAAGTCTTTTTGGGTATGTCTCTACCAGTTCTAGTGAGTGACATTTTCCCATTTCTTCTATGCTGGGCCATTCTAACCATTCCATTGTAGCTCTGGCTGTATGTTTATTGTTGTTACTTGCTGGAAGGTGAATCTCCACCCCAGTCTCAAGTAATTTGCAGACTTTAACAGGTTTTCTTCTAAGATTGCCCTGTATTTGGCTCCATCCATCTTCCCATCAACTCTGACCAGCTTCCCTGTCTCTGCTCAAGAAAAGCATCCCCGCAACATGATCCTGCCACCAACATGTTTTACAGTGGGGATGGTTCAGGGTGATGTGCAGTTTATATTACCTGCTGGTCTGGGGCTAGACATTCACACACGCTGACGTTCAATCAAAGACAGGCAGTTTAAAAGCAAGCAGAGTTTCCTTTACTGCTTAGTGACACCAGTGTCAAGTCTCTACAATTGTCTATTTGTGAATAGGTTGTACAAAATAATATATAATACCGTACATTAATATAAAAAGATAAATTATGAAATGGACCTAAAATCTTTATAGTCAGCTAATAAAGGACTTGCATACTTTTGCAAGGCATATGAATATGGAGATCAAAAGTCACTTAAAGTACAGCTTTTTTTTTTATCACTCCAATTTACAGCTTTTATGCTTGATGCTCCACTTAAAGCATAGGTGCTCAAACTGTAGCCCTCCAGCTGTAGGCTGAGCACCCATGACCTTTAATGTATCATGTGAGTCTGTACTGAGGTTCTGATTTTGTAATGCACTGCACAGTTTAGAATCTCCTGAGATTCGTGTCTTTATTCAGCATTCAGAGAAAATGTGTCATGTTTTTCCTGCGCAGAACAATACACAAGGATAACAATACAGCTGCCCCGTCATTGTCATCTAATGTCTCTTACATTCATTTCCTGCCATGTCTAAGCAGTATTGTTAATCTGTTTGAAACAAGCTCCTGAATAGCTAATCGTCAGCTGCAAAAATCTCTAGCATCTGTACTGTAGTTATTGACACAAATTCCCACACAGTATACACTCATGACACTGCTCTTAAGTACATAAGCTAAATAACGCTCAGTATTTGCCAGTTAAGCCAAGCCCAAATAGCATACAAGCTTTCAGAGTATTTTCTTCCCTGCCATTATGTATATTTGCAGTAAAGTAATTGGATATTTCATTTTGGCTTTGATGCGCTCCAAGTTTGGCATGTGTGTTAATAGTGTAACCTCACTACTGTAGGCAAGGGCTGCAGCAGAAGAGCTTATGTGTATATGAAATGTCATACAGCACTTATGTTCATAGTGCCAGGACTGCAATGAATAATGAAAGCTGCGGTAATGTGATTTAAAATGATACTCTACCCGAAACAGTTTTTTTTCCTGTCTGGACGGACTAGAGGAATGTTCTGGATGATGGGTGCCATGGGAATCTGTTTAGCTACTTGTCGACCAGCCGCCGCTGTTGTACTGCGGCAGGTTGGCATGGCCGAGGGAATCGCCATGATGATTGTACATCGGCGACTTAAATCGATATGGCAGGTGCTCGCCCGCTGCGTGTCCCCAAATCTGATCTGCCGGGCACCAGCGATCGCTCCTGACAGAGGCAGGAAGAGGATCTATGTGTGTAAACACACAAATCCTGGGTCTATCAGGGGAGTAGAGAAAGATTGTGTGTTCCTACTAAGTGGGAACAGCGATATGTCTCCTCCCCCCCAGTCAATCCCATCCCCCCACAGTTAGAGGGAACACATATAACCCCTTGATCACCCCTAGTGTTAACCCCTTCCCTGCAAGTGACATTTATACAGTAATCAGTGACTATTTTTTAGCTCTAATCGCTGTATAAATGTCTCTGGTCCCAAAAGTGTCAAAAGTGCCCGATCTGTCCGCTGCAATGTTGCAGTCCCGATTAAAATCGCAGATCGCCGCTAGTAATAGTAAAATAAATAAAAATAATAAAACTGCCATAAATATATGCCCTATTTTGTAGACACTATTGGCCAGATTCAGGTAGACTTACGACGGCGTATCACTAGATCACGTCGTATCTTTAAGCGTATTCTCAAAGTGAGATACGCTTAAATGTTGCTAAGATACGACCGGCGTAAGTCTCCTACGCCGTTGTATCATAGCTGCCTATTTACGCTGGCTGGTAGGGGGGTGTACGCTGATTTACGCCTAGAATATGTAAATCAGCGAGATACGCCTATTCACGAACGTACGCCTGGCCGTCGCAGTACAAATACGCCGTTTACGTAAGGCGTTCTCATGCGTAAAAATATTCCAAAAAATGTTATACATTTTACGTTGTTTGTGTAACTCGTCCGTGAATGGGGCTGGATATAAATTACGTTCACGTCGAAACCAATGAGTCTTAGCGGCGTAATTTGGAGCATGCGCACTGTGATATGTCCACGGACGGCGCATGCGCCGTTAGTAAAAAAACATCAATTACGTGGGGTCACACTTAATTTAAATAAAACACACCCACATCAAACACATTTGAATTCGGCGGGCTTACGCCGAACCATTTACGCTACGCCGCCGTATTTATTTTTTTGGGATATTTATTACAGCAAAATTGGAAAAAAAAATTCAATATGGTTGCTCTTTTTTTTGTGTTTACAGCGCAAGAAATAAAAACCGACAGGTGATCAAATACCACCAAAAGAAAGCTCTATTTGTAGGGAAAACATTTTGTTTGGGTACAACATCACACGACCACGCAATTGTCACTTTAAAAAAATGTTTTCTTTCCTAAATAAGTAGTGTTCAGAAGCTTTCATCCCCTGGTGTCCATTGCCATGAAACTATACTCTGATGGTAGTGTAAGGCTGGGTTCACACTTATGCACCTTGAATGTGGGTTTCCCCACATCCAATTTGCATGACAGGAGAGTGTGAACTGGCTCGCAATGGAGCTGGTTCACACACCTCAGGGGTGGCCGCAGTCCGCATTTGGAAAGGGTCCTGTGCGTTTTTTGTTTCCGATTCAAGTGCGGATTCAGGCAGAATTTTTTATTTTTTTTTATATTACCACTTCAGCTTTTATTGAATTCCAGAGACCAACTCATGGTTTGGACCTTTGTTTCGTCTCTGTTTACGGTTTGCATCATCTGTGGTGTTTTAAGATACCTGTAGTGTAACAGATCGCTTTATTATGATCTCCCTTTATTTCTTTATATATATAAAAAAAATCTTTTTTTTTTTCTTTTTTTTTTATACAAGAAAAATCAATAGATCTATGTGATCCTATTTTCAACAGGGTAGTAAAACTCCTTCTCCCACTTCTAAAGAGGCCTGTCATTTGGCAGGCCGAAACCCTGTTATTACAATGTTGTATAATGTTTCTTCTACTGCGTTTACCCAATCCCAGATTAGAGGAGTATCCGCTTCCCGCCATTTGTTTGGTATAAGCCTTTTTGCGGCGTTTAGCAAGTGGGGGAGAAGGGATTGCTTGTGCTTTTTAATGCCTACCTGGTTGCAATGGAATAGGACACCCCAGGGATCTTTTTTGATCTCCTTGCCCGTGATCTCTCTTATTTGGCTCAGTATGGTGTCCCAGTACTTTTGGATTTTCGGGCATGTCCACCATAGATGTGCCATTGTACCTTTATCCGGGCATCCCCGCCAACAGTCTGCCCGTTTTTAAAGCGGCTAGTTTTATCTGGTGTGATATACCAGCCCGAGATACATTTATAGTTGGTCTCAGCGGTTCGTATATCAATTGCTGACAGGTGGGTCAGTTGCATTATCCTCTGATATGTATTTTCACCTCTGGGTATTTCCAACTCCCTTTCCCATTTTTCTACAAAAGGTGCCTCCCCCGTACTCCTAATTTAATAAGTATCCTATAGGCCTCGTACACACGATCGGACATATCCAATGAAAATGGTCCGCGGACCATTTCCATCGGATATGTCCGATCGGGAGTTTGATCTGATGGCGTGTACACACCATCGGATCAAATTCCCCGCCGCCGGACGGCGCGGTGACGCGGCGGTGACGTTGACGCCACCACGTCACCGCCACGTCACCGCACCAGGAAGTTAAACACTTCCGCGCATGCGCTGAATCCATTCGGCGGCGGCGCGGCGGCGGTGGGGGACGACATGTCTACTGGTAAGTGTACTAACCAGCAGACATGTCGGGCGGACAGATACCACCGGATGGATTTCAAAGCATGCTTTGAAATCTGTCGGGTGGAGAAATCTGTCCGCTAGCCCATACACACGAGCGGAGATGTCTGCTGAAACGGTCCATCGGACCGTTTTCAGCGGACATATCCCCTCGTGTGTACGAGGCCATACAGTTTGGTGATTGTGCCCTTTGAATTCTCAGTTTTACACACCTTTTCCAGTGGTGTCAGCTCCGCCCACGATCGCAAAGGTCGGGGAAGGTGCTGCACAAAGTGATATAGTTGTGAATAGTGCCACCTATCTAGTTTCCAGAAATCAACTTTAGATTTCAATTCTTCATATGTTTTGATCCTATCCTCTATAATTATGTCTCCCAAGTGCACAATATTTTTTTTTATCCAATTTCCGCCAATTTTTTTTTCTCCTGGTGCAAAATAGGCATTATCTTTTAAATTCATTAATGGGGAATTAAACTTCCTTTCAAGTTGTGTCTGAGCCCTATCCCGCATTCTCGGTGTATCTCGTGTCATGTCCAGTGTTCCGTGTTTAAGTGCTCGATGCTGGGCCGGGATCCATATGGTGTTACTCAGTTGTATACCCGCTTGTGCCTTCTCAATTTGTACCCACCTTTTATCTTTTCTATCTCTAGCCCATTCCACCGCCCGAGATAGAACCGCCGCTTTATAATAACTTTTAATATCGGGGACCACTAAGCCTCCATATTGCTTCTCCTGTTTAAGGATAGAGAGAGATATTCTATGCTTTTTTTTTTGTTTTTCCACACATAGTTCATCAGTAGGGAATTTAATATTTTCAAGATTTGTTGGGGTACCGCTATCGGAATTAATAAAAATGTATACAGTATTTTTGGTATTACCACCATTTTTAGCATATTTATTCTACCTACCCAAGAAATGGGTTTGTTGATTGTTTTTTTTAGTTCGTTTTTGATCTCATTTAGCAGGGGAACATAGTTTATTTTGTATATCTTCTGGACCGTACTAGCCAATTTAATTCCAAGATATTTTAGTTCTTTGCACCAGGTAAAGGCGCACATCCCTTTTATTTGCCTTACGTCTTTCTTGTTGAGGTTGATGTTTAAAATTTCGGATTTTGTTACGTTAATCTTGAAATTTGATATAAAACCGTATTGATGTAGTATCATGGAAAGCTTAGTGATAGAGGAGGTCGGGTTGGTGAGGTAGAACAAAATATCATCCGCAAAAGCGGATAATTTGTGTTCCTCCTCCTCCACCTTAACACCATAGATGTCAGGGTCTTTTCGAATGGTAGCCAAGAGGGGTTCTAATGACAAGATGAAGAGAAGGGGGGACAGGGGACACCCCTGTCTTGTCCCATTCTTCATCTCAAAAGACTCTGATAATGTACCGTTGATCTTTATTTTGGCTGAAGGATGGTGGTAGAGTGTTTTAATCCAGCTAATCAGCCTGTTACCAATTCCCATTACAGAGAGAGTTTGCGTCATAAGTCCCCAGTCTACCCTGTCGAAAGCTTTTTTCAGCATCCACCGACAGGAATAGACCCGGGGACCTGCTCTGCCTTATCTTCTGGAGCAACAGTAGTGCCCTTATACTATTATCTTTCCCCTCTCTGTTTGGGACAAACCCAACTTGGTCAGGGTGTATCAGAACGTTCATGACCCTTTTTAATCGTTCTGCCAATATTTTCGCAAAAAGCTTGGTATCGGTGTTAAGGAGGGAGATTGGTCTGTACCATCTTTACCTTCTTTTAGTATAATTGTGATCGAGGCGGCCAGCGCATCCTTGCTCATTTCTAACTCAGAGCCCAAGGCATTGAAATATCTGACTAATTTCGGGATTAAGATGTTACTGTATCTCTTAGGCCTCGTACACACGAGGCAATAGATTTGTTCAAAACGGTCTGTCTGACCGATTTGAACAAATCTGTCTCTTTGGATTTTGGTTTGCTCGTGTGTACACACGAGCAAACCAAAATCCCCGCCAGCAGACGGCGCGCTGATGTGTCGGTGACGTGGCGGTGACGTTGACGCCGCCACGTCACCGCACCAGGAAGTAAAACACTTCCGCGCATGCGCCGAATCCATTCGGCGCCGGTGCGAGACGACATGTCTGCTGGTAAGTGTACTAACCAGCAGACATGTAGGGCGGACGGGTTCCCACCCGATAGATTTCAAAGCATGCTTTGAAATCTGTCGGGTGGCCAAATCCGTCGGCTCGCCCGTACACACGATCGAATCTGTCTGCTGGGACGGTCTAGCAGACCGTTTCCAGCAGACAGATTTGATCGTGTGTACGCGGCCTTATAGTAAGATACTGAAAACCCGTCAGGGCCGGGACTCTTCCCGGCTGTTGTATTTTTCAATGTGTTTTTAATTTCTTCCTCCGTTATGGGCCTGTCCATAGTGATCTTTTCCAACTCATCAACTCTAGGGAGTCCCGCTTTCTCCAAAAAGTCACGCGATCTGGCCTCTCTCTCTGCCGCTTGCCCCCTTGACCTCTCTATAGTATATAATTCTTCGTAATAGTTTTTGAAGGTTTCTGCAATCTCTGAGGTTGTGTAGACCAATCCCCCATCTTTCTTTTTAATTTTTTCAATATAATTCCTGACTTTCTTTTTTTGAGCCATTTTAGCTAGATGTTTAGAAGATTTGTTACCCCAGAGATATCTTTCTCGGGCTATGTTGTTAAAGTTTTTCCTTGTTTCTTGTTCCATGATCTCATTAAGCTCGTTTCTTTTTATAGTTAGTTTAAGGAACGTCTCCTTTAATCGCTGTTCTTTATGTTCCCGCTCTAAATTTATTATATCTTTCACCAAATTGTCCCTCTTCCTATTTCTCTCTCTTTTTACCCTTGCGCCCTCAGAGATTAGAACTAGGGTTGTCCCGATACCACTTTTTTAGGACCGAGTACAAGTACCGATACTTTTTTTCAAGTAGTCGCCGATATCGAATACCGATTTTTTTTTTTTTTAAACGTGTCCCCAAATGCAGCCATGTCCCCCCACATATTGCAGCCATGTCCCCCCACATATTGCAGCCATGTCATGTCCCCCACATATTGCAGCCATGTCATGTCCCCCACATATGCAGCCATGTCATGTCCCCCACATATGCAGCCATGTCATGTCCCCCCACATATGCAGCCATGTCATGTCCCCCCACATATGCAGCCATGTCATGTCCCCCCACATATGCAGCCATGTCATGTCCCCCCACATATGCAGCCATGTCATATCCCCCCACATATGCAGCCATGTCCTGTGCCCCATATTGCAGCCATGTAATGTCCCCCATACCTCCCCAGCCGCCGCCGCTGCTGCAGGGTTAATCCCTGTGTAACACATACCCGTGGCGCCATGTAAAGACACGCGATTGGACGGATCCGTCCAATCGCGAGCAAGGGGGGAGTGTCTATGGACATATCCGTGTATAGACACTCCCCCCTTGCTCGCGATTGGACGGATCCGTCCAATCGCGTGTCTATACATGGCGCCGCGTGTATTACATGTTTACAAGGTGCACGGGATTAGCGGCGGTCGGCGGCGGGCGTTGTGCGGCGGGCGATTTGCGGTGAGTGGCGTGCGTTGAGCGGCGGGGGGGGGGGTGGGGTGGAAGTATTCTATTTTGGTATCGGGGGTACCGATACCAATACTCCCGCAAATACTAGGAATCGGTCCCGATACCGATACTGGTATCGGTATCGGGACAACCCTAATTAGAACCCCTCTAATGTATGCTTTGTGCGTCTCCCACAGGGTGGCGCTGGAGATACCTTCTGTATCATTCGTGGCAAAGAAAAATTTGAGTTCTTCTTCCACTCTACCCGCCACTACCTCATTGCTTATCAGGTTATTACTCAAGAGCCAGGCAGGTTGTTGAATATTTTGTATAGATAATTCGATTTTCATAGTTATTGGTGCATGGTCCGATATGGTCATGATTCCAATATCTGTCTCAGTGACCCTTTCCAACAATCTATGGTCTACCAAGATGTAATCTATCCTGGTATACGTTCCATGTGGGGGGGAGAAGAACGTAAAGTCTTGTATTTTAGGGTGAAAAGCTCTCCACGCATCTACCAGTTGGCAGTCATGCATTTTTTGTTTTAATTTTTGAATCTGTGGGTTATTTGTCACCCTCACATGGGACGTGGTGTCCTCTCTCAAGTTCATAACAAAATGTAAATCTCCCATCAGAACTATATACCCCTCCGCAAAAATTTTCAATTTGCCCAAAATTCTACATACATATTCGATTGGGTATACGTTGGGCGCATATATGTTAGCTAGAGTATAGACGGTGTTACCTATCTTTCCTTTCAGGAATAGGAAGCACCCTTCCGGGTCTGTCAATCTGGCTTCTAGGGTAAACTTGATTCCTTTTGCGAACCCTATTGCCACTCCCCTTGCATGTTTGGAGATCGAGTCCCCATAGAACCAGTTTGGGTATGCAGATGAATATAGCTTTATATTAGATTCCAAGGTCAAATGAGTTTCCTGTAAGTAAATAATGTCCGCTCTATATCGTTTGATCTCTTCTAGGATCTTAAATCTTTTCCCGGCGGCGTTCATGCCTTTAACATTGTATGACATGAACTTGATTTCTGCCATATTATTTCTGCTTCTCTGCTATCTTAAATTCATTTTTGGAGTCCCAGGAAGCCACGATTCCTTCGCCCCCTCCCTTCCCTTCCCATACCCTCCACACCCCCCATCCGCCCCCCCCTCTGGCCCCCCTCCCAACCACCCTCCCCCCCAGCCCCCCCTTAGCCTATTGGAGGCTTCAGAACCGTGGAAAACCTCCCTCTTCATTTCCACCGGAACTTTTTCGTGAGGTGGGACCCCCCCCCACACCCTCCCCCGACCATAGGTCCACAATGGCTCGCCGTCATCCCTGGCAAAATGGGTGCCGCCGAGCCTCTTGTAGACCAGACACCCCCCTCCCCCCGCCACCACCCCCCCACTCCTCTCCTCCTCTGGTTTGAATTATTTACTGGGCAGACATCTTTAGTCTACCCATCCTGGCAGCTCCAGAACCGGGATATCCAGTTTAGAACAGAATCCTGGTAGGTCTTCCGGGAAGGTTAGTCTAGCTGATCTTCCCCTCTTTCTGCCCGATGAGGCATGCTGGGAATCCCCATTTGTACTTAATATTCTGTAACCGCATCTGTTCCAGTAGGGGTTTCAAATATCTCCTCCTAGCCAGAGTCTCCCAAGCCAAATCAGGAAAGATCTGTAACTAAGACCCCTTGTAACACAGGGGGGCTTTTTTCCTGAGTCTCGACCAGATGTCGGCTTTGTCTTCGTAGAACCTAATTCTAACAATTGTATCCCTAGGCCTACCCCCTTCTCCGTTGTTGAACTTTCTAATTCGATGTGCCCGCTCGATTTTAATGGGTTCTTCCGTGTCTTGTTCAAGATGGGGGACGAACAAGCTATTCAGGGTTTTTATCAGATCTTCTTCTCTATCTTCTGGGATAGACTTAATCCTTAAATTCTTTCTCCTGTTCCGATTTTCTTGGTCCTCCAAGCGGTACTTTAACATCCTCTGGTTCTGTTGAATGACAAGATATTGCTCTTTCAGTTGGTTGAGTTCAAGTTCCTGTTTTGACAATCTGGTCTCAGTTTCTTCTACCCGCGTTAGTAGGTGCCCCAGATCCGTTCTTAGGATACTAATTTCATCTTTTATAGATTTTCTAAGTCTGGCTTCTAATTTGCTCAGCATAGCTTCAAGTTCCCCCTTAGATGGTATGTGGGTGTCTGTACTTCCCTCCATACTTAGGGTCTGGTCTTGTTCGCCCTCTATGGATATGTCGGGGGTTTGAGCATTGGTACCCCCTGCCCCCTTTTTTGTAGTCCCCGTCTTCTCAGTTTTGTTAGTATTACCTGGGCTTTTGGAGATTCCCTCTTGGGTCATATATTGTTTGATTGTACTGGTTGCAGGGTTATCCTTGGGGGCTTTTGGGGCGGAACCCCTTGTTACTTTACTCATTTTGTATTTTCTCCTGACCCGGATCCGCTTCCCCAGTTTTAGCTATATTCTTCCCCCTGCCGGTACTATCACGGGTACTATCACACTCACCAAGTGAATGGTTCAACGTTAAGTCTCCTGCTTGCTCTCAGTGTGCCCTAGGTCCTAACCCCCCCAGTGCCACTACCCCCTACAGCCCAGTAGATACAAACACTGAAAGTATTGTATTGGATGGAATGGTGAAACCCTCCTTCTCTTCTTCCTTTGGGGGGTAGCAGGGGAAGAGATAAGGCAGGACAAGGAAGTAGGTTGAAGGCTACTAATGACTCGTAGAGAATTGTTTAGGGATGTTGTAGTCTTCAGGGGAGCAAACCAACGGGGGGATAAGAGCGTGAGACAATGGCAGTAGGTAGGAGATAGATAAGTATAGCAATTCGTCCTGCAGTTTTCTATGCTAGAGAATTTCACGGATCTGGGTATCCCCAGCAGTTACTATTGTTGTATACTGCTCCCACCATACGAGTCATATGTCGAGCCCCTTTTTTGCGGGGCATATAGCCTAAGGAGATAAGTCTGCCGGAATGGTTCCCTTCCCCCTCCTGTAGTGTTTTTAGCCTGCAGGACTTTTGGAAAACCAGTTCATAAATGGTATGCAGCGCAGGCACCTTTAACAATAATCTCCCCCTTCTTCATCCGATCCCTCCTAATTTGACAGTATGCTTATGGACAATCCCGTTACTAAAAAGTCTCTTACCCAACGCTGGAGTTACGGGGATGATGGAAATATAAAATGAAACGGTGTTACCTGCTTCCTGAAGCTCAACTATCAGTCTGCTCTCGGTGATGTGGAATGCGAACGTCACAGGGTCGGCGGCGGGGGGGTGCGGGAGGGTCAGACCCGCCCTCGGAAAGCTGGCATTACCGCGGGCAGATCCACCTTCATGGTTCCCTCTTACGGTTCCGTGAAGCTCGAAGGGGGGGGGGGTCGTGAAAGCCTCCCCAGGTTAGAGCAGATGTTGGTTGCCTTTTGCGCCCGCTGGGGACCTGGAAACGAAGCCGCCTCGCCACCTCATCGGCGCCGCTATCGTTCCCTAGATCCCTGGATCTCACGGCGTCTTCCTGGGTGCCTTGGTCGGCTCGTGGCACGGCTTAGCCCCTCCCTCGGCGTGCGTCGCTGCACGTAGAGCACGTCATCCCCCTCTCCCGTTGGTTTCTAGTCTCATGACCCGTGATCTCTGCAGGCAGAAATTCTAACCTGATTCATACCTGAGTTACTAAACAGGAAAGAATAGGTTGGACCCCCTGCTGTGAACCCAGCCTAATATGAAAAACAGGGTGAACTGGAAACCTTGTTTACTACATTTTTTAATGCAGTTAAATCTAAAGAAGGGTTTGTGGGAGATGGAGTGCACCTAGGTTAAAGTAGCAGTTTGCTAAAGCATTATAAACAATTGCCATTTTTTCCATAAAATACAGGTTTTTGGGTGACATTTGGCACTGCATAATATTATTCTATTATGAGGAATTTATACAGTGCCAATTTTTTTTAGAGCGCTTTACAAAATAAAGGGTAGGCAGACTCAATATTGTATCCGGTGCTTCAAGCCTCATGTATCTCATGTATCTAGACGGGCTCTTCCCAGCTTACCTCATGGTTCATTAGTCTGTGTGTTTGATTTCAAGCGGTGTTGCTGTGTCTCCGTTCGTAGACTTTGTTGTGGTTCCCGCTATTACGGGCAGAATTCAAACCTTTTTTTATTTCATATGCAAGTTGCAATTTCTTACATTTCCTTTCCTGCATCCCCTTCATAGTTTGCTGCCTCGTCGGTTGTGTCCTGACATCAGTCGGCACAGGCCTAGTACATTCGTAGGTTCCCTCTGCCTTCTTTATTACCCCATCAACAAACATATGATTCGTTAGTAGATCCAAGACGTCGAGTCGCTTTTGGTCATTGCCCGACATCACTGGCCAAAGGCTTTGCTGCTTGAAGGATTCAAAGTCTATGGGATTGGAGCTGATCAGGTATTGATTGCACAGGTTCTGTGACTGATTGAGGTGGTAATTAGCCCCACCTGGTGACTTGTCTGCATTTTATTAGCCTCAGGGGCTGGATGTTTGGTATGTGTTAGGCTTTGGAGGAGTGATGTGGCAACTCTAAAAGCCCATACACACTGCGGTTTTTGTTGTCCGATTTCATTTGGATTTTCCGGAGCTGTGTAGTGCAGGGGCCTGCCTGATTGCATACAAATTGAAACGTGAGGTTTGGCCTTGCATTGTATGGTTTTGGTAAATCTGAAGGAAAAGATCTGCAGAAGATTATATAGTGTGTATCCAGCTTTACACTCTACCACAGCCCAACGATTCATACCAGCGTTATTTCATACATTCATTAAATTAAATTTTGTTTCATACACTCTACAGTCAGATTCAAGTCCAGTTACATCAGCGGCACAACGATTCGTATCTGTTTCATTTATACACTCTACAGCCAGATTCAAATCCAGTCACATCTTCGGCACAATGATTCGTATTGGTTTCAGTTCATAAACTCTACAGCCCGATTTAAATCTGATTCAAATAAAGTCGCATCTGCGGCATAACGCCGAATAACAATTCATATTGGTTTCATCCATACACTCTACAGGCTGATTAGAATCCAGTCGCATCTGCGCTACAACGATCTGTATTGGTTTCAGTTCATACACTCTACAGTCCGAATCTAGTCGCATCTGCGGCACAACGATTCATATCGGCTCCAATTTCATACACTCTCAGTCACGGTTGACAATCTTTCAGGGCTATAATTCATTCCGACATACTCCAGTTTTCTGCTTATTTTCGCCTTCCTAATAAGGCTACTTTCTTGCAATAGTTGCAAGCACGTCTCTAGTGGCACACAATCCAGTCACTAATCATTTCTCCAGTGGCACACAATCAAGCCACTCACCGTTTCTGGCTGTTGTTTCTCATTTAGGTCAGTCAAGTTCAGATTGTTCCATCCTGCACCATGTTGGACGTTATTTCCTCAAAAATAAATAAAATGTTTCTTTATATACAGTTGTAGCGCCCCCTTACTTTCAGTATGGGCACTACGCTAAAGTTAGTGGAGAGTAAGAGAGTTATGTTGCTTTCACTCATGATTTTGCTAAATTTGGGTTGCTGTCATTCCAGAATTGTCCTGTGGGTCAGTCTGCGCTCCAGGGATGTGATCCCACTCCCGGGCGACAGATGGCGTCAGAGGGGTTCTGGCAGAGCCACTTTTCCCCAGCAGCCTATTGGAGGAGTTTTTCCCTCGCGGGGCATGCTGGGGAAGGGTATATCTGGGGCAGACGCCATTTTTTTGGGGTTCTTCGCAGGTTCCTGGTTCCAGGTGCGGCACCCACTAGGGTGTGCGCATCCAACAGGCCGGGGTCACAAGTTATGCAGAGTTCCTGGTGGATGCTGCCGAGGGGCCCCAGATCCTAAGCTGCTGGCTGTACGGTGGGGAATTGGCTCAAGGAGAACCCGGAGTTAGGTTATCTGAGAGACTTGGACGAACCATTAGGGATCTGGTCACTGACACCTTGACAGGTACATTCCCACTGTCAACAGGTCACCTAAATGTAATTGACTGGAGAGATTCGCTCTGCTGTTCACATTGTCAGCATAGAGCCTGTGGCAGAGGCCTCATCTGGCATCTCAAACCAAATCAGAGCCAGGTCCATTGCAAGGACCTGTTCTTTCCAGCAACCTTAAAGTGGAACTCCGGCTGCCAGGCTTGTGGCAGAAATCTGTCCGGGGAGCACTTCACCCACTCTGGCTAGAGTGGCGACGTGATATACAGTTACTGAAAGCAGGCTTGCTTTCCTGTTCATCCAAGCCTGATGCTGCAGGGTTTTCTTCATTTCGTCAACCTGTCCTGTCTGCCTCCTGTTGATGTTGGTCATGTTGGACCTCAGAAATAAAGCATTTGGAAAACCTAATTTACTGCTTGGGCATTCGCTTACTGCTCTGCTCACTAACGTCACCCCTGGACAACGCTTAGGGGTGGCTTGATTCGCTGATCCCAGGTCAACCAGCGGCCCTTGAGGGGGTATCGCTACCCAGTATATACACAGCGATCACATTTTTTCACCAGACGGTCAGTCACATCAAGGGGCGGGCAGGTTATTTTAAAAAGAAAGAAAAAATGGACTTCTATGTCACCCTTACTACAGGTTCCCAGTCGACTAAGTTATCGACTTCAACCAGGACTTTGCATCTAGGGGCTCAACCAGGTGTGTAGTACTCTCCCAAAAAGCAGCATTCTTTCACTAAACGTTCATATCACATACACGATTTGGACTGCTCATGGGGCATTAGTTACTTCACACGTTTCTTTTCAATACACTGTTTTCAAAGGGCTACCCTTCACCGACGCAGACAAGGTCGCCAAACATTGAGTTTGCTGATAGTGCAAGTGTTGGCAGGCTGAGCATACGTCATGAACTACAGAACGCAACATTCCTACTTAGGCCATACCAAACTTCAGCTTCCCACCTGGTTTCACAGGTTTGTGCTCAGCACAGACGTGCACACGAGCTATCGGTTACCTAACCAGTCACCTCCTGGCTCACCTCGGTTGCCATGCACTGTCATTCCTTTTCCTGTCCTTCTTCTTTTCCTTCTTATCTATTTTTCTGTATACAACTCCACTCACTATCCTACCTTTTACCACTCCTCTTTACTCCTCTCTGTGGGTTCAGAGCATGGCATTGTGCGGTCCTTCAGGGTATGGACCATCCCTATGCTCACAGCGGAGCTGTGGAGTAGGGGCGTTCCCCGCCACAGCCAGGAAAGCCAAGCTCTTCAGGCTGCTTTTCCCATTGCCAGCTGAGCTCAGCACCCAGCGGGCATCCCTGCAGTCAAATCCAGTCACACCGGTGGCACAATGATTTGTCTCCATGGCACCACACGTCTTTTACTATAGTTCTGTCTCTATTGTGAGGCATCTACTATAAGCTACTAATCATTACTCAGACTAATCCACTCATACGCTTGTAAGTACTCATAACTCACCCGATACTCTGCTTCACGTACTCTGTCACACATCCTACTGTCTGATTCAAATCTAATCACTTCAGCAGCGCAACGACCTGAATCCTCGGCATGACACCCCACAATTCCATTTGTCACACAGCTTCCGCAGCACGGCCTTCATCGTGAGGCACCTGCCACAAGCCACCAGTCATTACTCAGTACACACAATCGTATATATGCTTCGACAATATGCAACTCAATTTCAACTATGAGACTTGCAACTTTAGCCAATGCTGGCTGCTACACCTTTGCGTCACAGGCCCCAGGGTGCATCCTAAGGTCAGGTGCTACCTCAGGCAGCACAACAGTTCATGTCTAGGTCAAGTGGATGTCTGGTGGCTGGGGTTTTACCTTTCCTCACAACCGACTCCCTCACTAACTGCCTTCTTGATGCATGGATTTACATCAGCCTTCCACACCGGCCTCGTCATGCTACCCGACTGGACCCATGAGTGCAGAAACCTCCTATTAGTGGCCACTGACGAGCTAGCCACAGATACCTTATTACAGTCCGATCTGGACCAGGGGTTCATAATCTGCCCCTTTGCTGAATCACCTTTCACTACTTAAAGAGTCAGCCCTATCGCACTTATCTAGGACAATTTTTCAAATAAACTACTTCAGTGTATGGCTTGTCTATGCCTCATTCTTCCCACATCCCAAGTTTAAACTCCCTAATTTCCCTTAAATATGCATCAGTTGACCTATCTATTCAAGCTGTTATAAGCATAAGCACAGGCACATGGCTGTCCAAAGCAGACTGTTACTGTTTATTGAGCCATCCCTCTGGCGATGGCATGGCATCAAATGGAATGGTACAAGATCCCAATCAAGTTCTCAGGCTGGACCCAGCAGCTATAGCAGATTTAAAGATGTAGGACAAATTCCTCGTAAACTGGAATAGTATATCCATGTTTATTTCGTTATCATCAGTTTTGTGAATTCAGATAGTCACAGATGCTGCAGCTTCCACAGGCTTCATTGCAATTTTTGGCCATCACTGGTTTGCAGGACCATGGCCACTTTTCAAACTATATTCCATTGTGGCAGCTGCTCAGGTCTGGGGCCATACCTGGACAGGACAAAGGGTGGCCACAGACAAACAGGCCATAGCCTGAAATTATAAACAAAGGCAGGTCCAAGTCACTCACCATCATGTCTTTCTTATGCAGGCTGGTGCAGTTGTCCCTGCAGGGGACAATTTAATGTTCACAGCATTTATATCCTGGGCAAGTATAACGTTGCAGCAGATGTACTGTCCCGCTTTAACTTTACTTAATTCTTTCAGAAGAAACCCGGAGCCGACCCAACCACTATCTCAACTTGGTCGCAGGTGACGATGGGTTAAACACACACCTTCACAATACGATCCATCTCATTGATCAGTCGTTTTTCTGAAAAACACTGAAGGCCTGTCTCATAACACCATCAGGCTATACTTACCTGGCATCCAGCCCTCCTTATTCACAGCCTATACAGTCATATACATCCTACGCAGGCGGCATCCAGAATCATCAGCCCATAGCCAACTACAAACGCTTACCCATCACAAGTGCCATCTTCAGGGATATGTCGACCACCCTTTCACATTCCCATGTTGGATCTCTACCCAGCCTGGCCATCCAAGAGCCCATCTACTTGGCCTTATATGCCTTTTGCGGCTTAGCGAGTTTATCTTTAGTGGCCGCTGGGGCCAGGTACTGTGCAGACATCACCTGGCTCGCTTTCAAGATCCGTTTGTTTATACCTTGTAGGGTTCAAACCAATCAATCCGGCCCCGGGGTCGACATCAAGCTTTTCTAGACCAACGTGTGGTGCCCAGTAGTGATACTTGACAGGTTACTTTTCCTACCAGCCTCCTGAGTGGCAGCCAATTCATCAAGCACGTTAGGAATCTCCCGGTTAACCTAGGCTTTGTATTCTGGACACTCCTTTTGGATCGGATTGGCCTCGGCTGCATCTCAGCACGGGGTACCAGACCATGTCTTTAAAGGGTGGCAGGTGGAAATCCGCCTGCTTCGCTCGATACATTACTAATCCTCAGGCTAGGAATGTTGCAAACTATCACCAAGCTTGCTTAATAAATGTCACAGGACCAAAAAAGAGTTACTTCCGAGTATACTTCTGAGTATTTTTGCCCCCCTTTTTTGGCATACCGGCCAGTAGACCAGGGCACTCTGCAGGTCTATGTTATGTTGTGAGTCTTGTGGCGTGTTTATGTGGTTCATATCTGTCCCGGTTATAGGGCTTTAACCATAAATAAGAAGGCCAGTATGGTGGCCTGAATTTATAGGAGGAGCCCGGGGGGTGTTTAAGCTGACCACTCATCTGTGACCCTTGTCGGTTCCGGTGTATGATCCCCTTCCTCCTATTTCCCCCTTTTCAGGGCACTTCTCAGCACATTTCTCTCCACAATCACCCATTACTTATCTTGGGTATGCCCCCTTGTTTGGAATACCGGCCAGCAGACCAGGGCACACCTCAGGTCTATGTTATGTTGTGAGTCTTGTGGCGTGTTTATGTGGTTCATGTCTGTCCTGGTTGAAGGGCTTTAGCCATAATTATGTATATAAATATATATATATATATATATATATATATATATATATATATATATATATATATATATATATATATATATATATATATACGCCTGTTAGCTAATTAATAATGAGCAAGGAGACTGAAAGGATAAGTAGAGGAGATAGTGAGATAGATTAGGTTGTCGTCAACACAGAGATGGTATTGGAAGCCATATGAGGCTATCAAATGACCCAGGGTGGAGGTGTAGATTTAGAATAGAAGGGGTCATGGACAGAGCTTTGGGAACCCCAATGGAAAGAGGTAGAGTGGAAGAGAATGTAGGTAGGTGAGAACCAGCAAAGAGCAGAGTCTTGAAGGCCCAAAGAAGTAGAGTTTTTTAGGAGGAGTGGATGGTCAACTGTATTTAAGGCAGCAGAAAGATCTTATGCCCTGTATACACGATTGTAATCGGCGCCTGGCACCGTAATGCGTTCCACGCTGGAACGCAGAGCCGCGACCGTGCGATGATGTCATCGCCTGGCGCAGTGTGCGTTCCAGCCTGGAACATGGAAGTGCTGAATGCAATTAGCCCTGCATTCGGCACACATGCTGCTTTAGTATAAACAGACCGGCGTGTATTTATTGTCAGCTGTAGCACGGCCATGCTACAACACCACTACCATCGCTCCCCTTGCTGGACATCAAGCCAGGTTGGAATTCCATGGCTTCTAGTTAAATGCCTTACTGATTCCTGTTGCCATTGCTGGGGACACCCTGAAGATATCTTCCACCCTACACTACGGAATTCCATTGCTGCTGAACTACAACAAAGACACTTCCTCTGCAAAAGGATAAGTAGCCATTGTTTCACTTGTAGTACTAAGTATTAACATACTGCTTGAGATTGTCTGTTGTGTTCTTGGCTGCTTTCTGTAGAGTACCTTAAAGGGACATACACTCTCAAATACCCTGAGTTATATTTGCCTCTCTTACGCAATTATTAGCTGCCTACATCTTCTTTAACTACTACGTGCTTGACATAAGTTGTTACTTGTGCCCTAAGTTGCTGAACTTGTTCGCAATAACTTTTCTATGCTAAGGGTTGAAGGTAATTTATACCTACTCCCTTAGTGGCCTAATGCACTTCTTTATGTTTAAGTGATATGATAGTCAAATAAATGCATGGTATACGGAACTAATTTTATCTGCTTCTAATCAGTTGTTCATTGATCGGGAAAAGAATCTTAAAGAACATTTAGAGGAGTACACATTGGATTTGATAAACATGAAAGAGGGCAAATTCCTAAGGGATAAAGCAGCCTACGACAATAAATATGCATATAAATGGAACGAATCAACATCTAGTAGACTGCCAAGTCATCCTCCTGTAAGAAATGTACCCACAAACGTGAACATACCTAATATCTCTTCCGTTTCCTCCACAGTCTCTAGTCAATCAACAGTTTATAGGGATTTATCCCATGATCGACTGCCCAAAAAACGCAAAGGAGATCGCCAATCAGCCTCTTCGGATTCACTGACGCGCACCGGGTCTACTATTACGAAACGTCCACTAGTTAGTTCTTCTACTTTGGACACTTTCCGGGCATCATCTTTCGCGCGCTCAATGCAACTCGACACTCCACAAGTAACAAACGCTACGACTGCGCACCCGAGTCGGGCCTCAACACCTGGTATTGCGTTTTCTCTATCGCCAGGTAATCTATCCACTAGACGGGTAAGTGAACCTAATCTTTCCTTATTAGTTTCTCATAGTGCGGTAAATGCAGATCCAAAGATAGCCCCTATTTTTTTAGGGAAACCAGTGGACAATCTGTCCACATCCATGATGCAACCAACAGAGATAGAACAATAACTTCAAATATTGATCTGGAGGTCATTAATCTCTCCTCTATCCCACTGAGTCAACATGAGGTGGAGGTTCTCAAACTAGGCCTTACCTTTTGTCCACAGGTGGGAGGGGATAGATTTCAGATGATAAAAGATGTCCATCTTTTTGCACGGAAACTTATTTTTAAAGTAATGTTTGATAAACAATCGTCTGAATTTGATTTGCTGTCTTTCGAACAACTAAAACAAGATGCTGACGAAATTCAGGCTATTGAAACACTAATGGAGCTCTGGGCACACTGATGATGATTTATCACCATGTGTGCCGTCCCCTGCTGGCATCTGTGCCCCAGAGGTATCCTTTCCACCACCAATTTCTTTCAAACCTAAGTCTCAAAATTTTCCTTTGTTAAACAAGAATGCCAGTATTTGGTCGTTTGTACAACAGACGACCAAAGAAATTGGTAGATTAGAATTAACAGCAGATGCCAAAGTAAACAATCTTACTTTCAATCAGCGCCAAGCTCTTAAAAATCTTCAAAATAATCATGCAATCATAATCAAACCCGCGGATAAAGGAGGAAATGTCGTGGTTATGAATATATCTGATTACGAAAATATGTGTAGAAAAATCTTGGATAACACTGATTGGTACTTACCTATTTCACAGTCCCTACTTTCTGTTTTCAACAAAGAATTCTTATCAATTATTACCCAGGCGTATCACAAAGGCATCATTAATAAGGATACTTGGAACTTTTTGAACGTACAGGCACCCAGGGTTCCGACCTTGTATGCCTTACCTAAAATCCATAAATCATTAACGTGCCCGCCCGGGAGACCCATTGTCTCCGGATGTGCTAGCCTAACTGAAAATGCTAGTGCCCTGGTTGATAGCTATCTTCGTCCACATGTAACCTCTTTGACCTCCTATATAAAAGACACTATCGATTTGTTGCAAACGATAGAGGGAATCACAGTACCCCCCAATACGTGGCTGGTTGCCATAGACATCGAAAGCTTGTACAATACCATACCACATGAAAAGGGTCTGGAAACTATCGGAGCTATCCTTAAAGATAGAGGTGATCGGGCTCAGACTTACAATCTTTTTATTTTGGAGTTATTAAGATTTATCTTGACAAGAAATGTTTTTTTGTTTGGACTCTCCCACTACCTCCAGGTACAGGGGGTTGCGATGGGGACTAAGTGTGCCCCATCGTATGCCAACCTGTACCTGGGGGGTGGGAGAAGGAACTTTTTTGTAATGAGGACCCATCTATGTGCATGCACCATGTGATTTCATGGTATAGATATATTGATGACGTCCTGTTATTGTGGTCAGGCACTCAATCTGAGCTTGATCAATTTATGAAGGGTTTGTCACTGAATGCATACAACCTAAAATTCACCATGGAATGTAGTCAGGAAAGTATCAACTTCCTTGATCTAAAGATCTCCATTGATTCAGATGGAACAGTTTTCTCGTCCCTCTATCGTAAACCCTCATCGGGAAACACAATTCTTCACGCCTCCAGTGGCCACCCATCTTCTTTGGTAAAGAGCATACCATACAGCCAGTACATAAGACTCAAACGTAACTGTGCCCTGAAGGTGGACTACGAAGTGGCGGCTAATGATCTGTATCTGCGTCTGAGAAAGAGGGGATACAGTCATAAGAATCTTAAAAAAGCATACAATAGAGCAGCTAAAACCGAACGTAGAGATCTAATTTTCCCCAATAGACAAAGAAACACTCTTCAGCCGATACGCATTCTTACGCAATATTCTACTGATCATTGGAAATTTAGAAGTATTTTGGGACAGTTCTGGCCCCTATTACTAGCTGATAACACAGTACGGAAATTCATCAAGGAATCTCCAGAAATTACTTACCGACGTGCACCCTCATTGAGGGACAAGTTGGTTCAAAGCCATTTTGACTCTAAAGGTGATTTACCAAGAAAAACTAGTGGTACATATCCATGCAAAAAATGTAAAATGTGTCCATATATATTATATGGCCCCACCACCTTACTACCCAATGGACACACACATAACATCAGGCATAGGGTTACATGCCAAACGATTGGGGTAGTATATCTGGCTAAATGCCTCTGTGGGTGCTTCTATGTAGGGAAGACCAAAAGGCCCTTTCATGTAAGGATCTCTGACCACATAGGACCCATTTGTAAGAAACTAATGACCACTGCCATCAGTCGGCACATGGGCAAGGAACACAACTTTGAACTATCAATGATCCAATTTGCAGCTCTTGAGCATGTACCCCAACATGTGAGGGGCGGCGATATTGATCGCACGTTACTCCAACTTGAAACACGGTGGATTCAATCCCTGAATGCGACTCAATATCCAGGATTAAATGAATATATTAGTTATAAGTCATTTCTTTAAATGTGTTCTCCACTTGATTAAATATGTGAATTTTTATATACATATATTTTCTGAATACCTTTTGACTCCTCTTTCTTTCAAGAAAAGTTCATAAGACTGCCTAATTGATATATGAGCCAGCAGCTCACCCACTCTGGGTATATTGTATGTTTGCCCTATATGTTTCCCCTGTATGTAAGTGTTCCCTTGCTCCTTCTCCCTCCCTCCCTATAACATATAGGCCTTCCAACAATTTCCCCCCCCCCTCCCCCTCCTTGGTTCTCTCCTCTTTTTCCCCCCCTCCCCTCTCCTTAGTTCTATTTTAGAATTTTCTAAGATATATTGATGCTTTGTATATTCTGTATTCTAAATGTAAATATTGTCATAAATGTTTAATTATTGGTATGTATATTTCTTTGGCACCATTATGCTGGTTTGTTTTTTCCCTTTTTTTTTCCCCATTTGTTTTTTCTCATATATATTTCTTTGATAGATACCTCTGTGCAGCTGTGTGTGTGTGCGGCTGCCTCTCTATGCCATGTTTTTGGCATGGGAGGCTATATACCTTGCTTGTCTCAGTTAGTTAGGATGCCGATCTGTGTATGTTCCCCCTAGTACTTTCATCTAGGCTCTATTTACACTTGCACCCGAACGAGTGCCAACGCCCTCGTCCCGTGTTATTCTGTGCGCCGTTCTTTTGGGCTGACATGCCTCTCTGTATGGACACCCAAGGGCTTTTTTCACACTCTTAGCCCGTCTGTCACTATGTTGCAGTTATATGGAATTTTTTCCACGCCCTTTCCATCTATCTATCGGACCAGTGGGCGTCGCCCGCTGGTTCCGATGTCCACTCCCCCCCCCCCCCTGTGGATGCGGCTTCTCTGCCCGCCTGCCTGCCGATGACCGTGGCTGTGCGGAGGGTGGTGTCCTCCCTCTCTGCGCGTCGGATCGTAGGGCATTCTGGGTATTGTAGGCACGCGTGGACTCTCCCTATGCTGCGGCGTGCTGACGTTCTTTGTCCTCTCACGCCCGATGACGTCAGACGCTCGGACGTGTGGGAGAGGAGATCTATTTAAGCTGGCTGTGATCCACCCTATCTTTCTATGCTGAATGCATCTGCCAGGAACGTTGCTGTGTGACATCTTTACTTTAGGTAAATAACTTATACTTTTACAGGCCTTTTTTTACTTTGTTTGGTCATTCTCTGCATATGTGTTCAATTGAACTAATGTTCGTTGTTATGCTGCTTTTTGCTTTCTATTTAGAAAGTTACATTGATTGATTCAGTACCACACCCTCTTGGATGTTGTCAGCAATGTTCGGACGCTTTCGTGTGGCTGTTCCTGGCACTGCATTATTTTTCTAAAATTATTATGTGAGTTGAAATGGATTTGGTAAAAAATCTTTGTTTTAAAATAAAAAAAAAAAAAAAATAGCTTTTTGTGATATATATATAGATAGTCTATAATTCTTACGTTTTTTATGATTTTTCTTTTTCAGCCAGTTTTTTGTCTCCTCTCCTATGGAGTTGCATCTTTGGCCCTATTTTGGTGCACTGGACCACTAGATGAGTGGGTTGCCCCTTGGATTGCAAGTGCCGAGCCGCTCTCTATTCCCCTCTTCTCTATTCAGCTCCCAGCCCCCTGCCCCCCGGCCTTTTCTCTTCCCCTACTCACCACCTTCTCCCCCCCTTTCCCCCCCTCCTTTTTCCCCCTTCCCTTTCTCCAGGTCTGGATGTCCACTCTCTGACACGCAAGGTTAGCAAAGCACACACACATACCTGTATGAATATATGGTTATGATTCTTATGTCTTTCTGTAATATGTAATTTTTTCTATTAATAGAGCTGTTTTCAAAATATCAACCTAGCCCCTGACGAAGCCGGAATCTAGGCGAAATATATTGGGCTCATTAATCCTACGGTTGTGATCATCGCTCTGCTTGTATAATCAGGACCTACAGCTGCCTGGTTTTAAGGCTTTTACATTTTATTGTTATGAATTATGTATTATCTATATCATACTCTGTGACAATTATTTTCTATATCCTATGTTTTGTATAAAATAAATTATATTTTTTCTATAATTTTTTTTCCAGTTTATGCCTTGTATTAGCACCGGTATAGTCCCCCATTGTCCATATTATAGAATTAAGTGATATGATGTAGAGAACCCCCAAACTCCTGTTCTGTGTGGAGTGACGCGTGGGGTCCAGTACTGATAATCACTTGCATACAGAGGTGCATTGGAATCTTCAGGTGTATCGTATTCTTTTAACACTAGGGTTTGGTTGCATGTTGTAATATGTCCACCCCTAGTAGCTCAACGCATTTCCTTATGTAAGAGAGAGATGATTTAGAGAATCCCCAAACTCCTGTTCTGTTTGGAGTGACGCCTGGGGTCCAATACTGAATTCTCACATAGAGAAGTGCATTGAAACCCTTACTAACCAAAGTTGTGGTTCACTCCCGTTCACCAGAGCTGTTACAATGATCAGTTTTTCCGACAGGAAAACTGTGCTTTTTTCAGCAGGAAAACGCCTGTTTCTCATCGTAAACCAGCCGGACGAGAAACACGTTGAGGAAATTGAGACTGAACATGTTCTCTTTTTTTCTCTTTGAGATCCACAACAGTTTTCTCGACGAAAAACATACAAACGACCGTTTTTCTTGGCAAAAATGCTCTGCCAGCATTTTTCTTGATGGATTTTGCCGAGGAAAACGGTTGTGTGTATGAGGCCTTAGTGTAAGGGCTTAAACAAGGATCTTCATTGCAGGATAACCATGTAGTAGTTAAGCGAAAGCTGCAGAATTAAAACAATTTGTGATATTACAATAACATATTTAAGTTTATATAAGGTTTTAGAGATTAGATTTAGAGTTACATTAACACTAGGCATTTCCATTGTCTCTTTGTAGGCAGCAAAACAGGTGATTAGTATCTCATGGAGCTTAGTTTTTGATGCTTCTGTAAGATAGTAATACATATTACAGTATTGGATACAAACAATGTAGTGCTAAATCTACAGTATGTGGTACCATGTAAATAGCACAACTCACAGAGCACATGAAAAAACGTGAACTAATGATAAATACGAATACCAAACAATAATGCTTGATATATAAGTGAACCGTAAAAAGTCAAGTGAAGTAAATAAGCATCAATGGGATGATTAGTGCAAACAATGAAATGAACTGATGTCCAAAAGGATGGAATCCAAGAGGATATAATGTTGTCTGTAGGGATCTGGAACATCTAAATCACATCAAAGGTGTAGGTAGGAAAGAGTACGCTTACCAGATACGTTGGACTCTAATACTGTATAGTAAAGAGTCAATCGAACCTTGTGGTCATTGGGACCCGGGACCACTACTACCGGGATGGCACTGGCACAAACAGCAGGAACCGACCCGGCTTGAATGGTGTACTTCTGTCTATGTCTTAGACTCCAGGTGAGGCCTTAGATTGTAGATCCAGAGGTCCAAGGATAAATGGCTGAGGCTCCGACAAGACCACAGAAAAAAAAATGGAAAAAAGGTGCTCCAATAGCGCAGGTCATTAAAACCAATATAGGCTTGTTTGTATCCACTATTTGCTGACTTTGTTTGTTTGTGTGTAGCAGCTTAATTTTTTCTTTGTGGTTAGCGCAGTTTTTTCTTTACACATGTTACAGTATGATTGTACAAACTTCATAGAGGCGATAGAGGCGATTCAGTTCGCATGTGCCGCGCTATACAAGTTTTTCATTCATTCATTCATTCATTCATTCATTCAGACTTCAGACTTATTAACAACTTAAAGCGGAGTTCCACCCAAAAGTGGAACTTCCGCTTTAAGCACTCCTCTCCCCCTTATACCACATTTGGCATGTATTTTTTTTGGGGGGGGGGGTGAGGACTTTGGTAGGAGTGAGACTTCCTGTCCCACTTCCTCCTTCCGCCCAGGGACCGCCTTGGCAACTTCTCCTCTCGCCTTACGTGACACTTTTTGTAGCTGCTGACTTTTAATAAACCTAAAAAGGCTGGCACTCCCCTTTAAAAATGGTCCTGCCTACCTACATAATTTATAATTAATAAGGACCTTTTTACTATATATATCAAACAGAGATTGTTTAAATAGATGGCATCATATGTGGCTATGTTTAGACAAGATCAATTCTGAGAATGAAATATGGTTAAGGTAATACAACTAGCTGGTTAACACTTTTAGAGATGAGCAAACGGCTTATTTTTCCTGATTTCAGTTAGAAGAGGTTTGCAGTATTCACCGACATTTTCTCATTATCTTTATGAAATGCCAGCATATTTTGCAGTGCTGTGCTCCATTAGTGTGTTTCCATTGAGCCTCTTGGCTGTATCAATGTGGACACCTGTATAGATGATTTTCTGTTTTCTGTGTACAGGTTGTAATGATAACAATTACATGCCAAGCCTGGAACATATTCCAACTGGGATTTTAGTTTCCATCACAAAGACCTGTCTTTTTAAAATTGTTTCACTGTGTGTTGTCTACAGGATACAGTTACATTTTTTTAGTAATGTTGACTCCTGTATTACAGTCTGTTATTCTGTCTGTTATTCACAAATTTTGGCATGTTGTATGTTTTTTTTCAGTTTATGTACCATAGCCACTTCCATACCAGGCACTTACGCACCTTCCCGCCCAAGCCAATTTTCAGCTTTCAGCACTGTCGCAATTTGAATGACAATTGCGCGGTCATGCTACACTGCACCCAAACAAAATTGGCGTCCTTTTTTCCCCACAAATAGAGCTTTCTTTTGGTGGTATTTGATCACCTCTGCGGTTTTTTTTTTTGTGCAACAACTAAAAATAGAGCGAAGATTTTGAAAAAAAAATAAAGTTTTTATTTTTTTCTGTTAATTTTTTTGTAAATGAGTATGTTTTCTCTTTCAATTATGGGCACTGATATGGTGGCACTGATGGGCACCGATGAGGTGGCACTGATGGGCACCGATGAGGTAGTTCTGATGGGCACCGATTAGGTAGCACTGATGGGCACTGATAGGCGGCGCTGCTATTGGGCACTGATGGGCACTCATGGGCGGCACTGATGGGCACTCATTGGCGGCACTGATGGGCACTCATAGGCAGCACTGGGCACTCATAGGCAGCACAGGTGGGCACTCATAGGCGGCACAGGTGGGCACTCATAGGCGGCACAGGTGGGCACTGATAGGCGGCACAGGTGGGCACTGATAGGCGGCACAGGTGGGCACTGATAGGCGGCACAGGTGGGCACTGATAGGTGGCACAGGTGGGCACTGGTAGGTGGGCACTGGGCATGGATTGGCACTGTGGGGTGGCACTGACAGACACTGGGGTGGCACTGATGATCACTGAGGGGTGGCACTGATGGATCAATGTTGCCAATCAGTGCCCATGTGTGGGCACTGATTGGCATCATTTTTTTTTTACTGCCCCCCTTTTTTTTTTTGTCTTTTTTTTTTTGTCATTTTTTTTTGTCATTTTTTTTGTCATTTTTTTTGTATTTTTTTTTGTATTTTTTTTATTTCCCTGGTGGTCTAGTGTGGCGATCCGAGGGGGGGCTGCGCTGATAAACAATCAGCGCGAACCCCCCCTGTCAGGAGAGCCGCTGATCGGCTCTCCTCTACTCGCGTCTGTCAGACGCGAGTGAGGAAGAGCCGTCGGCGGCTCTTCCTGTTTACATCGTGATCAGCCGTGATTGGACACGGCTGATCACGTGGTAACGAGGCTCGGCCGGAGACTCGTTACCGAGATCGGAGGTGCAGGGTGTCAGACTGACACCCCGCATCACCGATCGCCGCGCTGCGCGCCCGCACGGGCGCGTGCGGCATGAAATCGTGCAGGCCGTTTGAGAACGGCCTGTCACGATTTCATAACCACTTCCCGGCCGTAAATCGGCTATTGGCCGGGCGGGAAGTGGATAGGTAAGAAGGATGTGAATAGAAAGTAGATATACAATGGAAATGTTTCATGATGAACATCCATCATTTGAATGGGCTGCTTTACTTTCCGAGAAACACATTCAAAGAAGTCACCGACTCTTTTTTAAATTGCTCCGCAATTATGCCAGTATTTTTCTTTTCATTTGCTTTGTAAGGATTTGTATTGCATTTCTTTGATCTATTTTATTGCTAAAATAAAATTATTATATAATCAAGAAATATTTAACTGCAAAACAATGTATTTACTTAAGCTGTAACAAAGTGACTGTGCAATCTTTGAATTGTCTAAATCTGTGTAATAGGAGAACCTACCTAAATTTTCCAGTCAGTTTGTATTTGTGTATGCAAGCCCTTGCTCTAGATCAGGGGTACTAAATTCAAATTCAAGGAGGTCCGGTCGCCAAAATTTTCTTTGGGCCGAGGTCCGAATCTCAAGTCTGTGCTATGACTCAGAAAGATTGTAGTCACAGGTGTCCCCATCACAGAGCTCCTTTACATCAGGTGTCCCCATCACAGCGCTCCTTTACATCAGGTGTCCCCATCACAGAGCTTATTTACATCAGGTGTCCCCATCACAGAGCTTCTTTACATCAGGTGTCCCCATCACAGAGCTTCTTTACATCAGGTGTCCCCATCACAGAGCTTCTTTACATCAGGTGTCCCCATCACAGCGCTTCTTTACATCAGGTGTCCCCATCACAGCGCTTCTTTACATCAGGTGTCCCCATCACAGAGCTTCTTTACATCAGGTGTCCCCATCACAGCACTCCTTTACATCAGGCGTCCCCATCACAGAGCTTCTTTACATCAGATGTCCCCATCACAGAGCTTCTTTACATCAGGTGTCCCCATCACAGCACTCCTTTACATCAGGTATTCCCATCACAGAGCTTATTTACATCAGGTGTCCCCATCACAGAGCTTCTTTACATCAGGTGTCCCCATCACAGCACTCCTTTACATCAGGCGTCCCCATCACAGAGCTTCTTTACATCAGATGTCCCCATCACAGAGCTTCTTTACATCAGGTGTCCCCATCACAGCACTCCTTTACATCAGGTATTCCCATCACAGAGCTCCTTTACATCAGGTGTCCCCATCACAGTGCTCCTTTACATCAGGTGTCCCCATCACAGAGCTTATTTACATCAGGTGTCCCCATCACAGAGCTTCTTTACATCAGGTGTCCCCATCACAGAGTTTCTTTACATCAGGCGTCCCCATCACAGAGCTTCTTTACATCAGGTGTCCCCATCACAGCACTCCTTTACATCAGGTGTCCCCATCACAGAGCTTCTTTACATCAGGTGTCCCCATCACAGAGCTTCTTTACATCAGGTGTCCCCATCACAGAGCTTCTTTACATCAGGTGTCCCCATCACAGCACTCCTATACATCAGATGTCCCCATCACAGAGCTTCTTTACATCAGGTGTCCCCATCACAGCACTCCTTTACATCAGGTGTCCCCATCACAGAGCTTCTTTACATCAGGTGTCCCCATCACAGAGCTTCTTTACATCAGGTGTCCCCATCACAGCACTCCTATACATCAGATGAGCTTCTTTACATCAGGTGTCCCCATCACAGAGCTTCTTTACATCAGATGTCCCCATCACAGTGCCCATTTACATCAGGTGTCCCCATCACAGAGCTTCTTTACATCAGGTGTCCCCATCACAGCACTCCTTTACATCAGGTATCCCCATCACAGAGCTTCTTTACATCAGATGTCCCCATCACAGCGCCCATTTACATCAGGTGTCCCCATCACAGAGCTTCTTTACATCAGTTGTCCCCATCACAGCACTCCTTTACATTAGGTGTCCCCATCACAGAGCTTCTTTACATCAGGTGTCCCTCAGGTGTCCATCAGGTGTCCCCATCATCGTGCTTCTTTACATCAGGTGTCCCCATCACAGCACCCCTTTACATCAGGTGTCCCTATCACATCACTCCTTTACATCAGGTATCCCCATCACAGTGCCCCTTTACATCAGGTGTCCCCATCACAGTGCCCCTTTACATCAGGTGTCCCCATCACAGCGCTCCTTTACATCAGGTGTCCCCATCACAGCGCTCCTTTACATCAGGTGTCCCCATCACAGCGCACCTTTACATTAGGTGTCCCCATCACAGCAGCGCCCCTTTGCATCAGGTGTTCCCATCACAGCGCCCCTTTACATCAGGTGTCCCCATCACAGCAGCACCCCTTTACATCAGGTGTACCCATCACAACAGCGCCCCTTAACATCAGGTGTCCCCATCACAGCACCCCTTTACATCAGGTGTCCCCATCACAGCGCCCCTTTATATCAGGTGTCCCCATCACAGCGCCCTTTACATCAGGCATTCAGTCCCCATCAGAGTCCTCCTTAACATAAAATGTGCCTATCAGCGTGTCACGATAATGGGCACATTTTAAGTTAAGGGACACTCTAATGTGCAAATTTTATGTTAAGGGGCACTCTGATGGGTACATTTTATATTAAGGGGCACTTTAATGGGCACTCCAACAGCGTGCCCCTTACCATAAAATTTGCCCATCAGAGTGCCCCTTAACATAAAATATGCCCATCAGCGTGCCCCTTAACATAAAATAAGGGTCACACTGATGGGCACCTTTTATTTTAAGGGACACTCTGATGGGCACATTTAATTTTAAGGTGCACGCTGATGGGTATATTTTTAATGTGCATGCTGATGGGCACATTTTATGTTAAGGGGCACTCTGATGGGCACAACAAAATGTGTCCATCAGTGTGCCCCTTTAACAAAATATGCCCATTACTGTGCACATTAAAAATATACTCATCAGCGTGCCCCTTAAAATTAAATGTGCCCATCAGCATGCCCCTTAAAATAAAAATTTCCATCAGATTGCCCTTAACATTAACAACATATGCCCAGCAGTGTGCACAATAGAAATATGCCCTTTAGTGATCACTAATGGCCCACATACCTTGAATGCAGGAGGGCACTGAAATACAGAAGGGGGTGGAAGCTGTGAGATAAGGAGCCAGGACCCCAGAACCGCGAGCAGCAGGGGGCGGAGTGCACGTGACGACCCTACTAGCAAGGAGAGCCAGGAGTGGACCCGGGAACCACAAAAAGCAGGGGGGCGGTGCACACCCCTAATCGCTGCCCGTGAGTCTTCTGTGAACTCCGGACCTGCGCGAGGAACAGGGGGCAGGCGTACACACGCAGCGTCACTGGTTGCTGGGGAAACCCCAGCGGTCCCAGCAAACCAACGATTGCTGTCATTAAGAATTATACTGGCGGTCCGAGCAGAAGTGGCACTCAGGCCGGACTCGGACTGCGGGCTGCAATTTAGTGACCGATGCTCTAGATTATGGTAGATCCAAAGAACAGTGTCCAGCCATATGGGTAACATGCAAAACTCAGCCGGAATTGGGAGCTGTCAAAACCATGTACATGCTCTCCTTTCCCCCCTGAAAGGTGCCAAATGTGGTAGCGGAGGGGGGGGGGGAGAAGGCAGACAAGTGGAGCTTCCCGTTTTGGGTGGAGCTCCATTTTAATTCTGCTTTGTACTGCAAAAGGTCAATGTTTTGTGTCTCATGGGTTGACATTGTATACTGTGGTGTGCCTTCCCATACATGTGTAATTTCCTGTCTTTCTGGAAAGTGAAAAATGCAGGAGGAAGTTAAGCCTTGTGGTCAGACAGTCATGTAAAATGTTATGGTCATAGCATGTTTGGAGCTACCCTAGAACAGGATACTAGTATGGGACTATGGACTGTAATGCCACCATGTTATGGAAACAAGCTTATATGAAAAAGGGAGTATCCAGTCACAAAGTGAAAGAATAGCGGACTTTGAGGCAGTGCGGAAGTATGTTAAAAAATATATATACTTTAACCACTTGTCATCTGCCCGCCGTCAATTGACGGCGGGCAGACGACTCCATTGTTCTGACATCACGTCATATGACGTGATGTCCCTTTAAAGCCGCGGGCGGGCGCCGCGCGCGGCGTCGCCGGCGGCGGCGCGCGCGCACCCGCCGCTCCGCGGGGATCCCGTGCGAGTGCCCGGCGGCAACGATCGCCGCCGGGCACACGCGATTGCTCTGTAAGTGAGCTGGGACGTGCAGCTCTGTATGTAAACACCGAGCTGCACGTCCCTGTCAGGGAGAGAGGTGACAGATTGTGTTCCTTGTACATAGGGACACAATCGGTCACATCCCCCAGTCACCCCCCCTCCCCCTACAGTTAGAACACTCATAGGACACACATTTAACCCCTTCCCCGCCCCCTAGTGGTTAACCCCTTCACTGCCAGTCACATTTATACAGTAATCAATGCATATTTATAGCATTTTTCACTGTATAAATGTAAATGGTCCCAAAAATGTCAGAAAAGTGTCCGAAATGTCCGCCATAACGTCGCAGTCCCAATAAAAAAATCGCAGATCGCCGCCATTAATAGTAAAAAAAATAAAAAAAAAATGCCATAAACTATCCCCTATTTTGTAAACGCTATAAATTTTGCGCAAACCAACCGATAAACGCTTATTGCATTTTTTTTTTTACCAAAAATATGTAGAAGAATACGTATCGGCCTAAACTGAGGGAAAAAATATTTTTTTTATATATTTTTTGGGGTTATTTATTATAGCAAAAAGGAAAAAATATGGCATTTTTTTAAAAATTGACGCTCTATTTTTGTTTATAGCGCAAAAAATAAAAACCGCAGAGGTGATCAAATACCACCAAAAGAAAGCTCTATTTGTGGGAAAAAAAGGACGCCAATTTTGTTTGGGAGCCACGTCGCACGACCGCGCAATTGTCAGTTAAAGCGACGCAGTGCGGGAAGCTTATATTTTGTCTGGGCAGGAAGGGGGTGTAGGTGCACAGTAGGTAAGTGGTTAATACAAAAATAGAAAATTATACAATTTTACAATAGAAATTGAGTACTAGACATAAATAGAATATAATCATACGGATTACATATTTTTTGATACTGGAACAAATCCCTTGAAGTCGCCTACGCGTTTCGCCGTTGGGCTTCTTCAGGACGAGATACAAAGGAAAAGGGAAGAATATAATACAGTCGTATAATCTAAAGCACGATAAGTGTATTCATCCACCAGGATTAGGCATAAAGGAAGTGCCAAAGTATTCAAATATAGGTGTAGTCACCTTGGGAAAATCGATAATCCATATGATAGCATCAGTGATAACAACCGTCCCCGAGTATCAGTAACTTCATGGTATAGTAAGCCAGTATAGGAACCAGAAATTGTATCACAGCAATAGGTAGACAATGCTTCCTTATCTGGGGGGTCCTAAGATGGCACTAAAACTGGGGCCAGATCTTATGCACAGACAGGCATCCAAACAGAGGAAAAATTCCAAAGCATATTCTGGACATTCGCTTATTGTCAGCGGTATAATCTTCAGCAGCTTTAATGGTGCTTGTGCATAGTTCGTCTGAATGTGCCCCAGGGGTGGCTAGGTACACATTGTACCCCACCGAACAGCTGGGCCTCTGTTCTAGGGCCCACTGTGGAATGGAACCCTTTTAGGGACTCGGCCTATAACTACATATGTACAAGGCCTTGGAAAGTAAGTGCAGTGGCTCCACTCTTTGCCTTCAGGCTGGGCACAATAAACTGTAGTGTACAGTGTTAGAAGAGTTGGTGGAGAAACTTAGTGCTCAATACTGTATCTCTCAAAATGTCTCTGTAATAGGTGTCGGAACAGGTATCACTGGCATGTGCAAAGGATGTTATCCTTCTGTATGTGAGGTAGTTTGGACATGAGATGGCACTAACCCACATGTAAAACTATATAAATCTATCAGCATGCAGTTCCTCCTCCCAAACTAAATATGTATTAATTGGTGTAGCACCCATTTGAGACACCTAGGAGAGCATTCTTCCTCCAGCCATATTGGTTGTTTCTCTCCCTCTCTGAATGACAGACAACGCAGGGGGACAGGATGGAAATGGAAGGACTTTCACTGGCTGCCACTACAGCCTGGGCTATCTCAATCCCTGGCAATGAGCATTGAAGTATTTCAAATGTTCACAACAGTGACCCTTTTACTGGTTACGGGAGTGAGATTGAGAAGAACGGGCATAATAGGGCGAGCCTGCTGGTGTATAGCTGAGATATTTAGTCACTGGCGAGGACTCAAGACTGTGAGGCTGCACAGACCCAGGGTGAGAGCACCCCAACGCAAGGAAAGGGCCACAGCACTGGCAGAACTGAGTTCATGTTCCACTGGCCACTAGCGACTTACAGGTTTTTGTAGGCTGTACCATTATCGCTGCAAGGATTTTCACTGCTCTACTGTGCTGAAAGTAAATACCTCTATGTATGTGTGAGTATCAATCCTAACCTTGGCCTAGTGTGATTAGGTAAGGGAAAGTTCTGGACAGAAGCACACCAAAAAATAGCCTTTATTGTAAAAAAATATCAAAAATACAAGCCGCAGCAGAATATAGGACAGACGAGCTGACGCATTTCACACTTTCAACAGTGCCTAATCAGAGCTACACTACCACAAAACTTAGTTTCATATATATACCAATCCATATTGGACATGTGACTACATGTGGAATTAATTGGATCCAATTAACAAATTAAGTATACTTAATTAGCAAACATGACTAACATGTGTGGTTGAATAAGTGCACATAAATGTATCCAGGTAAATAAAGTAAAAACCAAACACAGAGCAAAGTGCTTGGGTAAGTTTGTATGATGTGATTATGGATACTGCATCACTGTGCATAAAAATATAAAATATTTATTGTCTGTATATAGAATTGAGAGAAATAAAATGTAAAGTAATGAGATGTGACTAAATAATAATAATAATAATGAGAAAGTGTTCATAAACCAATACGCACAACCTTAAAATATATGTATAGGGAATGTGTATTCATATACAGTTTACTTCAAAGGACAACATACTATTATGTATATGATAAGTGTGTCATGAAGCTACAAATATCTAAGATAAATGCCATTAAAACATGAACATAGACAAGACATTTACATATCATTTATTTTATTTATTTATTTTTTGTTATCTTTCTGCTTTTAAAATCCAATTTTTGGTCCCACTCATTTCACATAATTATCTCCTGGCCATGACTGTATATGTACAGTCATGGCCAAAATTGTTGGCACCCCAGAAATATTTCTCACAGAAAAGTATTGCAGTAACACATGTTTTGCTATACACATGTTTATTCCATTTGTGTGTATTGCAACAAAACAAAAAAAAAAAAAAAAGGAGGAAAAAAAGCAAATTGGACATAATGTCACACAAAACTTCAAAAATAGGCTGGTCAAAATTCTTGGCACCCTTAACTTAATATTTGGTTGCACACCCTTTGGAAAAAATAACTGAAATCAGTCACTTCCTATAACCATCAATAGGCTTCAAACACCTCTCACCTGGAATTTTGGACCACTCTTCCTTTGCAAACTGCTCCAGGTCTCTCTTATTGGAAGGGTGCCTTTTCCCAACAGCAATTTTATGATCTCTCCACAGGTGTTCAACGGGATTTAGATCTGGACTCATTGCTGGCCACTTAAGAACTCTCCAGTGCTTTGTTGCCATCCATTTCTGGGTGCTTTTTCGTTTCAATATGTTTATTGAAGTTTAAAGTAGTACAATGGTTATGTAAGTAAAAGAGAAATATAAGAACGGCAGTCATCAATAATAATGGGCAAGTATATAAACATTGGGAACATCCTATACAAGTGTGAGTTCGGTACGTCTTGGTTACAAAATCTTCTGGGTGCTTTTTGACATATGTTTGGGGTCATTGTCCTGCTGGAAGACAAGACCCAAGATCTCTGACGCAAACCCAGCTTTCTGACACTGGGCTCTACAGTGCAACCTAAAATCCTTTGGTAATCTTTAGACTTCATGAAGCCTTGCACACATTCAAGGCACCCAGTGCCAGAGGCAGCAAAACAACCCCAAAACATGATTGAACCTCCACCATATTTCACTGCAGGTACTGTGTTCTTTTCTTTGTAGGCCTCATTCCATTTTTGGTAAACAGTAGAATGATGTGCTTTACCAAAAAGCTCTATCTTAGTCTCATCTGTCCACAAGACGTTTTCCCAGAAGGATTTTGGCTTACTCAAGTACATTTTGGCAAACTGTAGTCTTGCTTTTCTATGTCTCTGTGTCAGCAGTGGGGTCCTCTTGGGTCTTCTGCCATAGCGTTTCATTCCATTTAAATGTTGACGGATAGTTTGCGCTGACACTGATGTTCCCTGAGCCTGCAGGAGAGCTTGAATTTCTTTGGAACTTGTTTGGGGCTGCTTATCCATCATCCGGACTATCCTGCATTGCAACATTTCATCAATTTTTCTCTTCTGTTCACGCCCAGAGAGATAAGCTACAGTGATATGGGTTGCAAACTTCTTGATAATGTTGCGCACTGTGTACAAAGGCAAATCTAGATCTCTGGAGATGGACTTGTAACCTTGAGATTGTTGATATTTTTCCAAAATTTGGGTTCTCAAGTCCCTCAGACAGTATTATTCTTCTCTTTCTGTTGTCCATGCTTAGTGTGGCACACACAGACACACAATGCAAAGACTAATGCCCTGTACACACCGATATGAACAGTCTGATGGATTTTTCCATTGTTTAACCGATGAAGTTGACTGATGGTCAGTCGTGCCTACACACCATCGGTTAAAAAAACGATTGTGTCAGAACGTGGTGACGTAAAACACAACGACGTGCTAAAAAAATTCAATGCTTCCAAGCATGCGTCGACTTGATTCTGAGCATGCGTGGATTTTTATCCGATGGACGTGCATACAAACGATTGTTTTTTTCTATCGGTTAGGTATCCATCGGTTAATTTTAAAACAAGTTTGATTTTTTTTAACCGATAGATAAATAACCGATGGCGCCCACACACGAACGGTTTGGTCTGATGGTCTGCTTTCAGGTGTGATTTTTATATTGCCCACACCTGTTACTTGCCCCATGTGTGTTTAAAGGAGCATCACATGCTTGAAACAATCTTATTTATCCACAATTTTAAAAGGGTGCCAAGAATTTTGACTAGGCCATTTTTTGAGTTTTGTGTGACATTATGTCCAATTAGCTTTTTTTCCTCCCTGTTTTTGTTTTGTTCCAATACACACAAAGGGGATAAACATGTGTATAGCAAAACATGTGTTACTGCAATACTTTTCTGTGAGAAATATTTGATTTTCTGGAAAAAATTCTGGGGTGCCAACAATTTCGGCCATGACTGTATGACACATGTACTTACGATTGAAGCATTGAATTTAATGCCTGTGCTTATGGGTTCAGGTTCATGATGTTTTACATCGTTGTATGTGTGCCTAATACTTTCAACCAAAATCATACCGCATTGATCATCTGGGTGCGGCTATGGAAATACACACCCACATCCACTTTAGGTACGCGTGTGTGCGTAGCATCCACATATAGTTCTGCTTATTATATCCAAATAAATACCTGGCTTTCTGATGTCCCATGGTTTGCTGCATTAATGCAATTGTCCAGGTAGCTCTAAATTTCCTAATGATACATAGAATGAGGTTTCTGCTATATTTTTCCCATGCTCACTCCCTTTTCTTTGTCTTTTTGACAAGAATGCTCACAATTTTGTTTGAATATTTCAACAACCTAATTGTTTTTTATGATAGATCTGTTGAGCAATTTTTGAACACTAAAAGAGTGGTCATCGGTGCACATTATAAATCTTGGGCCAGATTCACGTACATTGGCGCATATATTGACCGGCGTAGCGCACCTCCGTTAGACCGGCGCAATGTAGAGGCGCAATCACCGTATCCCCGCCGGTGCAACGTAATTCCCGAGGCGTAAGGCGGAGTAATTCAAATTGGGAAGGACGTGGGCGTGTTACATTGAAATGAGCCGTGACCCCATGCAAATGAAGGGCCGGCCCGATCGCGCATGCGCACATGAAGCAGACCATGGTCAGCACCTCTGTGCGCATGCTCACAACTCGGGAACGGAGCAATCAGTGAAATTGGAAGTGGACCCGGGCAACTTAGTGAGCTACGCAGAGAGCTTAAATAGACAGACACAAACGCCCTTCCTTTGCAAAAGTACATCCCTTTGTATCCCTTCCTATACAGCAAGGTGCTTTTGTTCTGTTGTTTGTTCGCGTTTGTTGCTTTGTGACTTGTCTTTGTGATATTTGTTGACTGTTTGAGCTAGTGTTTTGTAGAATATATTTGATAGTGTTTTCTGGTGACTGGTTGTGCGACTTTTTTGTTGATAGATTTTGTTTGTTTGTTTTGTTGCTTGATTTTTCCTGCTTGTTTTTGTGAGTGATTTTTGTTGATTGTTTGGGAGAGGGTTGTTGTATGACTGAAAGGAAGCGCAAGCCAAATTTTACTTTGGTGGAGAAACAAATTATTGCCCAGGCCCTTACCCAATATGGGCGTTTCCTGCACGGCCCGGAGAGTGCCAACATCCCCCAGGAAGAAGGAGATACTGCAGAACATTACCGACCAGGTAAATTCTGTGGGGGGGGGGGGGGAACCCAGACACGTGAGGGGATCGTCAAGAAGATAAATGATATCCGGCGTCTGGTCCGTAAGAAGCTGGGGCAGATGGCAGCACATGCCAGGGGCACTGGAGGGGGCCCACCATGCCCTGTTAGGCTAACAGCGGAGGAGCCTGTGGTGGACCAGACCTTTAATAGGCAGCAAGTAGAGGGCCTGCCTGGCTATGACTCCATTGAAGAGGCCGTGATGACAGGTAAGGTTTTTTGGGGAAGGGAATATGTGGCAAGTGTGTGGATCCTCCAACCTGTGAATGTTTTGTGTCATCCACAGATGTGCAGGAGGGTGCTGGGCCATCTGGCCTGACCGCACCATCCCCGGGACACCAGGCCAGAGTCCTTGGAGGAGTTTGAGGAGGAGGAGTTTGAGGAGGAGGTCATGTCAGGCAGTGGCTTATTATTTTTGGAGGAGTCTTCCCCTCTGGCTGGCAGCAGCCAGCCCTCCATAAGTGGTAGCCCCTCCCCCAACAGGGCTCCCCTCCCAAGGGGCTCCCCTTCTCCCCAGCCACAAGCATCATCTGGAGGCAGAAAGTCATCCCAGAAGACCAGGGGGGTGGCCGAGGTTCTGCCTGCCAATCTCAGAAGGGACCAGGCCCTTCAGACCCACCATCTGGGACATGTCAGCCAGACTTTGGGGCAGATGGAGGAGAGCCTGTCCTCCATAAAGGATATGCTTGGGGACCTGGACTGCCACTCCCGGGCTCTTACAAACTGCCTAAACGAACTGCAGACTACTACAGCAGACATTGGGCAGGATGTGAGGGCCCTCACCCAGGCTACCCAGGCCAATACGGCAACACTAAATGCTGGCCTGAACAGAATAGCCGTGGCCTTGGAGGGCAGGCCGCCAGGTGGGCAGAGACCAGGGGCTGCTCCTCCTTCCCCGGATTACCCCCCCCCATAAGTCTCCCCTGAGGAGCCGTGCCCGTGGGCGCCCCAGGCGTGGGTCACGCCAGCGGCATTAATTTGGTTTCCCCCTTTTTTTTTTGCGCTGGACTTTTTTTTTTTTTTTGCTGGAATTTTTTTGTTTTTTGCTGGACAATTTTTTTTTGGGTTGTGAATGATTTTGAAATGTGGGGGTGACATTCCTGCCGGAAAAGGGGTGTCATCCTAATTTGTGGTGGAGAAGGGTTCCCCAGGACCAGGGAGAAGTGATCCCCAGGTCCGTGTGAATGGTGTATGAATGTACAATGACATAATTGGAGCCGTGGCGTGGCGTTGCTGTTCACAAGTCCTGCATGGTGGGCTTGTGCCAATTCAATTTGATGAGGATGTGATGTGTCTGTGCTAGGGACCACAGTGGTGTGCATGCATGCATTCTCATTGTGCCATGATTAATGTGTGTGTTTAACGTGCAAAGATGCCTAATATGAGCTGTCTCCTGGCTGCTCTTCCCTCAGAAGACGGGGTAGCCTCGGTTAGGGGGGGATTGTCTGGTTCAGGGGTCAGGTCATCACGTATGTCAATCTGCAGGCCCTTTCTCACTCTGAAGTTGTGCAGCATGCAACATGCACCGATGATCTGGCACACGAAGTTTGGGGAATACAACAGGGTACCCCCAGACTTATCCAGGCATCGGAAACGTGACTTCAGAAGGCCAAAGGTGCGCTCCACCACTGCACGGGTTTGGGCATGGGCTTCATTGTATCTTTCCTCTCCTGGGGTTTGGGGGTTCCGGATAGGAGTCATTAGATGGGGTCCCAGTGCATATGCAGAGTCACCTGGAAGGGAAAAGACAGGAGAATGTTAGTCATGCATGTGCCCCTTGTGATGTGTGCATCATGGGGGGGACAGTCATGCCTGCCACCCATGTCACTCACCAACCAGCCAGGTGTCCCCATACACGTTCTGTTCGAATTCCATTGGGATGGGGCTATGATTGTATATGTAGCTGTCATGGCTGGATCCGGGGTGTTTGGCACGGACGTGCCATATGAGGCCTTGGGCATCGACTATCACCTGTACGTTGCTGGAATGCCAATGCTTCCGATTGCGGTATATGTGCTCTGTCTCATGGGGGGGCTGGAGTGCCACATGTGTGCAATCAATGGCCCCTACGGTGCGTGGGAATCTGGCAATTCTGTAGAAATCTGTCATTGCCTTCAGCCGCAGGTCCTCAGTGGTTGGTTTGATGATTTGGTTGGCCATGCATCTGAGGATTGCAGGGATAACCTGGTGCACACATCTGCTCATGGAGGATTGTGACATCCCAGCCACCACTCCACTTGTTCTTTGAAAAGAGCCACTGGCAAGGAAATGGAGTGTTGCCAGGACCTTGACCAGTGGCTGCACTGCATGTGAGCAGTGTGTTGGGCTGGTCATGTCCTCCTGCAGGGTTGTGGTTAATTCCATGATGGCAGCAGGGGTGAATCTGAAGATGCGATACACCTCAGAATCACTCATGCCAAAGATGTCTATGCGTGTGCGGTATATCCTCTCCCGTGCCCTCCTCCGTGCCCTCCTCCTTCTTTGCTCCTCTAAAGTCAGTAGTATAGCTATGAGCAAGGATGCCCCTGGCATGTTGGCATACAGTTTGTTGTCCAGCAAGTGTGACTGCTCAGCTCCTCACTAACAGTGTTGCTTTAGCTGTAGACGGATTGTCTAATTTTATACCACCTTTTATATGGACTAATTTTAGACAGGACGTGCAGCTGTTGCGCACAGCGTGTACCCTTCGCTGCACCAACTTACTTTTGTGGATCCCCAAAAACTCCCACATTTGCATATTTGAATAGCAAATCAATGGTGTGTCTAACGCAGTTTTGCGTGCACGGATGCGCCGGTCTATCGAAATTACGCCGGTCGAAAAAAATTAGATTTCATGCGTATATAGTTTTGGGGATGCGGCGCATCGATACGCATGCACAGATTTAGACTTACGCCGCGCATCTCCTGTACCGCCGGCGTAATGGCTCTCTGATTCTGGCCCTTGGTATTTACGTGAAGTTGATGTCTGCCTGTATTTGCTAGATTGCACTGATAAAACGTATCCAAAAGCTCTCTTGAATAAGTTTTATTAACATCTATGATGGAAAAAGTGGGTAAATGTAAAGAACTTTAACACATCTGGTTGTAAATGATGTATATACCATACAAGGCATAAAAGCTCCTAACTGCTATATTCCTCTAATACACTAATAAAGCTCTTTAGTCACTGTAAACCTGTTTCAGAAAAGTGGGTAAAAATAACAGATTTGAGGAAATTTTCCACAAAACAGAATGGTAATACAGAAAATAATCATGTTTTCACCAAAAGCACATACAGTTGTATTCAAAATTATTCAACCCCCCAATGTTGTAAAGGGTTTTAGGGAATTTAGTGTACATTTGTAATTGTATTCAGAATGAAATCCTACAAGGACTTCTTAAAGAACCATATGCAACTAAAATGACATCAATTGGTTTTGTAATACAGTAGTAAATGTTTCTTTTGTGAATTCTTCATTTACACAATTATTCAACCCCTTAAAGACTACCACTCCGAAGAACAGAGGTTCATTGAAGTGTTTTCAATCAGGTATTGAAAACACCTGTGGATGTCAGGGAGCAGCAATAAAGCCTAATAAGCACCAATTAGGTAGCTTTAAAATGACTGTGATACTTAGCTCCTTCTAGACATTTACTGGTGTGGTTACAAACATTGTGAAGTCAAGAGAATGGTCCAGGAAGACAAGAGAAGAGGTGATTACTCTTCACAGGAAGGGCAATGGCTATAAGAAGATTGCAAAGATGTTAAACATACCAAGAGACACCATAGGAAGCATCATTCGCAAATTCAAGGCAAAGGGCACTGTTGAAACGCTACCTGGTCGTGGCAGAAAGAAGATGCTGACTTTGACTGCTGTGCGCTACCTGAAGCTTAGAGTGGAGAAAAGTCCCTGTGTGACTGCTGAGGAACTGAGAAAAGATTTGTCAGATGTGGGTACTGAAGTTTCTGCTCAGACAATACGGCGCACACTGTGTAATCAAGGCCTCCATGCCAGAACTCCCAGGCGCACCCCCTTGCTGTCTCCAAAGAATAAGAAGAGTCGACTGCAGTATGCCAAAAGTCATGTGGACAAACCACAGAAGTTTTGGGATTGTGTTCTGTGGACTGATGAAACAAAATTAGAACTGTTTGGGCCCATGGATCAACGATATGTTTGGAGGAGGAAGAACAAGGCCTATGAAGATAAGAACACTTGCCTACTGTGAAGCATGGCGGGGGGTCAATCATGCTTTGGGGCTGTTTTGCTTCTGCAGGTACAGGGAAGCTTCAGCGTGTGCAAGGTACCATGAATTCTCTTCAGTACCAGGAGATATTGGATGACAATGTGATGCAGTCTGTCACAAATCTGAGGCTTGGGAGACTTGGACCTTTCAACAGGACAATGATCCCAATCAGACCTCCAAGTCCACTAGAGCATGGTTGCAGATTAAAGGCTGGAACATTTTAGAGTGGCCATCGCAGTCACCAGACTTAAATCCGATTGAGAACCTCTGGTGGAACTTAAAGAAAGCAGTTGCAGTGCGCAAGCCTAAAAATGTGACTAAACTGGAGGCTTTTGCCCATGACTAATGGGCGAAGATACCCGTAGATCACTGCAAGACACTTGTGTCAAGCTATGCTTCACGTTTAAAAGCTGTTATAACTGTAAATAGGATGTTGTACTAAGTACCAAGATTGAATGTTGAATAAAACTGATAATGATGTGAGCACAGAAAAGATATTTGTGGTTATTTCATTATAACTGTTATGTTATATTTGTCTGACCTACATGTGCCTCTTTAACCACTTAAGGACCCCCGCACACACATATACGGCCACAGAATGGCACGTACAGGCACAAGGGCGTAAATTTACGTCCCCGCCTAAGTGCGGTTCGGGGGTCCCATCGGGACCCCCTCCGCGGCGTGCGGGTGTCCCCCTGGCTCCGGGAGCGATCCGGGATCTGGGGGCGGATGTCGGCGAATACCCGCCCCCCCGCGATCGCTCCCAGCCAATGGGAGCGCACTCCCAACCTGTCACTTCCTCCTCCTGTGTTTACACAGGAAGGAGGAAATGATGTATTCTCTCATCGCAGCGCTGTTTCCCAGCGCTGCTGATGAGAGAAGACATCACAAGTAAGTGTGCACCAACACAACACTGACACACACTCACATAGGCATATTAACCCCTTGTGATCGCCCCACCCCCCTGTCACAGTGTCACTGAATGCAGTGATCTAATCACTGCATTTAGTGTCAGTGTGACAGGCAGTGTAAAAAACAGTTAGTGTTAGGTTCAGGATAGCCCCCCCACCCACCCTAATAAAGTTTTAACCCCCTGATCACCGCCCTAGTTAACCCTTTCACTCCCTATTGCCAGCGTCACTAAGCGATCATTTTTCTGATCGCTGTATTAGTGTCGCTGTTCCCGCTAGGTAGCTATTTTTTTTTATTGCGATTTTTTTTTTTACTAAAGACATGTGGTTAAATAAATTTTGGCCTAAATGTTTGACTAAAATGTAGTTTATTTGATTTTTTTTTTTAACAAAAAGTAATAAAAAATAGTGTTTTTTTTCAAAAATGTCGCTCTATTTTTGTATATAGCGCAAAAAATAAAAATCGCAGAGGTGATCAAATACCACCAAAAGAAAGCTCTATTTGTGGGAAGAAAAGGACGCAAATTTTGTTTGGGAGCCACGTCGCACGACCGCGCAATTGTCTGTTAAAGCGACGCAGTGCCGAATCGCAAAAACACCTTGGGTCATTTACCAGCGTATTGGTCCGGGTCTTAAGTGGTTAAATTAATTGTAAGCAGGATGGCTGAATGATCAAAATCAATGTCAAACTGGCCAAAACAATCAATTTCAGTGGGGGTTGAATAATTTTGAACACAACTGTAAATATAATTATTGAAAACAAAATAAGGATATATACCTATTAAACACATTACACACTTTCTCTATGTTAAACAATAATTGGCTCAAATAATTCAAAAATAAATAATTTTCTCTTTAGTATCTGCTACTAATTCTGCAGTAGGCTGTTAAGCGCATAGGGGGGGAGATTTACTAAAGCTGATGCACACAGAATCTGGTGCACATGTGGATAGTAACCAATCAGATTCTAGGTTTTATTGTCTAAGTTAGAAGTTGATTGGTTATCATGCATAACTGAACCAGATTGTGTGTGTACCAGTTTTAGTAAATCTACCCCACATTGGAATAGTAATGGAAAGCAGATTCCAATGTCTTTTTGTTATATTGCATTCAGCAGCACATGATCTATTCTTTTCTTTCTCTATCACAACCACCTCCTTTTTTTATTTTCCAGATATTGAAAAAGGTTCCATCAGCCTCCCAAAGGGTTTGTATGGAGCTGTATGCACTGTTTCCCAACATGCTTTCTAAAGACCCTTTATTCTATTGCTAGTCTGCCTGAGAGTTTCTCATAACCGCTCTATTGTCATTGTATCAAAATGTTAATATAATAAAAAAGTCTCTATTCCCTTTCAAATTTATGTTTGATGACAGCGATTGTATATAAAACTTCCCTTTTTTGTGTTCATGCTTGGTTGATTATAAATGAAGGATTAAAAGTAAATAGAAAAAGGATAATGATGGAAAAGATGAATATACTGGATTGTAACTACAGAGCATTTGCTTGAAATGCTTAGCAGTCATTAACCCTTTGCCCATGACTCAAAAAACTGAAGTAACAGATGCTGCACATATTGAGTCAATTCATTACATTTTCCCCTTGCAGTATTAAAGTATAACTAAATACAAAAAATTTATTTTTATTTTGGATGGAGTAGGGAATGGCGAAAATGCAAGGTTTTTGTAAAATGTTACCACTGTGTCACATTGGGGAGATTTCCCTCCAGTTCATCTTCTGTAGATACAACAGAAAGTGAGAGAAAATCTCTCTAAAGTGAAATGCATTCCTAGTTGTCATCAGAGCAAGTGTTGCCATTTAAATACATGAAAACTTTCCTATGTGTACATTTTGTGTTTTCACCTGCATATATATATATATATATATATATACATTGATCATATAGTTTCAAGGTTTCATTTGTTGCCCTGTACACAAAGTCTAAAGTAGAGTAAATCTTGACATTCCTGTGTCATAAGTTTCTGTTTAATTATGAGACATACCACGTGGTACTGCTTGGGGTAATGCATGACCTCTGTCTATAGTGTGAAAACCAATATATCCCACATTCTCTGAATCTCATAGCCTAGCACTAGTGCAGGTGAGAGTAACACAATAATTAGATCAGACACATTCACAAGCATGTAGAGCAATGAAAGCCAAATATGTTTTTCCTTACTTTAGCAAAATGATCAGGCAATGATCGGATGCTGCGTCACCCAAAGCAAGAAGTCTGTCTGTCCTTTTAACGAATAGGGCAAGCTAAGTGAATGAATACATGGATATGGGGGAATCGATCAGCCATGACAGTACAAACTGCAGTCAAAACATGTGAGCCCATCATTACAAGGTAAGGTAAACAAGCAGCACAGGGAAAAAAGTATGCTAGTACCTAGTTAAAGCAACAATAACAAAAAAATGAAATGTGTACAATGCCTTTTATAATTTGCCACAAAGTTTAAAAGTTTAACCAAGATGGCAAAAGCAATTATTTACTTAATCAAGATATGACAGTGCCTTCAAGCTTCTGGTGTTCTAAGTAGCATAAAAAAATTTAGTAAATATAAACCAACTAGCTTGAATATTTTCCGTAGTCAGTTTAACACTATGTAGATTATTTTTAACACAATAAAATGATCACTAATTGTATAGACTACATACCTGTTGGGGACTTTCAGAACCGGACAGCTGGGGAACTCCAGATTGGAGCTTTGGGACCACACAATGACACCACAGACAAGATGAGGTCAAAACATGTTCGGTTTGTTCAAGAAAAATCCCACGCTTATATACAGTTAAAACAGAAGGAGGTAGACCATTTGAAACTGGTCTAAACAAGAGTTAAAGTCATGCATTCCAGCAATGTTTACAAGTTAAAATGTTCTCACAATAAACCATCTCTGCTAATTAAGAATGTACGTGCAAATACAATCTCATGATGATGAGTAATACACAGTTAGATGAAAAACAGAGAAATATATACAGCATAAAAACATCATTAACCCTTCAGTAACGATGCAATAAACAACTATTTATTTACCATCAATTCGCTACAATCATATATACTTTTATATCAAAACAAAAATCACCTTTGTGTCAATAACACATTGCTTGATCAATAATAAATATAATATAATATAATATATTTATATACACACACATCAGGTAAAATAAGTATTGAACACATTACCATTTTTCTAGGTAAATATATTTTTAAAGGTGCTATTTATGTGAAATTGTTACCACATGTGGGTAACAGCTCATGCAATCCATACATAGAAACCAAAACAAAAAAGTTCAGAAATTAAGTTATGTATAATAAAATAGAATGATACAGGGAAAAAGTATTGAACACATACAGAAAGGGAGGTGCAAAAAGGCATGGAAAGCCAAGCTGAAATCGATCAGTAATTAGAAAGCAATCTTGCCCCTTGTCAGTGCAAATTAATATCAGCTGGTTCATTCTCAACTGATGGCCTGGTGTCACACAAGAAACATCTCATTATGGGTAAAAGCATAGAGCTCTATCAAGACCTTTGAACCCTTATTGTTGCAAAACATACTGATGGCATTGGTTGCAGTATTTCTAAACTTTTTTTTATTGACAAAGGTGCAGAAAGACAAATCGGTACAACTTCCATCATGCTCAACATGAGCATAACATATACAAGGTATAAAGTCTGGTACACATATATGTAGTAGGTACAGAGTTACATTTGTATATAGTTAAGCTTCCAGTCTTAACAAAGATCAGTGACAAATCCCTCCTTGACCCTATACAACCAGTCTAAATGTAATGCTATGCTACAACTAGTGGATAGAAATAATCTCTTATGAACACAGAAAGCAATAACAAATAACACTCCTTTTACATATGAGTAGCAATGAGAGTGGAGGAGCACCAGACATCCCACACCTTGTCGTACTTACTGGGACATTTCCTCTGTTCCAATTTTTTTTTCATAAGGTAGTAATTTGGTTTACCATCTGGATCCATTGGCGAATGGGTGGAGGCGCTGATATGATTTCTAAACTTTAAGGATTTCTAAACTTTAAGGATTTTCTAAACTTCTGAATGCTCCAGTAAGCACTGTTTGGGCCATAATCCAGAAGTGGAAAGAACATCATTTTACCATAAACTGGCCCCCACCCTGGTGCTTCTCACAAGATTTTGGACAGAGGAGTGAAAAGAATTATCAGAAGAGTTGTTCAAGAGCCAAGGACCACTTGTGGAGAACTTCAATTGTTTTTTGTAAGAAAACAATAAGTAATGCACTCAACCACCATGGCCATGACCTGTATGTACAGTCACTACGCAAGGTTTCATTGCTGAAGAAAAAGCATGTTTTAAAGTGTGCTGCAAAACATTTAGACAAGTCTGTGAAAATACTGGGAGAATACAGTCTAGTCAGATGAGATCAAAATTTAACACCTTGGATGCCATAATACACACCATGTTTGGAGCTCGAGGGAGCACTGCACATTACCCCAAAAACACCATAACAACAGTAATTAGAAAGGTTGGGTGTTGGGGCGCTCGATAATTAAGGAATAATTGTGATAATAAATAACAATAAATAATCTAATATCCAAAATAGAGAAATCCCATGCAATTTCCATGTGCTAAGTGCATGGTAAAACAAAATAAAACATCAAAAGGGGTGCAGCAATAAAGTGCATAATGGAGTAATTCATTGCTAAAAAAAAAAAATATAGCATAATATTCGGTCAGGGAAAAAATAAATAATGTAGCAAAAATTAATAATTACTAAAGTGATCTCAGAGAACATGCCTGCCGCTGGGGAGAGGCCTGGACTGGCCCTTCTCCCTGGAGTCCTTTCACCCGCTGGAGAGAAGGCAGGGTGACTGGGCTCAGTCCATCATGCTGTTGGGGATCTGGGCCCACTGCCCCCCATCCCTGGGGTATACCAGTGGAGACTGAAGTCCCCATCCACTGGTGCTAGGTGAAAATCCTGCGGTGCTTGCAAAGCAAAGCCGCCATCCTCCTGTCTCAGTGCCGCACCATTTTCTGGGGCTGTCTCAGTGAAGACTGAAGTCCATCCACTACCCCAAGAACTCCCCCTTCCGTTAGTTGAGAGCAGAGGCTTGTGGCACTCTGCTCTGTTGCCAACTCTTCCGCTGGGTTGCTGTTAGTGGAGACCACAGTCCCATCCACTACCACAGGAACCCCGTCTTCTGTTAGTTGGGAGCAGAGGCCCGTGGCACTCTGCTCTGTTGCCAGCTCTTCTGCTGGGTTGCTGTGAGGGGAGACCACAGTCCCATCCCCTGATGTCAGCTCAAGCTGCAGCGGTGTGCAGCGGTCAGCAGCATCCTGCCCCGCTGCCAGTGATTCAGCTGGGGGTAAAAGCTTTACAACCTCAGCTTGTTGCTGGAGAGAGGGGCCAACTGCCCGGCTCCCTGGAACTCCACATCATCAGCTTCGGCTTCAGGGATGGCAATGATCAGATTCTCCACTGCCGATTTATCAGCCAGGATTTCACAGTTGTCATCTAAAATGTCTCATAGTCCCAGGCAACGGGAGCCCCACCCTGCTGCTGAGCAGAGTCTAGCAGCTGTCTGTAGGCGATCTCCAGCTCCCATTTCTAAATGGCCAGAAATTCAAATCTTCCTGTAACCAGTGCCCTTGCGAGATATTTAATCTTTCCTCTCTGTGCTTCATTATGTCCTCCAAGTGCCACTCCCGATCATCCCCGAAGTCTGGATCACTGGACATCCTCCAATACAACATTCCCAGACCATCACAGTCATAGCCTTCTGTGGGGCTGTCATCCGCTGACCACGGGCACTCTTGAGCTACATACCACGGAGGGCTCTGTAGCTTTTGTCCAATCGCATCTCTGCCGGATCAGCCTGCTTAACTTGGCTGTCTACTCCTGCTTGGTGGTTCCCCCAACAACAGCATTCACACGTCATACTTCGGCCAGTACCATACAAGGATGGAGGGGAGGACCTTCCCCTGGTGTTGCTGCTCCAGCTAGTGCTTCCTTCCAGAGTTCGCAACGTATCACATCCGACCATCCCAGCAGGGCCTCCTCTGATACTGGTCCTTTGTGCTGTATCCGCATCTCTTGTAACCTCCTTTTGAATTCCTCTTCCATGGAGACTGGTATCTGCACCTCTCCTCTCTCTTCAGTGGTGCTGCTGTGCCTCTTTGATGTAGCCAAGTGGCATCCACAGCCGCTATTACCAGGTCTACGATCTCTCGGTGGAGGATTAGGACCATATTGTGCCAGTCCACGTTTAACAGCCCGATCAAAACTTTCTTCCTCGGGTTTCCTGTCTGTTACACTGGGCCCTTCAGCTCTATCCATTTTGACAAGTTCTGCAATAATGTCCCTTTTCTTACGGTTGCTGGCCGGTCTGCCCCGTCTCTCAGTAAGTCCATGAGGGAAGAGAGCTTCAGCCGTTCATACAGCGTCTCCATTGTCCTGTGTCCCTTGTAGCTGTTCCCTTGGCAATGGAATCATCCCACTGCTGTGCCACCACTTGTAACGGTCACCACCGTTTACGATATCCATTCCATCGCCCCAACCACGACAGCTTATCCGACAATTCAGCCGACAGGACCTATTACATTCCTCTGAACAAGGATGAGACACGCAGCTCTGTTCTTGTTCCAAAATGTATGATTTTTTTTAATGGTAATCTTAGCTTGCTTATATACAGTACAACATGTTACAGTAATCAAAGGAACAAAGAATTCTCCACCCACACATCACACAATGGAGCTTCAATCACATTATTTTGGACAATGACATCCAGTTGAGCTAATTATCCCCAGGAGTCCCGTCTCTGAAACACAGCTATTCACTGCAGAATACACATTCCTATGTCAGACGTTCGGGCCCTGAATTACAGGAGTTAATTACTACAGCTGACAAGTCACATCTATTATCAATAGAATTCACACAAAACAGCATCACACAATTAGTTCCCCTCAATCCACATCTTAGACAGACCTCCTGTCCCCGACAAAAGGTATTCACACCTAATCAAATGGGCTTTAACAGTGTTATCACACAATGAAAGGTCTTTCAGGAGCCAGCCTCATTTAACACCTCAAAACATGTGTCCTCACATTGAAGGAGACACTCTTATTGACCGGTTGGGGGTCAGAATGAAATCACCTGTCATATGTCCAGATCTCCTGCAATACATGAATTAACAGTAATTGTCCCATCTCATGTAATTTATAATTAATATTTCTCAGTCACCCTATGGCCAAAAGGGGGCAGGGTGACCCTAGACCAAGAGAGTTATTAGTGACGCTGGCACAGGAGTACCCCTCATCCTTCAAAAGTCTCTGGTTGTCAGGGTCATTCCGTTACAGGAAGACCTAATACTCTCATCCCAAAATCGACCTAAAGATTACAATGAAACATGATTTATTTGGAATGCCATTAAGTATTCTGATGAGGAAAGGCATTATTTGAAAGTTGTTGCTGAATTATGACCATTATCATTCTGGATGCGTGCTACCTATCCCAACTGCCCCTTCATTTTTTTACTAATATTATAACACTTTTAATCTATACATTAATTTTGGTTCAGAAAATTCCACTGCTATGTACCACATTATTCTTTCATTTTTTCCAAACCATTTATTTCCTAATATTCTTTTACTAGAATTATTTATGTTTTTTTTTCCTTTTTTACTATTACAGTGACTATTTATATTACCTGTATATTCACATTTAAAAATTGTAATTCTTTCTTTAAATAGAGGATGAGGGAGAAAAAAAAAACTAGTGTTGTAGATAAAAATTTTATTTGAATTATAGATTTTTTTCATTTTACAATGATATTAAAGCATGGTATTTGCCAATGAACTAGTTGAAGATAGTTGAAGATAGTATTTTTTATTGTATTGTTTGAAACTGCAAAAAAAATCCAAGATCATAATTTTCAGTTACTGTACCCTACAATGAAATAGTAATTGGGAAAATCTAAAAGTAATAAAACTCAAATAATCTTTTGAACTTTACATGTAGACAAATGTATTGGTCTTTTTACCCAAAAATGGGAATTATGCAATTTGTTTTCATAATTCTGTTTTAGCAGTTGTGCCTTTGATTGACCTACAGTGACACTGCAAGAATAGCAATTTTGTCACATTGACCTAATAAATTGGAATTAAACATTTAAAATAATATGCAACATGGATTGTTATATAGCTCAGTAACTAAGGATAGCTAATAATATTTTTATTTCCAATGTATTAAAGAAAAGTACTTATTGACTAATTGTGAGGGTGACTCTGTAGGAAAAATACAAGGAATGTCATCTATATTGTGGTGGGTAGCACAGTCCTTGGAGATTTTTTAT